>JAKOOJ010000020.1:12575000-13862500 GCA_022577455.1 Arizona elegans
ACATCATCCATCCATCCATCCATCCAAAACTTCAATATTTGCATTATGCTCACACAAAGAAACCACAAAAATATGTGCTAGTCTTTCATACCTTTTCTCCCACTTTGCATATTAGAGATTCCAATCGTTCTGCAATAGATACTTTCCTTTTCTTGTATGGTTGTTCTATTTCAGTGAGACAAAACAGAAACACTGTTTCAGGAGCAAAAATGAAGTGCCAATAAGGTGTGAGATGCTGTCTCAATTATAGTACAGTAGTAAGATTCAAACAGGCTGCACTTATACATGTTTCCAAAATTTATTCCAGTACAATGACATATTATATGACGGTACATTGCAATGATCCCATTGTTTACCTAGAAAAAAAGATTTTTTTTTTATTCACAGTTCAGTTCCACAGTTTTGCCCTTTTAAATTATTTTTATTTGGAATCTGACTAGAATAATTTGTTAATTAATAATAACAGAAATCTGTTTTTTCCTCCTCTTCCATCTTTTTATCTTTTTTTACAACACTAGCTGAAAACAAAAACCACTTGTTCCTTTATTTTTTTTAACTGACCTATATGGTGCACAGAATCCTTTCAACTGAAGAAGTAAGAAGTACAAGTCTTATTATTATTATTATTATTATTATTATTATTATTATTATTATTATTAATTTAAAATGCAATGGCAGAAGGTAAAAGGGTGCCCACCATGATGTCCCCTTCTAATTCTATGTATTCTGTATTTTTGAAGGAAGAATCAATTCCCGGACTGGGAAAATAAAAAAGTCACATTTTACAAAAGGAGTAATACACAGGAAAGGATTCCCAAAAGCCCAAAAGGACTTCCAAGTAAAACTAAATTTTTTTTAAATGTAAAGCCAAAATAAAAAGCTACATGTTTTGTGCCAGCCATATAAACTAACACACTCCAAAGAAAAGGGGATTTCGGTGAGGGGGAGAATTAAGCAAGCAAATACAAACTAAGGAACCATTCACATCTACTCATCATTTGGTTTAATGCCAGGTAGGAGAAAAGGAGCTCAAACCCAATCAAGCTAAGATGAAAATGGAAGAATATCTAAACCTATATAACACATTTTAAAGTTCTCTGTTTACAAGAAAGCATCAGGGAATATTGCAAACCTTCACATGATTTTTCAAGGTCCAGTAGCTAAGTAGGGCATATACAATTTTAATCAATCTAGTCACTTGGAAATGAAAACATTAGCTGCCAAGATCCCTTAGTCTTCCACGCTATATCGGTGTAACGTCTGAGGAAGCCCATGTAGATCACAAGAATGCTATCCATACTTCATCTACAGTCTAACAGTGCCAATTGTTTTTTCTTCCATCCAATCGTGTAGGATTCTCAGAGATTGCCTAGACTAATCTCTGCAGTTTTCTTGGCAAGATTTTTTTTTCAGAATGATTTGCCATTGTTTCCTTCTTAGGGCGGAGAGAAAGTGACTGTCCCAAGCTCACCCAGCTGATTTTATACCTAAGGCAGGACTACAGGTAGTCCTTGAATTACGAATGTAATGGAGCCTGCCAATTACATTCGTAACCCAAGGATTCGTAGGAGTGAATCACATAACTTGACTGCAATCACTCCCTTTTGCCCACACATTTGCTAATTGAATGCGCTAGTTAAGTGCATATGAGGTATCTCAGGATGGAGAAGGCCATAGGGGCCTAGGGACAGAGCAGGCCACCCATTTCAGACCACCCAAGGCCTCCCCCAACCCATGGAGATATCTCATGCTCCCTCCCCTGGGGTCCCCACAATTGCTCCCCCTACCATCCTGCTGCGCCAGGTGACTTACTTTGTGAAGATCTGTCTTCTCTCCAGTCTCTCTCCCATGGTTTCTTTGTCTGCTTGCAGTCTCGGCACGAAGAGCGCTTGCAAGCCGACAAGATTTTGGGACAGTGAAATCGCCTTGCTTCAAGCCTCCCATTGGCTTGTAAATGCTCTTCACGCCAAGACTGGAACAGTATGAAAGGCGTTTGCAAGGTGATGGGAGGCTTGAAGCAAGGCGATTTCGCTGCCCCAAAGTCTTGTTGGCTTGCAAGTGCTCTTCAGCCACATCTGATACAGGCCTCAGTTCGCAGAGAACAGAGGCCTAAATTACTGTAGTGCAAGATCATGTGAGATCAGTGGCATGATATTTAGGCCTCTGTTGTCTGCAAATGCCCAGAAGCAAGCAAAGGAACTTACGGCTCGCTAGATCGTTGCAAGGTAAGTGAGTCTCCACAGGCCCAATGGCTGTGGAGACCTGGTTGGGGGGAATAGGCAGGGGAAATGTCGCAGCGCCTCTGCTGTCATTTGTAAGTGTGAACGATGGCTGTGGTGCTGCAATATTTGTAACTTCAGTATAGTACTCAATACTTGTTTACTATGGTACTATATGGAAGTACGTATATTTATTGTTGTATTGTTATGTTTGTCATTTTATGTTGTTCGTTCTTTCTTTTTAAATGAAATGTAAATAAAGATTATTTTTTAAAAAAAATATTTGTAACTTCAGGACTGGGTCATAAGTACTTGGGGGGCTCTAGATCATAACTTCGAATGGTCGCTAAGTGAACTGGTGTAACTCGGGGATTACCTGTACTGTACAATTCATAGTCTTTCAGTTTCTAACCTGATGCCTTAACCACTATATTAAATTGGCTCTAATATTAATAGTTTAATATGTTGTTATAAAACGTTATTTTATGATTTAAAAAGAATAAAAGAAACACAACAGCTTTCTTACAGCCATATATAATTTTGAATAAATAAGGAATTACTGATTATAAATGCCCTACATTTGCAGAAATCTTGAGCAGCACAGCCCAGAAAATGATCTTGTCTTTACTAAGGCTAACAAAGCATTTTGGGATATCTTTCCAGAAGGAAATTCTACAGTAGGTTGGGTACTGGGAAAGCTCACTTATATTCAACTCTGCCTCCAAGCAAATGAAATTTGTCGAAGAATGATTTAGCATTAACATTGTATTGGTTGTCACTATTCCTCCAAAAAGTGTAAGATTTGCATTTGTTAAACTGATTGTTAAAATCATTACAATAGGCTCAAGAATCTCTCAAATAGAATGCTCATCTCTTTGCAACAGAGCAAGCATTCACACTCAATAGACAAATCTCTCTGCTGTTATAAAAGGGAAATAACACTTTTATGCAGAGATTTATAAACACCTTATATTTCTGTCTTTGGTTAAACAGAATAAATAGAGGAAAAAGCTTGTTGGCACAAGGGCTGTAGTTTAAATTTCTCAGAAAGCAACAAATATATTTTCCTTCATTTTGGCAACATCTCCATTGGTTGAAAAAGTTGCAATAATTTACTGTTTGGCTCTATGATCAGTAATATGCCCATGTTATATACTATGAATATCTAGCTACATGATATATATTAGGCATTTCCTCTCTACAGAAGGAGGTATCTTACGTTTGGCCAAATAAAGTTGAACTTAGTATTAATTTGTCCATGAGATGACCTGAAGGTATCTATATAAAAGTCTGCTCTGATTATAGAAATCTGCTGCCTTTATATGGTTGATTAAGTGGGAGAAGACGTGACCAAACTTGTGATTTTGCCAACCTTTTTTGCAATTATTTGCAAGTACACAACAGCCTCCCTGGATTGCTACCATAAAATGGAATGGTAAATCAAACTCTTTTGCTCAGCTCATTTCTTTTGAAAAATCAGTTATGCCACCCACCAGAGCTACCCAGAGAGAACTGAACAAAACAAAAAAGTCCTGCAATTCATTTCCATATCAGGTTGTATGTGCGTGTGTGGAAGAAGGGAATGCTAACAACTGAACACAGGTAACACAAAGCACTAACACACAGTTGCAAAAAGGGCAAACAAGAAATTCTGGCTGTACTCACTTGGGAATAAATGTTAAGTTTATTAACATTTATAAAATGTGCTCAGAAATGGAAATATCTGTTCTGCTCTTCATAACTAATGCCAGAAAATCAAGTGTATGAAAAATCATGGCCCAAGTGCCGGGAAGAACCCACTGTATGAAATGTGGCCTCTGAATGCCATATGCTAAAGGCATATCTTTTGATTCTCAAACCTAGAAAGAGTGTGATACTAACATACTTATTTGTACAACTGTGTACATCCACCAAAGGGAAATATCAATTGGAAGAGAAATTTATATATAGTTGATCAGAAAATTGTGCAATAATTTTTTTTATTTCTCTTAAGCAATTTTTCTCTCCAGTTCTATTTTTCCCAGACTATCACATTGCTAATCCCAGGCTCAAAAGTGTGTAATAAGAGAAACCAATCTAAACATCTGGCTGACTGTGCGACCAACCATAATAACTGCCATACAGCATCCCAGACTTAACAACTGTTGATAAGACAAAAAAAGTCTGGGTAGTGGACATTGCAATACCTGGAGAAACTGAGAAAACATATAAAAAATTAAGACCTGCAAATATAAGTAGAGTGAGTGTGACAAAAGAAAACAAAGCTGGTACCAACAATAGGAACCTTGGATGCAATTTTAAAATATCTGAAGCACCACCTGAAAACCATCAATATTGACAAAATCACCATCAGTCAACTACAAAAAGCAGTTTTACATGAAATAGCTTATATCCTGCGATGATACCTTTAATATTATTAAACAAACGGGTCCTTGGGAAGACTCGGTAAGAGGATAAAAATGGCAAAACCAGTCTAAGCATCTCTCTGACTATGTGACTAACCATAATTGTTTTTGTTCCTAATCTCATATGGAAACCTGCAATGGATTCTCTACACTAGAACACTGACATCTATTTGCACATATAAACATTCCAGAAAACTGAAACTGGGATGTTGTAAGATAGAAGTTTCAAATCGCAGAAGTAAAGAAGGCATCTAAGCCATTCAGAGAAAAGTCTTCCATATCCACTCAGGATGCTGCCATCTAGTTTTATTCTGGCATTCATCTCTGTTTCTGATGTTACAGAATTAGTCTGGATACAAATATTGTCAAAGGCCTAATCTGGCTATTTATTAAACTGTAGAAAAATAGAACCCTGGGTGAAAATAATCTTCACTACAGATAGTCTTCAATTTACAACAGTTCTTTTAGTGACTGTTCTAAGTTACAACAGCACTGCAAAAAGTGACTTATGACCGTTTTTCACACTTACAACCTTTGCAGCATCCCCCACGCTCACGCGATCAAAATCCAGATGCTTGGCAACTGGCTCTTATTTGTGATGGCTGCAGTGTCCTAACATCACCCGCTCCCCTTTTGCGACCTTCTGCCAGGCACAGTCAAGAGGGAAAGCCAGATTCACTTAACAGCCGCGTTACTAATTTAACAACTGCAGCGATTCGCTTAACAAATGTGGCAAGAAAAGTTGTAATATGGGGGTTGGGGGGGCAAAACTCACTTAACACGTGTCTCATTTAGCAACAGAAATTTTGGACGCAATTCTGGTCGTTAAGTCGAGGACTACCTGGTAATGTAACCCACATAAGGAGCCTAAACAGAACACAAGTTTTTTGGCCATGGCAAAATCTTGCAGGCACTGAAAACTCCCGACTGAAGAGCGCTGGCAACTCTACTTCAGAGCTCAGACACAGCGAGCAGAGCGTGTTCCTCCCCCCACCCCTCCGACTTTGCCGATCCAAGCACAGATGATCAACTGGCCCGGCTGCTTTCTGACTCTTTCAAAGGGCTTGGACCGAGGCGATGGGGATGCCACCATGATTTACCGCGCTTCCTCCCCAGAAGCGCCTCTGGAGAGCGCCCAGGTGTCCCGGAGCAGCAACGGCGCGGGCTCAATGAAAAGAATCGGCCTCGCAGAGATTTCGCCCTCCGCTTCCCTTCCCTCCCGCTCACCGTCATTCTCGTCCCTGTGCCGCCTGCGCGACATGGTTCGACTCTCCCTCCGGCTCGGCGGACGACCTTAGGGCGCTCTGAGTGGAGACGGGACGGAAAGGATGAGAGCAGCAACCGACACTCGGGAGCGTTCGCCGGAAGTCGCCGTCGCCGCGCAAACGCCCCCACGAGAAAGACAGCGAGGGAACGAGCGAATCACTGAGCGCGGAGCTCCGCTTCTCTCCGCTCTTGCTTGCTTCCGGCCCGCCGGCAGGTTCTTCCGGTGGCGTCTAGCGGGGGAACCAGCGAGGAGTTCTAGAGTGGGACGAAATACGAAGGAAGTTGTTCCGGGGCAGGTCAAGGCTAAGGGACGGTCTACCATTTGGGAGACTTCCAGAGAAACGCAAACAAGCAAATGTCTATGGAGATTCTCGGTCATCCGGGTCATGGTTGTCCCAAAGGTGCTTTTTGAAGAGGCAACTGGACTTATTTTGTTTTTCCTTGAAGACGTTTCGCTTCTCATCTTGGATGAGAACGTCTTCAAGGAAAAACGAGGAAGTCCAGTTGCCTCTTGAAAAAGCACCTTTGGGGCAAACAAACAAAACACCCCCGTCTTCTTTCTCTCCCGTTGTATGCAATGCATCTTTGTTGTGCTTCTTAAGGGGAAAAAAAGAAAACTTACCTGATAATGTAGGCTTCTGATGTTTTAGTGGTTAAAAGAGAGGATGTGGGGATGGCTATACAAACTGAAACAAATTCAGAGTCAATGTCCAATATATCGCTCTGATGTTCCTTATTATGGGGCAATAATTAAATTCTGTAAGGTTGTTTCGTTAATTTTGCCATAGAGAACCTCGTGATCTTTTATGACTCGATATATATTCCTACAGTGAAAATCTGGTTTCGAGAAAGGGCAGAATATAAGTCTTAAATATCTTTGTAGTTAAAAATACAGAGACAGTTGTGGGCATGATTGAGATATTGAATTACAGGTTGCATTATTTCATATTTTTTTCCAAAAACCATTACAAACAAAAAAAAAACACCCCAAAACAGACAAAACATTAAAAACGTGCATTAGAAAGGACAAACGACAAAATCATATATATTTTAGCTTTCTGAATAAAATAAAAATAATTTTTTATCTTATGTGTTTTGAATAGTGTAGGAAGTTAGCACCCACCCCTCTCCTAGAAGAATGAAATATTCTAGGAAATCTAAAAAGGCAGAATATACCTCCCTGGATGAGAAATGGAGAAACTTGTTTTTAGGCAGAAGCAGACTCATCCTTAATAGCCCCCACACTCTCAATAGCCCACAGCAGATGTCAGCATTTAAGAGATAAAGAGATAGCTAGGTCTATTCATAAGCAAATGCCCTCACCCAAGATTCAACAAAGCCTTCTACCCATCTAGCAACATGGCACCTGGGGAGATTACATCACCCAACAAAGGCTCAACCAAGCCTGGGACTCAAAAGACAACCTACAAAGTTACCCCTGCATGGACCCATGAGAGTCTGACAAGCTCAAAGTCAGAATACAAGCTTAAATTCAAAGCCCAACAGAGGGTATAAATCTCTCTCTCTCTCACACACACCCATGTGCCTTTTTGCCCAGGACCTCAAAACCATGTGATCCTGTCCACCATTAAACCATCTTTTCAAGCAGTCTCCGTGTTTCCAGTGTCTTTCTCCCCACTTGGAGCTCAACCCAGACAGACATTTCTTCCAACAATACGTTTTATCTCTTTTAACTATGTGTCAGTGGAGTGGAATGTCCGTGCTTTATACCATGCAATCTATGCTTTAAGTTTGTTGGATAAACACATGCTATTGTAGCTTATTTGGGAAATGGTGGTTTAGCATTAATAGGTCAAAATGAAGAACATTATGGTTGTAATCTTGAGCATGCTTCTTTGAAGAGTCATTTGATACAAATGCTGGGATTACATGCCAACCCAAAGAATGCTGCCACCTTAACATATTCCTCCTCCATTTGTATGCTACAGTTTCTTTTGCCTGCTATTTGAGTTTTCTGAGAATGGAACTTACACATTAAACTTGTTGTGGTTACAAGCTCTATGCAATTTTCCCCCTTTCTCTGTTCAATCTCGTCCAATTCTCTCAGAGACCGCCTAAGCAAGTTCCAGCAGTTTCCTTGGCAAGGTTATTTAGAAATGCTTTGCCATTGCCTTCTTTCTACGGCTGAGAAATTAAAGCTTTCTGAACATTTTATTTGTCTCTTAACCACTGAGTTCTTTTTGTTTCTCTGCCTCCCCCTATATATTTAGGGAATTTACAGGCTTCATAGCCCTAATTGTTTCTGCTACCATTTCCATCTCCTTATTACAGCCACAGTATCTCTCTCTTAGGAGTTCAAAGGTAATTTTTTGTGTTACAGTATAGGTAGTTTTGCAGATCATCCAAAATTGTGTTTATTTCTTGAAGAGTAGAAATTATTTTCTTTCCTTGAGGCTCAAATAAATTGAACACTGTCACCCCGCCTCCAATTATCTTATTCCTTACTCAGTTGCTCATGTGAGTTTGAACATTCTTTTTGATAAAGTAGCTTGGCTGATATCATGATATAATACCATTTTATTTCCTTCCCAATTTGTTCTTTCAGCAAATGTGCCTTTTGAATAATGTTGTCTTTCATGGGAGCATGATGTTTTTCTTGTGTCTCTGAGTGTATCTTTGTCACTTAGATGAGACGGGCTGTATAGAAATGTGAATGAATACACAAATAAATATAACTTACCTTAGGTATTTTATTCTAGAGGTCTTCATTGATTATTTAATCCTCATTGCTGGAGGAGTGCTAAGGCTCACATATGAATACAAATACAAATGCACTATGAAGGATATTAAAAGAAGCATAGTCCTGAATATTTCGAATCTTATCTGCATCTACTGAGATATACTGTAGCTCTGTGGGAGACTTATTACTAGCCAGAAGGATTGTGTCTTATATTTTCTCTGTGCATATTAATATGCTATCCCAATAACATTTGGCTTCCTAATGTCACACAAACACCTTAGACCACAGGAAGCTAAATTAAACACGAGTGGAAGGTAATGACTCCTAAACATTCAGTTCAACTTCTTGGACTATACGGACATGTTCATGGAGTATATATATATATACACATACATATCATCAGTATGTTGGTGATATTCAGCTATACAGTATATCTCTGACCTGGGCCAACCAGATGATGCTGTGGAAATGCTTCCCCAGTGCCTGAAAGCTGTCTGAACCTGAATAGGACGATGTGGCTTTTGTTCATTCTGACAAGACTGAGTGCTGTGGATTTTAAAGTACCTCTGTCTGGTGATCTGAGATCTTTAATTCTGGCCAGGGTGACACTTCCCTAGTCACAGCTGGTGTGGCATCTGGAATTCTCTGGATTTATTGGGTCCTGATCAAAGAACAGGTGCTCAAAGGCAGGTGGGCCTTTGTACATCATGTGCTCCAGTTGCACCCTTTCCTAGATAGGGGGTACTGCTCAGTCACTCATGCCTTAGTCATCTCCCAATTGAACCATTTCAATGAACTCTACATGGGACTCCCTTGAAGAATAGTTAGAAGCTACATTTAGTCCAAAAGGTAGCAGCAGCATAGCAGTAGCGGGCACACTTTGTACATCTGTGTAAAACCCATTGTTGCATGGGTAGCATTGGCTCCCAATAGGCTTCTGGCTAAGGGGATGCAGGTTTGAACATCTTTCCAGAAATTGGGGGCAGCCAAGAAAAAGTCCCTTCCTAGTCTCCATAAGATGAGAAAATGTAAAAAGACGGGACCTGAAGCAAGCCCTCCCTATGGGGGCATGTGGGAGGTACAGATGCACTTGGTAGAAAATCATCCCGTGAGGGATCCCAGCCCTGTGGAGACCTAAAGGGTGACAACTGGCACCTTGAATTGTGTTCTGACCTAGGCTTCCCCAAAAAGCACAAAGCAGAATCCTGGTCCTGACAAAACCCCTTTTATTAAACAGTGAATTCCTCTCATTCACTTTCAGCAAAGTCTTTCAAGGGAGAATTTATCGTCACAGACCTTATCTGGCTTGGAGAGCTGCCAGGCCGATATCTTCAAAACTTGGCAAAGAGTCTCAGAGAGTCACAAAGTAAGTGAACTAATTGTCTCCTGCAAACTCCACTCTCCTTTCACTCCTTTTTTATTCCCTCTGAGAGGGGCCATTCATCGTCCACCTGTGGCCTTACTCCCAAATCGACCCTTGTTCTTTAGCTGTTCCCTTTGTCTGGCATCTCTGCGGATGTGCACACTGGGAACAGGTTCATCTGCCTCACTGATGTCTGACTCTGAAGGCAGCTGATAACTGGCATCCGGCCCTGGCCCCCTCTCTGTCTTGGATGCAAAGCCCTCATCAGACTCCAGGACTGGCCCATATTCCTCCCCAACCTCCTGACTATCTGAATCTGCTGCCAGCTCTGCTGGCTGCTGGTGGGCCACAACAAATTGCACCTGGAAGCCTACTGGAAACAAGTGCACAGTGGTGTTACACGGACAAACCAATATGCACTATACTTACTCTGCTGCACCCTGGATGAACCAAAGCTTCCCGATAATCTTCAAGTAGAGTTTGTTGCATTAGTTCAATCAAGAAGTGTCTGAGTGAGCATGAGCAAGGCATCCTGGTCCAAGAATAAGCATGATTTGTATTTCATGCCTCCTAATCAAAACTTTAAAAATTAAAATGCTTATACATTTTAGTTCTCTAAAATCTCAATATTAGCTGTGCTCAAAGGGGAAGATTATCCACTCAAAGGGACTGGCTGTATGAAATATTTCTTTGGGACAGTCCCAAGTACTACCCCAGAATAGTTACTCAGGCAGAGACACAAAGAAGAGTCTTTTATAGGTGGGCTTTTAAAACATGTCTTAGAAATTCTTGAGGAAAATGTAAAAAGGAGGCAACATAATTCTAGTTTTAAGTGAAAATAAAGAAGAAAGCTTTACCTATTAACATTTGGAAAGCACCGCTGTACTCTAGCTAAAGGGAGATGGGCAGGAAGGAAGGAAGGAAAGAAGGAGAAAGAAAAGAAAAGAAAAGAAAAGAAAAGAGAAAAGAAAAGAAAAGAAAAGAAAAGAAAAGAAAAGAAAAGAAAAGAAAAGAAAAGAAAAGAGTTTCAGTGGGCTGCAAAATGTATCTTCATCTGTGATCTTCTTGTCAAGCTAGTCAGGCTGACAAAGTGCCGGATTGTCATTCTTACTGGCTTCCATTCCCAGTATCACAAGTACCTCCAGTTTCCTTCCAGTCCTGTCTAAAAAGGCTGAGAATTGCAGGCAGTCCCTCAAGCGAAGTGTTTCCAGGAGGAGGCGGAGTAAAGGCTTAAGGGAGCCAGCCGCCAGCCATGCTCTCGCTTCGAAGAGAGAGACAGCCAATTCAGCAGCCGGTCAAGGAAGCGGGGAAGGAGCGACTGAGCGGGACAGGGAGGGTCTGTGCACCGATCGCGCGTCTCCAGGTAAAAAAGAAAAAAAAAAAGGGGGGGGGGGCAACTGGAACGGGAAGAAGAAACTGAGGCAGGAATCTAGCGGGGTTGCATGCCAAGGAGACGAAGAAGCACAACCCAGAAGGCGATTGCTCTGGTTTGGTTCGTAATGGCTCCTATTGAATTGAACGGGACACAAATCAGTAACTTGCAGTTGGGAGAAAGTCCAAAACTTTTACCCCGCGCTTCCCCTTTTGTTTTTTCCTTCTTCCCCTCTAAATCAAGGATTCGTTAGCTACGAATCTAATTCTGAATATGTGCCCTCCCGGTTAATTTTATTGCTGGGTCAACCGGCAAAAGTCGTGTACGCGTGTCGCCTAAAACGAATCTCTAAACCCAGGTAACAGTGCTTTTCAATCCGGGCAACTTTAAAGAGGTGTGGACTTCAATTCCCAGGATGTTGCCTGGGGATTTCTGGGAGGAAAAGTCCACACGTTTTAAAGTGATTGAGAAACATCCCCTTTTCAATAGCCCCTTTTCAAAAGTTGCATCTGATGTAGAGATCTTACAGAATATAAAACCCCATATAAAAACAATAAAACTAATAAAAGAAGATTCATATAATAAATTAATATACTAAAATCACCCCCACCCCAGCGATAACACCGGACAGTTGCAACCTTCTGACAAGCAAAGTCAATAGGGAAGCCAAATTCACTTACCAGCTGTGTTACTAACTTAACAACTGCAGTGATTCACTTAACAACTGTGGCAAGAAAGGTCATAAAATGGGGCAAACCTCACTTAACAACTGTCTCATTTAGTAACAGAAATTTTGGACTCAATTCTGGTCGTTAAATCAGGACTACCTGTAGTTTTGCATTGTCATGCAAAATGTCTACTGGCCACCATATTGGAGTAGGAAAGCCAACATTCTGAGTGGATGGCTGGGATTGTCTATGGTATTAAGAAAAAAACCCTCTTTATTGCTTAATAAGTTGCATAAACTCAGATTCAACCAACTTCAGTGTGGCTCAGCAAATGGTGTGAATCAGACTAGCGACTGGCAATATTTTTAAAATGTTTACCATCAGAAATTACATTTATCCAGCACACAGAAGGAGCAAAAATACGGCACTTGACTGCATAAGATGTTTGATGAAGAATAATATAAGTTATCATAGCTGAGGAAACAGCGTATCAACTTGCTTCTGAATTAAATATTAATATAATAGTATTGTCTATTCTCTAAATGCATTGTTGCAAGTCAAGGACTAACTGTAGATAGATTCTACTGATCTGCAATCAGGCAGCTCTGAAGCTGATCCCAGTTCCAGTTTTAAGACCTGGTGTGGAAATGCTCATACAGGTCTGTTATTTCCTTGTTTTGTTTTCCTTGATGCCTGTTAATAAACCCCTATTTGGGAACGCTCTTCCTTAGGACACTGAGAATAACGTATGCCTGGCTGCTGTGACATAGAAATGATCTCTTTGCCATTGCCTGATGGAGACGATGCAGTGGGAGTTTGCATCTTAACCTCTGCAGACCTTGAGTTGAAAGAGCACCTTCCTTTCCCATCCAGAAGCCATCTCAAGACCAAAGTAGACTGCAGTGCCAAAAAGAAATACACATCTGCAAAGAAGAAGGTACTTGGCTTTTTGCTGACTGTTCATCAGTGTCTATTACCAGTGAAAAACTGGTTGTGAGGCTGAGTTTTCTGCATCCCACTTGTACTTCCATCATAAATGGTCATTCTGAATTTAGTGTTACGACTGATGTGCCAAATTATTTCAGATACATTCAAATTTCTGCTCTAGTAATCTGAATCCAATTACTTGTAAATCTTGAGTAACCAGACTGTATCTGGCAAACTGGAGGTTCTCTTGACTGCAAAGCCGCAGAAAGAAGAGGCAAGGGGGAGTTTGCATGTGAAAACAGGGGAATGTCCTGTCCTCTACCTTCACTGCAATCCTCCTTTTATAGCCAGGATTAAAGATTCCTGTTTGCGATGTGGTTTAAAAAAAAAACACCACAGGAATGGAGACAGGTAGTACAATATCATAGATTTCTGTTTCTTGGTTACACTACAGCAGGATGGTATTTGGAGAGAAGTTCATGACCAGAATTTACAAGAGAATTGGTATCACAATAACATTGTATGATAAAATGTTTTTCTGATTACTGTATTTCAGATGAATAGTGAGAACTTCCATCCTCTTCACCATGCTGTTTCTGACCCTCATTTACTTCTTCTCTTTGCCCATTCTTTAAAATTAATAGATCCTCTCTATCTGTGTCTGTCTGTCTGTCTGTCTGTCTATCTATCTATCTATCTATCTATCTATCTATCTATCTATCTATCGTCAACTCAAGTTTACAAACATACCTAATACCTCTTCCTCCTATTTTCTCCACACAACAGAAGTGGGTTTCGCTGAGTGACAGGCGCAAGGTCACCCAGTTGACTTTCATGCCTTAAGGCAAGGAGTAGAACTCAGTCTCCTGGTTTCTAAGCCATCATCTTCACAACTACACCAAGTTGGCTTTCATCAATCCATCATCTCCCTCTACTTCTTCCTGAGGCTCTATGACTTTGTCTGGTTTCTCCAGTTACTATCTGTCACCCTTTGATTATCCATCTGTCACCCTATCTGTTTCCTCTCGTCCTGGGATCCTGGTTCATCCTTTCTATATTTTTCCCATTTGCTGTCTGAAAAAGGTATCAGATCACGGAAGTGTAAGTGATTACTTTTCTGGAGCAACATTCAATATTATTTCTTTCCAGGTTCGAAAAGGTTGAAGCTGGTAAGGCTGTGGCAAATGAAGCTTTGCCTCCTGGCTCCATATACTAAATCATACATTAAACTTTAAAAGAAATGCATATTATATCCTGTCAATTCATTGTGCCTATTCAGAAAGATGTGTTCATATCGAGACCAAATGATCCATATTTATTGTTGAAGGCTGATTGCAAAAAAAGTCTTTGCTGGGGGAATCAGGAGGAGGAGCATGTTCTACACCAGTGATGGTTAACCTTTTCGACAACGAGTGCCGAAACGAGTGCGTGTGCACTGGAATCCGGAAGAGAGCAGCTGGCCGGTGCACATGCGCACGACGGAACCCAGAAGAGCAGCTGGCGATGGTGCGCATGCCCACAGAGAGGGCTGTGCGTGCCACTTCTGGCACACATGCCATAGGCTTGCCATCACTGTTCTATACCTTTTAGAGTAGTCCAATTTGAAAGAAATAACTGGAGAGGGAGAGTGATTCATTAGAGATGATCACTAACTCACCATCTTCCCTTTTTAACCTGATTCCAGTCCAAAGAAGTTTTGCAGTTTGCAAGATTTGGATTGTGTTGTATATATGAATGCCTTGTATAGGCAATAATTGAATGGGTTGCCTTTTAAATAATAGAGCCTTTTGAATCTACCCCGAATAGGGACTACAGGGTCATAAAAAGGGAGTTCTGCCTTTTAAATAAATACAAGCCTCTTGCCTGCACAGAAGGAAATCAACTTGCTTAGTCAATTGCAAATTGGGTTCTTTGCCTTTTTTTCCCAACCAAATGTGTTTATCTGGTTTTGCTAGTGATGTCATATGTGGATCTAACGTTAATTAAGTTAATTAGACCACTTCAAAACTATAAGCATTTGTGAAGCAATGCAACACAAAGGCTTGTAATCTATATTTGCTTAGTCAGCATTCTGCTGGCTGTCGTATAGTTTTTGAGTCTCAGACCTTACTGTAAATCAGGGGTGTCACGACGACGTGACATATCGCGACTCCCCCCTTTGCTAAACCGGGGATGGGCATGGCCAGCACATGACGCATCTGGTCCACGGGCCGCGAGTTTGACATCCCTGCTGTAGATGATTCACAGGCACTGCCTTTACATTTGCTCTTAAACTTCTCTCTGCCTCCTTTGCTGTTGTTTGCAGGCGTTTGCTCTCTTTGTGAAAGCCAAGGAACTGGAAGTGGACATGCCTGCTTGCCAAAGGGAAGTTTCCTGGAAATGCTGCCAACAGACTTTCAAAGATCTGACTGGCATTCATAGACATGTGGCTTCTCAACATTCAAGTGACGTTGGGCAGCAAGCATCTGTGATCTTAAAGCAGATGGCCGGCATCGGAATTAACCCTACTTCCGTGAATGAAACATCTAAGCCCAACAAGACTCCAGACAGAAACCAAGAAGTGATTTACAAGCTCCCAGATATAAGCCACATTGATACTAATGAAATGAAAAGGTAAGAAATAATTATCTTTATCTTGAGCCAGTCTGAATCTGTTCACTTTTTTCTGTCATCACTCACCCCACTTCCTAATGATTGACGATCTTCTGCTCTGCTGATGATTACCACTCATCTGTCATCTAGGAAACCTCTGATCACCGAGAGATTGATGATCTTCTGTCTATGATTGAGGAGCATCAGTTCCCTGTTCTTGGGAATTTATCACTGCCACCAAAGGACTTTGGTTGATCTCCTGTTCAAATGCCCTTGCCCTCCAGTTAGTTTAGTTGTCATGGCTAGATTTTAACACGTCCCATTTATACTCCTTCATGCTCCTTAAGGAAACTATTTCTTAAAACGTAATGGGTGACTATAAAGGATTAGAGATGGTTTCTGGAATTGAGTTTGATAAGTGGTTACAAAACTGGACAATTAATATTTGGTAAGTAATTAAGGGTTGGACATCTAAAATCTGTTAAGTGTTTTATGAACTTCAACTTCCTCATTTAAGGAAGGAGAAATGGAGATGGGGGAATGGAAGCAGGGTAGGAATAGGCTCTTCTTAAGGTCTTCCTGGTTTACTCAGGTTACCATCCATTGCAAGGTCTTTATCAATATCTCAGAGACAAAGTCGGGTAGAGGAGGGGCTCTGGGAAAGGGAGGACCAACAAGATGGTTTGACCTGAAGGATGAACTGCACAGTTTTCTTCTCTTTTTAAAAACTTGGGAGGTGACAACAACTCAATCCATCATTCCCACTAAACTATCACTCCCGGAGTGACTCCAATAGTCCTTGACATACAACCACAATTGAGTCCAAAATTTCTGTTGCTAAGTGAGAAAGATGTTAAGTGAATTTTGCCACACCTTACGACCATTCTTACCACAGATGTTAAGTGAATCACAGCAGTTGTTAAGTTAGTAACACAGTTGTTAAGTGAATCTGGCTTCCCCATTGACTTTCCTTGTCAGAAGGTCGCAAAAGATGATCACATGACCCCAGAACACTGCAACTGCCATAAATATGAACCAATTGCCAAGTGCCTGAGTTTCAATCACGTAATGCTGCAACAGTCATAAATTTGAACAGCGGTCATAAGTCACTTTTTTCAGTGCCGTTGTAACTTTGAACCGTCAATAAATGAACTGTTGTAAGTTGAGGACTACTGTATTCTTTTTTTTCCCCTCCAAGTTCTCTGTGTCTGAAATCGTAATGCTTGTAATTAATGTTTGTGACTTGCTGCAAAAATCTAAGAGCAGGTATGAGAAGAAGAGGCAGGTGTGGTTCAAAGGGAGGTGTGCGGATATGCTTTCGTGCATGCAAATACAGTTTTGCAGAACAAAATGCTACCCAAGCAAAGTAAAAAAAAGAAGAAGAAGAAGCAATGCTTATGACATGCAATTGCTTCAATCAAGAGGCGAGACACAAAATCAAAAGTAGACACAAGGCAAGAATCTAGCATCAGGCTGTTAAGGGGCTTGTACATTCAGTCATGCAAATGTAGGCTTTTGACATTAACTCTTAGAATGACTTAGAATGAATGAGCTGGAAGGAACCTTGGATGTCTTCTAGTCCAGTCCCCTGCTCAAGCAGAAGAAACTATACTATTTCAGATAAGTGTCTGTCTAGTTTCTTCTTAAAAACATCTTCCTTCCCCTCTTTTCAGTGAAGTTGGGGAAGTTTTGCTATACTATTGCTACTGCGAGGTGGCAGATCCTGTGGGACTTTGTGTGTGGCAGAAGGCTTTATGTCAGCATCTGCATCTAACTGGAAAGGTAAGTGATTCAACAGTGTCCCCTCTTTGAAATACCGTAATTTTTGGACTATAAGATGCATCTGACTATAAGAGGCACCTAAATTTAGAAGAGGAAAACAACAAAAAAAGGTTTGGGCCTTCCTTTTTTTGGCCCTTTTCCACCCTTTTTTTTTTTTTGGCCGTTTTCAAGGCTTTTTTCAGCCCATTTTTTCCAAAAAATGGGCCAAAAAAGCCCCCAAAACAGGCTGAAAAAAGCCTCAAAAATGGGTGAAAAAAGCCTCAAAAATGGGTTGAAAAAAAGCGCCGAAAACAGCTAAAAAAGCCTCAAAAATGGGCTGAAAAAAGCCCTGAAAACAGGCCTGAAAAAGGCCAGAAAAAGCCCCCAAAACAGAGGCCAAAAAACAGCTGGCGGGTGGGCGGGGCTTCGGAAATATTCGGTCGCTAAGACGCACAGACATTTTCACCCCCTTTTGGGAGACAAAGAAGTACATCTTACAGTCGGAAAAATACGTTAACTCTTGTATAATCTGAGTTTTAACTGAGATTTTAGTTCACATGTTTCTATTCTTTCCTATGCAGGTAGTCCTCGACTTATAACTATTTATTTAGTGACCATTCAAAAAGTGACTTATAACCATTTTTCATTCTTACAGCCATTTCAGCATCTCTGTGATCACATGATCAAAATTTGGACACTGGGCAACTGGCATGTATTTATGACAGTTGCAGAGTCCCAGGATCATGTGATCCCCTTTTGTGATTTTCTGACAAAGTCAACAGGGAAGCAAGATTCACCTAACAACCGTCTTACTAATTTAGCAACTGCAGTGATTCACTTAATAACTGTAGCATGAAAGGTCATAAAATGAGGCAAAATTCAGTTAAAAACGGTTTTGCTTAGCAGTGGAAATTTTGGGCTCAATTATGGTCATAGGTTGAGGACTACCGGTATATATTAACAATGTTAGTTATATTAAACACCATTATTTGGGGGGAAAACCAGGTATAGTTCCAACAAATCATCATCATTATGATAGACAGTCTGGCAAATGTTCTAAATACCTATCTAGAATCATCCCTGACAGCAATTTTGGACATGCTGATTCATCTCTTGTTCACATCCAGACATTATGTAGAAAACAGGTTCACAGTCTTTTCTGGCCCTGGATTTGTCTAAACAAACCAATAAATAATCAAAATGTCAAGGGAACGCATGCATTTCCTGCAAGATCTTGCAGGATTTCAGCAGCTGTCAAAATTTTGCAGGATTTTTGCAACTTTAAAAAATATTGTTTCATTTTCAGGGTGAAGTAGAGATGTTTGTTGGGCACTGTAAGATGTGCCCTGACTCCTGGGGATTATTTTGCTGCCTAAAAACAAGTTTATCACAGTGGATGAGAAAAGAGCCCTTTGTGGGTTTTTTTTAAATGTTTCCTACAAATCAAGCTTAGAAGCAAATAGCAACCAGCATCTCTAACACAGATACAGAGCTGGTTTCATTAGACAATCCCAAGATAGTTCTTAAGAATATGATAAGCCTCTCCTTTTTTTGATGTTGCCTTTGGTTTGGATTAAATTTAAATGCAGTTAAATAAGAACAAATTGTAGGCTGTGCATAATTGAAATGTTGTGCATACTTTCTTGAGGGAAAGGCCTAGTGAATTCTGTTAGGATCCCTTCTGAATATAGAGGTAGTTCTCGAGATACAACCACAATTGAGCCCAGCATTTATGTTCCTAACTGAAACATTTGTTAAGTGAGTTTTACAACCTTTCTTGCAACAGTTGTTAAGTGAATCATTACAGTTGTTAAGTTGGTATCACAGTTGTTAAGTGAATCTGGCTTTCCCATTGACTTTATTTGTCACAAAAGGGGATCTTTCTTATTTATTTATTTATTTATTTATTTATTTATTTATTTATTTATTTATTGGTTCAATTTATATGCTGCCCTTCTCCAGAGACTCAGGGCGGCTTACAATGTGTTAAGCAATAGCCTTCATATTTTTGTATATATCTGCTTAGTAGGGCTTTTGCCCCCCCCCCCCAAGCGGTGTTCTTTTTTATACAAAGTCAGCTTATTGCCCCCACAATCTGGGTCCTCATTTTATCTACCTTGGAAGGATGGAAGGCTGAGTCAACTTTGAGCCTGGTGAGATTTGAACTCACAGTAATTGCAGGCAGCTGGCAGCTAAGTGCTACTTAACAGCACTTTAGTCCGCTGCACCACCAAGGCACATGACCCCGGGACACTGCAACCGTCATAAATACAAATCTGTTGCCAAGCATTTAAATTTTGATCACGTGACCATGGGGATGCTGCAATGGTTGTAAGTATGAAAAATGGTGGTAAGTCATTTTTTTCAGTGCTGTTGTAACTAAATGAACTGTTGTAAGTTGAGGAATATCTGTAGATAGCAAGAGCAATAGCACTTAGACTTCATAGTGCTTTTATATACCGCTTCGTAGTGCTTTTACAGCCCTCTCTAAGCGGTTTACAGAGTCAGCATATTGCCCCCAACAATCTTGAGTCCTCATTTTACCGACCTCGGAGGGATGGAAGGCTGAGTCAACCTTGAGCCTGGTGAGAGTCGAACTGCCAAATTCCAGGCAGCCGGCAATCAGCAGAAGTAGCCTGTAGTACTGCACTCTAACCACTGCGCCACCATGGCTCTTGGTTGCATATTTTGTAATGACTCTTCCTGCTTGGCTTCTAGGTACGAATTGCTTCAGAAGGAATTAATGGAACTGTAGGTGGGAGCAGGACATTTACTAACCTATATGTGGATGCAATGCTATCTCACCCCCTCTTCAAAGGCATTTTGACAAAAGAAGATTTCAAGGTGAGAGATTGGCAAAGGAATCTGACTGCCTTGTGACCCTTTTTGACCTTTTTTTCTTCCCCAAAATTTTTGCTTTGGGAAAATTTTTATGCTGTATGAATATATGGTTCTCCCAAGTCCTATGGCGATGTCAAAAGAAATCCTACCTGCTTTCTTCAATAATTTCAGGCCCATATTTGAGTTCTCTACCCCACTGATGGGATGATTGGCAACTCAGCAGAAGTGCTTCTTGGTTGATGTATTGGTTATATAGATTATGAGTTGGGAACTATATCAAGTCCAAGGGCTGAGTATATTACTATATATGCTAAGAGGCAATTGTCAGCAGGTGGAGTTATGGAGAAGGGAACTACTGCTCTCTGACCACATATGCTCTTACCATTGAGGAGTACTTATGGAATAATGGAGAAAGGCCTTTGGCTCCATGTATGATTTATTTCATCTTGTGTGATGTTTCTCTGCAGACATGAAAAGGAAGAGGGCAATGATCTCCCTCTTCCTTTTCCTGGGTAAAGAAATATTCTTCACCTTCAAGAAAAAAACAGAGAGTATCTCCCATCTTCTCCTGCATGGATAAGGGCTATGTAAGAAATAAGAACCTAAAGTTTAGTTTTGTTTGTTGGTATTCTGTTGGATCATTCTCAAGTGTGCTCCTGTTGGTTTCACCCATTCCACACCAGGGTGGGTTCCACTTACCTTTACTACTGGTTTGCAATGGGAAGCTTCTGCGCATGCGCAGATAGTCCATGATGATGTCCAGGCAGATGGGCGGAGCCTCCCGCCGCCATTACTACTGGTTCGCAAGAACTGGACTGAACCAGGAGCAACCCACCACTGCTCCACACCCTACCTTGGCAAAAAGGGAGGAGCCAGCCAAATTGTGCTTAGATAGTTTCATCTGGAATGAATACAAACTTAACTTATCAAGGTAGGAAAGTTACTTGACAGCTTAATGGACTGTGCTAGGTCTCCGAGGAAATTGTGCTCTTCAGGAAAGCTCCTATAAATGTCTTCAGTTTGAGTGTCTTCACTTTCAAACCGGACAAGTAAATTATTTAGAAAATCAAACCTTGTCAAACTTTATTGAAGAGGGTTGCTTCTAAATCTTTTTGACTAAATTAAGTTGGAGGTGGACTTCATAAACACTGATTTTCTCACCTTTGATTTCCAGGGGATTAGGGCAGATGAGAGGGGAGGGGATGACGGGGCAGGGAAGATTATTGATTGTTTTAAACCGACATGGCAAGTAAAGTTTCTTGCAAATGCTTTTTGGTTTCCTTCCCTTGATTCCTCAGACCAGTGCAGGAGGAGCCCACTGTTTCCCAGATCTTCGAATTGGTGTATTTGAAGAAATAGTGCCTATGGGAATTCACCCAAAAAAAGTCTCTTACAAAGAAACTGGTATGGAACTGGTCATATGTGATCAGGGTTTTTTTTTTATGTCAAGGGTTGAATTCTCCCAGAGTACAGGTAGTCCTCGATTTATAACAGTTCATTTAGTGACCGTTTGAAATTCAGCGGTACAGAAAAAAGTGACTTATAACCAGTTTTCACAGTTAACGATCATTGTAACGTCCCCATGGTCACATGATCACAATTCAGTCGCTTGGCAACTGACTCATATTTATGACAGTTGCAGTGTCCTGGGATCATGTGATCACCTTTTGTAACCCTCTGACAAGCAAAGTCAATGGGGAAGCCAGATTCACTTTACAACCGTGTAACTTAACATCTGCAATGATTCACTTAACAATTGTGGTAAGAAAGGTCATAAAATGGAGTAAAGCTCACTTAACAACGGTGTCTCTTAGCAACAGAAATTTTGGGTTCAATTGTGGTCATTAAGTCGAGGACTACTGTACCTGTAATTTCATGTGGAAACAAACGTGCTGTGAAAGATGGAATAAAAGTATAAAGGAGGTGTGGCCACTATATTGTCTCTCTTCTTCCTGCCCCCTTTTATTTTCCATCCTCATTCCTCCCAGCCAGTGAGCTGACATGGGGAACTCAGAATGTTTTTGCTGGAAACCCAAACTTATCTCTTTTGAAACGAGGCCAATTGTGCTTTACAAGAATCAAATGGGTGGTAGTAATCTCAAGGAACAAAAAACAGCAGCTGCAGAGCAGGCTTAAACTCATGTTTGAAGTATACTATACAATTATTTTTAAAAAAACTTTTTGGAATAAAGTAGGATTTGCTGAGGAGAGGTATGTGTGTTAAATATGCAAGTTTGGCTCGCTGCAATGACTTACCTTCTTAATGTTTTTTAATTCTTGGTAGGAATCCGTTTGGCTCCAAAGGAGTTTCATGCAGAAGTAGAGAAATACCTTTCTCAGGGTCATAATGCCCAAATGGATACAATTTTGCTGGACTGCAGGAACTTCTATGAAAGTAAAATAGTAGGTAGCCTTAATTTGGGTGTGTTGTTGTTGTTTCCTCCTTTGGATTTACACATTTGAGATTGTATGAATACATAATAGGATACATGTCCATGTTAAGAGGCTTTTAAACACCAATTTAGTAGTACATTGCCTGTTCCCTGTTTCTCCTCCTGTCAGACCTGCCCCAACTTAGATTCTTAGGAATGAAAAAACCTCGACTTCATTTGGTTGAAGTGATGGGTTCTTTTACTAAAGTTAAGTGGTTGCAGCGAAAGTAAGGCTAGATCTGAGTATTCCCTTGCAAAAGGTTACAATTTTCCCCTATCCCTCCCCCTCCCCCCTTGATCAGTTCAACAGTGTCCAATAGCATCCCAGTTTGATGTTTGGGGAACTGCTTTGAAGCTGGGCACTTCTCAAAGTAATTTCACATTCCAATCTCAGACCAGGTGTCTTTGGAGGCTGCTTTATTCTGGTCTGACAAGCCTGGTTCCTGTCAGCTTGTCTCCTTCCCCTCTTTCATTTGTCTTCTCACCAGCCCTAGTTCCCCCAAATTCCTTTCCTCCCCCATCTGTTTATGGCAGGATGCGAGCTGCACTGGCTCCCTATTGGTCTCCGGTCACAATTCAAGGTGTTGGTTATTACCTTTAAAGCCCTACATGGCTCAGGGCCAGGTTATCTTCGAGATCGCCTTCTGCCGCATAGGTCCCAGCGACCGGTAAGATCCCACAGAGTTGGTCTCCTCCGGGTCCCGTCAGCTAAACAATGTCAGCTGGTGGGCCTGCGGTATAGGGCCTTCTCTGTGGCTGCCCCAGCTCTCTGGAACCAGTTACCTCCTGAGGTCCGGACCATCCCCACCCTATTGGCCTTCCGAAAAGCGGTGAAGACCTGGCTTTTCCGGCAGACCTGGAGCCGTTGATCTCGCTCTTGTGATCTGGCGAGATCCGGCCATGAATGGTGTGAATGAGTTTTTAATGTTTTTAATGTTTTTTAATTTTTCAATGTCTTTTTATAATGATTTTTTAAATGTATTGTGAGTCTTCGGAGAGGGGTGGCATATAAATTTAATAAATTAAATTAATTAAATTAAATAATTAAATTAAATTAAATTAAATTAAATTAAATTAAATTAAATTAAATTAAATTAAATTAAATTAAATTAAATTAAATTAAATTAAATTATTAAAGCAAAGCAGTTGAAAATGGCAGACCTGACACCTCCCTTTTGTTTAAACTTTGAGATGTATAACCTGTCTTTTAAAAATGGGATTTTTACATAATCTTGAAGGTGGAAGACAAGATATAGTTATCAGCTTTGTAGATGACACCAAGTTAGAAAGATTGGCTAATTCTTTACAAGGCAAAACAAAATTCCCTTCAGAGGTCTGAACACTGAGTCATATGCAGCAGTAGTGATAAAGGTAAGAGATCCTGCATCTGGTAGGAAAAAGTGAATTCATTAATACAAAATTGGGGAGACCAGGTGAGGGGCAGTGTATATGAGCTGCATATGCAGGGGTGAAATCCAAATTTTTTCCCTACCGGTTCTGTGGGCGTGACTTGGTGGGCGTGGCAGGGGAAGGATATTGCAAAATCTCCATTCCCACCCCACTCCAGGGGAAGGATACTGCAAAATCTTCATTCCCACCCCACTCTGGGGCCAGCCATAGGTGGTATCTGCCAGTTCTCCGAACTACTCAAAATTTCTGCTACCGGTTCTCCAATTCTACTGGATTTCACCCCTGTGCATATGGGAATACCAGTAGACCCTCAGTGTTAAATAGCAATTAAAAAGACCGGCGTAATCTTGAACTGCATTAATGATAGCATTACGTGCAGACCACGATAGGTGAGTGCTGTATTGAACTCTTCATTGGTTAAACCACAGTTAGAATACTATTGAGAAGTCTGTAATGTTAGGAAAGATGGAAGGAAAGAGGATGAACATTAGCAAGGAGAATGGACTTGATTACAACAGCAATAGATGCACTAGTGGCAGACTACAATGGAGACAGTCTGCCTATGTCAGGCCTAGAGAAAGTCTGCTTATGTCAGGCCTGTCACACTGGTGACCGTTGGGCTGGATATGGCCCACGCAGGCAATGCCCACCCCGCAAAGGCAAAAAACGTCCCGATACAGCCCGCAATGCGATCAGATTATGTGGTCACTACCAACTGGATGGCACACATCAATTGAATACTATGCCTGGTTCAGGAGTTACACTTTGGAAGAGATTTGGGGCAGTTCTGGGCTTGGAGGAGAGCTATCAAGATGCTGAAAGATACTACAGTCACTTCTTCAGCATGAACACTGCAGAAGCAGTCCTGATCTGCATGGTGAGATAAGGAAAAGTGTATGGTCAGCAATTAGCACTGGGAATTAGCACCACTCAGGTGAGCCTGATGACACAGATAAGCCTTCAGGTGACCTTAACGATGCGATGCACTAAAAGAATGCAAATGACCAGCTGTCTGCAAGGAGTATAAATCTTTCCATTCCCCACCATCCAGTCAGCACCAAAGACGCTTCTTGGATGAGAAACAAAACATCTTCAAAGAAAAACCAGAAAGTCCATTTGCCTCTTGAAAAAGCACCTTTGGGACCTCAGCACTAGAAGAACTATCAAAATATCAGTCTTCAGCCTACAGGCAGGGCTGGAACTTTATTCAGTCCAGCTCACCTGCACTCTGTTGTAATTAATTATGAATTATGTACTCAAGATGAGCAGCTATACAGTGTAAATATTCTAAATCGGGTGTCAAACTTGATTTAATTAAGGACCGCATCAGGGTTGTGTTTGACCTTGGAGGGCCGGGTTGGGCATGGCCAGCTTGATGTCACTCGTGCCAGGGTGCCTGTGGTGACCCGAATGCTCTGCCAGTGAAAACGGGCGCCCGAGCTCCGTTATCAGCTGCCATAGCCTCCTGCAACCCTCTGCCAGGGAAAACGGAGCTCGGGAGTGCCGCCCGTGACCCTTGCAAGCTCCGTTTTCAGATGTGAGTGCCTCCTGCAACCCTCTGCCAGCAAAGACAGAGCTCAGGAGGGCCGCATCCTGTTGTGACCTAGGCTTCCTGAGTCATTAAAACACACGAGTAGTCCCAAAAACCTCTTTTATTGCAACAGCTGTGAATTACGTTCATTCACATCTGAGTCCCAATTAGTTGCAAAAAGTCCTTCAGGATAATCACTAACCTTTATCTCCCTTGACACTCTGCCAAAGACCTACTTGGCAAAGCCACACGGATTCTAGAATCAAGCAGAGATGACGACTGGGAACAGAATTAACAATGTTGCTTTCCTGCAAAGTGCCCATGTGCCTTTGCTCCTCTTTTAAACCTTATGGGAGGGGCCAATCATCTCCAGGCCTTACTCCCAAATCGTCCCTTTTGTTTTAACTGTTCATGCCTTTTGGCAGCTCTGTGCATGCGCGCACTAGGAACAGGCTCCTCCTGTTCCTCTGCCTCTCTGCTGTCCGACTCTGGAGGCTCCGGAGTCCGTGCATCACTCCCAGATGGCCGTGGCCCAATCTCTGCCTCCGACACAGATCCCTTGTCCGGGCCTTCCCCAGACTCCAGGACTGGCCCATTTTCCTCCCAGCCTCCTCACTGTCTGACTCCGCTGTCAGCTCCGCAGGCTGCTAGTGGACCACAACACATGCAGCCCTCGCAAGCTCTGTTTTTGCTGGCAGCACTGTGGACCGCTCCTTCACTATATGGAGCTTTTCAATCAGGGCCTGGATGGCTGCTTGTCAGGGATGTACTGAGGAGCCTGGTCTAGATGGCCTGTAATATCCTTCCAACTCATTCTTTCTATGTTCTGAAAAAATCCAACAATGAGACGTGGCACCATAATATTTGCATTTGTTCCTGATTTTATCTTTTAATATCACAGGTTAAGTAATGTTTTTTTTTTTTAATTGCAGGGGCATTTCCAAGGCTGTCTGGCTCCCAACATTAGGAAGTTCAGCTACTTCCCCATCTATATAGATGAGAATTTAGACCTTTTCAGGGACAAGCGCATCCTGATGTACTGTACGGGAGGAATCCGCTGTGAGCGGGGCTCAGCCTACCTCAGGTCTAAGGTGAGTCACCTCAGGGGAGCGGACTTGACTTGGAATTGGACAGGGGTGGAACACAGCAGGATTTGCACAAGGCATTCATAGTTTCCCTGGCAGATCTAATAGGGCCAATCTTCTGGCAGTTACATAATGCTGAACAAAGTCAGACTCTAGATAACCACAAATTAACTTGCACAAAATGACTTGAAGTATTTAAACTAATTACTGTTCAAAAAGAGCTGGAAGAGAGCACCTGCTCTTTCACGACCTGTAATGGATGAATCATTGCAATTTAGATAAAGATCAAAGTTATCCTTTAATAATTTTGTGAACCCAACTATGCATTAAACAGACACCTTTGTTCAGTGCAGGAAAAACAGATGGACCAAATCTTACCCTTGCTGCAAAATTTATTCTGCATATGGCCATTCTACGGAGGAGCAAACAGCCAAACCAGATCTCAGAATCTTATGTAAAAGATAGTATCATTTAGCATCACCCAGCCTTCTTTGATGTAATACAGAGCTGACCTTCATTACAGTTGGGTGACCTAGAAGACATTCTAGCTCATTAATTGGGTTCTTAACTAATTTAGTGACTGAGAATTTTTCTGCTCAAGAGGAGAGGAGAGTTTTTGATGGGAGGCAATTCAGCTTCCTACTTGTTGGCAGGCTGTCCAATGATGTAATGGGGCTGAAATGTTTTGGGCCCTTATTTATGCTTTGGGGAGTGGGGAGAGGATGTTTAAGAATAGAAATGGGTGAGTTTTGTGTCATGGAGATCTTGTGCACCCCAGTCTTCCCTTTCTCTTTAGATAGGAGGGGAGGGAGGGAGGGAGCTTGATTCAGAGATCTTTGTAATTAATACCCAGGCTGTTCTGTCGCCTTGTTCATTCTTAGTATTTTGTTATCACTCCCCTGGATCAATCTGAAAAAACAAGTTCTTCAAAACAAATTCAGATGTAACTAAATTGCTATTTTTTGTGAGGTCACAAATATACATTACTCCCACTGACAGAGCAGTATTGTCCTTTTTAGCTTTCAAGTTCAGTCTCAACTCCTGGAGACAAGTCCCTGCTGTTTTCTTGGCAAAATGTTGGAAGTGGTTAGTGATTTGCCTTCTTCCTAGGTCTGAGAGAGAGGGACTGGTCCCAAAATCACCCGGTTGCCTTTGTACCTAAAATGGGACTATAATTAATGCTGTTCCAATTTCTAGCCTGGTGCCTTAATCACTCCGTCAGACTGGCTTTCCTGGCAATTCTATAAATTGAAATCTACACATCATAAAGTTGCTCTAGAGCAGCATTGCTCTAGAGCAGTGGTTCCCAATGTGCAATTTGATTTTTAATGGGGGCAATTGGAACCTTGTTTAACCCAAGTTAATGGCCTTTTAGGCTTCCTCCGAGTGAGTAGGAGTTCATTTTTTGAATAGTAAGAATTATATGTCACCGGGGGTGGTGGTGGTGTTAGAGATGCTTAGCTGGGGCATGATCAAAAAAAGGTTGGGAACTCACTCAGGTGGGTTCTACTTACCTTTACTACTGGTTCATATTGTGCCTACGCACGCAAGCAAAGCATGCACGCGTGCACACACGCTCTTCTGCACATGCGCAGATCATTTATGACGATGTCCGGGTCAGTGGGCGAAGCCTCCCGCCGATTTTACTACCGGTTCTTGCAAGCTGGTCCGAATCAGGGGCAACCCACCACTGGAACCACTTCTCTAGAGCTAGACCTTTGAGCTCATAGGGAATGGCCTAGCATGATTCTAGAGATTAGTTTTTAGGATATGGAACAGATTGGCGTCTGCTGTTAGTTGATATAGAATCCAATGCTACTCAGTCTTTGTTGAAAAAGAAAAAAAACATAGAAAATTCACATCTTGCTTGGCTGATATCTTCTCATGAAATAAATCTTTCATAACAAAATGCAGCAAAGTGATATAGTCCATGTGTTCTGATAACCAAACTAGTTGTAGATTGTAGAACCTTTTGTTGGCTTTTCAGAATTCCTAAAACTATATTGGGTGTGGTGTTGCTTTCGACCAGGGTGTATGCACAGAAGTGTATCATCTCAAAGGTGGCATCCACAAGTACCTAGAAGAATTTCCTGATGGGTTCTACAGAGGAAAGCTTTTTGTTTTTGATGAACGTTATGCCATTTCCTCAAACAGTGATGTCATTTCAGGTAAAGTATGTTCTTTCCGGTCTGAGCAGCACTTTTGCTATATGCATCCTGTAAGCCAGTAGGATGGAAACTACTGTAGGAGGGCTCCCTCCTGCTCAGCCTCCTTCAATTAGCTGCCCTTTGTATGAACAGCAAGATGGCTGCGCCTAATGAGAGGCTGTAGTCCAGTTAATTTAGTTGGGGGAAATTATTTGGAAGGACCAAGGGTTTTTTCTTTTATACTTAAGGGGTTTTTTTTAAATGAGAGACTGACTCGCTGCCCAAATCCTTTATCCTGGCATACATTTCAACTAACTATGGTTTGGTCAGTCACAATTAAAACCCAGAATGAACATACTGTATCACATAAGTAGCACACTGCTCTTCCCCCAAGTGTTTTAAGATGTTGAGTTTGGACCAGAGAAATTCAAGTTCAAATATCTGCCCTTCCATCATTGGAAGATGGAAGGCAAGCCATACTTTTTCAACTAATTTGTATTACAAAGTTGTGATTGTAGGAATATAGTAAACTTCAGTTTAATATACTGAGTTTAATGGAATTCAGATACAATGGACATTTTTTTACTTGTTCTTCAACCTCATTTAAGGTTAATTTGCTAAACCATTTAAGCTGTTTTTAAAAATTATGTAACTACACAAATATATACTGATACAGATGACCTATATTCAGATTTAACGGACATTTTGATTTAACAGATGTCCCCTCCTTCTGAATAGTCTATTAAATTAAGGGCTTACTATAAAAGGAGGAGCCACTCATGACTAGCATGAGCTTGCAGAATAATTATGGGGCCTAAATGCAGTACATAATAACTAATATGGAATGTTTGGTTTAGGCTAAATGTGCTGTGTGATCCCAACCACTGTGCTCATAAAGGACAATTTATGACTTAGCTGTCCCAACTAATTCCAATTCATTGTGTCTTACTGAATAAACCATGGATAGTAATTGGTAGCTGTGTAAACCCAATCATACTCTGCCTAAAATCATCAGAAAAATAGGGTCAGCAGCAACCATAAACAACTGCTCCCCTAACTAATCTAAACTTGCTTTCATCCCCTCCAGCTTGCCGTTACTGTGGGACACTCTGGGACCAGTATCGTCTTTGCTCTACCCAGCTCTGCCGTCAGCTTGTCCTGACATGTCAGCAATGCCAACAAAAAGGGCTTACAGCCTGTTGTCCTCTCTGCCAGGAGAAAGGTCTTACACTGGCATCTTCAGGACAAACCTTCAAAGAGGAGTGTGAATGTACAGGGACCCGGCAGCGGGTACCGGTGGAATGCATTTGACAACTCCTGAAGTTATATTCCCTCATGATTGCATGAGATGCCTGTTCTGAGATGTGTTTTAATGGGATTTGAGGGAGTTAATTGGGGGGCAGTTAAGCAGCTCTTCAGTTCCAGCTGCAGTCAAAGTTTCAGTGCGATTGGATTCCTCAGAAGAAATTGCATGGAGGAGAAAGATTCGACCATATTTAGAGTCTTTCACCAAGACAACTTGAGGTTCTAACATGTGATGCTTTAGGATGACCTAATTTGCGAACAATGAAAAAAAAATAGAAAAATGGATCTCAACTCAACAGGGAAGGCTATAATGCATTTGCCATTAATTTTAACAAGTTGCATAGAATTCTGTGCCAGTTATGAATGTTGCCGTCTAGCAGTAACAGAACTAATGGGATGTCATCTGTTGACTGTGAATTGGGCTGTATTGCAGAGTTAGGCAAGCTTTTTCATCCTGAGAATTACACTTTGGGCCATAAGAATTAGGGTTCTTAATATTGTATAATTAGAGGGGTTCAACCTTTTGATCCATTTGCAGGAGTGTTAGGGACAGAAGTACAGGTGCTCTTTTTGCTCTTTAATTCCTGTAAAGAAGTCAAACTTGCCTCAGTTTTAGGGAAGAGATGTTTCAGAGTTTAAAGGGCATGTTGAATATCTAAAATATCTCCTATCTGTAAATAGGAGGAAGCTTTATGTATATCGCCTTAAATTGCACAGAGATATAATAATAATAATAATTTAATAATAATATCATCCTTTTTGCTGTTTTAAATCCTCCAATCTTTCTTCAGATGAACAATGAGTCCAAAGATTAAAGCTATGCCTGTTCCTGGATGCTCGCCACTGAATCATTAAAGGTTCTAATGATACTATGAGCACCAATGGAAATTCCCCGTGTCCCTTTAGCTGTGGAATTCTCATCTCCATTTGGGGAGGGCAAAATATGACACTGTCAAGTGGGAGACATAAAAGCAAATGGTACCCTCTTTTGGCAAGAGAGGCAAGATCATATTTATATGGCTTCAACTTTCAGCCACTGTCTGCAGAATGTAAAGTCACCCTTCGTCAAGGAAGTACAGAAGAATTGTGCAGTGAGAAGATGTATCCTTATCAACAGTGTAGGGAGATTGGCAAATCTTGCCTAGGTACTAATTACTCTGCTCTGGCAGAGCAAATGGACTGGAATGAATCCAGAACCTCAAATAAAGCTTTCAAGCATTATATCCCATGCAGCTTTTTGCAAAAGTATGTTAGATCAGGGAGACTGTCGCTATGAGATAGCACAACAGAAACATAATATAAAAATAAAACATTCACTTCGCAAGCAGAAAGAGGCCTGGCACACTCTTGTGTGATTTATCAGATTTAATCTATTATTTTAGCTTCACTTCAGGAAAATTAGAAATAACCAACATCCCATTCAGCAGCTGCCTTTCTTGTGACTATTGCTTGGGACAGTGTTTCTCAACCTTGGTAGCTTTCAGACTGGTGGATTTCAACTCCCAGAATTCCCCAGCCAGCATCTTAAAATTGCCAAGGTTGAGAAAGCCTGGCTTAGGGAAACAGTGGCCTTACATATTTTTGTGTTGGAGGGCTGTGAGCTGCTTTAAGTATAATAGATGATTCTAATGCTCAGTTGCAATTTAGGATTCTGGATGTTACTGGCTGATAGCAATTCTCAAGTCTTTAAAGTGATTATGTATATTGGGATGATAAAAATGTCAGATTAGCAGAATCTTTCTAATTCTTTCAAAATGAAAATAAAGTATTTTTTTAACATTTCTGCTACATTTACAGAGTAGTATTGCATATTTTTATTGTTACTAACTACTCATGCATATCAGAGCATGCACACACACACACACAAATTCATACAAAAACTAGGCTGTGATCTAACTATAATTTCAAGCTGTTCCCGAGCCATGATATCTTTCACCAGAATTCAAGATTGGTTGACAGGCTAAAATTTTGGATTACTCTTTAAAAATAAAAATGTTATATTCTATAAATCGATAATGAAGACCTTTGCCCATAATAATTATTTAATTTAAAATTTTCATGTGCAAGGGTGTCGTACGAAAAACAAGCTGCATAAAATCATCACACAGTTGCCTTGCTTCCGTAAGCCATCATAAACCAGTGCAAGCTTACGGACACATCTCCACAACCAAAACTACACGCCAGTTCGACACTTGGGAAGGATAGGTCCAGTCAGGTCTGCAAGTCGTCTTTTTCTCACTGAGGAAAAAAAACAACAGTTGAGGTCAGGACACATTTCTTATGTATAGAAATGGGGAGGTCCATAAATACTCTAAATTCTTGAATTACAAGACCATTGGAGACAAGGACAAGTAACCCTGGGTGTAACGATTAGAATACTAAAACCTCTAATCATCTCTGAACAAGCCTCAGCAATTCAATGTTGGATATTTAAAGAAAGAAATCAAATGTCTGAAAACACTATGCTGAATTAATTGCCAGGGCTCATTTTGTGCCCTTACTGTGTAATTCTTATTTTAAAATTCTTACTTTAACCAAACTAAAAAGCAAATATGCACAAGACCACACCCTCTGTCTAGAGCAGGTGTTTTCTAATTTTCAGGCTGCAGAACCTGTTCAGGAAAAAAAAAACAGAATCCCTGATCTGCATGTCAACTGACAAGCCCTTCCCTATTGACAGTGTTGCTACTGATGCCCCTGAAGAGCATTGTTAAGGTGGGAGCAGATGGTCAACTGTATTCAAACTTTTCTTTTTCTCCTTTGTTGCTTGCAGAGGTTTTTTAAAAATCCCATTAGTTCCACAAAAGTCAGTTTAAGTCCTTGCAGAACCCAGTTTGAAAAACCCTGGCCTAGAATATGTAACTGTCCATTGCAATCAGACTAAGAAGAAAACCGGACTCCACAATGTTTGTTTTACTCCCTTCTCTCCCCATCCAAATTTCTGCAGAAATTAGTTCCAATTGGATTCTTGATTAAGTAACTCTGGTTGCAGTTTCCCACTTATGATTCTTTGGGGAAAAGCAGCTGTAGTTAGAAGAGTTACAACTGAATGAAAATGGTGCAAAAGACAAGTTTAGGGTTGAAACGATCAACAGTTTGATTTTTTTTTTCATTGTGGAAGATCCAGACATTGTACATGGGAATAAACATTTAAAAAATCTTCACTTTGTTGGAAAAATCAAGTTAAATGCCAGCTGTTGAAGTAGCTCTTCATAAAACTGACACACCAGGTGGTTTTTTTCCTGGCAAAAATAAGTGCTGCCCTCTTTTTTATCAGATTGAATTGCTGGCATTACAATAAAGGCAACCCTAATGTAGAAATGAGCTTTAAAAGAGGGTATGATATCTGGAGAATACCATCTAACCTCATTTGGCCTAATCCTGGTTGGCTAGCTGCATGTTCTGTGCTTGGGCTGAAAACCTCTGGGACTGTCTACAGTGTAGACTCTATATTGAGGAAGGTTGTTTTTAAAGAAACAACCAGCTGAAATCACATGATATTCAATTGCAAAAGTCAATCACATAAATAAGCAGAAAGCAAAGGAAGAGCAAGGACAGAATGAAAGAGTGAGTCACAGTCATTCAACCATGAAGATAGGAGGTATTTTCGTTCCAATAAGGCAGCTATTTCTGAAGAATCAAAGGATATCCTAGAGAAATCCATGAACAGAAGTGCAAGGGGACAGTCAGAACCAAGTGGAATAGCAGAGAAGCACTACTAGTTCCCAATCAGGGAAGGAGAGTAAAGAATTTGCCAAGAGGAGATTGCAGGGAAATACTTATACATCTTCCAGTTCCAGGGCTGAGGTGTTATGTCAGGCACCGTCACTTCGATGTATACAAGCTGCAAATAAGAACTAAGTCAGATATTTTCTTTTTTTTTTCCCAAAAATATTTTTTATTTTTTCCAATATAACACTTAAAATACATCTCTTTCGAGAGCGAAGTCTCGATCCGGTCATGAATAGGTACAATTTGCTTACATTGTAAAAAGGCTCCATTCACAATTTCCCATTATATCTTTTAAAATTCAAAATCAAAACATAGAAAAATTTTTTAGTCAAAGCTCTACAGTAAAAGTTTGAAACCTATAAGAACAAGTTTTAATATAAATTCTAACATCATCATCTAAACAAATCTATTATATCAATACAATTTTAATTTCAAATTAACTCACTCATTTTTATTTCTATTAATCAATCTTAATCATATCTTGTTCTTCTTCACCTTATATCTTTTTCCATCAGTATCAAAAAAGAATTTTTTAGCAATATTCTAACCTCTTGTTCTAATTATTTACCTTACAATTTTATTATCACAAATCTTGATTTCAAATTCTATACCACTCCATTCTTATTACACTTTATAAAGCAAAGTTCTATCTAATTCTTAGTCTCTTGACCCTTTCCTTAATTCTTAATATCTTAAACTTTATCAATTTATCTTTGATTTTATCTCCCTTGTCATCTATTACTCTTTTCATGTTACACAGATTTATCACAAAAATATGTTTTGTTTTGTTTAATTTAATTTCCAGCATATTTTCTTCCATACCTTCCTCTGTTATTTAGCTATTATTCAACATATTCTGTTTGGCTAGTTCCCAACATATTTTTCTCCAGAACACCAACTATTTTTGGCTAATTTCAATATAATCTCCTCCAAGCCTATCATCGTTATTGGCTGCTTTCCAGCATATTATATTTGGCTGATTTCCAGCATAGTTTCCTCCTATATTCCCTCCATTGTTTGGCTGATTTCCAGCATATTCTCCTCCAACTCTCCTCCTGTTTGTTTGGCTGATTTCCAGCATTTTATTGGCTGATTTCCAGCATAGTCTCCTCCAAGACTCCCACTCTAATTTTGCTGATTTCCAGCATAGTCTGCTCCAACTCTCCTATAATTATTTGGCTGATTTCCAGCATTTTAACTAGTTCCAACATATTTCCTCCGAGTTTCAAACTCTCATCTAGTTGGTATCCATCCCTCTTATTTTAACTTCCCCTTAACATATAATTATCTATTTTATGTCAGCTTCCAACACAATCTTTCAAATTAATTCTCAATATATTTCATAATAATCATCATTTCCAGTATATATTAAATTAAATCACAATTTATCGCTAATATCTGTGTGTTTGATAGTTTGTTCAATAAAGCCTTAGTCCAGCATACTCATCAAATTAACATTTGATTACCAATTAAAATTAAAGCATATTACATCAAGCAGTAAATTTTCCTTAAAATTGTCTCACAATAATATATACTCTTCTTTATTGTTTTTGACCACCTGTATATCATCCTCTATTTTAATTGCCATCTCTTATTTTCTATTTTTATTACTCGAAAAGCTTTTCTGTTTTTATCCAAAAATCATATATACTTTTAGGCTTTTAATCTTTACATTTCAATTCAGTTACATTTAAAATTTATTACTTTATTTCCTCCTTTTCTTCCTTTTTCTATCTGTCCATAATTGTTCCATTTCAAAGTTCATCCATTTGAATTAAAAAAATTTCTGTATGTTCCTTTAATGCTTTTATAATGTCTGTTCCGTGTGTAGTGCATCAACTTCCTGTCTTTTTTTCCTGCGCCACACCTATTTTTTTTTTCCCAAGGCTTGTTGATTTCCATTGTCTAATGTCCAAAATATTCCTTCTTTCTTCTTAAAATCATCTGGGACAGAATAGAAACCTCCAAAGTTCATAAATCCAATGTAAATTTCAAGGCAATCCAAAGTAAAAAGCCATTTAAAATGTTCCTTTTTCAAACAGAAAGGAAAGTATCTTCAATCCACTTTCCTGCTTAGTCACTGCAGACTCCATGGCAATTTTGTAGCCATCCGTCTGTCTATCTTCATTAGCTTTGTTAGCTTTCAAAGGTGTAAATTCCCAAAGAGACATTTCTCCAAACCGTTCCAAATAAAAGCAAAGTCAATTTACTGGGTTGTTAAAAATCAATTATTCTAAGCCAAATTTAATAAAACAAAGACTATTTCGGGTCCTCATTCCATTTTTTTTCTTTTTCTTTTAAATCTTCAAGCCCCACGGCTCTGTAGCCGCTATTTAAAGTTTGGGGTCTTATTTTTTAAAATCCAAATATGTGTGTTGTGCCTGGGTTGGTGTCACTCACCCGGCTTCGAGACGCTCGCTCTCTATTCTTCTCTGCTTCTCCTCCTCTCCTCCAGCACGATCCTTGTTCCCGGCTGCCGCAGGATCAGGACAGCCGCCATGGCTGTCGTTCCACTGCCGCCAACGTGAAGGGAAAGCCTCCAGCCCCGAGGAACCTGTCCGTTCCTCTCGGCCACCCAAGGGGTCCCTTCTTGTCCCCCTGTCCCTTCAAGACAGGGGAGGTCCGCAGACCTGTCGGCAGCAGCTTAGCAGATGGGGTTTTGGCGAAGCTCTGCGGAGCTTGCCATTTCCCGTCTGTGTCCCTGTGGCACCAACCAGAAGTCTCAAGTCAGATATTTTCTGTAGAGCTTTTGCACCAAGGAGGTCAACTGAGACAATTCCCCAGCCAATTGACATCTGTTTCTACTTACAAAATCTGGATTAATAAATACTTGTGATAGATTGCTCCCCATGTAATAGGGCTCTTCCTTGCTATGCTCATCCAATCAATAACAGAAGCTTCATATATTGTGAAATCCTTGATATTCTCTGAGCATGGCTGTTTGATTGCACATGTCTCATTATCTAACTAGGTAATATCATCAGTAATGAAATGTCTGACAGCAAACAACCAAGCTCAGAGAGCATATAGCATCTTTATATTTCCATGAATGCAGTATAATACAGGCACAACATATTTTGCAGAGCAGGTCCTTTGTTAATAGGTTTGATCTTCCATGAGCACTAGTGAAACGCTTAAGCTAATTTGTAGTTCCACAAGAGGTCAAGATTTTTCACTGTTTCTGAGCTGGAGAGTTTGTAATCTATCTGTATATTCTATATATATGCTACACGCTTTACATGCAAACTGTTCCTGACTGAATGCAAATTGTTTCTATAAAAGGATCTCCAAGTCCATGAAGAAATACTGCAAGTTAAGTTAGAAGGTAATATTGGTCCAGACCAATGACTTGAATCATCTGAAGGCAAGTTCATCTACCACTAATTACATCCCACTTGGTATATGCTGTTTTTTTCCTGAAAAGTTTGGCAACATCAAAAAAATTAACAAAATCAATCCCAAACTCACACTTTGAATACTGCAGGAATAGCAGCCAGGGAATTAAGGGAGAGAGACCACATTTTAAAAGTCTGATACTTTTTCATTTAAAAAAACCTCAGAAATAATAATCTATTTTTCACATATTTCAAAGCTTCCAGCTGAAACAGGAACTTTAGTTGCAACTCTAATCAAGGAGTCCATTTCTTGAATTTATTGATTTGTTTGCTTGCTTGTTCTTTTATATTTCTAGGTAGAATCTTGGTCTCCTTCCTTTTCAGATGCCAATTTGTGATATTCCTTTGAAAAATATAACCTCAAGCAACATTCACCCTCCACTCCCCAGAAAAACCCTACCCACTTATGAATCCAGCACTCCCCCACCCCCATAAATATTGAATGAAGGAAAATTGACGCAACTACAAAAAGATAACAAGAAAGCAATCTCTTCTGCCCACTAGGGAGCCAATAAACAACATCTTTCCCAACCTGATGATCTTTAGTTCTTTAGCTGGACAACTCCCAGAATTTTCAACCAGACGTGACCAGTTAAAGAAAGCTAATACATAACCATGCCATCTCTTGGATTAACAGATCAAGAAGTATGGTCACGTCCACCCCAAGAACCCACACTTCTATGAAAAAAATAAATCTCACCTAGGTCATTGTTGTTCATCATAGCATTGGATGCCCGAAGTCTGGGTCCCTGTTGAGTGAAGTTATAACCAAACCTCAAGAGAGAGGTGTTTTTTTCTAACATACTGGCGATCTCCATTTCTACCTTGTTGCCCAAAAGCTGGCACTTAAAAAAGAATAGAAAAAAATAGCATAGAAGCACTTTTGAATTTTAGTTTCTTATCTTGCAGGTTTATGCCTACGTGATGAGGCAGGAGAAAGGAGAAAGTTCATCAGAAGAGAGCAAAATGTCCCTCTGTTTATTATGCTAGAAAAGGGGATGATACAATTGGAGGAAGGGTTGCCCGTGACTGCAATGGGAGGAATGATAACCTACTGAAACTATAAAGAAAGACTAATAAGGTTATTTGTAATCTTGGAGTCCCAGGTTTGTCTGGGAGAAATTAAGAGCCAGACAAGTTAGACCCTAAAGGAATCCTAGACTGAAAGTTCTCTGGAACCAGTGCTCTAATAATATATTGCTCTGGCATTCAAAAATTTAAGGAGTCACATGATAGAATAAAAGACATTTTATGCCAGATGTGACCCTCCCCCAACACAACAAGAAGCCTTTGATTGAGGATATCAAAAAGTGAAAGCATCCATCATCCTTGTCTACAGTCCAGACAAGTGTTTCTCAACCTTTGCAGCTTGAGGCTGTGAGAACTTCAACTCCCAGAACTCCTCAGCTAGTATACTGGCTGGGGAATTTTGGGAGTTGAGGTTCACATAGCCTCAAATTGCCAAGATTAAGAAATACTGATTTGGACAGATCTATTCCATCTTTAAGCTGAATATAAATGTCAAGCATATGTAATGCTCATTGGCTGTTCCCCGATATCCTCAAGTGTCCTCCTATCTCAGTGTTGTAATACAAAGCCCAGAATCAAAATGGAAGAGGAGGTTATTGCTTGGACTACAAAATCTGGTGGAAGCTGATCTTATTCTACAGAGGTTACCTGGTTGTCAATTTTGAGTTCAATTAGTGTTGTGTTGTTCTGCAGTGCTTTTATCAGGGCCAGGATTCCAGATCCAGTAATAAAATTTGATTCCACATTTAAACTCTTCAATATGCAGTTTTCTTTTATCATTTCTGCCAACGCCTTCCAATGAAGAGAAGACAAAGAGAAAAGCAAAATACTCGTATATTATTACTGTTGCTAATAACTTTAAGCAAAGGTTCAGTGACAGTACCATTAATAGAAGAATGCTTTTTTTGTCACAAGTTAACTACAATGCTGACTCAAACCAGAGTTTTCTATCTTATCTTTTGGGTGACTGAGAAACCCACAAGAAGCTTTGACACATCACAGGGTTGTTATTGTGAGCAACATTAGTGGTGCCCTTCTAAATTAGACTCTTGGCTAGTTCAACTCAGCTGCCAACCAACTGCCCAAGGAAGTTGTACAAAGCAAAGGCAGGATATAAATCTAATAATGAACAAATAAACAAGATTATTTTATATGTGAAAATAGAAATAAGCTTTTAGTGATTGGAAATCAGCTAGGAGGATAACAATAGAAGTTGCAGGATCCAATCCAAGCCGATCACTGGGAACAAAGCTTTAATCTTCCAAGCTTGTGCTTGGGTTTGTGCTGGAGTTCATCATCATCGGGGAACCTCTCTCTCTCTAGAGATGTTCCCTGATGATGGGCTCCAGCACGAGCCAAAAAGCTTGGAAGAATAAAGCTTTGGTCCCGGTGACTGACTCAGTTTGGATCATGCAACATTATCCTGGGACACAAATATTTACCTTCATTCATAACAATAGAAGTCATCAAATTTGATTAATGATTAACCTGAGAATTCAGCCTTAGAGAGTTCTTTGTAAAGAGAACAGCTCTGCTACCAAGGAACCTAAAATCAGTTTAAGACTGAACATATGACAACCCTCAGGAGCATAAATTACCTTCTTAAAAGGGGCGTATTTTAGCTCTAGGGATTCATATTCTTTTAAGAACCTGCAGTCTTTCAGTGGATCTTTCCACCGTAGAATTTATAGAATGAGTTCCTCGAAGGTTGACAGCTTGGAAGCTTAATGCATAGTCCCCTAACTTCTTTACCTATTGCCCCAATTTCTTCTGCTTCTGTCAACCACGTCTGTCATAACTCAAACCAACAGTTTATAACAAGTATGATTCATTAGAAGAAAACCAGATCCATTGAATAAGAAATAGCATAGTTCAAAGAACTGTGTGAAAGAGCCATATAGTCCCAATTTCTTGCTCAGTGCAGGAACTGTTAAAGCAGGGGGCTACTCAGCCTCTTGTTTGAAGATCTCCAGTGAAGAAAAATATGCTACCTCATGAGGCAACCTATTCCAATGGTTATTATTATTACCTGGAATTACTCTTATTACCTGGAAATTCCTTAAAATAAATAAATCCCATGACTAATCAGAATGTCCTTCTCTATAGTTTCCATCCATTGTTTCTCGTCCTAGTTTTTAGCACAGCAGAAAACCAGTTCACTTCCTCCTCTATATGACAACCCTACTTCTGAAGACTACTATCACATCTTTCAATCATCTCATTTCCAGACTGAATGTACCTGGTATTTTCACAGGAATTGGTTTCCAGTCTTCTTCCCATCTTGATCACCCTCTTCCTAACTCACTTGGGAAAAGGCAGTGTTCTTATATCAGACTTGGATTTCAACCAAATAGGATGTCATTAAAGGAGGCCAATTAATCCCAATAAAAGCTTTCCTGAGAAGATTAGGTGCACATCATCTGACACTTACAAAAGCAACAGGGTCATTACTTCTTGTTCCTACTATGCTGAACTTTTTCACATAGGTGTTAGTCTTCAGAGCTTCAGCATAGGCTTTCAACATAGGTACAGGGATATCCTTTAAAAGAGAAACATCAGACAAAGGTGATATGAGCTGTTTTTGTGTATGGGACACAACCATAAATTCAAAGGAATCATGGATCTCCTAAATCCAGTGACACCCTTTAAATCATTTCAAACATGTCAATTCTGTGCTATTATCCTACCTTTCCCCTGCTGAGTTTTTAAGCAAAAAATAAACCCAGTTGGAATCATTTTATTTATTTAACTTATACACCACCCATCTTGCCTGGATAGTGAAGAGTGGGAACAGAAGGTAGGAATCTCAACTTCATTTTAAAACAGGTAAAATAAAGCAGTGGTAAAACATATTGCAAAGAAAATCAAGCAACTGCACTTGGAAAGTAGTATGTTCTTTTGGTCCTTCTGCCATACTTTAGATTCTTCCTTGATTTAGAATTATAGTCCAAAATGTGCCTGGAACAAAACATGTGTATATAACTTGGGTTTGTTTTTTTTTGCAGCATTAGCTTTGTTTCATACGTTAAATATCAGAGAGATAGACAGGGAAAGCATCTGTCACATTAATGCCAACTATATTTTCTCTGAAATGATTGACTGCTTTTTGATGGAAAGAATGATGTATATTGTTTTAGAACTACCATCTCAGTTTAACTTCTACTTCATGATTCAATTGTAGTTCTGGTGTGAAAAAGATACCTTTTCAACAAGTTAATTCAAGTAATGGAGGGAAAAGTCATTGCCTTTATTCTCTAGAGCTTCTTGGGTCATGGAGAGGGGAATGCAAATGGCAGCATATAGCAAACCTTAGTTGAGTTTGAAAAAGGGCATGCAAGTCCAATTTGGTAAATACTTGAATGGGAGACCATTTAAGGGTAGCCTGCAACATCTTTAAAAAATCTTGGAAGAAGTCAATAGGAGCCTCTTTATTGTGAAGAAACCCCAAAGAGTGTATTTCTGTACAGACAGTCCTTGACTTACAACTACAATTGGAACTTGAATTTCTCTTGCTAAGCAAGGCAGTCAATAAATGAGTCACACCTGACTTTATGAATTTTTTGGCAGAGTAATTTAGTAGACCATAGTACAAATTTTACCCCTTCTGACTACTTAAAGCAAACCCAGGTAGAAAGGAAATCGTACCTTAATATTATTGAGATTAATTTCCTGAAGTTCTGGATCATTGTTTTTTACTCGTTCCAAAGTTTCTTCTACATTGGTTGAATTTGGCTCATCAGGAACTGGTTTATACTGGGTGGGCTTAATTATACCTACATGAGTGAAAGAGATAAAGATCCATGTCCATTTGCTTCTGACCAGTCATTAGTGATACAATGAAGAAAGAGTAGTAGCTTCACTCTTACTCATCTTGTAGGCTTCAACCCTGATCTCCTAAAGCTTACAACATTTGTAATAGCATTTATTTCACTCGGTGTATAAATGGAAGAATTTTATTTTCTGATGCTGGATTCTTATGAAAATAAATTAAAATAACTTCAGTACCAACCAACCACTGATACAGTTTTAAATTCTTATTGGCCAAGTGGTGACAAAAACATCTACAAAGTTGTATACAAAGACATGGAACAGACTCAGCTTTGGTAGTTTAATAACTAAGCTGCTTTTTAATTCTATTTTCTTTTAAAAATGCTTTCATATGCCTCTTACAGATGCACAGAACAGACAGATGCAAGCATGTCTTTTCTACCCATGTTGAAAAATTGGAATTTAAATAAGTTTATAAATAAATGTATACAATAATGTCTTATGTCTCTTAGCAGCTGTACTGAGAGAATAGTAAGATTTATAGATTTTGTTTGAAATGTGTTTTTAAGATTTTTTTTTTTCAGTTTAGAGACCAAAGAAAAGGGGAAAAATACATTTGAATGTCTTGTTTTCTGAAATTCATGCTTGGAAATTTTTTGGGTGCATAAACTGCATGCCAGGAAGGAAAGCTTTTTTTCTGTACTTCATCATAACTGTTTTCTTTTTAAAATGAAATCTACATTCATTGTAGACATTGACAGTGTATTTGCTTCCTCAGTGAAAAATGACAAATTGTATGTCATGAAAAAGACTACCCCTCACCAAAAAATAGGGGAAAAATTTTCATATTATATAAGCACTAAGTATTATATAAGCACTATATTATATAAGCACTAAGAATTTAGAAAAAGTATTTCTTTGATCAATTCTGAAATGTGTATTTTTCTGAAACTCCAGTACAAATAAATTTAACATTTCTACACTATCAATAATTCCAACATTCTCAAGTGATCTGCTCTGTAGAGAACATATTTCTCTATAATCAATTCTAAACATAAAGTATTAATCAGTAACATTCCCTGGAGATTATTTCAAAGAAATGACTTTTCCCAGGGCATATGACCCTAAAGATGGAGATATGGATTCACATTATGGGTGCATATTACAAAAGTATCATTAGCATCTTTACCTAAAAATTAAAGATGATTCTCTGAAAGAAAACCCAAGGAGAAGAAAACCTATACGCAGCAAATCCAATACCCATCTCCATTTTATCAAACTAGGTTTGCTTACTCCAATTGAAACCAAATTTGGAGATTATTACTGTCCTGACAATAAGCCACTGACCTACTTGAATCTTTTCCTCTCTGTGTATAGATACTTGCTAGAACTTCAAAAACAGAGCAGGAACTCTGCAAGAAAGGTGTTAAAACTGAATTAAGAACTACTAAGCAATTAAAATAATTGCTTGTAAAATAAGATGCTGTATTCACAGATTTAATTAACACTATCTACAGATATCAACTATTCTATCTCTTGTTCAGAAATGCAAATCATTCTCATAAACACATACAGACACTTTCTCCTTCCTCCTTCCAATAGAAACACACACCAAAGAGAGAAAAAGAAATAACTAGAATAGAACTGGAGCAAGAGGAAAGTTTTCTGAGAAGGAAAAGGAAGATTCAGTGATTAAAAGGTATGGTCCACAAAAGCTCTATGTTGTGATTTCACAAATGTACAGAAAGGGGCAAAATTTGCCTTGCAAAGAACACCACCACACTGTTTTTGTAATTTTGATGACAGCACTGGATTTTGGAGATGCTTAATAAGAGAAGGCAAGAGAAAGAGAAAAAACGTATGGAGACAAGGTTGGGAGAAAAGCAGTCCTATTTACAGAAAGTTTAAATTCAACAGGAGAAAAGTCCTCCCAAACAGCAAGCTAATTTTTAGACTGATCTTCAAAAGGACTGTGATATTTGGAGCCGCTTGCAACTCATGCTTATTCCTTCATTTTTACTATATTCTGCTCTTTTCATTAAATGTAGGGACACAGAATTATATGGAGGTGGGGAATCAAATATAGATATTGGGCAATTATCTGGATTTGAAGGGGAAAAAGTGATTCTGAATAGTGTGGAAACATACATCATACCTTTTGAATTAACGTGCCTTCACAGAATATGACACAAGCATTCTCACATATTCTGAATCTGCTTTCGTCTCTTGAATCTGGATTTAATCTGAATCTATACTGTTTTATTAACTATAATTATAACAGTGCTGCTTTTGACTCCCTTAGTTAGATTATTGTAGTGTTGTAAACCTTACTTACTGTCCAGTCCTTCTTTGTTGACTATAGTTGTAGTCCCTCGTGCTTCATAATATTGTTGGTTACTCATCAATGTATGCATGCCAAGAATAGCTACATGAGAGATGGGGGGAAAAAAATCAAAGAAAACAAAGTTAAATAAATTTATAGATTTGTCATTCCTGGGACAGTGATCTGGCCAAGACACTCAGTAACCTAGAAAAAATGTGAAATAATAGTGATATTTATTTTGAAAGGGAATATTGAGAAGATCCATTGAAGCTCAGCACAACTTGTATGTTCAAACAGGATGTGATTCCTTATTTCTTCATATGCTTTGGCTAATTAGAGGGTTTTTTTGGTTGTTGTTTTTTACATAAGCAACAACATGCTACATTGGATAATTAATCATCCATTACTAGTGGATTCCTAACTGATGTGACTATCCCATTGCATATCCCATTAAATCTAAGAGAATTTCACTCCATCATTATGGGAAACAGGACTGGGATAAATACAGTTCTCTTCACTAATTGGCAAATTGCTATAGTATATCTTACCAAGTGAGCTCTTTGCAGTAATGCATTACCATTTAACAAAGCCTGAGTCACATCTGTCCTCTAATTCCAGTATGAATAGAATCTGAGCTACTCCCAAAATCTGCAAGGGCTTAATAAAGTGAGTTGCCTTCTCTCAGCCTTAGGAAGCAATGTCAAACCACTTCTGGAAAACCTTGCCAAGAAAATTGCTGGGATATGATGTGGCAGTGTCCAAGAATCAGACATGACTGAATAGAAGAAATATACACACACACTAAGTTGTCTTGTTGGTCTCAGAATAAATAAAAGCTTATTTGATCACAGAGTTAGTCCACAGCTAGCATTTTATTCTGACATGCTTTCAATAACACACACACACAAATATCTTATAAAGCTACATCCATTCCTAGTTTAGGAAACATGCAACGTTCTGGACAGTTGTACATTTGATGGCAACTTTTTGTTAGGAATATAGTAAATTCTGCAGTACCATAAGTGATAAATACATATTTTAGCCAGTTATTTGTATATACTGTACATATTGCATCAGCACCATCTTAGAGCAGGCATTCCAGACTTGCATTTGGATGAAAATGAAGTAGCTCTTTTCTAAATCGCTGCCTGCCACCTCCAATTTTTGTAAATCCTTAACAAAATATTCAATCATCGGTTGAATGAATAAGACTGGAGTCCCCAAAAGGACTCGTTAGGGAGCAGATGATGGAATAAGCTGTGTTCTTGTTGATTCAGGAGAAAATAGCTTTTCCAAATTGTCTTCTCTTTATATAAAATATATCTTTCTGTATTTAATTTGCTTTATTTAGTGTTTATAAACACTAGCTTTGATCATGCTCCAGAAGTTCTTTAACAAGCAGAGAAAATTCAGTCAGGTGTTCAGTTGCAAAGGATTTGTCTGTCTGTCTATCTATCTATTATGCTGAAATGCATCTTTAAAAAAAACCTTGTTTTTTAAAAATGTAATCAGATATATATTTTAAAATATCAAAATAATTACAAAAAAATTTTTTTTGTTTCTAGTCTATGGCTTCCCAATTAAAGTTTCTTAAAGAAACATTATTAAGCCGAATTAGTCTCTTGTAACATCCCAGAAGGGGGATAGAATCCATTACAGCACATCTTACAATGGACTTGATGCCATATTTTCCCTTTTGCTTTGTGTGCTAATGAGGGCTGTGGAAGTTTTCTACCAGTTGTGTAGAACTGGTAAATTCAGATTTCTGCTGAATATACTTATGCAAATTATTACAGTATATTGCAGTCTTCCAAGCAAAGTTGGGAGTAACACAGGTAGTCCTTGAATTATGACCACAATTGAACCCAAAAATTCTGTTAAAATTGTTACGTGAATCTGGCTTCCCCATTGACTTTACTTGTTAGAAAGTCGCAAAATATAACCCCAGGACTTCAACCATCATAAATACATGCCAGTTGCTAAGCATCCAAATTTCGAACACATGATCGCAGGGATGTTACAATGGTTGTAAATGTGAAAAACAATCATAGGCCATTTTTTAAAATGCCATTGTAACTTCAAACAGTCACTAAACAGATGGTTGTAAGTCAAGGACTACTTGCATATACAGCATTTATTGTAATCTAGTCCCTTGAAGTGTTACATACACAGGATTTGCTATGAGATATGGTAGTTTATCCCAAACAATTGATGCATCTCTTCAGAATAAAACTGAAAATCTACTCCATCTTCACATCTTTAAAAAGTTTACTTTAGAAGGTACCAGGTCTAAGAAGAATTAAACTGCACTGGGGAACTTAACTGCAATCATTAAGCTATTGCATTTATTTCATTAAAACAAAGCAAAGTCTCAATGCAGTGACTCATGCAGAGATTTTACTAATAGTTTGTTTTGTTAGATACCTCATTCTGTTATCCTGGCACCAGAAGCAGCCATAGAAATAAACAGCAATTGCACTTAGACTTATATACTGCTTTACAGAGTCAGCATATTGCTCCCAACAATTTGGGTCCTCATTTTACCCACCTTTGAAGGATGGAAGGCTGAGTCAACCTTGAGTCTCGTTAGATTTTAACTGCCAAATTGCAGGCAGCCGATAATCAGCAGGAGTAGCCTGCAGTACTGCACTCTAACCACTGTGCCCACCATGGCTCATACATTCAATTCAAAGAGATAACAGAATTACTCAGGCCTACCAGAAACTTATTGGATGACAGAGTAAGGCCAGGGTCATGCACTAAATATTATGGATGAGCAGTGCACCAAATTGCCAGTACAAATATGGTATGTAGATGTATTTGTATGTAAATACGCATAAGCAGCTCTTGGAACTCCTGGAGTATTGCACATGTATTTGTTTTTGGAAAGGGCAGAGAAAAATCTATAGTCTTTGGATAGAACAATCAGTTATAGCTCTTTTAGATATGCAGAACTACTCATTAGTAAATATCCCATTTTGGCATAAGCTTGGGGTGCATTCATTAACTGCAAACCCATTTGCCATTTTAATGCAAGTTGGATTCTTAGCAGATCTTTATTCATGAGCGAATAGGGAGTGAGAATATTCCACTTTGCCAGTCTGCATGTGATGAAGGAAAAGTAGAAACCAATGAGTAAGCCTTTGGTGGGAATTCCAATTCACAATCCAATTTGTGCAAAAAGAATAAAATGATAAAGCAGCAAAATAGTTTTGGATAGCAGGGAGTGCGGCAGGCCTAATGCAGTCTTGCATTCATAAAGCAGGACTATGAGGTCACCAGCATGGCTCTCTTACAGTCCTTCTGCAACTTCTGCTGAGATGGATGATGTCATGGAAATGTGAGAGGAAGAGGCAGCAGGCTGGAAGAAACAGACATAGTTAAGGCAGGAATGGGGTTGCTTCAGGGAACTTGAGGTGAATAAAGGGAGGGGGATTTTAGTAAAATCAGAAATGAGGGTTAAATCACACTTCTGGAGAATAAAGCCAAGCTCAAACAAGATGGAATGGTGAAAAAGATGGCTCTGAGTGAGTCACAGAAGAAAAGGCAGAATATGAATCTAACAATGAGATACATGTTGGTTTCTTATACTTCTTTCTCCACATGAACCTGAATTGTGACATCACAGAGAGGAAGAGAAGAGATTATCCTTTTAGGCACCATGGATTACAGAGCATCAAAATGTAGACATTTGGATTGACTGGACCATTCAGGGAAAAGGGTTGTCCATTAAATCCAAATTTCCATCATTTGCTTTGATTTATCTCACTTATACACTGTAACTATGTAATTGATGAAATAAGCATCATGTTATATCTTGAAGCTGTCAATTTAATCGACAGAGTCAAGGTGAAGTCAAAATATGACAAAAATTTCCACTGAATACCAAGCCCACTAAATAAGGATTTATTGTATTTTAACACCAAATTTGCTTCACCAAGGAGGAAGCTTCAGTATGCTTTACTCATATAAAAATTCTGTCCGTATTTTTTATATTTGAAAAAGTCTATAGGTTTCCCCCAGTAAAATAATCCACAGTTGTCTCTCCTTTTCTTTCCTTCTTAGAGAAAGTTCAGTGATTTCCTGCATTACTAACTTTCTTCCCAGCTTTTCAAATCCATGTCTGACTTTACACTTCCTGTGAAATTTTATTTATTTATTTATTTATTTTTAAATTTTTATACCACCCCCTCTCCCGAAGGACTCAGGGCGGTGAACAGCCAAAATTAAAAAACATGCAATATAAACATTAAAATAGTATAAAACAAAATTAAATTTATCTTTGGCTTCCCTCAATTTAAAAACCCCTTACCCATAAAATTAACCAATTAAAAAAAAATTTTTTTTTAACCCAGCCCGGCTTGCAGAAATAAAAAAGTCTTCAGGGCCCGGCGGATGGTCCGGAGGTCCGGGATCAGTCGTATCCCTGAGGGTAGCTCATTCCAGAAGGCGGTTGCCCCCACAGAGAAGGCTCTTCCCCGGGGGGTCGCCAGCCGACATTGCCTGACCAACGGCACCCTGAGGAGGCCCTCTCTGTGGGAGCGTATTGGCCGGTGGGAGGATATCAGTAGCAGAAGGTGCTCTCGTAAATAACCGGGCCCTAAGCCATGGAGCGCTTTGAAGATGAGAACCAATACCTTGAAGCGCACCCGGAAGACCACTGGAAGCCAATGCAGCTCGTGCAGGAGAGGTGTCACGTGGGAGCGCCATGTCGCCCCCATAAGTACCTGCGCGACCGCATTCTGCACCAGTTGGAGCCTCCGAGTGCTCCTCAAGGGGAGCCCCATGTAGAGAGCATTGCAGTAGTTAATTTACTATGCTGGCAAGATGGGGAGGCATTAAATGGATCATACTTTTCTTCCCATCCAAATATCAGCTTTAAAAAAAACAGCCAATCTTCAGAAATAATACTTACCTCACACCAGTGTTTCTCATTGGTGCTGGCTGGGGGAATTCTGGGAGTTGAAGTCCACATACACTATGTTAAAGTTGGCATAGTTGAGAAACATTGCTTTACCAGGCAATGTTTCCCAGCTCTTTCCCAGCCAGGCTATCCAGATTACAAATGGTTTATGCAGTTTTACAGCAGACAATGAGCCCTTGATTGGAGGGGGAAATAAGAAACCACTATATTTTATTTTATTTTTGTGAAGTGGGCTTGGCTGACCAACCCTCAATTGCTTTCCAAGCCTTTTTCAAAGGACTATCTTGGCAAGCCTAGTAAAACCTTGTGTGCAGAAGGGTAGGAAAAGCTGAAAGAAGAAGGAAGGAAATAAGCAGCTTGTTTTGCCTTTATTTTATTGTACTGTGGGCAAAGGGATAAATCAAATATTTGTATCTTGCAAATTGAGTAATGAGTTCAGGCCTTCAGCTGCTTATTCTGCTGTCCCACTGTAGAATATTTGTCCTAATGCCGAGAACTCAAAGCCTTTTAGAATAACGACGACAACAACAACAACAAAATTAACACATTCACTCTTGCATCTTACCAGCAATGTCACAGAGTTCAGCATCGGAAGCGTTTGCCAGGGCTTCCTCCAGTTCTGGTTCCAGAGTTACACTTTCCAAAACTGGATCAATAGCTTTCTGCTTGGGGACCCAGATTTTTCCTAGAAATACATGAAGTAGTAACAGATTCATTCCAATCCAGCAAGCAATATACAAGCTAGTAACAGATTCATTCCAATCCAGCAAACATTAGACTAAAATCCATTTTAGTCTAATGGTTAAAGCACCAGGCTAGAAACTGGGAGACTGTGAGTTCTAATCGTGCCTCATGGACTCCTGCCTTTCATGCCTCATGAAAGCCAGCTGGGTGACTTTGGGCGGGTCAGTCTCTGTCTCAGCCCAACCCACCTCCCAGGGTGGTGGTTGTGGGAATAATAGGAAGAAAAAGGTGTGTTGAATATATTCACCACTTTGAATTATTTGTAAAAAGAATAAAGGAGGGATATACTGTAAACAAATAAGCAAATAAATAAATACATTTTACTCTCCTATCTAAGGTGGTTCTTTCATAGTTCCTAACTTTTCAAGACTAAAAGAAAGAGGGGGAGGCATTGGCAATGAAACTCTGTTGTATGAAAAGGGGAAGTAAACTCTCCCTTTTCCAGTTAAAATCATCCTCTCTATCTACCAATAACTCATAGGAAAACAGAATAGAATAGAATTCTTTATTGGCCAAGTGTGATTGGACATACACTTGGCATTTGTCTCTGGTGCATAAGCTCTGAATGTACATACAAGCAACAAGTGATCATCATAATCTTAAAATACAATCATCATAAATCATACTAACAACACTCAGTCATAGGATACTAAATAAAGGCCTTACTGTGTGTGTGTGTTATTTGTATCAGGTTTCAAGATTCACAGTATGATTGCTAACCTCACACTTAAAGTAGTAGAGGCTGGATTTTATGTAATTCCACATCAGTTTATGTTAATGCAAAATCATTTTTATAGCATCCTATAAAAGGATGCTTAAGACTTCTAAGGCTGCCTAACTGTGACTAGTATTCATTTTAAAATAGCAATGGCACGGAATCAGAGGATGCCTTTGGGAGCCTGGCACCTTCAGTGATATCCCAGGCCTTTCTCCAAATTCTCATTCACTGCAGGATGTGCTCATTCAAGCTTGGTCCTTTGAATAGGAAACCAAATTCCTTCCTTATATTTTCACACACACTTTTAAAAATAAAGCTCTATTTGTTTTACTTAAGGTAAAGCTAAAAGACATTTTCCACTTGCCACTTAACAGCAATTTCAAGACCAATTCAACCATTTTGTGCCCAAATAACAGTAACAAAGAGAGTCTTTATGTCACTTCAATAATTAATGAATGAGACTCTGAAGGTGCTTTAAGTTACTGCTACAGAAATGCCCAAAATTTATTTTGAGTAGTGCTTGACTGCTGATGAATACATGTCCATGTAGCTCTCTTAGCAACAAAATAAGAAGGGTTTGCAATTGCTTTTTCTGGATATTTTTTTTCACTTTCTACTCTAGTCTTGGGATTCCATGCAGTATTAGCCAACCAAACCATGTCTACCTTTGGTGCCCAGAGAGGGCCAGTCAGGTACTGTAGGAAACACACAAAAAAAGCTAGCTCAATAAGTTGCAAAATTAGTGAGAAGTTAGTGTTGGTAGTTAGGCAATGGATCTTTAATTTTTTTTAAAGAAAAAATCTCAGAACAAAAGAAATGTGTGTATGCAGTGGTGAAAATGCCACCTTTACTCCAAAAGGAAAATAAAGACTATGAAGGGACAAAATTAGGATATTTTTGAATTTCTTTTGGCAACTTTTTTCTTGGAAAAAAGGACAACATCTGGTTTGGGGGTGGGGTTGGAATGGAAAGCAAGAAAGCAAGACATAAGATAGAACAAACATAAAGAAAGGGTTCCTTTTTTTATAAAACAGGGCAGTCAAATGAGGGTGGGGGATGGGGGAGGAAAGTGCTGCTCCAGGCGTGGAATGTGACACTGGAGCTATTTTTGTTCCTGCTTCCTATGAAATGGCATGAAATAAAGGACAAGGACCAGGCGGTACAGCTTGTTGGTGGAGCAAGACTAAATTTAGGCTCACACTAAAGCAACTGCTCCTTTTCTCATGAGGGTAGAGGAACGGAAGGCCAAAGTTATAGAAGAAGGGCTTGCTTTTAGGGGTATTAGCCATACAATCGCTACTCTATTCCTTGAAGTAGATTTTATTTTAAAGTAAAAGACAATACGAACATAAAATACAATTTAAACTGCTATGGGAGTGGGTTTTGTGGGTCTAGGACAACTCGCCACAGCAAACGCATAGTGGCCAACTCACCAGAAGACAATTCACCACAGCCAACTTGCTGAGGGACAAAAATTACATAATATTGAAGAGATGGTGGAAAGAATCATTAAAAAAAGGATGCAAAAGGAGGGACAAAATGAAATGTGAATGACAAAAATTAAAATAATGTTTAATTATTTTAAATAAATAAAATTGTTGAATTGTCCCATGACAGGTTGGCTGTGGTGAGTTGACTATGGCGAATTGGCAACAGTGAGTTTGCTACAGCAAGTTGGCCAGGGCGAGTTGTCCCATTCTGATTTTGGGATGTACTTAAGAATATCTTTAAGTTGATCAGTATGAGAAGCACAGTACAAACTGTACTCTAGATGGTTCATGGCACCTGCAGAATTGTGCTAGTTAATCTCCTACCTCTTTTCTCTCCTGTGAAGGGAATCAGATCATCTCGGTCTTTAGTGTCATTTGCCTGCTTCTCCAAATGTGCCAGAAGTACATCTCTATTAAAAGGGCCTGTGGGTGTTTTCTTGGTCTGATCTTTCTGTCTCATTCCTGCAGGTAATATTGCATTCTATATTTTGGAGAAAGGAGAAAAAACATTCAAGCTCCATGATCATCATCCATCTCCCTACCTTTTTTAATGAAATCCCACTGAACCCCTACATGCTAGCAGTGTCTAGCTATTGAATTGGAGTAGCACTCACAAAATTGTAAAATATGTGAAGAAAAGTTTGTTCAATTGATCACTAAATTAACAATGTTTAAAATACCTATAGAGAACAATAACAATAATAAAAATTAAGGAACCCAAACCAAATAGTATTAAAGACAAGAGAAGAAACCAATCAAATAATCAATCCATGGGTTCAACTAACCTCCCATCCTCCATCCCTGGGAAAGCAGCCAAGGCTTGAGAGCTTCCCAAAACTCCAGCAGAGTCAGGGCCAAACTAATCTCAAGTGTATGGTGATCCAAAGGGTAGGGCTATAATAGACAAGGCACATTTCCTGGATCCTGTCAAGAGAACATTCTCTAATAATCAATGGGACCAAGACCATGCCCCTTCTGCCAAACCTGATGGGCCAGCTGGAGCCCATTGGAAACAGAAAGCCCCTCAGATAAACCAGCATAGAGAGACAGGAAGGTGGCCTTGAAGCAAATATTTAGAAATGGTTAAAAAAAAATTTTGTCCAAGAACAAAAACATTCCTTAAGTCCTGAGAACAAAGATACTATTAAGAAGAAACTGCTAGATGCAGACAACCAGGTTCACATCTGAAAGTTCCAAATTACTGATGTATTGCTCAAGCCTACGCACAGGAAGATTCTCAGACTAATAGTTTGTCCTCTCGTGACTACATAGCAACTTAAAACTGATGCCTCACTTGACTCCTCCTTCTGGCTCTGCCAGTCTCTCTTTCTCTCCTACAGAAACTCAGGCTGGCCCTCCCTGACTGATGACTTTTAGGGAAAGGAGAGAAAAAGCAATCAGACTTGCAAGATTCTGTTATTATAGCCTACCCCAACAAAGAATAATTCTATAGTTCCTGTGGAATTGATTGGTATGTGGAAATGACCTTGGGAGACGGAAGGAAGAGGTGCAGCCTAAATAGCAGTTTGACAAACGAAATTTGAGTCCAAAGGAGGATAGTGGTGAAAGCATCTCTGAAGGAACTTACCTAGTTATCAGGTGAGTAAAAGTGAGGAACGGAAGAAGCACTCTCAGTCTTGTAAGATTTTGTTAATGTAACCTTATAATAGAGGTGGTACTTCTGTCTGAACTACCCTGCAAAGCTAACAACTGTACCTCATGAGGCTGACACCTAGGCCCATGCCATGAAGATCTTTATAGGAAACCACCAGCACCTTGAATTTATTCATTTATATAGATGTTCATCTCATTTTTATGTGATTCTTGGTAGTTTACAATACTAGAGCCATTTTGTTGTAGTGGTTAAGGCGTCAGGGTATAACTGGGAAACTGGAAATTCTAGTCCTGCCTTAAGCATGAAGCCAACTGGGTGACTTTGGATCAGTTCCTCTCTCTCTGCCATAGGAAGGAATCAATGACAAATTACTTCTGAAAAACTTTGCCAACAAAACTGCAGGGGCAAGTCCAGGCAGTCACCATGAGTCAACACTGACTTGAAGGCAGACATACAAACAAGAAAGTAGATTAAATAAAATACGTAAAATACACAATATAAAAAATAAAACACATAGCAGTTTGGCATTTTCCAATGAATTATTGGAATTACAGCCAGAGGTATATTTGGAGCCAGTGCAACTTATACACATCCATAATAGCTTGTACCACTATATTATGGATCAATTGCAACTTCTGGATGTTCTTCCAGAAAAATCCCATGTATTAATTTAAACAATATATGTGGCGCCTTGAAGCCCCATGAAGAACATACTAATCTGCTCAAGAGATGACTAAGCATGAGTGATCATGGACAGTATCAGATGACCCAGGAAGGGGCATAATTGGCATACAACACAAAGTTGTAAATAAGCCTTCCTGGCCTCCATTGCTACCTAATTCTCAAAACAGCAGCTGTGAATTTAGGAAGACTCCTCATTGTTTGTGTTTGGGGAAGTACAACTTCTCCCATCCAGAATTAAAGATTGGAAATCATTCCGTTCAGGAGACCTTAAAATCCTCAGTCTTGTTAGGGTTGAGAATAAGCCTATTCTTCCCCCAGAGTCTCCCAACATCAAAAAAGAACTACCACATCACTTGGTTGATTTGGAGATATTTATTTATTTATTTATTTATTTATTTATTTATTTATTTATTTATTTTATTCAATTTATATCCCACCCTTCTCCAAGTGGACTCAGGGCGGTGCTGAGCATATTGATGGCACCTCACTCTGTGTCATTGAATGACTTCAACAGTGGTCTCATCTAGATGTTAAGGAGAGTGGAGAGATTGGTGAGCCCTGGGGATACCCACACAAAATAAGACATGGGCTGAACCCCTCGCTCCCTCATCAACAGTGACTGCAACTTAGAAAGTGGAAGAAAACCAGTACAAAATTGTACCCCTAATTCCTAACCTTTGGAACCAGTCCAGATAGACATCATGACCAGTGAAAGCCACGAACAGATGGCTTTCAATATCACTAAAATAAGAATAGGTACATTACCCCCATCCTCCTCCCTTCAATGGTCATCCCCAAGGGCACTCAATGTTCTTTTGGTTCCATATATGGGCCTGAAACCTGACTAAAAGGGGAATAGATAACCTGCTTTCTCCAGGACTCTCTGAAGCTACAGCATTGGGTCTACTGATGATAACTTCAGGAAGAAACAGACCATCATTGTTTAAACTCTCTCGCTTCCCAGACCCAACCACACATCCTTTGAGAAGCCTTGGCTGACCAGGTTCTAATACAGAGATGGCCAAGCTCACAGCACTGACCAGTAGGATTAAATTCAGCCCAGATAATCAAACAAAAATAAACTTCAGTAAATTCCATGGACCTGCATCAAGGTTGGCCCAGCTTGGAATGAATCTGAGTGACTTTATCCATTAGCTGCCTAGCATATTCCTTACAGTGGCCTTATAAATGAGTCTCCAACGACACTTCCCCAGAAGGAATAGGACCACTTGAAACAGGGCCAACAGATGGCTATCTGCAAATGCAATAAGGGCAGAAAAAGAACAATACTTTACCATACTTCCTGCCATGTGATAGTCCTTAATACTGTATTGGCTCTAACTCATGCTGAATTCGATTCACCTCCCTTTGTTCTACAATAATGTTCTACTGTGGCATGGGCATGGCTGGTATGTGGAGTATGGGAAGGCATGCAAGTGGCTGCATTAGTGCAGCTGGGCAGAGGGATGCTGCAGCTTGGTGCGAGTATAGAGTGAGGGTGAAGCGGAATGCTCCAGATGTCTGCCTGCACTATGGAAAATGAGATTCCCCAAGATCTTGTATTCCATAGCAGGACTCTTCAGGAGAAAAAGGAGAAAAAGCAATTAGAGTGAGAGCAACTTACAGGAGTGACTTGCGACCTTCCCTGTCAGTTTTGCTTATGCCAGCAGGTAGGGTCACAAATTACAATCACATGACCCCAAGATGCTGCAACCATCATAAGCGTCAGTTGATTTCTAAGTACCTGGATGGTTATCACACCATCCAGGTGGGTGCTGGGGTAGCTGGAAGTCCAAGGACTGATCATAAGCACCACTCTCTTCAGTGCATGGTTGCTGAATGAGTGGTTGTTAACCAAGGACTATCTGTAGTATACACATCATTACTATCTGTATTTCTTTGATTTATTATTTGCTTCCACTATCTGCTGCTCAAAACTGGAAGTTATATTTAATCATTATTAAAAGTCACTACAAAACCCCCAAATGCTGCTTTTAAAAAAACTATTCTTTAAAGCACTTACATCTGGATCGAGTTCCAGTAGCTCATCTTCTAGCATCTTAATTTCATCTTCTGTCAGTGCTCCAAGGATCTGATCTTCATCTAGATCTCGGTATTTCTCTAAACCTTGTCTATATGACATTTTGGAGAATTGGCGTTTTTGATGTTTTCTGGTTTTTAAGTCTCTTCTTCTTCCCAAAATATAGGACCTGGATGATTAAAAAATTAAAAATTATTAAAACTTATGTTGTATGATGGTAGAATTATCATAATATAGAAATCAGGTTGATCATAACCACTAGATGGCAGCATAGAGATAGAGAAAACCAGAATCCAATACAAAAAAAAGAACCAATGAGGAATCAGCATTCCAAAAAGTACTGATGAGGATTGGTCATAAAGAACCAATCAGAGACCCAAGCTCACTGACCTGCACCAATTGGACACCTGCTTCAGTGGTGGGTTCTAACCGGTGTTACCACTGCTTTGCTTCGCACATGCATTTTGCACACAATTGAAATTCCGCTGTAGATCTCATGTATTTTTCACCTGATACTATATTGTACAGGAAGTTCTGCAACACATTTTTGGCAATTATGACTAAAGATGGGCTTGAAGGGTTTGCCCAAACCCAAAAAAAGAAGAAAGAAATTGAAGAGCACAGAAGAGAACAAGGACAAAAAGACAAAACCAGCAAACTCCTACAGATACCGTGCTTATACAAACAAAACTGAAGAAGAACAAAACTGCCTGTACCATCTAATCAAATACAGCCAAATATTTCAAGTAGAACATATGAGAACTGTAATTAGAAAGATTTAAGATTATAAATCTTAAATTGTTTAATCTTTATTAATAATCAAGTGGGGACCACTGATGAGCCCTTCTTTGCTGGCAGTATTCAAGTGGTGGAAAGCTAACCATCAGTCAGGGATGCTATGGTTGCAAGACTCCTGCACTGAAAAGGGAATTTGTTTATATTTCATATTACTTTATCTACCCATCTCCCTTAGAGAGGGGCTCTTGGTGATGGAATTGGACTATACAGGTAGTCCTCAACTTATGACCACAATTGAGCCCAGAATTTACGTTCTGAGAAATTTGTTAAGTGCGTTTCGCCCCATTTTACAACTTTTCTTGCCATATTTATTAAGTGAATCACTGCAGTAACACGGTTGTTAAGTGAATCTGGCTTCCCTATTGACTTTGCTTGTCAGAAGTTTGCAAAAGATGATCCCATGACTTCGGGATACTGTAGCCGTCATAAATATGAGTCAGTTGTCAAGCATCCAAGTGTAAATCATGTGACCATGGGAATGCTGCAATGGTTATAAGTGTGCAAAAGGTTCATAAGTCACTTTTTTCAGTGCCATTGTAACTTTGAACAGTCACTAAATGAACTCTTGTAAATCAAGGACTATCTGTATCAATTTCCTCAATCTCAGTATTCCCCAGCCAACCATGGAGTTGGAGTCAACACATCTTAAACTTGATTAGTGTTCTCCAATGATGTAATTATTGAAAATATTCCTCTTCCTCTTCTGCCCAAAGAATACCTCCTTCAAATGGTAGTTGAAATACAATACGATGTGTATCATCCTAAATTCACAAAAGATTTAGAGTTCTCCTGCCTTTATTTTAAGGCCCAAGCTGTATCCCATGGATAAGTTATTACCTTAAAAAAGAAAACCTATTCCTGTGTTGTTAACAGCAGCCTGATACATAACACTTCAATAGATGAGTATTTCCCTAGCTCTTACTTACAGGCTTACTTATAACAATATGTTTAGTAATGTATACTGAACATTTGCTAGAACCATCGTTTTTTTCTGACCCTATATTTGAGCGACAATGTAATCTATTGTAAAAAAAAAAAAAAATGCTACTTTTCACCAATCAAGCCGGAGCGAAAAAAACATAACAGGGAACCAAAGTTGCTGTAAATGTGCAAGAACAGGTCTTATAAAGCTGATTACTTAAGCTTGCCAGCAGGTTTCCTCGTGCAACATTCCGTCTTGCAGCATGGCAACCCACCCACAAGTCACATTTTATGACTCAGTTTCTTGGATTGTCAGTTCCTGTATTATGTAAAATAGAACAGGGCAAAGAGGAAAGTTACCTTTAATTTTGCCAAAAACAACATTATAGTCCTGGGTAAAGAATAAAAAGGAATGCCTTTCATCAAACAATACCTTCTCTTGCTCATTTATAACATGGATATGCACAATCATTATCTTATTCTTCAAAGCAGACTCAATAAGGAAAGTCAAGATAACATTTGGAGGTCCAAATGTGTTCTCCACCCAGGTAACTCACAGGGTGTAATTCCTTAACATTTTTAGCCCTAATTTTAGTTGAAAGCAGCTGATAAGAAACTGTCACTGAAACTTTGTGTACTATGTATTGTTGTGGCCCGTACGCGGCCTGTGCAGCTAGTAGCTGATTCAAACAGCGAGGAGGCTGGTGTGGTGCTGCGCCAGCAGCCTGTGAGGCTGGCACTCAAAGTGGACAATGAGGAGGCTGGAGAAGATGTGGTGCCAGAGGCGGGGATTCAGTCAGGCCTTCAGAACCTCCAGAAGATCCCTTAAGTGAAGAGGATGATGAGGAGCCTCTTCTCAATGCACAGAGCTGCCAAAAGGCAGTGGCTCCTCAGGAGGAGGTCTCCTCGAGAGTAAGGCTTGGGGCTAATTGGCCACTCCCTTAGCCTATTTAAGGAGGAACTGAAACAATTTGCAGGGAACAACTTTGTTCACATACCTTCATGTCTTGTCTTGCTTATCTTATCAGCTTCCTGCAAATTGCTTCTGGGCATTCTGCCAACCACAGTAAGCTTTCAGTTATTATTCTTTGAATTCTTGGCAGCTGTTAATGCAGTTAATTAACAGCCGTTGTTGTAAAAGACTGATTTATTTAGTAAACCAAGGTTTGAATGGACTTTGTGTGTGCTGCGTTCTTTGGGGTCTGTAGCTGGGGTAGAACAATTATCTGGGATATACCAGAAGTTCTGAGTTTGTTTTTCAAAATATTCATAGTTGCTATTATTGATTTCTGTAGTTATAATTCATATCCTGCCTTTCCTCCAAACAGCTCAATATGGTATACAACAATGTTTTTCAAATTTGGGGAGACCTCTATATGCAGAATTCCCCAGTCAGCAACAGGTTACTTATACCTTCAAATCCCACCCACCCACATTCTGACATACAGGTAATCCTCGATTTACAACTATTCACTTAGTGATTGTTCAAATTTACAAAAGCACCAAAAAGAGTGACTTATGACCATTTTTCATGCTTAACGACTGTTGCAGCAACCTCACAATCATGTGATCAAAATTTGAGTGCTTGGCAACTGGGTCATATTTATGATAGTTGCAATATCTTGGGGTCATGTGATCCCATTTTGTGACTTTCTGAACAGCAAAGTCAGTGGGAAAGCCACTTAACAATCATGTTACTAAACATCTGTAGTGATTCATTTAACAATTTTGACAAGGCTGTAAAATGGGGCAAAACTCACTTAACACCTGTCTCACATAGCAATAGAAATTTTGGGCTCAATTGTCTTATGAGTCAAGGACTAACTGCACATAAATTATGGTAAGATGAAATGACTAGCCTAAAGTAATCAAGTCCGTGTCCATTCTATATGTGGGTAAGATACTACAGGTAGTCCTTGACTTACAACAGTTAACTTAGGTCACTTAGGTCGTTCGAAGTTACAATGGCACTGACAAGTGATTTATGACTGTTTTTCACACTTATGACCATTGCAGCATGCTCATTGGTCAGATTATCAAAATTCAGATGCTTGGCAATCCTTTTAAACAGCAGGTGCCCTGAACTTTACAAGCAAAGCTTTCTCTCCTCCCCCCTCTCCACCATTACTTAACTCTTTTTTTTGGGGGGTGGGGAGTGGGGGGGGAAGGACATTTCACCAGTTTTATTTCCAGGCTCCAAAGTCTGATCATGGAAGCAGCCACTTTTCCAGGCTCAGACACTTCCATGGCAGAGGTGAAATCCTGCAAGTACTGACAGGTTCTGGTGAACTGGTAGCGGAAATTTTGAGTAGTTTGGAGAGCCGGCAAATACCACCTCTGGTTGGCCCCAGAGTGGAGTGGGAATGAAGATTTCGCAATATCCTTCCCCGGAGTGGGGAGGGAATGGAGATTTTACAGTATCCTTCTCCTGCCATGCCCACCAAGCCACGCCCACAGAACCGATAGGGAAAAATTTTAGATTTCACCCCTGCTCCATGGGCGCCCACCCTCTCCGCTAGGGCTACAAGACGACTGCTTCCATTTTGCCCCGGGGCAACCTGTGAGAATAGAAACTTCCCGCTATGTCAGGGGAAACTAGAAACTCCCAAAGGTTCTCCTTTTTGTCATGCCCCCACCCCAGCTCTGTCCTTCCCAGTTCCACTCCAGCAAAAAAAAAAAACCAAACAAACAAAAAAAAAAAACCAAAGAAACCACAAACCCAAACAGCAGCGAGAGCAGAAGCAGCGGCTATTTATAGGCGCCGCGCCTACGCCGGTCCCCTTTTGGTGGCAGAGGAACGCTTTGGCCACATATGGCTTGAGCGGCTCACGCCGGGGCTCCTTGAAAGACTGAGAAGTGGGGTCCCAATTCAAGGGGCACCAAAGCTTGGGCATCCTCAACCCTGCCCGCTCGACCGGTTATATATATATATCTATACCTGTTGCGGCTGCAGGCGATGGGCTTTGTGGAAGAGGGCGCACGCCGCCGGTTGCGAGACGCGTCCCCCGTAGAGGAGCTCTTAACGTTACGCAGAAAGCAGACGGGGGGAATTCCCTCCCCCTCCCAGCGCTACTGTCACTCATAGGGCTGAGGACGACGAGCTGAAGGCCGACCGCCCCGCCCGCCCGCCCCCAAGCTTCGGCTGGAGCTGCGCTGGAGTGTTGGCTGAGGGGGCTCTTCATTTCGTCGCTCTAAGCGTCCGTGCGGAGGAGAGGCGGCAGCCAAGAGTCGCTGTGATTAGAAGAGCGATTCCAGAACGGGCGGCCAAAATATACTGTGCCAAGCGGCCCCTGCGTGGCCGTAAATAGACTGGGGTCCTAGCCTGCTGGCCGACCAGGAATGAAATAACTTTAGCGTTATTTTGTCCAGCGCCGTTCATTTAAAAACATGCGCTTCCCATCGGCACATTATGTGCCCAGATCCTATGTTCTCAAGATTGTAATCTGTGCAGTCTGGTGACAATAAAATTAAATTTAATTTTTTAATTAATTAAATTTAATTATTTTTTAATTTTTTTATTAAATTAAAAAATATTTTTTTAATTTAATTAAAATTTTAAAAAGTGCTAGGATTTCTTAGCTGTTCGTGGGCTTTATGAAATAAAATCAATTATTCATGGTGCTTAAGCCACATTATTTTGCATACTTTTCTCTACTGGGAGTAAAAATACGGCTTTCTTTTTCAAGGGGGGCCTTCCTCCACTGACATATAAATATGTGGAACTTTTTCCCCCTTGTCATGTCTCCACAACGCCTTAATTTGAACCAGATTAGTTTAAATTGTGCATAGTGAACAGTGGTGAAGTATTTTTTTCCTTATTCTGAGACCAACTAAATGTAACCTTGAAGTGTGCAAAATCTGTTAGGCTTTATCAACCGTTATCTTGCAGCAGGTTAGAAGCAGCATATTTAATGTTATAATTTTCTACTTAAGTCATGCAAAAGTTGGTCAGCAGTGGGGAATTGCATTTAACAATATGTTATGGTGCTGCACATCTATTATAAAGACTGCCCAGGTGACAGTTGTATGTTCAATGGTTGGATGATACTAGAAAGCATCATAAATCATTAGTGAGGAAATTAAGATTGCCTAAGATTAAATTTTAATATAGTTTCTACAGCTGTGTGTGCCTTTGAATCATTTTTTAAAAAATTCCTGCTGACTGCTCAGGAAAGTCCTGCCATTGACTGCTTCCTAGGCTTGTGAGAGACGGACTGGCCCAAGGTCACCCAGCTCGCTTTGGGCCAAGATAAGACTAGAACTCAGAGTCTCCTGATTTGTAGCCTGATACCTTAATTGCTGTATCAGACTGACTGGACTTGCCTTGATACTTTGAAGCTAAATTCCATCATATAGTAATCTAACCTCAGATACTCACCCAATGATTTTAATAAGAGCCTTGTAAAAAGAAAAGTATCTCCCTATTAGGAATCGTCTCAAAACAGTGTTTGAGCATTACTTGAAAGCTAATGTCATCCTACCCTTTGTGTTAACATACTCCAAAACAGGATGAATTTTCACCTTAAAAAAGGATCTCACAGGTTTGTGTGCTTTACAGTCTCATAATCGTAGAACATTATTTTAAAAAGATTTTGGAATTGCAATGAAAGGATAATATAAAAATATTAAAAATAAATATGCACCTGTACCTAGAATGGGCTAGTACTGGCTAGCATGGAGATTTCAGTAGCCCAGTATACAAACCCAGTAATAGTTGCAAGAACTTCATTTTGTTTGATAGGTTAAAGGCACAAATTGTTTAAAAAAACATGTTAAAAGGGTTTATATATATATCCTATTGGATCTCAAAGCAAGGGCTCATGTTCAATTTAGCAAATGAATTCTGTTCCTAGCCCTATTGAACTCTTCATATGATGCAGTTATGATACAGGATTCAGCTTTAATTAGCATATGAGTACTAACAGATATTACAGAAATCAGTTTGTCATGCAGAAACCTGTGTGTGTGTATTGTATGGGTAAATGGTATTGTTAAGAATAGAACTATCACATGCAACAGTAATGAAAGTTATAGATATATATACTATACATGCTGCTATGCACACACTTATATACATACAAATGCTTTTGGTCTGCATTTAAATAATATATAGTGCAAGAAAACATGATGCATTGACATGCCCATAATCAGATTAGCAGTCAAGTATAGTTGTGGCATGCCTAGGTTTAGTGATAAATTCAAGATACACCTGTAGGAAAATCTACAAACAGAAGATACAATGGATTATGATTAATAATCAATGCAATCTAACCAAATTGCATGAGCTAAATAAAAGTTTAACTTATTTAAAGGTTGGGAAATGTCTTATTTCTAACTAGCAGGCCGACTTCAGACAATTTCTCATTTGAAGCAAAAAGAAATTGTTCTAAGAAGATAGATAGATAGATAGACAGATAGACAGACAGACACATATACTGAACAGTTAAAAAATCATTCAGAAGCAAACTGATTTAAGTGAGTTCTTTTAATATTTATATTGTTTTATATTTTGCTAAAGTTATTAGTATTTTAAAGTTTTAAATCACCTTTGCAACCTCCATTACAATTGATTCATAATGTCATGAATCCATATATCTTTCTCTGATTGTGATGTGTCCACCAAATATACAATTGCTTTGCGATCCCATAGATTAGTCCCTTCAATAATTTTTTCCACCTGGGCCACTAGAGGTTTCTGCTCCACATGGTTTCGGAAGACTATTGAAGCTTCCTCTGACCACTGCTGCCATTCTATTCCTAGGGGAAAGCAGCAAAAAAGAAAATTAAATAAAATCATAAAGCATCACAGTAAGTTTTAAAAATATTTTAACCTGTATGCTCATTAAATGATTTTGAAGTTCTTAATTTGGAGCATGAAGGAAAATACATCCTTGCCAGAAAACTGGCCTTCCTGCATAATACTATAACTTTTATTCTGACTTGTGTGCAATTATGGTTAATTGATTTGGTCAAGAAACTGGAGAAATAATATTAATCAATAATGAGATACTGTACTATATATTTTAGATCAGTATTATAATGCAATATTAAGATGCCCATTGTTAATTACGTAAAGTACTTAAGAACAGCAATATATCTTGTGAGGGAGGGTCTATGTACATGTGTGTGTATGCACACATGTATGTGTGTGCATGAGTCAGAATGATGAACCTTATGAGAGTCATAATGTCACATACACATGAAAAGGGTTGAGCTTGCAAGGTGTTACTGCAATGTTGCTTTTGTCATTTCAATGAAAGCAGCAAGATCTGGCAGACTCCACTGAAAATTATTTTCAGGAAAATGGGAAAATAGTTTAGAACATTGTTTATAGGAGCAGGACACAATGATCAAGATTATTATTTTTTTTTGGCAAATGGTCAGATCATGAAATTCATTGGCCTCAAATGTGTATGTCTGTCTGTCTTGTTCAATGTTCTCACTTTTGCGGTCACTATTTTAATATATCAGAACAACATACCTGCAAGTTGGGCTGTTATGGCCTGAAATGGCAGCTCTCTAAACATGTCCACAAGAGGTCTTATATTTTGGATGCCAATCAGCTCATGTTTACCATAGTCCAGCTCATACACTGTCACCAGTCCATTTGCCAACAATCCTTTTATTAACACTCTGTGCCATCTAAGATACAAACAAGCAAAAAAAAGAGAGGATAGGACTCTACTCACCTAAAATGGAATAAATAGATTCATAGAAAGTAAGGGGTGGACTTGATGCCTCTGATAATACAATTCTTAGGTATTAAAGTATCAAAAACTCCTCTGTAACTCCCCAACTCCGAGCTGCTGACCTGGACCATTTGGCAAAAAAGAAAAAAGAAAAGAAAAACCTTGCTCCCCTTTTCTTACTTAAGAGTGAAAGATAAAAGATCACTTATAAAAAACCAAAAGCAAATCATCATCATCATCTCCCATTTCAGGAATGTCTATTCTTTATGGGTATCTCAAACTATTTGCACAAAAGATACACAGCTCTTTGTGTATATATATTTATTCCCCTTTCTTTCCTAAAAAAATTATGGAATCTTAAAAGAACAAAAGAAACCAGAAGGCTTAATAAAGCACAAAGCACACAGGAAGAAAACTACTGTAATGTCAGAAGATTATATCTAATCTTGTGAATTAAATTGTATCTCCAATTTAAGGGAAATATATTTGATACTATAGTAAATATTTCTTAGCAATCAGCAGGGGAAAGGAGATTGTCTCCCATTTGGAAGATGGTGAGAAAGTATTGGAATAGATAAGCTTTGATTTCAAAATTTCTCTAAACTTTGAGAACATGAAAACTGAATCTAGTTATGTCAAATTTCAGTCCCACTGAAATAAGTAGATTGGAGACTAAATTAGCCTCATTTCAAACTGTTTTGACAGAATACAATTCCCAAATACAGGAAGGGGTACTTATAAAAGTTGCTTACTTGTTTTTCACTTTAGCTGCATAGATTTTGTTTTTTTCAACAGCAACAGCTCCATCTTCTGCTGTGTTATAATACAGAATCATCTCTTCCATCAGCATTTCTAACTTGTGCATCTCTTGCCAGGACTGGAGGATAAAGTAACCCGGGTGGCATGCCAGCGCAACAAAAACATCCATCTGTTCCTGGGATTGGACAAGTGGCAGCATTGGTGGCATTTTCGTGGCGATTTCCATCTTGCGGGATTCCAGAATATGAGGAACTGTATCTGTGGAGCTCTGCTTGGGCCCTAAACTTGACCGAATTGGTGAATCTGTTTCCCTTCTTCCAGGGAGATTACTGAGAGAGACACTCAGAAAAACATCCTTCTGATGCTTCCACAAGTCAGCACTGGTGATCTGCCTATTTATACTGCGATCTGGGTCTGGAAAATTATTTGGTGTAAACAGATAGATGTGCGCAATTTGGTTATCCAGTTTAACCACCTTATTGAGAGAGAGAGAATATTGTAATTATGAAAAATTATGTCTTGATCAGAACAATAACATAGAGAGCTTTAATTCAGAAAACTTTGTACCAGCATTATGTTAACAAGACAAGTGATTAAGATAATACCAAGCAAACATATAAACCAAGTCACTAATTCAAGAAGGACTAGGGGTGATATGATAGTTGTGTTCCAATATCTAAGGGGCTGCCACAAAGAAGGGGTCAACCTATTTTCCAGCACCTGAAGGCAAGACAAGCAACAATGGGTGGAAACTAATCAAGAAGAGAAGCAACCTAGAACTAAAGAGAAATTTCCTGACAGTTTGAACAATTAACCAGTGAAAACAACTTGCCTCCAGAAGTTGTGGGTGCTCCAATACTGGAGATTTTTAAAGACGAGATTGGACAACCATTTGTCTGAAATGGTATAGTGTTTCCTGTTTTTGTTTGTTTGTTTTTATTGGATTTATATACCGCCTTACTCCCGAAGGACTCAGGGCGGTGAACAGCCGCAGAATAAAACACATAAATACAAAAATTTAAAATAGAATAAAAACGAATTAAATAATTTGGCTGACACAAATTATTGAGCAGGGGGTTGGACTAGAAAACCTTTGAGGTCCCTTCCAATTCTGTTATTCTGTTAAGAAATTATGGTAGAACCATTGGCCAAAGGAGGAGGCCCCGAGGGGAGGTGGGGTTAAAAGGCATCCTGATTAGAGTGCATTCAAGGAGGTTAATGTTTGAGGCAGTGGTGAAATCTAAAATTTGTTACTACTGGTTCGCGTTGGTGGATGATCTCTGGAGGGCTTGGGACAGGGGTTATTCCTCTGTTCTGGTCCTATTAGATCTCTCAGCGGCTTTTGATACCATCGACCATGGTATCATGCTGCACCGGCTGGAAGAGTTGGGGGTGGGAGGCACTGTGTTGCGGTGGTTCTCCTCCTATCTCTCCGACCGGTCGCAGTTTGTGTTGGCAGGGGGGCAGAGGTCGACCTCGAGGCCTCTCATTTGTGGAGTGCCGCAGGGATCGGTCCTCTCGCCCCTTCTGTTCAACATTTATGTGAAGCCGCTGGGCGAGATCATTCGTGGCTTTGGGGTGAGATACCACCAGTACGCTGATGACACCCAGCTGTACATCTCCACCCCAGCCACCCCAACGATGCCCTTGAAGTGATGTCCCAGTGCCTGGAGGCTGTGCGGATCTGGATGGGGAGGAACAGGCTCAAGCTCAACCCTTCCAAGACTGAGTGGCTGTGGCTCCCGGCATCCCGATATAGTCAGTTGACTCCATCACTGACTATTGGGGGCGAGTCTTTGGCCCCCACTGAAAGGGCTCGCAATCTGGGAGTCCTCCTGGATAGGCAGCTGTCTTTGGAGGAACATCTGACGGCTGTTACCAGGGGGACCTTTTATCAGGTTCGCCTAATTCGCCAGTTGCGGCCCTTTCTCGATCGGGATTCCTTGTGCACAGTCACTCATGCCCTCGTCACCTCTCGCCTTGACTACTGCAACGCTCTCTACATGGGACTCCCCTTGAAGAGCACCCGGAGGCTCCAACTGGTCCAGAATGCAGCAGCGCGGGTAGTGATGGGAGCAACATGGCGCTCCCATGTAACACTGCTCCTGTGCGAGCTGCACTGGCTCCCGGTGGTCTTCCGGGTGCGCTTCAAGGTGTTGGTTATCACCTTTAAAGCGCTCCATGGCATAGGGCCTAGCTATCTGCGAGACCGCCTGCTGCTACCGACGACCTCCCATCGACCCGTGCGTTCCCACAGAGAGGGCCTCCTCAGGGTGCCATCAGCCAAACAATGTAGGCTGGTGGCCCCCAGGGGGAGGGCCTTCTCTGTGGGGGCTCCCACCCTCTGGAATCAGTTGCCCCCGGAGATAAGGAGAATCCATGACCTCAATGCCTTCCGTCGTTCCCTGAAAACCTATCTTTTTCAGCAAGCCGGGTTGGCTTAAGAAGAAATTTTTAAATTCTTTTAATTAGTCTGTGATTTTTAACTTTCGGGCCAAAATTTATATATATTTTTAAATGTTTTAATATTTGTATTCTATGTTTTTTATCTTGGCTGTACACCGCCCTGAGTCCTCAGGGAGAAGGGCGGTATATAAATTGGAAATTAAATTAAATTAAATTAATTCTGTGGGCGTGGCTTGGTGTGTGTGGGGGGGGGGAATGTGACTGGGTGGGCATAAACCATTTAAAAAATGGTTTTAAAACCATTTTTTACATGTAAAACCATGTAAAAAAATGCTTTCAAAAGGCTCTGACGATCCCAGCTGAGTTGCCTGATCATCAGAGGGTTTTTTAAAAACCCTCTGCAGATCAGGCAACTCAGCTGGGATCGTCAGAGCCATTTAAAAGAAAAAAAAAGGCTCTGATGATCACGCGGCTCAGCTGGGCATGGGGGGCGGGGGCAGGGATTTTTGCTACCAGTTTTCCGAACTGCCCACCGCCATTGCTACCTACTCACCTGAGCCTGTCCGAACCGGGAGCATTTCACCCCTGGTTTGAGGTCAGTCTCTTAGTCTATATCTCCCATTTCCAAAGGAGATTCTTGTAAACTGGTGATCAGCAATAAAGAAACCCATTTGACCCATTCTCGGAACTGTTCTGATAGTTTGCACTTGACAGAATAGTATGGTATTGTTATACCAAATCACAAGGTTACTTACATTAAGATAAATATATTGCCCACAATCTTTCTGGTGATTTTGTTTGGTAGTACTGATACAATATGCAAGAGGGTATTTAAGTACTAATGTCTCTTGCCAGTCTCTATGGAAGATTTTACAGACTGTAAATTATATCAGAGAAAGTATCAATATTCTGGATTCTTAAATGTATCTAGAGAGGCTTTATTTAATAGATAAAAGCCAAAACTACAATGACACCCACCCCTCTTTAAACTGGAATATCCCGAAAGTACATATATTAAATTCCTCCCATTTGCTTCACTAAGAAGAAATGCACTGAATAATTTTAAAACCTGAGGACAAACAGAAACAATAGAAATGCAATTCCTCCCTCTTGAATGATACGCTATATTAGTTATTTTGCAGCACACAATACTGTGAAAGATTGACAAATCACATCTTTTTTTTACGGTTAATGAAGAGATGTAGATACAAATCAGCACTAAGATTATAGGGAAAAGATAAATGGGATAAAAATTAGGTGAGCAATTTGCACAAAGGAGAGGTGAACCAGAAGGAAAGATTAAAAAATACAAGCATGAACTGGAGTACCAGATCTTATTAACTAATGTAAGGCAGCAGTAATTGCAAAAATGCTTAACTGTTAAGTAAGTACAAAGCTATACTACTGAGAGTCTAGTAGATTAAAATATTATATTAACATCTTTAGATAATTAAAATGTGATAATAAAACACAAAAGTATATACCAAAATAAAATTCTACTTAAAATACTTATTACATTAAAAAGCATTCAATTATTGTATTTTTATTGTTTATTTTTATTGTTTCATTGCTTTGCAATTATGTTTACTTTTTTATCTTTTTTTTCTGTTTTACTGTTGTAAGCCAACCAGAGCAGCCTGATGCGAAAATGGACAGCAAATAAAAAGATTGAACATCGACATCTTAGGAATCAGCGAACTAAAATGGACAGGAATGGGTGAATGTAATTCAGATGAACATCACATATACTACTGCGGGCAAGAACACCTCAGAAGAAATGGAGTAACCATCATAGTCAATAAAATAGGAAAAGCAGTACTGGGATACAATCCCCAAAATGACGGAATGATCTCAATTCGAATCAAAGGCAAACCATTCAACATCACAGTAGTCCAAGTCTATGCCCCAATCACTGGTGCTGAAGAGGCTGAAGTTGACCAGTTCTATGAAGCCCTACAGCACCTTATAGAATTAACACCAAAAAATGATGTCCTTATCATCATGGGGGATTGGAATGCTAAAGTAGGAAGTCAAAAAATAACCGGAATAACAGGCAAGTTTGGTCTTGGAGTACAAAATGAAGCAGGGCACAGGCTGGTAGAATTTTGCCAAGAGAATACAATGGTCATAGAAAACACTCTTTTAGAACAACCCAAGAGATGTTTCTACACATGGACATCACCAGACGGCCAACACAGAAATCAGATTGACTATGTGCTCTGCAACCATATATGGAGAAGCTCTATATAGTCAGTAAAAACAAGACCAGGAACTGACTGTGGCTCAGATCATGAGCTTCTCGTGGCAAAATTTACGCTTAAAATGAAGAAAGTAGGGAAAATCATTAGACCATTCAGGTATGAACTAAATCATATCCCTGATGAATATACAGTAGAGGTGACAAATAGATTTAAGGAATTAGATCTGATAGAATGCCTGAAGAACTATGGATGGAAGTTGGCAACATTGTACGAGAGGTAGCAACTAAAACCATCTCAAAGAAAAAGAAATGCAAGAAAATGGCTGTCTGATGAAGCCTTACAAATAGCTGAGGAAAGAAGGGAAGTGAATGGCAAGGAAGAAAGAGAAAGATACACCCAATTAAATGCAGGATTCCAGAGAATAGCTAGAAGAGATAAGAATGCCTTCTTAAATGAACAGTGCAAAGAAATAGAAGAAAACAACAGAATAGGGAGGACCAGACATCTCTTCAAGATAATTGGAGATATGAAGGGAACGTTTCATGCAAAGCTGGGCATGAAAAAGGACCAAAATGGCAGGGACCTAACAGAGGCAGAAGAAATTAAGAAGTGGTGGCAAAATAACATAGAACAACTATACAAGAAGGAGCTTAACATCACTGATAACCACAATGGGGTGGCACTGACCTCAAGCCAGACATCCTGGAATGCGAAGTCAAATGGGCCTTAGGAAGTCTGAGCAACAACAAAGCTAGTTGAGGTGACAGTATTCCAGTTGAGCTATTCAAAATCTTAAAAGTGCTACACTCAATAAGCCAGCAAATTTGGAAAACTCAACAGTGGCCACAGGATTGGAAAAGGTCAGTTTATATTCCAGTTCCAAATAAGGGCAATGCCAAAGAATGCTCAATCTACTGCACCATTCCACTCATTTCACATGCTAGCAAAGTTATGCTCAAAATCCTACAAGCTAGGCTCCAGCAGTATGTGGACCGAGAACTACCAGAAGTGCAGACAGGATTTCAAAGAGGCAGAGGAACTAGAGATCAAATTGCCAACATATGCTGGATCATGGAGAAAGCTAGGGAGTTCCAGAAAAACATCTACTCCTGCTTCATTGACTATGCTAAAGCCTTTGATTGTGTGAATCACAACAAATTGTGGCAAGTTCTGAAAGAGATGGGAGTACCAGACCATCTTATTTGTCTCTTGAGAAACCTATATGCGGGTCAAGAAACAACAGTGAGAACTGGACACAAGAACCACTGATTGGTTCAAAATTGAGAAAGGAGTTCAGCAAGGCTGTATACTGTCACCCTGCCTATTTAACTTATATGCAGAGCACATCATGAAAAAGGCGGGGCTAGATGAATCACAAACTGGAATTAAGATTGCCGGAAGAAATATCAACAACCTCAGATATGCAAATGATACCACTCTAATGGTAGAAAGTGAAGAGGAACTAAAGAGCCTTCTGATGCGGGTGAAGGAGGAGTGCAAAAGTTGGCTTGAAACTCAACATTAAGAAAACTAAGATCATGGCCCTCTCAATTCCTGGCAAATAGATGGGGAAGAAATGGAGGTAGTGACAGACTTTATTTTTCTGGGCTCCAAAATCACCGCACATGGGGACTCCAACCAAGAAATTAAAAGATGCTTGCTCCTGGGGAGGAAAGCTATGGCAAATCTAGATAGCATACTAAAAAGCAGAGACATCACCCTGACAATAAAAGTGTGTATAGTCAAAGCTATGGTTTTCCCAGTTGCAATGTATGGCTGTCGAAGTTGGACCATAAGGAAGGCTGAGCGTCAAAGAATCGAGGCCTTTGAACTATGGTGCTGGAGAAGATTCCTGGACTGCAAGATGATCAAACCGGTCAGTCCTAGAGGAGATCAACCGTGACTGCTCTTTAGAAGGCCAGATCCTGAAGATGAAACTGAAATACTTTGGCCACTTAATAAGAAGGAAGGACTCACTGGAGAAAAGCCTAATGTTGGGAACGATTGAGGGCAAAAGAAGAATGGGACGGCAGAGAATGAGGTGGCTGGATGGAGTCACTGAAGCAGTCGGTATGAGTTTAAATGGTCTCCAGGGGATGGTAGAGGACAGGAAGGCCTGGAGGAAAGTTGTCCATGGGGTCGCGATGGGTCAGACATGACTTCGTAACTAACAACAACAATATATTACCTTCATGCTGCAGTCAGGACAGTTCAATACGGTATCTCTCAGCCAAAGTACAGCATCTGGGGTCCACATGCCAATATTAAGCGGAAGATCAGCTAAGCAGCATTTTATTGCCTAAATAATATAAAGTTGCAATAGCATTAAAGTTGCACATGACAGCAAGATTCATTCTAAGTAAGCTGCTTGAAACTCTCTTGAGGAATGTTTATGGAGATTCTCAATCATCCAGGTCATGGTTGTCTCAAAGGTGTTTTTTCAAGAGCCAACTGTACTTTCTTGTTTTTCTTTGAAGATATTTCACTTATCATCAGCTTAGAATGGACTATGTTCCAAGAAGGCTCATTTGCACTACTCAGATGACCCTGAGGACACAGACAAACCCCCAAGTGGCCTCAACAACTTTCTAAATAGCAATAGCCATAGCACAGACTTATATACTGCTTCACGGTGCTTTCCAGCACTCTCTAAGCAGTTTAGAGTCAGCATATTGCCCCCAACATCTGGGTATTATTTTATAAATTTCAGAAGGATGGAAGGCTGAGTCAACCTTGAGCCGGTGAGACTTGAACTGCCAAACTGCTGGCAGCTGGCAGTCAGCAGAATTAGCTGCAAGTACTACATTCTAACCACTGCGCCACCCCAGCTCTAAAAGAATGCAAATGACCAGCTGTCTGCAAGGAGTATAAATCCTTCCATTCCCCACCATCCAGTCAGTGCTGAAGAAGCTTCTTGGATGAGAAACAAAACATCTTCAAAGAAAAACAAGAAAGTCCAGTTGCCTCTTGAGATCTTTGGGTCTCTTGAGAATTAGTAAAGAGAGATTTTCGTACCTGAGGTGGCATTGCAATGATTTCTCGCAGGAATATTGAGGGAATCTCTCTCAGTTCCAACACTTTTACAGATGCCACTGTTCCGGTATCCATAAATCGAACATCAAGAGTCCGGCTACTGTGTACACTTACTATCTGAGGCGGGGTGGGAGTAATATCAAAATAGCAGACCATTTAACATATAGAAAAATAAGTTGCATTCTACGCTTGATAAATCACTAATAATGCTTATGGCCAGAACTGTCATGTAAGCCATCAGACAGTGAAGAACTTGCCAACCATTAACTGTTAGCTATCGACCCACCTATATCTACAGCAATCTGAATTGTAGGGCAGTGTGCTGCTCCTTCACTTTCCTAAATGTTCATTTCCAAGACTCAAACAATTATCCTAGATTAGATTTTGGAACTCAGTGGCATTTAGACATGTTGAACTGCAACTCACATAATTCCTAATTAAGATGCCAAATTATGCAGGTCTTTAACTGTGGTCAGAAGCTGTAGTTTAGAAGCCTATGTTTGCCATATTGCTTCCCAAGCAAAATATAGGAATTTTCTTTTACTATTTCACTGCTGAGACTAACTTTTCTTCATTTGTTTCTTTACTGGTACAAGAAAAGGAGCAATGTTCCATTTCACAATGATGTCAGAATTTGGTTCCACCTCAAATTGGCTCAGAAGAACTAAGTAGTTAACAAAACAAAGGAGATCATTGTTGATTTTAGAAAGAGCTAACATAGTCATACTCCACTTTGTTATCAAGGCTGCAGCTGTGGAGGTGGTCAATAGTATTTAGTATCTGGGAATGCAAATAACTAGCAATCTGACTTGATCTCTTCATACGTTATCTTTAGTGAAGCATACAAACCAGCATTTGCATTTCCTGCATTGGATGAGGACAGCACATCTTTCTCCTTCTGTCCTTGCCACTTTTTATACGATTGAGAGCATTTTAACAAACTGCATCACTGTTTGGTTTCATGGTAGCAGTGCCTCAGACAGAAGGTCCATACAGAGAGTGGTAAGGGCAGCCGAGAAGATTATAGGATGCTTGCTTCCTGTTATTCACGATACTGCTCATAAACGCTGTAAGCTTAGAGCTCACAGTTTGTTTCTGTTGTTCAACTCTGGGAGGAAGTTTCAAAGTATTTCTAGCAGGACTACTAGATTCTGTAACAGCTTTGTTCCTTATGCCATCATTCTGGTAAACTCACAGGATTCTTTTTTTCGCCATGTATATGTATACATCCAAACTAGACTGTGATGTTTCGTTGTGTCATATATGTGTGTGTGCATGTAGATATATGCATAATGGTTATCTTTTGAAAACTGAATGCAATGAAATTTCATTTTAATGTATGCTGATTAGTGTACATTTAAAGTGACAATAAAGATTCTACTCTACTCTACTCTGCTCTAAAAGGTAAAGGTTCCCCTCGCACATATGTGCTAGTCGTTCCCGACTCTATTCTACTCTATATAATTTAACTTATAGGCAAGTAAGGAAATACCACTTATTCTTAAGCCAATATTCAGTTAAGCAACCCACTTAGAAGATATTAGAGCATAAAACCTCCAATTTTTAAAAAATGTTTTTCTGATATGCTTTGCCAATATTATATAACTTACCTCCACTCTAGCCCATTTTCCTTTATAGTTAAGCAAGCAGATCATGCCACAAAAAGGTAATGATATAGAATATCCTGTTGCCTGCTGGAATAGATTTGAAATTATATTATATGATGATAGTGGTTACCATGAAATGTAGGATGAATTCATACTGCTTAAATAAATTGCTCACACCCATAGTATTTCCTTGTAATTAATTAACAAATACCACAGTTATCTTATTCCCATTCCAGAGCACCAAAAGATGAAAGCATTGCCAATAAGCCTGGAGCAATCACCATTATTAACCATGCAAAATGAATGTTGGATGTAATACAAAAACATTCAGCAGCCAGTCTCACAATATTCAAAGAGCAAGGGATTTCTATGTTGAATAAATATACAGGCTTCCTTCAGCATGGGGCATTTATTTTTAGCATTGCAAACCTACTACAGCTAGATAAGTATATTTAATTGCTTTTTTTTAAAAAAAAACCTACCCTACACTAGTCTGCAAAAATGAGTGACCAATAGCTTTGAAATTCTTTACTTGTTTATAAAGGAATTACTAGCAACTGCCCTGGAAATCTTTTAAGACAGAAGTCAATGTTAAAGATAGACCTACCCTGTGGTGGAAATAGTTTTCCAGTTTCTGCAAAATTTCAAAGAGTCTGGTCAGGCCCTTCGATGGCACTTGACAATATAAAGTTCCGTCTGAGCAAACATTGGTTACCCGGACATCTGTATACACTGCATCTACCTACAATGAAAAGTACTTAAGATGTTGAATGCCTCTACAAATTAAAAACTTGTTTTATTAAAATGTTATAAAGGGGTGAAGACAGTACCTGAAGATGAAGCTTAAGTGATTTATCCTGCAGTACCTTCAGACAAGTGGCATTAATGTTGATATCATCATCTCCTGATGTGTCATATAGAATAATACGGGGAATGTCACTTTTTTCTAGTATTTCAACAGCAAATATCTTCCCACAAGTTTGAGACTCTACCATTTTTACCAAGATTGGATCATCATCAAAGGCCTCTAAACCTATGGTAAGATAATCAATATATATATATATACATAATAAGCATTACAAACTAGAGCTTTTGTGTTTCAAAGTGGTTTTAGGACTGTCAATGCTTAGCATAAGGATTGTATTACAACATTGAAAAGAATTCCACCTCTCTATTTTTCCTTCTGGCAACTTATTGTGCTTTCTTTATTTTTAAAGGGAAGTGCTATAAATATTAAGAAAGCTTGGAGCTCCCGGTGTTGTAAAGGCAAGATCAATACCTGCTGAAATCTAAAAAACTAGAAAAGTGAGTAAATCATAGGCTTCTAAAACTACTGAAATTTTTATTTCTTCTTTGAATGGCGAAAGAACCATAAAAACTACTATGTGGAACTCAGAATACAACATAGTTAAAGAAACCAGATTTTCTTTATGGGGAATTCTACCACAGTGTATACAAATCTTTATATTTACCAAACATCAGTGGGATTTCTATAAAGTTGAACTGTTTTAAGGATCATCAAATGAATTTTATTTCATTCTCGGATTGTAATTTAATGTTACTATTGCTTGCAAACATTATTCTATTTTCTAACCAAAAGGGATCAGCAAATGGACAGCAAATTGTTACCAATTCAAATACTATGCAATATTCATACTATAGAGTGTCACCAATATCATGAAAAGTATCAAAGTCAAATTCTAACTCATGTCAGCTAGAAACAATGGCTCTGCTATTTTCTTATGTGCAAAATGAATGTGCTGGCAAGATTGCCTACTAAGGTGGAATGAAATTCTGGAAGGTTTTAAATGCATTATCAAATACAAACCTTTTTAGCCCAGATGAATGTGTTTATTGTAAAGTTTTTAAAAATAAATATAATCATAAAAAGAGGTCTGCCTTGATCTCACATTGATTTCAGAGAAAACTAGTCATAAGGTCAGCCTACTCATTGTGTCAACTCTAAGAGTACGAAACGGCCTTGCCAGATACTATCTTCCAAGCCTGCTAGATTAATATAGTCTATAATCTCTTTCTCCCATTTGTTAATAGGATGCTATGCAAACAGCATTTGTACCTATAGAAAGAAAAAGGCACATCTTACCAGCTAGTTTACATTTGGAAGCCTGGAATGGCAATCTATAGAACTGCTTGGCTAATTTGTACACTCTGGAATTTTCAATGATTTCATTAAAACCATAATCAACGTAGCATACCTAGAAACACAACAAAGTAAGAGATAATCAGGAATCTTAATTAGTCACAATACAGTTCTTTGCACTTTCCCTGGGATTTGCCTTTCAAATGTGGCTACAACTCCCATTATCCTCAACCAGCACACCAACTGGCTGTTAAAGCTGCAAGCATGCTAATAACAACCCAACTGCTTTACAACCATGAGAAACTATTAAATAAAGGGCCTCAAATTTATATGAGAACGGGTTTCTTTTGTCTTGCAGTTTCTATAGCTTCTTTCCCTTCCAGAAAATTGGAATATTCAGGGATTTTTTTTTGAAGTGTACTAATTCTTAAATATGTTTTGACACCATGCTGAGAGCAATCCATACTACTGGAAATATTAAGTCATAAGATCTGTAACCAAGTTATTCATATAGAGGATTATTTCTGTTTACAAGAAAGTTTAAAAATATTCTATTTTTAAGAGATTTTAGGTACAATAGGGATTGACTTGTTTCCCTTTCTTCCATATTCCTGATCCCTTTCTCTCCCAAGACCACACAGAGAACAGGGAAATCTAAATTTATTTTACTTGTGTTTTCCTATATGTTTGCCCCTATCTCCAATCTGGAGAAAGGGACTGATTAGTATTTGTTGGCATCTTAGGAAAACTGTTAAGTGCAGTTCTCAATATGTAGTGGCCACGATGGCAGGAGCTGATGGGAACTTTAAAGAGAGCCACTGTGATGTAGTGGTGAAGGTAATGGACTAGAACTGAAGAGTTCCAATCATGGAAACACATTGGAGGACTATGGCCCAATCATGTTCTCAGACCAACTTAGCCCACATGTTGTGGGGCAAAAAGAGAGGAGAGAGTAACACAAATACCACCTTCAGTTTCTGAATGCAAGGCTGAATATAAGTATAATGAATAAACAACCCACATCCCAAGAATTACAATTTCGCCACAGGTGAGATATTGGTATAATAAGTAGTAAAAAACAAAATCTCAGTTCTATTTCAGAAGCAGAGTTTTTAGCAGCAAGGCAGTTCTATTGCTATACCTATGGCTGGCTTAATTCTCTGGTTGCCTTAAAAGAATTTTACCAAATTCTTTGATTGGATATTTTTAATCATATAGTCAGAAATACCGATGGGGGCTATAATAATAAAAGAACTGATTAGAATGGAATTTGGGACCAGCATCTATTGTTTATATAATTTTCAGTACAGACACTTTTTGCACTTGCCTTTATTCTATTGCCCTCTGTTGAAATAATCTGTGCTCTCAGCCAAGCATCTTCTTCTGCAAGTGCAGCAACAACTTGTCCAACTTTAGGAGACTGGATTTGCAAAACTGAGGCATTCTGACTGTACCAATCTTTCATCTCTTCTTCCATGGATTCCTGGGCACCAGAATAGTTTGCGCCCACATACCTATGGATTTTAGTTGGACACGACTTAGTATAAATCAGTAACTAGAATCGGAGCAGTTGAAGTGTTAATACAGGTAGTCTTTGACTTACAATCATTCATTTAATAACCAAGGTTTTACACTGGCACTGAAGGTGACTTATGACTGTCACAGCTTCTTCACAAGTCACATGATCAAAATTTACATGTTTGACATATTTACAATGATTGCAGGGTCCCAGGGTCCTGTAATTACCATTTGTAACCTTCCCAGCCAGCTTCTAAACAAGCTAAGTTGGTGGAGGAAGCTGGATTTGCTGAATGATTGTGTGATTCACTTAACAACCATGGCAAAAACTGTCATAAACTTTGGTGTAACTCACTTAACTGCTTTGCTTATCAACAGAAATTCTGGTCCCAATTGAGGTTATATGTTGAGGACTACCTGTATTCTCAAGTTAATGTAACTGAACTTTGGAATGTGTTTACTATGTTTTTTATTATATGAGTTCTTAAATGCATTGATTTTTAAATTAAAACAGTCTGATTCCAAAATATATTTTAACCAAACAATACCTTCATTTTCTTACATATACTTTTTCGGAATGAGAGAATCCAATACAAGATGCTACAGTTTAAATGCATCCAACTGGAATTCACATTTAGATGTTACTTGAAGTGAAGACCTCGTTTGTATATATGTGTGTATTAATCAAATTTAAATAGTCACCCATTTCACCAAATGCAGCTTACTACACTGATGCTTGCTATAATGATAAGGGAAGTAAAAAATAATCTTAGCAACGGAAGAAAGATTTATAGCATCAGATGTACAGTTAGCTACTTGTGGATAAAGGCAGTTTATTACCAATGAAGAAGAAAAAAGCAGCATCAAAATAGCACAGAACCCAAAGATGAATTATATGCATGGCTTGGGGAGTGAGGTATAATTGAATCAGAGTTATAAAAGGAGTAAATCATGAGTACATTTCCAAAGAGGAAAACAAAGGGAGTTTGACAGGATAGGCAGCAAGAACTGCTGACAGATGAACCCATAGACATAGAGGAAGCATTCAATCTATTGCACTTTAATTCTTTGCTGAAATTGTGGCAGCCTGGTGGCAAAGCTTAGGGTTTTTTTGTTTGTTCGTTTCGCTTTGGTTTCAGTTTTTAAAATGCCACAACATTTAAAACAATTGGGTTATTTATATAATCTATTGACCAATATATAATTATTTTCAGATTTGGGGATTTATGATGATCAAATGAAATAACATTTCAATTTATCTACTGTATAGTACAGCGTTTCCCTGAAAATAAGACCCTGTCTTATATTTTTTTGAACCCTGAAATAAGCACTTGGCCTTATTGCCATGCGCTCAAAAGCCTTAAGTCTTATTTTGGGGGAAATAGGGTAAAATATATACTACTGTTGAATCTGTAAGTATGTTTTTCTTTATATATTTTATTATCTGCTTTGAACAGTTTCTATTGGACCACTGGAATAAGATTATAGAAATGTTAATAAATTAAATGCAGCAGGATAATTGTAAAATTATATAAAACTGAACAGATTCGCATATCAGGCAGAAAGATGGCTATTGTTACTAAATCACTTCCAATGAAATCTATACAATATTTTATATAATGAATACATTGTTTGAAATCCTTGAATGCTATAAATACAAGTTTACAAGGAATTTCAAGTTTATGTTCTTCTGAATATGCCTGACTGAAATATATACTCTGAGTGATCACCTAAATGGTAGTAATTCAGGATAATTACAGTTTAACTCTGTTTTTATGTTCTTAGCCCTTAGAAGATCCCACAATTTGTTGAGGGGTATGTTTCTGATATGAGAATGTCTTTATGATCTACCTCCTCTAATAAAGCCATACATGTAGCACAGCATCATCCAGAATGTTCATCAGTTGCAAAAAGCAATAAACTAGCATGTAAAGGGAATACTTTTATCTAACGTTCAAAAATTCTTGTTTCACTGTATTGTCAGGTTACCTAATTTAACAATCAATTGGTTTCAACTTCATCTTACCAACAGCGAGTATCTGCGGAACATTTGGGCCATTTGTATCTGTCGAAACTTTGAAAACAACAGTTCTTCCCCATTCAAGAGTGGTGCAAAAACTAAGAGTCAGCTTGGACTCAAAACTCAGTGGTAATTATGGCCAAAAAGGCCTTAAATAGGTCTGCTACCAACTGAATCCCTTCCTAAATTGAGAGGCCTTTCAAATGGTCACCTCAGAACTTGATTACTGTAATGTGCTCTTATATGGGGCTGCCCTTGAAGACCACTCGGAAGCTTCAACTGATCTAAAGTGCACCAGCAGTGCATTTTAATTAAATTGCCCTTTTCATTTAAGTGAATCAAATCTAGGTCAAAACTATATTAATATATTCACATATTAGTAGTATACCAATTATTAGAAATAAACTAGAATATATTAGCATATTATCATACTAAGATATATATATACAAACAATATGCACACATCATACAATACAAAATACAGTTTGAAATTATACCAGTTTGAAACAGTACAGTAGTTTAATAAAAGTAGTTGTAATGTAGACAAAAAAATCTAGTAGGAAATCATGATTTTCCAGAATAAGTCTCCTAAATTTATGTCTATTTCTGACTGAGTCAGTCTCAGAATACTGTTCTCTCCCTCTTTCTTTCACACTGAAATGCAAAACGGGCTTTAACATTCATTGGGTTTTATTCAACACAAATTCAGCTCCAATTTTATTCCTATTTCAGATTTATTGTATAGTTGAATCAATTTAGAATTGATTTTAACATGATTATTCTGGGGAAAAATTGTGTAGTTAAAACTTTATGGACTGTATCCAGTAAGGTTGAGTATGCTTCAAAAACCTGACCTCATGACAGTACTAAAGGTTTGATGTATTTCAAAAATAATATACAAATGTTTTAGATTTCATGTTATTTTTTTCAGGTTTCCATCTGAACTTGAAAAAATATGCTGCTGCTGTAGTGAACTGAATTACAATGGCATTTTTTAAATGTTAGTCTTAAAAGAGTTTGTGTCAATAGAGGCTGCTTTATCTAATAGGAAAGAAATTCAGCTTTCATGTAAGGTCTGAAGTGCTTTTTCCAATTTTTTAAAAAACATGTCTAGTCCTAGTATGCAGTTAAATCTCTTTGAAGTCTTAAGAGAATATGCCTATTAGAAGTGTTCTAATTGAGATTCACTCCCCCATTCTTATCTGTGATTTTAAACAACTCCATGCACCAGAGAAATGACAAAGAGAGGTTTATAAACGTACCTAACAACAACGTCATTTGTAGAATATAGATCCACTACCAACACAGATGGAGATATTTCTTCTGGGATAATTAAAGGAGGTATAGTAATGGGTTCAAAATCATCCCCTTGGGAGTCCTGCTTTGCTTTAGTAGACTGGTGCTCAGCTGGTTTCTGTACGCCTTCGCATGTGGAGTTTTTAGTGATAACATTCAGGTCATTCCCTGGGTGCTCTTTTGGCTTTGCATAGAGAATTGCCTTTTTTGGCTTTTCGGAAATGTAACTAACCATACATACATCTGAAAGCAAGTCAAGGTTGTCCAAAAGATTCTGAGGCAAGGCTGCTTTGTATGTGTCTTCATATACTTTTGGGAGTGCATTAGCCCAAAGACCACTGGAATATTTTGTCAAGATGGCTGCGATATTTTGCTTGAAGTCTCCGTGGATGGTAGCAGTTTTTGTTTCCACACTCTGTTTCAGTAAAGGAGGCGGAGGCTTTCTTTCTTGGCTTGAAAAGCCCTTTCCTGGGTGATGCATTTTTCCAGGAGGGTAGAGAATTGTATCTCTTTGGCCACCGGAAGATACCTTCTCTGCCTTTGAAAGAAGAGAAGCAGCAGCTATATTAAAAAAAATCACATTGAGTGAAATATTCAAGCTCAACACTATGTAAGCTCACTCAAGACCTAGATATTTGCAAGACCATCTTCTCCCAGAGATCTCTGCTAACCTTTCAGTACTGGAAGAGAAATCTCCTCCCTCCAGGTCCCAACCACCTGGAATGCCATCTGCAGATAACTCATAGTTGCTGGGCCTTCTAAGTTGCTGTCCTCTTCTCTGGAACAGTAGTCCTCTAGCTATCCAATAGGCATGCTCTTTGTAGAACAGTACAAAATTATTGTAATTTTAGTTATCTCAACAACATTTTGGTGTATGTGGGGACATATCTGTTCCCCTCCTGAAGGGTAACATTTTACACCCATTATACTTTCCCCAATAACTAAATAATTTTGATATTGTTGTGTATTTCTTTTCAACCTACTATTGTTTAGAGGTCTAACATACTAAGTCTTGGAGCAGCATATAAGGCTAATATATAAACTTGTGAGAAAAGACTGTCCAGATTTTGGAAGAAATACTTACCTCTTTTGCTTATGTTCAGGTAAAACTTTCCAATCCAAATCACTTACTTTGATTGGTTGAATCTCCAATTTTTCATATAGCTATGGCAATTTATTACAACCATGGTCCCTAAAGGCACTAGACTGCAACTCTCATAGTTATCAACTGATGTGCCCAAATGCCATTCTATCTAGGAATTTGGGAAATCAAAAGACAACACATCTGGGAGCATTAGGCAATGGGAATCAGACTTAGGTATCACTGATTTTTAATGGGCATTTTAAAAATGGGTTAATCGTGTAAACAAACATTTGGAAATAAGTTTAGGTTTAAAATAAATTGGGAAAAGTCTCAGTGGACTATGCATGTGAGAATGCAATCTTCAAGTTACAGTATAGTCAGTAGACTGTTAATACAGGAAAATAATGTAACTTATTACATTAAGTAACAGATATTAAATGACTATATTTAAGGTGGCAATTCTCTCTAAATCCATTTCAGAGAATTTCTATTGAATCATCTGGTTTACCTCAGAGCGAACATACGAAGATTTTACCTGAGTAGTCATGTCGTTTGACAGAATTTTAAAAAATCTTCATAATTTGAGAATTAAGAACTCTGCTGAGCTCAGATGAGAGGCATATACAGAAGCACATCAGATACATAAGTTCAACTGATGGTTTTGCTAAGGTACTGTACAGTGATACTTCTAGGATTCTAAAACATGAGATTACCTGCTATAAATTCATCAGGAAGCTTTCCACAACAATTTTATTCAGAATGGAATTCTAAATATTCCTATAGACAAGCTTCAACACTTTGATAATCCTAATAGATTTTTACAAGCTGATTTTAAATTCTGATTTCCAAGTAAACCATCTTAAAAAATTTTATTTGAAAAATTTAAACATACATTCAAATCAGAATTAAGTCTACAAATAATTTTATCTTCTGTGATAAAGTTAGCACCTACCACACAAACATGTGGCCAGTATTCAAATTGTGCCAGCAAAGTTGTATTAAAGTCTTCATCATATGCCTCTTTGTACAAGTGTGGTATCTTCGATAACCATATTCCATTTTTGAATCGATTTATGATGTCCTTTATTCTTTTCTGAATCTCATTTATATCAGTATTTGAGTTGCGAGGGGGCACTGGTTGCACTAATTGTCTTGGTTCTTTTACATTTTCTGCAAAAGCAAATACATGTTCTTGAATAAATTTAGATTGAAAGTAACAATAATCAAAACTATTAATAGTATAAATGTGTGTTTTAGTGTGTTTTATTTAATAAGCCACAATTAAACCATCACACAAGTATTGTAATAATTAGATTTTCTTTGTGAGGGGGGATGATTCAGAAATCTTTAAACTCAATAATTGCAACTTTAAAAAAATTAAAAACTTACGTAAATATTCAAATAAGTACAAATAATGAATTTTCTTTCACCTGTTAAGATACTCCCACAAAGCACCATTATATTGAAAACTTTAAAGCAAAGTTGTCTGTTGATGTTTACATATAAATCCATTAATACACAGTCAACTGTCATAATAGTTGTGTCTTCCCTGCCATAGCACAAGTTCTTTTTTTAGGTGCTAAGAGGAATGAATGTGTTGACGCTGCTGAATTACTTCAGGTATGCTTCTCCTACAATTCTGTTTTGAAGTTAAGCTCATTATTCTAAACGTGTAACAGTATCAGAAAGTAGGTGAATGTATAAATACTACCAATCAATGCAAACACAAATTCCAAATTGATCATAGAACAATGAAGAAGGAATGCCTAATTGAATGCAACCACTTTATTTTCACCTGCAAGACAGGTGAAAATTTAGACAAGGTCACAGTTTAGATTGTGATACATTAACACACTCTCATCTGTACTCATAGATAAAAGGGCTTAATTTTATTTTTTTATAAAATTTATAAGACTACAGATCATAATACAGAATTCCTTTGCTTTAGGATATTGAGCCATGGCTCAGAATAATGTATAACTGTTTGCCCATCTAATTCAGAACTGTAGTCTTAAAGAGAACTTGCCCATCAGCGGATACCTTATTTTGGACATATCAAGTTAACTAAATAAAGCACGAATGAAAACTACATGCGGACCTCTAATAACATACCATTGATGTCCAAAGGCACATTTCTTGTCAAATAAACTTGAAGCTCTTTTTGAAACCTTGGCGGAACCACAAGTCTTCTCTCAGGCCTAAAAAACAAAGACTCAGATTTTCATTTTTTTAAAAAACTGCAGCTGAACAATCAATGTACCATATACTCTATACCTGCATTCTTGTTTTCAGGTGCTGTGGCTGTTATGTTACTACATAAAATGGAACTATTTTATTCCATGCAAGTTATGCTGAACAATTGAAAGTAAACTTTTTTCGATAGGAAATCCACATAAATTGGTGCTTAAATAAACATATAAGCAAACGAATATACCTAAACAAGCTGGGCAAAATAAATTAAAAATTAGGTATCAGGCTCAGCAACAGGAAACCAAAATGAAGAATTCAGCATAAATTATGAAAGCAGGTTGTTTTCTGTGCTTCTATTTTTTAATGCAGCTTTTGTTCCCTTGCAACATCTTTTAGCCACACCATGCATTCATAGGTACAGAATCTCAATGCCACTGCTCACGAAGGAAGTTAAAATTTCCGCCGATCTGTTTTCAGAAAGCTCTTTTCTGCAAGACCAACAACCACAGATTTCTCTATCTGTGCAGACCTCACTGGCTTCCATCATCAGAAAACATGGCAGTTCTTTGGATTTCCAGGAAAAGATTTTTATGAATCTCCTTACCTTTGTATGGTTCAGTGACTAAACAACGCACTCAGAAAATAAGCCAAGAAAACTCTGTTGCTTATCTTTGCAGAAACAGAGCTATCCTAAAAACCTGGCAACTCCAACCTCTAGTAAATTAGGGGGGAAAAAATCTGGAAGGGGGAGGGATTGTGGCCATTGGCAGAATATTATACAGCTGTTAAGTGAATTTTGCCCCATTTTATGAACTTTCTTGCCACACCTGTTAATTGAATCACTGTAATTGTTAAGTTAGTAACACAGTTGTAAAATGAATTTGGCTTCCCCATTGACTTTGCTTGTCAGAAGATTGCAAAAGGTGATCACATGATCCCAGGAAAATTACCCACTGCAACCGTAAAAAACATGAGCCAATTTATATATTACTGGTAAACAATCGTTAAAATATCAGGTCTATCATGGTTGGGCAGTATTTGAGGAATCGTGAGCCACTATTCGGTCTCTCAATCTTCTGGAATATTACAGAAAGCAGTTAATATTGGACGATCCCCTTTCTGAAAATATAAGGGCTAACATTTTTTAAAAATATACCACATAATGCAAATCTAATTCATATAACCACAGGATTTCATATTTTCATAAATGGGGTAACTAATTTGGTAAATAATAATAATTTTATTGTTATTGTACATGTATACACAGTATACCCATACAACAAAATTCATTTAACACCCAAAGACCAGGTCCAACACACATAACAAGCCCCAAACACACTCCCACCCACCACAATTCCCCACCGCTAAACCACCCAATCATCCACACAACAGACCAAGTAATACTGTCCAACAGCTCACTAATGGTGGCCCTTTAGTTCATTGTTGAGTGCAATTAGAGCTCTGGGGTAAAAACTATTCAGAAAACTAATTACAGTAGAACCTCTGGTCATGACCATCATTTGTTCCATAACTTTGATTGCAAACCAATTTGGTCATGACCCAAACCTAATGGAAATTTGGCATTTACAAAAAAAATGGTGCAAAAGGGGAAATTGGCCATGGGGGAGGGGAAAAAAGTAAATTATTTGGTCAGACCCGATTTGGTCATGGTCAGAAGCGTTCGTGACCAGGGGTTCTACTGTATTGCTATTTCCATTGGCCCTACAATTCTTTGTTTAGAATTTATAAAGCACTTAGCAGAAAATACTTCAATTCAATGCAAATCTACAACTGGATAATATTTATTAGGTTCAATCAAAACTGTATCGATTTTCGGTTTGGTTGAAGTTCTGGATGTACATGGAAGACTAAAAACACGGCAGGAGCTCAGAGACCAGGGTATAGAAATGGACTGATGGCCTTACCTATTAATACAAACCAGATACAAAAAAGACAATGAAGAAGGAGGAGTTGAAATAAAACCTAACCAGTTAGATAAATTATTAGAAACCAAAGAGGGAAAATTAATCTCAAAGATTTATAAATACCTATTAGAATTCGATCTGGCAGAAAACATAGTTAAAGGTCAAATGATAGCTTGGGCTAGGAATATTGGAAGAAACATACAATTGGAAGAGTGGGAAATGATATGGGAAAATAACTATAGAATAACAAAAGCAACAACATACAAAGAGAACCATTATAAAATGTGGTACAGATGGTACCTAGCCCCTGCGAGATTGGCAAAGATGTATGCAAATTTCAACTCAATATGCTGGAAATGTAAACAAATACAGGGAACCTTTTATCATCTCTGGTGGCTTTGCCCAAAAATTAAGAAATTTTGGATAAAAATTAGAACCTGGATAATAGAAATAATGGAAAAAAATATTGATTTAAAACCTGAAATTTTTCTGTTAGGTATACTCAAAAAAAATAGTAGAAAGGAAATAAAGTACATTACGCTGCATATAATCACGGCGGCTAGATGGCACAACAGCTGAGATTGTCAATTTTTATTTTTTAGACTGAAAGGGGGAAGGGGAGAATACTACTAGATTGCTAAATATCTGCCATAAAGCTCATCTCTTTTTCTTATAATTGAATCTGCACAGAATTACAAAACGGGACATAACAGTTCAGTTTTTTCTAACTTTAAAAATGGACTATTACAGTACTATTTTAGATTTATGGAAATTATTTTTCTTTCTTCAATACAGATTATTCAAGCAGTATAACAACTAAAGGAAATTGGTACAGAGTTTTACCTTCAGTACAGCTACGCATACCTAACATATTAAGTTTCTCCTAATATTGTAGAAACAATCTCCAAATTTTTTGTTTCTAGTTTAGAGATATATAGTTTAAATTTTATGAAGGCAAATACAGATTATATGGTTTAGAAATATAGTTTATAAACAAAATGCTCTCTACACTTAGAATGAAAAATAGTAATTTAAAAGCAAATATATAAATATTGTGACAAACCTCAATTTACTTTAACATGTATGTGGTTAGAACTTAAGGCTGCACTATTCACTATTAATGCCTTCACTTCAGTGGCTCTAGAAATAGTCCTGTAAATGTATCTAATCAACATCATTAAATTTGAAATTAACATTAATAGTAAAATCAGTCTATATTTAAATAATTGGAATAAGTAATACTTGCTTATGAATAAACATGAAGAAATGTTCACTGCAGGTTATCACTTTATCTTAATCAGTTATCTATTTTGCTAGCATAACTCAATCTTATTTCTCTATGGGCCTTTCAGATTGTGTATGTGTATGTATAGATGTGTTTTTAAGAGAATCTTGATTCTTGGCCACTGCCTGAACAAGCCCCTGCAGTTTTCTTGGCAATGTTTTTCAAAGCGGCTTGCTACTGGCCCTTTCCTAGGATGAGAGAGAGAGAGAGACTGGCCCTAGGTCCCCCAGCTGCCTTCATGCTTAAGGCAGGGCTAGAATAATCTTCTCATTTCTAGTGCAGTGCCTTAACCACTGCACCAATCTGACTCAACTTTCAGATTATAGGAAACTCTAAATCAGATCACTGAAAACTAAAGGCCTGTATAAATTAGGAAGTTCCTTTGCTTTTTCCACATTTATTTCTTGACTATGTATGTCTAATATTAACATCTGTTCATTTATTTTCTCTGATGGAGATATATGAAGAAAGTGGAAAGTGGGGCAATTCATGCATTACACTAAAACATTGCCATCAGAAAGAATATACTTGATTACTTGGGCTCAAAATTGTTACCTGTGTAGACAACTGATTTAAAGATTTATTTATGCCAGTGTAGTGTTTATTGTAACATTTTAAAAAGTATTTCACTAATCATTATCAAAGAAAATACTGTGAAGCAATTCTCCACATGACAATATTTATCTCAAATAAAAAATCAGAAGAAGTCTGATTATACAATTTCTCTTCCCTAGGTTCTTGCATTATACAGATCTTTCTCTTCCTCCTTTAGCTAGCATTTTTCAAGTATTTCCCTATTAAGAAACATAGAAAGCTGATGACAAAAAAACACCTAATGGTCCATCTAATCTTTCCTTTGGATTTATTTTTTGTTTTCTTTTAATCAATTTAATTACTTTTAATTATTATTTTTATATTTGTTTTACTTTACTATTTTTAATTTTTGTCCAATGATGGATGTTTGTTTATCCCAAGCATGTCTGAACTCATTGTTTTTTGACTTTCTCCTCTCCAATGGAAAACAAGGGATGCTATTGGTCTATAATTCCTATAATGCTTTCACTTATTGTTGTAGTTTATATTTGGAATACCTGCTTATACCATTAAATAGCAATTTCATGTTAAGTATACCCAGAGTTCTAAAATATCATTTAAACAACCATTGACAAGTTTTCTAACCTGTTCACCATGGTCACATGTCCTTGTATTAAAACTTCATTTGGTATAGCCGTCCTAAATTCAGGGGATAAAGGATATGATGCAAGGTTCATACTAGGATTCACAACTGTATGGCTTCCCTTGCCTCTCAGCAGTGGGACTGTACCCCTCGTAGAGTCTTCTGAAAAACTCATAAACCCAGGTTTTCTCAGAGTGTCCTTTGGTTTGCCTGAAATACAACAAAATAGACACAACATCCTAAGCCTTATTTTCTAATTACCTATGACTAAGAAGTATTTCTGTAGAAGTTATGTCTTTACCTGAATCTGATAAGTAAGTACATGTTACATAAACAATTGATATCTAAATTATAGTTAATGTTAATGTTACTAGACTGTATCAGGCTTCTTCCAGCTTGGGTAAGATCTCTCTCTCACACACACACACACATACACACAGAGACAGAGGAGAGAGAGAGAGAGAGAGAGAGAGAGAGAGAGAGAGAGAGAGAGAGAGAGAGAGAGAGAGAGAAGAGAAAGAGAGTGTGTATGTATTCAACAGGCTACAAAGGGCAAGTCCAAGTAACACAATGATATCACTGAGTGAGCAAAGTTGAAGCACTTTGACCCTTGTGCATGTGTGTCCCACAGAAATAAACATCCAATATAATCTTTAATTTGCTTTGGAAAAGGTAAAGTTTGCTGTTTTGAAAAATGCCAATTTGTCACAGAGGTTTAGCACAGACAAAAAATCCTGGACAGGGCAGGAGTGCATGCAGTCCATGAGTTTATAGGATAGTCATTTTGAAAGAAATATACCTAGTTTAAGAAATCTATATTTTAGAAAATAACCAAATACTGAAGAATGCACTTTTGTATCAACTTAATGAATTATGAACTTATAAATATCATGGGATTGTGAAATTAGAGGCTGAATTACAAAATAGATTATGGCACTATAAGCATAGATCTTCCTTTTCTTTCCAAACATTAGCAACTTTACCATGCAGCTGTGAGGGGCGCGTGAACTGTCCAAGCGTAAGTACAGTTCACTGCAGTCAGCAGAAATGCCACACTAGAAAAGCTCTGCCATGATTAGCAAGTAGCTGATTCATTCAGTGTGCTCTAGCATGGTGTTTTGCAACTGACAAGCTTACCTATTGAGGCGAGGGGGGTTGTATTTTTCAGCCTCATCTGGCAATTCACTTGCCGTTTTGATTTTTTTTTGGAAGTTCTCTGGCAAGCTACAAGCTTAGCAATTCTTGCAGTCTCCTGGCAAACAACAGCATGGCAAGTTACCTATGTTGGGTGGAAAGAAACATAGATGGATTATGCATTAATAACTTTATATATTCCTAATTATGGGAGATACTTTTTTGTATACTTTATGAAGCCATTTCAAACTCTCTTTGCATTGATTAAATTGGCTAAAAATCAAGCTTAGCTTATACCTACACATCTGCCACAACTCTACAGATTATGATAATGTTAGTTTCCAAAGCAGAACATATGGGACACTCTTAGGTACTACGTTATATGCTCCCTAGTGCCATTTAGAAACATTGTGCTCAGCCTATATATCAAACAAGATCAAACAAGCTATTGGTGCTTTTTTTAAAAAATGGCAATCAGATGGGTTACATTGGAGAGATTGGTGTGCATGTTGTCTTTTTGTTCCTGTACAGGTACTTTTTGTGGATTTGGCTGATTCCCAAAACCCAGTATAGTACTAACTTTTTAATCTATCATGAAGTCCTGGAGACAAAGTTTCTGAGGCTGCAAGAGCTGCTGGATGCCACATAGAGAGAGGGAAAGATTGGCGATGAAATCAAACAGCTGGCATGAAATTCATTGGCTACTTTGGATTGGGTAACACTTCCCCTCTCTGAAGCTAGTACCCAAGCTGGGTTCTTCCCGGCCTCACAACTCCTGCTAGAAGAGCAGGTGCGAATAGGAAAGACTTTGCATAATTTCATCTGCTGCATCTTTTGCACCCTTTTCCTAGATCAGTTCTTCAGTCAATTATGTCCTAGTCAACTTGTGGCTTCATCCCTGTAATGTGCTCTAGATGGGGCTCTCTTTTAATAGCAAAGGAGGTTTTAACATATCCACAATGTGATGGTGTGAGCACCAATAGGCATGCCTCAGAATGCCTATGTAACATTTCTGGTTCGCGAGCTACAGTGGTTGCTCAATTTTTTCTGGGCGGCATTCAAGATATTGGTTGCTGTCTATAAAGCCCCATCAAGCACAGCGCCTGGTTACTTGAGGGATTGTCTCCCACAATAATCTGCCCAGTCAATTTGATTCCACAGAGTTGGTATGGTCCTGGGTGCCTTTGAAGGTGTGCTCCCATAGCTCCCACTATGGGAGCACACCTTCTCTGTAGCAGGAAAAGGTTCTATCCAATATCTGGATGGCCTACACTCTGCTGTTGTTTAGAAGAACCATGAGACCTGGCTCTTCGCCCAGCCTGTGGCAAGGGAGAGTGCACTTGCCATCTTTAATGTTTTATTAATTTTATTGTAATTTGATTCTTGAGAACAACCCAGAGCCACTGAGAGTCAGGCGGCATGCAAGTTTAATATGTTATTATTAATTACCTTTAAAGCATGTACATTTTCTCAAGTTTTTGGGGCAGTGCTCAATAGATTTAAATGGATCTTTGTATATGTATTACAAATAATTAAGATAAAGACTACAGTACTGTTATCCCACCATGTGAACTATTCAAGGACAGTCATTAAAGTGGTAAGTATGTACAAATACCTGGATATGGGCTTTGCTTTGTGTTAAAATAATCACAACATAGCTTTAGCAAGTTTCCATTTGTGGAATGTTTAGAATTATTGCACATTTACATATAGCTTAATTATAAAGAAAGGATATCTCACCTCACCACTTCTGCTAATTTCAATTCTAACAACTCCAGGAATGCTCTTCAGATATCCCTCTAACGTAGCATGTCCCAGCTGCTTATAAGGAATCCAATCTCCAGTTAAAGATTTATATTCCCCTTGCAAATAGGAAAAGGGCACTCCAGTTTTATGAGACTGGAGAACAGCTCGAAGCATTTTTGCTACTAGATCTGCTTCCTGCATCTTTACCTGCAATAGAAATACACTTGAATTTTAAATGGAAAATTGGCAAGCGTTGTGAGTTTGAAGCATTAATATGCAAGAAATTCAATGGTAGTATATTCAGAATTTAGAACTAAGTATCCCATCACACAGGAAGATGGGTTAATTATTTTGTAATGACAAAGCACCTGAGAATAAAAATATTGTGCAGGACTGTTGAAAAGAATCTTGCATATATCAGCTTCTGAAGGAAAAAAAAACAAATGTAACAAGTGAAAGCAATAATAGTTTTCCTAAAACACAGAATATCCATGCTTAGAAACATTTACCCCCTTAGAAAAATATATAGAAAATAAAATTTATATTTTTTGAAGTATGATACAAAAATGTCTTCCTTAAATAGTCAATAGGTATTGTTTATCTTGTTGGAGGAGAACTATAAATCAAATCTTTAATCTCCTAAACTATACAGGTAGTATAAACTTTTTTTTTCCTAGTCAAATTTCCCTTTTTAATAAAACTGCATTCATATGCATACACCATAAAGGAGTATCTAAACTATGGCACTCTTCTAAAATGAGTTCTTATCACAGGAAGTCCAGCTTCCCTGAAGTTTTGTATGGGCAATATGAGCCGTTTTCATTGCATTATTCTAATCTCTCAGAATGGAGTACACAAAATATAAGAAATAAATGAATCCCTTCAGCAACCAAAATAGCCGGAGAATAAACAATCATTGGAATAGTCCGTTTATTTTTTAAAAAACTTTTGACTTGGGAAAATTGTAAGAAAATGCATAATACCCATTAGAGATTTAGCAGGTATGTTACTTGATAATCAATTGAAAAGGAGAAAAAGTGCTTCTACCAAATGCTACCAGCTTTCAGTACATTTCTCCAGCCAACCTTCCTATATATTGGTATTATACCAACCTCATTTTTGTGCATGTCAAAAAGACATGTTTTCTTTACTGTTATTTTTACATATAGAATATCCTCAAAAATAACTTCCCCATGTCCACATTAGAAGAGTTTGGCACACCTAAATGTTGTTCAAATACTAAATATGAGGTAACTTCCATTGTTTATTTGACACATTCAGATCAAATACATATGAAATGCTGACTCATGCCCAAATCCAGTAGTTCAACTACAGGATTAGATTAACTACAATCTAATCCTGTAGTTAACTTCAAATTTTAGGGGGAAATTCCAATTTCCTAAGTACCTTGATTCATTAATCAAAGGTTAAGACTGGACAAACTGCTTTAAAAAATAAGCAAATGCTTTTAGTTAATTTGACTCCAAGTTGCAAGGAGAAAGGAATGAAAATTCATAATCCAGAAGCTCTTTCTACCCAATGGCAATAGGGGATAACAAACAAGAAATTATTACTACATGTCACTTAATAATGAGTCTTCAAGATATTGTTAACATCGTCAGCTATATAAAAGGTAGTAATTCTAAATGAATTTGCAAGATGAATCCAAACTAAAAGCTCAACCACCAGAAAAAAAACCCCATCTGCAAGACTATTGATACAAACTATTGATTTCCTAATACAAACTTGACAACATAAAACCATTCATCAAGTCTCAGTATGGCCTGTGGTCTTGCTTATCAGATAAGTTAATAAATGCTGACACAAGCCAGTGGCAAAAACTATCCAAGGATTGTCAGTCATCCCTATAGCACACTCATTAGGCTTTTTCTTAACAGATTTCATTTCACATTTATGTTACACATCTTTGTGCCATCAGTTTATTAACACCCGCTTGGAAGTATGAATAAAAAATAAGCTCCATGCATCATTCTTTGCAAAAAATAAAATAAAAATAAAAATCAAAGCAATGAAGCTGGAACAAGACACAGGTTGAAAGTTTAAAAAACAAACAAACCTGGGATGGCATGAAGGGAGCGAGAAAGAATTGGCCAAAGATTGAATTGTTTTAATATGTTTTTTTAAATTTTGTCTTGTATGTGGTTTTATCATGGCTGTTCCCCGCCCTGAGTCCTTCGGGAGAAGGGAGGTATACAAATATAATAAAAACTAAAACTAAACTAAAGAAGGGGACGAAAAATAAGTAATGCTAAAAGTGATCCCTCGCAGCAGCAATGAACATGTTTCATCTCTCCCTCCCGCCTTTCCCCACAGTATAAGGAGAGCAACGATTGCAATTAAATGGAAACGGCAGAGATGAGAAACGGATCACGAAAGTGTCTTAAGAGAGTATTTACGCTAATCATTATTTTTCAACACGGATCTATAAAGTATAACCCAAAAACCGTCGGGTATTTTAAGTCTCGGGGACTCCTCCTAATAAGGGAGCCATGCACGGTCCCACGGGAATCCGCGCGGGGAGATTCATTATTTACCCGGGGTTAGCCGGGCAAATACTAGACACCGTCGCAGCGATTTTTCATTTAAAAGAGAAAAAAAAGGGGGTGGTGGTGGAAAGCTGTACACACACATACACTCCACCCGCCGCCGCAGTCGTCCTCCTGCAGAAAACGGCCGTTCCCTGAGCTAATGAAGGCAAAGGAGCTGCGGCTCGGCTCACCCAATTCCTAGGACTACCCCGAATGGTCCCAATTCGGCGCGGAGAGGGCGGCTCCCCCTCGCAATCCCCCTCTCCCTCGGCGCTTTGACTTCTCGTGGCCTGAACGCCCGGTCGGACCACTCTAAGGCCACTTCCCCGCTTCTCAACGGCAGGCTCCTGTGCCGGCGGACCGCAGGACCCTCCTCCTTCCCCAACTTCTCCCTCAGCTTCGAAATGACGACGCCACCCCGCTCGGCAAAAAAATAAATAAATAAATAAAGAACCGAATGTTGAAGGCACACACAGAGAGAAAGAGAGGCAGCGTATAAAACGTCCGCGCCTGCGCACTAGCCCTGGCTCGGCCGATCGAACCACGCCCTCGACCTCCAACACGTGAAGGCCGCCAATAGGATTAGGGCCTTCTTAGTAGGCGGTTTGTAGCTGATTAGCTGTAACTAAGGCTGATCTTCCCCAATCAGGAGTATTCCTTACACCCTGCTTAAATTGGGAGTGCTTTCATTTGGCGGTGCTTTTCTGCTTATGAATGTTTACTTCGTTTTGAGTTCCAAGTTAATTTCTGGACACTAATAAAGCACGTGGAATATGATTTGTGAGGACTTTGATCGGGTGTGAGATGCTTTTTCCCCCCACTGTTAAAAAGAAGGCTCTAGCTCTCTATTTAACTACTGGATCTGTTCATACAACAGGCCAACAGGCCAGATGTTTTGCTATATTAAATATACTAAATATACTAAAATATACTATTAACTATATTAAATCATAGACTATCATACTGATTGGTGCAAGACACTGATCTGTCAAAAAGTCAATCATGTTTAGCTAAGCGTTTTTTTTAAAAAAAACCATTTGGTGAAAATATAAATTTGTATTTTTGAAACTTTTAATACCTTCACACAACACCCATTTTTTAAAAAATGGATGCAGGTTTTATTCCACTGAGCTTCAGAAAGTGTCATAATTCAAGCTCAATAAAGGACAGAGTTAATGGCTGAAAACACTACAAACCTTCCTGTGGTTTCTTCTTTTAACAAATGTGATAAAGTTCATAGTTCACTTCTAGTGAGTTTGCCCTATACCCGTGATGGTGAACCTATGGCACGTGTGGCAAAAGTGGCACGCAGAGCCACCACTCAGCACGCCAGCTGTTGCCCATTGTTATTTTGGGTTCCACGTGGGAGCACCGGAAACCGGAAGAACAGCTCCCTGGCGTGCATGCATGCGCTGGGAAGCTGAACCTCCGGTTTCTGGCATGCACACGCACACTGGCCAGCTGGTCTTTGCATGCGCATGCACACCAGAAACCAGAAGACCAGGTGACTGGCGCGCATGTACACACCACAAACCGGAAGCTCAGCTTCCCAGCGCTCACATGCATGCCAGGGAACTGCTCTTCTGGTTTCTAGTGCTCCCCCATGCACGTACGCTCCTGTTTCGGCATTCAGTGCCAAAAAGGTTCACCAACACTGCCCTATACGCTTATGTGTGAAGTTGTAAAGACTGATGCTACCACATGGCAATATTAACTGTCACCAGCACTAAGGACACTCCTACACCTTGGACAGTAGTTTAAATCTTAGTTTTAATTGAAATTGTATCTCTTTCTCCTTGATGCACTATATATATTTACCTGAATAAATTCTGTGTTTGGACTATAATTTGAATCTCTAGATCAGTGTTTCTCAGCCTTTACAACTTTCAGATATTTTGACTTCAACTCCCAGAGTTCCCCAGCATCTTCAAGCCGCCAGAGTTGAGAAACCCTGCCCTAATTCCTGTCACAAAAGGTCCATAGGTGTTTGATATTGAAATATCCAAAGTAAAGGAAACCCTACATTTCTAAAGCATTGAAAGAAGCATTGAGCATACAGATAGTCCTCAACTTATAGCCATTACTTTAGCAATTGTTCAAAGTTACAATGGCACTGAAAACAGTGATATACAACTGGTCCTGGTACAACATTAACATTAAATGGGGCAAAACTTACTTTACAACTGATTTGCTTAGCAACAGAAATTTTGAGCTCAGTTGTGGTTGTAACATCGAGGACTATTTATAACGAAAATGCTTTAGCCAGATTTATGAGTTGAATTTTGTGTGTATCTTTTAATTACTCTGTTCCCTCAGTTTTCCTGACAGCAATTTTCAGAAATGATTTCTCATTATTGCTCTCTGGATGAAATAGTTAAAAGCCATTTTGAAAAGTTTGCCACTCCATTATGCAAGTAAAAATAGACTTCGAGCTACATCCATAAAGGAGCCTGCCTATCACGGTCGTAACTTGTGATGATCGTAAACTGGATCAGTCACATGACTGACCCAATTTTATTATCTTTTTTGCAGCAGTAAAAGAATCCACAGATGTTAAGTGAACTTCACGATAGTTAAACAAACCAATGGTTCTCTATGGGTGCGGTTTTGCTAAAAACAGGATGTAAATGGTGTTTTCAGCAAAACTATCATAAAACATGATCATGTGACTGAAGGACACTGCAAATGGCCATAAATGCAGCCCAGCTGCCAAGCACCTGAAGTGTGGTCACATGACCAGGGAAGTTGCCCATCAGAATTCCAAATCTGGATTGTAACTCCCCCCCACCCCCAGCCCCAGTAGGTCTGTCAGTACTTCGACCAGTCATTAAGAGACTAGTTGTAAATCAAGAGCTATCTATAGCTGAACTCACGTAAACCAGTGGCTTCCAACCTTTTGAGTGCCAGGGACTGGTTCTGTGGAGTGCAGTTTTTTTGTGGATCAGGGGGTGTGGTTTTCTACACTGCCTGGCTTCTTTGCGTGTTCAGATGGGGATTTGCTCACTTGTATGGCCCAGTTCCTGGTAGGCCAAGGAATGGTGCCGGCCCACAGCCAGGGTTTGGGGATCCCTGACATAAACAAAAGGAGCTAGAGAGTGCTGGGATCAGAAAGTTGATCTTTAGCATAATAAAAATCATGCCCAGAGGCGGACAGCTTAATGAAATGCACTCCCATAAAAAGATACATGAAATCTGTCTAGCGATACTTAAAATCTGCCTGGTAATTAACTAATAAGAACTAAAGTTGTGTAATTTCTTTGCCTGAAGCTGTATTAATATGCTGCCAAATTGTAAATTGGTATGCTTGATTTGTGGCATTTGCTCTAAGTGCACCTTTTTCACCTTGTACAGAATAAAAAGGGATTTTTGGTTTCCACTATTTCTGGGTGTTTTGTTGGCTCTTCACACCAAGTGAGTCAACCCAATGTTGGCTGAGCCAACATTCCTAGGGCTGAGAGAAAAAATGACTGGCCAATCACCCTGGTGGCTTTGTGCCAAAGTAGAACAATAATGTTGGTCTCCCAGTTTGTAGCCTGATGCTTTTCACCCACTACACCAAACCAGCTGCCATGAGAATTATGTGTTCGTTTTTAATTTTTGCACCAACCTTTACCAAACTCTCAGAGCAATTTACAATATTGTTAACAAAAACCATGTGAAAACATAAAACCTGAATGTATTAAAATAATGGTTAAGTGAAGGTGCTGGCCTAGAAGCCAAGATCCTGTTAATTCTAGTCAAATCTTAGGCATGAAAGCCGGCTGGGTGACCTTGGGCCACTGGCTATCAGCCCAAGGTTGATTTTTCCCTCACAGTTTTCTCCCCAAACTGTTTTGGGAGAAATAGGAGGAGGAAGGAATATTAGGTATATTCACTGCCTTGAGTTATTTATGAAACATAATAAATATGGGATAAAAAAAAGAGGGAGGGAAGGAAGGAAAAGGAAAGAAAGCCCCTAGCACAACAATGCCACTTCAAAACAGTTCTCGCTTAGTCTAGCATGTGACTGCAAGAGTGGATTCAATTATAACAAATCATCCTGCCATTGCCCAATTAAATGGATGTTTCTCGTTAAAAGTATTTATTCAGTACACATATATCTAAACTGTGCTGAATTAATAACAATTAATCACTTACAATAATTTTGCTAGAATTCCCTGTCACAGAATATGCAAAGTGCTTACACTTCAGACAAAACAGTCTCAAAGTGCTCTTTATTTGAAAAGTCTTAACCAGGCTGATATTTTCCAGCTATTGGAAACATTTATTTTTCGTTCTTTATTTATTTTTCCCCACCCACATCCTGTATAACTTACCTTGGAGGGTCACCCCTGTTCCTTCCTGGCTATGTTGAAGAAATTTCAATGTTTCTTAGCTGGTAAATGCAGTGACTACTCAGCTACTCTGCAGTGGCTACTCAGCTACTCAGGGAATCGAAAGTACATCTCAATTAAAGGAATTGAAAGTGAAAGGAGGAAATGCAGTAGAAAATTACAGAGGAAAAACCTTATGAAATACTGTGACCTCTAGCTGTGGAACCTGGATACAGTAATGATTTACTGTATTGAATTATTATGTTCTATTTGTATACTGTAAATACCTTTACACAAGTAGTCCTCGACTTACAACAGATCATTTAGTGACCGTTTGAAGTTACAATGGCACCAAAAAAAAGTACTTATGACCATTTTTCACACAACTATTGCAGCATCCTCATGGTCACATGATCAAAATTCAGCCGCTTGGCAACTGGCTCATGTTTATGATGATTGCAGTGACCTGGGGTCATGTAATCACTGTTTGCAGCTCTCTGACAACCAAAGTCAATGGGGAAGCCAGTTTCACTTAATAACTATGTTACTAACTTTTGGGCTCAATTATGGTTGTAAGTCGAGGTCTACCTGTATAGGGTGGTCAGATGTAGATGTTGTTGCTTACTGCGAGTAAAAAAAATCCCAGAGAGTAGGGTTTACAAGAAATAGACTGAGCATTGGGTGTGTTAACTGGTTGCAGATAGTACACAACTTATGACATTGAGCTGCAATTTTGATCGTAAGTTGTGATGGTCATAAAGCAGGTCATCAGGACTGCATCTGATTTTACAATGTTTTTTGTGGCAGTTATTAAGTCTGTGCAGCTGTAGTTACAGCAAACCATTGTTTGCTATGGGAATTCTTTTTACAAAAATTAAGTAAATAAAGGAGAATATTTGTAGCTCAGGGTTGAAATGAGCTTGCTTGTTTTCTTGCAATTGTTTCATTACCCAAACTAGCTAACATCATCAGTGCTAGTAGGAGAGGTCTGTCATAAATTCAAATGGTCACTGAGAGAGCAGTTGTAAATTGAGGACTATCTGTACTCAAGAACATGAAGCTGTGTATTTTTCAAAGTTCCTTTCTTCCCATTTCTGCTTTCTATTCGCCAGAAGGCAATGTTCACATCTTTCATTGTTGTTTCATCATTTGCTGCTTCATCATTTCATGAAAAATCATTAAATCTTCATTCATTGTTTAGGCAAAACATGTTATTTATCCTTCTAATTTTTGTCTTGCCAGCTATAATACACTATCCCTCTCCCTGGTTTGCAGAATTAATGAGCAAGCTCACCATTCCTGCAAGCACAATGTGTTTCTTTTATAATTGAGATTAGAGAATTCTGGAACTCAAAAGAAACATATGTCAATTTGCAAGGTATTTTTTTTTCCTGGCATAGCTTTGAATAGTGCATGAATTGGGTCAGCTCTAATACTCACATGGGACTTTATATGTCCAAACTCTTACCAGACTTCAGAAAGCTCCACATTGGTTTTTCTACGTTCATGTCATGCAGTTTTAATTTAACACATCGCTCCAAAAATACCCAAACATTCTGGAATTCCAGAACAAGAAACAACAGCAACAAAAAAACAAAGCTCAGCACAACTCAACTTGATTGTTGGGTGAAACACTATGGGACAGACTGAACAAAGCAAAAGAATATTGGTTGCTCATAGCAAACACCTCACTAAAACAAGTTGAATTTTGTCCAGCATGACATTGGCAACAGTTCCACTCTTTCTACCTCAATTTAATGTACATGGACAATATACATCCAAAAGACAGTAGTAGAAAGTTAAAACATGGGTCATTCACTAAATAAAAAAAATGAGTGACATAAAACCTGGGCAATTATTGGTACTACTTATTATATGCAACTAGTGATTTGTATTTTACTCCCTTCCATCTGAATGGAGATTGGGGAGAATTCCACAGGGCACCATTTTACTATTTCTCCCCATCCCCTGCCCATCTCAAACGTATCAATTTGAAGCTGACCTTTGACCATCTTAATTTCCGCTGCCTCAAATGCTGAAAACCAGCATGGAATCTAAATAAATAAATAAATAAATAAATAAATAAATAAATAAATAAAGTGTATACACAGTATACCCATACAACAAAATTAACTTAACACCCAAAGACCAGGTCCAACACACATAACAATCCTCAAACACACTCCCACCCACCATAATTCTCCAACTCTAAACTGTTATGGAATAAGGAATTAAAGAAACATCCCTTTAGGGCAGACAGAATCAGTTTATTTATTTATTGCAATAAAGGCTCAGACCTGGTATCGCTACCACAAGAAGTCTGAATGACCTATGATTTTCAGCTCAAAGCCTTTATACAGTTTCAAACAAAGGATTCTGTGAAGTCAGCATTTCTTATTATCACAAGACATTTGTTACACACAGGGCTGGATTTTCCTATAGGCTAACTAGGCTTCAGCCTAGGGCCTCAAGATCAAGAGGGGCCTACACAGTGGTGGGATTCTGGGGGTTCTAGGGGGTTCGGCCGAACCCTTTGTTAAATTGCTGGCTCGCCCGCCCCTCACCTCTCACCCGCGCGGCGCCAGCCTACCGTAGCCAGGGGTAGGCAATTGTGGCTCTTTTACAACCTGTGGCCTTCAACTTCCAGAATTCCTGAGACAGCTTGGCTGTCTCAGGAATTCTGGATTTGAAGGCCACAGGTTGTAAAAGAGCCACAATTGCCCACCCCTTCCCTAGCCTGAGTTCCGCTGCCTGGGATCCACGTGGGCTGCCACGTGGTTCCCCACTGGCTCCGGACGCAAGAGAGCAGGATGGAGAAAGCAGCTTCCACGCCTTCACTCACCCTCACTCTCTGCCGTTCGCTTACCCTGCCCACTCCCCATCTATTGCTGCCTCCGATGGCTAGAGGAAAAAAAAACTTCAAATTCTTGCCGTGGGGCTTCAAAGGGCCGCCCTAGAGCCAGTGGTGCAGCCAAACCCTTTGTTAAATTGCTGGCTTGCCCCGCCCCTCCGCACCACTATTTATTGCCAATAAATAGTGGTGGGCGAGGGGCGGGGGAGCCAGCAATTTAACAAAGGATTCAGTGGTTTTTTTGTAATTTTATTGGCTCACGGAGCTTCAGCATAGGCTAATTGGCCTCCCGGCTCTCAGCTGATTTGTCTCAGCTGTTTTGCTCAGGAGTCTTCTGCTTCCTTGCAAAGAGTGCTGATTTTTTCCCCCTAGCTATGCTGAGAAACGAAACTGAAACTGCTTTGCTGTTGCTGCAAGGTTGGAAAATTAGGCAGGCAGAATTCTTTTCTTTTTCCTCACCAAAAAAGGTAGGTGCAAACAATGGGAAATTTAGGGAAAAAGAGGAGAGTTCAGGATTTTAAAACACAAAAGAAAAAAAGCTCTATTTAACTAGGGAATTGTAATAATTGAGATACTATTAATTGTATATTTCTGAAAGCAGAAATAGTTAAGTTGTGGTTTGGAGGAATATATGGAGGAAATTATTTGGTTTATTATTATTGGTAAATATAATTAATTGATTTGTAAGAAATTGGATTGCATTGAAATAATTGGAATATTCATGTTCATATTGATTAATATACAAAAAAGGTAGTTATATAACTAATTGATTTATATTAAAATGTTGAATTTATATTAAACAACTAATATTATATAATTAACCAATGTGAGGATGGATATAAAAATAGATGACATTGGGAAGGGGTATATTATAGAATAGAAGGGAAAAATTGAATTTGATTAAGATTAGAGATGAGGATGAAGGGTAATATTGGTTTTTTACAAAAATAGATGAGGAATAAATATGGCAAAAAGGAAATATAGAAATTGTAAATTTAATTGAAATGACTAAACACTGTTTAAATTTGTGAACCGGCCAAATACTCTGTTCAAAGAAAATACATTGTATGTTTGTATGTGTGTTTCTAATTATTGTTATTTATTCATATTTGTTCTCTTTTATTCTTTAAAGTTTAACAATTCATTCTTTATCTTAATATCTTTATATTTGTTTGGGGTTGGCTTTCTTCCCTTTCATCTTTTTTATTGTACAGCAATCTTTCTCCTCAAACCTACCACCTCTCTCTTTTCTTTCCTTCTTACTTTCTCTTCCTCCCCCTCTTCTCCTCCCTACTTCCTCTTCCTTTCTCCTTCTCCTCCTCTCTTCCTCCCTCTCTTACCCTCCCTCCTACTCTAATTTCCCTTCCCTTCCTTCATCCCTCTCTATTGCTGTATCCTTTTATGCATATGGACTACTCAGAGGGCTGAAAAAGTTATTTTTGACTGGTCCTCACACTTTTGACCAGTCCTTGAACTTACGACTGTCCTCACATTTTACGTTTTTGCCCTATCTTGTCACCATGGTGAAGAGAAGCAGTTATGAAATGAGTGACATGGTTGTTAAGAATGGTACAATGGGCATAAATGATGACCAGTCATAAGTGCGAAGACCGGTCAAAAGTGTGAGGACCTGTCAGAAATCACTTTTTTCAGCCCTCTGGGTAGTCCTTTTGTGCACATGGACTACTCAGAGGGCTGAAAAAGTTATTTTTGACTGGTCCTTGTACTTTTGACCAGTCCTCGAACTTACGACTGTCCTCACATTTTACGTTTTTGCCCTATCTTGTCACCATGGTGAAGAGAAGCAGTTGTGAAATGAGTGACATGGTTGTTAAGAAAGCTGCACGGGCATAAATGTGAGGATGGTCATACGTGTGAGGACCGGTCAAAAGTGCGAGGCCCAGTCAGAAATGACTTTTTTCAGCCCTCTGGGTAGTCCCTATGCACATAGCCACGCTCACCCCGGTCACATGACGAGCTACCCACGCCTACACAGTCACGTGACCAGCTAGCCACACCCACCCAGTCACATGATTGCCAAGCCACACCCCCAACTAAGCCACACCCACAGAACCTGTTGTTAAAAAAATTGAATCCCACCACTGGTGAAAGGGCCTCATTAGTGGAATAGCCTAGGGCCTCTTTTCATCTAAATCTGACCCTGGTTACACAAAATGACATACCTTAATTACTGAGTTTGTTACTATCGTTGCTAAACAGTTATAATTCTTCTTAGAAGTTACTGAAGCATAGATTCAAATTATCTTCTTGTTGAAACAATAATATGGACATCTCCGTTTCTCTGACCTTCAAAGTGTAAATCAGCAGACTGTCTTTATCTGTGACAACTGAGGGGCCTTGGTTTACAAATCCTACTTGAAAGGAATGTGTCTGCCTACGTGCTGGATACATTTGCAAGCATTTTCTCTTCTACAATATTAAGAACAAAGAGGGTCCTTCAGTGATCATCTAGCTGGACCCGCTTTTACTTTATTTATTACTTTATTTATTACTTTATTTATTACTTTATTTATTACTTTATTTATTACTTTACTACTTTAAAACCACCCAAACATCCACACAACAGACCAAGTAATACTGTCCAACAGCTCACTGATGGTGGCCCTTTAGTTCATTGTTGAGTGCAATTATAGCTCTGGGATAAAAACTGTTCAGAAAATGTGTGATCCAAGTTTTAATTGTTCTGTATCTTCTGCCAGAAGGCAACAGTCCAAAAATCTTGTAAGGAGGATGGGAAGTCTCTGAGAATGTTATGCAACTTTCTCAAACAGCGAGATTCGAAGATGTCATCCAGGGCTGGTAGCTGAAGTCCGATGATATTCTGGGCAGTTTGAATGATTCTCCAGTGAGCAAGTCTGTTCTCCTTAACAGAATAACAGAGTTGGAAGAGACCTTGGAGGTCTTCTATTACAACCCCCTGTTCAAGCAGGAGACCCTATAGAATAGGGGCTATACCATTCCAGACAAGTGGCTGTCCGGTCTCATCTTAAAAACCTCCAGTGATGAAGCACCCATAACTTCTGAAGGCAGCTGTTCCAGTGGTTACTTGTTCTCACTGTTAGGAAATTTATCCTTATTTCTAGGTTGCTTCTCTCTTTGATTAGTTGGTGGGCATGGTGTGGCTTGGTGGGCGTGGCGTGGCTTGGTGGGTATGACTTGGTGGGCATGGCAGGGGAAGGATACTGCAAAATCTGCATTCCCACGCCACTCCAGGGAAAGGATACTGCAAAATCCCCATTCCCTCCCCACTCCTGGGGGAAGGATATTGCAAAATCTTTATTCCCACCCCATTCTGGGGACAGCCAGAGGTGGTATTTGTCAGTTTATTTTATTTTATTTATTTTATTTATTAAATTTGTATACCGCCCTACTCCTGAAGGACTCAGGGTGGTGAACAGCCAAATAAAACACATACAATACAAATGTTAAAAAACCATTAAAATACAATGAAATAATTGGCTCAGAGAACGAAATTTAAAACTCCAAAATTCATAAGACAAAATTTAAAATTTAGAAATTTTAAAAATTTTTAAAAGTTTAAAAGAGAGGTTAGGCCAGTCGACCTGCTGGAAAAGAAATGTTTTGATGGCACGGCGGAAAGCGCGCAGGTCCGGGATCCTCCCTATCTCCAGGGGGAGCTCATTCCAGATGGCGGGTGCCCCCACAGAGAAGGCTTTCCCCCTGGGGGCCGCCAGTCGACATTGTTTGGCTGACAGCACCCTGAGGAGCCCCTCTCTATGGGAGCATACTGGTCGGTGAGAAGCTACTGGTGGCAGAAGGCGGTCTCGTAGATACCCTGGTCCTAAGCCATGGAGCGCTCTAAAGGTGGTAACCAAAATCTTGAAGCGCACCCAGAAGACCACCGGGAGCCAGTGCAGCTCGCGCAGGAGGGGGTCACATGGGAGCGCCCCGTCGCTCCCATAACCACCCGCGCGGCCGCATTCTGGACCAGCTGGAGCCTCCGGGTGCTCCTCAACGGGAGCCCCATGTAGAGAGCTCTCTGAACTACTCAAAATTTCTGTTACTGGTTCTCCAGAACCTGTTAGAACCTGCTGAATAGCATTCCTGCCCCTCATTCGTTCTGCTCTGTTTTGCAGGCCCTCGGGTATTGCTCTCTGACATTTGGAAAAACCAGGATGGGCTTCTGCATCCATACAGTTCCTCTGCAGAAGCCATTGTAGAAGGCTACAAGTCAAGCTGCCTTTACCGAGAAGCTCTTTAAAGAAGAAAATCTATGTCATATTTCACCAATCTGTTTTCTTAAGCATTTGTTCCACCATTGCAAGGCCAAATTATTTGTTATGCCCTTGTTCATCAATGTGATGAGGACTATTTCTTCAGCTGGTCACGGAGTCTGACATTTTGGGTGGCAGAAAAAGAATATGACTGAAAATTTAACTGGGTCACCTAATCCGGACCTGAGAATACCATGAACAGCCAAGAAAACAAACTGATGGAACATCAGACAAATCAACCCAAGTTCTCACTCGAGGCATAAATGGCTAGACTCAAATTATTCTACTTAGGACACATTATGCAAAGACCCAGCTCTCTGGAAAAGGCTGGGGAAGATGGAAGGAAGGCAAAGAATAGGACAACCAGCAACAAGATGGTGTTACAATGGTTGTTATGCTTGTGCTGTTTACAATGGTGTTACCAGTTACAATGGTGATGAACAGATCTTTGGAAAATTTAAAAGAACAGCTTAGGGAATAGATAGCTTTGGAGAAGATCTATCCGTGTGGTTACTAGGAGTCAAAAATGACTTGATGGCACATCCTTCTCCTTCTCCTCCTCTTTAAGCATTACAACACAATGGCTTTCTTTACAAGCCTATTCTATTCTGTAACATCTGTCAACTTTATTTATGTCACTCTATCTCCACCCATATATTTGGTATTTTACAAAGAATGGACTTCAAATCTAAAATTGATACTAAAAAAAAAAACAAGTTGGGAAACAAAACAAAAATGAGTGCAGAAAGAATATATCATTTGGACTACAAGTTTCTTCCAAAATCTACATGGAAGTAACACAAAAATACTGCACTCTATCCTTAGAGCATCTGCCTGGTCACAAATATTTATTAAAATATCTTAATAGGATGGTACAAATTGTGTTCTATTTATTTTTTTCAGTGTGCTTTTTTCTTTCAGTCTACATTGAACTTCACTGTTAGATGTCATACCATTTCTAAGAAATAAAAGCAAACATTTACATATATATATGTATGTATACCATTGTATACGCACTCTTTTATTGACCTTGTCTTTATGACTTCAAAGGCAATATGAGACATAGAAGCAAAGCAAATAGGAGGACAGGTTTGGTAGAACTCTTTTCATAACCAAAGCAAGACAATCTCTACTGTGTAAAGAGCTCAGTTGTAAAAAAAGCAATCATTTAAAACCATGACTGTCTTAAAAGTTTATGGTTAAGTGAATTAAATAGATGCTGTAGGCACCGATTTATTCAGTGAACAGAATGTGGGATTAAATCTTTTATTTAAAATCCAAGTGGAAGTGGAAAGTTGCATGTCTGTCTGTTTGTCCATCCATCCATCCATCCAGTCATATTCATAAGGACAAACAAAACAGGGTGGAGTTGTTGAAAAATATCACCAAGACCAGCAGGAGTCTCTGCAATCCATGAGACCAATTCCTTATTATTGATATTACTGAGATACTACATTTACTAAATTAACTCAGCTATCCTCATGTAATGTAATGACATTTTGTCTCTGTTCTTTGTTTCTATGCAGGTGAGTGTGCATGTACTTATAAATAAAACTTTTATGTCTATTTTTTACTCGTTGTTTTTCTCTTTTTTAAAATCAGTAGAGACGGTCCTCAATGTACAACAGTACATTTAGTGACCATTTGAATTTCAGCAACACTGAAAAAAGTGACTTATTGTTTTTCACACTTATGACTGTTGCAGCATCTCCATAACCATATGATCAAAATTCAGACGCTTGGCAAATGACTCATATTTATGACGACTGCAGTGTCCTGGAGTCATGTGATCATCTTTTGCGACCTTCTGCCAAGCAAAGTCAATGTCATTTGACAACTGTGTTACTAACTTAACAACTGTGATTCACTTAATAACTGTGTCAAAAATAGTCATAAAAAGGGCAACATTCACTTAACTGTCCCAGTAACAGATTCAATTGTGGTCGTAAGTTGAGGACTATCTCTACTTGCACCTATATTTTTTGTTTGATTTTCAATTCTGGTGTTACCCAGACAAATAAACCAGTAAATTACCCAAATGTCACTTCAGTTATCAAGATTTTTTTGAATGTGATTCAACAGCCTTTCAGCTTCCTAGCTTCATAGAGTATATAGGTAGTCCTCAACTTATAACCATTCATTTTGTAATCAGTGTTGCAACAGCTCTGAAAAAAATGACATGATCAATACTTGCACTTACAACCATTGAAATATCCTGTTAGCTGAAAAAACCGTTGAAAAGAAGGTTCCAGAATCCGGTGTGAGGTGCTCCAAAATACATGCAGGACAAGAGAAATCCAATTCAAACTTATTATTGCTGCAGTAATAAACAGTATGCACCCAAGTTCTTTCTTTACAAGGAGCGTGCTCACAAGTTGATACACCAGCATTCTATAGAACTTAAAAAACTTGATACTTAATTTCATAATTTCTGCCCATCGTCCCTTTTCTGCCCAGCAACAGTCAACACAGCCATCATTCTATACACCAGGCCTCCAGTGCAAAACAACCTATTTTTAAGTTAATTCAGCACCACCTTCCATAGGCTGTATATACTTAGTCATGAGCTGAGGTGTAGGTTCTTAGGAATTTAGCATTGTAAGTTTGTTTTGATGATTTGGGTATTAAAGTTTTACACAATTGAAGAAATGGGGGTAAACAATGAATACAGCAACAAGCAATTGTTCAGATTATAATACATAAGATACATATTAAAAATGTTTTTTAACCATCCCAAATAAGGCAGCCAGGAAGTAGTGCAAAGATTATAAAAGGGCATGGAAAAGTTTATTTGAGTTATGTTATGAAAGTTGGACAATTGCAAGATAGTGTGGACATCTGTAAAGAATCTGACTTCCCTGATCAATACAAATAGAATAGGTGGAATATAGCAAGGCACATACACCATTTTGATTGTCCAATAGGAAATCCAAAGCCATTTGGTTTTGAAGAGCCTCCTAAAATACTGCAATTACTTTCATAATCAACCAAGGGCATCTGCAGTCACATTGATGTAAACTTTTCAGGCTACCGAAATGTTAAGCAATCCATATTCTAATTTTTCAACCTGAATCCCAAGTATAACCAAGTGAATGGAAGTATGTACTGGATAGTCTAATCCAGCTGGCTGGTGTAATTGTAGGTAGACAGAAAGGGAAGATAAAGCAGCAAACAGCTGTACTAAATAGACTTTAAGCATTCCCTCCCCTATTTCATGATATTGTGGTTGCAAGAGGCCTGAATTCCTGGATGTGGCCTAGATAGAGAATTTCAAAGGTACTCTCTCTCTCTTTTTGGTGTACAGCGCAGCCTTGGCAATGGGGAGAGCCTGAGGCCAAGAAAATTGGGCTTCCTGAGCTATTTTAACCAGATTTCTTTTCAAGATCCATTAGCCCATTCTGAAGATTGACAGCAGGCCTTTTCTTGCCCCCAATTTAATGGAATATTGTTTGAGGCAAGTAATTAAAAAAATTGTTTAATTGGACTATTATTGGCTTAACATATTTTGCCCTACCAGATAGTCCGGTAGCCCACACTCAGAACATTACTGCATCTCTAATTTCCCTTGTTTCTTTGCTGCTAGATTGTGATTCATTTAGCATTAAAGGGAGAATCCATGCCTTGTTTATGAATTTTCATGGTTTGATTCCCCGAGTCAAAAGTTAATGGTCTGTAATTTATTAATCATATCTCTCCTCAATGCAGCGGCCACATTGATTCTGTTGTAGTTCCACCCTCTGATTTTCTCTTAATTGCTCTTTTTGGCCTCTTAAACCTACATTTCCTCCTTGTCCCTGAAAACCACCTCCAAATCCTCCTCCCCCACGTCTTTTACAAAAACCTCTATCACCTGCACTATTTTGATGTAAGATTTGAGCAAGAACCCAACTCTCCTTCTGTTTGGTCCTTTCCAAAAGTTTATTTTTATTAGGTAAAGGTAAAGGTTCCCTTCCCACTTATGTGCTAGTCATTCCCGACTCTATGGGGCAGTTTCATAGCTGAAGAGCCAGCAGAGTCTGAAGACGTCTCCATGGTCATATGGCCAGCATGACTAAATGCCAAAGGCGCACGGAACGCTGTTACCTTCCCACCAAAGATGGTCCCTATTTTTCTACTTGCATTTTTACATGCTTTTGAACTGCTAGGTTGGCAGAAGCTGGGACAAGTAACAGGAACTCACCCTGTTATGCAGCACTAGGGGTTCAAACCGCTGAACTGCCGACCTTTCGATTGACAAGCTCAGCGTCTTAGCCACTGAGCCACTGTGTCCCTTTATTGCCTGACATCAGTGAACCTTTATAAAGATTGACTCCAGACTGACCTTAGTAAACCTTTATAAAAAAATGAATTCTTATTCATTTTTTGGCAGTTGAGTTTTTGATCGATCTGCATACATGCAATGAAACTGATCCTTTTGAGAGGCTTCTTCTGAAATTGCATGCATGAATCAAAGAACATATCTTAAGTCTTAAATGGAATTTCTTAATAAATTGCAACCTTCAAGAATTGAATACAAAGTTGTTTAATGGACTCACAAAGTGGCTGACTTTGATAAAATCATTGGGGGGTGGGGGGTGGGGAAAGGCCATCCAAAAATCTTGTGCCAGGGAATTGTAAGAAAGTAACCAATCTGCTATTACGAAGGCCAGCTGCCAAAAATCAAAATGAACGTGAAATGTCGACCAGTTGGAGTCATACAACATATTAACTCATGCACTTTAGTTACTGAATTATAATAGATAGCTTCATCTATGTTATTTAAGCCTGAATCAACCAAGCCATATTAAGGCTTGGCATGATCTGAGAAGTTATCAATTCCTGTCGTGTAACAATGGCCTCAAATGGTTTGGGACCTGATCAAATGCTGGAACCCGCTACTTCAAACTGCCACTTATGACATACTACATTGCCACCACATCACAGCTGTTTAATTGCAATTTTATTTGTGTAAACAAAATGTACAAATGCCTCTCATTTATTAAAACCTTAGATTTCTATAGCAATTAAAATTCTTAAGTTATACAATTGAGTATTTGACTAGTAGTCAACATAAAATACACTTACAACTATATAATATTAAAAGAATCATGCACATTATGAAGTGGTTAATAATTACTTTAAACAGGTCAATCCATTTATTAATTTCTCTCCTTCTTTAAGAACCTTGCCACCTAAGTCTTGTCCAAGGAAGTCTAAGTCTTGTCCAACTGGTTAAAGACACCAGTTCTCAATACTATTAATAGTAAAGAATTAATATATGTTATTCTGTTTCATGGATCATTAATAGTAAAGAACTAATATATGTTATTATGTTTTATGGCTTCCTCTGCTGAATATTCAACAGGACAATAGGGTCCTTCTACCCATGGCAGACAAGTGTATTTAGCTATATATTCCATGACTTCAAACAGAGCCTTCCTGGCCTTGTTAATTTTTTCTGGGGTCTCTTTCAGGAAGCCACTGGGAAGATCCTGGAAGGTTGTGGCAGTAGAGAGGACAGTTTGCAGCTCTTTTAAATCACACTGAGCCTGTTGGATTTTTTGTTGAAGATGTTGAGGAAGGCTCGGCATGTTAGTTAAGACATTCTGGCAGACCTCCTGCATCTTCTGTGCAACATTGTAAGATGTGGCTAGAGCACGAGATTCCATCTGTTATGAAACAAACAAACAAAAAGATCTCTTAATTGAACATCATATATGTTCATCTATGAGATTATCTGAAGGGAGGGAGTGGGTGGAGAGAGACAGACAGAGAGACAGACAGACAGACAGAGGGCAACTGAATATTCTGGTTTATGCATGGAGACATAGTTGTTTATTGCTGTTCTCCCGATTTCAGCCATACAGTACATGCCAGGTGGCAGAATTCAAATGTCCCCACTCTTTTCTTCCTCACACAATTTTGTGTATGTTCTGTATGTTCTGTATAGGATCTCTGAACCAGCTCTTCATTCGAGCTTTTTCATATATTCTGAGAAACACAACAAAACTTTTAGTCTGTTGCTGGGTATAATTTTTGCATAAATACATTCTGTGTTTTCCCGAAAATAAGACCCTGTCTTATATTTTTTTGAACCCTAAAATAAGTGTGTGGCTTTATTGCCATGCGCTCACAAACCCAGTTGGGCTTATTATCAGGAGATGTCTTATTTTGGGGAAAACAGAATAGTTTGTTTAATAATGTTGCAGGATCCAATCTGGATCAGTCACTGGGAGTAGAGATTTAGTCCATTTAATAATGAATAATAATTACTAAATAAATCATAACTGGCTAGGCTTACCCAGGATGGCTAGCCACAAACTATTGTCAAGGCATAATCTTCACTGAGGAACTGCCATTCCCTATTTTTTTGTATCTTCAAAAGATGAAACATTCTTATGTTGAGATACCCACCTCTGCCTGATTTGCTTCACTGCTCTGATCCTGCTTAGGTTGACCTTTGTACCATTCCTTCCACATTTGGTACATTTTTTCTTGACCTCTATGAACTTTGTAGTCCAATTCCTCCTTGGTATATTTTAGCTACAATAAAGCAAAAAAAGGAAAAGAAGAAAAAAGTCAGGCACTGCAAGCCTAGTGTTTTGTGTTTGGCACCATAAGTACAGCTTTAGCTCAAAGGCCAGAGCTATTCATTCCCTACTTATATTGTAAGAACTGCGGTGGCGCAGTGGTTAGAATGCAGAACTGCAGGCTATTTCTGATGGCCGCTTGCAATTGCCACTTTGAATCTCACTGGCTCAAGGTTGACTCAGCCTTCCATCCTTCTGAGGTTGGTAAAAAGAGGACCCAGTTTTTTGGGGGGGCAATATGCTGATTCTGAAAACTGCTTAAGAGGGTTGTAAAGCACTGTGAAGTCTAAGTGCTATTGCTATTGTTATCTTCAGTTGTCCAGAAAAATATCTTAAGGAACTTCCATCAAGTTTATTCAGGAAGTATATGTAGTCCTCAATCTACTACCATTCATTTAGTGACTGTTCAAAGTTAGCGATCTACACTCAGTTGCAGCATCCCCACAATCATGTGATTAAAATTCAGGCACCTGGCAATTGATATGTACCTATGATGGTTGCAGAACCCAGGTCATGTGTTTGCCATTTGCAACCTTTGCAGCCAGCTTCTGAGAAGCAAAGATAGTGGGGGAAGCCAGAGTTGCTTAATGATCATGAGATTCATTTAACAATTGCAGTGATTCAGTTAACAACCATGGCAAAAAAAAAAAAAAAGATTGTAAAATCAGATGTGATTCACTTAACAATCACCTTACTTACCCACAGAAATTCTGGTCCCAATGGTGTTTGTAAGTTGAGGATAACACAGAGATGGAAGTACTTACAAATTCACAGAGTGGATGGTGAAACTGATTATTTTAACCAAAGAAAAGACTTTTTCTAGCTTTGTTTCTACTTGGAGACCACTTTGGACTTTTTGCTTGAAACGGAAAGGCATGAAACTTTAACTTTGCAACTTGATGATCGTTTATACTATTGGGAACTATTTATAATTATAGAAATGTTGTGTGTTTCTAATCTTAGAGTATGAGGCCACAGTGACATATTGTGTATATTAATCTTAGAGAAAAAGAGTAAGAGGCTAATTTTGTACCTGTATCTGAAAGTGAGAAGTTACTCTGTTTTTTCTTGGTTTTTTGCACTCATAATTTTGGCTTTTTTCTGAACCATTCTTTCACTATGATTCTATGATTCTCTAATTCCTTTTGTTTACATATTATTTCTTATTGAAATTTAATAAAAAATTTTTAAAGAAAATATTTTCCCCAACAGGCAAAAGAAAATATTTTCCTCCAACAGGAAAAAGAAAAAAGAACCGAAGTGCACAATCAGCTGGGCATTTTTTTCTTCATTATAGAACTGCCATAGCCTTTGACATTAGCATTAATAAACAAGGCTCATTTTGGCTTGGGAACCTCAGAGGGCATTGCTAGTGGTCCTCTAACATGAACAAAGTAGATGTAGTGAATATTTGGGGGGCGGGTTATAATTGGGCAGAGGATTAAAGGAACAGATTGGAACTTCAAGTCTTGCAGATATTTAAAGCATCCATCTCACCCTTTAAAATCCCTCCAGTGAGATAAAATATTTAAATCTCTTCCAGGTTTGGATGTTCATTCCTCAAGCCCCATAAATGCCCCCTCAAAATGGTATGATATGTCCATCCTCATTCCAGGGCCACATGGATTGCAAATGTAATTTGAGGCTTGTCATCTGTCCTGGGGACAGAGATTTACTTAGGTCTCTTAGAATTGAATTGTGCCTATTTTTCTTTATAGTAGTGAAATGGACTAAAAGAGTCTCAACTTGGTATCTTGCAATCACATCTCTCATCATCTCCCAGACATGGCCAGATTAGAAAAGCTGGAAAACTATTTTTGGAAGAGTCCTTCAAAAATTTCTACCAATATTCCTGCCTATTCCTAGATAGAACATTAAAATTACTAAGGTTGTGTGAAGAGTTCCAAGCAACCAATTAAGCTGGAGTTATATTAACAAACAATATTGAACTCATTTTCAACACTGCTTTCTAATCAAAAAGTCACCTGCCTGGATTTGCCATTGATCCTTCCAGGTGAGTATTCTGTTCCACTCACTTAAGAACAGAGCATACTTTAAGGCACTGCACTATATTGTTGCATGACTTCTTATTCAAAAGGAAGACTCTTTCTGCAATCAAAGTGCAATTCTGTAATCATAAAGATGTATTTTCTTGCTTCATAACCAAAATGGCCATGCCAAATGGAGATGATACTGTATAATTACAATCTAGCACATCTGGAAAGCATCAAATTGGGGAAGGTAGCAGAATTTTATTTATGAATGAAAAGCATGAGGTCAAAAAGGAAGAACCTATGTACAAAAAATTAGGAGATTTGCTAGAATACAAGAAAATGTGGATGTTTTTTCCCCTTAATAAAATATAGACACAACCTAACACATTCTGAATCTGGTTAATGGATAATGTAGGTCAGTGTTTCCCAACCTTGGAAACTTTGATTTGTCTGGATTTCAACTTCTAGAATTCTTAGCAAAGGCCATACTATCTTGGAGTTAAAGTCCACACATCTTCAATGTTAAGAAAGGTTGCTGTAGGTAGATTGCTGAGCAATAATGGAAATGAAAGACAATGCAAAATCCCTAAAAACAGCACAGCTGACAGACTACCTGGTTAACATATATATTGTGCAAAGCCCTTATTTTTAGACCAAATTCAAATCCATTTAACTCAATCCAGCTGCTCATTAGCCTTCTATTGGACACTAATGGTAGAACAATGGTAGGACACAGAAATATTTATATCCTGCCTTTATCATTTTCATAAATAACTCAACGCAGTGAACATACCCAATACTTCCTTCTATTTTCCCCACAACCATCACGCTGTGAGATGGATTGGACTGAGAGTATGTGTGGCCCAAAGTGATTCAGCCAAATAAGTAATTATTACAGTTAAGTTATTGTAACTATCATTCATCATTAGCCCAATGATGATTTCAATGATTTTTAAATCACATATCTTTTAAGAGTTTTGCTATATATATTACAGTAGCTGGATACCCATGCTTCGTTATGAAACTATGTGATCGGGCTTGATAAATCAATACTTACAGCTTGAAAATTAATGAGTGGTTATGATCGGCCTCTCCTCTCTCCTTCTCTCCCTCAGCCTTGCCCCACAGAACCCTATCCTATCCTATCCCCCTTCTCTCTCTCAGGCTTGCTGCACAGAGGCCTCTCCTATCGTAACCCTTTCTCTCCCTCAGGCTTGCCCCACAGAAACCTCCCCTATCCTATCCCCTGGTTGCTGTTGTGAAAGTAAAACTGAAAGTGAAAGTCCTCTCTGCTTGTGTTTTGCATTTGGAACAGATTTCTTTTCAGGTGGGGAGGGGGAGTACAACTCCTTAGCATCAGAGGGCTGTTTGGAAAGTGAAACAGTAGTTGCTGTGTGAGCAAGGAGGAGGCAGAAAGGAGCCTGGCTATGGCTTAGCTCAAGTGTTTTGTATTAAAGTTGCTTCCTGCTGTGAAAGTAAAACTGAAAGTGAAACTCCTCTATTCTGCTTGTGTTTATTTATTTATTTATTTATTTATTTATTTATTTATTTTATTATATTTCTATACTGCCCTTCTCCTACGGGACTCAGGGCGGTGTACAGCCAGAATAAAACATAGCATATAAAATTTAAAAACATTTAAAAAAACAATTAAATAATTTTGGCCCGAATTTAAAACAACCCAATTAAAAACCGAATTTCGATTAAAAAACTAAGAGGATGGGATCAAGCCAGCCCAGCTAGATGGAACAAGTGTGTCTTCAGGGCCCGACGAAAAGTCCGGAGGTCTGATATCGTGCCTATCTCAGGGGGCAGGTCATTCCAGAGGGCAGGTGCTGCCACAGAGAAGGCTCTCCCCCTGGGGGTCGCCAGCCGGCACTGCCTGGCCGACGGCACCCTGAAGAGGCTCTCTCTGTGTGAGCGAACTGGTTGGTGGGAGGCTATCAGCGGCAGAAGGCGGTCTCGCAAATACCCTGGCCCTAAGCCATGGAGCACTTTAAAGGTGGTCACCAACACCTTGAAGAGCACCCGGAAGACCACAGGAAGCCAGTGCAGCTCGCGCAGGTGTTAATCATAATATAGGAAAATACTAATGCTCTGTTGGTCATTTTGAAAAATCCTTTCTTAGTGAGCACCTAGAAACCAAGAGGAACATACATGGCAAATTTCAAGTTTGTGGGCTTTATGGTCCTGGAGATTTCGTGATTACGGTGTGAGTGGTTTTCGCTTTTATATATATATAGATGTCAGCTTCTTCAATAACAACTCTGTGAACCTGCAAATTACTCTATAGAAAACATTCTGCTTCCAGTCCATGGCTGAATCAATGTCCCTAGATCCAGCTGCTTGGGCTGTTTGCTAAAGAGACCATTCAGCATATTATATGTTCCAACAAGGATGCTGCCTCTCACCAAGGTCCGACTATTCACCCTTCCTTTTATTTCCCAAACGTAACATGGAATGACTGAGTTTCTTACCAAGTAAAAGAGCTGTTCAAGCTGGAACAATGCTTGCTGTGCACCCAGTTTGATCTTTATCAGAGAATGTTGGTAGGCTCGACTACAGAGCTTGATTGACAAGGAACCCAGGCGCCTGTAGTAACTTGGCTCTTCTTTCTGGTTTTCGAGAGAGGCTGCTCCAGAGCGGTCCGAAAATGCAATGGCAACTAAACAAACAACAACTAGATCAAGAGAGATCCCCACTCACAATACCTGATCTAATATTATCAGTCAGTTTATTTCATAAATAACATTCCTCACAACTAAGTTTTTGAGAAATTTTAACTAGTAGCCACTAGTTAAATCCGCCTTGATTAAGCTCTGGGGAAATCTGGGCTATACTTACGTATAACTAAAAAAGACTTCAACCCTTCTCCCTCATTTTTAATAATATTTAATTAGGGAAGTGAGGGGACTATTTTAGCATACGTACTACAATTTGGTGAGGACCCACAAAAAGGAATCAGCATTGGCCCAGACTCCTTTTCACTGCCCCACCCACCAGCACTAAGCTATATTAAATTTTTAGAGTAGCATGTTGTGTGAACCCAACCTTCATGGCATGTAAAAACAAGATCCATGGCTTATAGGTTGTGTGAAACTCTTCAGTCAGATTTTGTGAAAGAGTGCAAGATGTTAAAATACAATACCTTTGGTGGGCATGCGTAGGTATATACATTTGATCAATAAATAAATTGATCTGCACCAGGCTCCATATCAATCATCTGCCACACTTTAGGGCAGTGTTTCTCAACCTCAGCAACTGAGGTTAAGATGTGTGGTCTCTAACTCCCAGAATTCTGTGGGATGCTGGCTAGGGAATTCTGGGAACTGGAGTTCACAATTGTAAAAGTTGCTGAGGTTAAGAAACACTGCTTTAGAATGGTCTTCCTAAAGTCAGAATAAAGCATTTCGTTTTTGGTGACCTTACACCAGCCTGTTATGGCCTTGAACTTTTTAGATTAGTTGAATCTACAACTCCCAACAGACTACCAATTTCTCCTGCACAAGAATACCAGCAGAAGGAAATCAGCTGGGCCTGATCTACATGGAGACTACGATTTTATTTTCACTTTGAGGAATTGTTCTCTCTCTCCCTTTACCCCACTCTCCTTCCATAGCCATTAGTTTTTATTTATTGCTTAAAGGGGCAGAAAGACCCATGCCTTTCATTTAGGTTAGGAGAAAATGAGTCTTCAATAGTGTCTACAGCAGAGACTATATAATATATATATATATATATATATATATATATATATATATATATATATATATATATATATGCATATTCTTTCTAGCCAGGTTTTACCTACGTAAGCTAGGTTGTTCTGCAGCTCTGACTGTGTGAAATCTCATTCACCAACCTCAGAGCTCCTCCTCTGCTGACAAACTGCAACTCTGCGTTGCTCTCTGGGAGACTCAGATAGCTATTTCTGCCTTATAAGGCTTCGTCAGTGAGCCACACCCACTTCTCAGATATTCCCCCTGTAAAGGTACAATGTGTCTTTTTCTGTTTTTGTAGGCTTTTATGTGCATATTCTTTCTAGCCAGGTTTTACCTACGTAAGCTAGGTTGTTCTGCAGCTCTGACTGTGTGAAATCTCATTCACCAACCTCAGAGCTCCTCCTCTGCTGACAAACTGCAACTCTGCGTTGCTCTCTGGGAGACTCAGATAGCTATTTCTGCCTTATAAGGCTTCGTCAGTGAGCCACACCCACTTCTCAGATATTCCCCCTGTAAAGGTACAATGTGTCTTTTTCTGTTTTTCGTAGGCTTTTATGTGCATATACTTTCTAGCCAGGTTTTACCTACGTAAGCTAGGTTGTTCTGCAGCTCTGACTGTGTGAAATCTCATTCACCAACCTCAGAGCTCCTCCTCTGCTGACAAACTGCAACTCTGCGTTGCTCTCTGGGAGACTCAGATAGCTATTTCTGCCTTATAAGGCTTCGTCAGTGAGCCACACCCACTTCTCAGATATTCCCCCTGTAAAGGTACAATGTGTCTTTTTCTGTTTTTCGTAGGCTTTTATGTGCATATTCTTTCTAGCCAGGTTTTACCTACGTAAGCTAGGTTGTTCTGCAGCTCTGACTGTGTGAAATCTCATTCACCAACCTCAGAGCTCCTCCTCTGCTGACAAACTGCAACTCTGCGTTGCTCTCTGGGAGACTCAGATAGCTATTTCTGCCTTATAAGGCTTCGTCAGTGAGCCACACCCACTTCTCAGATATTCCCCCTGTAAAGGTACAATGTGTCTTTTTCTGTTTTTCGTAGGCTTTTATGTGCATATTCTTTCTAGCCAGGTTTTACCTACGTAAGCTAGGTTGTTCTGCAGCTCTGACTGTGTGAAATCTCATTCACCAACCTCAGAGCTCCTCCTCTGCTGACAAACTGCAACTCTGCGTTGCTCTCTGGGAGACTCAGATAGCTATTTCTGCCTTATAAGGCTTCGTCAGTGAGCCACACCCACTTCTCAGATATTCCCCCTGTAAAGGTACAATGTGTCTTTTTCTGTTTTTCGTAGGCTTTTATGTGCATATTCTTTCTAGCCAGGTTTTACCTACGTAAGCTAGGTTGTTCTGCAGCTCTGACTGTGTGAAATCTCATTCACCAACCTCAGAGCTCCTCCTCTGCTGACAAACTGCAACTCTGCGTTGCTCTCTGGGAGACTCAGATAGCTATTTCTGCCTTATAAGGCTTCGTCAGTGAGCCACACCCACTTCTCAGATATTCCCCCTGTAAAGGTACAATGTGTCTTTTTCTGTTTTTCGTAGGCTTTTATGTGCATATTCTTTCTAGCCAGGTTTTACCTACGTAAGCTAGGTTGTTCTGCAGCTCTGACTGTGTGAAATCTCATTCACCAACCTCAGAGCTCCTCCTCTGCTGACAAACTGCAACTCTGCGTTGCTCTCTGGGAAGTGGGTGTGGCTCACTGACGAAGCCTTATAAGGCAGAAATAGCTATCTGAGTCTCCCAGAGAGCAACGCAGAGTTGCAGTTTGTCAGCAGAGGAGGAGCTCTGAGGTTGGTGAATGAGATTTCACACAGTCAGAGCTGCAGAACAACCTAGCTTACGTAGGTAAAACCTGGCTAGAAAGAATATGCACATAAAAGCCTACGAAAAACAGAAAAAGACACATTGTACCTTTACAGGGGGAATATCTGAGAAGTGGGTGTGGCTCACTGACGAAGCCTTATAAGGCAGAAATAGCTATCTGAGTCTCCCAGAGAGCAACGCAGAGTTGCAGTTTGTCAGCAGAGGAGGAGCTCTGAGGTTGGTGAATGAGATTTCACACAGTCAGAGCTGCAGAACAACCTAGCTTACGTAGGTAAAACCTGGCTAGAAAGAATATGCACATAAAAGCCTACGAAAAACAGAAAAAGACACATTGTACCTTTACAGGGGGAATATCTGAGAAGTGGGTGTGGCTCACTGACGAAGCCTTATAAGGCAGAAATAGCTATCTGAGTCTCCCAGAGAGCAACGCAGAGTTGCAGTTTGTCAGCAGAGGAGGAGCTCTGAGGTTGGTGAATGAGATTTCACACAGTCAGAGCTGCAGAACAACCTAGCTTACGTAGGTAAAACCTGGCTAGAAAGAATATGCACATAAAAGCCTACGAAAAACAGAAAAAGACACATTGTACCTTTACAGGGGGAATATCTGAGAAGTGGGTGTGGCTCACTGACGAAGCCTTATAAGGCAGAAATAGCTATCTGAGTCTCCCAGAGAGCAACGCAGAGTTGCAGTTTGTCAGCAGAGGAGGAGCTCTGAGGTTGGTGAATGAGATTTCACACAGTCAGAGCTGCAGAACAACCTAGCTTACGTAGGTAAAACCTGGCTAGAAAGAATATGCACATAAAAGCCTACGAAAAACAGAAAAAGACACATTGTACCTTTACAGGGGGAATATCTGAGAAGTGGGTGTGGCTCACTGACGAAGCCTTATAAGGCAGAAATAGCTATCTGAGTCTCCCAGAGAGCAACGCAGAGTTGCAGTTTGTCAGCAGAGGAGGAGCTCTGAGGTTGGTGAATGAGATTTCACACAGTCAGAGCTGCAGAACAACCTAGCTTACGTAGGTAAAACCTGGCTAGAAAGAATATGCACATAAAAGCCTACGAAAAACAGAAAAAGACACATTGTACCTTTACAGGGGGAATATCTGAGAAGTGGGTGTGGCTCACTGACGAAGCCTTATAAGGCAGAAATAGCTATCTGAGTCTCCCAGAGAGCAACGCAGAGTTGCAGTTTGTCAGCAGAGGAGGAGCTCTGAGGTTGGTGAATGAGATTTCACACAGTCAGAGCTGCAGAACAACCTAGCTTACGTAGGTAAAACCTGGCTAGAAAGAATATGCACATAAAAGCCTACGAAAAACAGAAAAAGACACATTGTACCTTTACAGGGGGAATATCTGAGAAGTGGGTGTGGCTCACTGACGAAGCCTTATAAGGCAGAAATAGCTATCTGAGTCTCCCAGAGAGCAACGCAGAGTTGCAGTTTGTCAGCAGAGGAGGAGCTCTGAGGTTGGTGAATGAGATTTCACACAGTCAGAGCTGCAGAACAACCTAGCTTACGTAGGTAAAACCTGGCTAGAAAGAATATGCACATAAAAGCCTACGAAAAACAGAAAAAGACACATTGTACCTTTACAGGGGGAATATCTGAGAAGTGGGTGTGGCTCACTGACGAAGCCTTATAAGGCAGAAATAGCTATCTGAGTCTCCCAGAGAGCAACGCAGAGTTGCAGTTTGTCAGCAGAGGAGGAGCTCTGAGGTTGGTGAATGAGATTTCACACAGTCAGAGCTGCAGAACAACCTAGCTTACGTAGGTAAAACCTGGCTAGAAAGAATATGCACATAAAAGCCTACGAAAAACAGAAAAAGACACATTGTACCTTTACAGGGGGAATATCTGAGAAGTGGGTGTGGCTCACTGACGAAGCCTTATAAGGCAGAAATAGCTATCTGAGTCTCCCAGAGAGCAACGCAGAGTTGCAGTTTGTCAGCAGAGGAGGAGCTCTGAGGTTGGTGAATGAGATTTCACACAGTCAGAGCTGCAGAACAACCTAGCTTACGTAGGTAAAACCTGGCTAGAAAGAATATGCACATAAAAGCCTACGAAAAACAGAAAAAGACACATTGTACCTTTACAGGGGGAATATCTGAGAAGTGGGTGTGGCTCACTGACGAAGCCTTATAAGGCAGAAATAGCTATCTGAGTCTCCCAGAGAGCAACGCAGAGTTGCAGTTTGTCAGCAGAGGAGGAGCTCTGAGGTTGGTGAATGAGATTTCACACAGTCAGAGCTGCAGAACAACCTAGCTTACGTAGGTAAAACCTGGCTAGAAAGAATATGCACATAAAAGCCTACGAAAAACAGAAAAAGACACATTGTACCTTTACAGGGGGAATATCTGAGAAGTGGGTGTGGCTCACTGACGAAGCCTTATAAGGCAGAAATAGCTATCTGAGTCTCCCAGAGAGCAACGCAGAGTTGCAGTTTGTCAGCAGAGGAGGAGCTCTGAGGTTGGTGAATGAGATTTCACACAGTCAGAGCTGCAGAACAACCTAGCTTACGTAGGTAAAACCTGGCTAGAAAGAATATGCACATAAAAGCCTACGAAAAACAGAAAAAGACACATTGTACCTTTACAGGGGGAATATTTGAGAAGTGGGTGTGGCTCACTGACGAAGCCTTATAAGGCAGAAATAGCTATCTGAGTCTCCCAGAGAGCAACGCAGAGTTGCAGTTTGTCAGCAGAGGAGGAGCTCTGAGGTTGGTGAATGAGATTTCACACAGTCAGAGCTGCAGAACAACCTAGCTTACGTAGGTAAAACCTGGCTAGAAAGAATATGCACATAAAAGCCTACGAAAAACAGAAAAAGACACACACACACACACACACACATATATATATATATATATATATATATATATATATATATATATATATATATATATATATATATAGTCTCCACAGCAGAGTAGAAATAACAGATACCCTTTTCACTTAATCTTCAACCTAATCTTTGCATATGTCTTAAAATCAGCTGTAGCAAGGAGGGTCAGTTGGAAAGAGGAGCAATCGGAGGATAGAGGGATTTGGAAGAAAATTTATAAGACTGATAAGCCTGTACTTTTGTTTGCTAAAATGTGACCTAATTTTTTTAAAAAGTAAAATTGGTTTTATTCAGGAGCATATGGATTGGATACCTTGATTTGATTCTTAGAATACTTTATCCTGCAATGAAGTACATTTATCCATGCCTCTAGCTTTCCTAGTTCGTTTTTATACAACTGACTGAGAGCACCCGGCTTCCCTTACAAATTTGGTCTTCTCCTCTGTCTATTCTATTTCCTGTCAATGCTGCAGACTGCATATCCTTTGGCACAAAGAACAATCTTTTGCTGGAGATGCAGTACAGGTAGTCCTCGACTTACAACGCTTCATTTAGTGACAGTTCAAAGTTACAATGGCACTGAAAAAAGGGACTTATGACCATTTTTACATTTACGACCATTGCAGCATCGCCATGGTCATGTGATCAAAATTCAGATGCTTGGCAATTGATTCATATTTATGACCGTCCAGTGTCCTGGGGACATGTCATCACCTTTTGCGACCTTCTGACAAGCCAAGTCAATGGAGAAGCCAGATTCACATAACAATGTGGTGGCTAACCTAACAACTGCAATGATTCACTTAACAACGGTGGCAAGAGAAAATCATAAAATATGGCAAAACTCACGTAACAACTTTCTCACTTAGCAACAGAAAGTTTGGGCTCAATTGTGGTCGTAACTCGAGGACTACCTGTATAAGCAGCTTTATCCAAAATAAGATCATTCAGTTCCTCTATATTGGCTAGAATCACACGCAATGGGCTTGGGTTAAGTCATGGATGATCAATTATGGTTTCTTGAATAAGCCACAATTGCTGGCTTCTCACATCAGCTGAATCAAAACCAAGCAAATATCCTTTTGATTTAGCATACTCACTGACCAGCAGGAACTCTCTACGCAAGAGATTTTCCCTATCAGACTTAACATCTCTCAATTTTAAGAAAAATGAGCTAGAAAATATTAGATTCTATTATATTTAAAACTAGTCTGTTTAGCATACCTCCCAATTTTTTCTTATGACATATTTTCAATATTTTATACCTTTATTAGGCCAGTATACTGTATTCTTGGTCTACTTTTCCTGGCCAATGTCTTTTAGATGTTTTAAACTTTACTCAAAGGAAGAAGTATTAAAACTGAATGAATAAATAAATAAATAAATAAATCCTGTTAGTTAGTTGGTTAACTATCTCAGCTATTGTATACATTTATTTTTGGATTTTTTTAAAAAATACCGTATTATTCGCACTATAAGACGCACTCCCCCCCCCAAAGTGGGTGGAAATGTCTGTGCATCTTATAGAGCGAATATGGTGGCAGGGACAGGGGCGAGGGCTCTGTCGCCGCCTATCACTGCTGCTGCTGCCTGTAACCAGTGCCACTGTTCACCGCCGATGGGGAACGCTGGTGCCTTCACCGCTGACTGGCAGTTGGATCGGCCTCTCAGAACACCACCAATCAGCTGTTCTAGGCAGCGGGGATTGCCAATACCAGCGGAATACCACCGATCCAACGGCAGCGCAATCTCCGCCACCTATAACAACTGATCAGCAGTATTCCAGGAGGCCGATCCAACTGCCAATCTGCTGCTCAGCAGCTAAGGCTCCAGCGTTCCCCAGCAGCAGCAGCAGCAGCAGCTGAGCTCAGTTGACCGGTGGTGGGCGCCAACGGAGCAGAGCCCTGATGAGCCACGTGCTAGGGCTGCAATAATGTACTGGCTGACCAGGCTGTTTGCTGCAAGGACGCTAGCCAGATGAATACCAGATGGATGCTGGGAGGCAGAGGCAGATTTTGTTTTCTTGTTTTCCTCATCTAAAGCTGATTAGTGTCTTATGGTCCAGTGTGTCTTATAGTGCGAAAAATACGGTAACTGTTTTATAGTTTTAGAATTATATGCCATCCAGAATCACTTGGCAGAGAAAGTTGGCTGTAGAAATAAAATAAGTAAATAAATTTAGGGATCAAACGTATTAGAACGTGGATAATCAAGAGAGGGAACCACATAGTCTTACAAAATTCCTCATCCGTGATTGGCAGAAAGCGCTCTAGTAAGTCATCCGATTTGAAGATCATCTTGTCAACACTACTGGCCATCATCTGTGCCATGTTGATTTCCATCATAGTGTTTACAGCATTCCTCACTGAACACAATGTCACTTCCACGCTCTCCGCGGCAGCTTCAATGCCTATATCTAGCATGGTATCCATAATATCCTTTGCTTCAGTTAATTTGGTATAAATAGATTCAATGGTATTTGTCATGATCTGGCAGTGAAAAATCAAAAACAGAACATTTCACAGTGAAAAATGATTAAAATCAAATCTTGCAGTTGTTAAGTGAATCTGGCTCCCCCCGACAATGACATTGTCAGACGTCAGCTGGGAAGATTACAAATGGTGGCCACATGAGATAGACACACACACACACACGGATAGTGCAGCTGTCATATATACATGCCAGTTGCCAAGCTCCCAAATCATGCGACCATGGGGATGCTGCAACTGTCATTAAATATGAAAATCACTTAAGCTATTTTTTTCGGTGCCATTGTAACTCTGAATGGTCACTAAATGAATGGTTGTTAAGCCAAGGAATATCTGTGCACAAAACCAAATTGATTAGCATGTTCTAAGAATATTGAGAAATGGGTGTCAGGGTAACAAATGAAACAAAGATTCCAAATAATTTATATATATATATATACAAATACCCCCAAATCCTGTCAAATGATTTATAAATCTGGAACTCAATTACTCTGCTAATAAGAGTAGTGTGGTGATACTGAACCTATGGAGTGCATGTCAAACATGACACGTTTTGCATAACACACCAGTGTTCATCAACATCCAACAACTATTGTCAAAAGCACACGCTGTTCTCATGCAATTTTCTGAGGCCTTGAAAGCTGCATGAGAATGGGTGAGTGTCGTCATGCAGCCTCCAGAGGTTGCATGAGTGGGCCATGCTCTTGCACAGCCTCTGGAGGCTGTAAAAATCATGCAAGAATCAGGCAGTTTTCAGAAGTCACAGCATTTTACAAAACCTACAAAAAAAAAGGGGGGGGGGAGGAGAACGAAGGCCTCGTGTGATCCAGAGCTGCCTCAGATAGACCACAGGAGACTGTCAACAGAAAAATACCACCTGAAGGTAAATGGCATATGGCAGATTCTGGGGAATCACACATGATTGGACTGTATTTTTTCAAAATTAATATGTAAAAACTTGTTTCTTGTGTGTGTGTGAAACACATAGGAGTCCCTCTCTGAGGGAGATGGGCAATTCAGAAATGTGAATAAATAAAATAAAAAAGTTAACCGTTTGCCAAAATTTCGACATGCCAAGCCTAAAAGTTTCACCATCACTGGACTAGTACTACAATAGATCCTACTAAACATAAGAGGCTGTTTTTACATTTTTAAAAAGCACCAAAAAGCATTATAAAATGCTTGCTGGAAGAGTCCTACTAGTCCAAAAATTTGGAAAGCGAAGTATTTAAAGGAGAAAACAAAATGTCCTTTTTTCTCCCACAGGAAGAAAAAGTTGGTTGGCATTTCAGCATGACCTGGCTGGTACAGCACCAGTGGTGGGTTGCCCCCGGTTCGGACCAGTTCTATAGAACCGGTAGTAAAACCAGTGGGAGGCTCCACCCACCGACCCCAACGTCATCAGGAAGCTTCTGCGCATGCGCAGCCCCATTGCAAACCGGTAGTAAAGGTAAATAGAACCCACCCCTGTACAACACCTCCTGATAACGGCTGTGTCCAAAATCCATGCTTATGAAGCTGATCACTTACCTCTCGTACTGACTACAGGAGAGAGAGAGAATTGTGGTCTTCCAAATCTTACTGAATTACAATGCCCTGCATCCTTCACATTACCTGTCCTAGGGATGTTGGGAGTTGTAATTCCATGAAATCTAAAATGTCACATGTTGCTTACATGACTCTACACAGATTGATAATATGATATTATGGAAGGTCAAGTGATTACCTGGTCCACTGTCTGTTGCACAATAGGAAATTTGTGTTGTAGCCTGTCAAGATTCCTACACGCAAACATATTTGCAATAGAAACTGTAAATGGTAAAGATGAAAGAAAGGTTTGATTACTTAAAAGATTCCTGGTTATGTTGAACAACTGGATGTTACTTGTATTTGGGTCTATGCATACCATCTGAATGTACTTTGAAGCCAGTGATCTTTTATATTTTAAAAGCAGCTTTGTGTTTATAGTTTACTGACCACTAACTGCATTAGAAAAGTTGCATCTCTCCCTTGATTGGAAAATAGATAATTTTAAGCATTCAGCCTCCTTTTTTGGGATTTCTCTTTCTTCATTCTTTTTCCACAACAAGCATAGGATTTCTATTAAACCATGTAATTTACAGAATAAAATTCATTTGTCCTTTTAGATTTTAAAGATCTCTCCCTAAATTCTCCTAGAGTGAAGGAAATAACCTAGATCAGGCCACACCCAGTCCATGGACTGGCACCGGTCCGCAACCTGCCAGAAACTGGGCTGCACAAACAAGTGAAGCCCCATCTGTGGGGTGCAAGCAGCACACAAACCATGACCCCTCCGGTCTGGGGAAAAATGTCTCTCCACAAAACTGGTCCCTGGTGCCCAAAAGATTGGGGGTGCTGACCTAGATTATCTTAATATCATAGTTTATATTTAGAAATATCATTCTTAGAAGAATAATGTCTAAAATGATGTCCAACACAGAATTGTGTTGCCTCCCTTGCTGCACTTTGCAAGACTTGATGGTTCCTCAAAAAATTTACAAAATGGAAAAACCTATTTAAATTTTTATTATTTAGAGAGTTCTCGCTTTTCATTCCATTCAGGATAAAGTAGAAGAAATGAAACACAACATGAGAAAATTTCTAGCACCCTCATTTAGAGAGCAGCCTATACACTTCATATACGTCAATTCTTCCCTAAAGAAGATATAATCTCACACCAGAACTTCAGTGAAAGATCTTAAACCTAGTTCATATGCTAAGCTTTACTTTAATTCCAGAAAGTAGGGAACTCAGTCTAGGAAAGGTTCTGGTTTCTCTTGGATTTCGAGTTAAATTGCAAGATATACATGAGAGGGGAGAATTTTGCTAATCAGTAATAATAGAAGATTCTCTCCCCCTCCCCCGCATTCTCAAATAATTGACCAAAATCAGAAATTATGTTGCAAACAAATATTTATTTTAACAAAGATCTGCTGCTAAGATTGCTCAATAATGATAAACTGTAAAACCAATTGCTTGGCAAGCGCAATTAATCAAAGAACCCATTCTTTCACACTTCCCCAAACCTGCTGCCCAAACATTTGTACAAACAAAGGCAAAGCTGATAGGAAGGACAGTATTACCTTTGCCAGACTCACACACTAGTACCAATACATAAGCACACCTATGCCCTTCGTGGATCACTCACTAGAACCAGCACAAACACACACCCGAGACTCCTCAAGCCCATGCCAAGGACCAGTGCCCCCTCTGAAACAACCTCTCTAAAACCTCATTTTCTCTGTAGCTACCCTCTTTGCTTTTGGGAATAAATACACCTCCTTTCCTCACAGCTTGTCTGGATTTCATTCTTTGCTTTTCTGCAACCCCAACTGGAACTGAAACCCCAAATTATTCTTTGGACAATATGCTGAGCAGTTCATGAAAACTTTAATCCCAGATAGTAGAAAGTGGAGAACTCAAATGTAAGAAAAACTCTGGTTTCTCTTGGATTTCTAGATAAATTGCAAGACATAATGCTAATTCAACCCAGTTATTTTGCTGTTCAGATATTTGTTGCAGTAGGAGTGGAAGATTCTTGAAGAAAACATGGAGGAGCAGATCAGTGGCTGGTTCCACACACATCATGGCATGGTTTACCTAATCATGGGTTACTGAATTACAGGTAGTCCTCAATTTACAACAGTTCACTTAGTGACCATTCAAAGTTATAACATCTCTGAAAGTGACTTATGACCATTTTTCACACTTATGACCATTGCAGCATCCCCATGGTCACATGATTTACATTTGCCTACTTGACAACTGACTCACATTTATGATGGTTGCAGTGTCCTGGGGTCATGTGATTACTTTTTGCAACCTTCTGATAAGCTAACTCAATGGGGAAACCAGATTCATTTAACAATCGTGTTACTAAGTTAACAACCGCAGTGAGTCACTTAACAAATGCGGCAAGAAAAATAGTAAAATAGGGCCAAAACATACTTTAAATTTTTTTCCTTAACAACATAAATCTTGGGCTCAGTTGTGATAGTAAGTTGAGGACTACCTGTACTACCGGTAGTTGATTCATACGTAGATCATATTAAAGCGTGAACAAGCAAACTATATCTTAAATTAGTGTGATGTGCCAAGCAGTCAGTACATTTGTGGTTAGTTTTGCAAGCCTGCTGGTCACAATCTTCACATTTCAATGAATTGATTTCTAAAATATTTTGGCTGTAGAGAAGGCAAAACTAGATTAATTCCATTGGTTTAGATAAGATGGTGTGTCTTAGGTTTGAAAAATAAAATTAAGAGCTCAGGTTTGCTTCCTAGGCAAGGAACCTTTGGAATCAAAGCTTTTTAAAGATCCCGTTACTTTTGGACTAGAAGTCCTCTATTCTCTACTTAATGGCTTACAGCATCTCAAAACTCATACATTGCAAAAACCAAGCCAAAAAGACAAAGAATGGCATGGCAAAGAATAATTTGGAGTGGGCCTACCAGCTATGACCAATTACTTACGTTGTGGTTCAAATATGTCGAGAAGAGGCTCTGTGCTGCTTGCAATATTCTTCACACCCGTCTCTGCCATCTCAAAGACTGCTTGGATAGTTGGATGAGACTGCTTGGCAAAATTATAGGTAGACGAAACCCACTCATAAGTAGAACTGATTAATGGCAGATCAGCAAACTTTTGGATGGCACACTAAGAAATAAGATACCATAGAGTCACCATCTTGCTGGATCCCAGAAGAGCAATCCAATTTTTTTTACTACCAGTTCTGTGGGTGTGGCTTGGTGGGCATGGTGTGGCTTGGTGGGTGTGGCAGGGAAGGATATTGCAAAATCCCTATTCCCACCCCACTCCAGGGGAAGGATATTGCAAAATCCCCATTCCCTCCCCACTCTGGGGCCAGCCAGAGGTAGTATTTGCCGGTTCTCCAAACTACTCAAAATTTCCACTACCGAACTGCTCAAAACGTCCACTACCGGTTCTCCAAAACCTGTCAGAACCAGTTGGATTTCACCCCTAAGTTAGATCACATATTTGGGAAAGGCGCACTTGTCAATGAAGCTATGATTCATACTGGTATATAAAACTGAATAAACAGTAAACTGATACTGCTGAGACTAGTTTGTTACTGTTTCTTTCTCACAATATTATTGCACATTATTGTGAGCTTAAGAACAGCACAATGCAAGAATGTTTTTAAGAAGCACAAAAGCTTTTCTCAGCATTTTCTTAAGTTTTTTGATAGTTTTACTGCAACTAAAATAGGAGCCTGTGGGCCTGCAGCTCTTTGAAAATAAATCCATGAAATAGATTAGAAAATCCATGTTGGATTCTATTCCTGTCACGTAGAGTTTGACCCTTAAATGCTTCTTCCAGTATTGTCCACTTACCTGATGTTCATTTACAATCCTTACAGGCATTAACTCTGCTCCAGGAGAATACATGATGACAATAATGAGAAAGAGCGGCCAGCACTACACAGAGACAAGATCCGATTCAGTCATAACACTATTATATCCAATTACACTACACACAATTTTAGCAGCTTTTACAGAAGGAAGGAAGGCCAGCTAAATAAACAAACAAACCAGTGGTGGGTTGCTCCCGGTTTGGACCGGTTCTATAGAACTGGTAGTAAAACCAGCGGGAGGCTCCACCCACTGACCCTGACATCATCAGAAGTGATCTGTGCATGCACAGAAGCTTCTGCGCATGTGCAGAAGCAAGGCATGTGCGCGAGCGATCCCGTTGTGAAACGGTAGTAAAGGTAAGTAGAACCCACCCCTGAAACAAACCCTACCCTATACCTGCATTTAAGTAGTGTTTATTCAAAGCTTGATCTATTTACATCCTAAGGACATCTGAAGATCTCAGAGCAGGCTTTAACAGTGAGGTCAAAAAGATTCCTTCTATTATAGAGAATATCAGATTTCAATAGTTAGCTGTACTATAATGTGATTTGTTTGCTTTGGCCTGATATTTATTCTTGCACTTTTTGGCAACTAGCTAATTGTGGTTTGTAGAAATTATTCAGGATTTGATTGTTAACTTATGATTTACAAGTTAACAGTTCAGGCGTTTTTGACAAAAGCTCTCTATCATTTATGGCAGGGGTGTCCAACCTGGAAACTTTAAGACTTGTGGGCTTCAACTTCCAGAATTCCTCAGCCAGCCATGTTGACTAGGGGATTCTGGGAATTGAAGTCCACAAGTCTTAAAGTTGCCAGGTTTGGAGACCCCTGATCTATAGAAAAGAAGAAAAAGCAGTGACGCTTTTGGGACAACCTGTTTCCAAGACTACCTCCCCCTCAACAAAACAGATATTTCAACTCTGATGCTATAGTTATCAGCTTAATGTAGCATAACTTTCTTTCAAAGTAATCAGAAATAGTTGGCATTTCTGAGCATTACAGGTAGTCCTCAACTTACCACAATTGAACCCAAAATTTATGTTAAGTGAGAAATTTGTTACATGAGTTTTGCCTCATTTTATTACTTTTCTCGCCAATTTTGTTAAGTGAATCACTGCATTTCCTCACTGACTTTGCTTTTCAGAAGATTGTAAATGGCTCTGGCACAGTGCAACCGTGATAAACGTGAGTCAGCTATCACAGAACCAAATGTAAATCATGTGACCATGGGATGCTGCATCGGTCATATGTGTGTGTAGGAAGTTAGCACCCACCCCTTTCCTGGAAGAATGAAATATTTTGGGAAATATTAAAAAGGCAGAATATTATGTTTCCCTGGATGAGAAACGGAGAAGCATGTTTTAAAGACAAAGCAGCTCCCACCTTCCTGCCCCCACCCTTTTGTTAATAGGCCAGAGGCAGAAACTCAATCTTTGTCAATGGACCTCATCTGCAAGACAATGGGACCCATCTATAGGACAGAAACTCACCACATGGGACCTGGGAAGATTATATCAGCCAGCAGGGCTAGCTAAGACCCCCACCCCCTGGAAGTCAATCAGGATACTCTTTCTGGGTCCCATGAAGTTCAAAGCCAGGGAGAGCATAAAAACCCAGGGACTCGCTGTATCTGCCCTTTTCTGTTCAGGAACTCAAACCATGTGATCCTGTCCACCATTAAACCATCTTTCCAAGCAGTCTCCATGTTTCCAGTGTCTTTTTCCCCACTTGGAGCAGAACCCAGAAGGATATTTCTTCCAACATGTGGAAAACAGTCACTTTTTTCAGTGCCATTGTTAATTTTGAACAGTCATTAAATAAATTGTTTTAAGTAGAAGACTAGCTGTATTCACAAATGTATGCATTTTTCATTGCAGTTCCAATCCAATTCCAATTCAAATTGGAAAGGCCTTTATGGAGGTCAGTTAATTCTCTAGCAGGGCCCTTCCTTTGCCACTGTAATCCGAGCAAAAAATTGCAGAATAGGATGATAACCAATTCGATTTAAACTGGTATTTCTGCTTTCCCTTGGGGTGTTCTAAACAGCTCCACCCTTTCAATTTTGTAGACCAATGATTTCTTCCATAGATGGAAACTGAAGCCTTTCTATTCGAAGGAATTTGTCATGCTGGGAATCCTTGAGGTTTGTGGATGCGCAACCCCCACCCCACCACAATAATCTAATCAGGAAAGGCCAGTGAAACTGGGTGTGGCTGTGCTAATTTCTTAGAACAAAAGCAATTTAGCCATAGTATTTCGGACACAGTATTTTAAGGAGAAACCAAATATTTCTGCAGAACAAGCCAAAGGAAAAAAAAACAAACACAAGGACACAACCAAATATGGCCCCTTTTAAGAAACTCAATTAAACTAAGTTTCTGGGAAATACTTCTTGCCTTAAAATATAGCAAAGTTATGTTGGTTCAGGAGCTTTTTCTTGTGTGTGGCATTGTTGCAAAGTGTAACAGCCACACTGCACAAGGCCAAGATTCTATATCTGACAAAAGTCAAATATTTTAGCAAAACCTAAAACCAAGTTATAAGAACAATTAACTTTTTCCACCGATGCCCAGCATTTGGTATTCAAAAGCACCCAGAGCAATTGACTACCTCTGAATGAGGAATTTCCATTCAACTATCAAGCCTGGGAGACCAACTCTTTGCAAAAAATATATTAGTTTTGCTTTGCAGAGTCACTTAAAAAGAAAACCGAAAGACAAACTGTAAACCACATTTCAGGGGGAAAAAAGCAACTCAGGTTAGTCATTTTTACAATCATACATACCTCAAAGCCAAAGATAAAGCCACTTCCGGCCTCAGTGGTCTTATATACCATAAAACATGAAAAGGCAGAGGCGGGCTATCATTGACAGACAGTTCCGAAAAGCAATCAAAAGCTTCTTCCACTGCTGAATGGGAGATAGGGTAATTGTGTTAGGAAAGACAATGGCTGCAATCCTATACTGTATTCCTTTAACAACCCACAATCAGGCTGACTAAGAATTATGTTAACTAGAATGCAAAACATCAAGAGGACCCGATGTTAGAAAGGGTAGTTATAGATTTACAGTGACCATATGTCCTTTATTAGGAAGGGCAATCTTTTATTTCAAAAACCCCTGTCGTCCAGATTTTTTAAATTTAATCATTTTCTGTGCCGTGCTCTTTAATTTTTCTTTGTAATGCAAAGTTATAAACTAGAAACAATGGAATGTTTGTGTCCTTATGAACCTCTTTCAGATTTGCTCCTTTTGAAGCTTATCCTTTATTTTTTTCCAAGAAAATAAGGTTAATGTATGTAAAGTACATCTGAGGATCCAGATTGTGGGGGCAATAAGCTGACTTTGTATAAATATACAAAAGTATGAAGGCTATTGCTTAACACATTGTAAGCTGCCCTGAGTCTCCGGAGAAGGGCGGCATATAAATAAATAAAAAAAAAGTAGAAAAAAATATAGCTACTACTGGTAATTTTCTTTTTTTTACTCTAGATCGTTTCGGATCACCTCTCTTGAAACAAATCTGGAACAATTTACCATCTGTGCAAAGGACATCTTGTGTGTTACAGTGAACATATATGCGCTTTTCACTAGAAGCCATGAGATTTATTTCCTGATTTATCGGCAGCTCTCCAGTTGTAATTCAATGGAATTGCTTTTGTACAAATAAAATAGCTCACAGACTGGTGGGTGCCTCTAGTGGGAAAAAAACTGGCAAGGAACAGAGAGAAAGTTCATATGAGGTCATTCTCTTCTGCAGTTCAATATTTTGCAGTGTGGTGTCCTGTAGTGCTATGAATTGTTTAGGTGTATAGTCTAAGACTCGAATCCATTATTGAAAAAGATGATGTGACAAATGAGTTGCGTGAAGTGGCTAATTGACTTAGCAAGAGGATGGGCCAGGCTTGCTTTTAGCCAATTCTTTAATGAGGCTTCTGAGCAAAAACAAAACAAACATTTTGCTGATGATAGGTTTAATTATCACAGAGTTTTCTTTTCCTTCCTTTCTTCTTAAACAACGAGCATTCAACAGGGAAACCTTGTCTGTAGGTTGTATATTTGCCTGCCACTTCAGCATTTCTGATTGAAAAAAAAAAGTGACATTTCTGAATGTGTGCGAATCAGGGCCGGATTTAGATGAAAAGAGGCCCTAGGCTATTCCACTTATGAGGCCCTTTCACCAGTGGTGGGATTCAATTTTTTTAACAACAGGTTCTGTGGGCGTGGCTTAGTTGGGGGTGTGGCTTGGCAATCATGTGACTGGGTGGGCGTGGCTAGGTGGTCACATGACTGTGTAGGCGTGGGTAGCTCGTCATGTGACCGGGTGGCCGTGGCTATGTGCATAGACTTTTTTCAGAGGGCTGAAAAAAGTCATTTCTGACTGGGCCTCGCACTTTTGACCGGTCCTCACACTTATGACCCTCCTCACATTTATGCTCATGCAGCTTTCTTAACAACCATGTCACTCATTTCACAACTGCTTCTCTTCACCATGGTGACAAGATAGGGCAAAAACGTAAAATGTGAGGACAGTCGTAAGTTCGAGGACTGGTCAAAAGTGCGAGGACCAGTCAAAAATAACTTTTTCAGCCCTCTGAGTAGTCCATATGCACAAAAAGACTACCCAGAGGGCTGAAAAAAGTGATTTCTGACTGGGCCTCACACTTATGACCATCCTCACATTTATGCCCGTGCAGCTTTCTTAACAACCATGTCACTCATTTCACAACTGCTTCTCTTCACCATGGTGACAAGATAGGGCAAAAACGTAAAATGTGAGGACAGTCGTAAGTTCGAGGACTGGTCAAAAGTGCAAGGACCAGTCAGAAATAACTTTTTCAGCCCTCTGAGTAGTCCATATGCATAAAAGGATACAGCAATAGAGAGGGATGAAGGAAGGGAAGGGAAATTAGAGTAGGAGGGAGAGTAAGAGAGGGAGGAAGAGAGGAGGAGAAGGAGAAAGGAAGAGGAAGTAGGGAGGAGAAGAAGAGGGGGAGGAAGAGAAAGTAAGAAGGAAAGAAAAGAGAGAGGTGGTAGGTTTGAGGAGAAAGATTGCTGTACAATAAAAAAGATGAAAGGGAAGAAAGCCAACCCCAAACAAATATAAAGATATTAAGATAAAGAATGAATTGTTAAACTTTAAAGAATAAAAGAGAACAAATATGAATAAATAACAATAATTAGAAACACACATACAAACATACAATGTATTTTCTTTGAACAGAGTATTTGGCCGATTCACAAATTTAAACAGTGTTTAGTCATTTCAATTAAATTTACAATTTCTATATTTCCTTTTTGCCATATTTATTCCTCATCTATTTTTGTAAAAAACCAATATTACCCTTCATCCTCATCTCTAATCTTAATCAAATTCAATTTTTCCCTTCTATTCTATATTATACCCCTTCCCATTGTCATCTATTTTTATATCCATCCTCACATTGGTTAATTATGTAACATTACAGTTGTTTAATATAAATTCAACATTTTAATATAAATCAATTAGTTATATAACTACCTTTTTTGTATATTAATCAATATGAACATGAATATTCCAATTATTTCCATGCAATCCAATTTCTTACAAATCAATTAATTATATTTACCAATAATAATAAACCAAATAATTTCCCCCATATATTCCTCCAAACCACAACTTAACTATTTCTGCTTTCAGAAATATACAATTAATAGTATCTCAATTATTACAATTCCCTAGTTAAATAGAGCTTTTTTTCTTTTGTGTTTTAAAATCCTGAACTCTCCTCTTTTTCCCTAAATTTCCCATTGTTTGCACCTACCTTTTTTGGTGAGGAAAAAGAAAAGAATTCTGCCTGCCTAATTTTCCAACCTTGCAGCAACAGCAAAGCAGTTTCAGTTTCGTTTCTAGCATAGCTAGGGGAAAAAAAATCAGCACTCTTTGCAAGGAAGCAGAAGAGCCCTGAGGAAAACAGCTGAGACAAATCAGCTGAGAGCCGGGAGGCCAATTAGCCTATGCTGAAGCTCCGTGGGCCAATAAAATTACAAAAAAAACACCAAACCCTTTGTTAAATTGTTGGCTCGCCCGCCCCTCGCCCACCACTATTTATTGGCAATAAATAGTAGTGCGGAGGGGCGGGGCAAGCCAGCAATTTAACAAAGGATTCGGCTGCACCACTGGCTCTAGGGCGGCCCTTTGAAGCCCGGCGCAAGAATTTGAAGTTTTTTTTCCTCTAGCCATCGGAGGCAGCAATAGATTGGGAGTGGGCAGGGTAAGCGAACGGCCGGCGATCCAACAGAGCAGAGAGGGAGGGTGAGTGAAGGCGTGGAAGCTGCTTTCTCCATCCTGCTCTCTTGCGTCCGGAGCCGGTGGGGAACCACGTGGCAGCCCACATGGATCCCAGGCAGCGGAACTCAGGCTAGGGAAGGGGTGGGCAATTGTGGCTCTTTTACAACCTGTGGCCTTCAACTCCCAGAATTTCTGAGACAGCCAAGCTGCATCAGGAATTCTGGAAGTTGAAGTCCACAGGTTGTAAAAGAGCCACAATTGCCCACCCCTGGCTACGGTAGGCTGGCGCCGCGCGGGTGGGAGGCGAGGGGCGGGCGAGCCAGCAATTTAACAATGGGTTCGGCCGAACCCCCTAAAACCCCCAGAATCCCACCACTGTGTAGGCCCCTCTTGATCTTGAGGCCCTAGGCTGAAGCCTAGTTAGCCTATAGGAAAATCCGGCCCTGGTGCGAATTTAGAAAGATCACCTCTTTTCAACTAGAAAACCTTTTTTCAATTATGGAAGGAGTACGTAATGCTGGGCTCTACACTGCTCCTGAATTCTTTCTGATGGGGCCATCTGATTAGGGTGGCCAAATAATTCAAAAAAGTTCCTGCATTCTTAATACTTGTGTAGAAGCCAGAGCTGAGAAATTCTGACTTCTGAACACAGAACACAGAATCACAGGGCTAGAAGCAGGGGTGCTATTCAGCAGGTTCTGACAGGTTCTGGAGAACTGGTAGCAGAAATTTTGAGTAGTTCGGAGAACTGGCAGATACCACCTCTGGCTGGCCCCAGAGTGGGGTGGGAATACAGATTTTGCAATATCCTTCCCCTGGAGTGGGGAGGGAATGGAGATTTTGCAGTATCCTTCCCCAAGCCACACTACGCCCACCAAGCCACACCCATGGAATGGTAGTAAAAAAAAGATTGAATTCTACCACTGGCTAGAAGGGAGCTTGGAGGTCTTCTAGTCTAACTCTTTCTGCTCAAGGCAGGAGACCTTATATCACGGGTGTCAAACGTGCGGCATCACGTTGCCATCACTTGATGTTTTGTGATGTTTTTCCCCTTCATGGAGCTGGGGCGAGCATGGTCTGTGCGTAACTCATCCAGCCCACGGGCTGTCAGTTTGACACCCCTGCCTTATACTATTCTTGTCAAATGGTTGTCCAATCTGTTTCTGAAAACCTTCAGTGATGGAGTGAGCACCCACAACTCTGGGAGCCAAGCTATTCCATTGATCAATTGTCCTCACAGTCAGAAAATGTTTCCTTTCTTCTAGACTGAATCTCAGATTTAACAAGCTTCTGCCCATTATTTCCTGTTCTGCTGAGATTCATTCAGTCATTCATTCTTCTGAAAAATTATTCACATTGCTCAAGCTCCTTTCCTGATATATGTAGTATTTGATTTACAACCAGTTGTTTAATAGCCATTCAAAGTTATAATGTACTCAAAGTTATTTACGATCCATTCACAAAGTTATAACCACTGCACTACCTCATGGTCAGGTGATTGCATTTTGGGTGCTTGGCAGCCAACTTGCATTTATGACTGGTTGCAATGGCCAATGGTCATGTGATTACATTTTGCAACACTTTTTGCCAATGGCACATTTTGCCATTTTCCAGCAAAACACCCATTGGATAAAATGGATTTACACTTACGACCACGTGTTTTGCTTAATGAGCACATGGTTTGCTTAATAATCACAGTGACTTGCTTAATGATTGTCATAAAAACAGTTGTAAAATTAAATCTGGACAAATGGTGCCTCAATTTATGACTGCAATGACTTAACAACTAATGGTTCATATTTTAGTTGTAAATTGAGGACTACCTATAGTATTTCATTATCCTAGTAGATTTTTTGTGCCTTTGTTTGTTTCTTTAGTGTTATGCAGCTTAGCTATTTATCATTGCTGTATCTTCTATTTCTTTTCAAATTTGTTCTCTTTCTATTCTCATGGATTATATTTTACAGGAATAGTTTCTTTTGAGTGATTTCTTGATTGTCTGAAAGAAAACTCAGTTTATCTAGAGAGGAGTAAATTGGGGGAGCATGTTTTAAGCCTTATTAAAGGTCTTGACACAGGATGCTGCTGTCAGCAAACTTCAAAGAAAATTAAATAGCCTTCTCAATGCATTTCAGCCATTTTAATTTATATCCGGTTATAATTCACAACTGCTTTGTCTAAGCAAATCCAGAATATCTACAGAACTGCCTTCTTCAATTCTAAATTGCAAATTTGTTAAGATCATCCACTGAATTTTTTGTTCAACCCAACCAGAAAATACTTAACCATGGTCAGCCATACTTACCTGGGGTCATTTTATTATCTTTCAGATATTAAATAAAATATGTTCATTTCCCCTAATACATAATGTGATTTCATAAACAATGTTCAATGAATACTTAAGGTGTTTTCTCACTGCTGAGTTGAAGTATCCTTAGCCCATCCTTGAACTGAACTGTGTCTTGAAATTTCTTGCGTACGTTGTTGTTCCCTAACAAGTCTGTGTTTTGGCTTGCTACTGTCCTGATTCTAAGTGCACAACAAAGACTAAATAAAATGGTTTATTGATTTCAACATCTTTGCTGTTTGCTCTTTTTTGTACTAATGAGAAAAGTACAGTCAATCATAGCAATAATGGGAAAGATCCGACTGCAAGATTATTTTATGTAGAGTTCTTGATATTCTCTGAGCTTTGTTGTTTGCTTGCAGACGTTAATTACCTGACTAGGTAACATCATCAGTGCCATGAGGTTTTCTCCTAGATAGTTCCTTGATTAGGGTATTGTTTTCTACTTGAGTGTTTGGTCCATGTTAATCCTTGCTTATTTGGGTATTGGCTGCTGTTGAGAATGTGTTCTTTTTTTGTTTCTTCCTTAGGGTTTTTTTGTCTCTTTGGAATCGGGTGAAAACATGGTTTATTTCTATTGATTCTGATTTGTCTAAATGACAAGCTTGTGGGAACTACCTAGCATTTTTGGATTTAGTTTGGTCTAAGATACTCAGTTTTCCGGTTGAAAGTATGATTGGGTCTATCCATCTGCTTAAAGAAATTTCATTGTATTTTCTGCTGGTATTCATACATGCATTCTGTTAGCCTTCTGCCTGTATGTTTACATAGTGGCTAGTAATAATTCTTACACTATATATTGTAGATGCTTTCTGTTTTTTTCTTCTTGGACTCCTGGGTCTTTTCGTTTACTTAAGATGTTTATTGGGGGGGGGGGTTTAGTTTGTATGCTATGCTAATGCCATGTGGTTCTAATAGTCTGTTGGTTGTTTCTTTTTCTTTTTTTTTCTTTTTTTGCAATCATTTTTTTATTTTAAAACAAAAATAAAACATAAAAACATCATCATTCCCAACAGTTACAGACAGTATATCGATCGGTTTGCATCCTTTTGTGCTCCCTCCTCTCTTCAAAATATCACTATACATCCCAAGAATATTTTCATATATAAAAAACAATTTTCACTTGATTTATCTCAGCATCCACATATTTCATATTTATCTACATTTTTTATTGTCCATCCATTGATAAAATAAATCCCATATCAAATAATATTGTTTATCTTCCTGCTCTCTTATTTCAAATATTAAATTTGCTCATTTCAGCACAGTCCATCATTTTCTTAATAATTTCTTCATCAGTAGGTGTCCTTTCTCCTTTCCAATTTTTTGCAAATACAATTCTAGCTGCTGTTAAAAGATTCACAATTAAATATTGTAATTCTTTATTGTATGTCTCTGGTAAAATCCCTAATAAAAATATCTCTGGTTTAAAATCAATATGTCTCTTAGTCATTTTTTCCAATCACGTGTGTGTCTTGGTCCAATATCTCTTTGCATCTCCGCATGTCCACCACATGTGGTAATAGTGACACTTCCAACACTTCTCCGATTTATTCTGGAACATTCTGGCTATCCTCATCGGGAGTAAATGCCACCTGTAAAACATCTTATACAAATTCTCCTTATATGCTGTAGACATTGTCATTTTATAATTATGAGACCATAATTTTTGCCATTTCTCTAAATCAATACCATAACCAAAATTTTCCCCAATGCTATCATTGATTCTTTAACTTGTTCTTCTTCCAGTTTTACTTCTAACAGATATCCATACAACTTTTTAATTATATGATCATCAGAGCCCATTAAAATCTTGTCTAAATTAGTCAGAACATTTTAAAAACCTTCTTGTTTGAGATCTTCTCGATATCTAGAAAATATTTGCATATATTGGTTGTTTCTGAGATGTTCTTGATAAATAGAAGTATTATCCTTTTCATGATTTGTGTTGTTTGTGCTCTAGTTATTATGCTCTAGAATTAATGAATCATTATGAAGTAGAAGTCAATGATAACTCTCAGATAATATTTATATTTTCCCTTTCTAAAGGATTCCTCTTCATTTTAGCAGAATGAGAATGAATATCTGGCTATATATAAATACTGAGATATTATTTTTGTTGTTTTTCTTTTTCTTTCTTTTTTATTTGAAAAGTTTTACAAATACATTTTCTTCCCGATTCCCCCCCACACACACCCTCCATACCCTCCCTAGCCCTCCCCTTTTCCCCCCAGGACTTCCACAAAATAAAATCCTAATCGAAAATACATTTTATGAAACTTAAACTCCTCCACCCCCTATATACAATTTATACCTTCATAAAACTCAATTAACCTATCCCTACATTATACAATCATTCAGCTAAAAGCTATCTGATATTTCCTAGTTTGATATTTATTCTGCACATAATCTATCCACTTTTTCCACTCCCATACATAAGTCTCTTGAGTTCGGTCTTTTAAATATGCTGAAATCTTCGCCATCTCTGCAAAACTGGCCATCTTCAAAGTCCATTATTCAATAGTGGGCATAGCTTCATTTTTCCAATATTGACCTATCAATAATCTCGCTGCTGTCACCATATACAATATCAGCTTTGTTTCACCCAATGTAAAACCCTTAACTATACCCAATAAAAACAATTGTGGAGAAAACTGAAGTTTTTTCTTCAAAACATTTTGCAAAACCCACCAAATTTTTATCCAAAAAGCCTTCACTTTCTTACAAGTCCACCACATATGGTAATATGTGGCATCTAAGCAATCACATCTCCAGCATTTGGGTTGAACATTAGGATACATACACAATAATTTCTTAGGATCTAAATGCCACCTATAAAACATTTTATAAAAAATTTCCCTTAAGTTCTGCGACTGTGTAAATTTAACATTCTGGACCCATATTTTTTCCCATGTTTCCAACATCACTGGTTCTGCAAAATTTTGTGCCCACTTTATCATACAATCTTTAACCAATTCACTTTCCGAGTCCCTTTCTAGCAAAACATTATAAACCCTCTTAATATGCATTGGACTTTTCTCTTTTATATGTCTAACCAATTCTTCTTCATGCATCATTATACCAGTTTTTTGATCTTCCTTCCATCTCAATTGAAGTTGATTATACTGTAGCCAAGTTAAATTAATCCCTTCTTTCAATAGCATTTGTAATGTCTTTAATTGCCATCTGCCCCCATCCATAAAAAGAACTTCTTTGTATATAAACCCCCCGAATGACATTATATTTGTATTCCACATGATATGACCAAGATCCAGCCATAACGGTATTTTGTAATCCCATTTAAATCAGTGCTTCTTCCAGACTCTCATCAAAGAGTTCCTAAGTATGTGGCTTTTGAATACTTTATCCATTTATTCTCATAAAATAAATATGCATGCCAACCAAATTCAAGATCATGACTTTCCTTCCAAACCAATCACTTGCTTGCGTCAAAGCTGCTGCTTCATAATACAGTTGTAGATTTGGAAGTTTAAGGCCTCCCCTTTCTGGAGCATCTTGCATTATTTTCAGTTTAACTCTCGGCTTTTTCGCATTCCAAACAAACTTATTCAATCCATTTTGCCATTCTCTCAATTGCTTATTACTTTTAAGCACCGGAATCATTTGAAACAAAAACAGAAATCTAGGTAAAACGTTCATCTTAACTGCTGCTATTCTTCCAAGCAATGACAGCTGCAGTTTTTTCCAAGTCTCCATATCCTTTTGAACCTCACGCCACAACACCTCATAATTATTTTGAAATAATTTTATATTTGAATCTGCAACTTGAACTCCTAGATATTTAACTTTTGATACTATTTCAAAGCCTGCCTTGCTTTCAAGTTCCTGCTTCCGATCTTGTGTCATATTTTTAACAATCATCTTAGTCTTTTTCTGGTTCAGCCTAAATCCTGATATCATACCATATTCTTTTATAATGTCTTTCATCTGGATTATTGATTCCATCGGCTGTGTTAGGGGAACATCTGCAAATGCCCTGGTCCTGTAATCCTCATGCCTAATAGCTATGCCATGTAGTGAGTTTGAGTCCCGTATTGTATTCAACAAGACTTCTAATGTTAGAATAAATAACAATGGGGATAGCGGACAACCTTGTCTTGTTCCTTTTTCAATACTAAAATTTGTAGTCAGACTTCCATTAATAATAATTTGTGCCGTTTGCTGTTGATAAATTGCTGAAACCGCCTGTATAAACTAATCCCCAAAGTCCATTTTTCTCAGAGTCTTTAATAGAAAGTTCCAATCCATTCTATCAAAGGCCTTCTCCGCATCCAAAAACACCAGCACTGCAGATATCTGTTTATTCTTCTCAAGATAGTCCAATAAGTTTATTATTTGCCTTACATTATCTTTCATGTATCTGCCTTCTATAAATCCTGCTTGGTCGTGATGAATCACCTCTTGAATAACTGGCATTAATCTGTTGGCTAATACTTTTGCAAAAATTTTATAATCATTATTCAGAAGAGATATTGGTCTATAATTCTCAGGTTTTTTAAGACCTGCTTGCTCTTTCGGTATCAGTGAAATATAAGCTGCTTTCCATGAGGGAGGTATTTTATCCCCTTGTTGTATACTACAAAATAAGTCTTTAAGATGTTCAATCATTTCTGCTTCTAAAGTTTTATAGTACACCGCAGTTAAGCCATCCGTCCCTGGTGCTTTGGTTGTTTTCAGTTGTTTAATTGCGGCAATAATCTCCTCAGCTATAATTGGTTTTTGTTGTTTTTCTTGATCATTACCAGAAGCCATTCTCTGGAGACTGCAGGTACTTACAACAGTTCATTTAGTGACCATTCAAAGTTACAATGGGTTTGAAAAAAGTGACATATGACCATTTTTCACACTTATGACCATTGCAGCATCCTCTTGATCACGTAATTTACATTTGGATACTTGACAACTGACTCATATTTATATGGTTGCAGTGTCCTGAGGTCACGTGATCACCTTCTGTGACCTTTTGACAAGGAAGGTCAAGCCAGATTCAGTTAACAACTGTGTTATTAAATTAACAACTTCAGTGATTTACTTAACAACTTTGGCAAGAAAAGTGATAAAATGGGGCAAAACTCATTTAACAAACATTTCAGTTAACAACAGAAATTTTGGGCTCGATTGTGATTGTAATGGATTTAGCAGTTGCAACAATGAGGTTAAGAGCAGGAATTTTTGTGGTTTGGTCAATTAAGACATATGGCTTTTATCTATGTTCCTTTATATTCTCTCCTTAGATCTTAGAACTGTTATCTATGTCTTCTTTTCTTTTCTTTTTTAAAGCATGAACACATTAGGTAGATGAAAATAAAAACATCCCCATAGCTTTTTATTCCATCTGTACAGAAACACATGAGAATAGTACAGCATATTACTCTCAAATTACATTCATTATACAAAAGATGGTGTATTTGGCCTTGTTTGATCATTCCAGTAGAAGACGAAACTCACCTTTAAAACAATTGCAATAGGGTTCCCCCTTCCCCCCATTATTGCTTATCTTGACCCAGCATTTAGTTGGGTGGGTTCTAATGAGTATATGTCTGCTTGTTTTAAGATTGTTTTAGGACTTAAGATAACTTTCACTCTTTTGCTTTTCGGTTGTATTAAGCCACTATGGCAAAACACCTATTTTTTAAATAGGAAATCTGGTAATTGTACTCCTACATAGCAACAAAACAAAACAAAACACACACACCCTCCCCAAACCAGGATGGGGGGGGCTGCATTTGGAAGCTCTCTAAAATCCCTAATATAGATGGAAAACATACAGGTTTATGGATTTCAGTTCAGTGTAGATAGGAAAACTTTCCTATGATTGTATCTCTGTCATTTTGCTGTTTCTGTCAGGTTCAAATGTTGTGGATTTAATAAGACAAACACAACTTTTAGATTAATCAGAGACAGATTTTATATATTGCGCAATAGGTTCAAGGCTCTGTACATGAAGCGTTGAACAAAGACAGAAATTAGGTACAATGGTTTTATACCCTTCTAGACAAAGGATTCTGTTAACTCAGCAATTCATATGGTCATATACATTTATCATTTTTAATTGACATTTCCTTATTACAGAGTTTCTTTGCAAACAGTTACTGAAGCATAGATTCAAATCAGCTTTTGACGATAGACAACTTTTAACTCATGTGGATCCCCTTGACCTAACCAACCTTTAAGCTGTATGTCATTAGAATGTTCCTTTCTTCTGACAACTTAGAGGCATCCTAGAGGAACCAAAAGGATTTTGGCTGAGTTTGTACTTTTTCCAACCGGATGCATTGCTTTTTAGAATAGAGTGAATAGAAAGTTATCCAGTGGTCATCTATCAGAGCCCGCTTCATTACATTACAAAGAACCAAGAACAACATGTGGACTTACTGCTGAGTAGTTTTTTTTAAATTCTTGTTTCCCTTTAGACAGGAATTTGCCAAACTGAAGCAACTTCCTGCATAAGTATTTGATACAGTCTGCAAACTGCTAGGAGGGGTCCACCTTCTGCCTCTTCCTGCATACCAGAGATTCTAAGCTCCACTTGGCTCTTGGCTCTCTGGGAAAGAGCCCCGCTTTCTTGTGACTCCAAACAATATTCCACCCAAGTTTCTCTTTGAACTAAAATAAGGATATGATGCAGTGGTGGGTTTCAAAAATTTGTACTGTTCTGTGGGTGTGGCTTGGTGGGCATGGCAGGGGAAATGTACTGTACAATCTCCATTCCCTCCCCACTCCAGGGGAAGGATACTGTAAAATCTCCATTCCCTCCCCACTCCAGGGGAAGGATACTGCAAAATCCCCATTCCCTCCCAATCAGCTGGGACTTGGGAGGCAAAGAATAGATGGGGGTGGGGCCAGTCAGAATTTTTACTACCGGTTCTCTGAACTACTCAAAGTTTCCGCTACTGGTTCTCTAGAACTGGTCAGAACCTGCTGAAACCCACCTCTGATATGATGATATTGCAGTACATATTGGGGGTGGGTTATGATTGTCAAATGCTAAATGGTGATTGGGAATTGTATGTGTCTGATCTAGGACTTTATGAATTTTCAGGCATTTAGGAATACCCCATCAGAACAGGGAACACATTTTTTGCATTTCCAAGTCATATCATCAGTATCACTATACTTGGGGATTTGGTTGCAGTGTAGAATCTCTAGATACCGTAGTTGTATTACTCATAATATAGGGTTGCCAGGTCTGCTTCCAAAAAATAGCGGACAAGTGGGGGGGGGGGGTTAAGTAGTAAAAAAATTAAAAAAATTTTTACAATTAAATTATATATTTTCTTACAAACATTTTAACACGCATTAAAATAATCACTTCAAAATTTTACTTAAAATTCAAAACATCAAATCTATTATAATAATATGTAAAATATTAAATTACATTTTACTTTGCTGTCATGTATATTTTTTGACTGTGCAGCTTTGATCAATTCTTGTGTTTAAGGAATAATTCTTTAATTTCAGTACAACGTTGAGAAATATTAAAAAATATACAAAGTTCACTTCGAACTGATGGTACAAGCAGTCGGTTACGTTCGTCAGTCCACACATTTCCCATGACGCTGAAAATTCGTTCAACATTTGCATTTGATAGTGGAATTGATGCACAATACTGGAACAGTTTCAGTAAACTCGGAGCTGGCTCTTTCTTGAAAAAGTATGTCCACTTATCAAGGGATGAATCGCCCTGCAGATGAACATAAACTTCTTCTAAGGCAGAAATTTCATCGAAGAGAGTGTTGGGTGGAAGTTCTTCTTGCCATGGTGATAATAACCAGATGTTTGTCATTTCTTCTAAAGTTGGAGGATTATTGCGATCAATTAGATTGAAACAACTTAGCGTCTCATATACTGAATCAGTGAAATTATACCACTTTTCTAGGTACGCAATGGCTCTTTGATACACGTTGATGACTTCTTTCTTGAACTTTTGCACGACATTCTCAGGCAAATGTTTTTTACATAAGGCAAATAAAACTTTCATTCCAAAAAACTGCTCAACGTATTTTTTTTGCAAAGAATCACGCAGCTTACACATGATAATGTGAAGATCACATGCAAGAATTTTCTTGCTTTCCAGCTTCAGTAAGGTGTCTTGCATTATTGACACGAAGAAGTGCGTGAAATATAAATATAATTCTGAAATTGTTGGTTCAACGTCCTTTGCAAATTCATTTTCCTGATCTGAAATAAGGTTCCAGATAACCTTATGGCACTCATCAGATCCAAGAGAAATAAAATACGATTTTAGAGGTATCCAGTTTAAAAGAAGTCTTTCGACCGCTTTAAACAAACTTAACCAACGTGTTGGAACATGGCGCAAAACTTCATGGAATTCTGACTCGCAAAACTTACGTACCATTTCATCATAAAGCTTTTGAATAAAAAAAATGTCCACTATTTTGTGAAAAAAAATAGTGAACATAATGTGAAAAAAGTGGACTATCTGCTCAAATAGTGGACACCTGGCAACCCTACGATCTGGTTATAAACAATGAGATAACACAGTTGGCAAAGTGATTCACTGGAACAGTTAGTAGGAACATATAGCTGAGAGAATAGTAAAAATAGTAAAAAACGTGCAGGTTAAAATATTGTGGGATATGTACCGTATTTTTCGGAGTATAAGACGCACTCCCCCCCCCCAAAAGAGGCTGAACATTTGGGTACTCCAAATGTAGCTTTTTCGAAGCTTTTTTCCAACCCTAACGAGGTGCTAGCAAGTGAAGTGATCTTCCACGCTTCACCTGCTTTTCTCATTGCTTCTCTCTCCGAGGATCCACTGTGCTTTAGAAGCTGTTTTTTATCCCCAACCTGGCCCGTGCGCTCAAAACCAGCGAACTAATATGCTGAAGCTGACCAGACTAAGGACGCTAGTCAGATGAATACCGGGTACGCAGAATTCCCCCCCCCTATTTTCCTCCCCCAAAACTAAGGGGCATCTTATACTCTGGTGCATCTTATACTTCGAAAAATACAGTAAATACAATCTGGTTATAGCAACACCAGATGTAACTCTGGCTGGAAGGAAGAAGTGTGGATAAGTGATGTAACAATACCTGGGGATAATAGAATAGAAGACAAACAATTGGAGAAAATGTCAGAAGTATCAAGATCTGAAAACTAAAGTTGAAATATTATAGCGTAAACCAGTCATGGTTGTCTGGTATTAGCACACTGGATGCCCTACCAAAAAGTCTTGGCTGGCACTTAGAAAATCTGTACATTAAGAAAATTTTCCTCTTTCAGTTGCAAAAGACTTCATTGCCTGGATCCACACATATACTAGCTATAAGCTAGCCTGACTAATATTCTATGGGGCCACTGGATGGTTATCAGCAGGTGCAATAACGATGTTCTTATTACAAGGTAATACCTGATATAGACTCTTACCTGTGTCGAGTTAGACTTTGAGTCTTCCTCCAGCAGTGCTCCAGACATATCTCCAGGCACTTCATCTCCTAGAGCTGCTTGATAAACCAAGGTGCACCCCAGGATTGGCACACAGGGAGAGACTGAATAGGAATGACATGACCCAAGGCTCCATTCTAGGCAGACATTAGGGCCTCAACCAAAACGTCCAACAGCTCCTCAGAGAAAACTCCAAGCTCTCCACTGGGATGGGCTAATTGTACAGGCCCTAAACAATAGACTGATTAAAACAACAACCCTGCACTGCTGACCTGATGTATTGCGATGCACCAGCTCAGCAGTGCAGGGCTGTTGTTAGGCTGTGCCACCTAACTGATGGTCTTGTCACCAAAGGCTCTATATAAGAACTATTTTTACTTAATATTAAGTAAATTAATATTTACTTAATATTGGAGGCCAGAATTTTGGGAGGTTGTTCCAGAATGAGGGACTCAAAGACCTGAGCAGAAGTCCCTCAGTATACTTTTGGTAGCGCCTGAAGAATTAAGAACAAAATGCCTCCGGATCTCAGCAACCTCAATTACTTCAAAGCAGTCAATAGTAACAACAAAAGTTTTAGGAACACCAGTATGGTTGGGGACCTATCACCAAGGTGATCACATTGGAAAATAGTATTCTCTGGGTATGCAGGGCAAGTGGTCTAGGCTAACTTGTATTAACAATTTTTTTTTTTTTGTTTTTGTTGTGGCTATAATTCTCAGAATGTTCCATCTTTTCCAATACTTTTAGAATAGAGAAATGGAGAAAGCAAGATAGTTCAAACAAATAAAAGAAATGGCAGGGTTTAACCCTGAAAATGGTAGGAAAGAATTGGATGGGTGCTTTTAATCTTGGTGTTAAATTACAAATATGATAAGAATCTAAGAAGAGGGTGAACACACACACACACACACACAGACAGTTGCTGTATTTAAGGTAATTATGCTAGATAGAACAAAGCAAAGAAAGAACTTTATGAATATGTGATATGAATAGGTATCAACAAATTCATTTTAAGCCCTGAAAACAGATCTTATGGAAGTGTTGATTGAGCAAAGTTAGCTTGACAAAAACCACCTTATAAGAGATTGACACATATTGATACACAACTCAAAGATACCACAAGATGTACATATACTGTAGTCAACCAGAACTAAAGGCCCCTCCTCCTAAATGGAAAGATGGAGAAAGAAGGAAAAAAAACTGGTTCCATCAGAAAATGCAAGCGACTTCTTCATGGCTTTCTTTTGGAAGTGGGATTATGTCAGAGATAGCCTGTTTTCCACTAGATTTTACCAGTTCTTCCAGTGTAAAACTATCCATTTTATAAGTTTCTTTGGATATTAATTCACTGGGTAGCTATTAATCAATTAATCATTTGAAATTTGTTTGTCCTCTTTCAACACCAGGCCCCTTTCATCTAATCAGTTTAATAACCAATAAACAAACAGACTGCAGCTGCTTTGCCTTTAACTAATTTTCAAAACAAAGCACATTTTAGAACCAAGCTGTCAGGATAATATCAATTACAAATACAAGACAGAGCTATAGATAGAAGAACAGAAAACTAGCTTTCCTGCAGAATTCATCCATATTTCTTTGGTCATTTTTCTCCTTTGGGGATTTCTATTTGGAAAAATAAATGGGTAGAAAGAAGTTGCATCTCAGGGTTTTGCATCCTATTTTCTACCTCTCAAGTCTGATCTAAGGCATTATGCAGACAGAATTGGTTTGTGTAGTTATACAAAAGTAGTTCTGCGGTTATACAAATATATCACTCAGATTTCCTGGAAATATTGTATATTTTGTTTGTGTGTTTGCGAATTTCTAACTGAGCTCTCCTATTAACAGGTAGCACTATCAAAGTTCATCTCTTTTCAAGTTGCATACATAATGTGGGGTATGTGAACACTTGCCTTAAAGGGATTGGAATATGTTATTGGGAGCTTCTAATTCTCCCCATTTATTAACAAGTTGTAAATTTTCTTTTCTAGGATACCTAATCATGCATTTGGTGCAGTGGTTATTTGGAATGATATTTATGTATGTTTTGATATTACCCATGATACATGGCAAATGGATGGAGCTTTTAAACAAATGGGGAACTGTGATGTAAGTGCCTGCAGTCACAATAACAGTTTGGTCTCTCTGCCTTTCAAAATTTAGCAAGCTGCAAATGTGAGCATTATTCACGTAATCAGCCCATGTTGAACAGTGTCAAAGTTTAGAAGACAATCTGGCTGGGTGGGATTGGGGAGCTTTGAGAAGTTACTTGATCATCCACCTTATTGGCTGGATAACAAAGAAGGGATTTGTACATCCTCAAAAAATATGTACAGAGCAGCTGATTTTCCTTGTTCTGCTGCGCCAATTGCAGAAATATTCGTAGTTAGAAATGAGATGTTGTATCATTTGTTAGTTTGATAGGAAGAAATGCAAAGTACAAATGACCCCAAAACCTGTGCCTTCATATGAACTTCTGTACTATGTTCATAGGATTACATCTTTAATCTTTTTTTATATACTTTTGAATTTGGAAATTGTATAGAATTGATTACCAAGGAATTCATAAAGATGAACATAAAAATTTTTGGATCCCAGAATAAGAGGATGGTAGCAAAACATAATCCTTTCAATATTATTTATATATTTTTGATTTGTTTAGCTTGGTTATAAAATGCAATGTTGTTTTCTTTGTTTTCTGTCTTAGCCTGACGTTTATCATTGTCCTATGATCAAGAAGATACAGGTGCTTGTAGGTGCCAGGCTTTTCCTCCAGCCAAAAATGTCACCCAGCAACAGTCAAAAGCCTTTGGCTCTTGATAACAGGTCAGTGCTAGGGCATGATATGCTTACTGCTATTCTGTAAATTTAATTTTTTCCATTGCACGGCATCTGGGTTTGATATCCAATGATGCTTCCAGATAAACATATTTTAGCAGTGTCTTGTGGAAGATATTGTATAGTTTTGCAGGTGTTCTTTCCTTATTTTTAACATGACTGTCCAGAAAAAGATGTGGAAAAAAAGAAGGGATCTGAAAACGTGAGAGAGGATTCATATTGCTCAAATAAAAACATTATTTGGAAATAATTACTCAGGGAAGCTAATCTAATTCAACCTCTAATTCTGCCATTTGTTAGTCATTATGAGATCTTGGTAGTAAAAAGTTAAAAGATCAATGGGGAAAAATTAAGTACAAAAATACAGTTTCAGAAGAACTGAGTGGCATTTGTATTATGCTGTTTCAAGCTATAGAGAAAACAGGTTCAAATGCTTCTTCATGTTAAATATTGCATGAAGAAAACTAGAGAAGATTTAACAATATAATTCTCACCTCCTTTTTATCCTAGTCTTTATCTGTTGATTGCTTTATCTTTGCTGAAAAATCTTTTAATATTGTGGCAATGTTGCAATTTGTAGGCTATTTTCAATTCAGTGAAATTTGTTTATGTATTTGTATTATATCTTGGTACAACAGTCTGTATCTCATCAACTACGATTGGTGGGACTTGTAAATAAACCTTATTCATCTTCTCATGGGCTCAGTGAAGTATTATAACTTTCTACAAGTATAACTTATTATACTTCCTCAATTGGGCGCTAAGTAGAACGACTAAATTTTCCTTTTTGATAAAACCCCATTGGGGATGTAGCTGCCTCCAGATTCTAACACAGCACATGATTGAATTGAAAAGCAAATTTATCTGTTTCTGACTCCATAGCTGGAGAGTAAGCATGAGACTTCTCAGTGATAGTCTTTTGTTTTGCAGGAGAGTCTTCGTAAACTTCAGTTATTTTTTATTCTTCCATTCGGTGGTTGTGGGCTTAACTTCCTGTCTGATGAGACTGTTCCGCAGCATCATTCTTGGGGCCTGGCTGGTTGGACGGATAGATAGGCCAGTAATGCCAAAAGGTTTTGAACAATGTGATGCAGGTGAGCATTTGAAGGACCTTACAGAGAAGACCTCTTCTACTTTTACATAACAAACTGGATTTTCCACTCATTAGCATCTTTGTTTCAAGCCTTGGATGGAATGGGTAGGATGGGAGAACAAGAAGTTGCATTTAACATGCAAAAAAGAAATACCCATGATTTTTCTGCAGGATACACAGTTTGGATTGGAATGCTTTTTCTGGACCACTATCACACAAATCCCATCCTTGTGTGCTTCTGCCAAATCCTTTGCGACAAACTCAAAGAAAAAACCCTGTTTGCCGATTCATACTCCACTGTGTGTAAGTCATTGGAACTACGTAAGCTTGAATCACAGGTCACATGGCTTGTTTGGGTGTTAAGCGATATCTATATATATAAAAGGGAAAACCAGTCATGCATTAATCACGAAATCTCCAGAACCGTAAAGCCTACAAACTTGAAATTTGCCACGTATGTTCCTCTTGACTTCTAGGTGCTCACTAAGAAAGAATTTTTCGAAATGACCATCAAAGCATTAGTATTTTCTATATTATTATTAACACACTCTGGTGCTAAGGAGTTCTACTCCCCCTCCCCACCTGAAAAGAAATCTGTTCCAAATGCAAAACACAAGCAGAGGAGAGGCGTTTCACTTTCAGTTTTACTTTCACAGCAGCAAGCAGCTTTACTACAGAACAGCTGAGCTACGCCATGCCCAGCCTCCTTCCTGTCTCCTTCTTGCTCACACAGCAAATACTGTTTGAGTTTCCAAACACCCCTAACTCTCTCACACACTGACAGGATGCTAGCCAGATGAATACTGATGGATGCTGCGGGCTGGGACATTCTGCTCCCACTCCTCCCCCTGCCAGCTCCAACACACACTCTGACACTCCAACACACACTTATATTAACACACTCTGATGCTACGGAGTTACACATTCTACATTAAGTTTCAGGCTGTAAGTGTCAATTTATCAAGCCGAGCACATAGTTTCGTAGCGAAGCACGGGCGTCCAGCTAGTATAAGATGTAGGGCTGGTCAAAATAGAATCTTCACTTCTGGGAAAGAAGCTCTGAACATTGCAGATTGTTTTCATTTGGAGAATTCGTGAAGGTGGATTCCATGACTAAACATTTCCATTTCATCAACGGTTTGACCTTTTGCACAGGCTACTATTACAAGATAAACCTATGTCTGTATATTTTATTAGATGTTTCCATTTCAGGTATCTATGCTATCATGCACACTGGATTTCAGGAATAGCTTTCTAAAGATTATCTGTTCAGACATTTGTGACAACATCACCTCCCAAATATTGTTTTATCTGAGGGTGTAGCATTTCTTTGCAGGGTGCAGTTGTTTAGATGGTGAGTTATAAAAACTAGAGATGTTGTATTGATCTATCTCCTTTCTCCCTCCAGCTTTATACTTTGTATTAAAAAAAACTTAACCTGCAATTTCCCCCAAGAAATTTCAAAATGCATTAAGATCAATTCTTTGGCAGCAAGGGATGAACTGAAATACAATGCATATGATAGAGTCTTAGAACCTCACAAAAAGTACTCACTTGAGTATGTTGGTCATGCCACGGTGTGACTCTAAGGCTTCATATACCTTAGATGGTTTTCAAACACAATATCCATCCTCCCAAAAGATAAATATTGCCACGATGCCACTCAGCATTCAGTGACAACTGACCCCTGCAAGAATATACATCTCAGTCTTTCTTAGATGTGGGACTTTAGCATTTACAGAAAGACACAGCTGGCACCGTATAGGCGGGAAGAGATTACACCAACTGTTCCATATTTGGGGGAAGCAAAGTTGGAGGACTGTTTAAATGCAAGACTTCAAAAGGAAATAGAAATCCCAATTAAAAACCATTTAGGCTAGGCCGGCTTGATGAAATAAAAACGTCTTCAGGGCTTTACGGAAGGTCCAGAGGTCCGGGATCAATCGTATTCCAGGAGGCAGCTCATTCCACAGGGTGGGTGCCCCCACAGAGAAGGCTCGCCCCCTGGGGGCCGCCAGCCGACATTGCCTGACCGACGGCACCCCGAGGAGGCCCTCTCTGTGAGAGCGTATTGGCCGGTGGGAGGTTATCGGTAGCAGCAGGCGGTCTCGCAAATACCCTGGCCCTAAGCCATGGAGCGCTTTAAAGATGAGAACCAACACCTTAAAGTGCACCCGGAAGACCACCGGGAGCCAATGCAGCTCGCGCAGGTGAGGTGTTAGGTGGGAGCGCCACGTCGCTCCCATAATCACCCGCGCGGCCGCATTCTGCACCAGCTGGAGCCTCCGGGTGCTCCTCAGGGGGAGCCCCATGTAGAGAGCGTTACAGTAGTCCAGGCGTGACGTAACCAAGGCATGAGTGACTGTGCACAAGGAGTCCCGATCCAGAAAGGGGCGCAACTGGCGTATCAGGCGAACCTGATAAAAAGCCCCCCTGGCCACGGCCGTCATATGCTCTTCTAAAGACAGCCATGTGTCCAGGAGGACGCCCAAGTTGCGAGCCCCCTCTGTGGGGGTCAGTGACTCGCCCCCAATAGCCAGCGATGGCACCAGCTGGCTATACCGGGACGCCGGCATCCACAGCCACTCGGTCTTGGAAGGGTTGACCCGAAGCCTGTTCCTCCCCATCCAGACCTGCACGGCCTCCAGAGACTGGGACATCACTTCGAGGGCATCATTGGGGTGGTCTGGGGTGGAAATGTACAGCTGAGTGTCATCAGCGTACAGATGGCATCGCACCCCAAAACCACGGATGATCTCACCCAGCGGCTTCACATAAATGTTGAACAGGAGCGGCGAGAGGACCGACCCTTGCGGCACCCCGCAAGCAAGGTGCCTCGAGGTCGACCTCAGCCCCCCTGCCAACACAGACTGCAACCGGTCAGAGAGATAGGAGGAGAACCACCGCAGCACGGTGCCTCCCACCCCCAGTCCCTCCAGCCGGCGCAGCATGATACCATGGTCGATGGTATCAAAAGCCGCTGAGAGGTCTAATAGGACCAGAACAGAGGAACAACCCCTGTCCCGAGCCCTCCAGAGATCATCCACCAATGCGACCAATGCCGTCTCCGTGCTGTACCCAGGCCTGAAGCCGGACTGGCACGGATCTAGATAGACGGTTTCATCCAGGAACTGTGGGAGCTGTCGCGCAACCACACTCTCCACAACCTTCGCAACAAAGCGAAGGTTGGAGACCGGACGATAGTTTGCCAAAACGGCCGGGTCCAGAGAAGGCTTCTTGAGGAGGGGCCTCACCACCGCCTCTTTCAAGGCGGGAGGCAAGAAACCCTCTCAAAGAAGCATTTATGATCCTCTGGAGCCAGCCTCGTGTTACCTCCCGGGTGGCCAGTACCAGCCAGGAGGGGCACGGGTCCAATAAACATGTGGTTGCGTTTAGCCTCCCCAGGATCCTGTCCACGTCCTCAGGAGTCACAGGGTCGAACTCATCCCAGATAACATTCTCAAGATCAGCCTCAGTCACCCCGCCGGGATCTACCCAGTCAGAGTCCAAGCCTTCCCGAATCTGAGCGATTTTATCGTGCAGATACTGTGCAAAATCCTCAGCCTGCCCTTGCAAGGGGTCTTCCCGCGCTCCCTGATGTAGGAGGGAGCGAGTCACCCTAAACAAGGCGGCTGGGCGGTTATCTGCCGATGCAATAAGAGCGGAAAAGTGGTTACGCTTTGCCGCTTTTATCGCCACTAGATAGGTCTTAATATGAGACCTAACTAGTGTTCGGTTGGATTCGGAGCGACTGGCCCTCCAACCACTCTCTAGGCGTCTTTTCCGGCGCTTCATCCCCCTCAGCTCCTCGGAAAACCAAGGGGCCGGGCAGGTTCGGCGTCGGGTCAGAGGCCGCAAAGGCACGACTCGGTCCAGAGCACCGGCGGCTGTCCTATCCCAGGCAGCCACCAGATCTTCAGCTGAGTCGTGAGCCAGAGTTTCAGGAACTGGCCCAAGCTCCCTCTGGAACCTATCAGGATCCATTAGGTGCCTGGGGCGGAACCACCTGGTCGGTTCCGCCTCCCTGCAGTGGGGTGCAGCGGTCGAAAGGTCCAGTCTCAGGAGAGAATGGCCCAACCATGACAGGGGTTCAATAACTATATCCCCTATATCCAGACCACTCCGCCACTGACCAGAGATAAAAACCAAGTCCAGAGTGTGTCCTCCCACGTGAGTGGGGCCATGAATTAATTGTGTCAGGTCCATGGCTGTCATGGAAGCCATAAACTCCAGAGCCATCCCAGACGCCTCACCGGTAGATGGCAGGTTGAAATCCCCCATGACCAAAAGTCTGGGGGTATCAACCGCCACCCCAGCAATAACGTTGAGAAGCTCGGGCAGGGCCACTGTCACGTGGCAGGGAGCCAGGTACGCGATCAGCAGGCCCACCTGCATCCCATGGCCCCACTTCACCAGGAGAGACTCACATCCGGCTATCTGAGGTACAGTGGCCTCCCTCGGATCAAGACCTTCCTTTATAACGACCGCCACCCCCCCCACCCCTGCCCTGGGCCCTTGGCTGATGGAATGCGTGGAAACCTGGTGGGCACATCTCTACGAGGGGGACCCCCCCCTCTTGGCCCAACCAGGTCTCTGTAATACCTGCCAGGTCCGCACCCCCCTCCTGTATTAGCTCACAAATGAGGGGGGGCTTATTAACCACGGACCTGGCGTTGCACAACATCAGTCTAAAGCCTGGGCTCTGAGACTCTGGACAGCCGGGGAGACGAGAAGAGTCATGGGGGCCGAGGCATGCCACCGCTTGGAGATAGCGGGTGCGTGCCCCCACCACCTGATGTGGCCCCCTACTCCCGCCATATCTGCCCCTCCCAACCACGGTCCTGATAGAACTGCCCTCCACCCTATCCACACTGAGCTCCTCCACACCCCGCTCCCCGCCTTCTGTTCCATGCCCCTGTAACGAGCCTGACCTATGCCCCTCCCTCCCCACCCCCCGCCCTAAACCCCTTAAAAGATTACAAAAAGACAATTTTAAAAAACCCCACAACCCCCTCTTTGCGGCATATTTAGTGTACATCTGACTTTGGGGATATTTCTTCATAACCAAACAAAAGTGTATTTTCTCTGCAGTTCACACTCCTTTTTTGCTGAATCTGGATGTCACAAAGCAAAGCCCACATTTTGTAATTAACCCCCGCGCCTGTTTTGGCTGGCAGACTGCTGCAGGAGGCTGAGTGCTGTCATGCCCCCAGCCACGCCCCCCCTCCAGCCGGTCATTAGGGCAGAGAACCCGTTGTTAAATTATTGGCAGCCCTCAACCTCTGCTAGAGAAAATTGGATGCCAAGTCTAATTTATGAGGAGTTCAAATAAATACAATCCTAAATCAGTCTAGCAATAAGTCTGTAGCTTTAGACCTTCAGTATAAGATTCAGAGAAACGAAATTACTTTTTAGTAAGAGAACTGTGGGGTATCTTTCAAGTATATGTTCCTCCACAAATGTTTTTTCCTTGCAAGGCAGAAATAAAGGAATTTCTTTCTTTTCTAGTTAAAAAGCATGGAGCAACAAATTAGAAGAAAGTAAACATAGTTTTAAATCGATTCAGCTGTAGTAGAAACCAGGTAATTAGACATTGTTCACTTTAATAATATAGTAGACTAGAAGGAGCATCTCTTTGCAATGAAACTACGTTAGAAATAAGGGAAAATGAATTTTGGAGCAGGGAAATTGTTATACCACTGTTTGATTATTGCTACATAGACTCTTGATATGGCATTGAAACAATAATAGGAAATAATCAAACTGCTCAAACATGTTTTGATTATAAATATGTTCAAATTACTGTTAACAGTTATAAACAGGGTTATCAGCTCTAAAGCACAGAAATTTGGATGTTTTTAGAAGGCAGCAGAGATGGAGTAAATTCTTAATATTTTGCTTCCATCTAGTGGCAGTCTAGATTTTTGCAGCCCAGATCTGTTAGTTTGCTAACTTCACCCTGCCACAGTATGGCTTAAGTACAGCAGGTATGGTATAATGTGTATAATTTAAAGTAAAATCACAGGAAATGTTAAGAATGGTGGGAATTACATCAAAATATAGAAGGTGGAGATCAGTGGTGGAATTCAATTTTTTTTACTACTGGTTTGTGTGGGCGTGGCTTGGTGGGCATGGCAGGGGAAGGATACTGCAAAATATCCATTCCCACCCAACTCACGGGAAGGATACCTCAAAATCCCCATTCCCTCCCCACTCTGGGGCCAGCCAGAGGTGGTATTTGCTGGTTCTCCGAACTACTCAAAATTTGCGCTACCGGTTCTCCAGAACCTGTTAGAACCTGTTGAACAGTACCCCTGGTGGAGATCCCGCAATTATTCGTTGCAGGTGACCGTGGGTAGTTTGTGGGACTATTAGATTTCCGCCTGCACAATTACTTCAGTGAATAAAATTTCTGGAAGCATTATGTCTTTTACAGATGCATTATAGATCATTTTTGAGGAGTGGCATCTCTATTAAGTGATGAAGGGAGGTTGGTATCAAGTGATTGGGGATTATCTGCTTGGATAATTCTCCCCCCATCTCACATTTCATATGAAAGATTAGTGCTAATGGTGGATGTAAATTACTGTAACTTCTTAACATGTAATAGCAAATGAGGCTCAGCAAATTTTTTACACTTTATGATGCATGGATATTAAATATTTAGTTTCCAATCCCTTTGTCTTTTGAAGAACAGGTCAGAACTGGAATAGACTTTACTCTCACTTTAACACAAAGGCTATTTTTGGTGACTGTCCATCCATGTCCGACAACTGGAAAAATCCTGTCATTAATTCCTTCTATAAAGAGAATGCTAGAAAATGTGAAACAAAAATTACAGAGGAATTAATTTAAATTTTGGCAGAATTCTGATAGAAAAGATTCAAAAGATAAAATTAAGCAATGTTTGGAAGACATAGAATTACTTTAAGTTGGTCAAGGCTGCACAGTTCAGGTTTTGGTGTTCAACATGTCCTTCAGAATAAATAAATAAGAAAATTTATGGTATATTAGTTGATATAAAGAAGGCATATGATAAAGCGAATAGGCTTGAATCATGAAACATTTTGTGAAAAAATGGAAAGATACAATGGAAGTAAATCATGTATGAGAATAAATGTGATACTTAGTGAATAGTTTAATAGTCCTCAACTTACAACAGTTCATTTAGTGACCATTCAAAGTTACAATGGGTTTCAAAAAAGTGACTTAAGACAGTTTTTCACACTTATGTCCGTTGCAGCATCCCCTTGGTTACATAATTTACATTTGGATACTTGACAACTGACTCATATTTATATGGTTGCAGTGTCCTGAGGTCACGTGATCACCTTCTGTGACCTTTTGACAAGGAAGGTCAAGCCAGATTCAGTTAACAACTGTGTTATTAACTTAACAACTTCAGTGATTTACTTAACAACTTTGGCAAGAAAAGTCATAAAATGGGACAAAATTCACTTAACAAACATTTCAGTTAACAGAAATTTTGGGTTAGATTTTGGTTGTAATGGATTTAGCAGTTGTAACAATTTGGTTAAGAGCAGGAATTTTTGTGGTTTGGTCAATTAACGCATATGGCTTTTATCTATGTTCCATTATATTCTCTCCTTAGATCTTAGAACTGTTATCTATGTCTTCTTTTCTTTTCTTTTTTAAAGCATGAACACATTAGGTAGATGAAAATAAAAACATCCCCATAGCTTTTTATTCCATCTGTACAGAAACACATGAGAATAGTACAGCATATTACACTCAAATTACATTCATTATACAAAAGATGGTGTATTTGGCCTGATCTGATCATTCCAGTAGAAGATGAAGCTCAATTTTAAAATAATTGCAATAGGGTCCCTCCCTGCCCCCCGCATTATTGCTCATCTTGACCCAACATTTAGTTGTGTGGGTTCTAATGAGTATATGTCTGCTTATTTTAAGATTGTTTTAGGACTTAAGATAACTTTCATTCTCTTTTGCTTTTAGATTGTATTAAACCATTATGGCAAAAAACCCCATGTTTTTAATAGGAAATCTGGTAATTGTACTCCTACATAGCAAAACAAAAAACAAAACAAATAAAAGGAATTTAGAGCTGAAAATACAATATTTACTAAGAACAATTGAAAAAAGCTTGTGGCACTGTTGTTTCAGTTCTTACTCTCCAACCCTTTGAACAAATAACCTCTGTTGATTCAGTTCCACACTTAAGAAATTTTTTGGACACATTTTTTGCTGTCCATCCTATTTTGTGGGGGAGGTGAGCAAAGTGATCTATTCTGCTGCTTCCAGAATACACAGTAACAAGAATTGGGTAGAGTGTAATTCATGATGGCATTTGCCAGAATTCATAACCTTTCTGGCCTTAACATTGTTTTTCTCATCTCATTCTGCTGTGGGTGTACAGAAATAAGGTATTTAGGAAAACAATACAAATAATGAATATTTTGCAAGTATTTTGCCCTATGAATCCCCCTTGTTATTAGGTTGTTATTGTACATTAGTGGAAACCAGGGGTGAAATCTATTTACCTGAAATCTACTGGTTCGGAAGTGCACGCCCTGCACACACATCACATGCAATTTTTGGACCCTCTGCACATGTGCAAAGCTGCCTGCGCATATGCAGAGGGTAAAAAACAGGTAAAACCCTGGTTTTAACCAGGAAGTAACAACATCTGGGTGGGTGGGCGGAGCCTTGTGTTGCTGCCGCTACCGGTTCTCTGAGCCACGTGCCACCGCCGCTACCGGTTTGGCTGAACCTGTCTGAACCGGTAGCATTTCACCTCTGCTGTCAACTCCTGGCAATTGCTTGGACTAGTCGCTGCAGTTTTTCTGGCAAGTTTTTTTTCCTAGTAGTGGTTTGCCCTGACTTGCTTTCTAAGGCAGAGGGAGAAGAACTGGCCCAAGGTCATCTAGTTTACTTCATGGCTAAAGTGGAACTGGAATTCGTGGTCCCCCAGAAGTTTTCCTCATGGGACCAATGGATAAACAGTGGAAAAAAGACGGGGAACTTTGTTTTTGTACATGAAAACAACATCAAATTGCTCAGAGTTATTAATTTAACATGGGTAGTCACATTAACCTGATTCAATAAAGTAGATTTCAAACATTGCTTCTTTCCTTGTTTTGGGTGTTTCCGTCCAATCTACTGCACCTTTGCTAATAGCCTTTATACTGTTATATCTTGTGCACGTATCTTCTTTGTTTTTTTCCTTTCTATGTCCAAAATATATACTGCACCTTTACTAATCATAGTTAGAAGCCTTTAGACTGTTGTATCTTGTGCACTAGTTATGGTTTTTCTTGGCTCGAGGTGCCCTGCTTATAATCACTTATTCCTTGACCAAGACTTGATTTGATTATTGCAGTTCTACATGGGGCTGCCTTTGAGAGGCTACAAAAAGAGAGAGGGAGGAAGAGAGGAGGAGAAGGAGAAAGGAAGAGGAAGTAGGGAGGAGAAGAAGGGGGGAAGAGAAAGTAAGAAGGAAAGAAAAGAGAGAGGTGGTAGGTTTGAGGAGAAAGATTGCTGTACAATAAAAAAGATGAAAGGGAAGAAAGGCAACCCCAAGCAAATATAAAGAGATTAAGATAAAGAATGAATTGTTAAACTTTAAAGAATAAAAGAGAACAAATATGAATAAATAACAATAATTAGAAACACACATACAAACATACAATGTATTTTCTTTGAACAGAGTATTTGGCCGGTTCACAAATTTAAACAGTGTTTACTCATTGCAATTAAATTTACAATTTCTATATTTCCTTTTTGCCATGTTTATTCCTCATCTATTTTTGTAAAAAACCAATATTACCCTTCATCCTCATCTCTAATCTTAATAAAATTCAATTTTCCCCTTCTATTCTACATTATACCCCTTCCCATTGTCACCTATTTTTATATCCATCCTCTCCCTTTCTCCTTCTCCTCCTCTCTTCCTCCCTCTCTTACCCTCACTCCTACTCTAATTTCCCTTCCCTTCCTTCATCCCTCTCTATTGCTGTATCCTTTTATGCATATGGACTACTCAGAGGGCTGAAAAAGTTATTTCTGACTGGTTCTCGCACTTTTGACCAGTCCTCGAACTTACAACTGTCCTCACAATTTACGTTTTTGCCTCTGACAACGCTTTATTTGGCTACCTTATTCTAATCTAGAGAGTATGCTATTCATTTGGGAAGGAATAACAAAAAAAATGTGGCATCTTAATATTTATTTATTTATTTATTTATTTATTTATTTATTTATTTATTTATTATTGAATTTCTGTACTGCCCATCTCCCTGAGGACTCAGGGCAGTGTATGCCATGGAGCGCTTTGAAGGTGATAACCAGCACCTTGAAGTGCACCCGGAAGACCACCGGGAGCCAGTGCAGCTCGCGCAGGAGCGGTGTTACATGGGAGCGCCATGCTGCTCCCGTCACTATCTGCGCTGCTGCATTCTGGACCAGCTGGAGCCTCCGGGTGCTCCTCAAGGGGAGCCCCATGTAGAGAGCGTTGCAGTAGTCAAGGCGAGAGGTGACGAGGGCATGAGTGACTGTGCACAGGGAATCCCGATCAAGAAAGGGCCACAACTGGCGAATCAGGCGAACCTGACAAAAGGTCCCCCTGGTTACAGCTGTCAGATGTTCCTCCAAGGACAGCTGCATATCCAGGAGGACTCCCAGATTGCGAGCCCTCTCTGTGGGGGCCAATGACTCGCCCCCAATAGTCAGTGATGAGGTCAACTGACTATATCGGGATGCCGGGAGCCACAGCCACTCAGTCTTGGAAGGGTTGAGCTTGAGCCTGTTCCTCCCCATCCAGACCCGTACAGCCTCCAGGCACTGGGACATCACTTCAAGGGCATTGTTGGGGTGGCATGGGGTGGAGATGTACAGCTGGGTGTCATCAGCGTACTGGTGGTATCTCACCCCAAAGCCACGGATGATCTCACCCAGCGGCTTCACATAAATGTTGAACAGAAGGGGCGAGAGGACTGATCCCTGCGGCACTCCACAAATGAGAGGCCTCGAGGTCGACCTCTGCCCCCCTGCCAACACAAACTGCGACCGGTCGGAGAGAAAGGAGAACCACCGCAACACGGTGCCTCCCACCTCCAACTCTTCCAGCCGGTGCAGCATGATACCATGGTCGATGGTATCAAAAGCCACTGAGAGGTCTAACAGGACCAGAACAGAGGAACAACCCCTGTCCCGAGCCCTCCAGAGATCATCAGCCAACGCGACCAATGCCGTTTCCGTGCTGTGCCCAGATCTGAAACCCGACTGGAACGGATCTAGATAAGATGTTTCCTCCAGGAATTGCGGAAACTGTCGTGCGACCACACTCTCAACAACCTTCGCCATAAAGCGAAGGTTGGAGACAGGACGATAGTTGGCCAATATTGCCGGATCCAGGGACGGCTTCTTGAGGAGAGGCCTCACCACTGCCTCTTTCAAGGCTGTGGGGAAGTAACTCTCACTCAACGAAGCGTTGATAACACCCTGGAGCCAGCCTCGTGTAACCTCCCGGGAAGCCAGTACCAACCAGGAGGGACACGGGTCCAGTAAACATGTGGCCGCACTAAGTCTCCCCAAAATCCTGTCCACATCATCAGGAGTCACAGCATCAAACTCCTCCCAGATAACATTCTCAAGACTATTCCTAGTCACCCTGCCCTGATCTACCCAGTCAGAGTCCAAATCCCCCCGGATCTGAGCGATTTTGTCATACAGGTATTGTCCGAAATCCTCCGCCCTGCCTTCCAAGGGATCCTCCCGCACTCCCGGATGGAGCAGGGAGCGGGTAACACTGAACAGGGCGGCCGGACGATTCCCTGATGACGCAATAGAGGCGGAAAAGTAATTAAACTTTGCCGTCTTTATCGCCACTAGGTAGGCCTTAATATGCGACCTTACCCGTATTCGATCAGATTCAGCGAGACTGGCCCTCCAACTGCTCTCCAGGCGTCTTTTCCGGTGCTTCATTTCCCTCAGCTCCTCAGTGAACCAAGGAGCCGCGCGGGATCGGCACCGGGTCAGAGGCCGCAAAGGCACGACTCGGTCCAAGGCCCCACCAGCCGCCCAGTCCCAGGCGGCTACCAGCTCCTCGGCTGAGTCATGTGCTAGAACCTCAGGAAATGGCCCAAGCTCCGTCTGGAACCTCTCAGGATCCATCAGGCGCCTGGGGCGGATCCATCTAATTGGATCCGCCTCCCTGCGGCGGGGGGCAGCGGTTCAAAAATCCAGGCGAAGGAGTGAGTGGTCTGTCCATGACAAGGGTTCCACGTCTATATCCCCAATAACAAGACCACTCAACCACTGGCCAGAGACAAAAATCAGATCCAGAGTGTGACCCCCCTGTGAGTAGGGCCATGAACTAACTGGGTCAGGTCAATGGCCGTCATGGAAGCCATGAGCTCCCGAGCCACCTCAGACGTTTCACCAACGGATGGCAAGTTGAAATCACCCATGACTAAAAGCCTGGGTGTATCTACTGCCACTGTGGCTATCACATCGAGTAGCTCAGGTAGGGCTGTTGCCACGCGGCAGGGAGCCAGGTACGTAAGCAACAAGCCCATCTGAACCCCATGACCCCACCTCACAAGGAGGGACTCACATCCGGCTATCTGAGGCACAGTGGTCTCCCTAGGACCCAGATCCTCGTTAATAATAACCGCCACCCCCCCGCCCCTCCCCTGGGCCCTCGGCTGATGGAATGCTATGAAGCCTGGTGGGCACATTTCAGCCAGAGGGACACCGCCCTCCGGGCCCAACCAGGTCTCCGTAATACCCGCCAGGTCCGCTCCTCCCTCTTGTATAAGATCGTGAATGAGGGGGGCCTTATTTACCACGGACCTAGCGTTGCATAACATCATGACTTATATAACAAAAAAAAAAAATCGAACTTATAGGAAAAGGTCTGTCTAAGAAAGCATAAGAAAGGGAGAAGGGCTGTATATAAATTTGAAACAAAATAAAAAATAAAAATAAAATAAATTTTATTGGAGATGTAAAAAGGATAATGCTTTTTTAAAGCACATGTTTTTACAATGTCCTATTTTGGGAAAATAGTAGATTATAAAAATGTGATTATGGAAAAAATGTTAAAATTTCAGAAGATAATATTCTCTTGAATTACATTACCTATTACATAGAATTTGACAACTGAATAATGTAAATGGATACTCCTTGCCCTTGCTATGGCCAAGAGACTGATACTGTAGAATTGGAAAGATAAATATATGGTCCATTCACTGAATGAATACCTGATTACACTTGCCACCCATCAACAGATTGCCTCTAAATGTAGAATTTGTATGGACAAATATGAAATATGGAACTCATTTATACTGTAAGTTAAAGATAAATGATAAATATACAAATATGTTAGAAATAAATATATATGTACTTTAATTTTAGATATTATTTTTGACTTTTAAAAAGTTTTTTTTAAAAAATGTATTTGTGTTATATTCCTTTTTCTGTTATTTTTAAAATCAATTAAAAAAAGATGGTTGAAATTCTTGCTTAGACCCCATCCCTCTTCCTTTCAGCTGAAACACATTTTCAAAATTTGGTTTTGTTGTCATCGTTCTGCAATCTTTATTTTGGCGCGCTCGAAATGAGACTGTGCGCGTATGTTTTGATTTTTAGTGAAAGCCGCTAAGTAAATTTTTTTAAAAAATTGTCCGTCCTACCGAGACCGTCCACAACGACTTGTACGTGGCTGGGGATGATGGATATTGCAGCCGGACACATCTGGAGGCCCCAAGCTGGGGAAGGCATATCTGCAGGAGGCATTCCCCCCCCCCCCAAGGCGGTGCGGGAGCGTTTCTGTGCCCGTGGAGAAGCAGCCAGACCCTTCCCCCGATTCCCCCGAGGTATTAACTCGAGTTGAAATCGCAGCGGGCGGAGGGAAGAGGAAATAGTTTTCATCGAAGATACCAGACTACGCCTCGCTAGCTTCTTTCGGCTGACTGGCACTCCGCCCGAAGCGACGGGCGATTTGAACGAAAGGAAAGCAGCAGGAGCTTGAAGTTGCTAGACGGAGTGCGCACCAACTTCGCATTTATCTGTCCGAGTCTCCCTTTGCAATCCTGCATCTCCTCGTCCAGTTTTCTTCTGCAAAACCATGGCCGACGACGAGGAATTCCCGTAAGTGGACGTTGCGACCAAGGCAGATTTGGAGGGGGTAAACTCAGAAACTTGGATCACCTTTCCATTAGTGGAAAAAGCTGGGAGGGCAGCCGGCCCTTTTCAATCTGCTTCTTTGTATCTCTTGGGTTCAGTTCGCGCTGCCCGGACATTGAAGGCTGGGGGGAGGCTTCACTCTGCTGTCGGGTTCGGGGCTGAGGGGGTGGGGGTGGGGGTGGCAGCGCTTTAAGGCCACTTGTGCAGCTGAAGCAAGAATCACCTCATCCCACGTCCTCCCCTCCCGGTCAAAGAATGAAGATGGGGGTGGGGGGAGAGAGAAAAGCGAAGGGAAAAATATAGTCGCCTCCCAAATCTCCAAAGGATGTGGAGTTGAGATCTGGCTAGCGCGCCATTACCAAATAAAAGCGGAAGGGAGGATATTCACTCCTGTTGCTTCTCTCCCTGTCCGTCTGTCTGTCTGCCTCCCTCTTTCCCCACCCCTTGCGTGTAATTGAAACAATTTAGAGGAGGGGGAGAGGCTTTTAACTCTTTCCTAGGTTTCTCCCTAATGGAGGGAACAGATTTTTTTTCAGGAAAAATGGAGAAGGGCTGTCAGAAAGAGACTTGGAGTTTCCCCCCACTATCAAAATGCAGCACTCTCTAGTGTGATATTCAATGCGTTGCTCTTCTCTCTATTTGAAGTCAGGCCAGGTCTTTTGACTATCTTCCAGGAAAACCCTAGGGTTGGGTCTTGGCCCATGAATACGCTCTGGCATTCTTTTTCTGCTGGGCCTCTTGACTGCCTTAATTCCATTCTTAGCCCATCATGAGGCAGCCTTATATTTAGCTGTAACAGGGTAAAAACAGTGTTTCCCCCCTTAATCTGGCTCCAGATACAATCCAAGAGATCCTCAAGCTGTTTAAAAGTCTAAAACAGAAGATTTGCAAAAGACTAATTTTTAGAAGAAAGAGTTTGAAAAACAAGTTAATTTAAAGATAATAGGGTATGCATCTCGCCAAACTCATTGAAGACCAGGAAATTATGCTATGAAAGAACGTACAGGTAATTCTGGAGTTACGACCACAATTCAGCTCAACATTTATATTCCTAAGTGAAACATTTGTTAAGTGAGTTTTACAACCTTTCTTGCAACAGCTGTTAAGTGAATCATTTCAGATGTTAAGTTAGCAACATGGTTTTTAAGTGAATCTGGCTTCCCCATTGACTTTGCTTGTCAGAAGGGTGCAAAAGCTGATCACATGACCCCAGGACACTGCAACACCGGTCATAAGTATGAACCAGTTGCCAATCATCTAAATTTTGATCATGTGGCCATGGAGATGCTGCAATCATCAGAAGTGTGAAATTCTAAAATGATGGCCTCAAATAGGGAAGGACCGACTAGTTCAAGCTGCAATGGAAATGGAGCCGATCACTTAGTTGATTTGATTGTGCAGTTGCTGCCATGGGCTGTGGAGTAAGGGTTTTATTATGGGTTTTATTATGCAGCAGATTTTTTAAAAAATGTTGTAAACCTCCCAAGGTTACCTATTGTGAGTTGGGCAGCTACGTACATTTTCTTAATAAAATAAAATACATATATTTCTCTCACACACAGCTGTACACACATACATGGACAACCTCTCACACATAACTGAATATATAGAAAACATCTTTGATGGAAGAAATGGCTCTTTTCTCCCTGAGAATCAGATTAAAAAGCCTTCAAGTATTATTAGCATTGCCAGTGAAAATGAACACTGTTATGTTGAAGAATAAATTTGTTTAGTTGATGTTCAGGTAGGACTGAGGAAGTTTGAGAGGCCAGGAAGCAAGTCATGAGCCATTCAGCTATATTGCCAAATTCTAAAGTATGTGTTTGAGTTTAATGCGTGAACCAAGCCCTGTTTGTTCCGCACTGACAAGTAGCTCTGTGCCGCTCTTAGTCATAGTTCCCCTCCAATGCAAATTATTTCTGTTTGATTGCTCTGCCATTGAATCTTGCTGAAAGCTTCATTGTGCCACTTACATAATAAATGCCATTTCTGTGCTTTGAAATAAGTATGTGAATACTCCAAATACTATACTGGAGCCATAAAGTTGGTTAGGTAGATCAATCAGTCAACCAACAAACCAACAAACCAATCATTGATCTAACTATACATCTGACAGCAGTGACTCTGGGTGGTTTTCATTGTTAAAACAATCCAAGTCACAACTGTCAAGGTCAGAACAGTAATCCCAGTTTATAAAAACTAGCATTAAGCAGCAGAGCTCATTTCAGTTTCTGGCCCAAGTGCCTGGGGGAACAGCCTGGTCTTAAGGGTCTTACCAAAGTCTAACAGGAAGGTGCTGATTCACATATTTCCAGAGGGATGTTATTCCACAGGGCAGGCAGTGTTAGAGGAAATCATGATTCCACATAATGTTGAATCTATTGCTTCTGGCCAAATTGCTTTGAAATACAGTGGTATTTTGCCAAATAATTACTTCTTAAGATCTTGGAAATAAAATATAAAATTTAATAATATAGTTACAGACATACAATATTTAGGTATTTTGCTTTATTTTTAGTTTATAGAGTTTTTTTCACTCCCTTCCTCTCCCCATAATCTGTTTTTTCCATTCTCTTTTTTCTTTTTCATGTTGATTCCTACCTATTAAATATATGAGTTTCCCCCTCCCCATCTTTTTACCATATAGCTTTGTTTTTCTATAATGGGTCCTGTGATCACCATTTGTGACCTTTTCCCACTGGCTTCTGACAAGCAAATTCTATGGGGAAAGCTGCATTCATTTAATAATCACGTGATTCACTTAACAACTGCAGTAATTCACTTAATAACCATGGCAAGGGTCATAAACTCAAACAACCACCTTAGTTAGCAACAGAAATTCCCAATTATGGTAATAAGTCAAGGACTACCTGTAGTTTCTCATCATCTCTAAATATAAGGGAATCCAGATATAACCATTTTCCTCTTTTAACCCTGAAACTGATCAAAGAAACCAACTTGGTAAATCTTCCCTGAACGCTTAAGGGTGTCACTTTTTAATCCCTTCAGAAAGAGCCCCAAGTTAGTTTTTTGTTCATTTTTGTAGCCATAGGTCTTTCAAAACTTTAACAGATTTAAAGTTTAAAATAACAGATTTAGTATATCCAATAAATATACTTTTGTCCTTTTGTTTATCCCTTCTAGAAAATCATTCAAGACCTTAGCAAAAATCTTTTGTATAGTTATTCATCCATTTCCTGAGAGTTGTGCACCACCTTTTGTCAGGGTTCCAAGGAACACCCCCAACGAAATAAAGTTCTGAGGCCTGAGGTTCCTCAAAGTTCCAATTTATTAGATATGTCATGTTGGCACATCTGGGAAAACCTGAGTCTGAAAGCTTCCAGGTTTTCCACACCCAGCTGACAGTTCACAGCCCTACCCCACACCCACAAGTTCATCCCATTGTCCAATCCACTCTTCACACTCAACTGGATACAATCTTCAGGCAGTCTCCATCAGACGCAGGCAAAAGTCCTTGAATACGTAATGTTGTTATGACTAACTTTATACCATTCCAACAACAACCCCCTCCCAACTTCTCCAGTTAAAATATGTGGCAGTTAAGAAGCAAAAAAGAAAATTGTCTTCCAAATCTGACACTTTTAGGGAATAAATCAATTCCATTTGTATGTCTATATTTTTCTCCATATACTACAGTTAAATCCCCAAATCCACAGTTAAATTCAAAGTAATTTCAAAATTATCAGCTGCAGCTTCTTTTTGATCTGTAACTTCATTACAACATGCTGGGTCAATTTTATTGAGATTATCTGGTGGTTGTTTTTTTTACAACAGATTGGCCAAAAATATACAATTATGTATAGAAATCTGCTCCATTCTTTATCCTGTGGCTCCCTCTAGTGTACAGCCTTCAAGGTCCCTATATCATAAAAATCCCCAAAAATATCTCATTTGTGAGATAATTATTTCTAATTACCATAAATCAAAGCTATAAAGGAAGTCCTCAACTTACAACAGTTCATTTAGTGACCGTTCAAAGTTACAACGACCCTGAAAAAAGTGATTTATGACCATTTTTCAAAGTTAAGACCGTTGCAACATTCCCATGGCCACATGATCAAAATTCAGACTCTTGGCAACTGTCTCATATTTACGATGGTTGCAGTGTCTCAGGATCATGTGATCCCCTTTTGCAACCTTCTGACAAGCAAAGTCAATGAGGAAGCCAGATTCATTTAACAACTGTGTTAGTATCTTAACAAATGCAGTGATTCACTTAATGACTGTGACAAGAAAGGTCGTAAAATGGGGCAAAATTCGCTTAACTGTTTCATTTAGCAACAGAAATTTGTGGCTTTACTTCCTGTACTTGTACTTCCAAATCAATCTGGACCCTTAATCCATTGTAACTTTTGAAATCTATATTCTGAGTACCCTTTTGCTGTATAATCCTATATTTCATATATTTCAAAGGTGTTTCATAATCTAACTTGCATTGTTTTCCGCTAAGGGGGAAGAGACTTACTTGATGAATACTGGAAAATCTTGCTGATCTGAAGAGTCTTAAACTCTCCAACAATAATAAAAAAAGGAAATCCAAAAGTTGATTAAGAATCGAGGCTCAATCAAGGTTAATGTCCATAAAAGGCGGTGTTGCAGGATTGACCTTGGTGGAATCCTGATTCCTAGCCACTCAAATCATAAACTGGCTACAGAATGGCAATTGCTACTGCCTGCTGCAGTTAGTCCTCGCTTAACAAGCACAATTGAGCTCAGAATTTTGGTTGTAAGTTGTTGTAGTTGCTAACCGAGTTACAATGGTCATAAAGCAAGTCATTATAGTAATTAAGCAAACCGTATAGTCATTAAGCAGACCATATGATGCTTAAGTGAACCAGTGTATCCAATGAATGTTGCAAATCCAAAACACTGAAAATTGTGGTTACATAACAACAAGGCACTGCAAATGGTTTAAATGTGGGCCAGTTGCCAAGCACCCAAAATGTGATCATGTAACCTTGGGCGTGTGTGTGTGTGTGTGTGTGTGTGTGTGTGTGTGTGTGACAGTCATAACTTGGAGGACAGGTCACAAGTCACTTTTTTGGAGTTCATCAAAATTTTGAGTTGTCATTAGGTGACCAGTTTATTTAGGCTGTCCATTTTGCTATATATCTACTTCATGTAAATAAAATAAAAATTAAAGTAAAGTAAAATGTAAATTAAAAACTGGGATCGCTTGTGTATGAATGGCAGTTTGTGTTTTAAAAATGAAACATACAGATACAAATTTTGTATTTTTTCATCATGTTTCTTTAACAGGAACACTTTCCAAGTAAATGATACTTGTAAAAGTTCAATTGAAGCGGGTGTTTTTCTACATTATTCACTGATTCCATCGGTAAGTAGACCAATAATCTGACAACCATTGACTACTACTTGGACTCTCCTGATTGATGAGTGCACCCTAAGACTCATTGGAGAAAGCCCATTTAGATGCATTTCCAAAGCTGGCAGCCTCTGGATGCATAATCCAGATGCAATTCCCAATATTCTTATCAAAAAAGATCTAGCTGTGGATGAGGAGACACAGACATTTTTTAATGAATGACTGTGTCTATTTATTTGTATCCCACCTTTATTATTTTTACAAATAACTCAAGATGGCAAACATATCCAATCCTTCCCCCTCCTATTTCCCCCCCAATGACAACCCTGTAAGGTGTGTAGGACTGAGAAAAGGAGACTTGCCCTTTGTCACCCAGTTGGCTTTCATGGCTAAGGTAGGATTTAAACTCATGGTCTTCTACTTTTTAGCCAGATGCCTTAACCACTAGACCAAACTGGCTCATATGTAAGTACTGGATTGAAGATGGCTGCCTTTGGGACAAGGCAAAGCTTGCATTTATCTACGTGCTTCAGTGTCCCAAGAACAAGCTTACAAAGGAGCATATGGATGCTTGTGTTTACAAATGTGAAAAGCAGAGCTCTCCCACCCTACAGCAGATGCAGGGGAGAAATGATATTTGACTTATCAAAGCCCTTAATTTTCTATCTATCCAAGGCACTAGGCAACATAATACTTATTCTACTGGGTGGATCTGGGAGGAAATTTGCAGGATGAATGTTTGCTCAGAATTCTGACCTAGTTTTGATTTACATTGGCTGGTGAAACATGTATCGATCTCTGAATTGTTGGGTACCTTAATACCGTCTACACTGAAGATTTATTGATGCCTTCATTGTGGTTCATGATAGTTCTTCATAACATTAATCATGTTTTTTTTCTGCTCCTGCAGGTTGTCATCATTTTGATCCTGGCCTGTCTTGAAAAGAGAACAAAAAGATTCTGGTTTGATGACAAATATCCCATATGTCCAAGACGTTGTGGGTTACTGCTGTGAGTTGGACAATACTTGCTGGCCATTCCTGAGTAGCAGTCTGTGACGTACAAGTTTGGGGACTTGTAGCCTTTTGGAAGCAGAAACTGCAGTTGCCTAAGCTGTCCTTTAGGCCCTTGGCATAAAAAATAAAATGATTCAGTCAAATATCTCCTGCATATTTATATTTTGTGATGAAAAACAGTTTTAATAATTCCAAAGCAGGTAATTTATTTATTTAGCATATGGCATCCAAAGCAGGTAAAAGAAAAACACTTTCTAAGGCAATTGTGGCCTCTAGTTTTAGTCTGACTCATATCAACCCTAGCCAGATAAGAAACCATCACTGTAACTGTAATCTAGCACATCTGAAAGACCATAGTACACATTGTTCCACTCATCTACATCACAAACAAGTGACAGAGATACTTTTTTCTGCAGTGTCCCTGGGTTGTTGCCTTTACTTACCACTTATTTTCTTGCAGACGTTTCATTACCAAACTAAGTAACATCTTCAGTACCACTAGCACTGATGATGTTACATAGTTTGGATAATGAAACGTTTGCAAGAAAACAACGTTTGCAAGAAAACAACCAATCTCAGAGAGCACCAAGGACCCCTCATTTCAACTCCGAGCTACAAATATTCTCCTTTATTGGGACTACTAGTATCATGCCAGTGTAATTCTTTGCTAGTTCAAGGTTGACTGGAAATTATTATACTTCTATAGTTTCGAAAGGGTCTCAATGTCTTTTTTTCATTATTTTACAGCCCAATGGACTCTGATGGCTCAATTAGCAACCGATGGTCATTGGGATTTGCATTTGGTGCTACTGCTAATAAAATCATGTTTCTATTTGAGAAAGAGTTCTTTCCAGAGGGACTTCCTGAATGGGCTAAAGGTAAAACTCATGATTAACAAGTGATAAGAGAGCAGTAGAGAAGCTCTGTGTCTTTGTATTCTCCCATTTTTCTGTTTAGCTATTTTTTAGTCTTAAGGTTACCTTGCAGACAATTGCAGATTGCAGACAATTAGTTTATTCAGGATGCAGTGAGGGCTAGACTTTAGAGCCAAACATGATCTTCAAGAGGACAGGTTATGAAGGCAGTGGCAAATAGCTTCAGTGTCAGCATTAGTAAGAGTAGGCAAGGCCTCCCCAGTATAAATACATAGCCATTTAAAACCCTCCTCCTTGTAACACCATGACATTAAATATGTTACTAGGAGCATGCATTCTTATTTGGGACTGAAGATAAGACCCTAACATCTGCAACATGTCAAGCCATAGCTGTAAGCAAATAACATATAATTGGAGTGGCTTAGGGGGTTCATGATAGGGAAATGCCAACAAATAGTGGGAAGAGTACTTTTCTTCTCCTTCTTAACTTTCCTTCTTTAAATTCTTCCTCCTATAACACAATATTTCCTCTCTGCTGACTTTCAGTTTTAAAACCTAATAGGCGATAATGATAGTAAAAGTAGAAAAAGACTCTTGTCAATTAAATATGTTTCATGGTGACTATATGGTTATGTCCATAGATAGATTGATTATGTCCCCTCAAGTCATTTTTGACTCTCAAGTGGCCATATACAGTAGATAGAGCTGCTCTATGATGATCTGTCCCTAACCTGGTCTTTCAGGTCTCCCAACTGTGCACTCATCACCATTATGATGGAAGAGTCCACCCTCTTTGCTACTGGTTGTCCTCTTATTCTCCTACCTTTCCCAGCATTAGGGCCTTCTCTAAGAAGCTAGATCTTTGCATAATGTGTCTGAAGTAGGATAATTTGAGCCTGGTCATTTGCACTTTAAATGTGAACTCTACATTGATTTGTTTGCGGATCGTTTTGTTGGCTTTCTTGTTTGTCTATGGTGTTCTCAGGAGTTCTCAAATAGTCCACATATATTAGAACACTATAAAAATTATCAAGAACATTTGCAGAAGGCACAGGAAGTAAGATATAATGTTAGTCTCCTCTGCCTATGCACTGGCACTTTCAGGTACATTTGGAGCTGAGAATTGCCCTCACACATAATGCTAATGTTTTTAACCATGTTTTCCTGAAGAAGCCTATTGAGCTAGTTCACATATAATGTTAAGCTATGGTTTATAGGTATCCTAGCTGGATTTATGCATCACATCAAGCCATAGCTAAACCATATTATGGTTTGGTGTATTATATGAATCTAAATGCTACTTGCCCATTGCATATGTCTATGAGTCCCAACTCCTTGTGCAATATACTATACTCTCATGTTACCAGATCACTATCAATAAATTCTAGATCGGGTGTCCGCAACCCATGGCTCTGGAGCCACATGTGGCTCTTTTGTCCCCCTGCTGTGGCTCCCTATCGGCTAAACCCATCACTGGCTGGCCCCACCCCTCACCCTCCCCTTCCAGTCACTCCTCGCCTGGCTTGAGAGAGATGAGAGATGAGAGAGAGAGAGAGAGAGAGAGAGAAAGTCAGAGACAGCGACAGAGAATGAAACACATAGAGAGAGATACTGGTTTCCCACAGAAAACACTGGGAGCCACAAAACCTGGGTAGGTGTGGCTGGGGGGTGTCATATGACTGGGCAGGAGTGAGTGACATTGAGTTGGCTACCCCCACCCAGGTTTTGTGGCTCCCGGTGTTTTCTTTTCCGTGGGAAAGGGGTTCAAATGGCTCTTTGAATGGTTAAGGTTGCAAACCCCTGGTCTAGATGATCACTCTATAGGAAGCTGGTAATTAGGACACCCCCCCGCCCCCGGTCACAAAATAGTGTGCAAGTTTTCAAGTGTTACAGAGCTCTAATAGGGCAAGAAATTATTAGAAAGAAAGAAAACAGAAATGAAAATTTGAGAAATATCCAAACATTCAAGAAATTGTTGAATGAACTCCATCAGAAATGGAATGGTGATGATTGCTCTAGAGATGTGCTCTTGTGGCTGGGATTGGTGAATGCCAAGTGAAGGTGATGGATATTAGCTACAGAAAGCCAAATGCAACAGGTCTCCTCCCCCAGAGAAGTTTACACAAGTCACCAACCTGTATAGCTAAGACCAGCCCAATTTATATCTCCAAAATTCATAAGAACCTTATCCTTAACTTAACACTCACCTCATACTGCTCATGATGAGATTTAGGAATATTCCTTAAGCAGCTAGACATTATCCTTCAGGTGCTGGAGGCTTGAAACTACAGTGTATGATTTTTATGTTATCAGTGTTACAAAAATATCCAGTTTTACCTCATAAGCCCATTAATAAAATTCTCAAAGTGCACTGAATATTTCTTTTATTTGAAATATTTATTTTCTGACAAAAATACATAAGTTTCTCTAAATGATGCAAAAATGATTTTGTAGTCTATAAAATTCAGCAAAGTTTAAAGAACTAATATGTTGTCTTATTACTGTTGTTAATGCCATGTGCTTTGTTGTTCCATATTGGATGGTCAGTGACTGTTATAAAAAAGTTTCTCAATCATTCACTGCTGAACAATAAAATAAAGATATATTTATGTCTTTTCTTCTGCAGTATTTTGGATCCTCCTCATGGCTTTTGAAGTGGGCATCTCCTCATACCCTTTCTTTGTCTGTCTTTTAACAAAATATGAAGTTGTAGGAGCAATTTTGGGGTTTCTTTACACAGCAGCTTGGTAAGCAGAATTTTAACAAGTCTCATGAATGAGAGTGAGTCTCAGACTGGGGATCAATTCTTGATATAACAGGGAAAATTACAATAAAGTGATTTCATACTAAAAATATTATCTAGAATTTCATAATAAAATATTATCTAGACATGACTTTTCAGTCAAGTAGAACTGTGGACATTCTTCCATAACTTCCAGAAATAATCCCAATTAAACTGTGAAGCAGCGATATTAAAGAATAGGTTAGCTTTTTAAAAAACCCGATAACTAAATTTCTAAAAATTAAAAATCAGAGGGGGAAGGAAACCTTGAAATAAACAATTCTGAATCCCAGAATTTGATGTGAGCTTCAGAGTTGTTCTGAGTTTATAGTTGTTACATATGCATAAGCTTTTTTTGATCTCAGCAAAATAACTGGAATAGATGGAGCAACTATTCTGATTTCTTGTTTGCTATAAAGCTAAAATCCTTAATGGAGGTATCTAAAATACAGGTATTTTAGATACCTCCAGATCTACATTTTACTTTCCCTGCCCTGAAACCTGAGAATCACATTGCCCTGTTCTGGGGAATCAGGAAAGGGCAAAGGCTTTCAGATTATGAACTAAACATTCATGGTGGGGGATGAAATAAAATAACCCCTTAGAGGTTCTAGGTTTTCTGATAGCCCAACCTACCATTTGCTCTTGAAGATAAGGAATCACTACACTATCAATTTAAATTTGAGAAGCAAAGTTATGAGCACTTAATTTATTGTAATACGTACTTAACAAGAAAACATGAAAAGGAGAGCCAGTTTGGGGTGGGGAATAAAAGCACTGAGCTAGAAAAAGGGAACTCGTAAATTCTAGTCTTCCTGGACTAGACCATGGAGCCAGTTGGGTAATTTTGGGCAAGTGACTCTAGTTCAGTGCTACAGCATTATAGTAAATCACTTATGAAAATATTGCCAAGAAAACTTCATGGAATTGTCCACATAGTTGCCAGGAGGGAGGGAGAGAGATGGTGTATGTGTGTGTTTTAGTATGGATGGATGGATGGATGGAAGGAAGGAAGGAAGGAAGGAAGGAAGGAAGGAAGGAAGGAATAGATCCTCTAGATGTAGTCAAGTGAATAGCTTGCTGCTACGGTACTTAGAAATCCTTCTATTAAACAGAATGAAGGCAATGGGGCATTGTGGGTGGTAAAACCAATAGTTGAGTGGCATCTTAAATACTTATAATTCATAAAATATATGGGCTAGTCCTATATAGTTAGATCCTCCTTGGACATTCAAACTCATTTTCTTCCGGCTTGGCTATGATATAGATCATATGGCAAAACTGGGGTGGGCTCTTTTCCTATTTATGCAACTCTTTATCTTACCCTGTGTCCTGCAGTCTGAATTTAGAACTCTGTAGTCAATTTCTCAATTTTTGAGTCTTTTGTTTGAATTTTCTTGCATATATATTATAAGCACTTTCCAATCTCTGGGTTCAAGCAAGTCTTTATTATTACTCTATTTTTGATACACAAGCATATAGTCACACTTTCTACATCTACAACCATGGTTGCAGCTATTAGAAGACTTTACTGTAATATTATGCTGCCATATCACCATCACAATATTCAAGTATGAACTTATATTCAGGAAGAATGACATCTTGGTAATCAAGACACTTAGTAGCTACCTGCCTAGTACCTCATTTGTTTTGCAAAATGGTCAGAGAAGTGCATGTAGCACAAACTGAAGCGTGTGTGCGTGTGTGAGAGAGAGAGAGACAGAGAGGGAGGGAGGGAGGGAGAGAGAGAAAGAAAGAAAAAGAGAAAATTTTGCATACTGCCAAAAGTTGTTAAGGCATGGAGTCATACACTCCTGACTTGAAAATGGTGTTGTGTGGAAGTGCCCCAAATCTATATTTATAGGTGCAAATCTGCATGGCATGAATTTATATGTTCTCCTATGTGTGAAACTTAGGTGGAGAAGTAAAGAAATACAGCAAATAGATACTGACAATAAGAAAATCAAGATAGTTGCAATGATAATATGCAAAGCATATGAATTATAACACAAATATTCAGATATTAGTAAATAATTTAGCAAATTAATGGAATGTATTAAGAAAAAAGTTTTCTGAGAACATGGGAAAATCAAAGCACTAAACTATTGTAGCTCTTTCAGCATCTCCCTATTTTCTACATTGCTGTAAAGTTAGCAAGATCTAATGGTGGTGGGGATTAGGAGATGAAAGTTACATTGGAAACATCCGCTAAGGAAGCCTTTAATACAGGGTGAAATCCAGCAGGTTCTGACAGGTTCTGGAAAACCGGTAGCGGAAATTTTGAGTAGTTCAGAGAACCGACAAATGTCACCTCTGGCTGGCCCCAGAGTGGGGTGGGAATGGAGATTTTGCAATATCCTTCCCCCAGGAATGGAGAGGGAATTGGGATTTTGTAGTATCCTTCCCCTGGAGTGGGGTGGGAATGGAGATTTTGCAGTATCCTTCCCCTGCCATGCCCACCAAGCCACACCACACCTACCAAGCCATGCCCACAGAACCGGTAGTAAAAAAGTTTGAATTTCACCACTGCTTTACCATTGCCAATGAAGATCTGCATTCATGAAAGAATATCCTTTTCCAAACAGAACTTTCCAATTGTATTAGCTGTTAATTCCTGAAATTTTCCAGTCAGATTTCACCAGTAATATAGAAATCAAAGAAATAGTGTGAAAGTGATGAATGATTCTGACGTTGGATCCGATTTGAATATAGTGCGTCAGAAATTTGGCTTAACAAGTCGTATAAATGTATATGTATATATTCTATAGCTTCTACTGCCAATTTAGGAAACTAATTACTCCATGTATTTTACAGGGCAGTTATCACAATCTTAGACATTGTAGAGTGTCCTGCGGAAGATGTAAGTATATATTTTTGACAATTATTACTGTTTTAATATGGTGATTGCAGGTTCACTTAAGGTGTTCAGTGCATCAATCTAATGAAAGTTTAGCAAGTTACTGGTTTGCTGCTGGAAGAAAATCCCCTGAGCACCATGCACAAAAAAATGTGGTGTAAGCTAAGGTTAGGCCTATAGAAAATCTATTGTGCTTTCTGTGCATGAGGAGCAAGTGCTCAAGCAAAAAGTAAATGGATTCAGTATACTGAGGAAGGCAATAATACTGAAGAAGTCATAGAAAGTCATGAAATCTATCCCTACAGGTGAGTTTTTGACAGGACTCATCAAATGAATGGGATCATAAATTCTGACTGAATTCCTGATACCAAACAACCATTAGTCAAGTCCTCAGTGGCTAATATTGAAGAACTTCGGATCTACATGAGTTGGCTTACAACTTCCAACATCTACCAGTGGCATGTCTTCTCTTATGTTGGCTGAAAGAAATGGGAGTTTTTAATCTAACTATGGATCCCAGATTTGACAAAGCTTTGCTCCATACTCTTCCAGCATGTAAACCTATTCTCCATAGCTGAGTTTACATAAAGACAGATCATTGGTCCATCACTTTGCTATTATCTATGCTGACTGGCAAGATATTTTCCATTAGATTATAAGATTAGAATAAACTAGGCCTTTGTCACTGAATTGCATCCTAAAGACCCAAGATTTCTGGTATGAACCTCATGATAAGTTTCAGCATTTACAATTAATGTACTGCATGAATTAAGTTGAATTTATATAGGGAAAGAAGAAGAGTGGATCATCTGCAACTTAGTTGGTAATTCTGCTTTCCATGCATAGGTTGTGGGAAAGTACAGTGGCATAATTCTGATGTGGCCATCCGTGCTGTTCCTGTTCCTTCTGCTAGGACGCTTTCTTTTTAATTTTGTGAAAGCAGTGAGAAATTCATCTGTATACAACCAAAATGTGAGTATTTATAGCAGCACTGAAGTCCTCTCTTTTAATAACTTCATTTAGATTATTTGATTGTACTCCAATGAGATGAAAGTTCTTTAAACGCAATTGAATACCAAAGACAAACCGAGAAAAAGAATTGCAAAATCAACTGAATATTAAATCGGACTTACTGATTTAAGAAATAAGAACATGTCTGGCAATCATATCCCTTTATTACTCACTATTTTGGCCATTTAAAAGCAGTTAAAAATGGTTGCTTCTACAAGACTTTGAAAATTGAGATTATACTACACCAGCCACATGTTTGGCTATCTGTTAGTTTCATTGTTTTTAATTAATATTATTATGGTTTTCTGGCTTTATTTAGGTTTATTAACTGTCTAGAGAAGTAGAGTTGTGGTTAATTACCAGTTATGATTAAACTAATTAAAAGTAAAATAACTAAAATTTTTCCTGCCTAAAATCAGTATTTAAGAATAAAAATGGTCAAATTTGGTCAAAAACTTCCACATTTTTGGAAGATTTAATAGCTGACTTCCATAATCAGATATCATAATATCTTCTAAGATTAACCATATTCCCCAATTCTTGACAGTTTTCCCAGCCTTCTAGATCAGTGTTTCTCATGCTGACTGGGAAATTCTGGGAGTTGAAGTTCACATATTTTAATGTTGCCAAGCTTGGGAAACACTGCTGCAGATAATATAACCTACCCTAAGGAAAATTGGTGAGTCTATCTTGATTATATCTCTCAGATGGTTTTAAGATTTGCAAAACCAATAAACCATTGTTTATTAAAGAAGGTGAATCATAAAAATGACCCTGAAATTAATAAGCCCTTTTATATATCAAACAGCCAATTTGGTCTAGTGATTAAAGCCCCGGCTAGAAACTAAGAGATTGTGAGTTCATGATCTGATATAGGCATTAAAGCTGGCTAAGTGTCTCTGAGCCAGTCACTTTCTCTCACTCCAACCCTGCTCACAATGTTGTTGTAGGGTAAATAGGATGAGGAAGGAGTATTAGGCATGCTCACCATCTTGAGTTTTTATAAAAATAATAAAGGCAGGATAGATATAAATAAATAAATAAATAAATAAATAATATTTTTCAATATTATAAGCTATTAATAAGTAATCATTTAGCAGGTAAGGATTAACATTAATTTCAGTGGAATAGTTGGAGCTCAAATGTTTGGGACACTGGGCAGGTTAGCAAGCCTGCATTCAAGGCTTGAGTGCTGCTGTGGGCAGGATTGAGCTGTTGTCCTTCACTCCAGCTCCTGCTGGGGTCATGAAAAGAGTCCTGAACTGGGCATCCCCAGGGCAATGGTGATGTTACTGGCTAATCCTTTCAACCTGGAAGTGCCTTTTGCATATGAGTGCAAAAGTTGAATAGTTTTGAAGAAAATATTGAAGTGTTTGTGGTTAAGTTTTAAAAGAATGTGTTTCAGTAGCAAGTAGGTGCAAAGTTTTGCCATTGTACGGTTGAAATATAAAACAATCTCAATCTTATAATCAATCATTACATTAATTTCTCTAAACAATAATAGCTCTATGCTTTTCTATCTTATGCTTACATCACAAACATCATTGGAGGTATGCAAATGGTAGGAATAAAGAAATTTCTAGAATAATCAAGGGAATAATGGTTGTGTTAACCTATTTATATAGTTATATTTTGAGGGATGTGGTGGCTCAGTGGCTAACATGCTGAGCTTGTCGATCGGAAGGTTGGCAGTTCAGCGGTTCGAATCCCTAGTGCCGCATAACGGGGTGAGCTTATTTATCCCAGCTTCTGCCAACCTAGAAGTTTGAAAACACACAAAAAATGCAAGTAGAAAAATAGGGACCACCTTTGGTGGGAAGGTAACAGTGTTCCGTGCACTTTTGGTGTTTAGTCATGCTGGCCACATGACCACGGAGATGTCTTCGGACAGCGCTGGCTCTTCGGCTTTGAAGCGGAGATAAGCACTGCCCACTAGGGTCGGGAATGACTAGCACATATGTGGGAGGGGAACCTTTACCTTTACCTATAGTTATATTTTATAACAAGCATGTGCCAGGAAATTCTATAATAGGCTTGTTGTTAACTTGTTCTATATCAAGCACGGAAAATAAGGAATCCGGGCAGTTAAGTGAATATATAAGCTTATTGCAAGCTTAAACTCTCTACAAGAATCTGAACTACTAACAAACCAAATTGGTGGTAGATAAGTGTGCTGTCCCGCTCTCTCTCATGCACACACGTAACTGTGGTTTAGAGGGTTTATTAATATTTCCTCACAACTCCTTTTACCAAAAACCCAGAACTGTTCAAATTACGTCCAGCCACAAGGAGACCAATGCTAGTCCACAGAACAATGCCAATTAGTCCACAAGGCACTTGAAAGTTTCCCAGTCAAAATAAACCCAACACGCAAAATTAAATCCACAATATAAGAGGGTTCATGAGGCAAGAAAAGTCCAGAGTTCACAAGGCACGATCCAAGTCAAGACACGGTATCAATTCAAAGCAAGGCAAGAATTATGACGACCAGAAAACACACAACTAGGAAATGAAGATGTTGTTCTCAGCATGACTTTCCTCTCTCTGCTGTGCTGAATAGCCATCTTCTGGTGCAGCCTATCAAGAAGGGCTGGCGCCGTGGGGATACAGACGGGGAATTAGCGGGCTCTTCGGAGCCCCGCAGAAACCCCGTCTGTTAAACCCCCGCAGGTAGGTCTTTGGACCTACCCTGTCCTGTAGGGACAGGGGGATAGAGAGGGACCCTCGGACAGCCGAGAGGAACAGGCAGGTTCCTCGGGGCTGGAGGCTTGCCCTCTGCGCCAGCGGCGGTGGAACGGCGGCCATGGCGGCTGCCCTGAGACAGTGGCAACCAGTATACAAGAATGCGCAGGAGGAGAGGTGGAAAGCGGAGAGCAGAACCGGGAGTTTGTATGCCAGGTGAGTGGACATCAACCCAGGCAGGAACTGCCCACAAATGCTGAATTACAATTAGTTTGCCTCAGCCTTAATAGCGGCTGAGAAGTATTGGGGCACAAAGACAAAAGACCTGTTGGTGGAAAACATAAATTACTGACTTTTTGGAAATGTTTGACTACAGATCTGGATATATTTTTTCTTTACTTTTTGGTGGATAAAGGAGATTGGACTATGTTTGGGAGAGAGGAAGGAGAAGAGGAAATAATTATGCCTTCAAAAGCAAAGGGAAAAGACAAACGGAGACGGATAAAATGGTTGCCAGGTGAAAAGGGAAAGTCTAAATTCCAGGCTGCTTGCTACTTGAAAAGAGAAACTTTGTTGCTTGTTATTTAAACTTGACTATTTTGAGGAAAAGACTCAGAGAACTTGATTTAGGATACATAATCTGTTCACTGGAGGATTTATTGAAGATTAGAAAGAAGAAATTAAATGGAACAATGAAAACTGAACTAATAAACGTGGCAATAAAAGAAGGGTGTGGCAATAGAAGAAGGACATGATGATACCATATATGGAATAGCTTCAGAATCAACTTTGTAGAACTTATAACTTTGATGACATTGAAATGGAAAAGATACATACTTGGAAGACTGGAGAAAGGAATAATGGAATATATTAAGTAACAAGACAACAAAACAGTATATTTTGATTTAAATGAATGTAACGGTTTCTGGGTGGTTGAATAATGCTAGGAGATACTTTTTTTTCCTCTCTTTTTCTTCTCTATGTTCTCTCTCAATTTCTTTCTTGTAGTATCCTTCTCTTTGTTTCTTTTCCCCTCTTTATTTTCTTTTTAATTCATTTTATTTCTTTTGTTATATTTCTATTCTCTTCCTTTTTCCTTTTTTCTCTTTTTTAGTGTTGCCTTATTTTTTTTGTATTTCTTTTATTGTAATTATTATTATTATTATTATTGCTATTACTCTCTCCTTTTCTTTCTATTATTATTTTCATATAAATATATAAACAATTTGATTAAGAAATAAGAGCATAAATGATTGAAGAAAAACATGATTTTTGGATGTTCTAATGCCTTTTTAAATTTTGAATTTTTAACTAGCACTTACAGATTTAATAATCTGGAAGAAAATATTTACTTTTAAAGGTGTTGGATGTTAAAAAGAATTATTTATAGAATTAAGAACCATAAAAAATTGATTTTAAAGTGTTTCAAAATGTTTTCTATTGAAAATAAGAAATAAGCATGGAATGGGAGAAAATTTAAGAGAGAATAGGAGATAAGATATTTATTGAAATATATTTTTATCTTAAATTGGTAAGAGATATGGAGGAGAATAGATTGGAAAACAATATTGGTAACATATTCCGAAACAATTTAGAGCTAAACAACTGAATAAGAGATAAATGTTATGAATTAGTTAAATAAATGAATTTAGGAGTGGAGGAAAGCATGACTCTGGAGATCAGTGAAAGCAAAGCTGTGACCCAGTTTTACAAATAAGGTAGGAGTGGAGGAAAGCATCATACTGGAGAACAGTTAAAGTAAACTGGGAACCAGTTAAAAATAAAAATAAGAGTTAGGAGTGGAGGAAAGCATGGGCTGGAAAACAGTTAAAGCAAAGCTGTGAACCAGCCAAAATATTGAGTTAGGAGTGGAGGAAAGCATACGCTGGTCAACAGTTAAAGCAAAACTGTGAACTAGCCAAAAATAAAAAGGTAGGAGTGGAGGAGACTATACCTGGGGATCAATTGAAATAAAGTTGTGAACCAGTTAAAAATAGGGGTAGGAGTGGAGGAAAGCATTGCTGGAAGGCAACTACTTGAGTTGTGAACCAGTTTTATAATAGATTTAGGAGGAGTTAAGGAGAAGGTTGGTGTGCAGTTAAAATTATACTGTGAACCAGCTAAAATAATTAAGATAAGGAGTGGAGGAAAGCATTGCTGGAAAGCAGCTGATTAAGATGCGAACCAGCTAAAAAATAATTTAGGAGGAAGTGGAAGAGATTTTACTGGAGAATAGTAGTTAAACTGTGAACCAGTTTAAATAAATACAGATAGGAGTATTGGAAAATACAGCTGGGAAATAGATATTTAAGCTATGAACTAGTTAAAAATTAGATTTAATAAAATATGAGAATAAACTTGAAATAAATAAAATAAAGTATTGTGGAAGTAACAAACTATAGAAGGAAATGTTGATTGTTTATGAAATGACTTTAAGAGAGGAGGAAAATACTTTTTGTCAAGATTATGGATATTAGATGTCATTTAAAAGAAGTAAAATATAGATTTGAGGTAATGGGTTTTAGGATTGAGGAATATATATGAAATATTGTTAAAATGATAAAGATTTAGAACAGTGTTTATTGTTTAGAATTTTGGGTGTAATAGTAGAATGATAAATGTTTAGAATAAGATTTTTTTCTTTTTTCTTTCTTTTTTAAAGATGTAAATGGATAAAATTTGGAACAAAATTGATTGAGGGAATGTGAATAATTGTACTCATTTTATGCTGGACCAAACCCTTGCTCTAAAACGATGTATTTTATGTTTTATGTTTAAAAAAATAAAAAAAATTGGGGGAAAAAAAGAAGAAGGGTGAGGCTTTCTCATCACAAGTAATCTGGCTGACCTTCTCCGCTCCTGCCTTTTCTCTGCCCTATGTATTCTTGGATCAGGTGCAGTAGGCAGTTCCTCTTCCTCATCACTGACTGGTTCCAGCTGCCTGCTTTCTCTACTGGAAGCCTCTGGGCTGTCTTGCTGAAGCTGTGTCTGTGCCAAATCCTTCTCAGATGGCTGCTTGGAGCCATTAACCAACTCCCCTCTGGACATGCCTGGAACTGCTGACATCTGGAGAGCTAACTGGGGAAGCGTCTGGGGAAGTCATACAATAAGAATCAATGGACTTCAGGGTGTGGTAGACTTAGATCTCTCATGGGCACGAAGGACTTGAGACCAATTATGCATTTGACCCTTCTTCCCTTGGGCACATTCTGGTCATCTCCTACAATCAGTGCACATTTTGCACTCAACAGTGTTGCCTGCTCAGCTAATGTTAATAATCTCTTCCTGTGAAATTAATCCTTTTCTTTTGGGAGACTTTCATCTAATTCCTCAGGCAGCAAAGATTGATTAATTCCAGCTACTCTGAAATTGTTCCAGGTTATAACACTGATCTTAATGTTGAGGCTCTATGTTGAGAAAAACTATCTGGAGGCACACCAGACTGAATTTTTGAGGATTCGTCTTGCTGCACCCTGAAGTACTGCCAATGCCCTTCTTAGGTTAGAAATTGGGATGCCCAAAATTGAAGTTAGGTTAATGTTAAATTACTGGTTAAAACTCCAGTTCTTCTCCTTGAGCTTACTCCCATTAATAATGCCTGATGACTGCCACCTAAGATGGAACAATCTCACCAAATAAACACTGAGAACAATAAGGTTACTGTCAGAGAACATTAGATTGTTGAGATACCAACATGCCAAACATACACTCTCATAGAAACTACAAGTAGTCCTCACTTACCGACAGTAATTGGGACTGAATATTTGCCATTTGTGACCTGCTAGCATCCCCATGGGCTTTGCTTTTGAAAGCCAATAGCGAAGGTCACAAATGCAATTACGTGATCACAGGATGTTGCAGTGCATCTTGAGAGCAAGTTGCCAAGCACCTGAATCATGATCACATGACTGTGAGGATGCTGTGATGGCCACAAGTTTGACAGCCAATTGTCTCATTTGTTCAGTGCTGTCATAATTCTGAACAGTTGCTAAATAAGTAGTTGCGAAGCAAAGACTACTCGTAAATGATATCGAAATTCAGATTGAAGTAAATAGTTTAGAGAAATAGGGCAAATGGTTCCTGGGGAATGACCAATTAGCTGCTGACATTTCCCAAACTAAGGAAAGCTTTCTTCTGGACTACAGTATGTATAATAACCTCTCTTTGGCATTACTGCAACGAAGGTACTTTAAGACTCCCCTGGAAAAACATGTCTCCTCTTGTACAATTGGAGACATTGAAGTAAGTCCAGCATGTGTATTTTATTATACTATAGTATTTGCAAGGATATCCAAAATGTTCACCTTCTGCTTTCTTTCAACAATGCCCTAAACAGATGGGCATAACACAGATGGTAGCAAATACTGTGAAGCAGCAGAAAAGATGAGACACCAGTTATTGCAAGGCCTCACACAGTTATAATCCAGTATTATCCATTCCAATGTTTTTATTAGATGATATTATCACATCCAGAAGCCTGTAGGTTCTTAAAAAATCTCCATTCATTCTGTCCTTGATTTCCATTGCTGCCATCTTGGCTTTTGTTTTAAGGTCTACTTCCATGACACTTTCCTAAGGTCTCAGTTAAAAGCATAAGAAGTGTGTTAAGTCACTTGATGTGCTCTGAATATATCAATTCAACCAGGCACATTGCATTATTTGCAATGGTGTAACCATGCTCTTTGTCTATTATATGCAGAAGCAGAAATAAACTTAGGTTAATATTATGTGTCCAATTTGGTTTTTTTAGTCCCTAAAAATAAACACAGACATATATGCACATATACTAGGTTTGTAATTCCTGGTTTGTAAAAACATTTTATTTACAATACAGGAGAAAAATTCTTTTACGGAAGAACACCAGTTGCAGTATGTTCAGCAGTTGCTGAGAAAGCCTATGCTTGGGTGAGGAGGCATTTTTTCTTTAATGTATTCTGATAATTCTTTTTTCTTTTTTTTCAGTGTCAGGTACTAGACTAATACTAATATGAGCAAAACCTTAATATGAGCTCACATTCCATAAAATGATAAGATTAGCTGAAAAGCATCTGGAATCTCATGAATCCCTAGTGGTTAACCATGACTGAAGGTTTGACTGAGTATAGCCATCAGATGCATATATGACTGTGAGATTATGGACTATACTACTGAAAAGTTTACCCTAGAATAAACATGTTAACCTTTGAGCCCTTGGGATCCTCAGTAAAACACATAGTATCTTGCTGACAAAGTGACATGTCTTGATGCTTTGATTCTTGGTGACATTCTGATGAAGAGAGAAATATTTTGACAACGCTTTTTATAGGTAGTCCTCAATTAATGACAGTAATTGGGACTGAAATCATCATCACTGAGTCATATGGTTGTAAAGCATGAAATCATGTGATTACATTGCTTAGCAACAACAATCCAGCATTCCCCATTGCCAGCATTAAATGAGGTTATTAAGTGAGTCCAAAATGGACCAAAATTAGACCAGCAACAAGTAAGTGGGGTGGCTTTTGTTGGTGAATATGTAGGAGTGGCCTGTGAAGGGGAGGATGTGAGTTACTTACCAGATCAACCTGCAATCTTCCCTACCAGCTTCCTCATTGACTTTGCTTGTGGGAAGCTGGGAGGGAAGTTCACAAATGGAGATAACTGTGCAAAAGTAGTTTGGAGGTGGGGGGAGAAAGAGCATTGATCTCCCATATCCTGTCATCGTTTTTGTTACCATTCATATATTCTTATAATCTACAATTCAGCCACATAGAGGGATAAAGGCCCTCACAATAAGGATTCTGTTCATAGAAGTAAACAAAGTAATAATGAGAGTTTCAAATTCAGAGAAAGAAAGGAAATGGGCTTTCTTCTATCACATGTAAAGCAGCTTTGGAGAATGACCTGATTATTTTTTGTTACTTAACACCCCTATATTTTTATCTACCAACAGGAATCCCCAGAAAAACTGGTTTCAGAGAAAGTTATATCAATGGGACCCCTACTTTAAATTCCCCAGCAGAATAATCAGCACAATTATCGTTATGTTCCTATGTCTTTACATGGTAAGGCAAGGCAGTGCATGATGCTTTCAGCAAGGAAGTCACTGCTGCTTTTGTTCCAATCAAATCATCTTTGAACTGAAAGGATTCTGGGGATCAGCGGTTATCTGTAGTCCAAAGAACAGGCATTGATCATTGAAGCTAAGTGTAGTGCATGCTATATTTTGCATGGTGAGCAAAATTCTAATATTTAAATTATTCCAAGTAGTCGATAATATAGGCATATGAGAATACTATACTATTGTTCTGTCCCCATCGCACGCACACACACAAACAGATAGCCAGGAGTTAATGACTCAAACAGTCAGGAATTCCTTTAAGATAACAGTCTTGGCAGCGAACCATGAACTGCCTGCCAAGAGATTTTACTCACTAAGGGAGGTTTTTTCTCCTCAGTCCGATATACCAAATTAATTCCAAAAGCAAAGAATTGTCAATATCCAGTCCGAAGAAGTCCAAAAAAGAGATCCTAACAGGGTTCTAGAAACACGATATAACTTCCGAGCTTTTCAATTTGTCCGTCACAAGGCCTGAATAGCCGACACACCCCCTTTTATCCCTTGTGGGGTGTGGTCCAGTGACTCAGCTCAATCTCTGGCCCGCCCATGCCTCTTTCTCTGCTGCGTGCGCTTATCCTTCCGACACTGTCTGGGATCCAGCCAAAACTCATCCCCCTCGCTCTCTATCTGCGGCTGCTCCAAAGTGCCTTGCTCTTGGCATATCTCTTGGCCTTCGGAGGAAACCTGAGGCATTGCCAGAGAGGAGGGTCCTAGAGAGGAAGGCCTTGCCAAATCCTCTCCCTCAACTTCTGAGTCCTCTTCCTCTGTTAGGACAGGCTCGGGGGTCGGAGTCACAACAACTATAGTCTCTCCTCTTGTTCTTTCCAAGTGAAGCTACTGTATATGTTATTCATATGAATTGTACCTATTTTGACTCAAGGGCTTAACTGATTCTGGGAGAATACAGTGGGACCTGCACCAACAGCTGATGGGGCCAGAGTCTTAGGGGACAGGGCCCTCAACACTTTCATGTGCTCTTCGAAACATGTATTTGAGACACACTCACGTGCAATTTAATTCCCTCTCACCAATTAGGCTTTAAAATAGCTTGTATATATGTGAATATTTTTAAAGGCAAGAGGATGAATTCCTGGAAATAGAAGAATGTTATTTATTAAAGGAAAAATCAATTATAAATTAGTTTCTAGATAAATTCTCACATAGCTTTAATCTAGGATTGTAGTAGTCATGTGCAATGCTATTTGTCACAGATTTAAGTTCATCCATCAAGCCAGACAACATTTGTTTTAAATGTGCTTTGCTGAATAACCATAGTTCTTGTATTGATAATCACAGTTGGTTGGGTTTATGTAACTGTTAAGACAAAAAATATATTGTATCTTAAGGTTATATCTTGTATTAATATAAGCTATGTGAACACAACAAAGCCAAATTATTTACTGTACTTGAAGTAGCACAGAAACAATTCCTATATAAAGATTCTGCCTGCCTACCAGCCAGGATATTCTGAGGAGATGCAGTAATTATGATCCTCAATTAGCTCGTGTTGCCACATCTTTTCCTGTCCTTGGTCAGGTTATGTGGTAGAAATAAGGCAAAAGGAAAAATCCCTCTGCTAATTGTGGACCAGAAAGGCAGAATGACAGTACCTAGAGAGACATAGGTCTCATGACATGTACAAGAAAAATTAGCACCAAAAATATCTTTGTAAACTAGTGTTTACAAATGCTTATTTATAAAAATAAGCATTAGAGTTGAAGAAAGGATTAAGCTTCAAGAAGGGAAGTATGAACAAAGGAACATTTTCTCTTAATCAGCCAAAGAAATTCCATCTAAAATGATGATTGGTGAACCCAGAGAAGAAGCTAACTTTGCATGAATTGCCCTGAGCAAATACAAAATAAAATCAAGACTGATGACACTATATCAACTCATTACTTTTAGAAGTCTGCAAGGTTGGATCCCTTCCTGTGATCGGGGAAATACAGGGTGGAGGATCTATATTACAATATATTAGATTTTATATAATATTAAATCTATTTCTTTCTTTGCCCATAATGAATCTGTGCTTCTGGGAGGAATATATATCTATATCTATATATCTATACCTATATCTATATCTCTACAGTATATCTATATTTAATCTATATATCAAATATCCAGCAAATTCCTACCTTGCTATTTAACCTTAAACTGTTGAGGGATTTAGCAAACAGATCTCCCCCAATTTAAATTACTGTAGATGTGAAGGTCTACAGGTCATTTGTAAATGCATTCTGACCTAATGGGAGTCCCTACAGGTATCTATTATTATCTTATATTGTCCTATAATTTTCACTTCAGACTTTTTAATCCATCAATATCTTTTCATTTCTCTCCCAGTTTGTTGTGACAGAATATATTGTTGTCAATTTAATTTTGAAGTTGCTCAAAGCATTTCTTCAGGACTTAAGAACAAATATTCCGGCTTCGGAAAATGAATCATGGATCCAGAGCGTTGAAGAGTTTATTCATATCTTTGAAGGTAAAGGCATAATATTTTGTGACTATAGCATTACTTTTTCCAGTTGCATGGAAAAAGAGAATGACTAGTGCTTGAAGAAAAAACAACAGCAGCCCATAGCACTTCTACACCCATTCTTTCTTTCCTTAATGAGAGGAGGAGGAGCTAGATTGGAAAATGCTCTTTCTGAAGGGCTAGAACCTCAAATCTCTAAAATTGAACTTGAAGAAAAGAAACTTCTCCTTTGTGCAGAATCAACTTCCTTATTGGAACCCAGCATGGGTTACTAAGCCGAATAAGGTAAAAGGAGAAGGCCACCATTTCTTTAGTAGGGTAGAAAAATTGCTGTCATCCAATGACTTCTCAGGAGGAGATGTTATATTCTCCATTGGCCCTCCTTCCCAGAGGCTTCAGTTGATGATCAGGTAGACTATGTTACACAATCATTATTTCTAAGTATCATGTGTTTGTGTATAAAATGTGAATGTCATACAAATAAATAAATTCATAATCCTACGCTCTGGTTAGAGATAGACAGCCCCCCAAATATAAGATAAATTTCTCTCCTAAACTTTTCCCATGCAGATTTCCTACTGTAAGAGTATTTTCCAGCTGGAAGATAGAGGATAAATTCTTTTTTTTTCGATATTCATGGTAGCAGGGAAGGATTAAAATGTATATACAGTATTTTAAGATGAATGGCAATTATATTAAAAAGGTTGTGGGATGAAAGCAGGAAGATAGAGTATAATATGAGATAATTACTTACTGGTACCAGAAATTTTTGCTGTTTAGGTGCAGCGATTAGGCTGGTTTCTTTTTGTCCTTGCAAGATGACTAGCAAAAATCTCTCAATGTTCAACAGAACTATTTTCATCAGATTTCCTTGGTCTTTGAGGTAATAGATCCTTTTTATTTTCTCTGTTAGCAAGTATGTGGATGCAGTTTTGGGAGCAAACTATAATTGCCTTTTAAACATTATGGCCGTAGTATTGATCTGAAAATGAACTGTAACCTCTAGCTGATCAGGAGTCTTTTTTCCCTTAGCATATTTCATTCCTTGCATTGCATCCCCTAAAGTGTTTGTTTGGCCTTTCTAGCATGAGTAAGATATTTAGAAATGATTGCATCAGCAGAAGAAGAGCAAATAAAAGTAACAGAAATGATAAGTGAGTAAAAATAATTCCCTGTTTTTAGCTTCACATGAAAACAGGTAAGAGAAGGTATGGTTTTGAATGGCTTTGATTACAGGTAGTCCTTGAACACTGTTCGTTCATAGTTACAATGGGCTTGGAAAAAGTGACTTGCAACTGTACTCACGCTTATGACTGTCACATCACCCTGTACTTACATAACCATTATTTGGGTGCTTAGCACCTGGCTCGCATTGATGACTGGGTGCAAAATCCTGTGGTCATGGGATTGGAATTTGCAATTGCAATTTTTTTTTTTTTTGTCAATTTCTGCATCAACTCCTGGGGAATAAAGTGGGTGAAGAACGTCTTGTTCGATGCTTGCTTCTGGAATGTGTTGATTGACCTCTCTGGGATACAGAATATGGACTGATAACCATGGAACTGATCCAAGACATCTTTTCTTATTGTTCAGGCCTTTCCTTATTTTAGAGATTGATTAGGGAGTTTCAGGTTTAGAAAGTCACATTTATGTTGTAGTGTAGACCAGGAGTCACCAAACTTGGCAACATTAAGACTTGAGGACTCCCAGAATTCTGCAGCCACCCATGTTGTTAAAATTAAAGTTGGCAAGTTTGGAGACTCCTGGTTTAGACAAACAAGAAGACATATAAAAACATTTACAACAGCATTTACATTTAATATATTTGTTAGATTAATATTCTGTCATTCTTTAAGGAGTAGTCAGTGTTTTCTCCTTTTGACTTATTCCCCACACTGCAATCACATGAGATAGATTGGACTGAGAGATGACAGTTGGTCCACAGACACCAGTGAGTTTCTGCAGCTGAGTATGGACTTGGATTTGAATGTGCCCAGATTTACTCCAATAGCTGACAAATTATATCCGACTAGCTAGAATTGTTCAGAATGTTAGATATTTAGATCTACTCTAAACATTAGCATCCATGAATAAAGCCCATATCTATAACTAGATAATGAAAAACAAAATATCAACATTTCAAAATTACAAAAAGATGCAGGCATTAAGAAATTAATGAGTTTAATTATGTCCCAATGTAGAAAGAAGAAACAAAGAGAAAAGAGATTAAAGAATTTTTATAGACTATTTGGTAATTTTGTATTTTACCATGACTACTTCTGACTATGGTGAGGAGTATTTTGAGGGAATCATCTCTGAATTAAGATTATGTTGTTTGTTTAATAGGAATTTGGATTGCTACTACTGTTATTGCTTCTGCCACATGCATCGGATATGCATTTAACATCTTAGTCTGCTACAGGTACAGATATAGATTATGTAACTCTTGTGTAGATGTATCATTGATGCTGTGATTAAGTGACTGAAAATATCTATGGTCTTATTGGCCTGGACACTGTTGCCAGGTTTTGTGGAAAGCCATAAATAGTACCATTTTTCACACTGTTTTCCCTCTATTTACAAGAAGCTAATATATCAGCATAGCTAATAATGGTTATTGATGGGTGTGGAGAAGAGCATTATGAAAACAGGAGGATTGTTCTATTTTCATTCAACAGCCGACTTTCACCTCCATGTCCTATACAAAGTGTTTCATAATTGAAGCCTATTTGCTCAATTATACATTTTCTCTTAATCAAGAAATTTAGGATACATTTTATTTCTCATATTAATACATTTCTCAATGATCAGCTAAGAGTTAAAAAAAGAAACATGCATCTTCTGCTTGGCACAAAATCTATATAGGGTTCCCAAATGTTGCTCATTGTTCCCTTTTGATTAGAATTCTGCCAATACTACCAAATAATGGACTATTTTACATTGAGAACTTCTAGTTACCCTTATGGACTTCATTAAGTCCATCAATCTTTCAACACAAACCATTCATATTTTTAATGAATTGCTTTTTTATAGATATAAATATATTTTATGGAAGTGCTTGTATTTGTGCATGTATATGTACATCCATACATATGCATTTATATTTATATTTTTGTTTCTTTCCTTCCTAGAAAACAAATTAAACTGTTGAGGGCAGGCAAAAAGCACCTACTTGTGTCAGAATCTATGAAAGTGTCATCTTCTCAATGTGTGGTGAGTTTTCAGCATTCAAAAAAGAACTTCTGATTGGGATTGTGGGATATAAGGCAGAATAAAGCATAAATAATTATAATGATCTATTTAGGTTAAGCAATGGAAAATATGCATGATAGAAAATGAAAGTAGTTTTTGACGTTAGCCAAAAATGTGGTAGGGTCTGCAAAACACAACATGCCCAAATCATATTAATCTTTACACGTTTAATGAGCTGGGTGCAGTGAGTTCAAAGACTAGCTCATTAAGTGCAAAGTATAGCTCATAACCAGTGCAACAATTTTGACATGGAGGTGATATGGTATTGCTGGAAAGCACTATTTATCACCTGCTGTGCCAGAGTTTTGATCAGCTGCAATTTCTAGACCAAGTAATGATATAATTCTGAAATTACCAGTCACTCATGCCAGATAGTTTTTCTCCAAAAGGGGGCACATCAGGCATAACTTTGATTTTTCTTCAGATTGTATTAGTACTGCATGCAAGCTCAGCTCCAGATATGGGAGGAACTCTAAGCTATAAATTTAATCTTTAAGGGGAAACATGACTTTCTGGCTTATTTCTGAAATCCTGAAGTCTAGTCCCCAAATTCAGCTTCAGTTTCTTTTCTCATCTGTATTCTTTTTTATTCCTGTGAAATTAGGAGCTGCCAAGATACCTAATCTTGAAGTCTGACAGAAGCAAAAGTACAGTCACGTATCATCAGCATATTACTATAAAATAACTTTAAATCCATTCATGACCTTTTTATGAGAGTCTTTTTTATCAGACGTTAAATAATATAGGACATAAAATAAATATTTTGCATATGAAGGCCAACACCAACTAAAGGACTGGCAACTGTAAATTTCACAGTGTTGCAAACAGATAATATGGGTAATCCTCGAGGTACAACCATAATAGAGCCTGCCCATTTTGGGTTGCATGTTGCATTAGTCGTTAAGTGAAATATGTCACCGAATGATTCCCCCATCCCTGCTCTCCCCAGGGAAATGTTCAAAGAATGTGCGGGTCGTTAAATGGAGTGTGGGATGCCTTCTGGGTTGGGGAGGCTGTTGAAAGCCTATTACAGGCCCAGGCCCAGGCCCAGGCCCAAGCCCTCCCCTACCCCCAAGGTTCCCCATGCTCCACGTCCTGCACCTTGGGTCTCAACATGCCTTTTCTCCCTCCCTCCCAGTCTTCCCAGGCCTTAGGCCTGATTCCCACCCCCTCAGGCCAAACCCCCTTTTCCCCTCTTACATTTTGAAGAGCTTCAAGGCCTTTGAGAGCACTGAGACGAGTTTCTTCTTTGTTTGGGTGCGTGGCACAGTTCTGAAAGCGGCCGCTGTTTTGTCCTGCCCACAAAATAGTGACCACAATTGGGTCACTGCCACATAGCCCACGGACATGCTGCTTTGCTTTGCCTTAATGATAATTTACTGCCATATTCAGAAGCTTCTGCAGCACTATACACCTCTCTCTAAGGCAGAAAAATGAAGCACTTTGTTGGCAACTGCCATTTTGCTTCCACTGGTTTGTGGGCAGGGACAAAATGGTGGTTGCATATCTTGGATCTGGGGACACATGGCCTGCCCTCCTTCCATAACAGGAGGTCCAGAGAGCTTCAGAAGGTATGTGTGGGACATGAGGCGGGTGTAAGGAGGAAGCCCAAGCACTGCAGGGTTCTGGGGGGGGTGGGATTTGGGAAGAGAGGTGGGAGAGCTCTGCAGCTACCCGGTGGTGGGTCGTAAGGGTGAATGACCGCAGGCCTGCTGCACTGGTTGTAATTTTGAAATGGGATCATAAGTAGCTTTTTTGGGGGGGGGGGGAACATTCATTAAGTGGCCTGTAGTACCTCAAGGATTACCTGTAATTTAAAAAAAAATATTATTCCCATTACTACTATTATTACTGATTATCGCACAATCAGCCAAATGTTCAGACTGGGTCTGGCATTTTTGTGTACATCTCGAGTCCTTACCAAGGACCTGGGATAGGCAAATCCAGTGGTGAAATCCTATTGGTTCTGTCCGGTTCGGCGGCAGCATGTGGTTCGACGAACCAGTAATGGTGGCAGCGCGAGACTCCGCCATCTGCCCTGATGTCCTTTTTGAACCTCTGTGCATGCGCAGAGGGTCAAAAATCGGGCGTGATGATGGCGCGCCCCCTCGAGCACTTCTGAACTAGTAGGGAAGGTAAATAGATTTCACCCCTGGGCAAATCTGAATGTTTGACAGTGTTACAGATATTGTCGCAGGATGGAAGCAGTTCGAAGTAAAGCCACCTTCTGCAATTGACTGATGGCAAATTTGTCAATGCCTATGGTGTTCAAATGGCACTCCAGTTGTTTTGGGATCCAAGGCTTCTATTTACTATTGGAACTAACTTTGCTTGCCTTTGCCATAGTTGTTCGATTTCTATTTGTAGGTCTTTGTATTTTGCTATCTTCTCTAGTTCTTTCTCTTCTCTTCTGCTGACTCCAGGCACTGCCACATCCACTATCCAGATTTTTTTGTCTTTCTTATCAACAGTTGCTAAGTCCGTGGTGTTATGTGGCAGATCCTGTCTGTCTGATTTCTGAAGTCTCAGAACAATTTAACATCTTCATTTTCTATGACTTTTTCTATTTTATGGTCCCACCAATTCCTGCTTACAGGCAAATTATATTTCTTACAAATCTTCCAATGCGCCATTGTTGCTACTTTGTCATGCTGCTGCTTGTAGTCAGTCTGTGTGATCTTCTTGCAGCAGCTTACCAGGTGGTCCACTGTTTCTTCAGCTTTTTTGCATAGGCGGCATTTACTGTCTGTTGCTGTCTTCTCAATTCTGGTTTTGTATGCATTTGTCCTTAAGGCTTGGTCTTGTGCCACCAGAATTTATCTCACAGTTTCTTTCTTTAACTTTCCTGCCATTGCCATTATTATTATTATCTCCTTTATTCATTAAACATGAAACTCAGTCAACTGAACATTTAAAAACGTATCACAAATATCATTGACCGGTGCTAATGGTTGATACGGGTTGCTGCCAGAATCCTAGTATCAATCAAGTATCTTCTTAAAATATACGATGTTCTGATTTATTATTATTATTATTATTATTATTATTATTATTATTATTATTAATCTACAGCTCAATTCACACTGTATGACTGGTGGAAACTTAATAATTGAAGTCCATCCAAGGACTTAAGAATTATTAAGGTAGCATCTAACATACAGTTTCAAACAGGATGGTATATTATTTTTATAATATTATAAGAGGAATACCATGCATTGGCTGAATATGTGAAACATACCCAGAACAAGCATTGATGCAAGTTAAAAAATGGAATTTACTGAATGAACAACAAAAACAAAAAAAGAGGTTAAGAGAAGGTAGCCTAGACCATTTGCCCTGCACAGAGGTCTATGATGACTCGATGCTGCTATCTCAGGGCAACAGCAGGGGGCGGCCTTCTTGCCACTGCCAACTTGGTGCCGCCATTTTTTTTGCAGGACATATCAACACTGGAAAGTCACTGTGTGGATAACTTGCTGCGGACCACTGGATGGAGAGCCGGATGAGTAAGTAGGTTGTCAGAGAGGGTGGGGGCAGTAGGTTGGCTCCACCCCGAATGCTGAACAGGCAATTCAGCTGCAGCAGGTGATGGGGCAGAGGGCAGGGAGGTAGCAGGTGATGGGGCAGAGGGCAGGGAGGTATGCAGGAGCTTCCTATTTTGACTCCCCCGCTATTGCCTCCAAGCCTTAGGCTGCACCACTCTACTAGGTTTTTTTAAAAGCCCCATGGCTCTGCCAGTTTTTTTCTAAAGTACTGCAAGTTTTTTTTCCCTAAAATGCCAAGGCTCTGCAAGGTTTTTTTAAAGCCACAGGGCTTTGCAAGGTTTTCTGAGCCAACCTACCACCGCTGCCCTCTGACAGCCTGCTCGCTTGTCCGGCTCTCCATCCAGTGCCTGCAGCAAGTTATCCCCGCAGCGACTTTCTGATGTTGAAATGTCCTGTGAAGAAATGACAGCACCGAGTTGGCAGAGAGTTGGTGGTGGCGAGAAGGCCGCCCCCTGCTGGCTGCTCCGACATAGCACCATTGAGTCGTCATAGACCAGGGGTGTCAAACTCAATTTCATTGAGGGCCGCATCAGGGTTGTGTTTGACCTCGTGTGTGTGTGTGTGTGCATGTCCAGGGTGTGTGTGGCTGGGGTGCGTGTGGCATGGTGGGTGTGGACCACAGGTGAAATCCAGCTGGTTCTCACTGGTTCACCCGAACCATTAGTAAATTACTTAGGCAGTTCGGAGAACCAGTTAAAAATAAAGTGCAAGAGAGGGGTTCTCTATCCCTCCCTCTCTCCCTCCCTCTCTCTCTCTCTCTCTCTCTCTCTCTCTCTCTCTCTGTGTGTGTCTTCATTTAATAGCTCCACCTAACAGTTGCAGCTGGAATGCAGCCAATACATGCTGAATCAAGTCAATAAACAACAGAAACTGACATGATTAGGACAGGGAAACCCATCTATCACCCATCTAGGGATGGGATTAACCTCTTCCCTTCAGGAAGAAGGACAAGATTATAAACATTTTCATTACAAAGAGTATTTAGTGACATTTCTGAGATCAGCTGATACTCCCTGGAGTTTCCCAAGACTTTTTATAGCTGCTGCAGTGTTGGCTACTTCTTGTTTCTTCCTGGGGGGAAAAATACAGGAGGGGACAATGATGAAGCTTGATGAAACAGGTCGTGAATTTAATGCATATGTAGTCCAGCCAGTTGTATTGCTTCTGCTGTGAAGCACCCAATTTAGAACATAGAATAATAGAGTTGGAAGTGTTAATGGCTTTTGGCAGCACACCCCGGCTTTTAATTATCCTGAGCAGCTGCTCTCAGATGCTGCATTTGCTTTGGGGTTGATTTTTTTAAAAAAGGGGAATGGCTGTTTTAAGTTTTCTGCATTGTTTTAGTGGTTCCTGGCACTGTCTTTTTGGGGTGTACTTCCCTCACTCTTTTTGAAAGCCTCTAGTGATGGCAAACTATTCCATTGGTTGACTGGTCTCACCCTTAGGAAATGTCTCCTTAGTCCTAGGTTGCTTCTCTCTTTGGTTAATTTCCATCCATTATTTCTTGTGCCTTTTGGTGCTTTGGAAATTAGATTGACTTCCTCATTTTTGTAGGAGCCCCTCAAATTTTCTGACAGATCAATTAATCTTGAAAAAAAGATTAATTAGTCTTGAAAAAAGATCTTAGGAAAGTTTTGACTGAGTAAAGTTAGTTTGACAAAAATCATGTTATAAGAGATTAACACATACTGATATGCAACTCAAAGATACTACAAGATGTACATATACTATAATCAGACAGAACTGAAGGCCCCTCCTAAATGGAATGATGGAGAGAAAATAATAATAATCTGACTCCATTATTGTTTCTTCAGAAAATGTAAGTTACTTGTCCATTTTTAAGGGATATGGGAAAACAACATCTTTCTTTTGATAAGCTCTTGAAAGTGGGAATATTTCAGAGATAGGCTGTTTTCCAGTTTTCTGCTAGATTGTACCAGTTCTCTCAGTGTAAAATTGTCCATTTTAGAAGTTTGTTTGGAGATTAAGTCACTGGATAAACTATTCATCAACTAAACATTTTAAATTTGTTTGTCCTCCTTTGACACCAAGTCCCTTTCTCCTAATCAATTTAATAACCCATAAAAAGACTGCTGCTGCTCTGTGTTTAATTGGTTTTCAAAACAAAACATTCTTGAGCCAAGATATCAGGATAATGTCAAGAACAAATACACGACAGGGCTATAGAAGAAGAGGAAACTAGATTTCCTGCAGAGTGTCATTCCATATTTCTCTTTGGGATTTCTTCTAATTTGAAATTTTATTTGGGTAAAAATAAAAGGGTAGAAATAAATTGGATCTGAGGGTTCAGCACCTTATTTTCCTGCCCTCAGTCTGATCTAAGGCATTATGCTGACAGAATTGCTTTCTGTACCTTTATATATATAGTTCTATAGTTATACAAATATATCATTTTGATTTCCTCAAAATATTGTATATTTTGTTTGTATGTTTGTGAATTCCTAACTGAGCTCTCCTATTCTTTTTACACCAACAGGTAGCACTATCAAAGTTCATCTCTTTCCAAGTTGCATACATAATGTGGGGTATGTGAACAGCTGTTTTAAAAGGGTTAGAGTTAGAATAAGTTATTGGGGACTTCTAATTCTCCCCTTTTGTTGACCAGTTATAATTTTGTTTTTCTAGGATACCTAATCATGCATTTGGTGCAGTGGTTATTTGGAATGATATTTACATATATTTTGATTTTACCCATGATACGTGGCGAGTGGATGGAGCTTTTAAACAAATGGGGAACTGTGATGTAAGTGCCTGCAATCACAATAACAGTTTGGTCTCCCTGCCTTTCAGAATTTACCAGGCTGAAAATGTAAACATTATCCACAATCAGCCCATGTTGAACATTATCAAAGCCTAGAAGACAATCTGGCTGGGTGGGATTGGGGAATTTTGAGAAGTTACTCCATCATCCCCCTCATTGGCTGGATTACAAAGAAGGAATTTGTACATCCTCAAAAAATATTTACAGAGCAGGTGATTCCTTGTTCTGCTGCTCTGATCGCAGAAACATTGTAAGTCAGAAATGAGATGTTATATCATTTGAAATACCATTTGTCTGTCTGATAGGAAGAAATGCATAGTATGAACGACCTCAAAATCTATGCCTTCATATGCAGTTTTGTACTATGTTCATAGGATTCTACCTTTAATTTTTTTTTATACTTTTGAAATTGGAAATTGGATAGAATTGATTACCAAGAAATTCATAACGATGAACATAAAATTTTGGATCCCAGAGTAAGAGGATGGTAGCAAAATACAATCCTTTCAATATTATTTATATATATTTTTATTGGTTTAGCTTGGTTATAAAATGCAATGTTGTTTTCTTTGTTTTGTATCTCTCAGCCTGACATTTGTCATTGTCCTAGTGATCAAGAAGATACAGGTCCTTTTAGGTGCCAGGTTTTTTCTCCAGCCAAAAATGTCACCGAGTGACAGTCAAAAACCTTTGGCACTTGATAACAGGTCAGTGCTAGAGAGCGATATGCCTACTGCTATTCTGTAAATTTAATTTTTTCCGTTGCACAGTACCTTGATTTGATAGGCTTCCAGATAAACATCTTTTAGCAGTGTCTTTTGGAAAGTATATAGTTCTGCTATATAGTTCTACAGAACTACTGCTATATAGTTCTGCAGGTGTTCTTTCCTTATTTTTAAAATGACTGTTCAGAAAAAGATATGAAATAAAGAAGGGATATGAAAAGGATTCATATTTGCACAAATAAAAACTTTATTTGGAAATAATTACTCAGGGAAGCTAATCTAATTCAGTCTCTGATTTTGCCATTTGTTAGTCACTATGAGATCACCTTGGTGGGAAGAAGTTAAAAGATCAATGGGAATAAGTTAAGTACAAAAATACAGTTTCAGAACAACTATGTGGCATTTATATTATGCTATTTTAATCTATAGATAAAACATTCAAATGCTTTTTCATGTTGAATATTGCATGAAGAAAACTAGGGAAGATTTAACAATATAATTCTCCTTATTTTCTTTCTTTTTATCCTAGTCTTATCTGATGATTGGTTTATCTTATTCTACTGAAAAATCTTTTAATATTGTGCTAATGTTGCAATTTATAGAATAATTGCAATTCAATGAAATTTGTTTACGCATCTGCATTAGCTACAAGAGTCTGTAACTCATTCGTAGGGCTTATAAATAAACCTTATTCATCTTCTCATGGGCTCAGAAAAGTATTGTAACTTTCTGCAACTTATTGTACTTCCTCAACTGAGCGCTAGGAAGAACGACTAAATTTTCCTTTTTTGATAAAACCCCATTGGGGATGTATCTGCCTCGAAATCCTAACACAGCACATGATTGAATTCAAAAGCAAATTTCTCTGTTTCTGATTCCATAGCTGGAGAGTAAGCATGAGACTTCTCAGTGATAGCCTTTTGTTTTGCAGGAGAGTCTTCGTAAACTTCAGTTATTTTTTATTCTTCCATTCGGTGGTTGTGGGCTTAACTTCCTGTCTGATGAGACTGTTCCGCAGCATCATTCTTGGGGCCTGGCTGGTTGGACGGATAGATAGGCCAGTAATGCCAAAAGGTTTTGAACAATGTGATGCAGGTGAGCATTTCAAGAACCTTACAGAAAAGACCTCTTCTACTTTTACACAACAAACTGGATTTTCCACTCATTAGAATCTTTGTTTCAAGCCTTGGATGGAATGGGTGGGATGGGAGAACAAGAAGTTGCATTTAACATGCAAAAAAGAAATACCCATGATTTTTCTGCAGGATACACAGTTTGGATTGGAATGCTTTTTCTGGACCACTATCACACAAATCCCATCCTTGTGTGCTTCTGCCAAATCCTTTGCGACAAACTCAAAGAGAAAACCCTGTTTGCTGATTCATACTCCGCTGTGTTTAAGCCATTGGATCTAGGTAAGCTTGAATCACAGGTCACATGGCTTGTTGGGATGTTAAGCAATATATAAGATATAGGGCAAGTTAAAATAGAATCTTCACTTCTGGGGAAGAAGTTCTGCAAACCTCATCAACAGTTTGACCTTTTGCACAGGCTTCTATTACGAAGATAAACCTATGTCCATATACTTTATTAGAAGTTTCCGTTTCAGGTATCTATGCTATCATGCACACTGGATTTCAGGAATAGCTTTCTGAAGGTTATCTGTTCAGACATTTGTGACAACATCACCCCTCAAATTTTGTTCATCTGAGGGTGTAGCATTTCTTTGCAGGGTGCAATTGTTAAGATAGTGAGATATAACACTTGTGCAAGACTCTAGAGATATTGTATTGATCTATTTCCTTTCTCCTCAAAGCTTTATACTTTGTATTAAAAAAACTTAAACTGCAATCCCCCCCACCCCAAAAAAAAGAAATTCTGCTGTGCCTGGTGGCTCAGCAGACTAAAAGCATTGTGATTAACACCAGCTGTCTGCAATTACTGTAAGTTCGAATCTCACCAGGCTCAAGGTTGACTCCTTTCTAAGGTAGGTAAAATGAGGACCCAGTTTGTGGGGGCAATAAACTGACTGTATAAATATACAAAAGTATGAAGGCTATTGCTTAACGCATTGTAAGCCGCCCTGAGTCTCCAGAGAAGGGCGGCATATAAATCAAATTAAAAAAAAAAATCCAAAATGCATTAAGATCAATTCTTTAGCAGCAAGGGATGAACTGAAATACAATGCATATGATATAGTCTCAGAACCTCACATATAGTATTCCCTTGAGTATGTTGGTCAGTAATAAACAAGAAATGATCTGGGGAATGTTTATTTTATTTATGACATCCCGCCCTTTTATTTATACAAATAATTCAAGATGGCAAACACATCCAATCCACATTCCTCCTCCGATTTTCCCCACAACAACAACCCTGTGAGGTGGGCTGAGAGAGAATGACTGGTCTGCTAAACATGGCAAAAATTAATACTTGTTTCTTATTTTAGTTCCCAGAGTGTCTAGCAAAGCCAGGACAAGATGGTTCCTGCTCTATACACTTCTGAATAATCCCAGTGTCCAAAAAATCCGGAAGCTAAAACCTCTCTCTTATTCAGCGGACTGAGCAAATCTTCTTTTTTTTTTTGACAATGTGTGCTAAATATGCTAAGAGCATATAGTTGCCTCTTTGGTTTGCAACAATTTAGTATTTGATCCAAGTTGTGATCAGGAGGGGCTTGCTGACATATTCATTTGTTTCCTAAATGAACACTTGTACCATTGCTAGTATTTATTATGTTATTGTACTGTATTCAATCCCAGCACCACTAGATGATAACTGCCATGTGATTATTATATGTGCAAAAATGAAAAGATTCAGCACAACCCACAATGGAGGAATGGTTGGCGAAGATGACAGACTTTGCAATGATGGCGAAATTAACTTCCTTAATTAGAGAAAACACAATATCAACCCTTATTATTGACTGGAAACTCCTTATAGTTTTTTGTTGTTGCTTGAAACAGAAAAAAAAAAAACAGAAACAGATTAAAAAAATAGATAGTGGTAAAAAGAGAATTTTTTTTCCTTGTAACCATAGACTTTTGTAATTTTGTATTGGTGCTTGTAGTTACTGTAAAGAAAATTGGAAGCCACTTCTATTTCTTTTCATTTTTTGTACCTTTGTCTTCTACCTTCCTTCCTTCCTTCCTTCCTTCCTTCCTTCCTTCCTTCCTTCCTTCCTTCCTTCCTTCCTTCCTTCCTTCCCCTCTCTCTTTTATAATTTATATTAATTCTTGTTAATTTTTTATCTTTGTCTTTAAATACATAATAAAAATTATTTGCTTTAATAACTTGTGTGTATCCCCAAGTTGGAAATCAGATGGGGATATTGTTTAGCAGACTTTCCAGAGAATAGCAGTAGGAATTCTGGTTCTCCAAACCTGCTTTTAATGAATGTCACTGGGGGCTGCTTTCTGTTTGGCGTAGAATAAACATTTTGAACATCAGTTGACAGAATGTTTTGGGGTGACAGGAAACCAAACGTGTGTCTCCATCTGTGTCCCTTCTCCAATTTTGCACCATTAAATCCAAATTTCTAAGATCAACTGTTCAAGTCCCCAACTATGTCTCTAATACCAGTGTGAAACTGGAGGCAGGCCTCATGAAAGTGCAATATGGATGACCGTACTCAACGATTGAATCAGAATATACCTTTTTCTCCTTGGCCTTCTCGGTTAATTATGAGGAATTATTTTCAGTCCACCAGTGCACTCTGCCTCCCTCATGGCACACTTAACTAACCACAAGTATCTAAACATCAAAGGGCCTTTTATTTTGGCAGAATGGCATATCTTCCCCTCAGGTGTCCTTGAAGGCCAATACAGGAAGATCCCCTACCTAGAGCGACAGGCCCCTGTGATTCTGACCCTGTAGAAGCAAGAGAATATCTCCAATTGCCAGTACTATAGAGACATTCATACTAGGCTCATCTCGCCATTATTGCGAGGGATATTACATCTCCCTGCTACTTTCAGATACGAACCCTTCTAACAATAAAACGTTGCCAGGCTTTGCCCAGCAGTGCTTAAAAATCTGTCAGCTGACCTGTGCCATACACTAGTCTTAATGAGCATTTAGTTATTCAAAAGGTGCTTTGTACTGTGATAGATTCAGTTTGCCATATACTAAATTGTATACTCCCTCATATTGATCTAATATTTCTACCTCTCCCTTTAGTTTTTTAAAAAATCTTTATATATTTTAGCATTGTTTTTCTTTTCAATTAGATTTTGTTGTATCCTTTATACTTTTTAATCTGGTGTACCCCATCCTCCTTTAGTATAAGGTCCATAAGGTCTATGACTGTATTAAAGATTTGAACTTCAAAGGTGTATGTGTGTATGCCATAATCTGATTCTTATATACAGTAACTCTTTGATGAAGCCATGCAGCAGGATCAGGGAAATTCAATATGCCATTCAGATGCTGTTGAATATCAACCCCAATCCTCTCAATAGACATGTCTAGTAGTCATGGATAATGGAAGATGTCCTTCATGAACTTCCTGAATAGAGCTTATTTTCCGTGGCGACACAGTGGTTAGAATGAAATACTACAGGCCACTTCTACTGACTGTCTGCTGCCTACAGTTTGATTCTCACCGGCTTAAGGTTGACTCAGCCTTCCATCCTTCCGAAGTGGGTAAAATGAGGACCCAGATTGTTGGGGGCAATATGCTGACTTTGTAAACAGCTTAGAGAGGACTATAAAGCACTGTGAAGTGGTATATAAGTCTAAGTGCTACTGCTATTGCTAAAGGTCATGAATGACAAAGCCCAGCTTACTGTACTCGGGTTGATGTTATCTTTGGATGGTATAAGAATAAGAGAGAAAATGCTGTTTAATACCAATATACAAAAAAATTGACTTATTCCTGTCTCATTCATGTTCTGGGGATGAAATAAAAATAAAATAGAGAAAGAAAGAAAAGAAAAGGAAGAAAGAGGAAGGAAGGAAGGAAGGAAATAGGAGAAAAAAGAAAGACATAGCTGTGCCAAAGTTAGGTGCAAGTGAAGAAAACCTTAAAATAGTTCTGTTGGCATCTTGTCCTCAGAGATCTTTGCTTGTCACAACTAGAAAGAAAAATGTTAAAGAGGTTTATTTTTAATAAAGCATGTTCTAAAATCTGCTCTGCATAGGGAAACTTTCCACCAAACAATACCTCAGAAGCATGAGAACAGTACAGGTAGTCGTTGACTTACAACAGTTCATTTAGTGACCATTCAAAGTTACAACAGCACTGAAAAAGTGAATTATGACCATTTTTCACACTTACAACTGCTGCAGCATCCCCATTGTCATGTGATCAAAATTCAGATGCTTGGCGACTGGTTCACATTTATGATGGTTGCTGTATCCCAGGGTCATATGATCAGTTTTTGTGACCTTCTGGCAAGGAAAGCTAATGGGAAATCCAGATTCATTTAACAACTAAATTAACAAATGCAACAATTTACTTAGCCGTGGCAAGAAAAGTCATAAAATGGGGTAAACTCACTTAACACATGTTTCACTTAACAACATAAATTTTGGTCTCAATTGTGGTCATAATTTGAGGACTACCTGTATTTCTGTTGACCAATGTTTACAATAGGTAAATGGACATTTTGGATTGATTTTGCAAATTTAAAAGGTAGTGTTCTTGAGAGGGATGTGATGAAGAGCAGGAGGACATCTAATTTTGTATTCCAAATCTAATATTTTGCAGTTATTTTGTATTTACATTATACTGATATTCAATAAAATTATTTTAAAAATCAAGATTTGTTTCTATTTCCTTTTGAAGCCTTGCATTTAAGCAACTTTGCTTCCCCTAAATATGGAACAATTGGTGTAATCTTTTCCCGCCTATACGGTGCCAGCTCTGTCTTTCTGAAAATGCTAATGACCCACATCTAAGAGAGACTGAGATGTATATTCTTGAAAGCGTCAGCTGTCATTGAGTGCTGAGTGGCATCACAGCAATATTTATCTTTTGGGAGGATGGATATTATGTTTGAAAACCATCTAAGGTGTGTGAAGCCTTTTAGAAGGCTTATGCATCATTGTTCTTTCCCTTTTTTTCTACAATTAGATGATTTGCTTCTGAATGTCTATGGTCCAATCAGTGGAGTTTCTGAGACTGGAAAAAAACGGAGTTGGGAATTACACATCACTCAGGGTATTTCTTGCCCATGATGCAAAGTACCTGAATTTTATATTAGAAATGTGGAAAACATGAAAGATGTTTTTTATCATGTCTAGTGGTCTTGCAAAAAATTTAAAACATATTGGGTTCAAATACATAGAATGAGACAGAGTTGTAAGAGAAATGAAAAGTAAACACAAATGATATTGTTTTTATTCTCTTGAAAATTTATTTAATAAAAATTATATACAAAAAACCTGATTGCACTAAGTGTTGTTCTGGAAAATCATTCTTATCAATTCACCTTGTGCTGTTCAAGTCTTACTGTTTTGCATTTGGCATGTTCTCTTTTCAGAACTTTTCTTCTGAACTTTGTACTTCTGTATTTTTCTGTGTAATGCCACTGAGTGGAAGCCTTTTTTTTTACACTTATAGTTGTTAAATGTCTGCAGATAACTGGGAGTCTCTTCCAGTTGGTTAAATTCTACACAATTTCCTCATTGTGCTCTTATGACAGGCAAATATTTAACCAAATGTTTGCTTTATGAGTAGCTAGTTCTGTTGGAATTAGAAACAGCCTTGGAGTTACCTCTGCGATCTCAGATCAACAGAAGGATTAAGAAAAGAACATGACACAAAGAAGACGTAGACACCATATTGTTTCCTGGGGTTGCCTGTAGATTTGCAGATATAACACCTACAGCTCTTCTCAGCATGGCCATTATACCCTCTTTGGAAACATGGTAAGTTTTGAGTACGAGAGATACAACCATGAAATTTGCTGAACTCACAATGCTATGTGTCGGGGGCGGGGGGGGTGAGGGGGTGGTGGAGAGGAGGGCATTTTTCAGGGATTATCATATGAGAAAATTAAAGGGGATGCTTAATTCTTAACCCGTTATTTTTCTCTTGTGTGACTTTCCTCCCCTTGAAATAAACTCAGGGGAGCATTGGCAGCTGCATCTGGCCAATTGCAGAGGAACTATTTGACTTGAACCCCAGGCTTGAAGCAGACTCGATAACTAAGGGGAGTTTTAAGCACCAATTGCTCTCCCCTGCTTCTTCTGTAGAAATCTTTCTCCATCACTTCCATGACTTAGAAGGCACTAGTTTGCTGGTGACATCTAGTGTAGGGTGCTTGCTAGAGATGTAAGAGACTGTCTGTATTCTAAATAGCTTGACATATTATTTGAAGGTATTGTAGCTTTTGCACAATATTCCCATAATAATACTTTATTTTCAATAAAAAGCACATTTGTTTTCAATTTCAAAAAGTTTAGCACATTTGAACAATACAGTAATTGAAAAGACCTTCCTAATCTTCTTCTGTAATTTATGACTACTGCAAATTCCATCCATCTTTGCCCTACACACCATCCCTGCTTGATCCCTTCCTCACCAAACATACTTTGCTCATGTTTGATTCTAATTTAACTCTCTTGTTCAATTTTGACACGATACCCCAAGTAGAGTGCAAGTGCAATCCTACAGAAGAAATTTGTTCCCATTCTGTCCCATCTGTTGTGCTTTGTTAGTGAAGACATAATGTTAGGAATAATGAATGGGAGGATAAACTAATTTGAGCATCCAGGTTATTATTCTCAGAATGAGATGGTTGCCTCAGGGCAAAGCTTCAAATGGGGACATGGGAGATAGCGGTGGGTACCTCTCTAGAGACCATCTTGGGGTTTCCTTACTTTCTTGGTGGACAGGGTCTGAGTTGTATCCACTATTGTCCTTAAATGTAATGGTGGATGATGTCTTATCATTAAGGCTAAAGGAAGATTTAGTTTTAGATATGGTTGACTTCCTTATGGGAAATGGGAGGGACACATCATCTTGCTTGTAGCTTCAGACTGAATGAAAAAGGCACGGCTATTTCCTCTGAGTATGGTTACTAAGATTATTTCATGGACATAGTTCATGGAAGCACTGGTGCTGATGAGAGAATGTTGGACCAAGTCTGTGTTCAATCCGCTGAAGGTGAAAAGCTCAGAGGGTGTCCTGGATGAACTTCTGGAGTTTCAGGGTAACCCATTTGTAGGTAAATACACAGAACTGTTATCCATTGGGGTTCTCTGTTTTTCATGTTCAGAAACTTGGAATACTACATAGATTAGGATACAGGTAGTCCTGACATTCACAGTTGAGCCCAAAATTGCTTAACAATGGTGGTAAATAGTGGTAGGTGGTAAATGAGTTTTGCCCCATTTTACACCTACCTTGCCACAGTTGTTAAGTGAATCATTGCAGTTAAGTTAGTAACATGGGTGTTAAGTGAATCCAATTTCCCCCTTAACTTTGCTTGTCAGAAGGTTGCAAAAGATGATCACATGACCCCAGGACACTGCAACCATCATACATACATGCCAATTGCCAAGCAGCTGAATTTTGATCACATGACCATAGGGATGCTGCATGTGAAAAAACAGACATAAGACACTTTTTTCAATGCTGTGATAATTTGGGACAGTCACTAAATGAATGGTTGAAAGCTGAGGACTAACTCTAGATGATGTATTTTTGTAGATTGCAATCCTACTCTTCAAGTACAGAGTTTTGCAACGAGGGGTTTTCTAGCCCTACCAGGTGATGCCACATATAAAAACTGAGCTCTTTTGCCTACAAGTTACCCACTATATTATTGTGCTTTGGCAGTTTCCCCTAACTTGATAGAGAAGTTGAACCAAGAAAACTTAGACTGCACAGATACTTAGAATTGCATTTCTTTATTTGTCCCACAAAGGCATTCTCCCTTTTTTCCATTGGAAACTATGGTATTATTCAATCTGCAGTATATAGCTTTCAATTAAATATGTTGTTTGCATTTGTGTATTCTATGCAGTCAGTCCCCAAATGAAACCTATAATGAAAGCTGTACAAATCTCATAGACCTGGAGCCTGTTTTGCATTATTCACTTCTTCCATCAGTAAGTAAAACCATAATTGTGAACAACATTCCTTGACTTCATGGAACCCATGGATTTTCTTTCCTTCTTTTGTAGATTGCCATAATTGTGGTGCTGTCTTGTCTTGAAAAGAGAGCCAGAAGAAATGTAATTGATGAAAAATGCCATCTCCTCAACAGGAGATGTGGGGTTGTTGTGTAAGTCTGCAGAATTATTTTGCTTCAGTCTTCTTCTTTGCTTTCTCCTTTACTGCTTTCAGGTGTTGAAGGAGATACAAAATTCTGGCTCTTGCTCTTTTGGCAGCCTCAATCGTTGTTAATTTATGTTGTTGTAGTGTTTCTTTGATATTGTGTCTCTCCATCTTCTTCTGGGTCTTCCTTGTGTTCTCTGACCTTATCCTCTTTTTATGTATGCTTTGTTGTACAATATAGAATCCCACAACATCCTCTCCAGGTGAGCAAACTTCTTTATTTGCTGTTTTTGTATGCAATTTAAGATTGGTTCTATGCCAATTCTTCCACTTATGGTCTCATTTCTCATTTACTTCAGTACCTGCATAATTATAGCATATTTTGGGCTACAGCAGGGGTGTCAAACTCTGTTTCATTGAGGGCCGCATCACGGTGGTGTTTGATCTCAGAGGTGGGGTGTGGCGTGTATGGCAAGGGTGGGCGTGGCCAGCTTGATGTCACTTGTGTTGGAGGGTTCCTGTGGTGGCCAGAGCATTCTGCCAGCAAAAACAAGCTCATGAGCTCTGTTTTCACTGGCAGAGGCACCGCCAGCCGGATCTGGGCACCCCTGGGCTAGAGAGCAGAAGCTCAGGCAGCAGTGGTGGGTTGCCCCCGGTTCAGACAATAAAACCAGCGGGAGGCTCCACCCATTGCCCTGGATGTCGTCATCAGTGATCTGTGTATGCTATTGCGAACCAGTAGTAAAGGTAAGTAGAACCCACCCCTGTCAGGCAGCCTTTAGAATTATAGACAATTTCTAATTCTGAGTTAGAAGAATATAAGAGGAGCTGCCTTGCTGGACTGGAACATAAAGCTACCTAGAATCACAAGGAATAGAAAATATACAGATATAGGTCAGTCAATCAATCAATCAATCAATCAATCCCTACTGAGATCAACAAGTCTAGTCAAGTAGATGCTACAGATATCTAAAATTGGTAGCCATCTGGAAAAAGAGAGTCCCCTTGCCTGCTACTGCAGTTTTTTTTTTACTGTGAAATGTTTCATTCCATGTAGACATTCTTCCTACGCCTAATTGAAAATTTAAACATGCAATTTTAATCTCTTTTTTTTTTCTTCACAGACCCTTAGATTTAATGGGCATATGCAGCAGTCGGTGGACAATGGGTTTTGCCTTTGGAGCTACAGCTAACAAAGTCATGATATTGTTTGCAGATGGTTATTATCCTCTGCGAGTGCTGCCACAATGGATTAAAGGTGAAAGATCCTATTAAAACATTTTAGCCTAAAGCCTAAATTACTTCCCTTCAGATTCTGATCTGTCCTCATCTCTGTGAGGTAATTTACAAAAAGGCATTGGGAATAAGGTAAGGAAGCAGCCAAAATGTGGAAATTCTTTCTCCAACATAAAAGATACAGCACAGTGGCTAGCTAGGTTAACCTGAGGCTACATTTAAATGTGTCATAAGGTACAGTTAACTTACTTCTAACTTTTCTGTGTCACATTCATCTTTTCTCCTGATTCATCATCAATTTATTTTGCATTACCTTTGGGGATCCATTTAAGCAATATTCTTGTTTAAATGCATTTGCTGAATATTTGCAATTCAGTAAGAGGACAGCTGGCAAACTTCTTCCAGATCAACACTCTTGAACTATTAATTATTAAATTTATATACTATGCATCTCACTCTGAAAAGTGACTCTGGGCAGCTAGAAAATTCTAGCTAGAATTAGAAAATTTACACCCAATTTAAGCAATCAGTTGTGCCAGTGTATTTTTAATTCTGGAACTAGAAATGTCCTGAATAATGAAGAGAAACAAATACTTCAAACTCTGGGCTTCAAGCTAAGTACATAGCAGTCCTCAACTTAACATGATTCATTTAACAAATGCAGTGATTTGTTTAACAACTGTGGAAAAAAGGTCATAAATGGGACACAACTCACTTACCAACTGTCTTGTTTAGCAACAGAAATGTTGGGCTCAACACTGCTTCTAATTGGGTCTAGGACTAGGACCAGGTTAAATCACCCCTGGTCCCTGCAGATTTGTTGAGAATGCAGCCATTTTGACTATAATTTTCTGGAATTTGCCATCCAGTTTAGCTGTGACAACCATCAGTGCCAGCCAGGAAATGAGTTTAGCAAAAGCCCACATTTTATTATAGAGCTATGAGTCTTCCTAAGACTGGACCCTAGTGCATTTATACCTGCCCATTATCTTCCCATTATGGGGATTTCATTATCCATTTTCTATCTTTTTACAGCCATTGCTATTCTCATCGGTGCCACAGAGGTGGGCCTTTCCTCCTATCCGTTCTTTGCTTGCCTTTCAACACCCATGCAGATCACGGGGCCCACACTTGGATTCCTTTACACAGCAGCTTGGTGAGCATTCTGAGAAATTGGTTTGATTTGTGCATCAAAGGATGAGCACCAGAAGGGCGGTTGTGGGAGAACCTGATAAAATGTCTGCCCACAGCTCAAATATACAGTATTTCTAGGAAGGGAATATGTTCAAGTAGTTAAGAGTTTTCATTACTGTTCAGATCTACTAGCCCAGCTTTATCATAGAAGGCTATCACAGTTTCTTTTCAAATTCAGTTGTTTATCATGAACAATGTCAGTAACTTTCCACCATTTCTTCCTAAAATGACTCATTTGTTTTTGAAGACACACCACAGCTAACACTGGAATGCCATGGTTTGCTCTGTCCCACTAGGCATATATCCATCTGTTGCAGCTAAAAAATCAATTCTTTTAAATGCTTTATGAATACTAGAAGACATGACCTGACAAGGGGACAAGAGGAAGACTGAGCACTGAGAATTAAGCAGTGTAACACTTGAGAAGTATGGAAAAGAATTCTGAATGAAAGAATGTTTAGAGAAATGATTGCCTCAGCCCTGTGAGAACCTAGGAGAAAATCCCTGAAAAAATAGACGGAGGGATCCCCATATGAGGAAATAACTCCATGGCACATATCATACAATAAGCTAGACTGAAATGCAACTGGCAAGCTTGTGCTTCAGTGTTTTTTTACAAGACGAGCCCATTGGTTTGTTTATAATTCAGTGTTTTGGGTGGCTGCAGAAAATTGACTAAAATAGAGGACCACAGGTCAGTTAAATATGTGTGGGAGTATGACAGCTCATTACTGAGGCAGGTCTGTGCATAGCCTTGGCTTCACACATTTTCCTGCCAGAGGTCAAGCAACTGCAAGCTCCTTCTCTCTTTTTCTTTGTCCACAAGTCAAGGCAGGAAAGACCTGTTATGTTCTCTTGTTATCTCTGAGGAACTTTAGATCCAGCAGCAATCTCATATTTCCTCAAGCAAATAAACACCTAGCAAACAATGAGTGTCACATACACTAGATGTTTTGTCACTCATTTGCCAATTTATCTAGTTTGGTCCTATGTTTTTATGATACATCATGCTTTGTCTTACCCTCAGCTCACAGTGGAAAACAGTTTAAAGTTGTCTGCAGCTGTTCCAAATTTAAAATCAGTTTTATTCTGGAAAATTGAAATCTGTACCAAAAATTCAAGAAGGTTTCCAGACTGAGGCCAACTGGCAAAGAAGAGAAAAGCCTGGAAAAAACCAGGAGGAATGCCAGTTTGACAACTTGATGGACAGATGTCAGTCTGTTTGAAAGCAGGAGGAATATGGTGGTGTATCCTGGCCATGGAGTGGCAGGGATTTAGTGGGACGGAGTGGGGAAGGGGATAGATGGATGAATGGATGGACAGTTAGGCAGAGAGAAAGACAGAAAAAGATCACCACAATAAAATGCTGTATAACTATTAGCAGTTGTAACGAATGGTCACACAGTTACTTTATTGTGAGTTTGTATACCCATTATAGCAAAAGTTGGTGACACACTGAAAGCCCAAATATTGTCTTGGTTATCAAAGAGGTAATGGGATACTGTAAACTGTAATCCCATTTTAGGCATGAAAGCCAGCTGGGTACCTTGAGCCAGTCACTCTCTCTCAGCCAACCTACCTCACAGGGTTGTTGTTGTGGGGAAAGTAGTAGGAGAAACGTGGGCTGGATATGTTTACTGTCTTGAGTTATTTGTAAAAATAATAAAGGCAGGTGCAAATAAAATAATAAAATAAAAGTAAACAAAACAAAACAAAATAAATAATAAAATAAAATAAATCTACCTGTACTTTTTATATGGCTTACGTAGGTACCTCTCATTTCAGTCATATGAACCTTATGCACGTTTATTACCCAGTATATACTGTATATCAGACCTCACTCAGCCCAACTATGTAGAAAGGCAACAGCTAACTGGCAACTACAGAAGACTACACCAGCCTGAAATGTGTGTGACTCTCTGTTTATGCTAGATGGTGAAGAATAAGACATTTTCCCATCCCTTGAGGCTTCCATGAGCAGTGATGAAATAAGGAGAATTACCTCAGGATACCTTAACCTTACTCATTCATGAGCCATAAGATGAAGGCAAGGAAGTGTCATGAGAACACAACAACAACAAAAAGATGTTGGCAGGGCATATTTGTAGGAATTCTCCCTCTGGTTACGTTTTAGTAGCAGGACTTGCTTATCTGACTTGCATCAGTTCCTTGGGCTTCTGTTGGCCCAACCACTGATTCATTACCCTGCAGGCTTCCTTCCTTGAAGGGAAATACGCAACTCTTTTGCATTGCAGCATGTGAGTAACATAATGCTTTATTTCCCTTTCATTGGGAGATGTAACTTTTAACTAGTTGCTGAGCAACATCCTTGGAGAGATGCTCTAAGGAGCAGAGAGTTTCCATAGCATCACTTTTCTTTTGTATGTCCAATGAGACATCTTTTCCCATGTCATTCTTGCAGCCTGTCTCTGCAGTTTTGTCTTTTTCTTTGCATTGTTTACTCTTCTTTTCTATTTTCTTAGTTTGAATTAGTTTTTACTATTGCAATTGCAAGCTTTAATAAAATTACTTTTTTTTAAAAAAAAAAAAACCAGATAGGAGATTTTATTTATTTATTTATTTTTAAATTTGTATACCGCCCTTCTCCCTGAGGACTCAGGGCGGTGAACAGCCAAATAAAAACATAAACTACAAACATTAAAATACAATTAAAAAGATATATATATATATAAATTTGGCCCCATGATTAAAAACAATAACAAACAATTAAAAACATTTTAAAAAGTGTTAGGCCAGCCCGGCTTGCTGGAAAAAGAAGGTTTTAAGGGCACGGCGAAAGGCACCGAGGTCTTGGATTCTCCTTATCTCTGGGGGCAGCTGATTCCAGAGGGTAGGTGCCCCCACAGAGAAGGCCCTCCCCCTGGGGGTCGCCAGCCTACATTGTTTGGTTGATGGCACCCTGAGGAGGCCCTCTCTGTGGGAGCGCACAAGTCGATGGGAGGCTGTCGGTAACAGCAGGCGGTCTCGAAGATAACTAGGTCCTATGCCATGGAGCGCTTTAAAGGGGATAACCAACACCTTGAAGCGCACCCGGAAGACCACCGGGAGCCAGTGCAGCTCGCGCAGGAGCGGTGTTACATGGGAGCGCCATGCTGCTCCCGTCACTACCCGCGCTGCTGCATTCTGGACCAGCTGGAGCCTCCGGGTGCTCCTCAAGGGGAGCCCCATGTAGAGAGCGTTGCAGTAGTCAAGGCGAGATGTGACGAGGGCGTGAGTGACTGTGCACAGGGAATCCCGATCAAGAAAGGGCCGCAACTGGCGAATCAGGCGAACCTGACAAAAGGTCCCCCTGGTTACAGCTGTCAGATGTTCCTCCAAGGACAGCTGCGTATCCAGGAGGACTCCCAGATTGCGAGCCCTCTCTGTGGGGGCCAATGACTCGCCCCCAATAGTCAGTGATGAGGTCAACTGACTATATCGGGATGCCGGGAGCCACAGCCACTCAGTCTTGGAAGGGTTGAGCTTGAGCCTGTTCCTCCCCATCCAGACCCGTACAGCCTCCAGGCACTGGGACATCACTTCAAGGGCATTGTTGGGGTGGCCTGGGGTGGAGATGTACAGCTGGGTGTCATCAGCGTACTGATGGTACTTCACCCCAAAGCCATGGATGATCTCGCCCAGCGGCTTCACATAAATGTTGAACAGAAGGGGCGAGAGGACCGACCCCTGAGGCACACCACATATAAGAGGCCTCGAGGTCGACCTCTGCCCCCCTGCCAACACGAACTGCGACCGGTCTGAGAGAAAGGAGGAGAACCACCATAACACGGTGCCCCCCATCCCCAACTCTTCCAACCGGTGCAGCATGATTCCTTGGTCGATGGTATCAAAAGCCGCTGAGAGGTCTAACAGGGCCAGAACAGAGGAGCAACCCCTGTCCCGAGCCCTCCAGAGATCATCTACCAACGTGACCAATGCCATTTCTGTGCTGTGCCTGGGCCTGAAACCCAACTGGAACAGATCTAGATAAGACGTTTCCTCCAGGTACTGCGGAAACTGTCGTGCGACCACACTCTCGACAACCTTCGCCACAAAGCGAAGGTTGGAGACAGGATGATAGTTGGCTAATATTGCTTCTTGATTGTTGGTCTAATGTTAATCTTGATGCTAATCTATGCTCATCTGGGTGTTGATTGCTGATAAGGAGACATTTTGGTCTTTTTGATCTGCTTTTTTAACAAATTTAAAAATCAATATTAAGTTATATTCATATTAAGAATTCTCATACTTTGCAGTGCCTTGGAATAGACTGGTGTGAGGATTGACTCTTAAGAAATCTCCCTCCCCACAATCAATGCTAGAGGAAATTGGAAGCTGAGTCTAATTTCTTAGTAACGGTAGTTCAAATAAATACAATCCTAAATCAGCCCAGCAATGAGTCTGTAGCTTTAGACCTTCGGTATAAGATTCAGAGAAATGAAATTTATTTTTAGTAAGAGAACTGTGGGATATCTTTCGAGTATATGTTTTTCCCCGAATGTTTTCTCCATGCAGGACAGAAATAAAGCAATTTCTTTCTTTTCCCGTTAAAAAACATGGAGCAACAAATTAAAAGAAAGTAAACATAGTTTTAAATTGATTCAGATCTAGTAGAAACCAGGTAATTAGACATGGTTCACTTTAATAATATAGTAGACTAGAAGGAGCATCTCTTTGCAATGAAACTACATTAGAAATAAGGGAAAATGAATTTTGGAGCAGGGAAATTGTTATACCATTGTTTGGTTGATTATTGCTACATAGACTCTGATATGGCATTGAAATAATAATAGGAAAAAATCAAACTGCTTAAACATGTTTGGATTATAAATATATTCAAAATATTGTGACATTTATAAAATAAGGTTATCAGGTCCCAAGCATTTGGATGTTGTTAGAAGGCAGCAGAGATGGAGTAAATTCTTAATACTTTGCTTCCATCTAGTGGCAGTCTAGATTTTTGCAGCCCAGATCTGCTAGTTTGCTTACTTCACCATGCCACAGTAGGCTTAAACACAGCAGATATGGTATAATGCAGTGGTCACCAACTGGTGGTCTGCAGACCACTGCACGGTGGTCCATGAGAAAATGTTGATGGTTCCTAGAAAAATTATTTGCAATTTTATATTGCACTAAATATTATTTATCTTTTCAAAATATCGTATTAATGGTCCATGGGATTTAAAATTATGAATTTAGTGGTCCCTGAGGTCTGAAAGGTTGGTGATCCCTGGTATAATGTGTATAATTTAAGGTAAAATTACAGGAAATATTAAGAATGATGGGAATTACATCAAAATATAGAAGGTGGAGACCCCTTTGTTGCAGGTGTCCGTGGATGGTTTGTGGGACTATTGGATTTCCGCCTGAACAATTACTTCAGTGAATAAAATTTCTGGAAGCATTATGTCTTTTACAGATGCATTATAGATCATTTCTGAGGAGTGGCATCTCTATTAAGTGATGAAGGGAGGTTGGTATCAAGTGATTGGGGATTATCTGCTTGGATAATTCTCCCCCCATCTCACATTTCATCTGACAGATTAGTGCTAATGGTGGATGTAAATTGCTGTACCTTCTTAACATGTAATAGCAAATGAGGCTCAGCAAATTCTTTACACTTTATGATGCTTGGATATTAAGCATTTAGTTTCCAATCCCTTTGTCTTTTGAAGAACAGGTCAGAACTGGAATAGACTTTACTCTCACTTTAACACAAAGGCTATTTTTGGTGAAATAGACACCTAAACATCCGTGTCCGACAATTGGAAAAATCCTGTCATTAATTCCTTCTATAAAGAGAATGCTAGAAAATGTGAAAACAAAAATTACAGAGGAATTAATTAATTAAATTTTGGCAGAATTCTGATAGAAAAGATTCAAAAGATGAAATTAAGCAATGTTTGGAAGCCATAGAATTACTTTAAATTGGTCAAGGAGAGAAGGATATGGAGAGGTATACTAAGCATTTTCTCATATATCTTGTCCATGCATTATTTTTACCCTCTATTGCTTATTTTTTCCTGCACTTGCTATTGAAGAATATTGAAGAATAGCAAGTAGTGTGATGACTATGTATACAGGTATTAAAATACAAAATATATGTTCAGCTTGGGAGCAGCATCTAGCTAATACTTGGTTAACTCTCAAAAAGTAAGTAAATTTAGGCCTGGTTAATATGTGGGTAGGAGATTTCCAGGAAATATCAGGATTAGAGGCTTCAGATAACATTCCATAATAACGTTTTGGGCACTGGTTCCATAGAGAGAGGTTTTCCGTGGACCGGAAGGGGCATGGTTTTGTGTCTTGTCTGCATCCTGTGGATGGGCCTTCGTTTGTTTGCGTGGTCCAGTTTCTGACATGCTGCGGACTGGTGCCGGGCCATGGACTGGGGGTTGGGGACCCCTGTCCTAGAAAAAAGCAGTGGTCAACCACTTCCAATTAAATATTGCCAAGAAAACTATAGGAATATATACACGAAGTCACCAAAACTGAAGCTCAATTTGAATATGATACTTTTTATACATAGTTATTATCACAGTGAATTTTCAAATACCATATACTACTTTTTTTTCTACATCTGTGTAGAAAAAACATCTACATCTGTGTATGGGATATGTGTGTGTGTTTGTTTTATATATTAAGATATAATAGGACTCTCGATTTTGTTTCTCCCATATTAACTCATCAATTGCTTTTCGGTACTGCCATATCAGAGAGGTGGGGCCACATGGATCACTCTGATGTTTAGGTGAAATGCCACAAAAATCAAAGCCAATCAAAGATTACAGATTGCACCACTGAAATTAGGGATCCTGCATTTTTCTGTATTCCTATGATATAAGTACGTGGATCTGAGGAGTATGAATTTCCTTCAATCTTATTGATAGATCACAGGTTGCAACATAGATATGGCTAAACCTATAATTTGTTTTTTACTTCTACCCCCTCAATAACTAAAAGGTTAGGAAAAAAGTCTGAATGTTCTGAGAAGCTGATTACTTCTTAATCTTATCCCACGATTGGTGCTGGTCAGTTTCTATGGCTACATAAGTTTCTGATGAAACACATGTGATTAGATCTAATTTCAGGACTTTGATTTCCTAAACTATGCTTCGTAATTGAATTACTTCCTTTAATTAATTTATTTGTTTGTCTTGGCAGGTTTGTAATTATGGCTATGTACATTGGACAGTGCCCACATGGAGAAGTTAGTATGTACCTATTTAATAAAAGTGCAAAATGTGGATCTCTCTCTCTCCCCCCCCGCCCTCTCTCATTCTCTCTCTCTCTCATCTGTCATCTATCATATCTATCTATCTGTCTGTCTGTCTATCTATCCTTATCATGATCATCTATCGTTGTGGTAATGTATTTTGTGAAACACTTATAAATACTCATCTTAGACATCTTACGAGTCAGCTTGTAAGATACCTCCATCTTCCAAGTACATTAGTTTACAATTCAAGTCTACTAACCCAAAAGAAAGATGACCAAGAGGAAAGATTAAAAAGGACCAGGAAACAAAATGTCTACTTCTATTATTGTATTCTTGGATTTTCCTCAATTCAATTCAAATCAAATATTATTTATACGTTTGGAAATAGAAGCATTCTTTATGTCACTTTGAGATTCAGGAGCAAAGGTGACATATAAAATAAATAGGGAACAAAGGTGACTTGAAGCAAGAGAAAGTTCAACGCTCAGATGTGCCTGAGTCTCCATGGTGAGTTTGTAAGCAAAATGAGATTCATATTCGGGATTTTTTTGTTGCATGGTTCACTGTATTAACCGAAAGGCCTCTAATCTTTCTGGTATAATGTATATAATTTGAAGAGCAAACTTATAAACTGGTGACCATGGTGGCACTGTGGTTAGAATGCACTACTGCAGGCTACTTCTGCTGATTGCTGGCTGCCTGCAATTTGGCAGTTCGAATCTCACTAGGCTCAAGGATCACTCAGCTTTCCATCCTTCTGAGGTCGGTAAAGTGAGGACCCAGATTGTTGGGGGCAATATGTTGACTTTGTAAACCGCTTAGAGAGGGCTGTAAAGCACTGTGAAGTGGTATATAAGTCTAAGTGCTATTGCTATCTGTACCAATCATAAAACACCCATGTATCAGAAGGCAAACAAGGCCATTTCTATCATTGTCATGTCTAAGAATGCCATTGGGGTCTAAAAAAGGCACAGAAAGTGAAACAAGACTTATGGGTCACCAACTCCTATACATCCTGAGTCTGATATTGAGGGCCAAAATATTACTCATTGTTGCTTTAACAGCTAGTTGTAAAGCTGGTTGACATCCAGAAGAGAGTGTAAAATTTGACACCATTTGTGCAGAATCAGTTTACAATATGGATACATAACTAGCATATACTATTAAAAAAAAAACAAGTAAAGGAGTCCCTGTGGATTTTACTCCGCTATTCATTGCCAACTAAAGGAGGAGGTGTTCTTCTCTGTTTCAAGACCATTGAGCCAGAGCTGTTCAAAAACATTTTCACAGTCATGTGGCCAGCATGATGTCATGAACCTTCCCACATGAGTGATACCTATTTATCTATTTGCATTTACATGCTTTCAAATTGCTAGGTTGGCAAGAGCTGGGGTGAGGGCAGGAACTCAACCTGTTGCCTGGGCTGTCCGTTTTCCAGCCGACAAGCCCAGCGTCTTAATTGCTGAGCCACCATGCCACTGATAAACACTATAGCGGCTACAAATATTATTACAGTAGTTAGTAAGCTTTTCCTTTAAACCAGTTATTTTTCCTTTTAACCAACTATTTTTCTTGCTTCTCAACAATGGTGGGTTTCAAAAATTTTTACTACCGGTTCTGTGGGTGTGGCTTGGCGGGTGTGGCTTGGTGGGCATGACAGGGAAATGATACTGTAAAATCTCCATTCCCATCCCACTCCAGGGGAAGGTTGCTACAAAATCCCCATTTCCTCCCGATCAGCTGGGACTTGGGAGGCAGAGAATAGATGGGAGCTGGGCCAGTCAGAATTTTTACTACTAAAATTTCCACTTCCGGTTCTCCAGAACTGGTCAGAACCTGCTGAACCTACCTCTGCTTCTCAAGTGCAAGGAGAGGAAAGCTATGTAAAATATTTTATGTCCCATTAAAGCAAACAGTTTTGACTTCCATAGTCAGTTTTTTTTTTTTTTAGGACAACTGGAGAATAGTTAGAAATGGCTGCTTCCTGAGTCTTTTTTGTTTACACTTTTGGCAATGTAATGGCTCCTTCCCACTTGCTCTTCTTCACTTGTTTCTCATGTACACCATCATGCTGGGTCCTTCCTTCTTTTATGGGGGGGAGGAAAAAGGGAGATGCGAGCAAGTACTGTCATGTCATTTTTAAGATGCTGCTATGCAGCTCCAGATGCGGCCTGGACAAAGATGTAAAAAAGAATCTCAGGGGTGCTTTGTAGCGTTTCCACCTAACACCAACAACAGGGAAAGCCTTTTTCGTCAAGCCAGCATGGTTTAGACATGTTTCAAGTTGGCAGCTGCAAGGCCACTTATGGATTTGCTGGCAGACGAAGTGAGGGCAGAAGGCCAGCCATTCAGCTGAGCTCCAGATTGATTCAGAGCCCGCTGTCCAACTGGACGTTCGAAGTGTTAATGCTGTGGCTCAGAAGGGAGATGTGGGCAGCTTTTGCGGATGGTAACATATGGCCGAAGGGCTAATCATTGGGAGTCTGCCTGGCATAGAAATGATTCATTGTAACACCAGCAGATAACAGCTTGATCCTACTTTTCTCTGTACAGATTCTGGGGTATTATGAGAAGATCATTTTCTATTGGCCTTCCTTGGTTTGCCAGCTTTTCTTGTTAGGGAAATTCACCCATATGTTGATAAAAGCGTCATGGGCCCAGTTCCAGACAGGTCTTCCCATGGTGAGTATTCCTGGAGTATTTCTTCCCCTCTGTACCCCATGGGTCCCTTTGCAGGAGTATTCTGTGTCCTCCAGATGTTGCCCAATATCATCTCAATGCCCAATCTAATGTTCAACACCTCCAAAAGCTGGAGCTGTTGGACATTAGAATTCAGGATCTGGAGGGTTGTAGAGATCCATCCCCATTTTAGGGGATCTTTTTGACTTATTTCCAATTCATCCATCTAATTCTGAGAAAAGAAGATGGACAAACTTATCAACAGCCACAACATTTATTTAATCCAATATTTTTAAGATTTGGGTTTCCTTTATACATATGTGAAAACTGAATACTATACAAGTAGACCTCAGCAACCACTCGTTGTTATGCTCAAATATGTACTGGCGCTGAACAAGGAGAGTGGGATTTTTTTCCTGGTCCATCAGCCACTTCTAGCGTGATGCTCTCCTTTTCCTTATTTTTGACCTTTGAAAGGTGTTAAGCCCTAAAACAATAAATAATTATTTTTCCTCCCCTGCAGGACAACATGACTTTCCTGGAAACCCATCATGCTCAATACGTCCAACAATTGTTGAGGAAACCTCCACTGCAGTGAGGACACTCATTTTGTTTGAGAAATGTTTCTTAGGATGTCATATACACCATATATTCTTAATTTCTTGGGACAATGCCATCAATAATCCATATTTTGTTTTCGGGGGAACTCCTTCTTAGCTCACATGAAGATAGAGGGAGGGAGGGAGGAAGAACATTCAGTCTTTCAAGATTGTGTTACAGATAGCCCTTGACTTATGACTACAATTCGGACTAGAATTTCCATGGCCAAGCAAAGTGGTTGTTAAGTGAGTTGCACCTAATTTTATGACCATTCCTCCCATGGTTGTTTAGTGAATCACTACAGTTATGTGAATCATGTGATTGTTAAGCGAATCTGGTTTCCTCCCATTGACTTGGCTTGTGGGAAGCTGGCCAGGAACATTGCAAATGGAGGTCACATGACTCTGGGATGCTGCAACCATTGTAAATACACACCAGCGCCCGAGTTTTGATCACATGACTGTGGGGATGATGGGATGATCACCAGGGCGAGGACCGGTTGTAAGTAATTTTTTTTCCAGAGCTGATTTAATTTTGAACAATCGTTAAACGAATGGTTGTAAATTGAGGACTACCTGTATTATAGCTTTATAGTAAAATAATATTGCCCTGCATGTTTTTGGTTTCTAGTCTACCTTGAAGGGCTGACAGCAATCTCAAGTAATGACTTATCTATTGATGTGGGGAAAGACTCTTATAGAAATAATTGCTGTTTTTTTATTTGGGACATAGTGACATAGTTGTATGACAATATTAGTCCCAAATAACTAGCTCAATAGTGCTGTTAAGATCTACTTCTGGAAGGGATTGGTAGGGTGAGATTAAGCCAGGTGATGCCCTAGCCTTAGTTCAATAATGCTGCCGTTTGGACCTTTCATTGGTCAACTAACAAATTATGAAGACTCAACATTTTAAAGTTTAGTTGCTCACCATGCCAAAGAAAACCTTTTTTAAAAAAACTGTCTTGAATAAAGTTGAATAGAATGACGAAAAATATGAGTAAAATCGTGTGACAGTAAAAGAATTGAGGACATGATGGCAAGGGGGGAAAAACTCAGTGGTGCCCATTCCCTTGGTGCCCTAAACATGTGTTTCTCTTGTTCAAGGGTTAATCCAGGCCTGGGAATTGGTAATCCATTGGGTACTTTAATTAGTCTCATTTAAGTCACCTTGTGTTCTGACCTAGGCTTCCTTAGAAAGTATACAATCTTAGTCCCGGCAAGCCTATTTAATTCATACAGCTGTGAATTATTAGCATTTCCAATCTGAAGGGCTTCTCAAACAGTCTTTCAGGGGAGTGTTTACTCACCTTATCTCCCTTGGAATGCTGCCAGAGAAGTAATTGCCACATGCAAGGCAAGGCCAAATTTAGCACAGAGTCAAACAGAACTTTTCCAGAGCTTTTACCGACTGAACTAATTGATTCCTGCAAAAGCTCATGTCCCATTTGCTCCTCTTTTATATATTTTATCATCTCCAAGCCTTACTCCCAAGTCAACCCTGTTTTCTTAGTTGTTCCTGTCTTCTGGCAGCTCTGTGCATGGACACACTGGGAACAGGCTCCTGCTGTTCTTCTGCCTCGCTGATGTCAGACTCCGGAAACTTCAGAGGCAGCAAAGAACTACAAAATGGCCTTGGCCCCCTCTCTGCTTCCTACTCAGAGCCCTCGTCCGAGCCTTCCTCAGACTCCAGGACTGGCCCATGTTCCTCCCCAACCTCCTCATTGTCTGAATCTGCTGCCAGCTCTGCTGGCTGTTGGTGGGAACACCTTGCCTTGATTGTGTTCCCTGAATGGTGGCATCCTAGCTACCCTTTCTTAGAACAGGGCTTCCCAACCATGGCAACTTTAAGACACATGGACTTCATTTCCCAGAATTCCCCTGCCATGGGAGTTGAAGTCCACATGTCTTAAAGTTGCCATGGTTGGGAAACCTTGTCCTAGAAATAGAAAATAGCTTGACAGTCAGTCTAATATAGAAGCTCAATATTAGAGTTACATAAGAGTGGATAAAGGCATGTGGTATTGAAGAAGGCTGCATTTAGATTAAGGGCGAAAGAAGACAAAAAATGCATGATGGCAAGGAAGCCTTGTCCTCTTTTTCTTGTTATCCATCTCCTCAAAGCTGTCCATACTGTCTTTAAAAACAGGAAGCCTCAGAAATCTTGGATCCAGCAGAACATCTATGAATGGGATCCTTACTTTCAGTTTCCCAGCCGAATGATCAGTACAATGGTGCTTGCCATCATTTGCCTTTACATGGTAAGCCAAAGAGTTGTGGGTCATGCAAAACATGTTGAACTGGGAAACTGTGGGTGTTTCCAATTTTCTTTCATTAATCTTTAAACTCAAGGCATTTGGGTATTAACTGCTATTTGTAATGCAAAGAATAGACAATGGATTATAGCCATGATGGCGAACCTATGGCACGTGTGCCTGGCACATATGGCCTTGCCTGTTTGTCGTCTGGGTTTCTGGTACATATGCGTGCATGACAATCAACTGTCCTTTGCACGTGTGGTGGTGCCGAAAACTGGTATGTGCATGTGTGCCGGCCAGCTGATTGTTGGGTGCACATGCGCACCAAAACCTGGAAGTTCGGCTTTTCCGGAGCGTGATCCCTTCATGCGCGTGGCAGTGCTGAAAACCGGTCTGTGTTGGCCAGATGATTGTTAGGCACGCATGGGTGCTAGAACCTGGAAGTTTGCTTTTCTGGAGTGGCGCCAACACGCGTGTGTACATGCCCTGTTTCTTCGCGAAAGGTTCATTATCACTGTATTATAGTATCTGTGTAGAGCTCGGTCTATCTTCTGTATGCTGTGTGCAAAAAATAATTTATTCCAAATTGCGACTACTTAAAACTTATTGAAATAGCATTGTTGCAGTCAATCTCCTACTCCATTATTCTGTATCACATCTTCCTACCCAAATTGCGAAGAAACTGTCTGCTTTGCAGGAGCAGCCCTACTTAATGAAATTGTTGAGGGTACGTGAATTATGTTTTGTTATATCTATTTATGAAGAGACATTTCATAAGGTTAAGTTCTCAAGAGTCCTGCTCTATAGCATCGGCCTTAATATTGTTCTCCTACTGTAAGAAAGAGCTCTATAAAAGGTTTATTGTTGTTATTCTCAGAGATATTAGCTACTGATGGCTGCTGAATCTTGATTCACTTTCTTCTACATAAAATATACCCCTTGGAGTTGTGGTTTACTGTAAGTTGAATGTCTGCTTGTGGACCTGAAATTGCGAGCAATATCTCTAAATCACTATAAAGGATATGTGAGAAAAACATTGAGAAACAGGGTAAAGAGATGATGCATAACTCAGCAGCATAACAGGCAGAGAAAGAGTCTCAGACCGGACCCTCTAATTTCTCAGATTTAAGAGAGAGACAATAGGAGATCTGCATTTTCAGACTTGCAAAATTGGTGTTAACCTTCCCAGGCAGATTAGTCAGGAAACATAACCAGGTGAGATGATTGTACTTTACTGTAAGGCTACATTAACAGAATCTTGCAAATCTGAAAGTACAAATCTCCTGCCATTTCCTTTACAGAACTGAGAAGTTGCGGGGAGGGGATCCTTTCTCAGCTTTTTCCTCTGTCCATTTTGCAGCTGTGGCCAGTGCCCTTTCTTAGGTCTGTTCCCTAGGCAGCATTTTTTTGGCCCATTTCTCAAGGTCTTTCTCACACACCTTTACAATCACCGAATAACTGCTTCTCTCTTTCTCTTCCAGTTTGCTGTGATAGAGTATTATGTTTACAAGCTTGTTTCATGTACTCTGGTAATTCTGATATCAAATTATGAGATGCTTTCAGCTGCCAGCAATGTATCAGATATCCAACCTTTAAAAGAATTCATTGAAGTCATGGAAGGTATAGTCATGAGAGCATCAGACTTTTAAATTAAATCTATATGCAAATACTGGCCACAGAATTAATATTAGCAATTGCTTTTTGAATCTTGTTTTATGAAGTTCGTGTCCTAATTTGAAAAAAAAAATTGCAATGGTTACAGTTTTTAAAGGTGAGGTTTTTAACAAAATGTTAACTGTGTGGTCTTTAAAGTTTAATAAAAAAAATGATTTGTTAAAAAGGGATAAAAAATTATTTCCCATTCCTTATGCTAAGAAGACATACTACTGTCAAGGACACATAGGTATTGTTCATAATGGTTGCCTTTTCACTTATACATCAGTTTAACTTTTGAGTTGAAAAACAACTGAGATGTAATGAGATAAGGATAAAATAAATTACTCTAAAGTAGGGGTCTCCAACCTTGGCAACTTTAAGCCTGGCGGACTTCAACTCCCAGAATTCTGGAAGTTGAAGTCCACCAGGCTTAAAGTTGCCAAGGTTGGAGATCCCTGCTCTAAAGTTTATTATTTTTTCTCCAAGCTTGTGTTGACTGAGTATGGAAACATAATAGGCACTTGATTATGGGGATTGTGAACGAAATAAATCACCAAAGCTGCTTCTCCATAGGTGTGTGGATCTTCACTGTTGGCTCTGCTTCTCTCACAAGTGTCACCTACGTGTTCCATATCCTCGCCTGCTACAGGTATGCCTTGCTCTTCTTCCTGAGTTTGTGATCCTCTACTGCAGTGCATCTTCTGTTCACAGACCAGGGTTCTTCTATTAAAACATATGGTTTAAAGGAGTTCTGAAATTCTACTTCAAAAATGTCCATTAATGCCTCCCCCCTCTTTTTTTAGAAAACATATCAAGAGGCTACGGGCAGGACAGAAGGAATTCCTTCCCGCATTATTTAGTAAAGTTTCATCTTCCCAAAGCGTGGTGAGTTCTTAGTTTTCTCTAATCCTGGTTAATTTATTATTTATTTATTATTATTCAAATTTCTATACCGCCCTTCTCCTTTCGGACTCAGGGCGGTGAACAGCCAAGATAAAAACATCTATACAAACATCACAGTTAAAAATAAAGTTAAAATAATTTATAAATTTGGCCCATAATTTAAAACTTGTCAATTAAAATCAATATTAAAATTTTAAAACTAACCCTAAAATCAAAACAGACCGGCTAACTGAAAAAAAATAAGTTTTTAGGACCCGACGAAAAATCCGGAGGTCGGAGATCACTCGTATCTCTGGGGGTAGATTGTTCCATAGGGTAGGTGCCACCACAGAGAAGGCTCTCCTCCTGGGGGTCGTCAGCTGGCATTGTCTGGCCGACGGCACCCTGAGGAGGCCCTCTCTGTGGGAGCGAACTGGCCGGTGGGAGGCTATTGGTGGCAGAAGGCGGTCCCGTAAGTACCCTGGCCCTAAGCCATGGAGCGCTTTAAAGGTGATCACCAACACCTTGAAGCGCACCCGGAAGTCCACCGGAAGCCAATGCAGCTCACGCAGGAGAGGAGTCACATGGGAGCGCCCCGTCGCTCCCATAATCCCCCGCGCAGCCGCATTCTGCAACAGTTGGAACCTCCGGGTGTACCCCAAGGGGAGCCCCATGTAGAGAGCGTTACAATAGTCCAGACGAGAAGTGACGAGTGCTTGAGTGACCGTGCGTAGGGAGTCCCGGTCCAGAAAGGGGCGCAACTGGCGTATCAGGTGAACCTGACAAAAAGCCCCCCTGGCCACAGCTGTCATATGCCCTTCTAAAGACAGCCGCGCATCCAGGAGGACACCCAAGTTGCGGGCCTTCTCTGTGGGGGCCAATGATTCGCCCCCAATAACCAGCAATGGTGTCAGCTGGCTATACCGGGACGCCGGCAGCCACAGCCACTTGGTCTTGGAAGGGTTGAGTCGAAGCCTGTTTCTCCCCATCCAGACCCACACGGCCTCCAGGCACTGGGACATCACTTCCAAGGCATCATTGGGATGGTCTGGGGTGGAAATGTACAGCTGAGTATCATCAGCGTACTGATGGAACTCCACCCCAAAACCACGGATGATCTCACCCAGCGGCTTCACAAAAATGTTGAACAGGAGGGGCAAGAGGACCGACCCTTGTGGCACCCCACAAACAAGGCGCCTTGGGGTCGACCGCTGCCCCCCTGTCAACACAGATTGCGACCGGTCGGAGAGATAGGAGGAGAACCACCGCAGAACGGTGCCCCCCACTCCCAGTCCCTCCAGCCGGTGCAACATGATACCATGGTCGATGGTATCAAAAGCCGCTGAGAGGTCTAATAGGACCAGGATAGAGGAATAACCCCTATCCCGGGCCCTCCAGAGATCATCCACCAACGCGACCAATGCCGTTTCCGTGCTGTACCCAGGTCTGAAGCCGGACTGGAGTGGATCCAGATAGACAGCTTCATCCAGGTACTGGGGAAGCTGTCGCGCCACCACAGTCTCAACAACCTTCGCAATAAAGCGAAGGTTGGAGACTGCACGATAGTTAGGCAAAACAGCCGGATCCAGGGATGGCTTCTTGAGGAGAGGCCTCACCACCGCCTCTTTCAAGGCGGCCGGCAGGACACCCTCGCTCAAAGAAGCGTTAATAATCCCCTGGAGCCAGCCTCGTGTAACCTCCCGGGAAGCCAGCACCAACCAGGAGGGACACGGGTCCAATAAACATGTGGTTGCGTTCAGCCGCCCCAAGATCCTGTCCACGTCCTCAGGAGCCACAGGATCGAACTCATTTCTGAATTTCTTCATATCCAACTGATTTTTAAGCAAAATCTTTTTTTGTGGCTTTCAAATCAGAATTCTTTCAAACACTCTTCCACCCAATACTCAATAAACTACTCTCCCTGCAGTTTTTGTATTTGGTGTTGCTAGTTCCACTTTGTATTGGAGGACAATGGCAGCATTCTTCTAATCATCAGGCTCATATTCAGATTTCACAATAATCAAGAATAGCCTGCATTTTAAGATGAGAGTAAAATCTATTCCCCTGTTGACCTTCAAAGGACAAAGAGATTGGAAATAAATGCTTAATATCCAACCATCATAAAGTCTAAAAGAATTGCTGAGTTTTACTTACAATCGTATATTTAAAAGTCATGGTCACTGGCATTCACAGGTTGCATTGGTGTGTTGGATAAAATTTGGACTAGATAGGAATATGTCCAATCCCATTGCTTGATAGCAACCTTCACCAATCATTTTTTCCGCCTGAAAAATTATGCATATTGTGTATGCACAAGACAGCTTCCTCTAGATTTTTCCTATTATAGGTAATTGTGTAGACAGAAATTCAACAGCTTTGAAATCCATCCATATACATTTCCAGAAAATACAGCTGATGGACTTCTGCCTTCTGTATATTGAAAGACTCCCTATTGCTAAATGTCTACTACTGTATCTTAACTACCGTATTTTTCAGAGTATAAAACGCACCTTAGTTTTTGGGGAGGAAAATAAGAAAAAAGCTGATTGGCAGGTGGATCAGCCTCCCGGAATATCCCCAATCAGCTGTTTCCAGAGGTGAATTTTAGCAACAGGTTCCTTGGTTGTGAGCTCTGTACCTTGCTTTTTTTTTGCTTTTTTTTCTGCCTCTGAAACTTCTGAAACTCTGTTTCAGAAAAAACTTTTTTTCCTGCCTCTGAAAGCCTCCGAAACAGCTTCAGAAAAAAAGCGTCTGAAGCTCTGTTTGGGGGCTTTTTTTCTGAAGCTCTGTTTGGGGGCTTCTTTTCTGAAGCTCTGTTTGGGGGCTTCTTTTCTGAAGCTTCATTTCTGATGCTTTTTTCAGCTCTGAAACCTCCGTTTGAGAAGCTGGACCAGGCTACATTTGGAATATAAGACGCACCCAGATTTTCACCCTCTTTTGGGGGGGGGGGGGAAGGTGCGTTTTATAATCTGAAAAACACAGTATTCTGTATAAATATGTGCTATTCTTAAGGGTAATGGCACAGTGAGGTTTATACTAGAGCTACCCAGAACAGCAAAATCTGGACAACCTCTGAGTGGAAGCATAAACCTTTCCTGTATCTCTGATGACATTTAATAGTGGTCTGGATTTTGCAGCCCTAAACAAGCTCCATCCTGAACTAATTTTACTTATTTGCTACAATTGGACGTTTCTTTTACTCCTTGTTAATTTTGAGTAAGCACATGGAATTCCAAGATTGTAAGTAACCAGAATTTATATATCAGTTTTAACTGGTAAAAATTTTTGTCAATAGGTCTCTGAAAGAGAGGCATATTTGATCATACGTTGAGGCTGTTCTTTTTGTTTATGCATTTCTATGATAGGAAAGGAAAAACAGATAATTTTCACAAAAGGGTAGTAACTTTGTTTTTCTCCCCCCCAATATATTTAGTACTTAAAAGGCATGCTATGGTTCTTTGAATAAGAAGCATACATTTTTATTTTAGTTAAAATTTCAGTTAAATTTCACTGAAATTCAGTGGAATTTCAAGTGGCTAATAAATTAATTAATTGGCAAAATGCTTATATAAATATCTGTCCTTTTTGTTTTCACATTAACAGGGAGCAATTGCAAGATATTCCGGTTGGCAAATTGCCTATCTAGTTTGGGGTATGTATACTATATCATTTTCCCTAGCAGTGTAGAGTTCCCTTATATGGCCTTTTCAATTGGTTACTTATGCTTTCTTTTCTAGGTTACCTGGTCATCCACATCATACAGTGCCTCTTTGGAGTGATGCTCATTTATGGTTTGGTGTTGCCTGTAAAGCATGGTCAGGGGATAGAAATGGCTAAAAGTTTGGGAACGGGCATGTAAGTGCCTTTGATTTTGTTAGGATGGCCAGAAAACATGTCCCATATTGTCTGGTGGAGCACATGGAGAGGCTAGTTTTGCAGTGAGGGGTCCCTGGAGCATAAATATGGGGCACATGGGGTATCGAATGCACAGGTTCAAAGCTTAGACTCCCCAGTTTACATATGAATATTTTTTTTCAGTTAGCTGAAATCTAGTGCAAATTCTTAAAATAAATTTCTTATATAGGTAGTCCTTGACTTACAACAGATTGTTTAGTGACCAATCGAAGTTACAGCAGCACTGAAAAAAGTGACTTATGACTCAACAAATTTCTCACTTAGCAACAGAAATTCTGGGCTGAATCATGGTCGTAAGTCGAGGACTACCTCGAAATTAATATTAGAGGACAACTCCATCCGGCTGTACGCTTGTTTATGACTTACCTATGAAGTCGTCAATTTTTCAAGGTTTTAAGATATTTATCTGAAAGAAGGCCTAGGCTTAGCTGTAGATGTGCCTTTGGTCTGAGCAATTAGAATTCAAAAAAGAAAAATATGTGTGTGTTTGTTTGTATGTGTGTGTGTGTGTATTTATTAGATTTTATTCTGCTTTTGCTTTGGTCAACTCAGCTTTGGCCATCTCTCTCTTTCATGTAAAATATATAAAATAAAGAGCTATAGGTACATAAAAGGATCTTCTTTCATCTGTGATGTAGACTTCTGCACCTATAGCTTATTTAGAAGATAAGATAATTAGAACAGCAGAAAAAACAATTGCTACCAACCTACCTTCCATTGAGGATCTATATACTGCACGAGTCAAAAAAGAGGGCTGTGAAAATATTTACAGACCTCTCGCATCCTGGACATAAATTGTTTCAACTCCTATCCTCAAAACGACACTATAGAGCACTGCACACCAGAACAACTAGACACAAGAACAGTTTTTTCCCGAACGCTATCACCCTGCTAAAGAAATAATTTCCTCAACACTGTCAAACTATTCACTAAGTCTGCATTACCATTAATCTTCTCATCATTCCTATCACCCATCTCCTCCCACTTATGACTGTATGACTGTAACTTTGTTGCTTGTATCCTTACGATTTATATTGACTGTTTCCTAGCATGACTTGATTGCTTATTTGTACTCTATGACTATCATTGTGTTGTACCTTTTGATTCTTGATGAATGTATCTTTTCTTTTTATGTACACTGAGAGCATATGCACCAAAGACAATTTCCTTGTGTGTCTAATCACACTTGGCCAACAAAGAATTCTATTCTATTCTATTCTATTCTATTCTATTCTATTCTATTCTATTCTATTCTATTCTATTCTATTCTATTCTATTCTATTCTATTCTTTCATCTGGGATGAAGACTTCCACACCTATAGCTTATTTGTGCCTTCTCCCCTTCAGATTGACCATTGCCATTGTGATAGGGTTCATCGTGCTGCAGATTACGACCGCCAGCCAATTTTTTCTCCAGCCAAAGATTTTGCAAGATGACAAGGAAAAACCTTTGGCTCTTGATAACAGGCAAGTTCCCCTTAATTCCGTCTCAATTCTTTATTTTTAGGAACGATTCTTACTTCATTTCTAAAACTGAAGTAAACTTCATGTGGTAAATGAGTATGTTATTGCATCAAGCGATCGTTTAAAACAAAATATTTTAGGTATAAACTTCATTCATGTTTAATTTGGAGCTACCCCAAATTATACAGCAGCACATTGAAGAAAGTATCTTTTTCATGTCTAATAATAGTTTAATTAATAATTAACATATAATTAAAAAATAACCATCAGAAGAGGCAGGGACCGTTTGACAGATTTCCACACTCAGGTCCTCAGCCATGAATCAATATGAATCTCTCCAATGGTCATTTATTTGTAATTTCAGAAAAGTGTTCCATAATTTCAATTACTTCCTGTTCTTCTCTAACGTGATGCTGGGCCTGAGTGCCTGTCTCTTCCGGCTGATGTGCAGTGTTGTTTTGGGAGCCTGGCTGATTGCTCGGATTGATAGGACCATTATGCCTAAAGGCTATGAAGCGGCTGACATGGGTAAGGTCCAGAGTTTCTCAGGGATTTGAAACCAGACATTCCTTTGAATATCCCTGAATGGAACAGCAAGCAAACCAGGAAATCAGTTTACGTCAAGGGTAACCTAAACCAGGGATCTACAACCTTGGCAACTTTAAGCCTGGTGCAAAGCTGGCTGGGGGAATTCTGGGAGTTGAAGTCCACCAGGCTTAAAGTTGCCAAGGTTGGAGATCCCTGGTTTAGGTTGTGTCATTTCATCAGTTTAACACATATATTCCCTGAATAAAGTATTAGTCAGTTAATGAGACATGGTTAATTTAAGTACAGATAGTCCTCAACTTATAACCTTTTGTTTTGCAACCGTTTGAAGCAGAGGTGGGTTTCAGTGGGTTCTGACCAGTTCTGGAGAGCTGGTAGCAGAAATTCTGAGTAGTTCGGAGAACAGGTAGTAAAAATTCTGACTGGCCCCGCCCCCATCTATTCTCTGCCTCCCAAGTCCCAGCTGATTGGGAGGAAATGGGGATTTTGCAGTTACCTTCCCCTGGATTGGGGACGGAATGGAGATTTTACAGTATCCTTCCTCTGGAGTTGGGTGGGAATGGAGATTTTCAGTATCTTTCCCCTGCCAGGCCCACCATGCCACGGCCACCAAGCCACACCCACAGAACCGGTAGTAAAAAAATTTGAAACCCACCATTGGTTTGAAGTCACAACAGGGCTGAAAGAAGTGACCTTCAACCAGGCCTCGCACTTTACGGCCATCGCAGCATCCTCATCGTCGCATTATCAAAATTTGGGTGCTTGGCAACCAGCATGTATTTATGATGGTTGCAGTGTCTTGGAGTTATGGGATCACCATTTGTGATCTTCCCAGCTGGTTTCTGATGAGCAAATTCAATGTGGGGACGCCAGATTCCTTTAACGCCTCAACAATCTCCTTAAAAACTGTGGTGATTTTGTTGCAATATTTTCAGGATCAGACTCAATAATTAAAGTAAGAATAGTATGTTTAAATAAAGCTCTGTTTAATCACAGATGGCATTCTATATTCACTGAATATTCACAAATAGAAGCACTGACAAATGGCATACAGCTCCTTATATATACAAGGGGAGGAGCTAGATATGGGAGTGGTTAGACATACATACATTAAGCAATGGAAATAAGTTAACTCTTGATATACTGTACAGATACTATTTACATGATGGAGAATAAAGCATTTACTTGTGACAAATCCCCCTCTAAATGCTGATTCGACATATGACAATAATTACATTCAGATTCAGAACAATATAAAACTTGTAGCTTGGTAGTTAAATATTTGTGTTGTTTAGAAGGTAAAGGTTTTGTCAAGATGTCAGCTATTTGCTCTGATGTTTCACAATGAATAGCTTTAATAAATCCGTCTTGTGATAATTGCCTTACATGTTTGAATTTTTTATCTATATGTCTAGATCGCTGTCCAACAGCATCAGATCTAGATATTTCGATGGCAGCTTTGTTATCTTCATGTATGATATAAGGCAATGAAGGTTTTTTCCAAATATTAGACAATAAATCATTAAACCATACTAGGTTATTTGATGCTTTAGACAGACAGACATATTCTGCCTCAGTAGTTGATGTAGCTACCAAATCTTGTTTACCAGTGTACCAGTAAACTGGGCAGCCGTTAAGGAAAAATATATAGCCAGATGTACTTTTTCTACAAGTGACATCACCAGCCCAATCTGCATCTGCATAACATGTGAGAATGGGTTCATTTGTATTATTGGGTTCTAATAACAAGCAGAAGTCTAAGCTATTTTTTAAGTATCTTAATATCCTCTTGACAGCTTCCCAATGGTATGATAATGGTTTACTGACATGTCTGGATAATAAGTTAAGGGGTAAAGCAATATCAGGTCTAGTCCAGTTAGAGATATAGAGAAGAGAGCCGATAACAGATCTATACAATGTGTTATCTTTAAATTCTGGAGATGACTCATCAGTGTTTCTTAGAAAATCAGTCTGCATGGGAGTATCACATGGTTTGGCATCATTTAGGTTACATTTGTTTAAGAGTTCTATAATTTTATCCCTTTGGGAAAGTTTGAATCCCTTCTTTGTTTTGCTGATTTGAACACCAAGATATTTGTTTACTTTCCCTAATGATTTTAAGGAAAAGTGTTCATTGAGTTTTGTTACAAAAGTTTCTCTTCTTTTTGTATCTTTGCCTATATATAGAATATCATCAACATAAATCAATACAAATTCTGGAGAATCACCTTCACTCTTAACAAAGAAACAATTGTCAGCAGTAGTGGCAACAAAGTTCATAGTTTTAAGTACTTTGACTAAACATTCATACCATCGCTTGCCAGATTGTTTCAATCCGTATAGACTTTTGTTTAATAGCCATATATCATTTTTGTTTGTATATTGACTATGAGGAGCTCTTACATATATATCTTTATCTAATTTGGCATGTAAATATGCAGTTTGTATATCATATTGAAATACCTCGAGATTAAGTGCTGATGCTATAACTAGAGCTGTTTTAACACTCTCAGTTCTTACAGTAGGAGAGTAAGTGTCTGTATAATCCTCAGGATATCTTTGAGCATAACCTTGTGCGACTAGTCTGGCTTTATACAGTGTGTTACCTCCTTCCAAATTTTTAATTTTATATATCCACCTGGTACCAATAATAGTCTTATCCCTTGGGGCTTGTGTGGGTGTAAAAACATTCAATTCTTGTAAGCTATTCATCTCCTTGGTCATTGCTGATTCCCACTTTTCTCTTTCTTTGGGGGGAAGTTTCAGCACTTCTTCATAAGTGTTTGGTGTTACTATTTCTCCATTCATACACATTACATAATCTTTGTATTTATTAGGCACCTGATTTCTGTTACTTCTGGTTGTTCTCACTGGTATACTATCATTGTCATGTAAATACCTTGCTTCCTTTTTTGTTACTGAATCAGTTTTTATTTTGTGTTGACTATTTGTCCATGTTCTAACTTTGTTTTTGCGTGTGCTGTTATTGTTTTTCTTTTCAATATTCTCATTTTGATGTTCAGTGTCTGAATTGGTGTTTGGGAATATTTCATTAAGGTGTATTTTGGACCAATTGGCCTGTTCATGAAATACTGCTGTTCTTGAAATTATGAATCTGTTATTGTTATCAATAAATCTGTATCCTTTTGTGCCTGTTTCGTATCCCATGAATTTAAGTCTTCTGGATACGTTTTCACCTTTACGCCTTAATTGTTTAGGTATATGTACGTCTGCAGTGACTCCAAATATATGCATGTGTGTTAACTTAGGTTTCCTACTGTACATTACTTCATATGGTGTTTTATTCACTATGCTGGACCAAGTCCTATTTTGGGTGTAATTGGAAAATTGTAAAGCTTCTGACCAGAATTGTTTACCTAAACCAGCATCTTCTAATGTGGACCTAATCATGGTTTGCAGTGTTGAGTTCTTTCTCTCTGCCACTCCGTTCTGGAATGCAGAGAAAGGACTAGATGTGTAATGCAACATCCCTTTATCTTTTAGCCATCGTGAAAATTCGTTTGACATGAACTCACATCCTCTATCTGTCATAATTTGTTTTATTCTAATGTTGTGTTGTGTCTCTATGCGTTTGTAAAATTCTTTGAATTTCTGAAATGTTTCATCCTTATGTCTTAATGTGTAGACAAACCCATAACGACTATAGTCATCCACAATGGTTAGAAAATAGCGTTTTTTATATGTGATTGATGGTGTCAATGGGCCAACTAAGTCCATGTGTACTAATTCAAAGATTTGTTTGGTTGACCTGGTTGATTTTTTGGGCCTGGGGCTAGTTTTGAGTTTTGTGGATTTACACACTGAGCATTCTAGATAGTTTTTACAGTTTTTTATTTTAACACCATCAGCATGTTCAATCATTTTTTGTACTACAGGAAAACTAGCATGTCCTAATTTTCTATGTAAGATATGGGCACATTCATCATGAATGGGTTTGCCTATATTAGGTCTTTTATCATTGGATGAGTTTTTGTTGTTATGAACTACCTCATGTTCCTCATTATCACTATTACTATTTTCTTCGTTATTTATGTCATTGTCATCCTCTATGTTGGAATCAATATTGTGTAAACATCTTTCATTTGTTATTAAGTAAGGTAAGCCTCCTTTTATAATGACAGTACCTACGCTTGTTTCATTTTTCTTTAAAGCTGCATTCCCTTTTGAAAAGACTATGTTTATGCCAGATTCTCTGCTTAGTTTTATTGCACTAAGTATGTTATGAGGGATTTCAGGTATTAACAATACCCCCTCTATTTTTCCTAGGCCAGGTAAGATTATATTTCCTCTACCTATGACTTGGACCTTCCCTTGATTAGCTACTTTGATTACAAATTTATCTTCAACAAACGAAGATAATATATTTTTGTTGTGTGTAGTGTGATTTGTTGCACCAGAGTCAATGAGCCAATCGTTATCTTCTGGTCTATGTATGTTGCTGTTGTTGTGTTTGTTCAGTCCATTCAATGAACCAGCTTTTCTATCTCTTGAATCATCTCTACCCCCTCTATGTTCCTTATAGATGGGTGGACTTCTATATCTATGTCTGTCAGTGGATGACTGTCTGTTGTGATATCTATCTCTATGATCTGTCCTATGTTTATCTCTGAGAAATTTAGGACAATCTCTTCTATTATGCTCCTTGGACCCACAATTATGGCATTTGATTGGTTCATGGTACCTTTCTTGAAATGCCACTTTCTTATATTGCTTATGCTCTATGTGATTATTATAACGATTTCTTCTCGAATTGTCTTCAGCTATCAACCTATTAGAAAGGTTTTCTATGGATAAATACCCTAAATTGATTGTATCTAAATGGGATATATAATTATTCCAAGATGGGTCTAATGAATTGATAATAACACTTTTCATTGTTTGATCTGAAATTATTTCTCCTCTTAGTTGTAATTCTGCTCTGACTTTGTTTAAGTATATTAAATGTTCACTTATGGTGACCCCAGATTTTAACCTGGCTGAAAAGAAATCCTTAGACATTCTTGTTGTAGTGGCTACACTATCACTGTGAAACAGCTTAAACATGCATTGAACAATTTCTGATACAGTTAGATTTGACTTAATACTATGATACATAGCAGGAGATATACTGGATATTAGTAAGAAAAATGCTCTATGGTGTAGGCAGTCCAATCTTAAAGTCCAAGGTCTTTTTGGAGGGTTAGTAATGAAAAACAATAAATTTTCTTTCATAAAGACAACTTGGAGCTGTTGGCACCACTCTTGTAAATTAACACCATCTACCCTCAGTTTTGGGAAATCATTGGGTAAATTCCCAATGTTGTTAGCTCCATTACTTACAACTGGAGGAAGTCCATGGTCTTCTAAGTGTTGGTAACCGCAGAATGGCATGGGGATGCTAGCGACGACTTTAAATGGCAGTCTCTGTCTTTCTCTTGCTTCAAAGCTGTCTGTGTCGCTTTGCACATGCGCATTGTCCATTTCGCTCCTGAAGTCATGGTGAAAGGTTCTCATCGCTGCAGCTCCCTCGCATTGTTCTTCTTCGGAAGACTCGGTCTCTGGTTCAGCCTTGGGAGTCCTGGTGGCGATGGGAGTCCTTTTATTGAGAGCGCTGGTCTCTGGAATTGTTTGCGGCGTAGGTTGGTATCTGCAGGGCTCTCTGGGTTCAGGCGTCGATGCTTTCGCTGTCTGCATAGAGGCATGCGATCTTCGGGAAGTTCGTTTACTCACTGTTCTTCCTTTTGTTTTTTTACTGCAGTTTTTCGCTGATTCTTTAGTTATTTTCAATTTTGACCCAAAAGTTGCAAAAAGCGTTTTCATTGCAGACTCTACTTGATTTTCTATTGATTCTTCTTCAGTCTCTGTGTCAGACTCTTCTGATGTATGGATCTTTTCTCTTTTGTTTTTTGCATCAAGTAAGTTCTTTCGCGCCAGATATTTTGAATCTTGTCTTCTGATTGGCTCTTCATCGCTTAGACTGAAGGTTCGTTGAAACCAAGATGGCTGCCATTCAAAATTTTGCGCGGGACCGTTGTTCTTCTCTTTCGTTGCATTTTTGTCTGTAGACAAATCGCTCACCTTTTTTGAGTCTTTATTTTCATCTGTAACGATGTGCTTTTCTCTCGCTGCTCCGCTTTTTTTCAGTAAGTCTTGGAGGTTCGCGATGAGGTTTTCATCGTTCTTTTGATCTTTTAAAAGTTTTAGTATTTCTGACCTGAGTTTGTTGTTTTCTATTTCGTTTTCTTTTTGATCATTGTTCTCATCTATTATTTCTTCGTTGTCTGTAGTACAGTCTTCAGATTCTCTCGATATTTCAGTTGCGTATTCATCAATTATTTCTTGTTCTGCTTCCATTTCTTTAGTATATGCCCTGGTGTTGGGTCTTATTTTTTTGCTTTTTGATTTTTCTCTCTCAGACATTGTTGAATTTTTTATTGAGTCAATAAACCATCCTCTGCTACCATATTGTTGCAATATTTTCAGGATCAGACTCAATAATTAAAGTAAGAATAGTATGTTTAAATAAAGCTCTGTTTAATCACAGATGGCATTCTATATTCACTGAATATTCACAAATAGAAGCACTGACAAATGGCATACAGCTCCTTATATATACAAGGGGAGGAGCTAGATATGGGAGTGGTTAGACATACATACATTAAGCAATGGAAATAAGTTAACTCTTGATATACTGTACAGATACTATTTACATGATGGAGAATAAAGCATTTACTTGTGACAGATTTGTTTTAACAACCATGGCAAAAAAAATCATAAAATTGTGTGTGTCTCACTTAACAACCATCTTGCTGGAAATTCTGATTCCAGTTGGGTTTGAAATGTGAGGATTACCTGTTAGGCTGGAAACTGAGAATAGTCTGTAAAATTCAAGTCCCAAGCAGTTCTTATTAATTAGGAAGATGGTTTGAGACCAGGCCATATTTTGGCCCTCCATATTTCCCTGCCATTTTTTTTCTTACCGCAAATCTATGTATGAAGGAAGAGATGATCACCGCATAATGCCATTTGATGGGAAACTTCACTAAAGCTTGAATAATGCAGGCTATCCCAGCCATAATAATATATTTGAACTCATATCTCCTTATCCAAATCAGATCTCTAACTCAAAGGTAGAGAACATAATCTGATCCAAAGGCAGGATTTCTTTGCAGAATTTTCCATGGTATCATAATCCCTTAATCAATCATCCACAGTTGTTCTCACAGATATGATTGGCACCTGTGAAGAGCCACTTTCAGTCGAGAGAGGATGGATAATATTTTATAGTGAATAGCCATAAATCCTTTGGAGTGGGCGGCCATAATAAATTTAAATAAACAAGCAAACAAAGTTAGAGTAGAACCATCTCTGTATCTTTCTGCACCTGCATTAATTCATGCAAGGAATTCTTGCAACATCCTTTCTTGTAGTTAGTTACTGCTGTCACTTGAAAGTCCTTCTTATGGGATATGCCTTCAAGTCCTGACTCTATGAGATTCACATTCATCCAGTCTGATGTTCCCTTTTGGGAAGAGAGTAGCTCTAGTGAAGCATCAGGAAACGTATACTGACAACTATAGCCTTTCACTGAGGAAATACTTGAGTAGCTCTTGAAAGAGATGGGTGAATCTCACAGAAAGCACATAAGCTACCCAATCTCATTGTCTGGAATTATCCCATATTTTTCCATCTATAAGGTGCCCCCATGTTTCATATAGAGTAAGTAAGCATACTACAAGCCATAACTGTGCAGAAACCATCTTATTAGAGAGTGAGTAATACAAGAACAGGAAATGCATCAGAGGAACAATAGAGATGAAACCTAGAGTGGCAATGTGATACAGGAAACTACTATAATAGAGAGGAATGATAGAGCTGCATATAAGGTAGAGTTTCGTCCAGCATGTGAGGCAGAGCTGGAGGACTGGGATGGGCCATGCTTTCTCCTCTCGGCCTCCTGTGTATAAGATGCCTTTCCATTTTCAAGTAAATATTTTAAAGAAAAAGTAGCGTCTTATACATGGAAAAATATGGTACATCTCAGGGGTGAAATGCTCCTGGTTCAGACCAGATCAAGCGATCCGCTAGCGATTGTGGCAGGTGGTTCGGAGAACGGGTAGCGATGGCGGTGCGAGGCTCCACCCACCCACCTGGGTGTCGTTACTTCCTGTTTTTAAAAGGTAAAAAAAAAGGCTCTGATGATCGCACGCCACAGCTGTGATCGTCAGAGCCTTTTTTTTAACCTTTTAAAAGCATTTTTTACACCTATTCGCCCAAATAGGTTGTAAAAAATTGCTTTAAAAAAGTAAAAAAAAAAAGTTGGCCACACCTACCCAGTTACATTACCCCCCCACCACCAAGCCACGCCCACAGAACTGGTAGTAACAAAGTTTACATTTCACCACTGCTACTGGTACTAAAGAGTGTATTAGATTGTCTACAGCTGATTGCAATTTTCTAGAAGTACAGTCAGATCTCATTTGTAGCTGAATCTTCTTCCCAAGTAAAGGGATTGCTATTTCCTTGCAGGATACAAGACATGGATCGGGATGCTTTTTATGGACCATTATCACACCAATCCTATTCTTCTTTGCTTTGGCCAGCACCTTGCAGCCAAATGTATGGAGAACCAGCAGCAAAGAAACTCATATTCTTGCCACATCGATCAATCAACAGGTAAACCCTGTTGTGGTTTGATCCATGCTTATGTTGCAGTAGATGAAGGAGATAGGAGAATATTGGGTTTTGAAAATAAAGCTTAACAAATGGATTATAGAAAATGACAGAAAGCATTGCATTTATTATATATCCCAAAGATTAGGAAATCCACACTGCATTCAAACAACATAGTAGACGGGGAAGGGGGAAAGATGGTACTGCAACACTTATCACATTTCACACCTGAAGCCAGCAGGAGGGTGCCTTAAATGACATGCTCCCTCTGTGGCCTGAGCTATGAAGATAGAGGGTTTGGGGCAACAGAGTGGCCTTTTCTGACTGGTGATCTCCAGAGTTGTGGGACATCAGGTTCCATTCTCTTCAGCCGTCAAGATCAGTGCTTGTAATGAGTATAGGACTATGAGGTTTGAGGTCCTTCCTTGTGCATCTGATAAGGGCCAGGCCAGGGGTGAAATCCAGCAGGTTCTGACAGGTTCTGGAGAACCGGTAGCGGAAATTTTGAGTAGTTTGGAGAACCAGCAAATACCACCTCTGGCTGGCCCCAGAGTGGGGTGGGAATGGGGATTTTGCAGTATCCTTCCCCTGCCATGCCCAAGCCACGGCCACAGAACCGGTAGTAAAAAAAATTGGATTTCACCACTGGGCCAGGCTAGAAAAATCTGAACAGTGTTGATAAGACTTCCTAGTTAGGTGGGTGAAGTCAGAGTCCAGTGTGCCTTTGGCCATTGCTAAAGAATTGCTAGGATACTGGCAAGTAAATGCTCATCCTTTCTCCTTTAGATTTTAGGGTGTCCAAGAAGGCCAGGACAAGATGGCTGCTGCTTTATACCCTTTTGAAGAATCCCTGCCTCTCTGCACACAGGAAGCTGAAATGAGGATCTATGAAGTACCCCTGTTTTGTTTTATCCAAATAGGGCAGAATAGTTTCAGATGTGCAGTAGAACTAACAGAGCACAAGACAGAACATTTCATGTCCTTTGCATATGATTACCTAGTAGTCAGCATACGGTGATGAAGAAATCTTCAACGATGTTCGTTACGTACATTTCTATGTATTGAAACCCATTTCCAGTTTATTTGGATTCAGGCAAATGTAGTTGCTTCTGTGGCAGGCCACTTTCCTTTGGAATATTCAGGCTCCATTCATTTCAATTATTAAATGCGAAGTCAGAGGCTAGGAGCATTACAAAGAATAAAGTGCAAAGGAAGAAGTTGTTTTATTATTGTTTTTAAATTACATTGCAAGCTGTTTTCAAAGATTTTCTGGAATGTGGGTTACAAATGCTTCAGTAAATAAGGAAGGAAGCACATAAATAAACATATTAGCGATGGAATCTCCAGGTGTTTATATAATAACTGATTGAAATAAGATGCTATTTAATCATAATCTGGGTGAATTCATCAAGATATTGTCTTGTAAAAGCCTGCACTCAAGAATTAATTTGTTTGCATTGTTCCATTGCAGATCCTCGATAGATCATGTTGTCTTTGATGGTTTTCCAAAAACTATACTTGTATTTACATTATGGTGGTTGATACTGTCCAAACCGGTTTTTTTGCCACAAAGAGAGATCATATCATTTGCATTAAGTAAAATCAAACTAATTTGATGCCCTGCATCAGGAGGTAGAAATTATATGGAAGAGACATACATGTTGCATTACAAAATTAGGGCATCCATACATCCTTATTTCACTCATAATGAGTTGGGATTGGAAAAATCTGAAGGGATTGAAAAAAAATTAAGATAGTGGCCATGACCTCATAATCAAAAGCCCCCCCCTTTTTTTGCAATTGTCACACACAAAGTACACAGAACAATGGAAAGGCACTTCAATCTTGAGGTCATGGCCTTCATTATAACCTTTTAAATTCCCATTGCAGGTACTCCTGATTGGGATGTGAGCAGTTAAATCAACCTTATATTCTTATAGCTAGTTCAAGTGAAACCGCTGAATGAGAAATAAGAGAGACACACAGATGTTACCCTGTGTTGAGATAAAGGAAAGACAATTTGTCAAGATGCATCAATCAGTCTGGCAGTTGGGTGGCCCCCTAGAAGGAGAAGCACATGCACACAAGAAGGAGTAGGTTTTCTTTCTTTTTTTTCAAGATTCTCTCCCCCCCCCCCCGGCCCCGAAATATATAAAGGATGGACATTTAGGATTTTCCTTTATTCTTGGATTTTTCCTCCCAAGTTTGTCTTTGATTTCTTAACTGCTATGTATATCCAGGCTTAGCTGTCACTTTGTGTTTTCTATTTCAAAATGTCAGGCAAGTCCATTGTTAATCTGACAATTGCTGATTAAGGACAATTATAGAGTTAGACCAGCTGTATTGATTGCAAAAAATGGAACGTTTTGGTCTAGCAAGAATTCTAAGTAATGTTCAGAAAGAGAATTATTGTTCCCTAAGAAATGAAAAAGGCATCTCAGTCAATGTTGTTCAGATTAAAAACAGCTCTTGATTTACTTAGTTGGCTGGTTCCCAAGAGGGAGTTATGGAAAAGTGTGAAATAGTATATTTGGTGGGGGGGGGGGGGGAACCCCATCAAACCACTTGGGGGCAGTGATGAACCATTATGTCTGAGATAGTTAACAGTATATGTCTGGAATGTTTTTCTTTTAAGAACCTCATAGAAAGACGTTGCCCTCAAAATATACTGTAGTAAGAAACAATTCTAAATAGTGACTATGGTTGTCATTATATATTATTTACAGCTGGAAAGCAAATATGGTGATTTTAATATTGTATGCTGACAGCCTTGAGCATTACTTGCCCTTTTATTGTGAATTATTTCAGCCAGAACAATTGTTATCTTAGCTTATACCACTACAAAATAGAGGCATGACTTAATTTACCCACTATTTAAATCTTTACAACTAGGAATAAAGAATCAAGTGTCCTTCAAATGTGTTATAATTTCCATCATCATAGTCTGTGTGGCCACTGATGAGGTTTTAGGTTAAAAACATCTGGATAGCACAGATAATCTAGAAATTAGTATCACATTTCTTATTCAAAATGTTTTTTCTGTGCTTTCAAATTCAACTGATATATCCTTTGATTTAACACTGGAATTCAGATGCTTTAAATTTTGTTATCAGGTTTAACAGTTGGCAACTCCAAATAGCTTGACAGTTAAGATCTATATAATCTGTGGGGTCATCAAATGATCAGACCAACATTCACATGCTAAATCAATCTTCCAAGCATGTTTCCCTAGAAATGGGAAATGAATCATGAAAACTCTTAGTAAACTCTATTTTGGTAGATTCTCAAAGGGTTATTTTCTTCATCACCCCATACTAGTAACAGAAAAATATTCCCAAGTGATCATCGAGTGAGGCTGATAAGAAGGAGAATTAGAACAGATGGGAAAAAAATTACTTCATAATAAGCTCATTTATAATTAAATCACACGAAATTCATCACACACCAAAATATGCTAATTTGGATGACTTTAAAATAGATTGGATTCATTCACTGAGGATATCGGGCCTCCCAAAAGTAGTTGTGGAACAAGAGAGAGCTGAATATCCACTTTCTGCTTGCAAGCACCATAGTGGCACATAGTTGGTCATTGTGAGAAACACAACACTGGACTAAGATGAGCCTAAACCAGCTCCTGCCCAGCTAGTCTATATTATGAAGTTCAAATTGCAATTATTACAAACAGCCACAGGAGGACAGAATAGCATAAGAAGTCTGTGTGGGTTTCTGTATGTGTTCACTTGACAAATAGTTAAGAAACTATATGGATAGAAGGTATTAAAAGTAATGGAAAAAGGTTCCTGAGGGTCAAATGCAGTTGACTGGCATGGAATAATAATTTTTCAGCACCATTTGTGTGGCAACTGCACTTTGGGTATGAGAAATGAACTTGACTATAGAGCAATGTAGGAGAAAAGAAGGATTGCAATAAAGTGAGATGGCAATTACTTTTCCCATCTGTGCAGATGGAAGGAGGTCTGATTTCCCCCCCTAGAAACTTCTGAATTGTTGACAAGGAAACAATATGGACAGGAACTCTGCTGGTTTTGAAGCAATTTTTACTTTAATAAATGGTTTGGTTGTATGCTTTTAAACCTTGTTTACACAGCATACTTGACGTTAATGGATGCCTATACCCTTTGCTTTTGATGAATTTCATAGGGGTCTCACAGCTGATTTTTTTTTGTACTGAACTGAGGGACTATCTCATCATTCCACAATATTTAAGTCACCATTTCCTGTGGGAAGACTTATACACACTGGAACCATTCAGTTTTGTTGATACTATTTGTAGATTAAACACTTTTTATTTGGAAACGGGACATGGTGGCACAGAAGCTTAATGATGCTGGATGTGCTGAGCAATTGCCAGCACTCTGGTGGTTAGAGTTCAGCTCTGCAGGATGGGGTGAGTTCCCGTCTCTTGTTTAGCTCCTGCCCACCTAGCAGTTTAAAAACATTATTTGCGAGTAGATAGATACGTATCACCATTTCAGCTGTGGGAAACTGCTGGCTGCATTCTACACGGTGAGTTGGAACTGGGGCTGGATATACCCAGAAGTGATCAGTGGAGGAGTGGTGGAGGAAAGTCCCAAAGAGCTGATTTCCTCTGAAAACGCTGGAGGCCAGCTGGTGTGAATCTCATTCACCCTCTTGTGGTGCCCTGGGGGTAGGTAACAAATGGACTAGCTGCCTGGGCTTCTACTTCTACTGTGTGCATAACATTGTAGCCTTTCTGGCCTTGTATGCCATACACTAAACAAATAAATATTTGGAGACAACACTGGCCTTCCCTGTACCTGCTTAATCCTGAGTTAAAATTGTATTTGAAGCCACTGATGGAGGAGCTGCATCAGATACTCAGTTAACTGGATTCCAGATTGATCTCATCTTGTGAACCCAACTCATTTTGGGAACCAACTGATAGTTAATGAGTAACTCTAAAGCTTCTCATCTGATTTTCTGTAATTGATAGAACCAGCTGTAGAGCCATGTAACAAGGTTAAATGCCAAGGAATATCACCATGACTTCATTTTGCTTCTCTATTTGGTTCATCTTCATGGCAATACCACACAGCTTTATTAGTTCATTTCCTGTATGATCACGATCCAGGTTGATTGGCACATAAGCAAGATATTACTGTGTGATCAGTTGTGCAAGAATGTTGAGTGCACATTGGAACATGCATCCCATTTTAAGCAACTGGGTAGGAGAAGGAATGTGCAGTTGGATGCATATCTAATTCAATCCACTTCTTAGTCTGTTACTCATGCCTGCAAGCCTGTCTAGGCCTGCAGACCTCCTTAGCTTGAACCAGGCATACATACTTAAAGGTAGTCTCTATGGAGATTCTCAGTCATGGTTGTCCCAAAGGTGCTTTTTCAAGAGGCAACTGGACTTTCTGGTTTTTCTTTGAAGACTTTTTGCTTCTCAGCCAAGAAGCTTCTTCAACTCTTAAAGGTAGTCGCTTTCATTGCATATGATGAAATAAAGATGGGTGGTTTTTTTGCAGGTTGTATGTCAATTTCTTTCTTGGCTTGTTATCTTGTGCAATTTTGTTTACTTGACCAAACATGGATAGGCATTAGCAAAAACCATCTTGGCCCTTCAAGGCTCCTTGCATATCTTGTATCTCTCCATACCTAGCTCTTACTGTTATTTATGCTTGATGGCAATCCAGAGCTACTGCCTGTGTAAAAAGGTAGAAATGGCCTTTAAAATAGGTGGGATGTTGGCCTTCTTGGTCTTGACTTGGTGTATATTTCTTTTGAGCTGCTGTTAATTCTATTGTCAGCGAGAAAAAAATTCTGAATCCCTACTAAGGTTGTCTTGGATGCTCCTTGTGTTAGCCCTGTGTTGTTATCTTCAACTCACCAGATATAGTAGGAAATGTTCAAATGGGGCAGTTGACAAACACGATGAAATGAATGATAGATTCTGTCCTTCCCACATGCTGTAAGCCTTAGTGTCAAGATGAGCTAGATGATAGCTCTCATCACGTCCACTAATGGGCAGTGGCCATGTTGGCTAGCAGCATGGGAATTATAAAGCAATGCTCCAGGGTCAGGTTTTCCTATATCAGAATGCATGCTCACAACTGTAAAAAAGACAAGTGCGAAATAACCCTATTTGGCAGCTTAATTCCTAATGCTACCTTTTCTCAAAAGAGAGATGCGTGTTCATCTCTGCTTCCTTTCCTTGTTCACATAACAACATGAAATTATAATTGGAATAGCAACCCCTTCCCCTTCAACTGCGGAGAAACAAGTGGCAATTAAATATGAAGAAATACAATCTCCCACCATGAATATTAATAAATAGCTGAAGGTACTATCTATAGTATTCCAAGATTGGGGCTCCCAGCTGTTAATTTGGGAAACAACTCCATGCATATAAAACAGCTTCATGCAAATACTGTGGATGATAAACAGGATTTATTTGAGGGAGGCATTGAAAGCCAAGTGCATTGACTGGCCTTGGGCTAGTGTGACTATAGACAGGGAGAATATAATTCTTAGATTTTTGTGGAGAGAAGAGGCTGATAATGGCATTTACCATTGATCTCATAAGTTCTCTATATTTGATGACCAGCAATTTCATAGGGAAATTCTATCCTATGCTGTCCTGACCCATTAGTAGTTCCTATCACTTGATTGCAAGGAAACAAAGACCAATACATGTATGAAAAAATGATCACCGGTTAAGAATAGCAATAGCAATAGCACTTAAACTTAAATACTGCTTTACAGCCCTAAGTGGTTTACAGAGTCAGCCTATTGCCCCCAACAATCTGGGTTCTCATTTTACTGACCTTGGAAGGATGGAAGGCTGAGTCAACTTTGAGCTGGTGGGACTTGAACTACCAAACTGCTGGCCGCTGGCAGTCAGCAGAAGTAGCCTGCAGTACTGTATTCTAACCACTGCGCCACCGCAGCTTATACAGAAAGAAACCTGGCAGAACAATCATCTATATGCATTTTTGGGTGAATCCCTTTGAATATATTCAAACCCATTTTTCCTGGCGTTTTCACAGATGATACGTGCCAAATACAATATATTTGGGTGTATGTGTGTGTTTGTGTGAAGTCCAGATTGCATATTGACCCAAGCAGAAGGATGTACTGGATATGCTTCAATAATAATGATGCCCACAGAATTTTCCATCCCAGATATAAGTGTTCAAATAAAAACAATCTTTCATAAACTTCTTTCCTTTGCCTTAGCGGAATACTGCCAAAAAATAAGGGTGCAGGTTGTTCATTAGCAAAGAAGCCAATCCAAGAAGCCCAGAGCTACTTTCCTAATCAAGAAAGGGAAAACTTGGTGATGGCCTTCCATAGCAAAAGTTTCTCTGAGCAGATATTTCATTTCCTACTCTAAAGGAAAGGTTCACAGCCCCTCCCCCATTTTAAAGATTTTTTTTCTGCAGCTGTCTGATGCTGCCATGGCAGTCATTAATGGACAGACATCTTTTATGTTTTCTTAATTAGGAGGTATCGGTATTGGGATTTGTTTGAGCTGAACAGAGAATGCCTGGGAAGATAAGAAGTTGATTCATTCCAACTGAGATGGAGACAGTGCTCTTAATTATCAGACATAACTATGAATTGCGGCACACATTGCCAAATCTATTTCTGGAATGTTTGGTTTTTATAAATTATAGTTCTTTTCCATATTCTTTTAGAATCCTTTCAGATAGGGCAGTCCAATTGGCACAATCAACTTGGCCATTCAAGAAGGGTTTTGAGAGGCTTCCAAACAAATGCAGCTTCAGAGGAGGGGAAGGGTTTATAATATATTACTGAAGTTCATGGTTAATGAACATGCAGTAATAAATGATCTATGCTTGGAATAGAGAGGAGAGACAGCCAGTTGGGTGAAATCGTTAAGGTGCCAGGCTAGAAACCAGGAGACTTGGGAGTTTTAGTCCTGCCTGAGGCATGAAGCCAGCTGGGTGATCTTGGGACAGTCACTCTTTCTTGGTTCTAGAAAGGAGGCAAGGGTAAATCACTTCCAAAAAAACTTTGCAAAGAAAATTGCAGGAACTAGTCCAAGAAGTCTCCAGTAGTCAACATCCATCCATCCATCCGTTTGTCCATCCATCATCCATCCATCCATCCATCCATCCATCCATCCATCCATTCATCCATCCATCCGTCCATCCATCCATCTATCTGTCCATCCATCCATCGATCCATCGATCCATCCATCTATCTGTCCATCCATCGATCCATCGATCCATCCGTCCGTCCATCTGTCCATCCATCCATCTATCCATCCATCCATCTATCTGTCCATCCATCCATCCATCGATCCATCCATCCATCCATCGATCCATCCGTCCATCCATCCATCCATCCATCCATCCGTCCATCCATCCGTCCATCCATCCATCCATCCATCCATCCATCCATCCATCCATCCATCCAGGGATGGAGGGTTATAAGCAATGGCACCATTTAAGAATTTGTTCTGAAACCAGTGGTTTTACTGGCAATCATAAGGGGCCTGGGGGTTAGGAAAAAGGAACTGAAAAGTGGTGAATTCTGAGGACAACACCAAATTATTTAATATGATCAACACAAAAGGGGCAGTGAAGATTTTGGGAAGAATCTCTGTAAATGATGGGTTTGGGTATTGAAATGGCAAATGCGGTTCAAATGGAAGCTTAGATAAATTGATGCATCTGGAAGTAATTTCTTTAAACAAAACAAAACACAGCTGACCTTTATAGATATGCTAATAGAACCAGAGTGGCTGAAACTGCCTCAGGAAAGGAATACTGTGGTTGTCGTGGATTATTCCACAGGAATGTCAGCCAAGTACAGAAAGAGGCACTTTGTGCTGAATATCATTAGGACAGGACTTTTTTTTCTTTTTTTTTAAAAAAGCCAAATATCTATGGGGTTCACTTGGAGTCCTGCATACAATAGGCAGCCTTCAACAATAGGTAGTAGAGTGGAGGACACATTTCATCCGTACAATCCTCTCTTAAAAAGAGAAAAGTCTTCGTCCTGCCCACTTTTGGAGTGTGATATTAAAATGGCCCACAAGCCCAGAGTTACTCTTTGGGCAATAGAATTTACATCCTCTGAACTCCAGATGCAAAGTCAGAGCATCAGAATAAGACTTCGCGGAGAAAGCCCAGGAAACCACTCAGTGGAATAAGTTCGCGAGATTCCTAAGTATACATTTTATCCTAAGAAGCCAGGCACCCATAACAGCAGAAGACTAAAATTACCAATTGAAAATCAGCAGCTTTGTTTGGGGAAACCAGTACCTTCAACAGTATTGTGAATGGAAGGGCAGCTATCTTGACAGAGAGCCAGTTTCGTGGGGTGATTCAGGAATCAAACCAGAAACTGGAAAGCCACAAGTTCTGGATTTGCTTTTGGCACAAAGCCAGCTGTGCGACCTTGGGCCAGTCATTCTTTCTCAGCCCTAGGAAGGAGACAAGGGCAGACCACTTCCAAAATCTTGCCAAGGAAGCTGCCAGAATTTGTTCAGGCGGTTGCCAGGTGTTAACACTGACTGAAAGGCACCCCAAAATAAATACGAATAAAATTAAAATTAAACAGATAAACAGTATCTCAGCAGGTAAACCTGCCAAAATGGAGAAATAAAAACCAGAAATTACTCTACTTTTGGATGTGGATTGTTAAGCAGCATTTATCTCTGTTCACACCATCTGCAGGGCTCCCATTAGTAGCATTATCAGTCATTTATAATGCCTCAATATTCTCATATAGAAATGATGGTTCCCTTAATCCAAGGGATAGGAAACTGATATTTTGGATGACAGGACCTAGAATCCTTTGTCAATGGTCATGCTGGCTGAGGCTGATGGGAACTGAAAACTCAAATATTGATTGCTTCTCTGGTTTTCTCTCCCCGTCTCTGAAAATAGAGCTATTCAATCATACTTAAAATGAAGTGTGCAGTTCTTTATCGCATTATAATCTGGGACGGGCGGGAACCCAATTAGCATTTCTGATTGAAAATGGATGATGAATAATCTGCTAGGCCAAGACCTGAAACATTCTGAAAATAATTCATTGGTCAAATACAGAATACCCTTTTTTTTAAAATTTTCTGCTTTTTGATCTGCTTTAAAATCAGGAAGGAACTATTTTCCTCCTTGTTTTTTTTTATTGCACCATTCTTTCCTTGGCAGGCATCTTCATCCTTTTGTGATTTACTTTCTCCTCCTTTCTTTGGATAGGATTAATCACATGGATGTTCCCACTCAATCAGGGCACACACAAAGAATAGGATGATCCCTAGCCAATCAGATCTGGGTGTGGTGTGGTTTTTCCTGAGCTGTTTCAGGGAGGAAAGGGATATGAGGGCAAGTTAAACGATTTAAGTAATTAAGGTACTAGAGAAGTTATCTGCCTCTTATTTCTCTCTCTCTCTCAGGGAGAAAAAATGAAATGTCAATACTTGTAGTCTTGTCTAAGGCACGAGGCTAGCTGGGTGACCTTGGGTCCGTCACTCCTTCTCAACCCTAGCAAAAAGGCAACAACAAGCCACTTCTGAAAATATTTCCAAAAAAATCCAGGCAGTCACCAGATGTCAACACTGACTCAAAGGCCAAATCCCCAAATTTGGCAGCTTTAAGACTTGCGGACTTCAACTCCTAGAGAATTCTGGGAGTTGAAGTCCACAATCTTAAAGCTGCCAAGTTTGAAGACCTCTGCTTTAGAGCCCCAGCAGCCCTGCACTTTCAAGGGCTGCCTCTAGGTGGGAGCAGAGGGGATGTGGGACTATTTGTCGCCAACTTCCTTTGCTCGTTCTTCCCCAAAGGTGCTAACTGACTTGCCTTGGACTATGATGCGTCAATGCATGTTGTTTGCCAAAGCTTTTTTTGCAGGATGAGCTACTGGGAGGAATGAGGCTTTTGAAAAAGAAAGGGCAGGTTTTCCGGCTGAGATCCTGCTCAGCTTCATTCACTTTCCCACTGCTAACTGCCAGCCCAGCGTCCTGAAAAATCAAGGCACCCAGACATGGATGCTTCTGGGCTAAAATAATCGTTTCAATTGTTTCGTGCGCCAGAAACGCTGAATACACCCTGACAGAGAGGAAATGGCCACAATGAGAGGAAGAAAAGGGAGAGGTTTATTACTTTATTTAAAGTAAACTGTTAAGGGATTACACACAGGCCCAGGCCCTGGGCTTTCTCTCAGCCACAAGGAATAGCACAAATCACTGCAACACAGCTATTGTTATGGTGGTTCTTGAAAGGAAAGATCTGAAAACCGGAGGCAGAGTAAAAACTCTTTGTAGAGTCCCCGATATAAAGCAGAGACAAATAAGTAGGATAAAAGGACAGTTTCGGATTACTGTGTTGCGGTTAAGTCACACCTCTGACAAATTTATCTTATTAAAAGTAAATAAATGCTAAGGTCACATTAAGGTCAACGGAAGGCTCTCATATGGCCCTTCCTGTTAAAGCTTTTACAGTATTTAATCTTCACACCTTGTTCTCTGCTGCTCAGATTAATGCAGCCAATCCTTACTAACGGATATTTAGGATTAAGTGAACTTTCATGTTTCTTAGCTGAGGGGAATGTTGACTCTATTGATTGAGGATGATGGCAATAAAAACCAACATAGCTTGAAGAAGACCCCAAATTGGGGAAGGATATCTTAAGGGGCAGGGTAAAGAAAATACACACCACACAATGCTGAGGAGGTCTTCTTAGCTAACATCCATTGAAGTTTAATCACATTACAATTATAAAAATTGAAATTCGATTCATGGTAATAACAGCTCAACATTCATAATTAGTATTGGAAGAAAAATGCACAGTAGAATGATGGCAGAGGCTGCAGTAGCAAAATACAGCAACTAATTAAAGACAGAGCTTTGAAAGTTATCTGGCCATGTAGCTGCTCAAGGATCAGGATTTTGCAAATTCTGATCCCAGAATCATCTCAGATCAGAATTATTTGCCACGTACTTATTTTGCAAGTTCTCCAGCAATAGTTCTTGGCTTTTTTTTTTTAAAGCATGAAAATAGAATGCAAAACACACATTTGAGTGAATATGCATGTAAAAGTAATTTAAATAAACAGACATAATTTAAACACCAATGGTGCGATTAGCTGCTATGCTAATTAATGTGCAAATGGGTAGAAGAAAATGACCCTTCATAACTGCTGGGCATAGGAAGATGCTTTTAAAAGGTGCCCCATCTTCTCAGTTCCAGGGTGAAGTGAAGTCCCACACAAAATTAGCAAAGGCGGATATAGAAATGAGTGCAATCTGTTGCTCATACAGATTGGACAGATCATGGGAGGGCCAAAAAAAATCTGTTTTGATGCAGACCTGCTAAAAAACGACCATATGAGGTGATGATTTCTAACAAGCTGAGACTACCTTATAGCGTTTCGTGCACTGTGATTGACATGGCCATTAGAAACTAGATCAGACTGGGTGTGAGATACTGCTGGCATCAAGAACCTAGGGAATGATGTGACACTGTGTTATCTTTGACTAGTAGGTCAAGCAAAAAGTAAAAATGTTGAAGGAAGCTTCCCAAGGGCAATCAAGGCTAAGGAAAGGAAAGGTTGCCTCTCTGGCATGAAAGCAGAAGAGACATGAAAATAACTAAAGTGATTGTAAACTTGCCTCCTTAAGACTGAACATATTCTGCTTTCCCTGCCTGCTCCTTTTAGAATATCTAGGGTGAAAGTTGGGAGAAAAGATACAGACTTGAGTCAGGTTTCATGCCAGGTTTCACGATTTATAGAGAAGTAATAGTTTGCCATAGTCACTCTTGAACCTACACCCTGGGCTTTTGTAGTGACTTTCCAGCCAAGCATTAACCAGCTCTGCTAAGGTTTGGTTGCTTTAGATATACCAGGTGTTGCCTCTGTATGCGAGTTACAAGTGACAATGAGGACAAGTGAGTTATTGTTATTGCTCTGGAAGAAGAAGGTAGTGAGTGTTGCATGTTTGGGGCCCCAGGCTGATGAAAGACAAACTATTAAGTACACTATCCATCTGCTTTATATCCTGCAAATATATGCTTAGATGAGTAGCGATAATAGCGCTATCCTTATCTGAAGCTAGAAATGTACTTGGTGTTTATGAGAGGGTCTCCTGTGCCCTGGGGTCTTCCAAAGCCAGTTTCTTCCTCAAACTGAGGAGAGGACTCAAAGCTGCATTCATAATTTATATGTTCAATGAACTCTTTTTAAATCAACTTCATTGGGTGCAGAATTTAATTGTGTTGGTGCGGAGTATATTATACAGGTTCGTATCTATTGTCTAGAGTAGGGATCTCCAACCTTGGCAACTTTAAGACTTGTGGACTTCAACTCCCAGAAACCCCTGGTCTAGAGTACTGAAAAGGGATTCAAAATAAGGACGAGTCAAGACTGGACATAAGTTCCACATTCAAAAGAGGGAATCTCAATCTCTTTCTCTTGAAAGGAGGCAACTCAGTATGGCTGAGCTCCTATAAGTGACCAGCATTGACTTGGTCCTGCTTTTCCTAGTAGTTCCAGGTGTCCAGATTTTCTCAGAAGAAGAAAAACTGAAATAGAAGATTGAAGGATGAGATAATTTATACTATGGTAAAAGTAGTAGTTATGGAGAACCAATAGATTCCTCTTGTCTTCAGGCCAATTCAATATTTTTGTGATTCAGGTAGCACAGCTATACCACTACAATTCAGAGTCATGAGAGACTGGAAATTTGGTCCTCTGAAATTAGTAACTAGGCTAAAATAATTTCCTCAATGACAAATGAATTTTATACAAAGGAAAGATTTAAATGAGAAAGTTGAAATAATACCTGAAAATAAAGTTTTTTTTCCTTCTGGTATGAAGGGTTTAGGTAGTAAACATTGGATTCCAAATCCCTCTACAAGAATTGCTTAATGGCATTCCAGAATAGTGGTTGAAGTGAAGTCATGTTGGAGGCTGGTATTACATGTTGTGGCATAGAAATGCCTTCAATAAAGGCATTCCATGATTTATTTTGTTGTGGCTGGAAAAGAAACACCAGAGTGAGGGGTCCTTGGTGCTCTCTGAGCTGGGTTGTTTTCTTGCAGATGTTTCATTACCCAAACTAGGTAATATCATCAGTCCTAATACTGATGATGTTACCTAGCACTGATGTTTCCTAGTTTGAATATTGAAACCTCTGCAAAAAAACAAAACAAAAACAACCAAGCATAGAGAGCACCAAGGACCTCTCATTTCAATCCTAAACTACAAATATTCTCCTTTATTGGGACACTCGAGTGCTCTCACCTTATTGGCAGGTAAAAACTTGTTTTATTCCTTCTGATATTTGAGAGACCTAGGAACAATCAGCCCTTGAAACAATTAAGTATGCTGGCAAACTGTGGTATGTAGGTACCAAGTTTTTATTTATTTATTAGATTTTAAAGAAAATCCTGCCTTTTTTAAATAAATAACTCAAGGCAGCGAAAATACCCAATATTCTTTCCTCTTAGTTTCCCCACAACCCTGTGAGATGAGTGCGGCTGAGATAATGTGACTGGCCCGAAGTCATTGTTGGCTTTCATGTCTAAGATGAGACTAGAACTCACCTCTCCTGGTTACTACCCTGGTGACTTAACCACTAGATCAAACTGCTCTTCAGAATCCAGGGACTTTACAAAATTTAGTCTGCATTCCATAACAAATTGAAAAAGCGGCTACAAAAATGGTTCCAACAATGGCTGAACGCACCTTAAGTGAATGAATTCTGCTGTAACTTTTTACATGTTTTCATATATGAAGCTAACTGAGATTAAATTGTAGACCATTATTTAAATAACTGGGGATTCTAGAAGTTGTGTAGAGCAAAGATGCATTCTATGGAGAAAACCTGAGAAGAAAATAAAAAAGGAACTCAAGTGTTTTGTTTTTGTTTTGTTTTGTTTAAAATGTTTTTTTTTACTTCATTTAAGGGAGAAAATCCCACAGTATCTGTTAAAAAACAAATAGCAACAGGGACACTTGGCATGCAAAATTATTTTGAACATTCTTTTACATTAGTGGCAGCCAATTCAACACGCATTTTACAGAGATTTATTTCTTTGTTATCAAACAGGTAAATCAGAATTCTGTCATTCATACCATACTGAAAAATGGTCTATATGGGATGAAAATGAATCAGGCAACAAAGATACTATTTATAAATCAGATCATCTGAGGACTTTTTTTTTTCACATTGTATAGTACAACAAACCAGTATTTTACACAGTCACTGGAGTAACAATTATTCCATTATACTTCTAAACCAGCATATGAATGAAAGGGAGTTGTAGTTTTCGAAGGCAGTCTAGTTAAAATGTTAATTTTACAGTGTTATTGCAACAAAGAGAGAGTGAAAACTGCAAATTTGAATCTTGACTCAGATCACCAATGTAGAAATGGGTAGTGCTATAAACAAGAATGATGCGGAAGATTGGGGCTCGGTATTTTAACACATTTATTAAATTGTGGCTGGTTGAACATCTGACACCAGTATGATGTGCTTCTTCCTATCTTAAATCCAGTTTATTGGATGTTTTAAAGGGGAAAACTGGTTCTGTAAGATGTATTTGCCATTAGTATAAAAGAAGGAGAAGCACATCAAGAGGCTGCCAATTAAATTGGTTTTATGAGGGGAAAAATACATGCCAGACCTGGCAGAAGAAGAGAGATGGGCCTATACTTTATTAATGAGGTAGAAGCCAAGCGTTGTGACAGTGTGAAGGATAAGAGAGCTTTGGAAGCAATTATTCCAAATGGTTATGAAGAAAGTGACAAGATGGGTGGAGTACAGAAACTACCCCTATTTCTGTGCATGACAAAAAAAAAAAGAAGGGGTGGGGACAGGGACAAAGTGGACCTGATTTATATTTTGTTACGCATTAGTAATTTTGAGAAACAACAACAGAAAGTTATCCATGGGTTTTCCCCATATCCCTGAGGTGGGGCCACTCTTCACACGGATGCCATTATCAACTTGAGGAAGCCTGCCTGTGGAAGGGTCATTAGGTCTGAAATATGGTCATGTAAACATCAACCCTTGCCACCCTGACCTTCCTTGGGAAATCAATGAACCATCACCACTTACATTGTACGTACACAACAAAAAACAGAACTGAGTCATCATTTTTAAATTAGGAATCGGCACAAAAAAACCCTTAGAGCTTTATTGTTGTACCCCTCCCCCCCGCATAAGGAGAGGGGAATAAAAATATAATTATATATGTATATATATTAAACCACTATTTAAGTACATACCCTATTCATAAATAACCAAACACTTTCTGCCATTGCAAAATTACTCATTGAGATCTTTAAAATGACATCCTCATTAAGACCAAAAAAAAAACAACAACCAACAAACAAACTGGGAGGGGAGGGTCTTCGTGTTGGGTTAATTTGCACATGAAAACAATAACACAAATCTGGGCTTGAGTGTGTAATACGTAATTCCCAAGTCTGGAGTGTGTAGCAAAGCTAGTTTTCTTTTCCCCTTCCACTCTGCTCCCAGAAGGGAATGAGTCCATTTGCAGATTCAGTCTGAATGTATTCTTCCCCCCCAAAAAACAGCTAGGAAGGGAGCATGTTGTGGGCCCACAGGCAGAAAGTTTTCAAGAGCTTTCTTTGGGTTTGGCAAGATTTCCATTTCTGGGAGCGTGAGAGGGTGGGATTCCTGGAAAAAGATACATTTCTTCTACGTCTGAATCCATTTTCTCTATATAAATAGAAGCCAATGTTTCCACACAGGACATGCAAAGTAGTGCAACAATTCCACTCATACTACTATACAACAGTCTGTTTCTGGAAAGACCGAAAGGGGTCCTTTGTTTCCAAGAAATGCTGCTGATGCCAATGCAGGGATCCTTCTGCTGCTGCAGCCTTCATCTCCAATCCACAGGAAGGAGCGTGCGTAGAACAATTATAAGGTCCGGACAGCTACAGGGTAGAGGAGTGACAAATGTTCAGCTCCTTTGATAGGCAGTTTCTTTGCAGTGTAGTAGTGAATAACCTCAGGCACGCTGTCAAAGGGGGGGCTGTTCTGACCCAAAATATACTTCTCTTTGGTCTTTGCCAACTTCATGTGCATGAACCCTTGGTTACTCCTGTTGGAAAAAGAAAGGAGAGGGGGAGAGAGAGAAGTTGATATACAAATTTCCACAAGCCACTATTGATAAGGGAATCTGATGATGAATATGTTACATGAATGTAGAACATGCTGAGTATATTAAAAAAATTCCCACCTGTCCTTGGCACCATATGTAAGAAAAACAAAGCGGAACATTTAGTTAAATAATTGCTTTAAAACTCCAGTGATGTGTAATTGAAATGACCATAACCTGTCTGCCAGCTGCCTAAGGGAGTATGGACTATTCAGTGCTTTGGTTTAGAAAGTGCTTTTATTAATTATTTATTACTTATTATTTATTATTGAAATTTTCCATGGCAATTTTATGATGGAATGCAAAATCCTAGGATTTTGGAGCTGCCAAGAGATCCCAAAAAAAGATGCATTTGTTTTAAGATTCTGTAGACAGACATTATATTTTCCAATAAAAGGAGAATATTTGTAGCTCCAGGCTGAAATGAGGTCTCTGAGCTTGGTTGTTTTCTTGCAGAGGTTTCATTACCCAAAGTCAGTAATATCATCAATAGCTAGTAATGATGTCACCTAGTTTGGGTAATGAAACCTCTGCAAGAAAACAACCAAGCTCAGAGAGCACCAAGGACCCCTACCCCTCACTATATTTTCCATTTTCTGCTTCTAAATTCTGAAAAACTGTAGACCCCACCATTATGAAGTAGGATGCATTCTAAGGATTAAAGAGAAAAAGTTGTTGGCTCTGATCAACCATTAATATGTATAGTTGTATGCTACATTACTGAGAATGATGCTATGAATAAATATTGTCTATCCCTAATTAGACGGAACCTCTGAATATACCCAAGTTAGGATAACACGATACAAATATAGACCAGTCTATGGGTGGCTTTGGATTTTATAACAAATATGCAACTACTCTGTATTCAGCTGTCAATTTTTTCTGCAAAGTCTAAAAACAAATACCTCAGGCAACAAATGCTAAATTTGAGGGTACAGAAACCCTTGTTGGCTGATGCCTCCAGAGAAACATGTATAGCTTACCACTTAATTTATAATGAAATGTTTTTTAAAAAAGAGAGAGACAGAGAGAAAAAGAAAAATCTAGGGAGATTTTTCTGACTGCGCAGGCAATTGAAAGAAGGCTGAGAGACTGCAGGGAAGGTGTTTGAGTTTGCGTCTCAAGGGCACAAAGAGATAATTTTAAATTGAGAATAGTGCCTTTATCCCTTCTTAAATTGCTTAAGAAAATTCAGCTTTTTCATAGGACGTGGGGATATCTCCACCCTGTGAAGAAGCTGAAGAAAATTTCAAACTCACATTATTCAAATTTTCCAAGGCAATTTTGTGATGAAATGACCCTTCTCTATAGAGCAGAAATCACTGCAGGCATTGTAATTATAGCTCTGGCACGCTTAAAAAAATCTTGATTTAAATTTAAATTCTTTACGAGAATGATTCTCTTTTGAAACATAATTGTTCTCTAAACGATTTCCTTTAAGCCAAGGGTGACACCTCTAAATACTTATTATGAGCAGATATATTGTGGTATCCCTTCAAGTTTATTATGCTTTTTGTAATCCTCCTCTAGTAAATGCTTTAAAATCCTGATACCAAATTAATGGGATTGTAAAAACAGGTGCATGTTAATTTAAAACTAGAATAGAGGCCAATCTGATGAGAGGTCTTTTTAGATTTAATGCAAGAACAGAAGACACTAGTTAAATTTGTTTGTTTGTTTGCTTGCAGTTAGAATGATTATCTATTGATCTGGATCATATACAAGATTGGTTTGGGATTTAGTTTATATACTGGATCATGATGAGGTTTTTTTTACTACTATCCATTATGGTTTATAAATCATGTTTTATAGCTTGGCATGACATGTGAATGCAACCAACTATGGATCAATCAAACCAACCATGAATAAACTATCTACAGCCTAATATTCAGACAATATGAAAGTTTTTATTTATTTATATGGAGGGAATTATATTGAAAGGTCTGAAAGAGCCAGTGAAAGGTTGGCTCTGTACCAACTTTACACAGGATTCCTACTGGCAGAATATTAGAAGAGAATATCATATTCCTGAATCCAGTTTTCCAAGCCTACTTCCCTGAAGCATATTACATTGCCAAATTATGTTTCCTTGTATTTGTAACTTTGCAAGACATGAAAATGGATCCCAGATTGTCTTATCATAGGACAATTTTTATTTGTCAGAGATAGGAATATAATATGCATACCGGCTGTCAGGGGCTGTCCTATTATCTTGCAGCATAATCATGCTTTAGAACAGCGGCCCCCAACCTTTGGGGTACCAGGAACCGGTTCCCTGGAGAGAGGTTTTTCCGTGGACCAGAGGGGAACGTGGTTGTTTTTTTTTAAAGTTTTTTATTATTTTTTTAAAACATAAACATAAAACACATTTTTTCAAAACAAAGCTTTTGATCCGGTCACAAATTAATACAAATCACTAATTTAATTCCTTTAGTTCTATTCAAAGCTTAGTTGTTTATCGGGTCTTTGTTTCTTTAAGGTAGCATTTTAAACTTTCAGCCCCTTTGTTATTCAGCCACTATTTTATAGCTAGGGATCTTATAGATGTTAATTTTGCTCTAGGCGTTGTTCTAGCCTGGGTTGGTTGTCACTCACCCGGCTTCAAAGAGCTCCGTTTCTATCCAGTTTCCTCAGCACATTTCTTGCCTGTTGTCCCAGCTTCGTGGCAGCCGCCATGGCTGCCGCCCCATGCTGCCGACTCACAGAGGGTTCCCTCTGACCTCTGAGGAACTTGCCTGTTCCTCTTGGTTGTCCGAGGTGCCCCTCCTTTTCCCCCATCCCTGCAGGACGGTTCCGGTCCGAAGACCCATTGGCGACAGTTCGGCAACCGGGGTTTTCGTGGGGCTCATCAGAGCCCGCTATTTCCCTAACTGTCTCACCACGACGCCAAACTGGAGGTCTCTGGAGGGGAACGTGGTTTTGCATGCTGCCTGCCGGAACCCCCGGAAGGGGCTTTACTTGTTTGTGCAGACTGGTTGCTGGCATGCCACAGACCAGTGCCAATCCTTCGATCGGGGGTTGGAGTAGTGGTGGAATTCAAATTTTTTTACTACTGGTTCTGTGGGTGTGGCTTGGTGGGCATGGCAGGGGAAGGATACTGCAAAATCCCCATTCCCACCCCACTCTGGGGCCAGCCAGAGGTGGTATTTGCCGGTATTTGCCGATAATTCTCCGAACTACTCAAAATTTCTGCTACTGGTTCTCCAGAACCTGCTGAATTTCACCCCCTGGATTGGAAACCCCCGTTTTAGAAAACCTGTTAAATGCACAACACTTTGAATTGATTGCTCTTCTTCCAGTCTTTTCACAACTGTATATAAAAGTTTAGGCATATTCTTGGACTCCTGAAGTGAACAGAAATTGACACAACTTCTACATGGTAACAAGTTAAATGCAACATCTTTCTGAAAATGTAGTGGATGTCCTTATAATTTATGGATAGTTATTTACATAGTCAAAAAAACCAAAACAGTGAATATGACAGACGAAAAAGCTGCGCACCTTTTCACTCAATACCCGTTTTGGTAGAAACGACAGCTTCCAAATATTTCCTACAGCCACCTCTAACAACTTTTAGTTTTTTTGGATTTTGCCTTACTCTTCCTTGTGGAAATCTACTAGCTGATAAATATTCTTAGGCCTTGGAAATATCCAACCTTTTTAAAAAAAACTTCATTTTTTCACTGATTATGGGACACTGATCTGCAAGGTAGAACCCACAATCACTGCAAAACACTTGCTGAAACGTTTAACTGACACTGAAGTAGTTACCCAAAAGTCCTCTATGCAGTATTGATTATACAACAATAATCTTCATCAGAGAGTTATCAGAAAGAAATATTTTCTCTAATCTCATCACAGGTCATTGTTTCAGTGAGGCAAACACATAAACCAACAAACTTTGATAAGCCTGAAACCCTTTGGAATAAGGTGCTTTTGACTGATAAAAACCAATGTTGACTTCTTTAGGCACTGCACATGAAACATTTGAAGAAAAATGTCTGAGGAACTTAAAGAAAAGGACATTTTGCCAGGCATTGAGCAAGATCATTATATGGCATCCAGTAGCACAGAAGTATTGTGTGGGCTGAAGGAAGGATAGATTCTACTAAATTTCAACATTTCCAAGAAGCTAATGTTCCATAGTCAGTGAAGAAATTGAAACTGAAAAGAGCTTGGAAATATTACCGTAGTGAGATAACAGTCCAAAATAGTTTCCCAAATCAATCATGAAGCAATTACAAGAGAGAGAAAAAAAGTCTTTGGAATGGCTGCCATGGTTCCCAAACTTGTATATTACTGTAAAAAATGTGGGAAGATCTCAAACATGAAGTGCATGCAAAGAGTCCTCAAAATATTCTTGAACTATAGAAGAATTCTACAAGAAAGCACACCAAAAGTAAGGGGGAAAAAAGATATATAGCTGCCTGTAGCAAATAGTTGGAAGCCGTTTCTTCTGCCAAAGAAGAGCTATGAGGTGCTAACTGAAAGGGTGTCCAAATTTCCTTACCTGTTGTGTTTAGTTTTCTTTCCCCCCATTCTCATTAACCTTGATTTGATTAAATACAAAATTTAATAAGACATAAGATCAAATCAACTTGAATGGAACGTTTTCCATAATCGTCCAGCTGACTGCATGAATTGCAAAAACTGATGTAACCCTCTGCCTGTGGAATTAAAATGTGCTCTTCTTTGCTCTCTTGCAATGTTTGCTGTTCGTGACCCATATTCAGCTGTGGTATGTGTCCTTGCAAGACTGTTAATGGATTCTTGACAGCTCTTGTTCAAAAATCTATCAGGCTTGCCTTTCTAACTGTGGACACAATGAGTGCCTGTGAATTGGGAAGCCTACTGAGGAGTGTGAGCTTCCAATCTTTCATCTCTAGATCTGATTGTCTTCCACCTGTATAACTTTACCTAGCTTCCTCTTGCCCCTAGGATCCCAAGGTTCAAACATTCCTCACTCTGCAATCAGCTAAATACACAAGTGACAGGGTTAAAACACATTCATTCACTTTAAATGCCCACGATGTACTGTACTCTTAAAAGGCAGGTATGCTAATTTCTCAGCCACATTCTCCCCAATCACTTAAACTTTACTGGATCTACATATGCTACAAAGGTAAAAAGAACAGCCGGATGAATTCTTCAAGAAGGTTTCCTGGGAAATTCCTACCTAAAGCATGTCAGCATGCAAAATAGCTACTTTGATGGTGAAATCATTTCCAAGTTAACAGGAAGGAAGCTTTTGAAAACCTGGAAAATTATTGATTCCCCTTTTTTCAGTCACATTTGTGGGATTTCTTGCCAAATCCAATCTCAATTAAAAGCAGGTCTGCAGAAACTCCAGCAAATAAAACCAGGAAAGGCTAACCAGGAAAGCAGTTTAATGAGTAACTAGAGGAGGGAACCTATTGGATGCAATAGGTCACACTGAGATGTCTGTGGGAGAATGTTGGCAAGAGGAAAGCCAAAGCTGGCATCTCTGCTAGAAAAGGAAACAGCCTATATGATTAGATAAGGGCAGTATTACAAAAGGTCTTGGAGGCAGAAAGAAAATGACTAAACAAACTTATGAAATCTCCTCTTGTTTTGGCAGCTAAGGAACAGCCTGGCTAATAACTGGTAAGGATTAATAAACTCTCATAAATTCCACCATCATACGCTACATCATGTTTCCTCCTTGTCAATCTAAGGCCTTAATGAAAACTTTGGACTGTAGCTACAAATAATTCCTTGGAATCTTGACCCGTGCTGATGGAGAATTATCAAAACTGCAGGCCAGCATATTTCAAGAGCTTCAAATTAAGAAGACAAGACAGACAAGAAGGAATTACAAGGATATTGTGCAATGCTGGAGATTCTTTCCAAAGCTATATAATATGATAGGAAACTTGTGAAGTGATTCCAAAGATTGACATTAACATAATGTTTCAGGATATTTTACTCTATAAATAGGGAAATTACATATAGGCTATACAAACGTAACATGGTTCTCTTTGGCATGTCTCATTCACATACCATGGAAAGCCATCATGGTGTTTCTTCAGTTTCACTTAACATTCTCCATGAATCTAACCATTGCAATGGGAAGGTCACAGTTGATTGCTCAATGTGTAAAATCAACCAACTGTGGTTTATTCAGTACATCAAGGGAAAGCAAAACATGGTTGAGCACAGTTTGTGAACAGAACCATTGTGTAAGGCTTGTTTTTGTGTGTGAAATTTCAAAATGCACTCACTGTATAGTACAATTATATTACAAACTGCCTGGTTAGATTCACAAAACTACTTCAAACGTTAGCTAACCTTTCCAAATACCAAGTTCAATTTTCCAGCATTGACAAATGTTGCATTCCCATAGTAAGGAGTCTTGACAAATAATCTCCAAGAATTTGAACAACCAAGTGATGTTGTGCTGACCATGGCCACATAATCTGGGCTTAAAGCTTTCTCTCTAAAAATAAAGGAACCACAAAAGTGATACTGACAGCTGCATTTGGGAAGGAAAGAGGCCAGTGGACAGCACTGAAAGGTTTAGAGGCAGGCTACAGACAGGAGCCAGATGGAGTTGTGAACTGCAACAATTCAGCAAAACAGTATCTGACGAAACCGACTTAAATAAAGTGATGATTTTTCAGTCCATGTAACCCTGTCAACAGTCACTCAATTGCAATAATAATAGCCATTATGGGCTGCAACCCATTGGCTCCAGATCTAAGTGTTCCATCTACCCAGAACTATTCAATAACACGAAATCTTACATTTTTTTTCTCCTAACATGGCCAAGATACTGATGCAATCAGATGGGAATCTTATGTACATGATGAAAAAGTCCTGAGTTCTGTTTTCTGTAATTCTTCTATGTTACATGTTTGCACCTTTACATTAATGCTTATCTTTGGTTGTTTGCTACAATCTTACATACTGCAAATCAGGAAATAAAGTGTGATAAAGACATTGCTTTAAAGAGCTGTTCTACACACTCTACATTCTTTGAATTGTAACACTGTAAGTTACCGTGTTTCCCCGAAAATAAGACCCTGTCTTATATTTTTTTGCCACCAAAAAAGGCACCAGGTCTTATTTTTTTGGGGAGGGGGGATGTTGTCCACTGACTCACCTCACTTGTGCCTGTCACCCCCAGCTTCCTTTCTTCTGTCAGAGGTCTTTAGGAACTACAGCAGCCGGCAAGGCTTTCCTGAATGCTGCAGCTGATAACAGAGCTCCAGATTGATCCAGAGCTCTGTTATCGGCTGCAGAGGCCTTTAGGAAAGCCTTGCAAACCTTGCCGGCTGCAGAAGAAATGGGCCAGCAAGACAGATGTCGGGGTGTATGAGGCCTGGTTGCAACTGTCTGAAGGTAAGTAGTACAGCAGCTCCACCCACCCCATCCTCACCCTAGCTTAATTTCTACCCATGCACCCTGGAGTGGGTGGGGTCTTAATTAGGGCTTATTTTGGGGGTTGGGCTTATTTTGGGCACACATGTAAAAATCAAGCTAGGACTTCAGGGTAGTCGGGGAAACACAGTACATGTTATGGTCATTAGATAGGAGAGAATTCTATATAGTACTTCTGATTTGATAATTTATAACATGCAGAGAGCTTTTAAAAGTGGAAGAGTACATTGAAACTATACTCGTATCCCTGTTGTTGTACAATCCAGAATTCTACATTTTTTTGGTGAAATTCTTAGATTGTTAAAATGAATGAGTTAAAATGCATTTTAAACCAGGCTGAAGAGGAAGCGGTGGTTGAGCAGAGTTCCATGTCAAATGGCCATATAACAGCCAACACCAAAGGGAGTGTAAATGTCCAAAAACTATCCGCATCTGGGAGTTAATCATTTAAACTGGCAGCACCATTAGCTATCAAATGACCAATTCTATTGCAGAAAAGTTGCTTTGTGCTGAAAATCAGCTTTCATTGTGATGAACTAGCTTGGTCCATGGCTGCTGATTTGTGGCATCAGACTTTTAGCAACCAGCCAGAGCACTGGAAAAATTAATTGAGAACTGGAAATGTGCTATGAAAGGAAAGAGGCTCTTAGTTTTCCCATTTAAAATTTCCAGACATGGGCCTCTAGATGATAACAACCACCTAGCATTTTCCTGAAGCACTGTAGGTTACAATAATTGCATCAAAGCTCTGCCATGCTTCGCAAGTGGAGTGTGTGCCATTTGTAACCATAATTGGAAGGAATCTACTTAATACTATTCAGCCACACTACTTACAATGCAGTTCCTGCCTATGAAAAAATAGTTGCCTCAACAAAACAAATGGGACATTTTTTTTTATCAAAATGATTACGAAATACTGCACATGGCAGACACGCTTTCTTCACCACCCCACCCACCCCACCATTATATGAACCATCACCTTCCTAATAATTGTGGCATTTAATAAGGCTTCACACTTTTTTTGCAGCTGCCGGGACACATCGCCCACAGCAGTAGGTTGCTTCCCAAGACCTCTTACTTTCAGTTATAATTGCTTAATGCATTTTTCATGAAGAGCACAGGGTAATAGTTATGTTAAATTGCCTTCTTTTTCATGATAAAATGACTTTAAAACACTCACACGTAACATTTATGCAATTGGAGAGAGGGCATGGGCTCAATGATTATGACTCTATTACTTGGAATCCCATGCGTTGTCAGGCTCACTTCATCTCAAAAGGAAAAAGAGAATTTTCATTCTCCATCACAACCACACTGGCTGTATAATAAGCCATAATTGTAGAGTGGCCACTGCTTAGCTCTATCACATAGACATCTGCACACTTCTGAGATCACAGAAGCTTAGTGAGTGCCTGTAGCAAGGTACCGTGGTCCTTAGGACTGAGAATCAAGGCTGCTTATAGTGCATTTGTGGAGAATCCAAATAATGTCATCAAATTTTAGTCCCTGGCACATGTTTTACATTTTTTTAGTTATGGTATTCCGATCTCCCTCAATGGAACAAAATATGTGGAATGTTGTAGAGCAGGGGCATCAAACTCATGGTCTGGGGGCCGGATGCGCCCTGCGTGGTGCTTAGATCTGGCCTGCAGGGCCATCCTGGAAACAGTGAAGGATTGGCCCACGGTGCCTCTGTCAGTGAAAACAGAGCTCACAAGGGCCACACACAGCTCTCCCAAGCTCTGTTTTTGCTGGCAGAGGGTTGCAGGATGCCGTTGCAGCCAAAAACGGAGCTCAGGAGCCCATTTTCGCTGGCAGGGTGCTCGGGCCACTACATATGCCCCCCGACATGAGTGATGTCATGCTGGCCATGCCCCCCTGCCACCCCAAGGTCAAACACAACCCTGATGTGGCCCTCAATGAAATCGAGTTTGACACTCCTGTTGTAGAGAATTCTGTTTCCTTTTGGTGTTGGTTGTGATAGGTGGCAGCTTAAGTTTCAGCAGAGACACGAATCATTTCTGATCCCTTTCTTTCTCTGAGTTGTCAAGTTGTTCTGAGCGAGCGCACAGGTGTTTCACACAATTGAATGCAAACTTTAAAAAAAAAGCTTTTATAGTACAGCAGCAAAAATAGTTTCAAACCAGGAATACCATTTCCACTCAGATTAACAGGAATGTATGATTTATGTGCAAGTAAGGATCCTTAAAAAAAAAAAAATCAGAATAACAATATTTCTGAGGAAACTAAAAAACAAGGCAAAGCAATTGCTTCATTTTCTAACAGGTAATGTTCCAAAAATGGATCTTTAGGAAGATTTACCAGATGTCATTAGTTCTATAGTTTTGAATTTTAAAAAAATGTCATTGTAAATCAGCGCTTCTTTGCTACAAAACACAGAGATGCCAATATAATCAAAGGGGGTTTCCCTGATTAGAAAATACGGCATTATTAATATAGAAGGAAGACTTGGCAAAAGGTACCAATGAGCATTTTGCACTTCTAGAAATTCAGAATTTTTGTGTAGAGGAAAAGGGAGAGAAATGTGCTCAGATGGAGAAACGCTTGTCACGAACTCTGCTATATTTGCTGCTAGTGAAAATGAAAAAGGACAGGGTGGGAAACAGAGGCTGTGTTAGGCACAAGTAACCAGACCTACATATGTAAAATTCAAATTTACCATTTTTTAAATAATCTGCCTATTATACAGGAAACTCCCCAGACTGCCAGCCTTAGCCTGGGAACAGACAGATAAGATTCTATGGAGCTTAAGGGAAGTCAGTTCTGGATCACTTGTGGCTACGCAAAGACTTGAGGCTAATTCTGCACTTGATGCCTCCCCTGGCCTGGTTGGGTACTTCCCAACAGGCTGAGTAGGTAGGTTAAAAAAAATTAAGATGCCTGATGACATGAGTTTGACACCCCTGTTCTATCATGATGTCAGCCTTCACAAGTAAACCAGATAGGAAACATGACCAGATGAACTAATTATGCCTTATTGTAAGGCTACTACATTAACAGAATATTGCAGGCCTGAAAGTACAAATCTCCCATTGTCTCCTTTGCAGCCTAAGAAGTTAGGGAGATGCTCTTTCTCCTCTCATTATAGAACTATGGGTTATGACCTCTCTTATCTGAGCATTCCCTAAACAGTATCTCTGCCTTGTTCCTCAAGGTCTTTCTTACATACCATCCACATAATTTGTCAGCTGGAATCTCTGTAGGATACAGCAGATTTTTTTGCAATAAAACACTTAAATGAAAGTATCTGTGTGGGTGCTGTACTGTAATTTCAGAAACTACAAAAAACAAGAAAAGCTATGATATGATCTGAAAGAAGGCACATGTCTAGACACAGTTCACAATCACAGCCAACTCTACTAGTTTCAGCGTGGAAGAAAAAGAAAATGTAAGCTTCCACAGAGTGAAGATCCTGCATGATCATGTTTACTTAAAAATCACAAGACTGTCTAAGCAATTCCTTAGATTTCTTTTATGTTGTTTTTGTGAAGCTAAAAACAAAAGAGTCTCTAGAAATTCCTGCTTGAGAGTCTGATGTTGTGCAGGAGGATTAGCAAAGAGGCAGAATGTGACAATTGAATCCTACTAAGAGGTCTCCTTCTTCATCGTCAACCACACCTGTTATTTGCCTACTTCTGCTTCATATCACAGGTTGTTGTAGGTGAGATAAAATAACAATATGGATGACCAAACACTAGTAGGGGAGAGAGGCTATTTCTTGGACCAGCTTAATAGGCGATCCATTCTAAGGAGATGGGATGGGGGGTCCATAATCTCTGCCATGAACTCCTGAGAAGTGGTTCCTCAGCCAAACCACCAGTCCTATAACTTTACCTCCCCTACTTGCAGTAGCAAGTACAATAATATGAATCTATAGTAATATTATACATTACAGTATGGTAGGTGATTATATTAGACTATATTACTGTACAGTATGTCATCTCCCCTGAAATGTACCACACATATGTCTGCTCTCGGAGGACCAATGTTCTTTCTTCAAGATATCAAACTTTTATTTAGGACAATAATCAGTTGAATTTTAGGTTGCTGCAGAGATTCTCTACTGACAATGATCCTGAAACCTTCTCAGCATCATTCAGATGCATGACTCAAAAGCTCTTCTTGGCTATAATGATGAGTAATGTCTTTGGTTACCTGTTTGGTCTCAATGCAGCTATTCCCTTATAGCAACTATTGCTTTGCTATTTAGAGTATTGTCAAATTATAGATTTTAATCTGTGAAAAGAATGATGGAACAGGAGACTCTCAGACTCCTACTCACATTCCCTACAACTTGCCTGTTGGTTGACACTTCTATCTCTTCACTTCATTTATTTCCTGGAATTTATAGCTCTCATCCTATTCAGTAAAATGTTGTGCTTAGCATGAGACTGCAGCTGAATTCCCCAATTAACTAAATGGCAACGACAGCTTTTAAAAAAAAACATTAACAAAAAGTAAATGGGAACAAGTAAATCTGAGCTCATTTCTCCCCACCCCCCAAGAGGGTGGAAGGACAAGAGGAATGCAGAAATGCAACTCTGAACACATAGTTTTGACAGCAAAGTCAGAACTTCAATGTCTTTGCCAGTTTTTGTAGGTACTATTGGAAATCAAAAGAGCAATAGCCATTACTCACACAGATAGGTGTGGACACATCCTAACACCCGGCCTTCTGCTATAATTATCCTTCAAACAGGATTTTATTGGAAACTGAATCCACATGTTTCCCTTTCACCTTATTCTTGATTACTTTAGATTTATTGTTACACTGCGTCTCTAATATTCTGAGCTATGAAAGGAAACAGTAAGAAAATAAAAGGTCTGTTGCAATATAAAAGAATTTCATATATTCAATCCATCATTTTCCGAAAAAGCATACAGGGTAGGAAAGCAAACATAAATGCCATCAAAGTGAACAGAAAGGGGCTTATATTAAATACATGAATGGTGCATTAAAGATTTCAATGGCAAAAACTAAACAAACCAAGAACTATGACAGAGGCAAGCCCAGGCTTGTGTTCAATGAAGCTATTTGGTTGCGTCATTGCCATGCTATTTTTCAGAATATAAGAAAGCGATCGGATATAAGCCTCAGTGAATGCCCTACACCTCGAAGAATTGACTTTTTAAAATAACGTATGAAATTTGGGCAGGGGGACTTAGGTACCCGGGACCTAAAGTTAAAAGCTTAATAATTTACAATGGAGATCTAGTTTGTTATGGTGGTTAAGATATCAGGGTGGAAACTCTGAGTTTTAATCCCATTTTAGGTGTGAAGCCAGCTGGATGACCTTGGGCCGGTCACTTTGTCAGCCTTTGGAAGGAGGCAATGGCAAATTAGTACATCTAAAATTTTGCCAAGAAAACATCAATAACTCATCCCATCAGTCAGTCATCAGGAGTCAACACTGACTCAAAAGTACCTATGGAAGAGAGTATTTGCAGCGCAGGTCAATGGGGTCCTTGGTGCTCTTGGAGCTTGCTGTTTTTTTGCAGGCATTTCATTACCAAACTAGGTAACATCATCAGTGCCAATGATGTTATCTAGTTTGGTAATAAAATCTCTGCAAGAAAACCACCAAGCTCAGAGAGCACCAAGGATCCCATTGACTCAAAGGGAAAAAAATTACAATGACCCACGTAAAGTGCCCAGCAAATTCATGAGGACATTTCTCCTGCCCTCCTGCCACAAGACAAACATGGAGCAATATCTGATTATATATTAGAGTGCTATTCTTTTTACATAACAGACATCAGACCCTCCCTCCTAGCTATGCTTCTTTGGAGGAGGAGGAGGAGGAGGAGGAGGAGGAGGGGGGAAGAAGAAGGGGGAGGGGAAGGGGGAGGGGGAAAAAGAAGAAGAAGAAGAAGAAGAAGAAGAAGAAGGAGAAGGAGAAGGAGAAGGAGAAGGAGAAAGAGAGGGAGAAGAAGAAGAAGAATCAGCTACTTTTCAAAAGAAGAGTTTTTAGCACCTATTTTGAAATCAGGGAGAAATCTAGGGGGATCCCTTCCAACAACAGGCACTTGGTTAAACAACAACAACAACTTGCTAACAGCAGGACTCTCTGCCACTTCCTTGTAAATGCAAAGAGGACTTGAGGTATGATTTAAACAACAGCCCTTCAGCTGAAATGTTTGTAGAGGTGGTGTGAAGTCCTTATGGCCTTCCCTGTGTCCCACATCAAATGATTACATTTCAAGCATTTGGAGTTCAAACAGTGGCATTGCTTCTGGATCCAAGCTTATGCTGGCTGTGAAGATCTTAAAAGTTTGTTGGGGCTTAAAACCTGCAGCCAATACAGGATTCTAGTTTGCTAATGGGGGTGCCACTGAGCACAGTTCTGCTGGCTGGCACTGTCTCCTACCCCCACTTTCCAGCTATTTTATTGTGCCCTCAGATGTTTGTTTGAGAACACAGGGAGACCATCTAGAATGGGAGCAATATTGTAGGGAAAGAGAGCTGGCTAAAAAATCTCCTTCACCCAGCAGAAATCTAAGAACAAAGGGCGTTTCTTTCATTCACGGATGTTCAGTTAGGATTTAAGCTATAAAGTTCCTCTCTTATCCCATGGATGGGAACTTTCATGCAAAATATTGTGTTGAAAAGGAAAGATCAACATGTCTTTGCAAATAAATAAATGGAGATAAGAGCCAGCAAGGGCTTAAATTCGTGCCATAGATATTCACTATAAGACATATCCATTTCATGTTAAGACAGAAGAATTTTTAAACACAGTTCTCCCGCTTAAAGAGAGATGAAAAAACATTGAACAAAACTCAACAGAATTCACCACTGCAATGCTACCGTAGTCCCCGATCGGCAGAGTTTTACAAAACATCAACCATTAATTTGTTTTGAGAAATCAGATCAACATTTTTGCTTGATGGCCACATCAAATAAATGGCCGATGAAGTGAAACTCTTGAACATGGCAAACTCTCACCAAGACAAATCAGATGATCCAAGGCAATATGGACTCAGGGTCTGATTAGGAATTAAACATCTCCCTATTCATAAAGAATTGAAATATTTCTCTGTTTTTCTTCTCTATCTTATTGTTTTTCATGATAGGAAGATGCTTATCTTTTTAGTAACCCAGACGTTAATAGCCAAATATGTGCTGGGAATTATAAGAGCTATAATTTAATATAGTTTGAGAAGCCCAATTTAAGACAAGCTCTTTGCATCTACCCCAAAGTCAAAGATAGAACTGAATGCAGTTAAAATAATCACAACAACAACTGTTTCGGGTAATTTTGGAGGAAATCCAAGCAATTCTTTTTAAGGCAAGGTGGATGACAGACTCTGAGGCTGCCTGGGAAGAGGGCAGAGGACAATGGAAAGCAATCTATTTATCTTAATAACTGAAACATAAGAACAACACTGTCTAATGGGGAAATTTGGAATTGATAGCTTATTAGAAAAAGCTGTTGCTCTTTTTCAGGTACTTAGTCAATTAATTATAAATTGTGTCTGGGCTACGATCATTTGAGACTTAATCTTCTGAAATAATGGGGTACAACTAATTATTTCTTACACAGATTGCCTTGCTTTGAATGCAACAACTTTATTCTTCACCTTTAACAATTCTCTGTCATGATGGAACACAGAATTCTCTACCACACAACCATGTTGCATTGACAAATGGGATATGGACTGACAGGAAGTCCTCAATTTATGACCATAATTGGGATCACAATGTGTGTCACTAAGGAAGGTGGTTAAATGAGACACACCAGATTTTATGACATTTTTTGCTGTGGTCATTAAATTACCATAGTTATTAAGTGAATCCCATAGCATCCCAGAATGACTTTGCTTTTTGGAAGCCAGCTGGGAAAGTTTCAAATGGTGATCATATGACCCAGGGATAATGCAACCATCATAAACACATGCCAATTGCCAAATGATCCAAATTTTGATCTTGTGACTGGGGGAGGCTGTAACAGTCATAAGTGTGACCAGTTGTAAACCACATTTTTCAGTGCTGTTGTAACCTTAAATGAATGGTTGTAAATTGAGAACTTTCTGTATATCATATTATTAGTTATTCTTCTTTTTGGTGCCAGAAGCCTCCTAATTTTAGTTAAAAAAATAGTAACCGCACTTCGAACGAAGGGGATGGCACTGCAAACAACATTGTTTCTTGCTTCTCTGACAAGCATTAAAAACCACAGGCAGAACACTTATTTCTGGGCAATGTCTAATGTTTGTAAAATGAATCAACTCCAGTGATATGTAGACTGAAAGATTCCATGCGTTTCAGTTCTACTGTTTGTGACTGAAGTTAAGCTTTATTTTCAGGTGCTCTAAAATGTTTCAGAAAGCACTGAAAAAAGGCCACTGTCAACCAGCAGAACAAGTGTCTTGTAGACATTACTGTATGGAGATTTTTCAAAGCTCTGGAAAGCCTTTTAACCAGTGACCTGAAGGTACATGAGTTTGCAGAGTGGATCTTGCAGAATCTGGACCTATGAGGCTAAAGAGTAATGAGTAATTTTTCAGCAAGAAGGACAGCATCCCTATTTTGAATTTTTACAAAGTTGCAGTGATTGGTTGAAATCTTACATTACAGTATCCAAATTGGTAAATGCTTGGGTTCTGAAAGGAGTATGACTTACTCTGAAGAACATTTGAAACAAGTTAAAGTAATGACTTGCTATCTACCATTATATATCAACAGCTCATTTAGTTTCAAAGGACAGGGATACAGTGTATACATTTTGAGGGTGCCAAGAAACAAATCATTTGTATTTAATTAAAATTAAATTAAATTCTTAAGGCATACACTGTATATGTCTCCCTATTGTATCCACAATTATAATTTGAATTCTGGAGATCTCCTTAGTAATTATAGGAGGGTGTCACATGTGATCCTGGGAACTGAGATTATGTACTACACTGTCCTCAGACATCTAGTGTTGCAGATTTAATGCCTTACTTCTGTTCTTTGGGTTTTGTTAAGTCTTTTCCTTTTGCAAAAGTAGGCTTGTTTGGTTATTTTTTACACCCTTGTCTATTTTTCTCCAGAATGATCTAACATCTGCATTCATTAACTGAACCTCTCCATAGTTTAATCAACTAAAATCAGAAAACAGTAGATCACACTTCCAGGAATTTGTATGCAAACACTTCAGCTGATTTTAGGCAGTTTGGAAAATGCAATTTGCAAAGGTCAGTTTTCATCTTTTTGTAATTTGGGCTTTGGATAGCAAAACCTCTCAGGGCTTGGTATTCTATCAATTTCCTGACAATTGATTTCCATAGGGTAGTTTCTTTCTCTTCCTAAATTAAATTTACATCTTTCTGCTTTCCAAATACAATTGATTTATGTACCAACCGACAACAAAACACTCTTATGTTTTATCATTTGCACCACAATAATATGCCTATTTAATTATACGTGTCTCTAGCCTGACTGCTGGAAAAAGTCTAAAATTTGTATTGATTTTTTTTGGTATAAAACTAAAATGACCACCTATCTTAGATACAATAATTCTGGCTGGCTCACAACAGGCAATAACAACAAAAACATAAACATTTATCACAAAAAACTAACAAGAAACACATCAGGTTTCCACTCATGGTTCCACGATATCCTATTAACTCCACACTTGCTGGGCTCATTTATTTCCTAGCCTGGCGGATGGGTGAAGAGTCTTGACTGCCCCCTAGAAGGTTGTTCTGAAAGGGTGGAGGCAGCTATGGAAAAGGTACATAGTCAAGATCATACCAGATGATACCATTTAAGAGAAGGACCTGGCGGGATGGGTAGATACTCTCAGGGAGAGGTGGTCTTGCACATAACCTGGCCCATGGTACACAAGGCTTTAAAGGTGATAATCAGCACCTTGAATTTTAAAATCTTCATAATAAGATTTCTTTTAATTTTTCCTTAAAAAGAGAATATTTGTAGCTCGGGGTCGAAAGGAAGGGGTCCTTGATGCCCTCTGAACATGGTTGTTTTCTTGCAGATTTTTCATTATCCAAACTAGGTAACATCATCAGTGCTAGCTTCATTATCTAGTTTGGGTAATAAAATGTCTGCAAGAAAACAACTAAGTTCAAAGAGCACCAAGGACCTCTCTTCCTTGAACACAAGCCATCGGCAATCTATGAACAGGAGTTATTCTCTCTGTGCTTAATAGCTTGATAGGTACATGCGTTTTAATGATGAACTGATTTTTTTTCCCCAGTGGTTTCCATGAAGGTGACCATATTCTCCCCTTTTAATTGAGAAATTCACACCATTAACTGCTAACATTTTAAATCCTGGTTGCCGAGAAAAGGTTTTAAGTTTAAAAAGAATTACTTGCTGACAATGCAGAAATGAGTCATGAATATAGACGACTGCTTTACCAAGTAAAAGTTTGCCACATTACATACAGAATTTAGAACGCTTATGTATCAAAACACTAAAAAGAACAATTCATTATTCCACCCACTTCTTCCAAGTCCAGAAGAATTCCTGACTGAGATCTGAATTCAGGTCTTTTTGGCTTGTACGTTTATGTCTAAAACATTATATGCTGCATAACAGATAGCAAGTTTTATATTATAACTAGTCAACCCACAATCTGTTGGGTCATTGTTTCAGAGGTGTTTCCTTACCTAAATAGAGAAACAAGAATGACCATGGACAGGCAAAAAATCATTGGGAGTGGGAAGGACTTCCAACTTCCTTCTGGCTTGTAGGAAGCCTTGGAAACAATGATCACATGATGGCTGACCACGGCAGAGCAGCAGCACTGAACTTTGCCAAAACTTTGCCAAATTATAATTCCAAGGGAATTATGGTTCCCAGATTTTGGATGCATTGTCTAAGGTACATTTGAGGTATGTTGATTCAAAAATGGTTGTCCTGTGATGCGCCATTTCACTCAATTGAAAGTTACATACAATCAGACAAGACAGATTTGGTAGATTATATATTGTTATAATACTGCAGTAGAAGTGTATGAAGTGCTGACAGATAAGCTCAAAAAAATAAATTTCCTAAATGCAAGTCCAAAATATACATCCACAGAGGAAGATCTCTGTTAGTCCTCTACTTAAAACCCTGCTTTGGGATAGCTTCCTTCCTCTCAGAAAGGCTCAGTAACTCTGGGAAAGACACAGAGTAGTTTCCTCTGAGAATGGACAATTCTTTATGTGCTTGAAAAAGAAAATCTGTCTTGGATGAAACGTTCCTACAATTCTAATTCACAACTGGGACATAGTTAAAACTAGAAGTTAAGAAACAAGCTGTACAAATGGTTTTGTACAAATGGGATCTTGATGTTCTGGGTATCCTTTTCTACTCTTTAAAATCTTTCTTTGGGAATTGTAAAATGATAGAGCAGCTTAATTGTCCACCAGTATTCAAAGTACCTTTATGAGGATAACGTTGAAATGGACATATAACAAGCTAACTTCATTTTCCTTTATTTACGGGTTGGATTATTTATGCCCACCCCATAAATAACCCTGCCATTTTCAGAGCATATTAATTAAAACACCCAAAGAGCAATTGCAGGCATTTAACATCATTTTCATTAAGCTGTTTCCATGGTGCTGCATTTATTACTCTTATTCCTAAGTGAAGTAATCTTGACGAAAAAGAAATCTATTAGCTCTGGAATGAGTAACTGCAAACTGTGACACTTGACTAGACAACGCTGAGAAGAAATTCAATAAATTGCTGCTTTGGGAATTTGTTCTAATGGACTGCAAAAGCTGGCAGCTAGTACACTAATACAGTGTGTGTGTGTGTGTGTGTGTGTGTGTGTGTGTGTGTGTGTGTAGAGAGAGAGAACTATAATACTGGGTTACCTTCAGAAGCTAAAGGGAGATTTATTTATGTTTTCTGACTGTAGAAGAGGTCTGCATTATTTTTGATCTCGTTGAACCAAAATGCAAGCACCGGTTATGTGTCCTGGTAAATGTGTGATAACACGCCTAATTTTGCACTTTCGGGCAACTGGTCGCCTGAAACTTGATGAGTCCTCTTGTGGTCCACTATGCAACACTGCTGGGTCATACGTTGGTATGCCCGCTAGCCATATTATACTTCAGCCCTCACTGTAATTCCCAATTCAGAGTAATAATGTGTGCACTTTTTTTACAAATATCTCTAACTTGATTTTCCATGAGGAGGTCATTGAGGGTGCAGTTAAGACCCTAAAATCTATCCAAACTTTTATTCTGTCCTCACGACTTTTTTTTTTTGCAAAGTGTACCAATTAGAAGTATGATGTACAACATTGTTTTTCAATCTTAACAACTTTAAGACATTGAAATCCACACACCTTAAAGTTGCCAAGTTTGATAAACACTGGTGCATGATATTTCCCCTGTTTTGCCATTGAATTTATATTGAAAATTTGCCATTTTCAAAACAGATTCATTGAAATAAGCTATGGAACCCTATTCTTTAGTTTACCTTTCCTAAAAAGCACATGATTTAGTTGTTTAAAAATGCTAGTGTTTATCTAAGCAAAGGAAGTAAAATATATACATACATATAAAATATTTTCACACCAAGATGCTAAAGATGCCTAGGATATATATTCAGGTTTGTTTTTAAAAGCTAATGAAAAGAAAGGGAAAAAGATAGAAGAGGAAAATGGGGATTGTAGGAGATTGTAGAATGTGACTACTATGTAAAATTAAGAAGCAGATGAGTCTGAATAAAATAGATTACCCAACAAAATCAAGTTGCTTTTACCCTCCCCAGTGCAATAGATCATATATAAGCATTAAAACTGTGCAAATTATTTCCACATTCTGGGCACATGCAGACATAATCAGGATCAAATGGGCTGCCTACTTGAATCTGGGCAAGTGTGTCTGGAGCAGGGAAATGAATTGTGAGAATTAGACCTGAATCTAAAAAATCTCAGTGAGCCAACTTTAGGAGATCACTTCCAACTTTCCTAATTTCTGCCATGAACCATATTTGTAAGCCAGTAAGATACTGCAACACTACAGGCAGTCTTTGCTTAGATACCACAAGTGGAATCAGCAGCTCAGTCATTAAGTGAGATGGTTGCTAAGTGAAACAGTTTTCAGACCTGTGTCTGACATTCACAGACCATCAGAGGGTGCAAATGTGAACTTCTGATTCAATTCCAATGATATGTAACTAAAATAAGCATTGCAAGAAAGAGTTGACTTGGCGAAAAGGACGACATAGAAGTTTAATAAATAAATGAAATAACAAAGCCTGAATTAACAGAATTTCCAAGAGGAAAATTTTCTGCATCTGCTGTTTCCATAATTAACATATTTGGTTTTCGAAGGGATTTTAGAAAACTTTGTGCAGCAAAGTACAGCAGAGTTATCTGCAATTAAATTATCCAAAGACAAAGATAATGGTCTTTGCCAAAAGCCTACGTTGCATAATTGGTCCTTTGGCGGACACAAGACAGAACAGGTAAAATGTTTTAAGTATCATCTTGAAGCAATATTCCACACTTCTGGGAACATGAAAGCCAAATGGAACACGTAGCAGTTGGAGCTCAGAGGCTATTCTGAAATTCTTTAACACAAAAGGAGGTGCTAGAACCTGCTGCCATCAAAATACTTCTGGAAAAATCCCTGCCGCAGCTGTCTTATGGTGCACAATATGGCTCTTATCCAATTACAGACTACTCAAATCGGTGCAAACTAACAGCAATTTTCCAGTTGGATGTCTCCCAAATGCTGGAAATCAGACTTTAGGGGCAGAAACATGATTTGGGCTACTAACTGCCTACTGCTACTTGAAGCATAGTTTTTTCCCCACAGGTTTGGTCTCGCCAGGTATTCTTGATAACTTTCAATCTAGATGGAAGCAAGATATGCCTCTAAAGTTTTGCTCCCTGGTTCTCCCTGAATTTTGAGCAAGCCAAAGTACTTGAGCACACCTTAAGTACAAAGCACCAGGGCAAATTGAAGTTACAGCTTTTCAAAAGAATTAACTCCATAAATGGAGGAAACTCAAGAGTGGGTTACACGCCTCTGAGGACAGCTTGCCAGCTATTGTTCCTTTCTTCTATTTCCCAAATGGAGAGCATTTCCAAAAATTAAATTTGATATGCTTCCATCGGCAGTCCTATAGGGCAAATTCTGAAACATTTCCTCTAAGGAATGCATTGACTTATCTGTATTAGGAATGATAAAAAATGGTGCTTGTGTTTTCTTCTATTACACTAAACAATTTATACCTCCCCTCTTGCATTTTCCAAGTCGATTAGAGCAATTTTATGTTCCCCTATTGCTATCAGACAAAAAAAAAATTACTTCATTAAATAGAATGTGGCAAAATCCTGTGGGATGGCATGCAGAGTCTGGTACATGATAATATCTAGTTCACCTTTGTGAATTGGCCTTTTGACAGCTGCTCACATTATAATTTTTATGTTTTATAGTATTTTTGAACTATGAGTATGGGTGTGTAAATACAGCTTTGATTATGCTGGTAATTCTTTAGTAAGTGATTTATTGTTTTTATATTACTGCTTATTATTGTTACACATTCTACCTGGCTGACCTTTAACTGTACTAAAGTAATAAAGTAAACCTGGAACTTGCTATTATGTACTGGGTTAATGGCAGTGAAGTCACATGGTTTATAAAGTGCAATAATTATCTGAACTGAAGATGTCGGTGAATTTAAGAGAATGCTTACTCTCAAAAGAAACAGAAACACACACACACACCCCCCCCAAGAAAAAAAAATCCTGTATTTCCTTACCTCAGTGAGCAATAGTGCTATGCTATGCTATGCTATGCTATGCTATGCTATACTCTACTATACTATACACGATACGATGTGTGTGTATACACACATATATGAGAGAGATAGACTACTATGAAATCAATCAGTTGTACCACATTCCCTCAGACAAATTGTGGGTGTGATACTGTTAGCCCCGCTTGCAAGACCAGACCATGAAATCAACTTCACACAATGGTTAAAACTACATGTCGTTCTCGGTTAACAGCCACTCATTCAGCTACTACTCAAAGCTGTGATGGCACTGAACAAGGGGACTGATAGCCAGACCTCCAAGTTGCAGCTGACGCAGCAACCCTAAGGTCATGGCCCTTGGTGACCAGCTCACAATTACGACGGTCACAGCAATGGTCGCAGAGTAACACAGTCATGTGATTTACACTTACAAGCTTCACTGCCAGCTTCCAACAAGCTAAGTCAATGAGGAAATTGGCAGGAGGTTGCAAATGGTGATCACGTGATTTCAGCCTCCCCAGGTAAACCAGACAGGAAAGACAATTAGATGAACTAACTCTAATTTACTGTAAGGCTTTATTAACAGAATCTTGTAAATCTGAAGGTATAAACTTCCTGTCGCCACTTTTAATTGCTTGATCCATTAGAGTGGATCCTTCCTAAGTTTCTCCCGCTGACTGTTAAGCCACTGGGGGCTCCTGCCTCTCTTGTCTGATTGTTTCCTGGACAGCATCTCTGCCCTTGCTCCCTAAGGAAATCCAAGCATTCCATCACATCTGATGTTTTGCCTAGCAACTACAATTGAAACTGCCAAAGCTGCCATTGTAAATTGGCGTGGTTATGTGATGTCACACTTTATGACCATGTTGCTTAGTGATGCAGTTCCCTCTTGGTCCCAATTACTATAGTTATCCAAGGACTACTTTTATTTTTATTGAAACTGGCTAACTAACAGAATCTTGCAAATCTGAGTTTACTGTTCCTTCTCCCCCTTATATTCCAATGAATGAGGGAGGTGTCTGTCTCAGCTGTTTCCAAATATTATCTGTTTGTTGTGGACATAAATAAGTTTCACACACATACACATGGCAGTGAATTTTGCATATTTCCATCAAGTTCATTCTCCTTACTTTCTATAGATACTCCTCTGTATGTATCCATATACTTGTCAGAAGCCACACTGTCTCCTCCCAGAAAGAGGGCAGGACCAGAACAACAAGAAACTTAATATATATGAACAAATGCAAATGAAAACAAAAGACTGATTAATGCCTACATGTATATTCTTCCACACAGAAACCTACAAATATATACCCACAGTCCTCTACCTTTTCCCAAGAGAAAGAGGAAAAAAGAGTTAAAAACTGTGATTGTGATGACTTGAGGCATGTAGGGTAGCCACACAGGGAAAAAGAAAGACAAAAAAGGAACAAAAATGTGTAAAGGTGAGCAAGGGGCCGAGGTACAGCTGAATATGGAAGAAAAAAAAAAGACAAGATGTCCAGTATAGGTATACCAAAGGGTTAAATTCATCAAGCAAGTAGCTTCCCATGCAAGAACTAATTTTCCAAGCCATTCGAGCTTTGCTGCAATGATGCCCGAAGGATTTGCATCTTTTCTTCTTTACTTTGCTTTCATCAGCTTCTTCCATTTTCATCAGTAGTATGAGTATAAGACAACCCCTCCCCCCAATCCACAGATAATTATTTTAGAAAAAAAATATTGGAGATATAAAATTTGACCTGTGGATGTTGCGGATGCTAATTAAATGCAATCTTCACGCTCAGAGAGAGTGCATTTGTAAATATCCGCCTGGATAGTGACTGTGAAGGGCAGATTGCTATAACAGATTTGGTCTGATTAAGGAGACCGGTTTATGCCCTTCCAGTGTGTTGTAAATATCGCTATAAGCAGGTATGAATGACAGACTATCTATAAATAATCCCCTGTAGTACCACTTGTAACACTAATTACTTAGCCTCCTGCAAGCGGCAGGATATGCTTGCTTGTCAAAGAATGGCTGAACTGGAAGTTTATAATATACTGAAGGTTTATAATCTGTGCATTTTTCAAGAAAGTCATTTGTGTGCAGAACACGCGGGGAAATTAATATGCTCTATCTTGGTTATCGTTTTGGAAAACGTTCAATCGCACAGTCTCTTCCATCTGTGGAATGTGATCAGAAAATTTACTCCTAATTCATCAGGCACGATTTACCGATTACAAGAACTGTGCTGGCAATGGCAAAAACAGGCTGGACGGGCATTTCTACAAGGCTGGGCAGAATAGCAACATTAAATCAGCCATTTCCTGAATAGGGTTTTTAACAGAAGTTGCTGGAACAGTTTTTCAAAAATTATCACTTAATAGCCTCTGCCTGTGAGTAAGCATCACTGGTCTACTGGATATTGTCATTATGATGATATGCTGGCAGCTCGCTTAAGCAAAGCTGGCCTGTGGAAAAAACCTGGGGGTAAAATCAGTGTTAAGTCAAAGCCACAAAACCACATCACTCTACAGTCTTTGTGCTGTGAAAAAAAAAAAGCTATGAGCATCATTATTGCAAGTCAAATTGCAAAATTTTGGAGAAAGGAGAAATGAAAGGTTCTTGTGTTTTGTTGTTTTTATGCATGTTACCCTGGTAGCATACAACTGGAATTGATTTGGGCTTGTCTCCTCCCTTAATATTCTCCCTTTCATTTGGAACTGCACTTAAGACTAAGGAAGTGCTTCTGCTCATTTTATGTTCTAGGTGAAAAGCTGAATTACATACTTTCAAAACAAATAATGCATTTTAAGTTGTATCCTTAACAAACGAGAACTGGTGGAGTAAGTGGGTTAAGGGTTTCACCTGGAAAATATAGTTGAAATAATATGCCAGTAATCTATTCATTAGGTAACATTTAGCTATTCACTATCCCAGAGGTGGGTTTCAGCAGGTTCTTACCAGTTCTGGAGAACCGGTAGCAGAAATTTTGAGTAGTTCACAGAACCGGTAGTAAAAATTCTGACTGGTCCTGCCCCCATCTATTCTCTGCCTCCCAAGTCCCAGCTAGTTGGGAGGAAATAGGGATTTTGCAGTAACCTTCCCTTGGAGTGGGGTGGAATGGAGATTTTACAGTGCCACGCCCACCAAGCCACACCACGCCCACCAAGCCACACCCACAGAACTGGTAGTAAAAAAATTTGAAACCTACCACTGCACTATCCCCTTCACACAAGTGGAGTAAATAATGCTGTCTAGAAATCAGAGTCATTTGTACACTTATGCTTATCTCTTAGATCAAGCAAATTAAAAAATCAAGTATCCAAGTGAGGACTTACATGCCTGAATGTAGATTAGAAACGTAGACATTATTCTGAGAATATAAAAAGGATGTACATCAGGGAAAAAATCAGAATGAGTCTGCTGCAAACATATTGTGCCAGATTAATCATATCTCTTTCTTTGATAGAGTTACCAACTAAATTGATAATGCTGTAGGTACAAGATATAATGTAGGGCTTTAGCAAAACCTTTGGCAATTATAGTGTCCTTAATAGAATGATCAAATACAATCTAAATTCTAGATGATACTACTGTTACACTGACTCACAACTGGCTGAATTATTGCATCAAAAAGTGAAAATTAATGAGTCCGTTTCAGCTTGGAGGGAAATACCAAATGGATCCTAGACCTCAACATTGTTGATTTTTATCGTTGTCTAGATGGGGAATTGAGAGAACACTACAAATTTGCAAATGACACAAAACTGGATGACATAGTTCATATTTAGCATGAAACAAAGAAGATTAAAAAAATGTAGTGCAGTGGACTAAAAAGAACAGGATGGAATTTATCAGAGCAAAATGTAAAGTTCTGCATTTGGATAGGAAATTTTTAAGTACAGGATTAAGGAGACCAGTAGTACTGTACATGCAAATGGAATGTGTCTTTGCTGCCCCCAAATTAAACATGAGCTAGCAGTGTGGTACAGCTGTTAAAAAGGCAATTGCTATCTTGGAATGCGTTTCCAGGAGTGCAACATCCATGCCATGAGGAGTAATTGTTCCACTCTACTTTGCCTTGGTCAATCCTCATTTGAACTACTGTGTCTAGGACCATGACTAATGGAATAATTTCACAGCAAGGCTACCAGATGGTGAAGGATTTGGAAAACAAGCCCTCAGAGGAACAATGAAATGAATTGGGCATGTTTGGATTGCAAAAAGGATGAGTGAGGGAAGATGCTTTAATGGTCTTTAACCATTCTGGAGGATTATCACCGGGAAGAGGGAGTAGACTTATTTTTTATTGTCCCACAGAGCAGTTTTAATCTATATCCTGAAATAATATATTATTGGAAAAGATTTAGCATCTTGCTTTGCTAAACCTCTCTCTAAGGCAGATGAAACATGAATTCTATAAAAAAGAAAAAAAAAGGGAGGGGAACCATATAAGATCCCTCTCCTTTAACATGATAATCTATCAACAATCTTAAAGTGATTCCTTTTTTCATCATCCCTTTTAATGGAAACTAACTGGAATGTTGTATTAGTAGGCAGCAAAAGTCATTCCTACCCGCCCTCTGAATTTTCTGCCAAAATAACATAACTGTTGTACCCGGATCTTTTGATAAAATGTAAATATATGAAGGGGACATTCTGAATTAGACTGCCACAGCCATTCATGGGGAAAAAAAGGATTGCTTTTCTCAAGAGTACAACCTTTCTTCAAAAATGAAATCTTTCTAGAAGATTACTTTGGCAGAATTCAGCTTAGCTAGCCTGATACAGAAAGATGACTGAAGGAAATGCAATTGACCTTTGCTATATATGGAGGTCAAAGCCAGATAGCTCAGCATGAGTCTCTGACCTTGTAAGTTTGTTCTGTAGTTCTATTATCTACTTCATGCATTGCAAACAAATTGGAAGCAAGCAGTGGCCTTCCATTACACCTTGCTTATGTACTACCATAAAGGCTTTGGTCAGCTGGTAGAGTGTTTAATGAAGAAAATTGTGTTGTTTTTCAGAACTCAAATACTTCAAATCAAGAATTATAGTCAGACGTTCTTAAACAGAATAGAATGTGTCTGCAACTGAGAAGAAAAAGCTGAACTCTCTGTATGTAATATAAATCAACAGAGAAAGCATAACTGTACTGTATGTGTTGAAATTGCCACAGCTGATTTTTGTGTGTGTCTGTAACCAAATAACAAACTTGTCAATTGAGAAAGAAAAGGACATTCTATACTTTATATACAGAAAATATAGAAAGGTAATCTCATTTCAAAGATTGATATTTGCAATAAAAGTTTGCCATGCTTTTGAAGAAAGGGATCTCATTCCAAAATTCTGATACTTTCAATAAAGTTTACTCTGCTTTTGGACAATCCAAAACAGAATGTATTTTTCATGATCTTGTACTAAATTCACTGTTTTGTTTCCAATAACTTCCTGTAGGCTTTTAAAAATTGACAATATTTTTTACATTAATCAGTTGTAATTTCTTACTTCTGCTTTCCTAGAAACTGTCCTGTGCTTATGAAAGATGCAATTTCTTCTACCACAACAATGCAATGGTTTCAAAATCATTAATTTTATAAATCCTACCTCAATGTGTACATGAACAGTATTTACCCCCCAAATTATTTTGTTTAAAAATTCAGGCAAAATTAATCACATATTTTAAGAATTTCTTGTGGAGAATCAAATCAGAAACATTGTTTAAGAAAAGGCAGGGAAGTGTGTAGGGATTGTTACTTGATTACAAAGCAAGTTGCTTTTTTCAAAGCCAAGACTGAGACTTGTTATATGACAACTATATTGTACCTTCTTAGATTAAGTCTATTGTGTTTAACATGCCAGAGTACCTAAAGGAAGCATCTAACTAATCTTTGGCTGATCTTGAAAAGTTGATCGGGGCTAGACCTGTTGGTAACTAAGGTGAGAGACCATAAAGAAAACTAGGGTTGTAGGCTGAACTGAGAAACTGAAGGAATATTTTGAAGGAAACTACCATACTTCCAAAGAAAGTATGTTGCCAAGAAAAGACTAGACTTTTTATGAAGTTATCAGAAGCGAGGTCAAGAGACAATATACCTTGTGAAGATAGGGCTGTTTATAGCAGTAAAAGCAGATATTAAATTTCTGTAAAAGCAGATTTTTTTAAAAAAAAACATCTTTAGTCATAAAGAGTGAATTATGAAATGATTTAATTCAACAGATGCCTTTACTTTAAGCATTGTTAAAAAAAACAAATACATAAACTTGCCATTTCTGTCCTGGGAATGCAAAGCCCATTCGTTTGATGTATAAGCTAAGGAAAAGTGTCTAGGCTATTTTTTTTTTTTTTTAGTTTAATCATCTTGGGGCAAATGAACCAAATCATACTGTGTGGAGAAAGGGAAGGAAACACTGAGGAAAGAATTGCCTATCAGCCTTTCTGAAAAGAATTTAAATCAAATATTTGCCTAATTTCTTTTTGTCAAAATCCATTGTCAGAATTGGACAGGGAAAGACGATAGTACAAGTGTCGTCAACTTACAACCATTCTGTAGTTATTGTTCAAAGTTACAATGGCACTGGAAAAAGTGACTTATCAACTGTTTTTCACACTTAGGACTGTTGCAGCCTCCTCCTGGTCACGTGATCAACATTCGGATGCTTGGCAAATAGTTCATATTTATGACAGCTGCAGTGCCCTATGGTCATGTGATCACCTTTTGCAACTTGTTCAGTACTGTCAACGGGGAAACTAGATTCACTTAACAACCATGTTACTAACTGAACAACTGTAGTAATTCATTCAACAATAGTGGCAAGAAAAGTTATTAAATTAGGACAAAACTTGCTTAACAAATGTCTTTCCTAACAACACAAATTTTTGGGCTCAATTGTGATCCTAAGTCAAGGACTACCTGTAAAATGTTAGTACTGGAACTTGGACTGTAAAATATTTCCACTTTGTAAGAAATAAGTCTTACATTTAATTTAATTTAATTTAATAAATTCAATTTATATGCTGCCCCTCTCTGAAGACTCAGGGTGGCTAACATTCCCAATCCTAAGCACTCTCACTCTCTCTTTCTGGTATTGTTCCAATTATCACCAGTCTGCTTAGAAGACTGGTGAAATTCACTTCTTTTATAATGGAAAGATGATTTAATTCCACATCTAGTCATTTCAGAACAGATACATCAAAAGCTTCTAACACAGCTGTCAGTTTCAAGTATAAAACTCTGAATTCTTGGCGGGAGTAGTTATTACAATAATATTCTTGTAGGTTTTCTTAAACAAAAGGAATAGGTACTAAAAGTGTTTTAAAATAATCACCGGGAAACAGTTCTAAGTCTTAATGCCTAGTGCAGATCATTGAACTGTCTTGTCTCTCAACGCCAAAGGATTTTCAAATTGTACTGCTAGTACAGTTTTCACCAGAGTTTAATTTTACTTAAGAAAACAATACCAAATATGTTCTCAATCCCCCTTCAAAATATGCTTTAGGGAAGGAGAAATAAATACATGCAACATTGCTATTTCTTCTTTATAAATAGTTTACAATATAGGACACTTTTTAAGTGTTTCATAAGAGCAAGCTTCTTATCTTGAGCAACAAAGAAACAGGAAAGCCAAAATTGTACCCCTCACTTTGCTTCAGATTAAGGATTCAATAACCCAGATGTGTTGGTGGCTATAAAAGTGATTGGGAATTCTGGGAATGTTAGTTTAGTACATCTGGGGTCCATAAGATTGGAGAAGGCTAATTTAGGTGTTTAGTACATGCAGGGATGTGGTGCAACTACTCATGAGTTAGAATTATCAATAGCTTTTAACATATATCTTCTTCTGAACGAAAATGAAATTGGGAGAATGATAACAGAAACACCGGATGTGCAGAATATTTTGTAGTTGGCAAGTTATGGAGCAATGCTTTCATGCAAAGCTTAATCTTATTTCTAATTAAAGGATATTCACATTTCCACAACACAGTCTGCTAAAAGGCCTTCCTGCACACAAATTCAAGCACACTACAATACTACAAGACTCATTCTCCAACCTATAAAAGAAAAATCTCCTTCAAAAGCGTGGTAACTTCATAGACATGCTTATAAACTTTCTTCTACTGCTTTTTTCCCCTGCACTCACCAGGTTTTGATTTGGGACATTAAGTGCTAAGAGTGGGATAACACAATTTGTCTTCCAACCCCTCTTGTCCCCCAAGCGTATTTTCCTTCTATAATAGTAAATCCTTGCAAATACCAATTCCACTGGTCTGAAAGACCAATCAGCCTTTCCCTACCCTCTCAGCTGTTGTTGACATTCCAGTAGCCCAAGAGACTCTTACCTACAATGGGATACCACAAAAATCATGCTGTAAAACAATCAGAGGCCTTAGTGGTACAACAGGAAACACGATGGGTTTGTTTAGGACCCAACATTTCTTCATGTGGTTGACCTAATAGCCACAGACCACCAGAGGAGAGTTTGTCACTTTTGACAGCAACTCTGAAATTGAGTGGAAAAGCCTGAATTCCTTGTACAAAGTTGATACCTATAGTGAAAATCACTTGATATTTTTTTGACGTAGTTTTTTTAAAAGATGTAATTCACTAGTATCACAAGCTAGTCACCATTCAATTATGCATTACTAAAGACTAAACTCATGCAATCTGTGATCCATTCGCAGGTTGGCTGTCTAGTCTCTGTGTATGGTAGCCCATTAAAGCTCATCAAGTCTTCTGGATTTGCCGTCTGCCTAGAACTGTTCAGTATTTAGAACACACATTTAGTAAATGTTGTTGATCAAATCCTGCAATGTTTTTTCAACAACCTTTAAGACTGTGTTATGTAAGTAACTAAAGTACACCAACTATTCGTGCAATATTTTTCTTACTAGTAGATCACACACAATTGACAGATGAACACCATCTGCATACAGCATATTGATGACCCCAAACCAACGGATGACAGTTTCATGCAGATGTTAAAGAAGAGGGGGAAAATTGCTGAACGTTGAAGCACTCCACAAGTGAGGGAGAGGGTCATGTGTGCAATCACTTCTCTACCTCCCACTAATACTGATTGAAACTGACCACAGAGAAAGGAGGAGAACCACTGCAGAATGGTGCTTCCAACTTCTAACCCCTGAAGCTGATTCAAAAGGATACTGTCAATGGTGTTGAAAGCCACTGAGAGATCAAGGAGCACCAAGATGAATGCACTAACTACATCCTGGCTTGGCCAGAGACCATTATCAAATACTACCAATGTTATCTCTATACTGTTCTCTGGCTTGAAACCCAACTGGAACCGTTTCACATAATCTGATAATTTGATTCACAGTTGCTGTAATACAGGTCCATCCTGAGTGTGAAGAATATACTTAAGAACATTAGTGTAAAATATATTGGTCCTTCTGCAAAATAAAAATGAATATATGTAACTCTTTATCTTTGTGTATCTCAGAAAATTAATGAAAAGAAATCTTAAATGTATATGAAATAGCACTGCAATTAAGCAGAAACCTCTTTATCAGTCAGAACAGAACAGCTGCTTTGGCATTCAACTATAGGTTCACTAAGAGATGGGCTCAGACACCAGGTAATTTTTTGATTTGCTCGCCTGATCTCGGCAATCAGAGGTGAAACACATTGTTTAATTGGGCATAGCAACAATCTCTCTTAAGAAACTGGCTTCCTTTGCTGTCTATAAATTTCTGAAACTAATGTTTTAAACTGAGGGGAATCAACAGGAACTAATAATTGGAGGCCTAAAAGTTCTCTGTCCAAGTATTCGCTCTGCAGTGAACTCCACATCTGTGCTCCACAAAGGCTGTTTGCCAACTGAAGCAATTTGTATAAATAATATGACTAGCCCAACATTGATTTTATTTAGTATTTTGTTTCTGGGAATGACCTTTTCCCTTGTTTTACCTGTTATTTCCTTGTCTGAGGTAACCTCTTTTTAAAATTGAGAAACAGGGTCAGATTATTTGAAAAATAAATTTCTTATTAAAACCTTTCTAACAGATAAAATTGCACAGCTACCCTTTGTGTTTTCAAAATGTTCATAAGATTTTATTAATTTCTGGACTTTGGGCAGGACCATCTTTTCAATTCTTTTCAGACATGGGCTATAGGGACTATTAGTAGGTGGCTGAAAATTTCTCTGCTGCATAGATTAGGGTGTGTTGGGAGATTCTTCTTGACTTGTAGCAGCCTATTGAAATGTTTTTATTAGGGAACCTCTGGAGGAAGAGATCAATCATTAGGGGTAAAATCATTCTCTCTCTCTCTCTCTCTCTCTCTCCCTCCCTCCCTCCCCCTCACCTCTCTCTCTCCCTCCCTGCCTCTTTTTCTCTCTCTCAACCTTGCTCAACCAAGGCATTGATACTGCTTACATACTTACTATAATCAATATATGAACAAACAAATGGCGACAATTTGCCTTAATGAATTAAAAGTGGAAATCAACATAGAATGAGGTGTATGACAAAGTGATACAATATCACCTATCCTTTTCTCAGCCTGCCTTGAAGATGTATTTTGTAAACTAGACTGGGCAAATGATGGAATAAAAATGGCGCCTTTTAAAATCACTTAAGATTTGCAGATGATGTAGTCCTCATCTCACAAGACTCAGAAGAGCTACAAAGAAAAATACAAGAGCTGCACAAAACAGGAGAACCATTTGGCTTTAAAATAAACCTGAAAAAGAGCCAGGTTATGTTTAATAAATTCACCAAAAAAGAAAAAAAATATATCTGGAGAAGAACTAAACATAGTAAATCACTACATATACCTTGGTCAACGGATCTCAATGGAAAGTGGTACAATAAAGGAAACTGAATGGCATGTTAAATGTGGTTGGTAGGCATTCAGCAACCTAAGCATAATTTTAAAGAAAAACCTCCCCCTATGCCTGAAGAGAAAAGTTTTTGATCAGTGTGTACTACTTGTTCTAACATATGCCAGTGAAACATGGACACTAATCTCACAATCAATACAATAGCTATGAGTGGTGCAAAGAGTCATGGAAAGATACAGGCTCAGAATTACAAGACAAGATAGAAAGACCTGCACATGGATTAGAGAACAAATGAAAGTGTACAATATAATCAAAAGAGTAAAAGAATTGAATTCCTTGTACAAAGTTTATATCTCAACTCTAGCTTGATTTTTACGCCTGTGCCTTGCCCTACCTCGTACAACCAGATAATGTCAGGGCTTAATTTATTTTGGGGGTAGGGCTTATATTAGGTGCAGGCATGAAATTTGGGCTAGGGCTTGTTTTTGGGGTAGGTTGTATTTTTGGGGAAACGCGGTATATACTGTATATTCTCGATTTAGTCCTGAACAAGAAGTGAGCAGGTTCATGTTACTCTAGTAACTTATTAGTCTTCCAAACAGATGATACATTTAACTGGTCATGGTTTGTTTAGCATCTCATTAAATAGGATTTCCAGCTTGCTTCCAGAAGAATGAGCAGAAAAAGGAGACAGTCTATGGTTTGTTAACTATTACTGCAGTTGACAAAGACAGGAGCACCTGCAAAAGCTTCTTATCCATAGCTAAGCCAAGATCTTTAAGAGTTCTGATGTGGCAAATCAATCAAATGTATTATTAATAATGTAATTTTGCTTATTGATGATAACAAATAACCTTCCAGTGACTCTAATACTGATAATGGAATGTTACTGTTCCCTTTCCTCAAATACCTGTTTATAGTTTATAGATATTATTAACATGTGATTATAATGTATCTTTGGATCAAAACAATTTTCTTACTTGGATAACTTTCTAAATGTGATCTGATTATATTACTTTTTATTGCTTATGTAAATCACTATTTGGTTTGATGTTAATTAGAAAGAAATAATTCCACGATTATGGGAAGAATAAAATTGGTATTAGTCTAGAGTCTAGACTAAAATTCAGTAAAATATAAATTGAAGGGGATAGTGCATTTTCAGTACTACAAATCATAATGCATTCATTCATTTTATTTCCTTCTTTAATTTACATAGCTGCCATCTCACATAGTGATTCTGGATATCTTACAGAATGAATGTTTAAGTATTACAATTATTCCAATTCATATTTATAGATATTATTGGCTTCAGAAAGAAATACTGTGTTTCCCCGAAAATAAGACTCTGTCTTATATTTTTTTTGAACCCTGAAATAAGCGCTTGGCCTTATTGTCATGCACTCAAAAGCCTGATTGGGCTTATTATCAGGGGATGTTTTATTTTGGGAGAAACAGGATATCTATATTTTATTTATATCTATGTATCTATTTAAAAATCTGATCCTTTGCATATTTATTTGGAAAGGAAATCTTAGTCAATTCAATAGGATTTAATTTTAGGAAAATGTATGTATGATTTCAGCCTAAAAATGTTAGTACTAGTTTTTTAAATGATTACTTACATTTTTTCCTCATTCTTTTTAATATAAATCAATGATATCTCCCCAACCTTAAAACTTATTTTCTATTCCACTCCAATTTCCATTGCTTGTTTTACTTGGGGAAATTTTACATGGTAGTTTACCAGTTAATAAAACTAATCTTTTCATTCATTGTATTCAGTGTAATGCAAACTCTTTGTACTTTGTGGGTATACGTAAGTTATCTGTCAAAGCAGGGAAAGAGGAGAAAAAACAAACTAAATAATCGCTTTATTGAATTTTGAAAGAAGAAAAATGTAACAGAAACATTTTAATCAGCAACAAGAAGAGATAAAAACTAAAAACAAAACAAATCTAAACAAACCCCCCATGTTTGTCCCTGGAGCATTAAAACCAAACCTCAGAAGTGTCACTCAAAGCAATCCAGTCTGACATCTGGAATTCTAAAATTCCTATGGGGCTTGAGGAAGGCTTTTTAATGTCAAGATGAAGGAATGTGTGGTAGCTGCTGCTGCACCCTACAAATCTGCTTTAACACTGTGCCTATAATTTGTTTAAAGGATACTTACTTTAAAGAAAGTGAATAGTCATGCTTGCTTGTTTGGCTGTTCCTCACTAGATAACTACATTCTTTACACAAGCGCAAGAGGTTTTCTGCATCTGTCCGACTGATTGCTCCATGATACCATCTACAAAAAATACAAGCAATTAACACTTAGAATAAATTCACTTTTAGAATTTTAAGAGGTTTTTTAAAAGACATTCCACTGTACTATATGATATGCAAGACAAAGCAAAGCAACTTTGAGAGATGTGTACTGGTCACAGCCCTGCAAACTCCCAACAAGTGCACAATATCACTTCAATGTCAGTTTCTGCTGCCCTATGTTTCCCTGCACCAAGTATCAGCAACTTACATCTGTTTTTCCAGTGGAATAGTTGGATCCACTCTCTCTCCCAAGATTCCACAGAATTCTGGGCTACCATGTTTGATGGGTTTGAAGCCTCCCCCAGGTGCCCGAAGCTGTCGGCGCCGATCACTTGAAGATGGAGAAGGTGAAGATTGCCTTATCTCTCCCCCGTTGAACTGGGCTGTAAGACATATTCAAGCAAACTATTACCTCCAAATTAGCAAATACCCAAAGCATTTTAAATATTGAACAGAAATAATGGATTTTAAAACAAATAAAAGTATGCTATACACTGTACTACATGTTATGCTATGCTATGTTAATATGGTTGCCGCTCTCACTGCAGTGACTCTGAGCAAAGTTTAAATAGAAGTCACAATATGAAACCATTAAAACATGACATTCAAAACATATAACTCAAAAAAGAATCTCAAAAAGATGAGAGTAAAAGCAATAACAACATAATACAACGTAACGTATCATATAATGCAATATAAGAGCAATCCACCCAGGCTTCACTAACTTCATGAACATCCTGCTTGCGGAAACAACCAGGTTTTCAATGTTTTCTGGAAGATCAAGTGGGATTGGGCTCAATCTAATCTCAGATGGTAAAGTGTAACCAATCTGAACTCCTTGGCTGATAGTTCTTCCCTCCATCAAGTGAAACAAAGCAACATTTCAAAAGTATGGTTTTATTTATTCATTTCAGTATAACAGCAGGCTGGCTTGTAATTTTAGGAGATGTATTCCCAAGACACCAAGGTCATGTCAGATTGCAGAAGACTGATTAGCTGGCAGAAAACTCAGCCTTCCTGAGCCTCTATTTCCTGGCTGTACTTATCCACTTACAAAAATACTTGCATGTTTTTGTTCTCTGCTGCCTCATCTAGTTGCTTTATTCTGTTATACGCTGGCAGAATGATGCTGGCAGAACAGGCTCAAATAAATAACTAGGGACAGGACCAATCAGTCCTTTCCAATAAGACATTGAAAGTGATTGTACATTGTTCTCTTTATGTTTTATATGCTGGTCTTCCATCTCATCCACCCTTATAAGATGGATCAGCATAAAGTCTGATTTGACTCAAAACACACAATATCAGGAAAATAATAGGACTCAGCTTAGTGCAGCCTTCTCCAACTACCTCACTTTTATATATGAAAAAAACACAATTCCTTGAACTATTTATTCAACTCATTGGGAATTCTGATCACTGTAGTCCACTGTAGTATGTGAGGGAAGGGAGGCTGTGAGTCTATTGCAGTCACATGACTTGTCACTTAACAACTTCGTTGTTTAACAATGGAATTTCCAGCCCCAACTGAAGATTAAAGGGATAAATTCTGATTCAACGTCACAGATTTTTTTTTAAGTGGTCTATTATCAAAGCAAAGCTTGCCATTTACAGAATACCCAAGTAAAGGAACATAAACAAAGCAAGCCTGGTCTATTATTGTTTCAGGGAGTTTAATGGAATATCTTTTTCTCAACCATCTTCCCACTGGAAGTCCAATTAAAAAAAAACATGTGACAAAAGATTAGAATTGCCCTGGTTCTAGTTCTTCTACCATCTGAAAGTTGGATTTCATGGTTCATTACCAAAGAAAGCACCCAACAAACCCAGGACCGAGAAATATGACTTCCATAGCAAACAGGGGTCCTTAAGCAAAACAGAATAACAGAGTTGGAAGGGACCTTGGAGGACTTCTAGTCCAACCTCCTGCTCAAGCAGGAGACCCTATACCATTTCAGACAAGTGACTGTCCAGTCTCTTCTTAAAAGCCTCCAATGATGGAGTACCCATTGACTTCATTCCATGTTGGGAAATTTCTCCTTAGTTCTAAGTTGCTTCTCTCCTTGATTAGTTTCCATTCATTGTTTCTTGTCTGGGGTTCTGGTGCTTTGGAGAATAGGTTGAGCTTTGGAGAATAGGTTGACCCCCTCTTCTTGGTGGCACTGGTGGTTCAAATTTTGGAACACTGCTATCATGTCACTAGTGACACTAGTCTAGTGAAAAGTCTTTCTTTTCACTAGACTAGCCATACCCAATTTCTACAACCTTTCTTCATACACAGTACATATTTTAGCCTTGAGCCCAGTGGTGAAATTCAGCCGGTTCTATCCAGCTAGCCCGAACCAGTAGCGCTGGCAGCAGGAGGCTCTGCCCACCCGCCTGGATGTCATCATGTCTCGTTTTTGACCCTCTGCACATGTGTGGAGAAGGAGTGCACGCTCACATTTGTGAACCAGTAGTGAAGGTAAGTAAATTTCACCCCTGCTCCAGCCCCCTAAGAAACTTTGTTGCTCTTCTCTGCACACTTTCCAAAATCATGGTCCAACATGCAAATGAGAAAAAGTGATAAAGAAAGTAGTCACTAGGCAAGGCTATATGATTCTGTATGACTGTTATTATCTTTGTATCATCATAACACTATAAATAAAGGCTACAAAAGTGACAATCTTGTTAAACCTACAATTAACCAGGTGAAGACAATCCTATAGGTAATAAAATGTTCACACGCTTTAACTCAGGTTAAGAGTTGTTGTTCTGCTACCTTTACCTTCTGTGGGCTCCTGTGAATAGCTGTTTAAGCTTTTGAAAATGAAGTAATTCACTCGTACAAAATTTTAGGAGGCTATAAAACCTCTAAATGCTTTCAGCTAGCAATTTCAATGGCGAGGAATACTTTTAAAAAATGGAAGTTACAACCAACTGTGGAAATCAAATGAAGATCTCAAAGATCAAGAAAGATCTCTGCTAGAATGGTCTTATCTGTAAAACAAACCCAGAGATCACTACAAACAATCTGCTGAAAAGTTTAGCTGACAGTGGACTAACTAACAACATTGCAATGTTGCTTATACAATAATGGTCCATATGGGACAGTTTGTCAGTTCTCTAATCTCATGACAAAATACATTGTCTAAAGTATGTAAAAAGAAACCCTGGTAAACTTGAAGTGTTCTGAAACAAAATGCTTTGGAATGATGAAACAAAAATTGAGCTATTCAGCTACAACCACACAAGAAATGTTGGGAGCAAAAAGGGCAAAACATTTGAGGAAAAGCATACTTTGGCAACCATTAAGTATAAGGGTTACTCTATTATCCTTTGGCAGCCAGAAGCATAGGAAATATTGTGGGCACCGAAGAATGATTCAACCAGACACCAGCATGTTCTTTGCATCTAATGTCTGAAGTCTCAAAGAAACTGAAGTTGAAAAAAAGTTTGATATTTCAGCAAGACAACAGCCTGAAACATTCTTCCAAACAAACCATTTAGTACTTATAGGAAAAAATATATAAAGGTATTATAAGGGTCTTCAGAGTCCTCAGACTTGAATGTTATTTAGAATTTGCGAGATCTCAAGCATACAGTGCATGCAAGAAATTCTAAGAATATTTCTGAGTTCTAAGAGTTCTGCAAGGAAGAGTGAGAAAAGATACAAAGAGAAAGAATAGAAAGATTCCTTGTTGGCTACTTGAAATTTTTGAAAGCTGTTATTTCTGCTCAAGGAGATATTGCAAAACATTGAGTGAAATATTATGCTTTTTAATTTTAACCCGAACCTCATTTATTATGATTGTAATAAACATTTAATTGAGTGAAAAGGTTAGAGTGCCATGTGTAGCATTTTTATTTGATTCTCTAACTAATGAACATAGATAGTAGCTATACATTAGGATTTTGAAGAAAAATGTATTTAACATTGTACCATATAGAGGTTGTGTCAGTTTCTGTTCACTCAAGGATTGATTCATAACAAATAAATAAATTTGAGTAGCATGCCTACACTTTTACATATTCAAATCTACTTTGTCTTGTGACTATGCCAAAAATAGACATGTGTGCTGGTCATTAACACTGATGTAATATCCACATAGGAAGTCTCTTTTAAGGTGAGGTGGCAATGAATAACATTATCTGAAATTATGAAATTAAACTATACAAATTAAACTATTCTAAGACAAACAGAATAATAATCAAGAAGCAAATATGCTCAAATGGTTCACAAAGTGGAATTAAACTGTAAATATTTATTGTGCAAAATAGCAATATTCTGTAATGTTGAGAGATATATGCATAATTCTTTAAAAATATTGCTATAATAATTAAACTACCTACACTGCTAGCAGATAGCAATCCATTTACAATAATCTGTACATAATTAAACGCTGCAAGCAATCATTTAATTGGAGAAGTCAGACAAGGAACTCTTGTCAACTGTGTGCGAAGATGATAAGGAAGTCACAGTTTAAAAAACATAATTGCATTTAAAATTTCCCTATGATGGTAATTTTACTATAGAACTCTATCCATTAAATGTGGCATGATTCCAGAGCACTTTCAGATTTTTCGATTACTAAGGAACAATTTCCTGAATTAAAACTGAAAGGATGTTCTACTTTTATATTATAAATGGTATTAGAGTGCATAGAATGGACGTTGCCTTACCTGAACGTCCCTTTTCTGGGCGCTGCGTACACTATCCATCAATGGGTTAACTTCTTCAGCCTTTGGCAATAACTGAGTGAGAGCTCAATTTCCCTTTCCTGTGGCCCTGCCACGCCCCCAATCCCATGATCCCCCAGTCTGAACGAAGTTATAGGAGACCACACCGTGTCAGGTAAGTAACATAACTTTAATAAGTCCACTGGAAAGAAACCAACACAGAAAAAGGCTAACTGGGCAGAAGCCAACTAAACGAGGGGAGGGTATGGATAGTGTACGCAGCGCCCAGAAAAGGGACGTTCAGGTAAGGCAACGTCCATTTTCCTGTGCGCTGCTCCCACTATCCATCAATGGGATATACCCAAGTTTAAACCCCATGGGTGGGAAGCCGAGTGCCTCCAGTGTCCTCCTCTGTCACCACCGACTGCAGCACCCTACGGCCGAAGGACGCTTCTGCAGAGCTGTAGGCGTCTTATTCTGTAGTGCCGGATGAAGGGCGTCACCGATGACCAGGTTGCTGCTCTGCAAATGTCTGCCACCGACGCCTGCGTTGCCCAGGCCGCCGATGTGGCCGCGCTGCGGGTGGAGTGTGGGAGGATCCGACCCGGAGGCTGCTTAGAGTCCAACTCATACGCTAAGGTGATGCAGGCCTTGATCCATCTGCTCACCGTAGACGCTGAAATCTTCCGTCCCATGGAGGCCGGGTTGAATGACACTAGAAGCGCCTCCGTGTGGCGGAAGGCCTCCGTTCTGTTGATGTAGATGCGAAGGGCGCGCCGGACGTCGAGGGAATGCCATTGTTTCTCCCTGCTGTTGCGCGGGCTGGGGATGAGTTCCTGAGGTGGAACCAGGAGTTCACCTTGGGGATGAAGGCCGGATCCAGCCGCAGGACCACCGAGGAGTCTCTGAAGATGCAGAGATCCTTCCGGATCGAGAGTGCTGCTAACTCCGAGACTCTCCTGGCTGAGGTGATGGCCAGCAGGAAAGTCACCTTAAGCGATAAGTGTTTGAGGGCAGCTGAGCCTAAGGGCTCAAACGGGGGGCCCATTAATGCTCGGAGGACTAGTGGGAGGTCCCAAGACGGGTACCGGTGCACTGTGGGGGGGGGCGCAAGTTCTTGGTGCCATGGAGAAACCCCCTGATGCGTGGGTGATGGGACAGCGCTTGGTAGGGCGGGCATGAGATGACTGTGGACAGAGCCGCTGTCTGGCGTCTTAGAGTCGCAGGCGCCAGTCCCTTCTCCAGTCCTGACTGCAGGAATTCGAGGATGTTCTGTACCGTAGCCGAAGTTGGGTCCTCATGGTGTTGGGAGCACCAGCGGCAGAACGCCCGCCACGAAGCCTCGTAAATGCGAGTCGTTGAGGGCCGTCTGGCGGCCTGGATAGTATTTACTACCCCATCTGAAAGGTTATCCCTTTTTAGGATGACCCTCTCAAACGCCAGACGGTCAATTGTAGCCACTGAGGCTCTGGATGAGTGACCGCCCCTTGGCAGAGTACCACCTGGTGGGGGGGAATATGCCAGGGTTGACCGATGGATAGTGCCACGAGGTCGGCGTACCATGGGCGACGAGGCCAGTTGGGCACCACTAGCAGCAGGTCGGCTTCCTCGGCCAGCAGTTTCCAGATGAGGCGCGGAAGGAGAGGAATCGGTGGAAAGGCGTAGAGCAGGCCCTTGGGCCACCTGCATCTGAGGGCGTCGTGGTCCTCTGCCTGTGCTGATGGGTAGCGAGATATGAAGCGGGTCAGCTGGGCGTTGCTCGGGGTCGCAAAGAGGTCCACCTCCGGCATCCCGAAGCGGGCGCTGAGCTCCCGAAATAGGCGGGGATGAAGTTGCCACTCCGCTGGGTCTATCAGTTCGCGGCTGAGCCAGTCCGCCCTGATGTTGGTTGCTCCCGAGATATGCTCCGCCTTGATTGACAGCAGGTGGGACTCCGCCCAGGCGAATAGGGCCTCGGACTCGAACATCAGTGTGCGGGATCTCGTGCCCCCTTCCCTGTTGACGTGTGCTTTTGCTAAAATGTTGTCCGTGCGGATCAGAACGTGTTGGCCTTGAAGTGCAGTCTGGAATTGGTGTAATGCCAGCCTGATTGCTCAGAGTTCCAGGAGGTTGATGCTGCTGTGTCATTCGCTCCTGGACCACTGGCCCTGGGCTACCAGATGGTGTAGGTGGGCACCCCATCCCCGCAGACTTGCATCTGTGGTTAGTGTGAGTCTGTCCGGGTCCAGGAATTCGCAGCCCCTGAGGAGAGCGGGAGATCGCCACCACTCGAGGGAGAGATGGACCTGGGATGGGACGGTTACCTTGTGCTTCAGGTTGGTCTTGCCTGCTCTCTGGAAGGGCAGCAGAAACCACTGGAGGGCTCGCGAGTGTCTGCGTGCCCACGGAACAATATCGAAGCAGGACACCATCTTCCCTAGGAGTGATGCTAGCTGAACCAGGGACGCTCTCCCCCCTTCCGAGACCTGCTGGATCAGGTCTCGAATGCTCCGGATCCTTTCCTGAGAGAGGAACACCTGGCCTTTGACCGAGTCGATCTCTGCCCCCAGGTGCAGGAGGCGGGATGACGGCTGTAGTTGGCTTTTCTCGAAGTTGATGGAAAAGCCGTGGTCTTGGAATGCTCGAAGGACTCTTTCCATATCCTTGGCCGCCTGGCCACGTGACGACGAGAGGATCAGAATGTCGTCGACGTAACAGAGGAGGCGCACTGGAATGGTGTGGAGTGTGGCCGCCACCACCGCTACTAGCTTGGTGAAGGTGCGGGGCGCCGACGAGAGTCCAAAGGGCATCGCGTGGTACTGGAAATGATGGCCTGCGAACTCGAATCTCAGGAAGCGTCGGTGACTGGGATGGATTGGCACGTGGAGATAGGCTTCCCGTAGGTCGACTGATTGCAGGAGGTCCCCTCTCCTTACGCCCGCTAATATTGTCTTGAGTGAGTGCATTTTGAATCTGTGATACTTTACCGACCGGTTTAGTCGTTTGAGATTCAGAATGGCTCTCCAGCCTCCCGAGCTTTTGGGCACCAGGAAGAGGGTTGAGTAGAAGCCCGAGCCCTGCTGGTCGCGAGGCACCGGTTCTATAGCTCGTATCTCCAACAGGTGTGAGATCTCCTGTGCCAGGAGGTCTCTGAGATCTTCGGACTGTGGGACCGGGCAGCGGACGAAGCGACTGGGCGTAGGACCAGAGAATTCGATGGAGAGCCCCGAGGAGATTGTGCGTCGAATCCACGAGTCCTCCGTCGATTGGGCCCATTGCTGGTGGAAGAGTTGGAGTCTCCCACCGATGGGGCCCACGGACCGGCTGTCACTTTCCCCTTCTGGCGGTCTTGAAGCCGGCCCCACGAAAGGACCGTTTAGCTTGCTGGGGTCTGCCGCGGTCTCGGAACTGTCCTGGTGCCTACTCGCCCCTTGGAATTGGGAGCGTTGTGGTGGTGGTCCTCTCTGCCCTGAGCTGGTCCGAAAGGGCTGCTGGTAAGAGTAAGGTGTGTATCTGTGGTCCTGCCGCCGATATGCTGATGAGAGCACCTTCCTCTTATCTTTATCTTCGATCAAGAGAGGATCCAGGGCTGCCCCAAACAAGTCTGGGGCCTTGTACGGGGCTGCGGCCAGTTTCCATTTGGCCTTAAGGTCTGCCTTCCAGGGGCGAAGCCAGAACAGCCTCCTTGCTGTGATGTTTGAAGCCAGAGATCTAGAGGCAAATTTGGCGGAATTCAGAGATGCATCCGCGGCATATTCGGTGGCGGCTACGATCTTATTCAGGTCCTGGTGTAGCCTCGTGTCTTCCGGGGGCAGTCTCTCCTGCAACTGGCGCAGCCAGATGAGGGTGGCTCTGTTGAAGAAGGAGGTCGCCGTTGCCGTCCTGACTGCCCAGGCCGCCGCCTGATGAGACTTACGGAGGGCCCACTCCGTCTTCTTGTCCTCAGCTTTGAGGCCATCTACAGCATCCGTGGACACCATCGATGAGGAAGACAGGGCGGCGACTGGCTGGTCCACCGATGGTAGAGCTAAAAGGTCCTCCAATTCCTGGGCCGAGCAGTATAGTTTCTTTTCCAGGCTGCTCGGGGTAGTTAGTGAGGCTGGCTGTCCACAGGGGTTCTGGATCACGTCTGAAAACAGCTGGGGGCAGGGGATGCAGTCCTTCTCCTGTTTGGAGGACTTGAAGAGTGCATCGTGGGGACCCGCGGCTGCGGGTTCCGGCGCAGAGATCTCCCCCGGCACGCCCAAATTGGTTGTGAGGCACGCCTTGTGTAGGAGCGACTTAAATAGGGCTGGACGGAACAGGCCCGTGAAAGCCGGAGAATCTGGCCTCAGACCCTCGTCTTCAGAAAACTCGAGGGTCTCTGGACCATCCTCGGCCTGGTCTGAATCCTCTGATGAGGATGACTGGGTATGTGCCTGTTGGTGCCGGGCCTGTTGCTGTTGGGGCGCCCTCTGAGCTGGTAGTTGCCGAGGGGGCCCTCCTGCGGCCTGTTGCCAGCCTGCAGCCAGGAAGGAAGACATTGCGGCTGAGAACATGGTCTGGAAGTCTAGCTGGCTGGCTGGGAGGGGTCCCTCTGGGGCACGGAGGCCAGCTGCCGTTGGTGTGAATGTTGCTTCCGCCCCACGGTGGCGCCGGTGAGGTGAGCCTGATAACGGGATATCCGGCAATGAGCGAGAGACTCCTCTGGCCCGTGGTAGCTCCTGGCCGAGCCCAGCTGCGCTCGGGGTTGCCGGTGTGAGGGTCAGCTCTGTCAGGCTTGTGATGCCGGTGCTCGCCTCTGCGCGTGTCTGGGGGGTGGGCCTGGGAGGATCAGGCTCCTAACCTGGTGCTGTCGCTCTGTCCATCTGTGCCTTAGCACAGAGGCGCTCTAGGGTTTTGTGGCGCCTTGCAGCGTCCTTGTCATGGAACTGGGGCTCCTTTCCCCCCCCCGGTCCTTATGATTGGAGGATCGCTTCTTTGAGTGCTTTTTAGAGGATCTAGCCTCCTTGCGAGGTGGGCTTGCCTCTAACTCCGGGTCTGATGAAAAAGGGTCATCTGACATGGCCATGGTTGCCATTCTGGCCCCTCAGCGAGGTTGCTTTGGCTGTGCCCTGGATTACTCGCCTGTGCCTCCTGGGAAATGGAGCCCGAGGGTCCCCAATCCCTTTGCAGCGCAAAGCCCTTTGAAATGGCCCTGCAGGCCTCCAACTGCCACTGTGGGAGGGGCTAGCCTCGTGAAGGTGAAGACAAGATGGCGGCCCGGGGGGGTCCACCAAAATGGCGGGAGCACGTGGCTCTGGATTCCGAGGCTGGGGAAGCTGCGGTCTCACAGCGGCGGCCCGAAGGTCCTACCGCCTGCCGCGCTCAGCCCAAATTTGCCCCAAGGGCTCCGGCAACGAAGATAAGGAGGGGGGGGCTGGATGCCTCCCGCGCTGCTCCCCTGTAGCGTTGCACTGGGCTATGCCGGCTGCGGGCTCACGGCGGCGGCCCAAGGGTCCTACCGCCTGCCGCGCACAGTGAGGGACAGCTTCGGAGGTTTCCTGGGAGGGGCGGCAGCTCGTCTTACCCCTCTCCGCAGTCCCTTCGCTGCTCCGCCGCTGCTTCTTCCGTCCCCTCAGGCGGGGGTAGATGTCTCCGCTCGCTCTCCCCCCCCCTTGCTTGTAAGGGAGGCTGGTGAAAGCCTCTGCCGAGTGGGACGCGTGGGCGGCTGAAAACGTCGCCGCCTCTCAGCTGTTGAGCCGATCTTCCTGTTTCGGCTTTCGAGGCAGGGAAACGCGAGAACAGTAAAACTAGTCAAAAATAAAATAAAAACCTAAGGAAAACGCTAAGGAAGGGAAAGAAAAAATAGGCTTCTAAAGCCTGGAGCTGATGGACACCTCAGTCTTTGCCAATAACTGAGTGAAGACTGGGGGATCATGGGATTGGGGGGCGTGGCAGGGCCACAGGAAAGGGAAATTGAGCTCTCACTCAGTTATTGCCAAAGGCTGAAGAAGTTAACCCATTGATGGATAGTGGGAGCAGCGCACAGGAAAAATACTGCTTGCTGTGTTTCAACATGTTATTGTTCATTGTACGTCTCCTGTCTGGAAGAGAGCAAGCTTAAAGCATCTGACTCATGCAAAGATGCACTAGGAAACACAGTTTTCATAACTGACTGTAATGTGTCTGTATTAGAAGAGAATGAATATTCCTATCCATGGTTATCTGCAGTGGAGGACAAGGAGAGCAAATGATGAAATTTGTGTGACACTGTGCAAACGTTGTAACTTTCATATTGTATTAGATGCTAGGGAAAAAAGTATGTAATTGTGGCATCTATACAGTGATGACTGAAAAGAATTACTGTTTTGGTGTCACTGCAGTTTGCTGAGGATACCACTGGTTATCATATGTAATGAACGCCTGGAGCAAAATTATTTTCTTTAGGGGAGCCTGATCAGTCAAAGGAAAAATGAGTGAATTATATGGATACATGTGCTATGGGGGTATTGAACTCATACGATGTTTAATTAAAATATATACTGTTACCAACTAGCAGTTATCTTATGGCCTACTACTAATATACTCCAGCTGGCACACCAAACGAGTATTACCAGCTCAGAGCAGAAAACATCTCAGCTTGCCAAAATCAGTATGGGGTTTCTACAGATAGAATTGTGTCATTCTGAAATGAAAGCTTTATTTAGCAGTAGAACTAAAAATGCACTCTATAATCTTTAAAGGTATAGAACCACTATCACCACCAAGAAGATATACATATAATCATACATACATACACATACATGCATGCATATACACACATGTGACTACACTTTTGTAGTGTGTGTGTGTGTAAGCAATAGTATAGTTTTCTCTCTCTCTCATTATAAAGAACACTCCTTCATTGAGAAAAAACTATTTTTGTATGTGTATCTGTGTAGCTTTTTCCTCATTATTGTTTCATTCCAGCCTTTTCCTCTCTGGAGGCAATATTGGATTGAATCTCCTAAGGTGATGGGAGTTTTCTAGTCACATCATTTCCAATATACACTCCAATGAATACATCTCAAGGCCATCAGCTACAGAAAAGTAAACCTAATCTATCAGCTGCAGAAAAGTGACATGGAAGAAGCAGAGAGCTACTACACCCTCTGCTTTTTCTTAACAAAACATTAATGAAGAAGAAAGGATAGCTTTTATAACAATTCACAAATGTATGCTTTCTTACTTAGCTGCTTAAATGATTACTGTAAGAAATGCAGGTATTGATGTTCTTGGCAAAATCTGAATTGACTGATGTTTTCTCCCAATTATAAAAAGGCTGTGCTAGAATCCCTGCTGATATTTGAATGTTTGATAATACAAACATTTACATTACTTCAAAATATTATATGAAACTGTCATATATGAAATTAAAGTACATATTAAATATTTTCTACACTAGCTTTTTGCTCAGAACTGCAAAAGACAGAACTTGAAATCTTGGCTGATCTCAGAAAAAGTTAAACTAAGCTAAAATCATATCTAGTTACTGCTTGCATAAGAGACCACAACAAAATCCCGAAGTGTAGGATAGATTGGGAAAGTTAAAAGAAAATCCCCCAAGAAGGCAGTGGCAAAGCAGTTCAATAATACTTCCAAGAAAAATGTCCACATGGATTACCAAAAACAGTTTTTAGAGATTCTCCTGAGAAATTTCCATTGGGTCAAGAAACAGGCAGAGATACAGTGTTATACAGGTAGGGCAAAAATGGTAGTTTATGTTCTAACCCAGGGGTGTCAAATTCAAGGCCTGCGGGTCGGATCCGGCCTGCAGGGTGCTTAAATCTGGCCTGTGGGCCCGCCCTGGAAACAGCGAAGGACCGGCCTGCAGTGCCTCTGCCAGCGAAAATGGAGCTTGGGAGGGCCATGCGCGGGCCTCCCAGGGTCTGTTTCACTGGCAGAGGATGCAGGAGGCTGTTGCGGCCGAAAACAGAGCCTTGATGAGTGACGTTAAGCTGGCTACACCTACCCTGCCCCCCCTCAAGTCAAACACAACCCTGATGCGGCCCTCAATGAAACTGAGTTTAACATCCCTGCTCTAATTTAATCCAATGATTTTCTGACTTCTGTCTTCCTCTCATAAACGAAAGAACAGCTACAAGGCCAAAGGATTTTACATATTTTATTATTTACAGTTCAAAAAGGGTTTTCAGTATAAGAATTTGTCTTCTTGCTGTAGGTATTTTGCTACTGTAAACAATCACATATTAAGTATTGAGATAGCTAATTCAGTGTCACACCACTATTTTGTCATATATTCTCTCCAGATGAGAAGAAGAAAAAATCCTGTCTAAATTGCATATAATCATCATCACACCCTATTCAAGCATCCACTAACTATGGAAAATAATCAAAACTAACTTCAAAGAATCTTTATGTTTGCAATATAATAATGTATTAGAATGAAAACTGCAACCAATCTACAGAATAGCAGTTTAAAAAAGATAAACTGTCAACTGCGATGAAAAAAACAATTTTTCAGAATTTTTTAGAAACTACTTATAATGAAATTTCTAACATGCATTACGCAATAGTGCTGGACTTGGAAGGATGAGTGAATGAAATTAAATATACCTCTTCAATCTTGCCTATCTAACCAGAAGGTTTCTAAGGGTATAGAGATGCTATTTTTACAGTGAGACTCTTGGTTTTTCATACTGAAATAATGGATTTTACAATAATGTTTGCCCTCAGTATGTTGAGGGAATAGTAGAAAAATTGCAATATCCGATTTTAAAAAGTGAAAAGAATGCCTGCTACTTAAATGGAAAAGAAAAAGGTCACAATAACTATTCTTTTCTTTGAATATCCATTTACCCTGAGTTAAATTCATATCTCTGCACTACCATTTCCAAAGATTCACTACCATTCCCAAAGATTGTAATTTCTATAAGATTTATGGGGAAATGTCAGTATTTGGCTTCTGCTTTAAACAAGAGGAGAAAAACATGGTTATCTACTAAACACATATTTGGGATGTAACCACTTCAATCGACCTATGTGGGCAGAATATGAATGCTGGCTTTAGACTTATATGCTTTGCCTATGCTTCTCCAAAGTGCTGTCCTTCTCCAAATTAGAACACCTCTAGTTTTTTTGAATCAAAGTAGCATAATTGCCTACATACATGTCAAAACATGTATCAGTCACTTCTGTATATAGTGAGCAGTACAAGGATAAAGTGAGGGCGTAACACCAGGGGTGAGATTCTCAGGGCCTTCTCTGTGGGAGCCCCAGCCCTGTGGAATGAACTGCCCCCGGAAATACGTAAGATCTCCGACCTCCGGGTGTTCCGCTGCGCACTGAAGACCCTGTTGTTCCGCCAGGCAGGGCTGTCAATATAATAATTTTAAATTGGGGTATTTTAATTTTTAGGGTTTTAAATCAGCCAAATCTATTTAATTATTTTAATTTTTAATTATTGTTGTGTCTTGTGTTTTTAAATTGGCTGTACACTGCCCTGAGTCCTTCGGGAGAAGGGCGGTATAGAAATAAAATTATTATTATTATTATTATTATTATTATTATTATTATTATTATTATTATTACCGGTTCAGACCGGTTTGGGCGAACCGGTAGGTCCGACAATTAGTTGGGCCTACCTGGTCACGCGCTTTGCTTACCTGTATCTTTGCAGCTGATTAGTGCTGAGGACCACGCGATCACCGAACCGGTTGTTAAGCTGGTAGGATCTCAGAGTTATGGTATGTGTGGAAAGAGACAGATAACAATTTCCACAGCTTAAGTGCTTGAATGGCATCTTATAAGATGCCGGAGGTTAAGTATGAAGTTGTTTGAGTAGGCTTCTGCTTTGGCTCATAAATTAATTTGGGATTGGTTCCAAAGAGATGGGACATCAAAGGTGGTAACACAATCCATGTAGATTGAATTTTTAGACCTGGCCTTCCATTCTGTGATATTCCATGAGAAGATAGCCAACATTCTAAGAGTATTTGGATCAATCAAAATTTCCAGCAGGTGGTATTGGGAACAGCACCCTCCACTTAACAAGAAGGTATGTTCTTTTGTTCTCATTAGAGACAGTTTAGAGCAGGGATTTCAACTGGTGGCCTGCGGGCTGGATGCGTGACATGCAGGCCACGCCCATCCCACCTCTGCGAATGGGAAAAACATTGCAAAACATCCTGTGATGGCAATGTGACACTGTGAGTTTAACACCTGTGGTTTAACTAGGTTGAGTATTGGGGTGAACAATTTGGGATGCAGCATGAGGTCCATAACCAGGGTCCTGACCCTGAATCTTTGTAAACAATGAGATAGTTGCTCCTCTTCTGCATTACTAGGTGCATGGAACTATTATGGCGCACTGGTTAGAGTTATTAATTTATGTTCAGGAAATCTAAATCTGTTGATTATGCTAGATAATTAGGAATCAGTGTGACAAGGATCATCCTGGCAAAAACTGGAATAATATGGGTCCTCAAAATAGGTTATTTTGATGGTGGATTTTAACTGGGTGCACTCAACCAATACAATTGGTCAGTTGGACCTTGCTGGGAATGTGTTTTCTGAGCAGTCAAGCCCCTTTTTTTCAGTCTGCCAAGATATTTAAATCAAATAACCATTGCCAACCTCTAAAGAGGTTGAACAACATTAGGATGTTTAAATGCCTTCCCAACAGCTGTTCCTGAAGGGAAATTTTATGACTAAGGCTGCACCCTTGGGAAGGACCCATCTGAATCCACAGCCTATGACCTACTATACCGCACCTTCTATAAGGATTCAAGTGCCCATTTCATAACATTGTTATTAGGTACCGAGACAATTCTGAATTTTTATGGACAGTTACCATTATCAGATCTGTATGATTTCTTGAATATGACAACAATTTTTATACAGCTTGCAAAAATTGTCATGCCTTGATCACCAGGACAATCCACTTATAATTTTACTTAAAATAAAAACTATTTATTTTCTTAATTTGCAGTGGTTATTGGTCATTTATTAAAGAATAAAAACATCATACAATATTTTTATGATTTTTATTTTTATAATAAAGCTATTGCTTTTTAAAAAATGAATTTATATATTCCTGAACTCAAGATCCAGACCTCTTGTTCCTAACTGGCAAACTCCAAATGTCTTAGTGCTGCAATTCTCAGAATTAACAGCCATCATGGATTTCCTATAAAAATCTTGAATAACATAGCCTCTACGTTAGTTTTTTTAAAAATAAATAAATAAAGCTTCTTTTGAATTAGAGACAATTAGTCCAATGTTCAGTTTCCAGGCTCAACTAGTAGAATACTTCTAAAGATACAAAGATTGGAGAACTAAATTCTAGTTCAACTGGAAAACACCAGATTCTGGAAAAATTGAACATCATAGACTAGATACCTACATAGCAGTTGGATCATCTCCAACTGGCTCTCCAGTCCAAAAAGCCTCAATTTTTTAGCATCTCCTACTTATAGACAGCAAGGCTCAACAATTGCTTGGAGAGATTAAAAATATCCGCTCATGAGACAAAGTAGTAGCAAAAGCATTATCTGTGTGTAATAGATGGATGTAATCTATGGATCCAATACATTTGGCTGCCTAACTTGAGTTCCCATATTATTTTAAAGGTTTTCTGGCAAGCATTATTATAAACATATTCTGTTTCTGCAAAGCAGAGTCTGTTTTCTATATAAACTTATTTTGTTTCTACTAAAGTAGTGTCTGTTTTCTATCCAAGAACCTTATAAAATAAATAATCCTTCTATCAAGCAAATATAAATGAAGCAAACTCATATACATTTTTTTTCCATTCTAGATGAAGAACTGCCACATTCTGCAGGTATTATGGTTAGTATATATGATTAAATCAAGTATGCTGAATTTAAACAGAAATTGATCCAGGTTCATGCTACCAACGGAAGCAACTGAGTACAAAGACATTTAAGATATTGAAAATGGCTTTAAGAAAAATTATGAAATCTCCAGTAATACATCCAATTGTAATTACAAGCTGCAAAGCAATAAAGACATATTGTTGGCTTTAGCTCTGTAAATGTTGGTTAGACTAAGTTTTACCTAATTCATGAAAAAAGGAGCACCACATGGTGTATTTTGTTCTTCCTATTAAGCAATAAACCAATTTTGACTGTGCTTTTTCTGTTGCGTGTTTAGATGTTGAACCAATAATTTCATACGATGTCTGATTTGAATAATTCTCAGCAGTGGGAAACTTCAAAGCTATACCCAAATTGAGACAAGTTTCTGTCACAGAAATACATCAGTATTTCCTTACATGCTCCAATAATCCAATATCATTTGAGGCAGGCTATTCCTGTTCAGTTCTCAAACTCAAATTATTCTACTCTGGGCACATTATACAAAGACTTAGTTGACTTATAAGATTTTAATGCTGGGAAAGATGGAAAGAAAGATGGGAAGAGGACAACTACCAGCAGCAAAGTGTATAGACTTATAGTGACAATCATTTTCATCATAGAGAAACTCTATCTATTTGGATGTCAGGAGTCAAAAATGACTTGATTGCACATACTCAGTCAATCAATCAATGAACCAATCAACCAACCAACCAACCAACCAAACAATTCCTGCTAAATTCATGTCTTAAAATACACACTATTGTCTTTAATAAATGAAAAGTTTTCAGTTTCATAAACATTTCTATGTTGTTCATGTATCTTAGAACAGGATCTTAACTATATTATTTTATGGTAACTTATGATATCTATATGACTGATTAAAACTCCCACTTTTCATCTTAAAAATGGCATGCATTTCTTTTCCTTATTTTTATACCCCATGGTACAGTCAATCTTCCAGTCAGAATAGTACATTATAATTCATAAGATTACACCACGGCTTCTCTAAAAATGTCTGAACTTTAAAGTTGTGATGATTTTTATCTTTTTATTTTTCTAAGACTATTTTTTCTGGAATAAAACCAGAATTCTTTGAGCAAAAATTATTTTTTCTTCTCTATGAGAGTCAATCTGGTGGTTGTTTTGTTTCAGATGCTTAACATTGGTACTCTTGTTTTGCAATTTTGATGTTTAACCTTGCTTTGACAGCAGGTTGTTCAGAATATAGGGATATATTTGGTATTTTTATAGTAATATTCTGAAAAGTAATGTTGTGGTACTGTATAATTTAAAACGGAGAAAGACATGAAATACGTAAAGTAATAGGTCTGGCTAGAAATAATTTAATTAGTAAAATGGTGCTCAGAGCTTTTCATTTTTAAATAATAGAACAGGCCTAGTCATGCAGCAGAATGGAGCAATCTAGTTCACACTGCCCAAAACAGGAAGGGAGGAAGAAAAGAAAGAAGGAAGGAATTTAAATGAACAAGACTGTTTAATGTTAATAGTGATGACAGTTAGGATGTCATTTTCAAGTTTTAAAAAGTTTTGGGTCTCCATTGACAATAAAATAATGTCAAATTCTTGTCAGTCTTCCAAATAGCCATGCTGAGACACTGGTTGGAGAAAGCTTAATTATAAGCAATTGAATATAGTGGTTCTTAAGATTAAGTTTGTGAATCCCTTTTAATTTTCAGTATTTCTGTATCAATACGACTTAAAACATGATCTGTTCTCCACACAAGCTCTATATTTTGATAAGGAAAACCCAATTAAGCAAATGAGTCAAAAACATTATACTTGTTCATTGATTTATTTAGGAAAATAAATACGTATCTATGTGTGGCAAAAATATGTGAACCTCCAGGATTATCAGTTCATTTAAAAGAGAAATTAAGACTCAGGTATTTTAATAAGTGGTTGATGATCAGATGTGATCATTTGCCTTGTTTAAGTAACAACATTCTGGGTATTTACTATCAAATACTTATTTTCATAAATTAAATAAATTAGAAGAAAGCTAATGTTTTGGAATGGCCAAATCAAACTCTTGACCTTAATCCTATAGAAATATTGTGGAAGGACCTAAAGTGTGAGAAAGCTCACCAACATCCTTGAAGCTGTTTTGTTTGGAGGGATGGGCTAAAATTCCTTCAAGCTAATGCACAGAACTAATCAACGGCTATTGGAAATGTGCACACCTGTTACTGAAAGCAAAGATTAACATAGTTTTGCAACACAGAAATATGTAGCTTTGGATCATTTCTCTCAGATTCATAAAGAAGCATACAAGAAATTCTCCACTTGTGACCATAATCGGGCTGGGAATTTTTAGTCACTGATCGAAGCAGTCATTAAGTGAGATGCTATATAACTACTTTACTTAATGACAGCAATCCTGGCTCTCCAGTTGCTGTCATTATGCAACAGTGTGGATTGTTAACTGGACTTCCAGGAGAGAGCACAAAGCCTCCCATGACGCTTAGGAGACCTGGACCTTCACCCTGCCCCACAAGGTAGAATACTCGCATGAATACTGAAGTTCACTAGCATTTTTGTCAGATCTGAGATCTGTTCCTCTACTGCACTATATGTTTTTTCCTTCCCTCAGTGAGTGAAACTTCTATGAACTTTCTGGAGGGGAGGGGAAAACAACAGCCAATTCCAGAATTCTGAATGGCACAGCAGTTCACTAGGATTTTCACCAGATTTAATATCTGTTCCTCTACTGTGTGGGAGGATTTCCCATACCTGCATGAAGGGGAGGGAAAATTCCTTGTCACGCTGGCGGAATGGAGCTGAAATCCAACGTCCCCTTGGCTTGCAACTTTTCCTCCAGCTTCCTCCAGCTTTTCCTTTCTGGGGAAGCCAGCAGAGAATATTGCAAATGGAGAATCCATAATCGCAGGGCATTTGACAACCAGTTGTAAATACAAGCAGGTTGCCAAAGTCCCAAACTGTCATATTACCTAAAGGTCTGAAGGCCTAATACAAAAGATGGCTTCTAGGCTTGACAGAGGGAGTGGCAAGACGTTTTATGATGGTTGGAAGTGCTTTACAGGCAGTCAAGCAGCCCTTCTGATGTTGTAATGACTGCAAATGATCATTAAATGACCTGTTGTAAATTGAGAGCTACTGTAATGTTTTGACTCATTTATTTAACTGGGTTCTCTGTATCTAGTTTTAAGACGTATATAGAGAACAAGCCACATTTTAGGTCATATTGATGCAAATATTGAAAATCTAAAATGATTCACAAACTTTTAAGCACAGTGCACATATGTCTCCTTGCCCCAAATGAGAACATTCTTAAAACTTTATGACATCTTAAAAAATTAGAGGAGAAATCTACAATATTTCATGAGACGTTCAGCTTCTCCTTTGTGCTACAATCCTGAGCACTAAATACCTGTTTACTTTTAGCATGTATTGGATGAACAAAACTGCTAATTAGAATCTTCAGCTAAGCAGAAAATAAGTAGAAAGCATTAGCATACACAGAAAAAAAATCACCATTGATATATATTGCTATTTATCTTCTACAAATGCAGTTTCACACAGGTTAAAAGTTCCACTCAGTTGTACAGAACAATACTTTTTAACAAACAGATGTTGCCTCATTAATTGCAACCAAATTAAGCATAACATCAAAATACAACCCTCTGCCCAGAAAGTTGGTTAGGGAATCTCTTCTGTTAACAGCAACTGCCTCAACACACTTGTACCAGAAATTCAATTAACAATAAGGAATCATTCCAGAATCTAGTTATATAGTTATGAGTTACTGTAGCATTGATTTCAAGTGAAAAGAAATGAAGTAGCATCTCCTCAGGGCTTATTATACACAGAAATGCAATACCTTAGACAGCAGACACATCTACAACTCTGGTCTGCATCTTAATGATTTAGGAAGGTAGTTTGTTCCTTCTGCCAATCAGGTTGTTAAGCTTTAGTAGGAGAATAAAGTATGTGAAATTAAAAGGCATTGAGGGTTTTAAAATGATTCAAATTCAATTCTGAAGGACATAGTGAGGAAGGGCAAGTGCACTCTGCGATGCACCTCTATGAGGTATGGAGGGTTTGCAGTAGCAGATACGGGGGACATCTAAGGCACAATCCTATCTGCTATAATCTATTCATTTATCAGTGTTTTGGATACAAATATGTCGATATTCAGAAATTAGCAGAGAGAAAGAGAAGGAGAGAGAAAGAGATAGAAGAGAAATTCCCTCACTAAATAGAATAGCCTCATAGGCAAAATACTGAAAGACAAAGTAACTTTTGCAATGCGATAAAAACAATCTTAAAAACAGGTCCTGAAATTTCATCTAATGCTCATTTTTTTCAGCTGATATAATTTCAATTTCCTACCTTACATGCCTTTCAAGACAACAAAGGTGTGTTGAATAATCTCCCAAATTACTGTGTAGCAACCTCATCTACTAATCTGAATCTATATATGACTGATACTAAACTATGCCTTTTGGGTTGTCAGATTAATTCACTTTCAAAAAGCAATGTATCATCAGGTAAGAGATAATTAAAAACTCCCTCTATGGCTGTCACTCCATCAAAAATCTAATCTTTTATGAAAATTTAAGCGTCTGTGAAGTTAAATATGAAACAGGCATAAGACTTTGAAAATCATTATTTTGGCTCCAGCAAAATAAATAGTAAACAAATGTTACTGGATTTTTCTGCAACTATGAAATAGAGTCCTGCAACCACAAATCCATCCATGACAAATTCCTATCTATGATTTCTTTCCCCTTGTTTTCAGCTTCTGAAACTTTGACAGGTCTGGTTGAAGAGATGGTTATATTATGTGCAGATGCTACATTGTGAAACCATGACTGACCCTGACAAACTGCCTATCAAATTGAGTGGACCGCAATTCCCCAATATCTTCTGACACCTTGCCAGTTAAAACCAAAGCTGAGATAAGAATTCAGATATGGAGCTATGACCACTGTTTCCAGAAAAGGGCTTTTAGTGGTCCTCTGTAGGATAATGCACATTCCACTGTGAATTTGTGTACTGTGCCTGTAGCTATGACCCAGTCTTGACAATTTCCCCTATCTATTGTTGAGAAGCGTGCTGCCTCTGAACAGCTTTCTGTTTGCTTTTCTTAGATCACAATAACATACACTAGACATCACAAAATAGTTCTATTATGCTCTAAAACAACATTAACACTCCATACTTTAATATCTCCTGCAAGACATAAAACAGAATTGCAACGATTTCCTTCAGAGACTCTCACCTGCCAAAGCAGGAATGGTGACCTTATTCCATTCCCATGGCTGGTCATACTCATCTGCAGGCCTATCATCATCTTGTGGCAACTTGCTCTCTCTCAGGCGTTGACTCATAGCACTTTCTGAATCAGATTCCACACCATTGCCTTCAGGTTCGTAAGGTGTGTCATATAGCTGGATGTCTTTTTGCTGGGGCTTCACACTGTCTTGCCTCTGTAACTCTGTCAGAATAGGAAAATAATTGGATTAATTTTTCTGTTGGCATCAGCAGGCAAGGGGAAAAAAATTTATGTAGTGTAATTTAATATAAACATTACATTAACAGCAACAAGAAAAATGTGAATATGTAAGCTGCTAAAAGGTTTCCATGTTTAGTTTCTCTCAAACTGGAAAAAGAAGAAAAGAACAAAGTCTCTGTTAACAGTTTACCAAATAACAGTTTACCAAATGTATAAATTTAACAAAATGTCAGGAAAGTTAAGAATCTATAGGAAATAGGTTCCTACAATTTCAGCAAGATTTTAGAGCAGAAAGGACATGCCAAGGGCTTATATGTGAATCAAGAGAATTCTTTATGCCGGTCCTTAAACCCACTAGAATGGCTAACATTTTCACCCTTTTTTCTCACTCTCATTTTCTCTATCCTATAAGTTTCTTAAGTTTTTCGGAAGTTTAAAACATACATTTCATCCCTTAAAACTCTTGAAATGGCCTAAAAGAATCTTGCCCTCTTATGCACATACACAGTCTGAGGCTAGCCTCTGAGCTGTGAAGTTGCAGCTTCCTGGCTTAACACATCTCCTCCAATGTGATAGCATCTAAATGTGATGATAAACAATGCTAAAATTTGCGACTAAGTTTTCTGGAGTCTGATAGGGGAAGGCTGCTTCACAAAAAGCTCATACAATTTGCAGCCCAGCAAATCTAATACAGGTTATGAAGCTTGCTAGTTGTCATAATGCCATAGTTAAAGAAAATCAGAAGAACAATGGCAAGAAGCTGTATCTGCATAGAGCTGGTCTAAATACACAGATATCAAAGCACCTTTAAGTTGTTTTGAGTTTTAATTGCATTCAATAGGTGTAAAGGGTTTCCCTGAAAGTGGTATCAAAAGACACCTTCCCCTTTATAAACTATGCTCCAAGTACTATGTGAACATCACCTCTCGCCTGGACTATGGCAATGCTCTCTACATGGGGCTCACCTTGAAGAGCACCTGGAGACTCCAACTGATCCAGAATGCAGCCGCGTGGTAGTTAAGGGAGCCGCATGGCGCTCCCACATAACATCACTCCTGCGTGAGCTGCACTGGCTTCCAGTGGTCTTCTGGGTGCGCTTCAAGGTGTTGGTTATCACCTTTAAAGCGCTCCATGGCATAGGACCTGGATATCTTCGAGACCGCCTGCTGCTACCAATGGCCTCCCACCGACCTGTGCGCTCCCACAGAGAGGGCCTCCTCAGGGTGCCATCGGCCAAGCAATGTAGACTGGTGGCCCCCAGGGGGAGGGCCTTTTCTGTGGGAACACCTGCCCTCTGGAATCAGCTGCCCCCAGAGATACGAAGAATCCAAGACCTCAGTGCCTTCTACCATGCCCTTAAGACCTTTCTTTTTCAGCAAGCCGGGCTGGCTTAACACTTTTTAAAATGTTTTTAATAGGTTTGTTATTGTTTTTTTTAACTATGGGGCCAAACACATATATATCTTTTTAACTGTATTTTAATGTTTGTATTTATGTTTTTACTTTGGCTGTGCACCGCCCTGAGTCCTTCAGGAGAAGGGCGGTATACAAATCTGATAATAAATAAATAAATAAATAAATAAATAAATAAACAAACAAACAAACAAACAAATAAACAAACAAACATGATGGACTTTGACAGCTTTGCCTGGTATAGAATATCTAAGCAGAACTGGGGCACTTTTTATCATGAAATTTATGTAGTTGCTACTGTTGCTCTAAGCCTTAACATGCATCTTGGTATGATCAAGAAATTAGAACGTGTGGTAACCCAACTTACTAGGGGCCCTAGCTTTCCGGATTATAACACTATGGGAAATATTCCTAGGGAAGATGGGAACTGGGTGGCTAGAGCAAATCAAATGAATATTGTGAACAAAAGGACTTTATAGAACCTACTTCAAATTTTCTTTGAAGATTACATCATAAAGCTTGGCATTTGTGATTATTAATATTATCTTTCGATCTCTTAATGCTAATGAAAAAAGTCTATAAAATCATGCATATTAACGCAAGCTGAGTTTGGCAATTATAAATGGATTTTACCTCTAAATATTAAATAAAAAGTAACTTGCTGGTGAAGGTAATTAAACCGGGATGTCCAGATCAGCCCCTTCTTGCCTGACAATTACGATCCTATATTTACTTGTCTACTAAACCTTGGCCCCATAGATATGATGTGACTGATACTATACATTTCCATGTCGCCTTTTCCTCCAGAAGATCACAGCATCATTCTTGGGTATGTCTTATTTCGTTTTAACATTGTTATGAGGGAGTTACGTTAGCAATATGCAAGGATCCTTTGTCCAAGGATATCTGGAGAATTTCACTGGTGAAAGTTAAACAGATCTTGAAATTCTTGAAGAGTGCTATTTACAGGTGTGTCCTCATCCAGATTTTCTACTAAATGAGTCACTGATGGTAATAACTAACAGCATCCTCTCTTTCCTTTTCCGGAAACATCTGAGTCATGCTATTCAAATGCCCAGAAACTTTTATACTCGAATATTAAACCTCATGAGTACTAAAATACACCATGTGGGGCTGTTAAAAAAGAATGGCAGGAAACTTCCCCTGGCACAAACTGTTGTGTCAGAAAAGTATTTTGGTAGACAGACCATCTGGGTCTCTGCCTACCCCTGAATTAAAGTTCAAGGTGTTTGGTGGTGTCCCTGCTCCCTGAAGCGAGGTTGGTAGCCATCCATGAGGAAAGATTACTCACAATTGTGGTATTCCAAGTATGGATAATCCCCCCTCTCCCAGCAAAACATATCTTTGCAGTAAATTGTTTTATCTTAGAAAAGGAATCCCAATACTGTTGAGATATTTTGAAATTATGCATGGTATGAAAAACATAGACATGGAGACATTTTAACTTGGCTGAGGCGAATAATTTAAGAGTGGTAGATTCAGGATTGTCCCTCTTCAAAGGATGGAGCTGAGCTTCAAAATTCCATATGCTGTGACAATCGCCAATTTGGACTATTTTCAATGGAAAAATCCCACAGTGGCAGGAAATAAAGCTTAGTAACAGATGAAATTTCTTTAGAATCAGAGGCCTCTCAATATCTGTGTGAAATGTGAGCTGTAGTATACATCTATCTAGTTTACAAAGGCATCTGACTGGCCACTATGGGAACACAGAAAACATAGACCAGAATTTGGTCATCTTTTGTTTAGTCAGTAGGAGACTTTTTGTTGTTGTTGTTGTTCTTCTTCTCATGTTCTTAGAACAGCAGGACAATATGGGTGTTTTGCTTTTGTTTCTACCACCATATTGTATTTCTGGGTATATATTGCATACTTCCTCAACTTGGATGAGAGCACTGCAGATAGAAGGAAGAATTATGAGAGAAACAGAATTGGCTAAATTCTACTCTAAATACAGTGGGACAAAAATGAGAACAAAAAATCCAGACAATCACATTGTCTGATTTGGAAAGAATTTATTTGCAAATTATGGTGGAAAATAAGTATTTGGTCAATATCAAAAGTTCATCTCAATACTTTGTTATATATCCTTTGTTGGCAATGACAGAGGTCAAATGTTTTCTGTAAGTCTTCACAAGGTTGGCACACACTGTTGCTGGTATGTTGGCCCATTCCTCCAGGCAGATCTCCTCTAGAGCAGTGATGTTTTGGGGCTGTCGCTGGGCAACACGGACTTTCAACTCCCTCCAAAGGTTTTCTATGGGGTTGAGATCCGGAGACTGGCTAGGCCACTACAGGACCTTGAAATGCTTCTTACGAAGCCACTCCTTCGTTGACCGGGCGGTGTGTTTGGGATCATTGTCATGCTGAAAGACCCAGCCACATTTCATCTTCAATGCCCTTGCTTATGGAAGGAGGTTTGCACTCAAAATCTCACGATACATGGCCCCATTCATTCTTTCCTGTACACGGATCAGTCGTCCTGGTCCCTTTGCAGAGAAACAGCCCCAAAAATGCAGGTCTACAATTTTGTTTCTGGTGTCCTTCGACAGCTCTTTGGTTTTCACCATAGTGGAGTTTGGAGTGTGAGTGTTTGAGGTTGTGGACAGGTATCTTTTATACTGATAACAAGTTCAAACAGGTGCCATTAATACAGGTAATGAGTGGAGGACAGAGGAGCCTCTTAAAGAAGAAGTTACAGATCTGTGAGAGCCAGAAATCTTGCTTGTTTGTAGGTGACCAAATACTTATTTTCCACCATAATTTGCAAATAAATTCTGTCCAAATCAGACAATGTGATTGTCTGGATTTGTTTTCTCATTTTGTCTCTCATAGTTGAGGTCTACCTATGATGACAATTACAGGCCTCTCTCATCTTTTTAAGTGGGAGAACTTGCACAATTGGTGGCTGACTAAATACTTTTTTGCCTCACTGTATGTGTCTGTTTCCTGACAGTTTGAACAAATAATCAGTGGAATGACTTGCCTCCAGGAGTTGTGTGTGTTCCAACAATGGAGGTTTTTAAGAAGAGATTGGGCAACCGTTTGTCTGGAATGTTATAGGGTTTTCTGCTTGAGCAGGGGTTGGACTAGAAGACCTCCAAGGTCCCTTCCAACTCTGTCATTCTGTATCTAATCTCCAGTCATTTGGTAGCAAATCAGAGGTGGGTTTCAACAGGTTCTGACCAGTTCTGGAGAACTGGTAGTGGAAATTTTGAGTAGTTCGGAGAACCGGTAGTAAAAATGCTGACTGGCCTCACCCCATCTATTCTCTGCCTCCCAAGTCCCAGCTGATCAGGAGGAAATGGGGATTTTGCAGTAACCTTCCCCTGGATCGGGGAGGGAATGGAGATTTTACAGTATCCTTCCCCTGCCATGCCCACCAAGCCACGCCTACCAAGCCATGCCACACCCACCAAGTCACACCCACAGAACCGGTAGTAAAAAAATTTGAAACCCACCTCTGTAGCAAATGACTGCCACTGAAAATAATACAGCAAACCTTTATTGTCATAGAATGATTCTATGCTGAACGACACACTGCAGAGCTGAATGTAGTATTTCTGCAATTTGGTTGGGTGTTTAACAAGATGGCCTAGAAACTAGCAGACAATCAATTTTAGGCCTTCTTTTGGCATGAAAGCTGGCTAGGTGACTGCCTCTCAGTCCAAACCTTCTCACAGGGTTATTTTTGTGAGGAAAATAGGATGCAGGAATATTAAACATCTTCACTGCCTTGAGATAAAAAAAGCAGGAGAAAAATATTATAGCAATACTATGCAATATAATGATTATATGCTATGTAAATCCTGCTAATGGATAATGATCGCTATTTTACTAATAATTAATAACCTTTCTAACCCCCTCTTTGATGCACAGCTCTACAGAACTGGCTATTAAAGACCTGTATCTTAGAAGATACCTACCTGTATCTTCTTGGATGGGAATTAAAACAAGCCTGATTCAATCTTGAGAGAGACTCTAAAATGCATGGACCTCAATAGACATTGTTAAGAAATGCATCTATATATTTTGCCCAGAGATACTGATTAGCAATAACATTGGTACCTGTTCTCCTATGATGATTATTACTTTCTGTTTATTTTTAGAAATTGTTAAGTTTTTCTTTAACTTGATTTGTCAGTAGTGATAACATGCTGAAAATGAAGCGTCTAACTCTTCACCTAGGCCTCTGGCAAGGAAGACAGAATCCTCACTTCATCGCACTTGCCATTTTAATTTTTATTATAACTTCTTTGATTGTTGTGAGCTACCTAGAATTGTTAAGAATCAAGCAGCAAACAAATTAAACAAACAATTATTACTATTATTTGCAATACTGAATTTCTGAATAGGGCAAACCATGTAATACAATTTAGCTAAAGCATCACTACTTGTAATTTATATTGCAGTTGATGTTTGTTTATTTAATAAATTTAAATAATATATTTTAATATATTTTAATTTTGCTGCCCATATCACATAAATGATTTTGAATGGCTAACAATTAAAAACAGAATTTGACAGCTTTCAGTGGCTTGATACAGCAACTATATGAACATATATTTATGTAAAAATTTGAAAAGCAAATAAAAACTACCTAAAAACAAACAATAAAACCCAAACACAACACTACAACTCAGTATTATGCATGTGTGAGTCTATGAGTATAAAATAGTTTAGACCTCTATAGTCAACATATTTTTTTAAAAAAGACTTGTACGGGAAGATGCAATTTATTATGAATTACTTTACTGATACAATTTTAAAAGTGAAGACCAGATATGATATTTAATTAAATATGTGATATTTAATTAAAGGATTCCTCAAATTCTTTGCTGCTAAATTAATTTTTAAAGCAATTTCCTCACATCATGAAATACCACTGACCAAAAGAACAAGGAACAGGTAGCTCTTGACTAAAAACATAATTGAGTCCAGAATGATGGTTGTAAGTTGTGCCAGTTGTTACGAAGGCCACCATGGGACCATGTCTGGTTTTACAATATTTTCTGTGGTGGCCATTATGCAAACATTACAGCCGTTAAGCAAATCCACAGTCTGCAATGGGCAGTTTTTGCTGGAAATCAGGAGTAAATGCCAGTTACTGGCAAAAAACATAGTCAAGCATGTCATGTGATCATGGAACGCTGCCAAACGGTTGTAAATGCAATCACATGATGGGATGACAGTTAAAACTTCAAATCTGGGTCTTAAGTAGCCCTTGGATCCTCATCATAACTTTGAACGATTGCTAAATTACCAGTTGTAAGTTAGGGACTATTTGTACTTTCGCTTCCCTGTGTTTGTGATAGTAAATATTGCCGTGAATAACTAAAACTGAATTGTACTATTTTATTTACTCTAAAATGAAGAGACATTAAAACTACATTCCTTGACCAGCCAAGTGGAACTACTTGGTCATCTTTGACCAGTTGGGGAACAATAAGGAATCCCAGAGTGATAAATTAGACTGGGAAATCAAAGAATATATCCTGGAAGAAGGCAATGACAAAAATGTGTCCACATTATTGGCAATAAAATGATGTAGATGCAGTGTCTGGTGGAAATGTGACTTATCATGAATTGTGGCAAATGCTATTGAGGCAAATGAACCTAATAACTTTATACAATTCATGATGTCACATTATCATGAATTATATAAAGTTATTAGGTCCATTTGCCTCAATAGCATTCAACCAAAATGAGTGAGTGAACAATGGCATCAGATATACAAATTTGGTTACAACTGAGTTTTTAATAATGTAGGCTGAGTCAATCAGTATTATTGATTATGATAAATTTAACCATCTTCCAAAGCCCAGCTAATTCACCTTTAAAGCAAACCATTTTTCCATATGTGACTGAATACTGTATCTAAACAGAAAGAAATAAAGAGGAATTCATTGCAAAAATTGCTAAATAAATACAGTACTTCATCTGATCATTCTAATATCATCTATGTATGTGATGGGGAAATCTCATTATCAAATCTGGTTCCCCTCTTGAAATCTTTTTCTCATATTACTGCTATGAGAAGCTAGGCAACCAGTTTCTCCATATGAACATTATTGCCTCTTTCAGACAACCCATTCAATTTTTTCCAAACCTGGGGGGAGGGGGGGGGAGGGAAAGGGCGATAAAAGTATTTATAACAAGATATTTTTAGCAGCATGACACAAAAATCCAACTAATGGTAGAACACCTCATATGTCCATAGTAGATAGTGACAGAATAGTTACATTCTACACTAGGAACATAAATAAGCACTCATGATTTAACCAATAAGCAACTAAGGAATATAGGAGAATATAGCAGATAGCAGATATAGCAGGAACACTAATATTTGATAGGCTATACATTAATTAAAAGCATCTTTGAGTTCCAAAGGTGCTTTTTCAAGAGGCAACTGGACTTCCTTGTTTTTCTTTGAAGACATTTTGCTTCTCATCCAAGAAGCTTCTTCACCTCTGACTGGATGGTAGGAAATGGAAGGATTTATATTCCTTGCAGGCAGTTGGTCATTTGCATTCTTTTTAGAAAGTCACTAAGGCCACCTAGAGGTTTATCTGTGTCCTCAGGTCACCTGAGTGGTGCAAATGGGTGTGCAGCCTTCTTGGAACTGCTGAAACGATTGTGTTGTAAACTGGAGATAGATTATGTCATATCCCTTCCCCTCTGTTGAGAGAGGGCTGTTCAATTTTGACATAGATGGTCTCTTTGATCCCTCTTTCAAACCAGCATTCCTCTCTGTCCAAAATATGGACTTTCCTGTTTTCAAAAGAGTGGCCTTTGTCTTTTAAATGCAGATGGACTGCTGAATCTTGTCCTGATGGGTTTGTTCTCCTATGCTGTGCCTCTTGAAAAAGCAACTTTGGGACAATCATGATCTGGATCAGGGGTGTCAAACTGACGGCCCACAGGCTGGATACGTCACATGCAGGCCACACCCATCCCAGTTCCAGAAGGGAAAAACGGCACAATACATCACGTGACAGCAATGTGACATGGTGAGTTTGACACCCGTTACCTGGATGACTAAGAATCTCCATAGACTTTGAGCTCCAAACTTGCCTATTCTGACTCTCCATAATTCGGTGCCTCTTTTCCTTTTGGTTCTCATTCAGCCACATTTCTGCATTTTTTGTGTGACTTGATTATTTAAGATAGAAGGAATGAGACATAACACAATCCACAATTCTCAGAGAAAGCTTATTCTATTCTCTGGTAAATTGCCTCTTACCAAACTGAAAATGAGCTACAAGGAAAGCTGAGACTTCCTTGAAGGAACAGAATGCTTACTGATACACTGCAAGGTTAAGTTTTTGGTAAACGTAAGAAAGAATTATGTTTCTGGCTTCTCTTTTTAAAAAAGTGTCAAGTGATTGGTAAATGAAGACTATCCCTTGCTCTGTTCACAAATGCACATAATAAAAAGGCCTTTTCTTTTTCTCTGAAGGAAACAGAACACAAAGCAGGAGTGAAAGGTTATTCTAGGCTGACTATTGCATCCTAAGAAAGTAAACAGAGCTTTTCTTAATGAGGAAAAATAGCAAACATTGGAAAGAATTGATACTGAAGAATTTAGTCACAGAATTACAGAAGCCAGGAACAGCTGCCACCCAGCCAAGGCTACTGTAACATGGCTGCACAACCAACTGTGTTTTCTGGATACTCTAGACATAGTTTCCCCCTTTTTCCTGAAATTCCCATTTGGAAGATAACTGTTTCGAATATCATCATTCAAAGATGTGCCAGGATGAAGCTATATATTTTATCAAAAGAGCCATGTCAACTCATATTGTAATTCTGGGGCTAAAAGAAATTGTGCTCTGCCATGGAAAAGCAGCTTGTTGCAGATGCACCAAACAAATAAATAGTAAGGAGAGGAAGAAGGGTTAGGGTTAGGGTTAGAGAGAGAACAACCTTGAGATCCATTTTAAGCACCAGGTACTTCTTGAAACATATCAAGATCTCCGCCAGCAATATCTGAAATTATCTTTAGTCATAGAAATGTAAGATTTCCCTCAATATTCCACAATCATATTCAGTAATGTGACCTACAGTGTAAGCCTGAGCCCCCAAACATCCCCATTTTTGCAAATTAGGCAAAATAGGCACAAAAAAAAAATAAACCAAAGGTGATCGATCTGGAGTAAGAGACAATTTCAGTTCAGTATGGGATAGCAATAGCAATAACACTTAGACTTAAATACCGCTTTACAGCACTCTCTAAGCGGTTTACAGAGTCAGCATATTACCCCCAACAATCTGAGTCCTCATTTTACCAATCTCGGAAGGATGGAAGGCTGAGTCAACCTTGAGTCTGGTGAGATTCGAACTGCCAAATTGCAGACACCCAGCAGTCAGTAGAAGTAGCTTGCAGTACTGCATTCTAACCACTGCACCACCACTGCTTCAGAGATACACCTTGAACATGTCTACAATGAATTCCTTTGAACCTGTTAATTTCACAAGAAAGGTGTAGAAGTAATGTTGCCCCTCATATTTAGGACCAGGGCCAGTTTTGGAATTATGATACTTTTCCTCTCAGTACTAAATTTCACAATTCACAATTCAAAGTTCACATATATGTTAAAGTGTTAAAGTCTAATTAAGTTTTAATTTTCAGTTTTGCACTAAGGTTTGGTTGAAGAAGTGTTTTGGCTAACCTTAACACTGAAGTGTAAAGCCAGTCTGGTGTAGTGATTAAGGCATCAGGTTAGAAACTGGGAGACTGTGAGTTCTAGTTGTAACTTGGGCATGAAGCCAGTTGGGTATCTTTGAGCCAGTCACTTTCTCTCACTCAGTCACTCCTATCAGTAGGAAGAAGCAGGGAATGACAAACCACTTCTAAAAACTTTGCCAAGACAACTGTATGGAAAGTTGCCATGAGCTAAAATTTGATTTGAAGGCACAAATGATAATAATAATTTCTTCAAACAAAGAAACACAGGATTCATAGAGAAGATAGCCTATGAAAGCATAGTCCTTCTAGTTTTGGTTAAGGCAGAAAGTAGTACTGTTCTATCTTTACCAGTTCTGAGTAAATTGTGGTTGCTTTGCAGGAGTTTCATTCACATAAATTAGTTTATCATCAACAACTGCAACCCTAGTAGGTAAGGCTAATAGAGTCAGTCTGCTAATAATGGATGGTGATAATTTTCTGCATCAGTGCCATTCAGTGATCTAAAGAATATGGTAGGCTTGGTGTATTTTAGTACAAACCAACCAGTAACAAAGTTGTTATTCATCATTTTCAATGGGCTGTTTTCAGAATGCAGGGAATATTTCTGGTAATTACTTAGATAAGAGTCACTTTCCTGTACCAAAGACTAGGATATTTTGTTCATTTCCTTAATGTGAGGATTTGACTCACCTTCCTACGAAGAACACAAGAAATGCTGGTATGTGATGGAAATTCCGTGACAGCACTTCCTACAATATTTAAGAAGAAAGCTATCTAGGGATTTAAAAAATGTGTAATCATTTGATACTTGGCGGAACATGGCATGAATAAACATTGTAGCAGAAATCAAAGTGTGGTGTATTTCACATCTAGAGAGAATCATGTTTAGCAAATGAATCACAGAGCTAATCACCAAAGAGTTAAAAAGTTTAAGATTTTCCAAACTTAACGCACAACAAATAATTAAAACGAAAATATGGACATGGAGGTATATGGAGAGGTGAAGTTGCAGTTGCAATTTCCTCAGACACAAGATTTTCTCTCTGGTCATTTTCTTTTTCTCGTCCTTAGTTTTTCAATTTCCCAGTCCCAGCTTCTCTTGCCTCATTGCTCTTGTCTTTCCAGCTGTGTTTTCTATCCACCCTATCTTAGATATCTTGCCTCTAATACTAAAAGTTTAAACCAGTAACCCAGCCTGAACAAGAAAGGGGTAAGGAAATTGAATTTCAGTCGAGACTCTCAATCCGATATACAGGTAGTCTTAGACTTAGAACCACAATTGAGACCAAAATTTCCGTTGCTAAGCAAGACAATTGTTGAAGTGAGTTTTGCCCCATTTTATGATCTTTCATGCCACAGTTAAGTGAATCACTACATCTGTTAAGTTAGAAATGTGGTTGTTAAATGAATCTGGCTTCCCCATTTACTTTACTTGTCAAAAGGTCAGAAAAGATGATCACATGATCCTGGTATACTGCAACAGTCATAAATATGAGTCAGTTGCCAAGCGTCTGAATTTTGATCACATGTCTATGGAAATGCTGCAATGGTTGTAAGTGTGAAAAACAGTCATAAGTCATTTTTTCAGTGCTGTTGTAATTTTGAACAGATGCTAAATGAATGGTTGTAAGTCAAGGACTACCCATAACAAGTTGCAGGATACATGAAGGACCACATCTCCCCTACTAGAATTAGTCTTATCAGTCTATTTGTGTTGGGAGAAGTAACTATTTGTTCCTTATTTTCAGGAGGTTAGAAGCTGAGACACTGTGTGAAAAACAGAGAGAATGGCTTTCTCTCTATTGGTAAAGTCTGTTACCAAGGTTATGATTAGACAAGCATGTCTCAAGCCCAATCCAAGGAACTAACTTGAGAAAATGCCTCAGATCAGACCCACCATAATTCATACAAAGATACAGTAAAACAAGATTCTGTTACTACAGTTGTTGTAATAAAAAATAGTTCTAGACCATGGGTATTAAACTCGCAGCATCACATTGCTGTCACATGATGCTTTTCCCCTTCATGGAGCTGAGGTGGGCATGGCCTGTACGTATCACATCCGGCTCATGGGCTGCCAGTTTGACACTCCTGTTCTAGACCTATATGGCATTGGTTTCTTAGTCAGGTCTACCCTATAGGGCTAGGACACATCATTTCTTGTGATATAGATGACTTGATGAAATTGCCTCCCTTGGAAGCTTCTTTGCCCTCAACAATATCAGTCTCTGTTGAGAACAGAACATACCCCACTCTGTTGGGGTGAGGTGGGCATGACACCAAGTTTTTCTTTTAAAAAAATGAATTTGTCTTATATGATCTTATAGATTCTCTGGTATTATTATGCTTTGTTGTTACTATGAGCTGCTGAAGATTTGTTTCTAAATGTGGTGAGGTAAAAATCCAATGATGGAGCTCAGGGTTTTCCTTCCTGATATGGAAGTTCATCCAGTTCAGGTGCACAATAATGTATCATTCTTTGATCTTCTTGAGAACAATAAAAGATACAAAGCATGAGCTGGAAAAATATATTATCATGTCACATATTTGATTACCTGAATACCTTGAGTTTTGGACTTCAGGACTATTTGGTGTTTTGCCGTGGTGTATGACTTGGGAAATGACATAAAGCAATGAGTGTCCTGTTGATAAACACTGTAGGTGCCTGGGGTTAGTTACTCAGTCTGTATTCATTATTGCCCTTGAGACTACTGCTGCCACAGGATGTCTGCTAGAAGGACTTGAGAAGTCCTTGGAGATCCCCATTTGAGAGCCTTATTAAAACCCACAGAAAATAGGAAACATATATAACATAAACATATATAACTAGTCAGCTGAGGAATTGGGTATTCGGCTCCTATAAGAGGTAGACCCAAAGCATCTCTAACCTTTGCCTTCACAGTGAGACAGATGGTGGTGTCCCACTTTTGGATGTCCTATCTCTACTGTAAGAAAATGAACTGTGAGTGACCCAATGGGTTCCATACTAGTCACTCCCTGTTCCTCAGCTTTAGGTTTTGATATATTTATTACTGACAGGATCCAACGTCAGCAGCAGAAGCATTCTTCAACAATGTAGCAGCAAACTAAAAACCCATGTAATTATTTATGCAAAAAGCAAGATTTTAGGCAAAGACAAAAACGCTTTAGTTTTAGCTCATCATTCTTGGGAAAAGTAATTATTTGGTTTTATTTTTTCCTGTGATAGAATCAACTGCATTGCCCTGGATTCTTCTGTTCCTCAGTCAGCAACCGCATTTGAGCTCATCAAAACAAAAAGAATCCCACAGTCAACAATATATCTTAGCTCCAAAGGAACTTTGGACTGGACAAACTTTTTAGGAGACCACATTTCTATCTTGACACACAGCTTGTGATATGACTTTTTCTTTTAAATCCAGGTCAGAAAATGGCATTTTATTACAAAACCATATTTGGCACACACAATTAATAGAATAGGGAAAAATACAGAGAAAAATGAGGATGGGGTTGAGGCCTGGTAATGGAAATAGATTTAAAACATATACTTTACTTTCTTTCTCAATTGAATAAGGCAGTATTCCATAAAACGAAACAAATCATTGAACCTCTTAAATGATGACTCAAGCACATGCATCTTTTCCAAGATGGGCTTTATAGACCTAACTATAGAGGTCATGAAAGAAGATGGATGGAAGAGAAGAGAGATCTCCACTCTAAAGCACAGATGATGTGTGGAGAGAGTGACCCGCACATGCAGTATTTTTGTTACTCAGTGGACACATACATATAGTGAGAAAGAAGTCAGACAAGAGAAGAAGGGACATTTCTTAGGTCCATACCAATGACCCATTTTGAGGTTTTTAGTTGATCATCTCAGATAGCCAGGTACCAGGAAGAAACAAGACAGAATGCAAGCAATCCTGGAGCACTGTTTTTTCTTCTCTAATGTCTGAAGACAATCTGACTGCATCCTAAATATCAGGTTCTGAGTTAATTCAGAATATAAGTCACATGAAATAACTATGGTAGAAGAAATCGCTTTCTGTATATTAAAAACAACAACAACAACACTATGTGAAGTTTGTAGAATTTCTACATTTCTACATTGTACCAGCAGAGGAAGTGAGCAGAGGAGGCCCAGAAAACTTTTTTCCTATGTGCTTTCTATAGGGAGGAAGTATAGCCTTCCCTGTACTAGGGCCCTTGAAATAGTCCAACCTGTATCAGGGTGGCACCAGTCTTGGAAATGTTGCATTAAGATGTTTTCTTCAAAACAATACTAATCTAATATACCGCCTCTTTACCCAGGTAATTCAGAATATAGCAGTCATGGGAAATATTTTTGGCCATGTTCATTTTTCAGGCAGAATCACAATAAAGAAAGGCTGTTTACCACAAGATTTCCACAGGAATAAAGACCGTTTCTACAAAGAGGCCACAGAGGCCAATTTATACTTCATGAGCTACTAGTATGATCAGGACTGTATATGTGGAAATTGGCAACCATTGCTGTAGCTACAGCTGGCAGGCAAAGAATAGGCACGTGGAAAGAAAAGGCAAAGGGCAGACACAAGGTGGCTAACTATATATTAGAGCTGCACAATTCTGTTAAAAGAGATGCTTCAGAATAGAAGGAAGCATATACAAAGCTTCTCAAATTGGAATCTGAAGCTACAACTTTTTCCAGATTCACATGGTTGCTTCAAAACCCTCTGTGTGAATGTGCATGCAAGGCATTTGAGTTAAAGGATTTGCAGAATCCTTTCACACACAGAACAGAGGTGGGTTTCAGCAGGTTCTGACCAGTTCTGGAGAACTGGTAGCGGAAATTTTGAGTAGTTTGGAGAACCGGTAGTAAAAATTCTGACTGGCCCCGCCCCCATCTATTCTATGACTTCCAAGTCCCAGCTGATCGGGAGGAAATGGGGAGTTTGAAGTAACCTTCCCTGGATTGGGGAGGGAATGGAGATTTTACAGTATCCTTCTCCTGCCATACCCACCAAGCCATGCCCACCAAGCCATGCCACGCCCACCAAGCTACACCCACAGAACCGGCAGTAAATTTTTTTGAAGCCCATCACTGACATAGAACTTAATTCATCAGACAAAAACTCTTGCTTTTATACATATTTGCATTCCAAACTGTATCATGTAAAGAAAAATTGAATCCAGCTGTCCAAACTGCATAATTTCATTTTGCTCTCATTAACTGTACTATGGAGCAAGGAACTAGAGGTGTCTACAAAACCTTAGCTTTGACCACTGGAAATCCTGTTCAGGCAGCTCAGGCAAGTCAGTCTGAGTTCTGAGTCAGCAGGTACAAGTAAAAACTTGTTCTACGTAGTGAAATGAAGAGCCGAGAAAGAAAAGAGAGCTCAACATTTTTCAGGAGGAAAAATGTTATGCTTAGTTATTACATTCTACAGAGGGTTTTTTGATGTTTCTGAGAACATTCACTGTAAGTGAACAGTTTGATTTTCATGTGGAAGAGGAAGCATGCTTTAAAAGGTACCGCTATTAAGAAAATATAAGTTATGCATATTTTATGTCTTTCTTTCTGTAGTTTGCTTTAGAAACACGGTTCTCCTCTGAATATGAAAATAATATCCTTCTCTTCTTTATGGAAAAGTCTTTTCCTGTAATCTTGGCCTCAATTACATAATTGCTAGTTTGAATATCCAGCGCTCACTTTTTGAAAGCCAAGCCTCACCATGTATTGCATAAATCATCACAAAGCTTAGAGATGCTTCTAACCTGCTGCTTTCTGACTCAGCTATAAAATTACCAGACAGGTTTAGTCACATCACTCAGGCTGCCACTTGATGAGAATATCAAACTAAGTCTACCGTTCCTAATCAGCCAACTTGTCTCACCTCATGCTGGGAACCATCAAAACATGACAAGTGGCAATACATCCTTCAGAACTGGTGTTTGATGTAACACATTAAAGGTTAACCCATGCATTTGAAGATGATGATGATGTTGATGATGAGTAACATACAAACTAATAATCTGACTGAATTTGATACTTTTCTCTATTAGATACTTCCCAAGTATTTAGGATTATTAAAATATTGTTAAAATATATGCACCGTTCCAGGTAGTGCAACTTTTTGAAATGATGAGCTATCCATTCCTATTATGTCCAAGTGCTTTTAGATAACATTTGGCATGGCACTAAGAGTAGCAATTATTACTGGTACTGCAAAAAAATTCTTTTTTCTACATTTGGTCAATCCCTCTTTGAAGGTCTTTATATTTCTCTATTTTTTTCTAATTCTACATCAATGTCCTTTCTTCAGCTATTGTAGTATTTATCATCTATACTTGTTTGTAACAACACTTGTATTTGGGTTATTAAGAACCGCACAACTATTTTCACTGAAATGTAATTTATTTACCGTAGAATATTAACAAAAGAAAAAGAGCATGTATGTTAACTCTAAAAGTATGGCAGCAGACAAACGAAAAAGGTTTTCTAGTTAACTTGGGATGGAATCAGTAAAATAGTTGTATATGCCTAGGCTTCGATAGTCACTTCACGTTTGAATCACATGCATGTCAATCAAAATTGTTGTTGTTAGTTGTGAAGTCATGTCTAACCCATTGTGACCCCATGGACAACATTCCTCCAGGCCTTCCTGTCCTCTACCATCCTCTGGAGTCCATTTAAGCTCACGCCTACTGCTTCAGTGACTCCATCCAGCCACCTCGTTCTCTGCCGTCCCCTTCTTCTTTTGCCCTCAATCTTTCCCAGCATTAGGTTCTTCTCCAGTGAGACCTTCCTTCTCATTAGGTGGCCAAAATATTTGAGTGTCAATCAAAATAATTGACACCAATTTAATATCTTTATATTCAGGTAAAAGCTAGCATGTATACTCTTATGCATGAAGACTGTCTATCTGTTTCAAAACTTTACTGGCATAAGATTTTTCGACCCAAAATACAGGGAACAGAGTCAGAAGAAATGTGACTATTGTTAACCATTATTCTCCTAATTAAGTACAAAGATTATCTTCAGCATTTTTAGTCCCTATATTTTTTTCTTTTCCTTCTTTTTTTATAATACAATGTAAAACACCAAATGAGCCTCAGAATAAATAGCATATCTCAATTCCATTAAGTTACAATGATTTTGGTATCTTGGCTCCAAATGGAATTGTTTTTAATGATTAATCTATTTGTAACCATAACAGATTATCTCCACAGCTATTATAAAACTAATATCTAAACTGCTAATATTGTATATTCAGGTTGTAATCTTCCTGATTCTCACAGATTGGTACCAATTCCTTGTTATTAAACTAGGAACATGATAGAGTGAAGGAGAAGAAATATCTAATGCTCATGAGCCCATTTTGGCAGCCATGAGTTATGAACAAGCATGCTAAAGTCAATTTAGATGTTATGGCCTTCAAAAATTGAGCTTGGCAAAAATCCAGGCCAGTGACAAATATATGTAATAAAATAAGGAAAAAAGAATACTTGTACCATTTAAAAAGTATGAAGTATTTCTATTCAGGATGGTTCAATGCACATGCAAATAAATGTAACTTGACTGATAAATAATATCTGAATATATTTTTTTCACTGGGGATTCAGCCAATGCCATCATATAGAAATTAGAATGTTTATTGCATCTATAGTCTTAAAATTGCAGCTGCTTCATCATGCCACCCTGAAGTAAGATAAAATGATCAATCAAAATTACACAAAGATAAAAAGACTAGAGTTAAAAGGAAGATAAAGTAACATCTCATTTTCTGTTATCATAGCATAGGAAACAGACATATGGTGTCCGGAAAGCCTTATCTATTCAACACTAATATAGATATATTGCATCTTTCACAGTGTAGCTAAAACTATCTTTTGTTTCCTCAAGAACTTCAGAAGTTAGATGAATTATTCTAGCAGATATCTCAAGCCAATATCTTTCACAGAGTGTACTTTTTTTTAAAACCAACCAACTGAAACCATCAAATCAAGGCTGATCAGTTTTCAACTGTCCCTCCCTCCCTCTCCCCTCCCAACACACCCACCCACCCACACCAGCAGCTTGCTCACTTGAAATTCCACTCACGTCCCATTCTTTGCTTGAATGCTTTGGTATCTGAGCATCACAAGACCACAAGAAAATTTAATGCATCTACTATCGGAACAGTGTAATTAAAGATAAGAAATACTGTAGCTAAAAAAGATCCTATTCTTCTCCAGATTGGTATTTTATGGTATAAACACAGCGTATTTACTTAGATAGAAATCTCAATAAACTCAGCAGGATTTAAGTACATAGTAAGAGAAAGACTTAGCCTATCACAATATACTGTATACTTATTTTCTTCATTATTTTAAAGTATTATACCTGTGCAAATCCCAATTTACCCTCATGGTTACAATCTGGCTTTGCACAGGAAATCTTCCAGCTAAATCGATATTTAAAAATCCTCTCAATAAAGTATAGTGAATAGAGTTTCTAGAAGGCTGTAGCAAAAGACTGACTAGTTAGTTTAAGCCATTAAATTCATATAAATTGTATATGTATGTGTGTGTGTGAATGTATGTATGTATGTATGTATGTATGTATACCCCCACACCCCAACTTTCTTGAAAGTGCCTAAGTAGAATATCACATTTAATTTCCCCAGAAAAAAAAGCAAAATGTTTTAATAAAAATATTAAGTACATAAACAGTGTTCTGCTGGATTTCATCCATGGACCTGGTAGCCCAACAGTCTGTTTTCACAGTGGCCAACCAAATACACAAGGAAGCTCAATTGTCTTTCAGCAGATGATTAGACTATCTTGTTTTGGCATCTCAGCCAAGTAATGCTAGTGTTTTCATCTTCGCAATTGAAATATAATAAGGATATTGAACATGAAAACACTATCAGGATTCTCCCAAGAGGTACCCCCCTCCACAGGTTGCATATATTCCCAAATGAGATATCAGCAACCTTTTTTTATTGTACCTTTTGAGTAGTATGGAAGGCTCTATTCTAAAAAGAAGGAGAAAATGTGTGGGGCTGAGGGAAAACCATCTCTGAACATTATTATTGTTACTTAAAATTGAAATAAACAAATTAAATATAGTTGCCATGATTATTTCCCATGTATTTAATATTGTTTCAATTCTTTATATTAAAATATTACATCTCATTGACAACTTCTGAAGAGGCCCCTGAGACCTTCTCCAGGAGTGGTTCTAGGGTTTTGAGAGTAATTTAGTCCCCACCTGCAAAGCATGAAATATCAGGCATTTTAAAATAATAATTTAGTTCTGTAAAGGAAGCTGAAACAGAAGAAAGCACAAATGTCTCATAACACATTCACTGTAGTTAATTTTTAATGCGACTGGAGTGCAAATGGCATATTATAGTAACATTACACTGTCAATATATGCTTATGAATCATCAGCAAAAATAAACATGTTATCTCTATATGTAATGGTATTAAATAGAAAAGAATTATTAAAATATTAAAAGTGTGAAATAAATATACTACATATTGTAAGAAATCATGGTAGGCCATAGAGATAGGAAAGCCTGGAAAAAGTTGGGGAAAAAATAGGCCATAAAAGATAAATGTTGGTTTATTATGAGTAAATGGGGATGTCTTTCAAATCTCATCTAACATCTACTAACATCTTTAGTAGTTAGCAGTTTAGTATTTTAATTCATTAAAATAATCCATTATTTAGCAGTATATTATATTTTTGTTATATCCAATAGTTCTTACCTTCATTGAAACTCAGTGACTATTTTTGTATTCTTCATTAATTTTTGGCTTTTCAATTCTTAAGTGCTGTCCATTTAGGACAAGGTGATAATTGAAAAGTGTTAATGATTCTGTAACAATTTTGAACATAAAATTACACCGAGTAGAAATCTTTGAAAGTTTTAATTAAAGATTTATTGATTAAGTGTACTAGTCTTAGCAACCATATAGTTAGACCTTCTCCAAAAGGATCTGGCCCCAATCTGGCCCTTTAGGTCCTCCGATGGTATGCCAATCACTGTTGCAACTGAGTCTATCTACTTTGCTGTTGGCTGCCCTTGTCTTTCCTTGCATTTTTTCAAACATCAAGGCCTTTCCATAATCAATGAAGTGCATATTGATCTATTATCTATTGGTATTCTTTGACTTTTTCAATTAACCATGGTACAATAAAGTATCTCGTTCTTTAGCTTTTTCTAAAACCAGCTTGAACATCTAGCATTTCCTTTTCAATGCAGGGCTCTCATTTGTGTTGGATGTTCCCAAGCATTATTTTGCTAGCGTGTGAATTTAAGCTTATTGTAAAATAGTTTTTACACTGTGTTAAATCTCTTTCTTTGGTATTTGTATGTAGACTGACCTCTTCCAACCTATTGACCACTGTGTCAGTCTCCAGTTGGCTGGCAATTTGTTTTTATTTTTTTGTTTTAGTTGACTTGGAACTTACATCTGAACAGTCTAGGATCTTCCGTGATCTATCCATTCCGCACTGCAGAATGTTTCACTGTGTTGGGGTTTCCCATGATGCTTGTTACATACTATATTTCCACAGTAATTCTGTCTTTTCCTGCATGGCAACTAGATCTCCCAAAGGCTTTAATGTCATGTTAAATACAGGAGTGTTTACCATTGACTTCTCTCACATAGTATGAAAATATACTTTGCTGTTGTCATTAAAATGATTGTAGACCTTCAGCATCTTCCGATATTGCTGCTACCCAAAGTATCTTTAGCTGGGCATCTGGAATGACCTTCACACCTTTGGTGACCCTGTTGAGAGGACATCCTTTTGGTGCCCACTTCTGGCATTCTTTGCTCTTTCCTGCCAGGAAACCCCCTGCCATAATGAGGCAGCACAGCAGGACTTGAGGAGCTTAAAATTTATAAGACTGTTATTTATCTATATAACTTAGCTGTATTATAGCAGCAGCAATGACTCAATGATTCTCATTCTAGATCAATATGTGCTTACCTGTGCTTCTTCTTTCCTCTCCTACAGCCAAGCTGCCACCTCAGTGAATTATTCACTGACAAGAAAGGCCAAAACGTATTATGGGGCTTTGGAATTTGAGACCTGTCATTCTGTCTCCCAAATAAGAAATCTAAGAGTCCCCCAACCCCAAAGCATCTTCTATGGGTTTCAGGGACTCTATATAAACTTCAGCCTTAGGATGTTCTAAATCCTTAGAAATTTTAAGCAGGTATCACTTCAATGCACATTTTAATTTCTGTCTGTAGGTTTGGAAGGAAGCAATAGAAAAGAATGAAAGAGTTGGAAGGGACCTTGGATGTCTTCTAGTACAACCCCCTTCTCAGGAAGGAAACCCTATACTATTTCAGACAAATGCTTGTCCAATCTCTTCTTAAAAACTTCCAGTATTGGAGCATTCACTATTTCTGAAGGCAAGTTGTTCTATAGATTAATTGTTCTAACTCTCAGGAAATTTCTCCTTAGTTTTAGGTTGCTTCTCTCCTTGATTAGTGTCCATCCATTGCTTCTTGTCCTGTCCTCAGGTGCTTTGGAGAATAGCTTGACTCCCTCTTCTTTATGGCAAACTCTTGATATATTGGAACACTGCTATCATGTCACTCCTAGTCCTTCTTTTTATTTCATTAAACTAGACATACCCAGTTCCAGCAACTGTTCTTTATATGTTTTAGCCTCCAGTCTGCTAATCATCTTGGTTGCTCTTCTCTATAATCTTTCTAGAGTCTCAACATTTTTTTTACATTGTGGCTACCAAAACTGGATGTAGTATTCCAAGTGTGGTCTTACCAAGGCATTATAAAGTGACATTAACACTTCATGTGATCTTGAATCTACCCCTCTATTAATGCAGTCTAGAACAGTGTTGGCTTTTTTGGCAGCAGCACACTGCTGATTCATATTTAAATAATTAAGACTCCAAGATTTGTTTCATAGTTACTACTATTGAGCCAGGCACCACCTATGCTATACCTGTGTATTTGGTTTTTTTTTTTGCCTAAATGTAGAATATTACTTTTTTCACAATTTAATTTCATTTTGTTAGATAGCGCCCAATGTTCAAGTCTGTCAAGATCCTTCTGTATCTTAAGCCTATCTTCTGGAGTGTTGGCTATTCCTGCCAGCTTGGTTCTAAAAAACAGCTCTACCCCTTTTCATAGTATATGTAAATTCCTGCTCAAATGCATCATTGTTGTTGAAAAGAGTTAAAAGATAAACTCTTTTTCTGCTTGTCTACAATGAACAATTACAGTTTCTTGTAGTTTTTGTTAACTTTTACGTCATTAACCTTTTGAGCTGACAAGGACAGTTGCATTTCCATTAGGTGACTATATAAATGGGACACCCTGCCACTGTCTCCCTCTCTACCCTGTGATTCAAGGCAGATCTAATTAAAAGAAGTAAGGTCTATTTGTATGGAAACAGCCTTTGAGTTATTACCACCACAATGCTACCACAACAAAAGGTGAAGGTAATTAAAAAAAAGGAAGGAAGGAAGGAATCATATTGCTTAATAGTCCTTGCGTTTCACAATAGCTCAAAGATGACCAAGTTGAAATGCATTTCTCTCACTCAGTCTCTTATTCTAAGAATTCTGCATTTCTAATATCTGAAAAAGGAAATTTTAGAAAGGGCAAGGATTGTGACAACCAATTATGCACAGCTTTTGTTTCTTGTCACATCAATTCAGCTTAGTTCTGTAACCTAATATGAGGGAACAAATTTTACTGAATAGTTAGGCTAAGCACCCATCAAGTTGATATTTAATTGCTCCAAAGCAACTGGGTGGAATAATGTCATTGTTTATTTTATACATCTCAAGTAAAAAAAAAAAAATCAAAAGATTAGAACCCAACCGATCCTTAGAGCAAACATCTCAAAACTGTACATTTCACAAAGCTGTTTAAATCTGATTTTTATTTATTTTTCAAATATTCAAAAATTAGGCTAATGCCACTTGGCCAATGACGCCAAGTGGCTTAACAAGGGAAGAAACACACTCAAAGAATGGGTCATCTGGAGAGAACCACCACCAACTCTCTCTCCAACCATAGATTGACATAAGGGGCCCCTCCCAATCACCCTAATCAAAGGCATGTGGGGAGAAAGTATCATGTATTAGTGCTATTTTGAAGGTTAGTAAGGCAAGGTTCATGTACATCTCCAATGGGATGCAGAGGACAGGTGCCATAATAGCCTCTCAACTCTTACTTCCGGGATCCACAAGCAACATATATTCTTCCAGTCTTTGTAGCTTGAAACATTATAGTAGTCTTTTGCTCAGCCTTGCCTTTACCTTGCTCAGCACTTACATCTTATCTTTGACTAGAGCTACAAATTGTGATTCTTTCCTCCCTTCCTCCACTTGGTTTCTGACTTAATAAATTTTCAGCATTCATATAATACATTAAATTATAAATTAATGAAACAAGCTTATCTGAATAATACAGTAAATTGTAAAAAAATCCCAAAAGTTATATTTAAAGAATCTTAACTTGTTTGTGCAAATGTATCCATGAAAAGCACCTTCATATAGGGATGAGTGCTAGTTGAAAATCATGTTAACTTGGTTTGAAGATCTGAACTCTTGTTTTCAGTCATCTTATTTGAAAACAGATACTTTTTTTTGTGATAGTTGTGGAGTTTTTTTTTTATTTGCAACATTGAAACTGATTAGCAATCTGTTCTTCTATTGGTGGAATCTTTCTTGGCCTCCCACCTTTGGACTAAAGCAAGCCATTGTGTATCAACACAATCACTCAAAAAATAAGGATAGAAATAAAAATATAAAAATACAAAGCAACAGATCAGCATTTGCAGGATGACTCTCTTATCAAAGAGAAGATCAATGTTACTCATACTTTACTTCTCCTTAGCCACAAGTGGGAGGAAGTATAAAGTCATATTATTAGTGAAAACTCATGATCAAGCATTGTTTTATTTTAAAGTAGAATTCATGGATCCTTTGTTATAGCTTAGAATGTATCTGCCTCTTTCCCTCATCTTACCACATCAAAGATATCAGGAAAATAAAGATATTGATTGACAAGCTACTGATGTTGCAATAATGTTGGCATGGTCATCATGTTCTTTTTTTATTATTCTTTTTTTTCTCAGACCAGCAGAGCTTCCCTTCACAACAGCACGGGTATATTAGGAAAAATGTTTAAAATTTATTATATCTCCTTTTTTCACAGTGAGCCAAGAGGTGCAGAAATGTTGGGTTCTTTCTGATCCAGAGCAGCCTGGGATCAGATAACAGCAGAACACACATTATCTTCCTATGGGACTATTATAAGGACCACTGGCAAATTCATGAGGATTTCAGCTTTTCAAACCACACTGATGGCAGGTCATTTGCAAACACTTTGGAGAATTGGGAAGTAATAGTGTAAAAATGCCTGAAAATGCCTAAAATCTTCCGTGAACCCAGCCATGCAGATAAAACAAAGTACAACAACTATTTTTAAGCCTAGAAGAAAGCAGACATCAAATATGGAGCATTTCAATTTTTCCATTTTCTGCCAATACAAATCTTCACTGCAATTACTTTCTTGTCACTAATCCATGTGTGCATTTTGAACCTGTAAGGGAAAATTAGCAGGTGGCACAATGGTAAAGAAACTATGGTACTTTGCTTATTATTGTTTCTGGAAATAAAACCTATTGGGGAGTATTTTAAAGTTTACTTTCTTGTATCTGATGGCTGCTACTGTCTGCTCTTGTTTTTTGATCTGAAGCAGCCCTACAGATGGAATATCCAGGGAGACTGGATACTGTTGGATGGATGGCTGTACAATGAAAGACCAAACTCTCACAAATATCCCTTGGCCATCTTGGAATTAAAACAAATTCATGAGGATTTAGCAAATATTTTCTTCTCATTTTGAAGGAGGGGAGAGGAATGAAGAGCAATTTTAATTTGACATCAACCAAATTAAACTGGCAAAAAAAACCAGTCTCAGGTTGAAGAACTCTAGATGTTTTGAACCAAAACCTCTGCACAAAGAATATACAATGATTACCATGTTTCCCCGAAAATAAGACCCTCTCTTATATTTTTTTGAACCCCGAAACAAGCGCTTGGCCTTATTTTCCGGGAGGATTTATCATTTTGGGGCATGTGGAGCAAGACAGGGCTCCTCTTGCCGTCTTACCTGATTTCCAGCTCTCCCAAACCCTAAGCAGAGGAAATGGTGGGGACCGGCTGCGCATGCATTTAAATATTTTCAGGGAGGGCTTATTTTGGGGGAGGGCTTATTTTAGTGCATGCGCTCAAAAGCCCGATTGGGTTTATTATCAGGGGATGTCTTATTTTCGGGGAAACATGGTAGTTGAGGATTATAGTTTTAAATCAATATGTTTGGTAATCCCCCAGCTAAGGAAAACTGTCTTAAAATTCCTCTACACAGCTCTAGTCAGAAGAAAGTGAGTGGCCCCTGTGAGCCATTTAGTGCACAGCTAGTTGGCTATTGGGGGGGTCAGGCTTTATGGAATAAGATAGCAGCCTATGTAGCCCTAGTAGGCATAGCTGCCAACATGAAATTGCCTGGGAAACTGAAAGGATCTATGTCTGAGTCCTTTGTTTTGCAGCTCTCTGTTGTTGTGCTCTGTGTTGTTGTGGCACAAAGAATTTCCATGAAAAAGAGACATGGGAAAGACAAAATATTGATGCCTAATCAATTTTCTCTTTTTTTTTCCTTCAGAGATGACGCAAAAATCCACAGCTAGAAATCCAGGAGACACCTGTGCAGATTAAGGGTTTTGCAAGGAGTGAGTCACAGGAATTTAAAACATCTGAGGTTGCCATAAAGCTTGACATTACATGTTCAGACAAAAACCTAGTTACAAAAGGAGCTGGCACCTAAAGGTTTGCCTCAAGTACTTGCAGGATCCTGGGAAGGCCAGTTCTCCTGCACTCCCAGTCTATTTCAAATATAGTTCCTGAAAGAAAACTGCAATCAGAAGGCAACTGTATTATTTATGGTCAAAGCATAACATCCATGTTTCTGTAAACAGGGCCGACCACACTGCTGGTATCATGCAGATGATTATAGAACTGCTGGTTGCTTCCAAAGAATCTTGCCTTATGAGACCAAGAGTACTGATTTATCTAACCACTATAAGTTCTCTATAAAGAATGCTACTTTCTAATATATGAATACAATATAAGAGAGGCCTTAAGAGGGTTCTGCCCCTATTCTCACCCCCACGCTTCGCCCAATACAGGTAGTCCTCCACTTACAGCTGGGACCAATTTTTCATTGCTAAACAAAATGGTTATTTGCATCACACCCAATTTTACTTTTTTTTGGCCACAGCTATTAAGTAAAACACAGCAGTTAGGTGGATTATGAGGTCATTGAGGAAATCTTATTCCCCCCCACCCCTCTTTGCTTCTTTGAAGCCATCTGAGAAGGTCTCAAATGGTGATCACATGAACCCAGGATAAATACATGTCGGTTGACAAATGCTCAAATTTTGATCATGTGAGCCTGTGACAGTCGTAAGTGCGAGGACTGGTTGTAAGTCACCTTTTTGATTGCCATTGTGACTTTGAACACTCACTAAATGAATGTTTGTAAGTCAAAGATTACCTATATTACCTTATTTAATCCAGATACACTAAAGTCAATTATGGCTTTAGTGGGTTCTCTGTTGATCAAACATGGGTTGAAATATAGTTCCAAAAAGCTACAGGGCAAGCCAATTTACCAATTGTGAGTGCTAATGCTTCACATTTCAATGAGGAATTAGTATACTGTAGTGGATAAGGTGCTGGACTAGCAAGAAGACTCAATTCTTGTCCACCCTCAGCCATGGAAGCTCATTGGATGAATTTGCGCCAGTTATTCACAAGTCAGCCCAACCAATTTTACAGATTTGCTGTTGCTATAGGGAAAATAGGTGGAAGCACTACAAATGCTGGCATTCAGCTCCTGAATAAGATAAAAATCAGCCACTCAATTAAACAAACAAACAAAACAAACACTCGTCCCTAGTTTTGAAGACTATATCAAGTCTTGAGCAGCCTTAACCAGCCATAAACTACAAGGTTCCTAAATTCAGCCCTTGATGGAGGCACCTTCCTTTTCACAGACAAACTCTTCAACTTTCCTGGATGTGTGTTACATACCAAACCTGAAAAACAGGAAGCCAGTCCTGTCTGGACAAGATCTATAGCAAGTATGTAGGATATAACCTGGAAGCAAATAAAGATTCCAGTTCAAAAGTGTTTCCAGTTTAAATTACTATATTGAAGGGAAAATCCCAGGATTATTACTAACATCAGAAAATAGGCTGGAGCTTCACTTTTTCAGTCCTGAGAACTGGCATGGTACAATACTTAAAGAAGAGTAAACTACAAATTCCTTGACTGAATTTTTATCCAGTCTCAGGTTCACTAGTCATTCAAAGATGAAGTATGATTCCTTTTCCCTTAAAGGTAAAGGTTCCCTGCACATGTGTGCTAGTCGCTTCTGGCTTTAGGGGCAGTGCTCATCTCCATTTCTAAGCCGAAGAGCCACCTCTATCCGAAGATGTCTCCATGATCATGTGGCCGGTATGACTAAACGCTGAAGGCATACGGAGCGCTGTTACCTTCCCACCAAAGTGATTTCCATTTTTCTACTTGCATTTTTTACATGCTTTCGAACTGCTAGGTTGGCAGAAGCTGGGACAAGTAACAGGAGCTCACTCTGTTACGTGGTGCTAGGGATTTGAACTGCTGACCTTCTGATCGACAAGCTCAGCGTCTTAGCCACTGAGCCACCACATCCCTTCTCCCTTACGCCTTTCTTATTCTAGAAATAATACTGGCCATTTGATAAGGTTGACACAAGATTCCTGAAAAAAATGTTTGTAATGTATTTTGTGCTCTCTAAAGTGAAACGTAATTGCTAAATATTGGCAATGGACATGGAGACTAAAACATCATCTTTTCTTGTATCTTGGCACCCAAAACACATCAGTTCATCCGAATATATAAGAAACTGCATCTTACAAAAAAATCAATCAGAACAGTTTATCAAAGCTTTAACATATTTCTATAATTTTTTTTTTGCTTTAATTTATATGCTGCCCTTCTCCGGAGACTCAGGGCAGCTTACAATGCGTTAAGCAATAGCCTTCATACTTTTGTATATTTATACAAAGTCAGTTTATTACCCCCACAATCTGGGTCCTCATTTCACCTACCTTTGAAAGGATGGAAGGCTGAGTCAACCTTGAGCCTGGTGATATTTGAACTTGCAGTAATTGCAAGCAGCAGATGTTAATAACAGTGCTTTAGTCCACTATACTACAGGCTCTGTAGTACAGTATTGTGAATTACCATATTAAATAGTTTGTTCCTCTAAAAACAAAATCATGTGTAAACTTTGTTGACCTCCTTTCCAGCTTATTATATACTTCATTTTTTTTTAAAAAATACAGTACTTAATTTATCTGAATCCTGTAAAAGCCATTAAATTAGCAGTTTTTTCCCCTACACTGGCATGAATTTAGGTCCTAGTGCCCCAAATTACAAAGACAGACCCCTTTAACATTAAGCCAAACAGTAAGAGGCTATTTAAAAGGGGGAAAATGGCAATTGAAAGCACGAGGCAGTCTTCTCAAGGACAAGAACAGTCCTGCAACAGAATGTAGTTACAAACAGGAAAGAAGAGGAGATATAACAAATTGCAGTGGAAAATTAATTACACAGATTAGCACAGATAAGGATGAGGCAGTATTCACCCAGGTCATGAAACTCATCTAGGGAGCATGTAGATGGGAGGAGATGATGAGATAGACAAAGGTCGGAACAGACAAAAAAGTGTTTGACACCCAGCTCCAATGTGAGAGGGGCCTCATTATGAATTCTAGACATCTCTTGAGATTAAAATGTAATCCAAAATGCTTCCAGATTTGCCTATCTCCTGAAATGTAATAACCTTTTACCTGCAGATCTTATGGAAATGAAGGACTGCAGCACTTCAGCTAGTTGGGAAGGATTTCCTTTCCTGGGAGCTGGTAGAGATTCCTCTGCTAGCAAATACAGAGATGAATAAGTCCATCTGTCTGCTTTGTGAAGCACGCTGAGATACTTACAAACATTTCTGGTGCTGTTCACTGTATTTCGAAAGAGAGGAACATTCGGGGAGAAGAGATATTCAAAGGCTTAGCCTTAAACAGATTCCTGAGATGTTTTGTTCACAGATATTCTGCCACAATACATAATATTGTGTAACAGCTACTGAAGCCCAACCATATTTTAAGTATCTCATTAATAATAAATGTGGTAATTTTACATCTGGACTTTTAGTGAGAGGACTGTAATTCTTCCCTTTTCATGGATGCTCTATCTCCCTGAAGACTGAACAAAGATCCCATGACACAATCTAAGCTAATATCCCATTGTTGGCAGGGCTGGAGAAATGCATTAGAAGACTTTTCAAAACGCTATCTCCATTAAACTTTGCACCCTCAGGGGAAAAACTAAAAGCAAATCTGGAATAAAGTAAAGAGCATAAATTTAGCAAGAATAGGATTGCTGAACACATTTAGAGAGCTACAGCCCAAGGAGATGTTTTTTTTTGTCATCTTAACTAAAGATTAGCTGGCCACAATAAGACAAATGAAAAATCAGTTTTATTGTTCTGCCCCACTGCTCAAGCTATTAAATAATCTTAACAAGACTATTGCCTAAGTGCTGCTGTGACATAATTAAACAGCAGGCTGTCTAGCTATAGAGAAATCGATAGAGACATTAACATCATTTTTTTCCTTTTCTACGTTGCTTTTATTTTTGCTTTGCGCACACAATTATGTTTTCAGTAAATATTCCCTTGCAAAATTTTATGCATTTAAATGATACCACTTTTACTGAAATAAAAAACCCTTTAGTTTGTTATACAGTAGTCACAGATAACTGTTCCAAGCTTAACTGCATGAGAGAAGAAAGGAGAGGATAGATAGATAGATAGATAGATAGATAGATAGATAGATAGATAGATACTTTCATACGTACGTACATACGTACGTACGTACGTACGTACATTAATAGACACTGTAGACAGATTAATAGATACTGTAGGTTGATAGATGATACAACAGACAGAAAGACAGACTGACAAGGTAGGTTAGTAATTATCTTCTCCCATGCAGTTAAATTAGAATATATGTACAGATACCTCCCCCAAAATGTGCTACCCTGCTCAGGGTTCCTTCCAACATTACAATTTCAGATAAAGTGTACTAGGCACAAACAACACTGAAAAAAGGTCCAGTTACAGCTTCTGATTTTGGCTTCATAGGAACTAAAGCACATTAAAAGAGATGGCTATACTAGAGAAACTTTCACCGGTATCAAAATTCTATTTGTAATCACAGGATGGAAAGAAAATCCATGTATCATTCTTCATTCCTTCTAAGAAATTTAATAAATAAGGCCACTAAAATGAGAGAGAAGCACAATAAGCAATTATAAAGTGAAATGTCTGAAATGCCATTTAAATGTGTGACTCTCAAATAACACATATAGCAAAGTGAATGTGATGTACAGATTTGAATAAAGCGTTAAACTGTTCCACTGAAATATTTTCTTTTTTTTTTCATATAAAAAGAACTCTCTGATTTCATCAGATTCTGGACAATTCATTATTAAATGCAAAGCTAACCCCCAAGTCTCTTTCAGGAATATATATTGTAATCCCAAAAAGGATGCTACAAAACCCACAAAACCATGATAAGGGATCTCAAAAACAAGCAAGTTGAAAAGGTCTTGAGATCTTACGGCAATATTGTATGTTTTGGAAATTAGTGTTTTATGTATAGAATGATTTATATGCAGTCTAAGCCAACAAATTTGCCCCAACTCACCTTTCCACTGTTATAACCCTAAGGAATTTTAGAAGTGTCTTCAAATATGGAGCAAGAATGATGCACATAGGATTAAGGGACTGTCAAGAATATAAATCAGCCAAGAAGATGTGCAATGATGCAGTATCTGAAACTGCCTGTTGGCTTTATTTACTACTCTCATGATGGACTATAGATGTGAATATTAGTTCTATCCCTTTTTTAAAAAATCCTTTAAATCCATCATGATTCACTAACATTCTGAAGTGTTGCTTTTCCTTTACAAGAATCAATGAATTCAGGTTTGCTTTAATTTTTTTTTACTGTTGATATAAACAGGCCAGTGAGGTTGTATTGTGTTGTTCCCTCTTTCGTTTAACAGGAATTCCCTTTCAAGAAAACTGTAGAAGATAGCAAGACAGGTGTCTACATATGATCTCATCTTTCACAGAGGATGAGAAACTTCTATCTGTAACCATGGAGCAGCTTGTGCTCCATTGCATCTTCACCATTTCTCCTTCCAGGCACTTTGATCAAAGTGCAGAAATATGAAAGATTAACAATAAATAGGGTTTTTGATAAAATAGCACTATTCTAAATTTAAAGCCAATAGGTTGTTTTATATTCCTTTCTAATGATCCTGCAGTGTAGAATTGATTACACTGCCCTGAACAATGTTAATTACAAAATGTTGTGCTTAACAGAAGTCTCCCAGTTTTTACATCTTAAGCAAACTAAATGTACATATTGACAGGGCAGCTACAAGAGCCCACGAAATCTACTGAAAAGAACAACCTGAAACACCAAAACAATACTTGTAAATCTAGGAATTCCCCTATCAAGTTGACTATTAAAACTGCAGAAAAAAAGAACATGTACAAGGCATTAGAAATTTCAGTATACAGCATCCCTGCTTAAGGCAGTTAGAACAGCAACATAAAACACAAAACCATTCAAACCCTTTAATTTTTAAAATGAGCAATACCTATTGAATTAATAGAAATGGGCTTTTTTTTCTTTCTTTTTTACATTTTTAGGGATCCCTGGAAATTGATCTGTTCTTAACCGCTTACTCTCTTGTAGCAACAGCAAAGGGTCTCATTCTAGAAGGGCAGCTTATCCTAATTTAGTTTTCCAAACAAGGCAAGTTTGGTGCTGCTCTAGAGATGTTAAGGACCCAATTGAAATTTCTTTGCCGTGTCTCGGTCAATAAATTTTTAACAAATCATTTGTTCCCTATTTGTTCTGGGGAATTAGTGCTGAGGGGCACGACATTATATGCCCAGAATCTATGCCTGTCCTTTGGGGAATATGTGTACTTTTAATCTTTTAGTGAAAAGTGCAATCGCTCATCAATTACCATGGATTTTTAGAAATGGTTATGCCTTTACACCAAACATCCCTACAGCCCTGTATATAAATCAGCTGTGCAGCCAATTTGCCTAAACCTCACAAAATGGCAACAAATTTACAGCTGTTGTCTTGTCTGACATGGTTGTTAATGTACATCATGATTACCAATGCATCTCTTATGGCTTTTCTTACATTGTGTTTATTATGAATTTCTTATTCAGAGTGATAATTAACATTTGAAGAACAGAAGTTCAAGTCATTAAGTGTCATTATCTATACCGAATGAAAAGATTCTCTGCATTAGTCTTAAAAAAATAAGAACCTATTTGTGGCATCTTAAAAACAAGACCAAGCAATTAAGACTGCATATATTCACACATACACTGTATAGCAAATGCAAAATAAAGATTCCTGAATGGAAGAAAATGAAAGTATTACTTAGAAACATACATTGAAACTCTCCAGATTAATAGGAAAAGCAAAATGAGCATATTGATGTTTGAGAATAATAATTTAATTCACATAAACACTAAAAACAGAAGATGTGTCAGCCTTAAATACTGCTCTTACTTAACCCTACTAAAAGATCAGTTGTAGGGAAATAGGACATAGAAATGTGGCTTCTACAGCCCTATAAATGCTCCTTGTGACCTCCTTACCTGTCATGATCCTCTGAGCTTCATATGGCTCCATATAGCCAGTGTTTTCTCCTTTGCCCATTTTATTGACTTCACTCTTGGCATCAAATGGATCAGAATAGTCATCAGCTATTAAAACCTGAAACAGAGGAAAAAGGAAAGGAAAACTCTTAGCTTTGGGTACTATTTTTAAACAGCCCCTTTCAAAGCATCACAGATTCAAACTCACAAGTTCTTTTCCGTGATGCAGCTGTCCGTTCCCTTTAAATAGTTTCCGAGAAAGTTTAAGTGGTCCTACTGTACCTCCATTAGCATGTACTCCACTGGCAGACAGGAGATCAATTTCTTTGTAGAGTAATCAGTTGTGAAAAAGGGATTTTACTAGTGATGCTTCTAAGCTCTATACCAGGGCACCCTCAATCTTTTGGGAGTCAGGGACCAGTTCCATGTTTTTTCCACGGACTAGGGTGGTTGTGATTTCGTGCGCTGCTTGGTTTCTGTGTGTTCATGAATGGCGCTTTGCTCGCTTGTGAGACCCCGTTACTGGCAGGCCACTGACTAGTACTGGTCCGCAGCATGGGCATTGGGGTCCCCTGCTCTATACTATGTTCCCAATATGGGTAATCCTCGGCTTACAACTGTTTCCTTAATCACCATTCACATTTATGATGCCCACAAAACGAGAACTTTATGACAAGTGTAGCAACTCCAGTTATGGTAAATGATTGCACCCGATGGTCATGTGACACGTTGGGCACTTAGCAATTGGTCATATTGTGATTATGTGACTGTGATTCATGATCAGTTTTACACAGGTTCCTAGCATTTTTTTGCCTGTTTCTGGTGAAAACAGCCCATTCAAATGAATAAATTTGCACTTACAACTGCTACCATTTGCTTAATGACTGTAACTTAAGGCCCATGGTATTTGCTTAATGACCACAGCAAAAAAAAAAAAAAAAAAAAAAGTCTTAAAAATCACTTCTGGTCATGTGGGTGCCTCAATTTACAACCAATTTCCGGTTCCAATTGCAGTCATAAGTGAAGGACTACCTGTAGATATTAGGCAAGTCATATTTGGACACTTCCATAGAGCTATGAAACATTTTGCTCCATTTTTGGCTAAACACAACACCCCTTAAGAAATTTACTAGCTGTATAGTTGTGTCATGAAAAGCTATCTATGGTTGAATAAAATTAATTGATCCCACATCTTTATTTTATTGTCTTTAAAATGACAAGACTCTATTGATTTAGGCCAGTGGTCTTCAAACTTGGCAACTTTAAGACTTGTGGACTTCACCTGCCAGAATTCTCCAGCATAGCTGGCTGGAGAATTCTGGGAGTTGAAGTTCACAAGTCTTAAAGCTGCCAGGTTTGAAGACCTCCGATTTAGGCCATTGAGTTTAATGTCCTGCTCCCTTAGGGTTACAGAAAGGAAAAGAAGACACATACAACTTGAAATGAGGACAAATAGAGAAGGGGACATACAAACTGATCTACTTTCTTACAAAAGCAAAAACAAAAAACAAAAAAACCTCAAAAACTCCAAGTGAGGGGAGTAAAGAAAGAAAGAGAGAGACAGTGGGGAGAGGGGAGTAGGGGAAGAGGAAGAGGGAGAAGGATAGATTTTACCCTTAATGGCTGTCTCTTCCTCCAGAGGTTCCCCTAATAAAAACATTTCAATAGGCTGCTATGAGAGATGAAATCACTCCAGCATCCAAAACTGGTTTTTCAATCCTTACATTTTTCCAACAAATATTTATTTTCAATATGTGATTGGAATTTCTCAGAGATAAAAATTTCATGTTGTATTTGATAAGAATGATTCTTTTGACAGAATCAGCCAGTGAACATAGATTGAAAGCACTGGATTGAAGTTGGAATCAGGAAATAAATTAAATAATACAAATCTAGGCTGTTGATGGATGAGGGAAAGAAAGAAGCAGACAATATGCAAAGTTACAATACACGAAATCTACTGTTGTAAAAATAATCTATTTTTTTAAAAAAAGATATTAACCCTCCCCCCAGATAATATTTGATTTTAAAGCTATGTCTGCTGGAGGGAGGAGATATCCTCCCTATGCCAAATGTCCAGTAATCCTAAAATCACTGCTAAACTCCAGATTTAAAGCATCTTCAACAGATGATTGTCCAGCCTCTGTTTGAATACATAAAATGAAAAAAACCTAGTCCACAACTAATCTGGCAATACCGGTAGATTCCACTCCTCTTACTGTTATACATTTTCTTCCTAATCAGCAACCAGAACATGTCTTTCTGTAAAAAAACCATCTCTCCTTCTGGGTTAAAAAAAGAAAGATCTTGATCTTCTCCTGTGTGACATCCTTTCAGATATTTGAAAATTGCTACTATAACTGTCTGTGGTGCTTTCTTCTCGGAGATAAATATTCTTAGCTCCTTTAATCCCTCTTTTTAAGATTGACTTTTAAGATCCCAATCATTAAGGTTGCCCTTTTCTGTATCTGAAACTATTTGTCTGAATCTTATTTAAAGTACAGAATAGGAAGTAGTACTTGACCAACAACAACAAAAAAGTGAATGTAATTGTTGTGTTTGGCGGCTCCCGGCAACAAGGGACGCCGCCCGGGGATTGGCCAAGAGGTGTGGCCTCGCAAACCACGGGAGTTTCTATGTTTTTGATTGGGTGTTCTGTGACAGCTGGTGGGGTTTTTAAGAGCTGTCAAATTGCCTCAGTTCGGTTCTGTTGTTCAAGCTGGTTAGTTCGCAAATAAAGAGCTCAGTTAATACCAATCTCGTTCCCAATTCATGCCTGCGCTAAGAATTTAATACTGGCGACGAAGGTGTTGAGAACTTCAGATGGTGCCGCCTCAATTTGCCCCTTTCGATGTTTCCTCAGAAGTTTGGGACGCGTATATGGAGAGGTTCGAATGCTTCTTAGAAGCAAACGATTTCACTGATCTTTCTGGTGGTAAGAAAAGGGCGCATTTCCTGAACTCTTGTGGGCCTGAAGTTTTCGCGACCGCTCGGGCGTTGTTCGCACCTACCCCTGTGCACACCGTATCCTGGGACGTATTACAGCTTAAATTGAAGGATCATTACTCCCCCACCCCGTCCCAAATCGCCCGGGACTGCGTCAGATTTTTCAGGATGAGGGGGAGTCCATTATCATTATGTGGCTCGCCTTCGTACAGCTGCCCTTGATTGTGAATACAGCGACCTGGACGACGCCCTTGTGGAGCAGCTGGTGTGTGGCTTTAAAGATTCCTTTTTAGTTGAAACCAAGGGGTTTGTGGGACTTCTCCCGTTAATCGTGGTCAAGGGTTTCCTTCCCAGCCTACTGGGAATGGATTGGTTTCGGTCCTTGGGATTGCATATTGCAGGGATTCACTCCACGTGTGTGGACACTTTTGGGGGTCTGTTCAATGAGTTCGCTGACATTTTTGACGGGGGTTTGGGTCAGTATGTGGGTTCTCCCATCTCCCTGAATGTAGACCCCCGGGTTGCCCCGATTAGACTTAAGGCACGCCGAGTTCCTTTTGCTCTCAGACCAAAGGTAGATGCAGAACTCGATAAACTCTTATCCCAAGGTGTTTTGGAACCCACATCCAAATGGGAAACCCCCATTGTGATCCCTATCAAACCTGATGGGTCCATTAGGATTTGTGGTGACTTTAAATGTACACTAAATAAGGCGTTGACGGCCAATCCGTACCCTGTCCCGGTAGTTCAACACCTGCTCCATTCCCTAGGGTCAGGGTCCATATTCGCCAAATTAGATTTGGCCCAAGCGTACCAGCAGCTCCCGGTGGATGATGCCTCGGCTGAGGCTCAAACCATCGTAACCCACTAAGGAGCTTTTAAGTGTCGGCGCCTGCAGTTTGGTGTAAATGTTGCTCCGGGCCTTTTCCAGAGCTTAATGTAGCGGTTATTGCACGGCCTACCAGGAGTAGTCCCTTATTTTGACGATGTGCTCATCTCCGCTTCTTGTCGGAGCGAGCTCATCGAGCGAGTAAGGGCTGTTCTCCTACGTTTCCGGGAATCGGGCTTAAAATTGAACAAGAACAAATGCAAAATTGGCGTTCCCCAGATAGAATTCCTCGGCTATTTGGTGGATGGTAAGGGGATCCGTCCCACCCCCACTAAGGTCGCTGCCATCAAACAGGCACCTGTGCCCACCTGCCGAGCTGAGTTGCAGTCCTTCTTGGGGCTTCTAAATTTTTACAATGTGTTCTTGCCCCATAAGGCCACCGTGGCCGAACTCCTCCATCGTTTGCTCTCTAAGACATCTCCATGGTTGTGGACTGCATTACATGACCGTGCGTTCTGCGCGGTTAAGGACCTGTTGTCGTCATCTGCAGTTTTAGTCCAATATAGTGCGGATTTGCCTCTCACCCTGACAGCTGATGTGTCTCCGTTCGGTATAGGGGCGGTGTTGAGTCACCATTTTCCGAATGGGTTAGAAGCCCCTATAGCGTTCTACTCAAGGACCTTATCCCCCGCAGAACGAAACTACAGCCAGCTTGCCCGGGAGGCTCTCGTGGCTGTAGCTTCGATTAAAAGATTTCATGAATATTTATATGGCAGGCCGTTTGAACTGATAACTGATCATAAGCCCCTGTTGGGATTGCTGGATGGAAGCCGCCAGACACCTGTAGTCATGTCTCCCCGCATGTCCCGGTGGTCGGTCTTCCTGGCCGCTTATAACTATTCCTTAGTTTACCGGCCTGGTAAACTTATTCCACATGCAGATGCCCTTAGTCTTTCCCCTTTAGCAGCACCGGTGCTCGATCCTTCCCCGGCCTCGCCCGTCCTTCTGGTTGAGGAGTCGTCGTTGCCCCTGACCGCAACGGACATAGCAACCCACTCCCTCCGGGACCCTGTCCTGTCTCAGGTTCTCCGCTGGGTCAGTAGGGGTTGGCCGTTGGGGCAGATTCCTTCTGTTTTTACCCCTTTTCGCAATCGCCAATATGAGCTATCCGTGCACCTAGGGTGTCTACTGTGGGGGCATAGAGTAGTCGTTCCACCTTCTCTCCGGCATGAGGTACTTCGGTGCCTACATACTGGCCACCCTGGCATTGTACATATGAAAGAGTTAGGGCGTAGCTATGTGTGGTGGCCATCGTTCGACCACGATATCGCTGAATGGGTCTTGGGTTGCCAGCCTTGTCAGTTGTCCCGCCTGGCCCCTCCATCCGTCCCTCCTAGGGAATGGGAAGCTCCCCGTGGGCCCTGGTCGAGGCTGCATTTGGATTTTGCCGGCCCCTTTCGAGGCCAGCACTTCTTGATCATTGTAGATGCCCTATCTAAATGGGTAGAACTGGAACTCATGCCTACCACCACCGCAGAGGCCACGGTGCGGGTGCTACGGCTACCCACGGGATTCCGGATGTGGTCGTAACTGACAATGGCCCCCAGTTCGTTTCCGCCACCTTTCAGTCCTTCCTTGCGAGTCTAGGAGCCCATCATGCCCCAATTGTCCCTTACCACCCAGCTGGAAATGGTTTGGCTGAACGGGCTGTGCGATCTGCCAAGGAGGTTTTAGCCAGGCTAACTTCAGGTGACTGGCAGGAGAGGATTGCTACATATCTGTCCGCCCAACACGCGACTCCTTGCCCGCTCACCCACCGGAGTCCCGCAGAGGTTTTAATGGGCCGGCGGTTGCGAACGGTACTGGATCGTTTGCACCCTACCTACACTCCGGACAGTTACCAGGGTACCAGTGCGGGGCTCAGGGCATTTAAGGAAGGAGACCTAGTTTTTGCTATAAATTTTGGGGGCGATCCACGTTGGCTGCCGGGACGGGTGACTGCTATAACCGGCCCCTGTTCTTACAGGATCCTACTGACTGATGGGTGATCGTGGCGCCGACACGTGGACCAACTGAGAGATCGGCGAGATACCCTGTCCGATGTTTGGACCGACGGTGCCCCGAGTTCGGGCTCTCCAGTAGCGGCAGCACCCAGAGTTATTCCTGTGGCTGACGCACCACCCCCTGGTCTCCGCGGCCAAAGCCCAACACGAAATTTACCTGCGGCATCCGTACCTCCCACAGGTCTGGACAGCTCGCCGGCCACGCCTGTTCCTGATTCCGATTCGTTCCCCTCTGTAGCCGCGCCTGCGCTAAGACATTCATCTCGCCTGCGCAGGCATCCTGAATATCTTAAGGACTATGTCTGTTCAAACCGGGGATGAAGGAGTGTTGTGTTCGGCGGCTCCCGGCAACAAGGGACGCCGCCCGGGGATTGGCCAAGAGGCGTGGCCTCGCAAACCACGGGAGTTTCTATGTTTTTGATTGGGTGTTCTGTGACAGCTGGTGGGGTTTTTAAGAGCTGTCAAATTGCCTCAGTTCGGTTCTGTTGTTCAAGCTGGTTAGTTCGCAAATAAAGAGTTCAGTTAATACCAATCTCGTTCCCAATTCATGCCTGCGCTAAGAATTTAATAGTAATTATTTCCTTTGATTTAGGAATTATGCTTCTGTTGATGCAATCTAAAATGGCATTTGCCTTTTTTGAAGGAATATATTTATGTTCACTTTAGTATCAACTACTATTCCACATTCTTTTTTATAAACATATTATATTCCATCTATCTCCTCAACTAACACATCAATACAAATTTTGAAGAGTGCAAGACAGAATTGGGATTTCTCTCCTTACTCTCCTTCAGTCTTCTAAATAACCACTGAGTGCCCTCTGAACATAATTATTTATTTATATTCTGCATTTATTATTTTTACAAACAATCCGAGGTGGTGAACATATCCACCACATCTTCCTCCTATTTTCCTCACAACAGCAACCGTGTGAGAGTCACCCAGCTGGCTTTCTTGGCTAAGGCAAGACTTGAACTCACAATTTCCTGCTTTCTAAGACTGGTGCTTTATCCACTTAATTATCATGTCATCCAGAGCAATAAACTGGCTTCTTCATAAGCACATCAAGATACATTTTATGTATTACAAGTAGTTCTCAACTTATGATCAAACTGGAACTGGAACTTCTGTTGCCCAGTGAAGTGGTTATTAAGTGAGACACACTCAACACTTTTGTTGCAATTGTTATGCAAATAATACAGTCTTTAAATGAATCACTTAGTCATTAAGCAAATTTGGGTTCTCCCCATTGACTTCACTTGTCAGAAGTCACAAATGGTAATCACATGTCCCCAGAACACTTCAACTGTCAAAAATACATAACAGGGCTCAAATTTAGATCACATTGACTATGGGGACACCACAATGATTATAGGTGCGAGAACTGGTTGTAAGTCACTCTTTTGAGCACTGCCATATCTCTGAATGGTCACTAAATGCATGGTCATAATACATACATAATACAGAATTTAGAAGCGTTTGAAGTATTTTATGTGCTTGTTTGAGCTGTCTAAAGTAATTTACTAATTACTATTTAGGATCTGTTTACTTTTTTAATATGTTTATCCATTTTTAGCAGCAAAGCCATATATTCAGAAACAAACTTTACTGAATTTTAATTATTATTGCTTTTTAAATATATTTAGATGGCCTCTAAAATATCATTTAACTGTACATTAAAAATTCTAATCAAGCTTAGTATTTTATTTAAGTAATAAATTTGAGCCCCGGCATTTTTCATATTATTGCCGATAGGGTAGACTTACTATTTCTATGAATTGTCAATAAATGTGTTTGCATGTTAATCTAAGATAATGATTTTTAACAGTGCTCTCTAGTGAAGCTGGCAAAATAATTGAGAGATATGACTTGCAAGTGATCTAAAATGGTTTTTAACTCTAAATTATTCTACAGTAGCAACAAAAGGACATTCCTCTTCATTTTTTTAATTGTTAAAGACCTTGATCTCAGATATGAATTTGTATATTTGAACCTTTCTAATATCAGATTAATGACATGATTTCACTTGCCTGTACTACCACTGTGCACCGGGCTTTCCCAGGCCCTAGGCCTTACTTTACATCAGATTTGAGGTAACAGGCTGGATGTTTGCCTACATTTGTTCTAGATAATTTCCTCTGAAGACCAGTAATTACAACAAAGCTCTGCAACTATCTGCTTTATACTCATCACATAGCAAGGCAAATCGACCATCAAACAGGTCTGCTGATGTTCTACATGAACTGTCCCGTAACTTACCCAGAATCCCGTATAGTGTACAACGGCATTGAAGGAGATAAACTAGATCCCCCTAACAGACAAGGAGAGAATTCCCAAAAAAGAGAATTCCAAGAAAACACTGGCTATGGGAATCTAGCTCCGAAAGGACATTTCTTTCTTTCAGTAGCAAAGTGTCATATATGAAGGGAGAGTGCAGATTAACAGGAAACAAGACATGAGTACAGCTGAGCTAGAGAGGCCTTTGTGTGATTAAGCAAAGCAGCTCTTAACATCCTAATATTCTTCAGAGCCCTTGCCAACTCCTCCCTACTCTTACAGGATGACAATTTCCAGAGTAATTATTGTTTCATTTCAGGGTTGGGTTTTTTTTTTTTTGTTATTTTGGACCACTCAAGTGTAAACCAACTCTGTCCCTCATTTGACATGTAATTTAAGCTGTATTCAAGGGGTTCATTAAATGCAAATTGCTAAAGATGACAAGTGCAAAATGAGGGAGATACCCCCTTCCTTCTCTTTTTTCTTTCTCTCTATTTCTCCCCCCCCTCCCCCCCCAAGCATTTGTAATGACTGGCTGATTATTGCCACTTTAACAGTTCACTTAAAGAAAGACCGTCTGCTCTGCTCTTGCTATCTCCTGTCTATGTGGGTCCAAACTGTAATCAGCAGTGCTGTCAGAGCTGTGTCAAAGGCCGGGTGCTTAGCTCAAAGACAACAGTGTGCATCAGGCAAGAGTAATTTTTCCCCTTAACAACAGCAGGTTTTATCTGCAGAGGCCCTGCAGCTGAAAACACCATCCATTTACTTCCCTGATTGGCTGCTGATAGATAAGTATCTTGGGTGCTCTCCTGCCCCCCCCCCCAGGGGTGACACCGTAATAGCTGCCTTTCTTGGGGTGAGTAGGAAGCCTAAAATGAGGAATGCACTTTAAAAAAAAAAAGGAGGGGGGAGATCATTTAGCTTTTACATTTGCCAAAAAGGAAAAAAAAAAAAAGACGAGTACATTAAACTTATAAAAAAACCCTGTCAAACAGGCTAGTGTCAAATGCTGGTTTTGTTTAAGAGCTTCTCAAACCTGCAGCAGCACATCACAGCTTTGTTCAATCTGGAGACACCCCCACCTCCCAGTAGGCATTGTAATGACAAAAGCCCACAATTCCTAGCTAGCATAAGAACTGGAACTGGGTTACAAGTGCTGAAATGCTGGAAACGAAGGCAAGGCATCATATTCTGAAACACTGATGAAGAAAAGATGATGCTTGTTAAAGCTGTATTTTCCCTTCTCTCGACCCATTCCTATGAAGTAAGCCCTTGCCACTTACTACTTTTTCTCCCTACTGTAACAATGTACCAGTCATTTTATTGTCAATTTAGTAATTCGTCTGCACATGCCTCAAACCTGTCTGCCTTTTTAAGTGTTGGGTAACATTTCCCAAATAAAACACCTTTGGATAGGGCAGAAGACAGAGACTACTCAAAATGTAATTTTGAAGTGGCAGCCACGTCCTGCAGAGGAAACTGTTCGTTTTTCATTGTTTGACTATAGAAACAAAATTCCACAAATAGAATCTTAGGTCATTGTAAAATAATGAAATTCAATTGCAAATCAAGTAAATCCATTACTGCTAGAATGATAATGTTTTTTGTAAACATAAAATGTGATGCAAAGTTTAAGAAATTAAACAATGCTTCCCATTTAATGTGAGAAACCCAGACAGAGTGAAAGAGAGAGAGAGATGAAAGTAGTTATACACTGAGTTTAACAAATACTTGCATTTAGATATTATGAGACTAAATAATTGGTTACTGAACTATATGTACCCTTGTGATCGATAGAGAACAACATGTGTGCTTTATATACAAATATGCCCCCAGCCACCTCTAATATTGGAATAAGGGGTAAAAAGCCTTCCTCCTTCCTTTTCTACCAGATAATAATATCAAGCAAATGAAAAAGTCAAGCTGCTGTTTACAAGAGACTGTCCTTAACTTCACAGAATATTTGACCCCTACTGAGTTGAGTCAAATAAAGGACTGTCAAGGAACTGGTGGATCCAAACCAAAGCAACACTCACAGAGATCCTGAGATTTGTAGGAAGTACCACTCAATGCAACTGGACTGATGAATAAGCAAATTCAGTAAACCAAGATTGATGTTTTAACTATCATGGCCTGGTTTTAATCTGAGTAACAATTGGATAAGAATGGTGGATGCTTCTTAAAAATCTTTCATCAATTCAAAACTCCATATATTAAATTAATCAAGGGATTAAGCTATTGCAAAAGCATTAACACTGGGGTGGGGGTGGGAAAGAAAATCAGATAATCTGGATAAATTTGGTAAATCTGGTCTCTTTCTAAAGCAGCTACATATCTCCATTCTTATTAAAATTAGATATACAAATCAGGAGCTGTCAAAAGATCTTCCAGCTGCCCAATTCTATTTCCGTTTAAATCACAATTTAGAATTGGATAAAGCAGCTGGCCTGTGCTGACACATGATTTATTTTATACTTGCCTACAGATTTTTAAAAAGTTTACATCTGGAGCATGGGGGACTAGGTTGGGAGGGACTGGAGGATGGTCCCTTTGTTTGCATGGCTGAGTTTTAATAATGCATTTTCAGTTGCAAGATTTTAAAGGCACATTCCAGGTATAAAACCAGACAAGATGTACCTGGACCAGTATTCATTTCAAGCAAAAATTAACCTAGTTCCTAAACTCAATGAGAATGAATGGATTTTCTCTAAAGTGTTGCTGATGCTGGAATAGAACAGATAGACAGAATATGTATCTTCATTGGTTACCGATTTGTGCCTGGTTCATTTACATATGGATCCTAGATTTAAAACGTAAATGAAAAAAATCCTTGTAAATCACAATGGTTATGTATCCTTCCATATATTCTGATTAATCCAGAAATTCTCAATGTTCCTTTTTTCCCCCATGTGTAAACTGAAGGTGGAATCCTGATCTTGGTTGTTTGCTTGCAGATATGCCATTGTCCAAGTAGGTAACATCATCAATGCTACTGAGTGTGGAGTTTGCTCTCTATACAGTAGCACTCCAAGTATGTAAGCAAACAACCAAGCCCAGAGACCACCAAGGACTCCTCACTTAATCCTGATCTACATACAGTCTCTTTTATTCAAACTGAATGTGGCAAAACACAGCATAAAATGCTTTTCCCAAAGAAACCATGCAACATCCACCATAAGATTGCTTTTCAAATGAGGGCTTTCATCAAAATCATTTTCACTGAATTTAGATTTTTTTAGTCTGCTTTCTTCTGTAAAAATTGTGGGAAGGAAAAGATACACAATCATATACAAGTCATGGTGATAAGCACCATCCTAGATTACTTTAAAAGTTAGTCAAAATCATGGTTGGGGGGGGGGACGTATGAATTGCTATTAATGTCCGTGCTATGTTCAGGTTTCAGAAACAAGATACCTAGGAGCAATAACAAGGGATTTGCTTCTGATGAAAAAAGGATGGTTATTACCTGGTCTATACCTGTTTCTTATTCTTAAAACAAGATGCCAAATTAGATGAAGCTCTGGTTTGTTCCAGCAAAGTTCTTCTGGCCTTTGCAATATATCAAATCATTTTGGGTTTAAAAAGTTAATGCAAAAAAGCATACAAGCAAAGCTGAACATTAAATTGGGAAATTTCAACACTTTTCTAAATGAGCATTTCTCCCCACCCCCACACATACACTTCTGAATTTCTAATAGGAGCCGGCAAGGAAGGAGAAGAAACTAGTGAATAGCATCTACACGGTCTTGTTCTTTTCATCCAAATGACAAAAATGATGTTGCAACTGAAGCTCCTCCCATTTTGAGTGTGTGATATCACAGGGTATGTAAAAAAAAATATAGTGGGGCTTTTATTGTAGTGCCATGATGCTGCTTTCGGTACTTTGGCCTCCTTGTTCCCCCATGGACACCACTGAGATCAATGCAAAAGAGTAATGTGCAAAAATGTTGGACTACAGACTCATAATTATTGAAGTTCTTTAACTATTCTATCAAATTCTCATGCTGAATTGTGAACTTTCCCCAGTTTGCATCCCTTTACAAGACTTTTCAAAACAATACACATTACATTGATATCTCCCCACACACAAAAAAGACATTGGCAGAGATTTTCTAGGGTATTATATACATTGTGTGGTTTTACTGATCTGGCAAAGAGCCTTCCTTGGGCATGACCTCAAAAAGCAACCACAAATTCAATGCAGATGCCAGAAATTGGGTGCTGCAAACTGCTTTTCTGCAATTCAAATATAGCAGGATGGCAACTTCATTCACTCACAGGGAGGCTCCGAAGACCATCATGCTCAATAGATCAATAGAGCAAGGATCATCTTTCCATCGTGCCCTTGCGTAGTCAGCAAGAAGAAAATTTATATTTCAGGTGTAAAACCCACTTCTAATCTGTTTAACTGCTTCAGAAACCAGAGGCAATTACACCTAATGGAAGTTACACGTCTCCATTAAGATTCATGTCAAGCAACTACTGATAGATTTTTCTTTCATAAAGCTTTAGCCTCTGGGAGCAGTAGTGCAGGGGACACCCAGGAGAGGAAGTGGAAGACACTTTAGCAAAAACCATTTGTAAGCACCACGGAGAAATATTTCTTGGAATAACAAAATAATAGAGTTGGAAGGGTCTTAGTTTAGATTGAATCTGAAGGAACTTCTCCACTGTAACATTAGAAATTAATGCAGCCAATTTATTTTTCACAGCTTAATTCTCATGCAATACTAAGACCAAATGTACACCCTTCTATACTTTTATACATCCTGCTTCTTTCTCAAAAGCTCATAGCTCAATAAGTAGGGCTATCCCTCCTCCCTCTGATAACAACTTTGTGCAGTGTCTTAAAGAAAGAAGGTCCTCCTTGCAACATTTACACAAGCACCTCTGAAGTACTATACAAAAGCTCTCTTTTGTTTCTTGAATTGCCCACTGCTGCTTTTACAATGCGGCCTTGTTAAGAAGCCATCATTCAGCTGCCCAGTGTAAACTCTTCTATGACTTTTCCAGATATGTGCTGACCTACAAAACAAACACCACTCTAGATTGGATGAGAAGCAGTAAAATTACAGATTCATCTCTTTCACATTCATCCAGCCTTAACCTGGTTTGAGCCTCCTTCCTGGTCAATTCTGATTTAAAAAAAAAAAATTTTTTTTAGCAACAACATTAAAAATTCCTGGGAGAGATCTTACTTCCCAACAAATTTGGCTAACAACATGAATTGCAACTTGGGATCTTGGGATAGTAGATTAAAACTCAAACAGCCAGCATTTTGATGAAACTGCAAGGAAGTTTAGGCTGCATTTACAGGAATATAATTCCCAAGTTGTGCAAAAGTAATTAATAATCTATTCTAGTCATACCTTGCCTTGAGTGCTGTGTCCAATTCTGGTGCCACACTTGGAAAAAGATTCAGAAAAATATAGCATATTCAGAGAAGCACGGTGAACATGAGGTAATAACTATTGTAGAAATTGAGTCCAATAAATAAAGACTAGAGGAGCTGAATATATTTAGTTGAATATAAAAGGTAACTAACTAAGGGAGGATGTAATAGCACTCTTCATATACTGTACTTGAAATGATGAATCTCATTCTAAAGTATGGGACTCAAAATAATGGATTTAAATTACATGAAGGCAAAATTTGATTGAGTGCTAACAAAGATTTCCCAACAGGAACAGCAGAACAAGTTTTGAAGAGAATGATGCCCTTCCCTTCATAATTTAATCTTTGGTCTATAAAATTATATTTTCAAGTATTTGAAATGATGATTGGATAGCTTGCTTAATGCTGTTTATTTTTACTTCTGGGTATTGGTTTGTGCAGCACAAAGTGAATTAACATTATCTTCTTAATTAGGAATATATGTAATTTAGCCCCCATCTGTTTTTATTGAACAAGCCCATGCCTAGGAGTTAATATATAGCGTTAACCCAATGTTTCTCACTTTCCCACTACTAATTGTTTCTTCCCCATATTCTCTAATGCAATACAATGGCATCTGGATTGCAAACCTCCCGGTAATCATTAGTTGGCAGTAAAGAGTTAAGAGGTGTAAGAAAGTGTGACTGTGCCTCAAAATGAGTATTTGCTTGACTGCTGAGGAAGCAGAGTATAGATTTGGATGGACACCAAAATATAGTAAATTCTCAGCAACGCATATTCCTTCATTGTGAAGATAACATGTAGACTGACCTTGCTTGTAAAGATAATAAACAATATTTAGCACAAATTAAGAGACATGAAGGCAGATGGCAGAAATCAATGACAGCAAAGGAGGAACTCATACCCAGAAACAGACATTAGATGAGCATAATAAAATATCCCAACATAATATGTCAATTAAAATGTGCATTTCCATGTTATTCAATTGTCTGGTATACTAGCCCAGAGCATGAACATTTAATGGAGTAATTGATCCTTATCCAGTTTATCCATAAACTAAATGACATTCTCATCTGGCAAAGAAAAGAACATTAAGATTGTCAAAGAATATGGAATTTTATTTGAGAGGAAACACTACCATACCGATGTTCAGCTCTAGCAAATTGCTTGGGGATAATTCAAACCATTTAGATTAAAGAGACAATACTCCTATCTGATAGGTTATTTTTTTAAAAAAGAGTATCTCATACTGGATAATTTTCTGGTGAAATGTTAACATTTGTCCCTTCTTCAGACTTTTCATAGCCACAGTTAAACTTTTCAGCATTTGGTAACTTGTTTTTTAATGTGCCAATAAGTATTCTGAATATGTACATTTGCTTATTTATATCCATTTTATAATACTATAGTTAAAAAAAAAAAACCCTGCACAGTAGGATTTGAAAAATAGTAACTGATATCATAAATGTGAAGTTATAAATGTGAAGGAACCTATCAGTTAATATTGTCCCTTTCTTTCTTTCTTTCTTTCTTCTTTCTTTCTTCCCTCCCTCCCTTTTTTCCTTCCTCTCTTTCTCTTTCTTCTTTCTTTCTTTCTTTCTCTCTCTCTCTCTCCCTCTCTCTCTTTCTTTCTTTTCTCCCTTCCTCCCTCCCCGCCTCCATCCTTTCTTTTCCTGCATATTTCCACAGCCACAAAGGAGCCACACTTGGGAATAACCTGCAAGTGCCTAATGTCTGCTGCATTTTTTGTTTGTTTTTTAGTGTCTTCAGTGCAAATAGAAACATCATTTTTCCCCTTTCAGGAGACAAAACTAAACTGGATTCAGAACCCAGAATCCCCTTCAACTCCTAAGAGAACAGGCTAAGATATACATGAAAACAGACAAATCCCTCCCATTTCTGAACAAAAAGAACATCCACCCAGGTTTCACAAACATTACAAGTAGTGCTACAAATAAAATCTTTATCTTTTGTTGATTGCCACAAAAAGTTACATCTGGTGATTTTTTCCCAAGATTTTTCCAAGTTTGATGTTTGGTAAGAATCTAAAACAGTCTAGAAAACAGTGATCCTTTGGAGTGATTTGGAATAAGTAGCACCTACTAACCTACTAAACTTAAATTGAGGAAAATGCTTTGCATAAATCAAATTCAGGACAACTATATTAAAAACAAAACAGTTCAAATATTTTAAGTAATACTTCCATCTGGACTGATAACCCAGAACAGAACTACAAGTATATATTTCTGATTTATAAATAATGGACATTACATATGGACATGAGTTCATGTATATGTAAAAGAGAAGACGTACTAAATATATATATTTGCTGATCAGACTTGTCCCTGCACTTTAAAAGCCCCTTGCCTATATGTTCCTTTAATTTTCTTCTATCTTGAGGATAATCTTGTTCCTTCTTGTCAGACCAGAACCCTAAAACTACCAGGAAAGTCCCATGGTTTCTCTTAGTTGCCACTGTCCTATGCAGGAAGCTATTTTCTTAATTTATAATATATGCATATATAATTTATTGTTTTTTTTTATACTGCATCTAGGTCTTAGCTCCTGTCCTATCTTATTTGTCACTGACCAATGCAAGTTTTATCTACATCTATTTAGATATACCCAAACTCATGGTCTGTAGCACAGTAGAGACCCTGTTGGCTATCTGATCACATGGGTTTGCTTTCATTTTCAACTAAGCACATTGCATTCTTAAACCTAGCAACTGGATTAATTTTCTGTTCTAACACAGTTGCTCTCCTAATCTTAGGGATTAGTCTGGATATAATCTTATCATGATTAATTACTGAATAGCAGGTGGATTAGGCAAGCTCATTACACAGAGGGCTTCACACATAATCCACATTTTTGACTGTCTACACCAGAAATATACCAATTACAATATTTATGCTGCTACATATTTTTCCTAAGTAAATCCAACTCCATATGTATGCAGTCACTTGTTTTCAAATCTTTTTCAGAACCATATCAAACAAACCTGATTTGTTCTGACTGATGCCAAATAACTCCTGAGGGCAAAGCCATTGCAGATTTCACTGTTCCAAAAGGGGGGAGAAGGAGAATAAGAAGGGAGAACTACTTAAACCACCAATTATTTCCCCATCAAGCTTTGATTCAATAAAGAGTTTGTCAACACTGACTAAAGATCCGGTAAAAATTTCCTGCCTCAGCATTTCAGGTAAGAAAGACTATAAATTTTGCACGAAAATAATTCTTAACTGTTCAGCTAAGAACTGCATTTGCACTTGATCACTAGGTCTGATTTACAACTCCCTTGTGTAAGTGATGCATAGCACAGTGTGCTGCTCATATGCCCAATCCCAGTGACCTACATGCACATCTGGATTTCCTGACTCTTCTGATTTGTGAAGAACATTTTTAACAAATTTAATTTTGGGGTTTTGTGAGAATTACTCAGGCTGAATTCATATTATTAACCTATGCTGATTTGACTTTGGCTCTCTCTGTTGTGTAAATCTAGACTGTGATTTGCAACTGATAGCTGTAATTTCCATCTTAGTCTGCTATATAAAAAGCCCAGTTTAGTCAATATATTATAATGAAAGAAAATGGCCAGCAGTTGAATTTGATTTATGGCCAAGGACAAACTGTAAATCCAGCAATTATGGCTTATTGAGCAAACCATGATTTAGTCTATGTTCATATATCATCTGGTTATTTTTACCATTATTTGTTGAATAAGCTAGAGTAGCTGTTTCACACAATATGGTTTAGCATTTATGAATGTAAAAAGATTTTGTCTTGTAATATGAGGTTTCATGAGATTACCTACTGGAATCTGAAGGCTGATCTTGACAATTAGAAAAGACTCCATATATTTTTACCCAGCCTAATCAATTCATTATCTGCCACTTATGAATGTTTATATTGTAGAAGACAGTAGCTGCTGCACTTCAAGTCCAGGAATGTCTCTAGGCCAAGACTCACTCTTTGATCACTAGGCTTTCATATCAGTGCTGCCAAGAAAAATTAAAATATAAGTTTGATAGAAATATTAAAATTATTGATTTTTTAATTTTCAGCTTGTTCTCAAGCTGGGCCACTGCAACACAAAAAACCTGAAATCTGCACAGCTCACTATGCGTTGAACATGTTTGTGCACATGGACGCACAGACACACGCACAAAGGAAAATCAGCAGCCATATCAAATACATTAGTCCCACGTTTTATAATCATACAGTATATGGACCCATAATCCTGGATTCTTGGCTTTCCAGTTGATTAGAAGGACCCTGATCACAAGCGTGTAAATGTGCATGTGTAGAAGAAAAAATTTACTTTACATGAATACACATTTTAATAAATGCAAAGCTGGGCCAACCTTTGAGCTTTAGATGCACAGTTGATATGAAGGAAATTTTCTTTTAAGTCTGAAAGGTGGTTGTGCCAGTTTTCAAAGGACACTGCCCTGAGCATCACAGGTTGGCTTCATGTACCACGTGAACATGCTGAATCATACCTACCAATGAGTAATAACAAGCCATATGATGGCATGAGAGCACCTGAGGGCCAGACAAGCTCAGGCATTTTACAGCAGAAAATAATTATTTATCCTCTGCCAGATTTTGAAAATTACCATGAAGTGGTTCCCCTGTTGGAATAACTGGCTATTTCAAACCCAAGTAAGCACTAGCCACAACTGCCATGAATGGATTAAAAAGAAAAAAGTTTCCAAATAAGGAAATGTTCTGTAAAAGAACAAGGCAGAGTTCCCCAAACTTTGTGCCTTTCAGATGTGTAGGAATTAAAACAAGGTTTCCTTCAAACTCAATTGAGCCAAACTCAATTCCTGGTGAAATTCCTCACTTTGTGGCTTTTTAGCTAAGATCAAGTGTAGCGTGTATGTATTTGCATGTGTAATTTCTGCTGATTTCATGGATATGCGCATATAGTTGTCCTGACAGCAATACAGAACTGGTTTGCCTCTTCCAAGTTGTTCCCACTCAAGCTAACAACCCCTCCCTGAAGGCTTCCTCGCTAAATACTAACTAGATCCAATCCATCTTACCTTCTGAACACAGGCAAGGTCAGACTAGACTAAAGCTTCCCTAGCCAACCCAGAGGCTTTAGAAGACTAAATAATGAATACTAAATTTAATATTCATACACTCATATATTTAATATTAATGTTACATCTAGCACAAGTCCAAGTATTCAGTCTGCTTCACATATTTTAATCTATTTTAAATTTTGTATTTCCGTGTTTTATCTTTTGGCTGTTCACCGCCCTGAGTCCTTCGGGAGAAGGGCGGTATAGAAATCTAATAAAATAAAAATAAATAAAAAATAAAATAATATAATTTTTCACAAGGAACCTTTTTTAAGCCCTGTAAACATACAAACAACAATAATTAAGATAGAGATTGTTGAGCATGAATTTCCTCTTGGTTTATTTCAGCCAACCCCCCTTTATTCAATCCATTCGTAACCCATCTTTTTCTTTCTATAAAATTCAAAATGGATCACCCAGCATTTCCAGTCTGTTTCCCGTTCAAATCATGTGGAGTGAGCATCATTTTATACAGTCATGTCATCTTGAGACCATCTTCAAGAAGGGACTGAAAATGTGTATTATTAAATAAACTAACTGTTGCCTTGCAGGTAACAGAAGACCTTATAATTTCCATAGAAACAAAGACAGTTCTACTCTTATGTTCAAGTGCAATCTTCCCTCCTTCTGAAACTGACTTAGAGAGGGACTTTCTACTGCCTTGGATGTTGACCCTGATGGTGGATCAGGGAGGCCAGCAAACTGATATACAAGTAGTCCTCGACTTATGACCTCAATTGAGCCCAACATTTCTGTTGCTAAGCGAGACATTTAAGTGAATTTTGCACCACCTTTCTTGCCACAGTTGTTAAGTGAATCATTGCAGTTGTTAAATTAGTGACACAGTTGTTAAGTGAGTCTTGCTTCCCCATGTCAGAAGGTCACAAAGGGTGATTACATGATCTCAGGTCACTGCAATTGTCCTAAATATAAGTCAGTTGCCAAGTGTTTGAATTTTCATCATGTGTCCACGGGGTGCTGCAATGGTCATAAGTGTGAAAAACGGTCATAAGTCAGTTTTTTCAGTGCCATTGTAACTTTGAACAGTCATTAAATGAACTGTTGTAAGTCAAGGACTCCCTGGAATTTCCAGTTTCTGCCAAACCCAAAGTTAAACAAGAAGCCCAAATAAATCCTAGATTTTCTTCAATCTTTGTAGAGAGGGGGTGGTGGAGGAGGGAAGGACAATCTTTTCCTATAGCTTTAGGCTCAGGGTTCATCATGCTCAGTAGGAGTCAGTATAAAAAAATCATGTTATTTCAAAAATGGCCTGAGCAAATAACCATGTTTCCTCAATATGGAGGTTAAAAAAACAAATTGGAACACATTAGTTGAGCAACTATGTTGGCTTATCTTTAATACGGCCACAGGGTCATGTAACTGAAGGCTAAGGTGGCTTCAAATGAGCAATGTGATGGTTTTGTTCTACAATTTTTCTGCAAAACTAGCAAATGCTTTGGCAACAGGCACTGATAAACATTTCCAAAATAAATCTGTGATGTTCCACATGCCACCTAATAATATAATGTTCAAAACACATTCACAGACGCTGAATTAAAGAAATTTTTAAAATAAAACACTCTTGACAATTCTGAAGAATATCTGCTCTAATGAACCACTTATGGAGACCCCAAACATGAATAAAAAATTGCAACTATGCTACCCAAAGCATCACTATAATCTTGTTGTACAGCATTCTTTTCCAACCTAATGCTCTCCAAATATGCTGGGGTTGCAACTCCCAGAATTCCTGTCTCCCCAGGCTGGGAAAAGCTGTCTGTTGATTCCCACAGAATGACAGTAAGATCCAACTGGTTTGGCAAGCAGCCCATAAAAGCTAGGTATGCAGTTTACAATATATTCTAAAGCCTTTGCAATGTGCTGAAGTTCTTCAGCAAACAAGCTCCTACAAAAAAGACTTCCCTGATGGCACAAAAGATTGAAAACCACTGTTCAACTCTATTATCATTATTCTGTTGGAAAACTGGGCCAGACCCAAATCACAACTGTTCATTAAGCTAATAGCACTTCTTTGCTGCTAGAGATCCACAAAATCTTTCCACTTAAAGAGTTTTCCCATATATTAAATGAATGAGTGTCATGTTCCAGGAAACAGATGCCAAACCAATTCATTAAAAAAAAAAGCCTGTATTACTTATTCATATACTTCAGTGAAGCTCAAGATGGGACTTTAGAGTACATGTCCAAAAGTCTTATGCCTGTTCCAGACAAATAGGAGCTACAACATATATGATATAACCAGTCTTTGAAATTGCAAATAGAGAAGGATTACAGAAAATGAAATGTTTATTTTAGTGCATGAATTTCATTAGTTTATGCATGACACTATTATTTTATTCACTTGATATACTGCTGACGATGACATTAGAAAATTTCATTTTCCAACATCTATGGAGATATTCCAAGCCTCCATAATTATTCTTACTTACTGAAATGTCCAAAAAAGTATGACAAACCATAAAGCCGGGTTTTTTTAGCCTCTTTCTCTTTCCCTTGTCTTCTTCCCCATTTTTTCCCCTCATGCTATTTCTTAAGACTTCTGTCCTGTCTATGTCTTTTTCTTATCTCTGCCTCCCATTTCCACTCTCTGTTCCTTAAATTTTTCTGAATACTTGCCAATTTTAGTTAATTCTTGTTGACATCTATGGAGATTCTCAGTGATCCGGGTCATGGTTGTCCCAAAGGTGCTTTTTCAAAAGGCAACTGGAGTTTGTTTTTTCTTGAAGATGTTTTGCTTCTCATCCAAGAAGCTTCTTCAGTTCTGACAGCTCTTCAGCACTTCAGTCAGAACTGAAGAAGCTTCTTGAATGAGAAGCAAAATGTCTTCAAGGAAAAAACATCCAGTTGCCTTTTGAAAAAGCACCTTTGGGACAATTCATCATGTAGATATGATAGCCATGAAAAAAACAGTGTCTTTGTCACACCAGCCATCAGTGATCTTTTCCCCATCTCCTCACTTAGCTCTGCTACTTGTAGATAAATCTGAATTGAAAACTGGTATTGGTCTAATGAATGATGATGTCACAAAGCCATTTCCCCTTCCATTAAACTGGGAATTGGTCCTATTTTTCCAATTTAGTTCCTTCTTCTACTAGAGCAGTGGTTCTCAACCTTCCTAATGCCGTGACCCTTTAATACAGTTCCTCATGTTGTGGTGACCCCCAACCAGGGGTGGGTTCTAAATTTTTTTACTACCGGTTCTGTGGGCATGGCTTATTTTGTGGGCGTGGCTTGGAGGTCATGTGACTGGGTGGGTGTGGCTAGCTGGTTATGTGACCGGGTGGCCATGGCTATGTGTATAGGGACTACTCAGAGGGCTGAAAAAAGTCATTTCTGACACTTTTGACTGGTCCTCACACTTATGACCATCCTCACATTTATGCCCGTGCAGAATTCTTAACAACCATGTCACTCATTTCACAACTGCTTCTCTTCACCATGGTGACAAGATAGGGCAAAAACGTAAAATGTGAGGACAGTCGTAAGTTCGAGGACTGGTCAAAAGTGCGAGGACCAGTCAGAAATAACTTTTTCAGCCCTCTGAGTAGTCCATATGCACAAAAGGACTACCCAGAGGGCTGAAAAAAGTCATTTCTGACTGGGCCTCACACTTTTGACCAGTCCTCACACTTATGACCATCCTCACATTTATGCCCTGCAGCTTTCTTAACAACCATGTCACTCATTTCACAACTGCTTCTCTTCACCATGGTGACAAGTTAGGGCAAAAACATAAAATGTGAGGACAGTCGTAAGTTCGAAGACTGGTCAAAAGTGCGAGGACCAGTCAGAAATAACTTTTTCAGCCCTCTGAGTAGTCCATATGCACAAAAGGATACAGCAATAGAGAGGGATGAAGGAAGGGAAGGGAAATTAGAGTAGGAGTGAGGGTAAGAGAGGGTGGAAGAGAGGAGGAGAAGGAGAAAGGAAGAGGAAGTAGGGAGGAGAAGAAGAGGGGGAGGAAGGGAAAGTAAGAAGGAAAGAAAAGAGAGAGGTGGTAGGTTTGAGGAGAAAGATTGCTGTACAATAAAAAAGATGAAAGGGAAGAAAGGCAACCCCAAACAAATATAAAGATATTAAGATAAAGAATGAATTGTTAAACTTTAAAGAATAAAAGAGAATAAATATGAATAAATAACAATAATTAGAAACACACATACAACATACAATGTATTTTCTTTGAACAGAGTATTTGGCCGGTTCATAAATTTAAACAGTGTTTAGTCATTTCAATTAAATTTACAATTTCTATATTTCCTTTTTGCCATATTTATTCCTCATCTATTTTTGTAAAAAACCAATATTATCCTTCATCCTCATCTCTAATCTTAATCAAATTCAATTTTTCCCTTCTATTCTATATTATACCCCTTCCCATTGTCATCTATTTTTATATCCATCCTCACATTGGTTAATTATGTAATATTACAGTTGTTTAATATGAATTCAACATTTTAATATAAATCAATTAGTTATATAACTACCTTTTTTGTATATTATTCCAATTATTTCCATGCAATCCAATTTCTTACAAATCAATTAATTATATTTACCAATAATAATAAACCAAATAATTTCCCCCATATATTCCTCCAAACCACAACTTAACCATTTCTGCTTTCAACACAATATACAATTAATAGTATCTCAATTATTACAATTCCCTAGTTAAATAGAGCTTTTTTTCTTTTGTGTTTTAAAATCTCCTCTTTCTCCCCAAATTTCCCGTTGTTTGCACCTACCTTTTTTGGTGAGGAAAAAGAAAAGAAATCTGCCTGCCTAATTTTCCAACGTGCAAAGCCAACAGCCTGCTTTACTTTCTCTTTCGTTTTTCAGTATAGCTAGGGGGAAAAAAATCTGCACTCTTTCCAAGCAAGCAAAAGAGCCCTGAGCAAAACAGCTGAGAGCAAATCAGCTGGGGGTCGGGAGCTGATCCAAGCAAGGGCTAATTAGCCTCTGCTGAAGCTCGGGGGGGGGGGGGCAATAAAATTACAAAAAAAACATCGAACCCTTTGTTAAATTGCTGGCTCCCCCGCCCCTCGCCCACCACTATTTATTGGCAATAAATAATGGTGCGGAGGGGCGGGACAAGCCAGCAATTTAACAAAGGGTTCGGCTGCAGCACTGGCTCTAGGGCGGCCCTTTGAAGCCCCGCGGCAAGAATTTAAACAGTTTTTTTCCCTCTAGCCATCAGAGGCAGCAATAGATGGGGAGTGGGCGGGGTAAGCGAATGGCCGGCGATCCAACAGAGGAGTGAGGGTGAGTGAAGGCGTGGGGGGGAGAGAGAGGGCTTTGGCGACCCCTGTGAAATGGCCGTTTGACCCCCAAAGGGGTCGCGACCCTCAGGTTGAGAACCGCTGTACTAGAGCATCCTTCAGATGTTAGAAGGGTGCTCTAGTTGAAGAAGGAATTAAAGCACCCTTCAGTTCAATTCCCAGATTTTTCAGCAAGGGTCTCAGCTCCACTAGGAAGACCAGATCAGAAAATCAATTCCAGAGGAAGGTTAAAACCTACTTTTATTGAGAATGGCTACAAAAACTGAATCTTGCTGGATTGGTTGGATTGGGCGGCATCTCTTCCCGCTTCATATAGTTCAATGAATTGGAGAGGCTTCTACCTGAGTTGCTTCCGAATGTGATCCTGTTGTGGAATTACAGGCCCCTTTGCCTACATAAGTTCCTTCATATCTCCATCAAGTTCAACTTCCTTACTTTCTACAAAAGGTAATGACAACTGAGGAGTTCTAGTGCCCAAGTCCAGCTATTTGGAAGATGCCCAAGTTGGGGAAAGCTGCCTTAGACCAGCTGAGAAAAATATTCCCTAGTAAATAGTTGGAAATTATCCAATTACACACCATTTATCCTCCTCCCTTTTTTCTTCACTTTTAAGTTCAAGAGAGGTTATTTGCTCATCTAACAAAATAGAATCTTGTCCATGTTGCATTTCATTAAGATATTTCAACAGCATTTCCTATTTGTCCATAGTATAAGACAGACCTGGGCATTTTACAGCTTTCAGGCTCCACCCAGCTCTTCAACTGTCCCTGACAATCCATGGCGTCAGTGGTGAGAAGTGGGGCATTGAAATGGTGGGGCAGCAGGTCTCTAGCAGGGGAACGGCTGTGGAGGGCAGGGCGTTGATGGCCCTCCACAACAGTCCTGAAAGGTCCCTCCCAAATCTGTTCTTCTTTCTATATAATAAAGATTTAATTGATTGATATCTAATGGGTTTTTAACATTCACATTAGTTTGTTTTTAAACAGTTGACTTTTTTAAAGAAAAAATGTGCAATACTCAATATGTTAGTTTGGGGAGAGCTTGTCTTTGCTTACCAAATAAAGTTGAAAGCTGCCTTCGAGCTAAATGAGTTCCTAGAGCCCAGGAAAAGCATGGCTCTATTAAGGGCCAGATAACAGACATAGCCAGGTTCCCCATAATGGAACCAAAGTGCCTATGCCTACTTATAATCTGAATACTACACAAACTGTACCAGCAATTTTGGACTTTCTTATATGTTCACTGGCCATTCACTGCCTTCATTCCACTTGCAATGCCACTACCCCAGACATTTAAGTACTGGTAGTTGTTAAGTATTTACAATTGTTGTAAGTATAATTATAAAATAACCTCTTGCTCCTTGGTTACAGCTTTCTTTGTATTTTTTCTATAATCTATTATTTTTATTCTAATTCTCAAAACCATATATGATCTTTATTTTTGTTTCCCACAAAAAGTCAATAAGGGATTTCCAATCATTACTAAATTTGGACAGCTTCCGGTTTCTAATTATAGCAACCAATTTGGTCATCTCAGCAAGTTCCATCATCCCCTTTGTCTTTTTCTTGGTTACAGTGGGGGATGGGGGTAAATCAACTCCTACAGAGGGTCTTTCTCCATTCCACCGGGGGGAGAATCACTGCCACAGAGCACAATGGACAGCTTTCAATTTGTGTTGATGACAATGAGAATATTAGAGTGAGCTAATCCAGATTAATGAAAGCAAATTAAAGAAAGGGAAACATTTGTAACAAATGTTACTACAGATATTCCTTAGCATGTTTGAAATTAATGTCTTTTCTTCTTTTCTATAACTGGGAACTTGATGAAGTGGAACACCTTTGGCCTAAAATAGCGGAGTTTAGTCTCTGTTATATGCGTGTGTCACAATCCAGAAGTGGGCTGCCAGTGATTAAAGAGATGGATTGCAGAGCTGATACTATTGTCTTTTTTTGGGGTGGTGGTGGTGGTAGGTGTTGGTCTTTTTAAAATTCTGTTTCTGTGAACCTTGGAATCATAAAGAACCATTCTCTTTCTGCAGCTTGTTTGTGCAGACATGCTCCCCAGGTATTTCCAAAGCACCAACTTTACATACTAGTTGCTACATTTGCAAGCATTTGGGCTTTAAATTGCAGCTTTCATGCTTTATTGAGGATTTGCTTACAGATTCCAATTTTACGAGGGGCTGTGAAGGGAATTAAAATGGTATTTAGTGGGGTTGGAGACAGACTGGGGCTAAAACTCAACTAATTTGAACAGACAATAAAAGCAGGGGAGAAATGCATTTGAATGGATTTTGACAAGGTGTGGATGACACAGGATGAAAAAGTGACAATGAGCAGCGTAGCAAACTTGAGCAGGATGTTAAGAAATAACTCCAACCATGGGATGCTCTGCAGTGCTAGATGTGAGGATGATGCCTGTGAACAGAGCATTTGGTGCCTTTCTTCCACCAATATGCCCTGGTAGGTTTACTTGGTAATGGCAGCAATATTAAAAACCAAAAACTTATTACAGGTTTTCTAAGCCAGTTTAAAAAATAAATGAAAGTAAATTCCAAATTGGATGTGATGGGCAGTCTCTTGCCTTCCATGGAATATGGAAGTCAATCAAGTCACTGTTCTTCAACACTACCATTGGTAAAAAGCTAAGTGGTTAAAAATCATTGAACAGAGAGACATACTGGCTCTTTATTATAAAATGACAAAATGAGAAAGAACAATTTTCAAAAAAGCCATGTTGAAATTATTGGAAAACTACACTACTAAATCAACAGACTGTTGACTGTTTCCCTATGACACTCATTAAGTGTTGTACCTTATGATTGTTGACGAATGTCTCTTTTCTTTTATGTATACCAAGAGTGTATGCACCAAGACAAATTCCTTGTGTGTCCAATCACACTTGGCCAATAAAGTATTCTATTCTGTTCTGTTCTGTTCTATTCTAAATCAACAGACTTGATCTTGTGAATCTAGATTTAAATCTGGATTTGAATCTAGAAGTGAATCTAGAACAAATCTGTTGAAAAAGCAAAAAAGAACGGTGACTGAGTTGGAATAGATTTTCGTGACCCACATGACAATATCCAACTGCAGTAGAAATATTTGGCAAAGCCTAAAATACCTCTGTTTATAGGGCAGCCGGTCTTTTTGATTGCAAAGACAAGAGTGAGGCCCTTCATTCTTAGCAAGAACTATATATATATATAAAAGTCAAGTGTTTCATGTGATACAAGTTTTATGTGATACAAGGCCACCTTAACAGCCAATTTCATCCAAGTTCGGTGACTGATGAATTATCAACACTGATAAACAAAGGAAATTTATTCATTGCTATTTAGGATCATTTACTTTGTTTAGAAAGTCTGATTAGCAGCTTTGTATATATTAGGTTGTGTTGAGATGAACATTTCCTTCCCCTAGATTTTTAAGTTTTAAATATTTAGTTTCTAATTGGATTGCAAAAATTAATGAAAAATTAACTGTGCAGCATGATAAAATTATTTCCAAATATGTTGGGAGAAAAAAGTTGAAACTTTTTCATCTGCTCTACTGGTTTTCTCCCTTTTATTATTGATTTTTCATTTTTATTGATTGATGTTTCTCTAGATTCAACTTGCCCAGACAGTTAGAAACAGAAAAATAGAGTATAAATATCAAACTATGAAAGGAACTTTATGCTAGGAAGGAGGGAGGTCTACAAGTACATCAGCACTTAGAATCTGTTACAATCCATAAATTCATACAATTCCATATGTTTTCTTAACTTTTACCGGATTCTTTCAGGATTATAGAAACCCAAGGTTTAGGCAGATACATTTCCCCGACAGAGGAATGAGGTGGCTGGATGGAGTCACTGAAGCAGTAGGCGTGAGCTTAAATGGACTCTGGAAGATGGTAGAGGACAGGAAGGCCTGGAGGAACATTGTCCATGGGGTCGCAATAGGTCGGACACGATTTCGCAATTAACAACAATGTAATCTCCTGATACAAAATAGGCCTTTCACTGTTTTTTGAGAATTCTGTTAGAAAATTCTCAACCAGAATGAAGGGTGGAGAAGGACCGTTCCCCTTGTTCCCTCTGATTCCTAGAAGGGCTACTAAAATAAACCTGATTTTTTTTGGGGCGGGAGGGGAAGCTTACTGGTGTCAGTAAATACAAACTATGAGCCAATGTTCTAAGCATTCTTTGTTCTGGAAGATATAACTTTCTCAGAAGGGAGTTAAAGCAGCATGAAACATGCCTTTCCCCTCCTCTACAGGAGTGTAAGCCACTTCTGCCTCTGAATATGGACTTTGACACCTAGTAGACAAATAGGAGCATCACATTTTGAATTTCTCTTGTAGAAATCTTTCATTTTATATTATTGAAGCCTAACACACTTTTTTCTTTTTGCAAAATGTTCATCATTGACCAATAAAAATACAATCAACGAAATAAAGAACACAAAACTATCCCCTAACAACAAGAATTATTAGCAACATTTTGTGGGAAAAGCTTACGCATAATATGGCAAAATGTTGCTACTTTTAGCGAAATAAATTTATCTTGATTATTTAACAGAAAGTACAGATAAAAGCTATCAGAGTACCCTGTAAATTTAGATAAAAGAGGAGTAAATGTTAGCTGCTTTCGACACACTTACTGTCTCATATTTTAATGGAAAATTATGCAATTTTGCATATAACCTGAAATAAATAAGATTGTGAGAGCTTCCAACTTAGCTTCACTACTTTAAATGACTGCTTCAGTCATATAATATTCATCGTTTCCCTTTCACAAAATCTGGAAGAAAACTCTGTAAAGAAATACCGTTAGCTATAACTGGATCCAGAAGAATAAGTATTTAAATGCACCAGAGTAGAGATTATTGTACCACAAAAATTAGTATGCATCTGTAAATTCACTCAATGAACATTAAGGCAATAATACCAACAAGGAAATTATGCTCTGTGGATTTGTAACTAACGTAACATCAATGGTGCTTTAGTACAGCAATCCCTAAAGGGAAAGTCAAGCTGAATAAGTACGTGGAGGATGTTTTCATCTTTGTGGAGACCGAGAATTTATGCATGTTGGAGTTGAGCTTATTGCCTTATTTGCTTCATTTTATTTCCATTTGGTTCATGCTTTTGCATATAATGATGGAAAATGTGTAATTCATATATTATATAGCAGATGGCGTGTTAAATCTGAATATAGAAGTTCTACCTTTTATTCTACTCTTCCACAGAATTCACTTGAAAAGGCCTTAATGGTTTTATCTGTAATTGTAAACTTTCTTACCAATTGTTATGTGAATAAAATGTTACTCTAGCTTCAAGATACAGAATAAATAAATAAAACATAGATAAGTGACGTGATAACAAAGCAAAAGTAATTTCTTTAGGTTCTCTGTCAACTACTTCACTTGGTATTAGACCTTGGTATTAAGAAGTTTGTTCTAATGCTTCGCATAGGCCTTGTTTATCTACTTAGGAAATGCAGACTGAATTAAAAAAAACCCTATCTTTAATTTACATTGATATAAAAGACATGTTGGTAAAATCAATGTGTTTATATTTTAGATATGACCAAAAGTTAGCATCTAAAATATCCCCAAGTTAATCTATACAACAGGGGTGTCAAACTCGTGGCCCGTGAGCCAGATGCGTCAGATTCTGCCCCCCCCCCCAGTTTAGCGAAGGGGGAAAATGTTGCGATACGTCATGTGATGCCGTGACGCCACGAGTTTGACACCCCTGGTATACAATAAGGAATTAATAGGTACAGCGAGTCAAGCACTGTTTGCTAGCCTTCTTAGTATACAGTAATAAGATGTTATTTTTAAAAGTTATGGTAAATCTACAGTAACCTTTTATCTTTGAAGTGGTTTTGTCCAAGAGGGGGAAAGAAGAATCAACATTTACAACTTAAGCAGGTTTTTGAAGATGACAGGTGAGCCTGCTAATACTCCTTTTATGGTCTTCTGAAAACTCCTCTCAAACTTCAAGGCAGGTTTTAGAAGGCAGCTAATATACCGAGACAAACTTGAAAAGGATCTCTCTATCCCCCCCCACCCCGCTTTACTTTCTTTCTTCCCAAAGCGAAAGCAGAGGCAGCATCAGTGGATGACATGCAGTGTCTTGGCAGAGAAATTGTCTCAGATGGATTTGTTGGTGTTAACTTCTAAGGAGACTGCTAAAGCTTTGCATGTCTTTGGTCAGAGCCATGGAACTGCCAGGTGCAGCAAATCCCCTTAGATGAGTTTCAGGCTTTAAGCTCCGTGCAAAGGGAGAGTCCACATTTCAGAGAGATCTGATGTGGGAGATTTTTGGCTCAAATTGCAGACAGTCAGTTCAATGTGAATCTTAGCCAGCTCACTGCTTTAGCAGACACTTTAAAAGGGAAATGGGGGAGGAAGGAGAAAGGTGAATTTCAGAAACTTTCACTGGCCATCTGTTTTTATTCAGTCCCTATTCATAGATGCTTTGAACCACGCAGAAACAGGATTGCAAAGAACATGGTAAAATACAGAGAATGCCTAATTGTAAGCATAGCTTATGCATGGTCATCTAAAATGGTACAAGTGTTTGCATCCTGTTTATGTAGCTGAGATGAGATGGCTGGAAAGCACTGAGGTTAAGAGAGTTTATGTAATGCTTAAAAGTCTGAAACGGATAGGAACGAAAAAGAAAACAGCAACCATTACAACTTAATATAGCTCTATTGTGCTGCTGCATTTGATATCAATTAAATCAGGCTGGGAAAGGTGTGGAAATGGACAACCAAAATGATCAGAAATTTGGCACTACTCTTCTAATCAGGAAAGATTAAAGAGGCGTAACTTTGGGGGGGTGATGCTAATAGGAAACATGAAGGATATGTAAAATTTTAAGTACAAACCCAATGCATTACTACTAATGGAAGAAATTATACAGTACTAACAAAATCGCAGAGAATAAATCTACCAGTGCTGTGAGCCATGCTAACTGAGGTTCCATATTCAAAGGCACTGTGTCTCACCTACCAAATATTTGGTTCAATAGGACAGAGTCAATCACTTTCTCACTTGTGAGCTTCCCAGAGATAATCTGTTATAGGAGATGATTGCAGGCCATTGTGAATCCTTGTGCAAATTCAGGCATACCTTTTGCATTTTGTGCAGGACTGGTGACCTGTGGCTACAGTCTGAGCATAAGCAGGAGTACGGTAGCCATTAATTATTTTAAAGGATTGTCCCTGATCTCGCTGTGCCAGAAACAGCAGTAAGAACCATTTCAACTTTATTGACAATTCCCATAGGAAGCCTTGTAATTGCAAAAGGTGGATGTGCTTCAGTAGTTAAACCAAGCTTCTTGTTGCTTTATAGTTGCTAGTTCATATCTGTTTTGCTTTGTTACTTGAAAATGCAAAAATGATGCAAATGAAGGTGTTGAGCATCTGGCAAGCCACAAGCAATTTTTGACATATCTTAAACTGTGGAGACCCATCTTAAACACACTGAGATGTCTTCCAGGAAACTCTAGAATGCTGGCACAAGGGGCCTTTGTATACATCTATTGAAGACCTGCAGAAGCCTTTCCAAATTTATTACAAGAGGACAGCTCCCATTTTCCCAGGTGGCCTCCTGGGCCTGTTAATGTCATACATGTAGGGAATCAACTCAGGATAATTAAGGCAAATACAAAGACCTCCCTCTTGGCAGTCTGCAATCCCAGAGTGAACAAACCTTGATTCTTTTCATCTTTATCCCCCCCTCCTCCCAAAGTTAAGCCATATCTCAAAGAAAAAATAGACTAATTCCCATTGCTGTTCCTAATACACACAGCTCAAGGTTTTACACCAGCTGTAGAATAAATGTTGGAAACACAGGATTCTGAGGGCACGTGCATCTAGAAAACTCATAAAGTCTCTAACCAGAACTCTGCTGCTGTGATTCAGGCATTATTTAAAAGAGAGAAAGTTGTCCCCTATCATTTTCAGTATTGACCTACAGATGTCAAAGTCTTGGCAAAACTTAAGCTTTATTTAGTCTATGTCACAAGAAATATCCACATAAAACCAGTACTGGTGGGAACTTCCCCAAAACCTAGCTTCCAGCCATAGCCAAACCTAGGAAATACAGATTTCTGGTATACACAGCTCCAACTGCAGACATTTCAAAAGAGAAAGGGTGGCGCCTCTTTGATTTTCAAATAAATTACAGATTTCCTTCAGTTTTTGTTCTGGCAGCTCTGGCTCTGTCATTTTGTATCACACAAACTTAACTTTCCACATTCAGCAGTGGAAGGATTTTATTTATTTCTTATATGTATTAACTTGTCATAGCCCAAGGGTCTCCTGAATGAATTTGGATGGTATATAAAGTTTGTAATAGCTTTTGAAGTTATTAAGAAACTGAGCAAGTAGCAGAAAATTCTTCCTTGCATGTTTAGAAGACTTTGTTAGAAAGCAGAAGGGAGAAAAAATTAAAAGAAGAACTCCTTGGAACCACTGCATTCTGAATTTTTATTAGAAGTATTTATAATACAGAGCCTGCCGAATAGAAATGAGTTTTCTTTAATAATTTTTTTACAGTATATCTACCTTTTATAGTTCTTAATATTTACTACACAAATAAAGTAAAGGTAAAGATTCCCCTCGCAAATACCGTATGTGCTAGTCTTTCCCGACTTTAGGGGGCGGTGCTCATCTCTGTTTCTAAGCCAAAGAGCCAGTGCTGTCCGAAGAAGTCTCGGTGGTCATGTGGCCGGCATGACTAAATGCCAAAGGCGCAAAGAACGCTGTTACCTTCCCACCAAAGGTGGTCCCTATTTTTCTACTTGCATTTTTTAAATGCTTTCAAACTGCTAGGTTGGCAGAAGCTGGGACAAGTAACAGGAGCTCACCCTGTTACGCGGCACTGGGGATTCGAACTGCTGAACTGCCGACCTTTCGATCAACAAGCTCAACATCTTAGCCACTGAGCCACCGCGTCCCCATACTACACAAATATTGCCTACCAAAAATATAGTTAATTTCTGAAATCTTGAAGAATTACTGTGCCCAAAGTCTACCAGTTTTACTTGAAGGTTTTGATCACCATTTATACCCAATTCTATATTAGTTTGCGGACTTTAAGGTCACTATTTTAATGGACTTCAGCATCTCTAAATGTTGATGAACTGCAGCCTTAACTTATCTGACCTAGTTAGCATTTTTAAATTTCGGTAAAAAGTGCCAAGAAGAAATCTTTAATCTCAAAATGCTAAGCAGTTTAATAGAAAATGCATATGACTTGACCAGCTTTTAAAAAATGTTCCCAGATAGTATAAGCCCTTTATTTAATTGGCTCTGGAATTTGGAAATTTAAGTGAAATCAGCTTTGAGCTGCTAGATTAGAGATTCAAGTTCGCACAAAAGAGTGTGCACATGCTTAGGATAAATGGGGCATTGGTTGTATTTCTGGCATACTGGCAAAAATGTGCCAGAAGTAATGGTACTTTCCTTACCATTAAGTAAGCACACGGCTTGGATTGTTACTAGGGCTTAGTAATTTAAGTCTTATACCTTCTTATAATCTCCTCACAGTCACTCATGCCCTTGTCACCTTACAGTTAGATTATTGCAACCCGCTCTACATGGGGCTACCCTTGAAAAGTGTTCGGAGACTACAGTTGGTCCAGAATGGAGCCGTGCGAGCTGTTGTGGGTGTACCTAGATACACCCACATTACACCAATTCTCCGCGAGCTGCACTGGCTCCCTATTGGTCTCCGGTCACAATTCAAGGTGTTGGTTATTATCTTTAAAGCCCTACATGGCTCAGGGCCAGGTTATCTTTGAGACCGCCTTCTGCCGCATTGCTCCCAGCGACCGGTAAGATCCCACAGAGTTGGTCTCCTCTGGGTCCCGTCAGCTAAACAATGCCGGCTGGTGGGCCCACGGGGGAGGGCCTTCTCTGTGGCTGCCCCAGCTCTCTGGAACCAGTTACCTCCTGAGGTCTGGACCATCCCCACCCTATTGGCCTTCCGAAAAGCGGTGAAGACCTGGCTTTTCCGGCAGGCCTGGGGCCGTTGATCTCGCTCTTGTGATCTGGCGAGATCTGGCCATGAATGGCGTGAATGAGTTTTTAATGTTTTTAATGTTTTTAATTTTTAAATGTTTTTTTATCATGATTTTTAAAAATGTATTGTGAGCTGCCCTGAGTCTTCGGAGAGGGGCGGCATTTAAATTGAATTAATTAAATTAAATTAAATTAGTACAAGGAATTATTTGAAACTCGTCTGATTATGAAAATGAACAGTAGAAGTCACTACCAATGGGGTCAGCTGGTGAGAACGCTAGATTGAATAATATCTCCTTTTCTCTTTCTCTTTTAAGTTCTATGACATACTATTTTTTACTCCTTTTGATTAACACTGTTTGCATTGAAAGGGAATAATATAATGGATATGTGTGCAGAAAATTATAGCTACCGTAGCATTTCAAATATATTCTGTCAAAGATTAACTTTCCCTATATTAATTTGGAGGCAACAGTGGACATATGGAAATCTATATGGAAATTTACTTTTAAGGAGGCAGTTGCTAGCATCTTCTATTAGAAGTTAAACTCATTCTCTACAATTGGTATTATTCCATTTCTTTTTTTTTTAAAAGCGAAACTTCTTAGTAGGCTCTACAGCACGGGTGTCAAACTCATGGGCCGGATCGTGATGTATTGTGATGTTTCTTGCCTTTGCGGAGCCAGAGTGGGTGTGGTCTGCGTATGACATATCCAGCCCGCAGGCCGCCAGTTTGACAGACCTGTGTCTACAGGATGGAGGAAAGAAAAGAAACGGCAAGTGCCAGAAACAATTTTAGTAGACATTTATATTTGTAGACAACTTCAGTACAAAAATTGTAAACATTGCAGCTATGCATAGAAAAATCTACCTTTAAGAAAATAAGTTGTGCGCCCCCCAAAATGAGCATGAAATTGTGATCGTTTATCCAAATTGACAGATAAAAATACAAAACCATGAAGGAAATATAACACATTAGCAAAACAACAGCTGCCAAATTGTCATACTAGTGCTTCCGCCTATTTCACATTATAATTTCCAGAAATATTCAATAAACTCAGTTGCATAGTTCGAGGCTCAGTTCAGATACCTTACAAGTCATGGGTTGCTCATGTATATTTTGAATTCTAAAGACTACAAGAACAAACCATACCACTTATGTGCTCTCCTTATGCATTTGTTCATCACTGCAATGCTATGCTTTCTAGGTTCAGCTCTGAAAATGTTTGAAAAAAGACAGAATTCAGTGACATATAATACACATCCCTTTTGTATTGTAAGCTTCAACAGACTTAAAATGGTTCACTAACCATACAAGATACAGGCCAAAAACTGAGTCACTGAAACTCATAGAATGAAAATGATTAAAATATCATTTAGATGCCTTTATGTGAATCTGTAGTGCAGTTGCAAATGGAATAAGTGCACAGTTTTGAATTGGTCCTTATCAACCTATGATCAAGGACTTAAAAGTACCTTCATTATTTTAAAGATATCTTTGAGTTTGCTCCACTCAAATACTATTATGCTGTACTTTGGCAATGAATTGTTATTGTCCTTATCTGGAAAGTGTTTTCAATTTCCCAATGTAGCCTACAGCTTGCCAATTTCCTGATAGCCTCTAATCTGTAGATGAACCAGGTCAGATCCTGATAGCTGCTGCCATTATTGAATAAGGTACCTCAAACTGAGTTTGTCTCCTGATTACTACCTGGACACAATGATGTAGTTTTCCACCACTTTCTCCTGGATGGTTTTTTGACTTCCCAATTCCCAGCCCATAAGATTTGCTCGTAGTCTCTCATCCAAGAAAACTTAGTTCTATTTAGCCGGTTTTTACTACAATACATAATCAGAGGGTGCAAATTATAGAAAATGTAGGAAAGGCAGGAAGTTTTCTTCCCTTAAATAATATAGTAATTTCAGGTTATCTAATAATAAATGATCTCAGCACTACTTGACTACAACTGAGTATGGCTCACAGTCTAAAAAGCAAAATTCAAATACAACATTGTATTTATTGTACAATAAATATAATAATACAATTCAAGTACAATAAGTAAGTTGGAAAATCTGGACAATAAATTCCAAAATATATGCAACATGTTAAATATACTTGGGGCACCATTCACCCTACTCCAATGGATAGGGGAGGATGGTACCCTTTCCACCCTACCTTTCTTGGTTGGGAGATCTGGTTATTTTTCAAGGCCTTCCAGAACATGAGAGCTGGAGCCATTTGGACTGCAGGAGGAAACCTCATTCCAGAAGGCTGGCACCACAAGAAGAAAAGTGTCCAGCACCTTGAATAACATTTGGAAGCATATTGGAAGCATATTGGCAACTAGGGGAACTCATGAAACAGGGCTGTCATATGGGGATGCCAAGGAAGCCCACCTTTGCTCATGCCACTGTCTTTTAGACTAGTTGAAGCTTCCAACTGGTCATTAAGGGCAGATCCATGTACAGCACATTGCAGTTGTTGGTGACAACAACTTAGTTGTCATAATTTAGGGCAAACACATTATTTCAACTAAAAGGAACCATCTCAATACTCTGCAATGGCCAAATTTACGGGAGAAGCCTAATCTGATTCTGTTGTTAAGTAATGAGATGGAGTTGCGATAAGGTAGGATGTGCCTTGATTTGTCACCATAATCACCACATTTGGATTATTAAATTTCCCTAGCAATCATCATGTGATTCATTAAGATTTATTTTAATGAAAAGATGTCTGGTCTCACAGAGGTCTGCAGCTTGGTTAAAGTAGCCCCAAAAGTCAAACCAAGCAAAACTGTATCACCACAACCAACAATCTTAATTCTAAATGTTGAAGTTGTAGCTTTTTATTAATATTGTACATTGCCTAGAGATGACTTGGCAATGAAAGTGGATTATATATTACAATTGTCCATCTCTGTGCTACATTAAAACTATCAATATCACAAAAGAAACCCAAACCAGTGGTATTATAATAAACAGAACAATTTTAGTATAATCCAGTTTAAAATGTCTTTCCATAATTTCCCTGGCTTTTAGAATAAAGGGGAAGGAGCAAATAAAAAACTATAGAAAAACAACCCCCCTCTTAAATTCTCAGAAAAGAATAAAATCTTGTATAGATAGACCAACCTATTCATCATTTGTTTTAGCCATGGGCACCATGGAAATTAATTCTTCCATCTTGGCAAAGAATGTGGTAGGTAGTTTTAAGTCGTTGTCCCCAAACCTGCTTGTTGTCATCCATTAAGTGTGCTAGCTCCTAGAAGCCTACCCATCTTTCTTTAAAATCCTCCACCCTCAAAAAAAAACAAAAAAAAACACCTCTATCAACTGATCAATACAACTGAACAAAGAACTATTTGTTCAAAGGGTCTGCAAGTTCTTGAGCATACAAAAACTCCAAGCAACTGAATTTCATATGCCAAAGCTTGATCCTTGGAAGGCAATCATTATGATATGAATCAACCTTATCTGCAGGGAAATTTCTTACACTGCTTTCTTTATTCTATAAGAAATATCTTCCACCATCTCGAAATCAGTGTCACAGAAGAGGGCAAGTGTGAATATCTCAGCCTTTTATGTAGTTGAAACTGAATACATATCTGGTCAATTACAGTTATACCTAAAACTCAGATAATGTACTTAAGGTCATATTATTCTTCTAGATCCTTGTGCTTCTAATAATGGGGCAGCATGGAACACACAATTTGTGGTATCTGGATCTAGGCTTAAACATAAGATTTTTTGCCTCTATAGTAAACACTTACAGAGGACAAATTTTGGAAAAGGGAGACTCAGAGCAAAGTGTTCCACTGCATAAGCAACCTTATATACTATGGGAGAGATTTTAGTGGATTTTTTTAAAAATATCCCCCAAGTTATCTGGGAAAGGTCAAGAAAACTAAGGAGCACCCATCATCCATCAACAAAGAAAAAGTCATTTTGTTTTACTTCCTATATTACAAAAACCATTTCCCATTTAATTTTTAAAACTTTATGAAAAGTTTGCTTCTTTAAAAGCTGCCTTTGCTTTGACAATCCAAAAACATGCATTTATTAGACAAATTTCCAACAAACAGCTTTTTGTGCCAGTTTTGTGACCTTTCTTGCCTCCAATATTCACAACATCTCTCCTTCCCAGCCTTCCTTTGATCACTTGACTTTTTTTTTTTAAATGAAATGGTCGTTGCTTACCTGAACGACCCTTTTGTCCTCGCTGTGAAGACACTCCTCAGTATGGGTATTGCTCACTCCCATTCGCAATGGCTGGGTGTCAATCAAACCCTCTGGAGCTGGATACGCCCCTACTTCCTGCTCCTTCCTCAGTCTTTTCACGAAGACAGATTGGTCCAAAGACATCAGGACGAAGTATAGAAGATCTCCAGAGTAAACGACAGGAACAGGACAGGAACAGAACAGCTACAGAGGGAAACAAGAAGAAAAACCTCCACCAAGGCCAGACCTGGCAACTATAAGGGAGGGACGGAGTGTCTTCACAGCGAGGACAAAAGGGTCGTTCAGGTAAGCAACGACCATTTTCCTCCTCGCTGTTCAGACACTCCTCAGTATGGGACATACCCAAGTTCAAGAAGAATAGGGGCGGGCTTAAACAGAAGACTGGCCTTGGGGAGAGATTACAGACTGCAAAACCCTCCTGCCAAAGGCAGCATCAGCCGAGGCAAATCTGTCCAGACGATAGTGGGTCACAAAGGAAGAAAGGGAGGACCAGGTTGCCGCCCGGCAAATATCATCTACCGATGCCTGGGTAGCCCATGCCGCTGAAGTCGCGGCACTACGGGTAGAATGGGGCAGGATACCCCCCGGGACAGGAACCTCCCGCAACTCATATGCCCTAGAGATACATGCTTTGAGCCACCTGCCCACTGTTGCCGAGGATACTTTCTGACCTAAAGAAGAGGGGAGAAATGAGACTAACAACGCCTCAGTTCTGCGGAACGAGGCCGTTCTCTTAAGATATCTTCTCAAAGCCCGTCTTACATCTAAAGTATGCCATCGTCTTTCAGCTGGATGACGAGGGTTCGGGCAAAAATTAGGCAAGATGACTTCTTGGGCACGGTGAAAGCGAGTGTTCACTTTAGGGACAAATGAAGGGTCAAGTCGCAAGACCACCCGGTCAGGGTAGAAAATACAGAGATCACTCCTCATCGAGAAGGCGGCTATCTCGGACACTCTGCGAGCGGAGGTAATAGCTAGCAAAAAGGCCATCTTCAAGGACAGATATCGCAGGCTGATCGCAGCAAGTGGTTCGAACGGAGGTGTAGTCAAAGCCTGTAAAACCAATGTAAGGTCCCAAGTAGGGTAGCGGTGAACCGGTGGGGGTCGCAAGTTGGTAACCCCTTGAAGAAATGAACGGATCCGCGGGTCCTGAGACAGAGGAGATCGATTATCTCCAGATAAGACAGTGGCCAGGGCAGCCACTTGACGGCGAAGGGTCGCTGGAGCTAGACCTCTAGAGAATCCTGCATGAAGGAACAGCAAAATATCTGGAACTCCTGCTGTTGTGGGATCCACGTGATGGGTACCGCACCATCTGGTAAAGGCAGTCCATGAGGCATTATAAATGCGAGTCGTTGATGGTCTTCTAGCCGCCTGAATGATGGAGATGACATCCTCCGATAGATGATCATGGAGCAGCTTTATGCGCTCAAATGCCACACGGCTAATCGCAGCCACTCTGGTTCCGGGTGACTCACTGCCCCTTGGGTCAAGACCACTTTGTCGGGTGGAAACTTCCACGGTGGTTCGACGGAGAGATTTTTGAGGTCCGCGAACCATTCTCGGCGGGGCCAATATGGAGCTACCAATAGAAGATGCGCCCGCTCCTGAATCGCCTTCCGAATTACTTTGGGAATAATCGGCAGAGGAGGAAAGGCATAAAGGAGCCCTTGAGGCCATGGACTCCGTAGAGCGTCCAGCCCTTCTGCGGCCGGAGACGGGTAACGGGAATAAAATCTCGGCAGTTGAGAGTTGGCGGCTGTCGCAAACAGGTCCACTATGGGCAGGCCGAACCTCCTCGACAGGTCTCGAAACAGGCCTGGATCCAGCTTCCATTCTGCATGGTCTATCTGGCCTCTGCTGAGCCAATCTGCCTCTCGATTCACATTCCCTGAAATGTGTTCGGCTTTTATTGAGGAAAGATGGATCTCTGCCCACGACAGAAGTCTCTCCGATTCCTGCATTAGAGTCCAAGAGCGGGTTCCCCCCTGCTTGTTGATATGGGCCTTGGTGGCCACATTGTCTGTCAGGATCAAAAGGTCCTGCTGATACACAAGATGTTGGAAGTGAAGGAGGGCGAACCTGACCGCCCTGAGTTCCAGCCAATTTATGTTGTGCTTCTTCTCGGCCGATGTCCAGACCCCTTGGGCTAGCTGGGCATTGAGATGGGCCCCCCATCCGTGCAGGCTCGCATCTGTGGTTAGAACCAGTCTTGTCGGGTCCAGAAAGGGGGAGCCTCTGCTGAGAGCAGGGGACAACCACCATCGAAGGGAGAGCCGGACCGGGGCCGGTACCGACACTTTGAAGAGGGACTCCGCTCGACCTTGCTTCTGAAACGGGAGCAGGAACCATTGTAGACGACGAAGATGTAGGCGAGCCCAGGGCACAATGTCTATGCAAGATATTAGTTTTCCCAGAAGTTTGGACAGAACCAACAGAGGGACCGTCCGGGTTAGCAAGATGTGAGTCACCAACTGATGAATGCTGGCCTGTCTCTCGGGAGACAGGAAGACCACACACTGCGTCGAATCGATTGTTGCCCCGAGATGCAGAAGACGAGTTGTAGGAACTAAATGACTTTTGGTAAGATTCAAGGTGAATCCGTGTTCCTGGAGAGTCTGGACCACCAGCTGACGGTCCTGCACCGCCCGGTCGGGTGACGTTGACAGGATCAATATGTCGTCGAGGTAGCATGCTAATCGAATCGGGACCTCCCTGAGAGAAGCTGCTACTGCCGCTAGTAGTTTTGTAAACGTCCTTGGGGCGGACGAAAGGCCAAAGGGCATGGCCCGATACTGGAAGTGATGGTTTCCAAAGGCAAACCGGAGGTACCGTCTGTGGGAGAGGTGAATAGGAACATGAAGGTACGCCTCTTTGAGATCTACCGATTGCATGAGATCTCCCCGCCGGATGCATCCTAGTAATGATTTGAGAGAATGCATTTTGAACCGACGGTATAAGATGTGTTGGTTGAGACGTCGTAGATTCAAAATACCTCTCCAACCACCCGAGTTCTTCGGAACTAGGAACAGCGTTGAATAAAAGCCGGTCTTGAGCTGGTCGGGCGGAACCTGCTCTATTGCATTTATGCGTAGCAGATGTTGAATCTCGTTTGAGAGTAGGAGCCGCTTGTCCGGAAGTGCCGGCCAAGGGCAATGAACATAAAAGTCCCGTGGGAGAGCGGTGAATTCCAAACATAGACCTTTGGTGACAGTTTGGACAATCCAGGCATCCAAAGTTGTAGCCGGCCACCGATGGGAAAAGGCCTGAAGTTTCCCACCGATTGGAGACAGGGCCGGTGAGTCACTTGCCTCTTCTGGCGTAGCGGGCAGAAGACGAGGACCTGAAGGGGCGTCTGGTGTTGCCTTGTCGACGACCACGGTCTCGAAAGGACGCCCGGTCGGAAGGTGGCTGGTACTGGAATTGTGATGGTCTGTAGTAAGAGGCGCCCCCGGAGCCTTGGTCCTGACGAAAGGGCTGCCGGGTATAAGGCACATAGCGCCTATCCTGACGACGAAAAGATGTAGGCAGAACCTTCTTTTTGTCCCGGTTCTCCACCAAAACGGGATCCAGTGAAGAGCCAAATAACGCTGGTCCTTTGTATGGAGCCGCCGTCAGGCGCCACTTAGACTTAGCATCAGCTCTCCAGTTGCGAAGCCATAACAGGCGCCTTGAAGAAACTGTTGAAGCCAAAGCACGAGATGCAAATTTAACGGCGTCCAAAGACGCGTCTGCCGAATATTCAGCCGCTGCAATGAGTTTAGCCAGATCTTGTTGCAGACGTGCGTCCTCAGGTGGAAGTCTGTCTTTCAATTGACGCAACCACACAAGCGAAGCCCGGTTGAAGAAGGATGATGAGGTAGAGGCACGGATGGCCCAAGCCGTCGCCTGGTGCGTCTTACGAAATGCCATGTCTGCCCGCTTATCTTCGAATTTGAGGCCATCCCCAGCTTCACCTACCAGAACAGAGGAAGATGTGAGACTGGCCACTGGTTCATCAATTGTAGGCAACTGTAGGAGGGCGTCCAGCACAGGAGCCGAAGCATAAAGCTTTTTGTCGAAAGAATTTGGACCAGAAAGTGAAGCGGGGTGATCCCATGGCTTTTGAATGACCTGGCAAAAAAGGTCAGGACACGGTACAAAGTCATCATCAGGTTGAGGCACATTGAATAAATTACTGTTAGGGCCTGTGGACACCGAAGCAGATGCCAAATTTGGGTTGTTGTCCATATTGGTGGCAGCCTTCGCTTTGCGTAGTAGAGAGCGAAATAAAGAAGGCTTAAATAAACCAGGAAAGGCAGGTTTGTCCTGGACCTCCTCCTCGTCATCAGACATCTCAAAGTCCTCCAGGATCTCATCCTCACGAGCCTGTTCAGGCTCTAGGCCATAAGAAGTAGAACCATGATGTTGCCCACAAGTAGGCTGATTATGACATGAAGCCGTAGGAACACCAACAGGAGCCGGAAAGGCAGCAGAGGCCTGCTGAAACCCCATTTGAAACATATGAGACATTGCCTGAGTAAAAAAGGATTGAAAGTCCATAGGCTGAACAAAGGCAGGGCCCGCTTCGGGCCGTAGACCAGCTGCAGTAGGAGTAAACGTAGCCTCAGGGGCAGGTCTAGACACTTGAGACAGGTGACTGGCCTCACTAGAAGACCTTGACCTAGTCCTAACTCCTGATTGGTTAGTGTGGCATAATGGTGTCCCCTGAGAGGTGGAAGGGGCCTCCCCACACCCCTCACCAGAAAGTGGATCCTCCTCAATGGGGATTTCAGGGTTACAAGACACCTCTTGGTGTGTACTTTCCTGCACTGTTGTGATCTGTTGTTTGGCCCTGGCAAATCTTTTTTCTAGGGCATTGTGCCTGCGCTGGGCATCTTTATCAGCCTTAGAAGACCTGGTGGATTTTGCAGTTTTAGAATGCTTAGACTTCTTCCCCTTGACCTGTTTTGGGGAAGGTGCTGGGGTAGGAGAAGGGCTATTATCCAAGTCAGAGGAAAGGGCCACTTCCTCCATATTGCTCATATTATCAGTTCGTTCACAAGGCCAATGATCACACAAAAATTTCAACTACACAGAGAATGTCTGTTGTAGAAATCAAGAATAATATTATTGCTAGTATTATTATTATTATTTTTTTTTTTATTTTTTTTTTTTTTAATTTTTTAATTTTTTTTTTTTTTTTTTTTTTTATAAAATAAGACCCGCAATCAAATCAATAAAAATTTATCCACCAAATTGAATAACCAGGGTAATTGATCAGGAATATATACACAGCCCCTTCTCTCTCTCTTTTTTTTTTTTTTTTTTTTTTTTTTTATCTATGTAAATCAATTAAGCAATAATTCAATAAATTGATGCAAGTACTTCCCTGAACAGCTGCAGACACCTCTCTTCAAGCGGGTGGTAAATGCAGGAAACTTTTGGACCGCGTCCACTCCTGCCAAGAAGCCAGCGACCCTGGAAAGCAAAGCCCAGGTCGCGGTGTGCAAAAACGGCAGCGCAAGTCAGCGGGTGACCAACAGCTCTCAAGATGGCGTCCCGCAATGGCGTTTTCTCTCTCTGGTCGCGGGCCAGGCGAAACAAAGCGCCTACGGCTGGACCGAAGCTGCCTCCAACAGGTGACAATTAGGAACAACGAGGGGAGAGTATGCCAGCCGGCAGGGACTCTGGCCCCAACACCTGTGTGCGATACTGATTTCTTCAATCCAAAAGCGGCAAAGGCGGGAAAAAGGGAAGCCTGGCAATCGCCGAAAAATCAAGCCGCTAAAGGCGGCCGGAGCCCCGAACCGCCGTTTCGCGCCTGCCAGCTGTTTAAACCAATGCAGGGAAGGTATAAAGCACAGAGAACGAAAGACATAGAAATAAATCACAATAAAGGTAAAAGGAGAGGAAAAATAGAAGAATAAATCACAGAGAATAGACACCCTGAATGCTTTTGCAAATGGCTGAGTGAAAAGACTGAGGAAGGAGCAGGAAGTAGGGGCGTATCCAGCTCCAGAGGGTTTGATTGACACCCAGCCATTGCGAATGGGAGTGAGCAATACCCATACTGAGGAGTGTCTGAACAGCGAGGAGGAAAAACACTTTTGCCTGTAAGAACATTTAGGTCTACAACAAAAGTAAAAAAAAAAAATCCTCCATTTTATTCTCTGTGCAAATCGAAACACCGAGGTTTGTGTTTGGACATATACAACCTGAAGCCAACTGTTTCATGCAATGGAATGTTTTTCACGTCGTAACTATGCACCACCTTCACTTCTCTGTCAATTTCCTAAATACATGGATTGACATTTCTTGTCTTCTTATTAGCATGAACTCATTTTCCCCATTCCAACTTCTTTGAACAAATGAAATGGTTTCATCTCTAGGTCTCAAATTATTAGTATTTTAGCCTTCTATTGTGATTCCAACTGTTTTTCAATCTTGCCAATCTTCTAATGTCTTAAAATATATGGGGATGATTATATACTTTTGCCCCATTCAATTCCGTGGTCTGAACCCTCTCCTTTTCTTATTTCAATCCTTACAATGGTTTCTGGTGTCAGGCCTGGAAGCCAGCTTTTGTATTAGGCCTTCAGACCTACCACGTTTACTACTGTGGGAAATTGGGAGGGGGGATTGTATGGAGCATGGGTGATATATAGTCATAATAACATTCCTTTCTCAAGAAGTCAAGGACAACTTGCCCTGCACCTGGAAGGCTGGAACTGGGAGGCATCTCCAGGTGGGACGATGTTTGATTGAACCATGTGATGACTTGTGGGTGTTCATCAGGGATTTGAATGTTTCTTTGTGTGGAAAAAACCTGCAAACTTTCAGATTTGGGTTTTCCAGATGTGCCAATGTGACATCTCTAATAAAATGTAACTTTGAGGAAACTCAAGCTTTGGAGTTTTGTTTTGTTGGGGGGTATTACTTGGAACCCTAACATCTAGATCATTATAAGGTACGCAAAAGAATCCTCAGAAGATAATCCTCAGAAGAGAAGAAGAAGCACAGTGGCACACAGGTTAGCCCTAAGAAATTTCACATTCTTTTGACTTTACACTGTCAAAAGTTCCTGCTGCAATAAAACAAAACAAACAAAATAATAAATCTTTATATATACTCTTGCTCTCTCCACTGTCTACCCCACATTAGCTGTCCGATTTTATGTTACTCCACCTTTAATGAAATATTTGCATTTATTTGGCATTTTTCTCTCTGAAAGGCTATATTCTTTGTAAGATCATACACAAAACTTAGTTTAGCATTAGTAGTCTGGTGTGGTAATTTCCATGTTCTCCTTCATCTTCTTTCAGATATATGGATATATACATCAAACTTTCCTGATATAATATCATCAAACTTTGGCCATATAATATTGTTCCATATTTATTAACACTGGTGTTAGCACTTTAATGGTCTTTTCTTCAACAACTTTAAATAGCCCAGAGTTATCCATCTAGCTAATACTGATGTTGATAAACATTATTTTAATAGATATGAACATTTATTGGGTTAGAGTTGAGAAGATACACTAATGTCCCTTTTGAACATCACTGTTTCTTCATTCCTTTGTATGAAGTTATGCCCTGAATTGTCATACAATTTTCTGATTTAACGTGGCTCATTTCAATACATTTATTACAACATAATCCCTTATACCTTCAATTGGTCAGTCATTTCATTACCTCCAGATCTACTCATGAAGGCTTAAGTGTTCTTCCCCAGTGACCCTTTCTGTCTGAGGAACCCAGCATCTGGCATCTAAACTTGTTTAATCATTTCAACTATGGCCGTTTTTTGTTTTGGCAGCAATTCAGAACTGTTTGCTATTGTCTTATTCCATAGGTAGATATGAAATTCCTTCTCCTAGGTTGGTTGGCTGGCTACTCATGCTTGTCTTTACAACAACCCTTAATTAAACTTAGTCTTCCTCTCCACTTTTGAGTTTATTAGCAACAGTGATCCCACCAGCATGGGGTCACTGAAGATTGTGAGTTCTATTTCTGCCTTAGGCATGAAAACCAGCTGGATGACTTTGGGCCAATCACTCTCTCTCAGCCAATACCAGGCTCAGGAGACAAGCTGGTCAGTCAGTTCCTGTCACAATCAATGTATCAAACTCAGTTGATCTGGAAGAAAAAAAAAGAGGACCCTACACTTGTAGAAAAATGTTAGGAAGAAAAAAGTGTATACTATTTTTTTAATAAAGACTAAGTGTCAGAACTAATAAGGTAGTCTGAAACCCTAGAGACAAGTTTTGAAGATGATGAGTATACAGCCTAAAATTGAGGTTGATTCCCATTATTTTTTTACACAGACTTTGCAAAGAAATAAATTGAAGCATCAATGGGGCACTAAGGATAAGTGAACAGGGATACTAAATTCCTTCTTGCTAGCCAACATTCTTCGCCCTCTGCTAAATAGGGTTTTCCCCCTCTGAAGAAAACACATATTAGCAATGACTGCTTCCCCAATTTATATCCTTTCTGCCTAAAAATGGGCAAAGCTCGTATTAGTAAGGAAAGTGACACACTCTTATTCATAAATTACTCTTACATGCACAACCTTCCACGTTCATGTTAAGAAAGCACACAGCAAGTGATTACTTCATAATACCTTGCAACATCTTGGCCTGCAGGCACATGACACAATTATACTTCTTGACCCTGTATGCTCCTGTGTGGATGAAAGAATGCCAAGGAAACATCTCTATGCTATTCTGGGATATTAGAAAAACAACCAATAAATCCACATCAACAAAGACAAGGTTCTCTGTGTGTATTCAACACAACTGAATGTCAAAAGCCTAGCATTTTCTGGAGAAGACCAGTTAACATTAGCCATCCCCAATCAGACCTTCCTCCATCTATGCTAGAACCGCATCCCATAGAATCTCCAGTTTCAACAGCCAAAGACCAAAATTCGGTCAAAACAAGAGAAATATAATCCATGTGGTTCAACCTAAATACTGTTCTGTTGTTATGTTTCTTTAGGAAGTTGCCATATCAGCTTTAAGACAAAAAACTTAATTTATTCTGAGACAGGCAGATAGTTGGATGATAGAAAGATGATAGCTGGCTAGCAAGATAGATAGGCAGATGATAAATAGTAGATAATATCCACTCAAAGTTACAGATAATACCCTATTAACTATTCAAGGCCAGCTCAACATCTATCACATTACCATAAGAGAGGGGACTGGTGATTGGGCTACTGAATCAGGCCAGTTGTTGACAATAGAGGGTCTAGTCTAGGGGTTGGCAACCTTAAACACTCAAAGAGCCACAAAGATCCCAACCGGAAGCCCCAGTTCAATTCTGGAGCCAACCGGAAGTCGTCGTCCGTCCCCCCCACCCCCGGTCCTCCCCCAAATCTCCTCTTAGCATGGCATCCTTTTTCCTCTGCCGACTGGAAGTTGGTTCCCCCACCAAAGAGTCTCCTCTTAGTGCGGCATCCTTTTTCCCCTACCTGTCCTAACCGAAAACCCTATCAATTGTGGAGCTGACCAGCAATAGGGAGCCGCAGCAGAGGGATGAAACAGCCACATGCGGCTCCAGGGCCATGGGTTGCTGACCCCTGGTGTAGTCACTCAATAGATCAATGTTATTTTTATTGATGTCACAAACTTTAAAGGCAGGGAGAAGAGTAGCTTGGTTCTATAGTCAATAGGTTGTAATAGTCAAATGTGGAGACCCTCTAACAGCAGCTGTTATTTAACAAGCTTCTTTCAAATTTGGATTTGCCAAGTGCTCACCTATTAGTGGACTTATTTAGCAAGTAAAAAAGCATCCCTCTAACCCATGGCACATTTAGACAATACCAAAGTAAGCAGACAAAAAATTTCCTTTAAATAGATGCTTTTTTCAAGAATCAAGATTTTTTAGTTTAAGGTAGGCAAAAACTATGGTAACTAAAATTACAATATGCATATTTTAAAATAAAATACATTTTACTCTGCTTCTAAACTCTGGTCATGAATTCTTATTTCTGTATATTCCATTAAATCAATCATGCCCTGATAGATAGAGTAGCCTTCCACAATTTGATTTTCTTCAAATTACAACTCCCATCAGCTTTGGTCAGCATGATCATCACTGGATGTGACCAGAAGATTTCATATATGATGTTTGGATGGGGCAAGGTTGGAAAAGAATTGAAATCAGCTTACCTGCATACACGGTATTCATGAAGGAAGAAAAGCTTTGATCTGCACTTCAGAATAACTTCAGTTTAGCAATACAAGGAGAACTGAGGCTGAAATCCCAATTTGTTTGCATTGTTTATAAGCTTTAAATTCCGTGTCCTTACGTAGATGAGAGAATGCATGTACAACTCTGAGGTTTACTGTAGCTTGTCTTTGCAGGAAGTAAATAGGGATTCCCCAAAGGGAACCAAATTTGAAGGCTGTCTGAAGATCTCTAAGACAAATTGTCACCAGATAAGACAGCACTGAATCAGATACAAGAACCAGTCTGAAAATTACACTAACCCAAGCTCTGATTTAGCCATAGTTTGTGGAATAAGCAACAATGCCTATTTTCAACTCATTAAGTGAGCAATCATGGTTTACAGGCTATAATGGATGGGTTTTTATATCATACAAAATCAATTATATTAACCATATTATGGCCTAGGGCAGTGATGACTAACCTTTTTGCCGTCACATGCCAAAAGTGGGGAGGGGGAGTGCGGAGGGGTCGCGCACACGTGTGCCCACCCTCATAATTCAAAGCACCCCACCTCCTGCGCTCCCACTGCTTTTGGCATGCAATGGCACGGTGGGCCCAGTAGGCCTGTTTTTCCCTCTCCCCAGGCTTTAGAGGCTTTCTAGGAGCCTGGGGAGGGCGAAAACGGCCTTCCCCACCCCCCTGTAAGCCCTCCAGAGGCTGGAAACAGCCCGTTTCCCAACTTCCAGTGGGCCCGGAAAGCCCCAAAATCAGCTGGCCAGCATGCGCATGCGCACTGGAGCTGAGCTAGGGCAACGCTTGCATGCCCACAGATATGGCTCGGAGTGCCACCTGTGCCATAGGTTTGCCATCATGGGCCTAGAGTGGTGAATTTCCATATTAACATTATTCAAAAGAACAACTAACGAAGACATTGCTATTATTTTTACACTTTATATTTAGAGTTGGAAGACCAGTATTAGGATCGTGGAAAGTGTGTGCACATTTGAAATGTCTTTTTGGATGAGCTGGCTTACTTAATCAAAAATAAAGGAACATAGTTCTTATAGGTTTTGGATGTATTCCAAAAAACATACTCTCATCTCATCATATAGTGAATGTTTAGGAAATATGGAGCAATGAAGAAAGTAACAGATTTAAAACTGGAAAAAAATGGATTGAGCCCTTGCATCAATGATGCTCACAGAGTAACATTATGGTCAACTATTAACTTTCACTCAAATTTATCCATCATAATTATTGAGAAAGATAGAATAGGTATAATTCCTTGAAGAGACAACAACGTTCAAATTATAGCCATTTATTTGGAATTTATGAATGATTTTTTTTACCACACAGAACTCACAGATTATGGCCAAATTTGCATTACAGAAATAATACAGTACATATAAAATATGAAAAGGTTAGTTTGCTTCCACAAAGACTCAAGTGAACTACCCGCAAAGCAACATTACACTATTTGCTACTAGGAGCAAAGTGAAATGGCCATATTATTACACTACACTAAATCAGGCTGGTGCTCCTGGAAGATCCAAGAACTGGAAAAAGTTTCTACTGATTACTGGACACTCTTAAAATTGCCACCTCAGGTTTTTAAGGTGAGACAGAGATTCATCAAGACAAAGTTAAGTTGCCTTGCACAGATCAACCATTTATTGCAATACTGTATTGTAGGACCTGAAGTTTAGTAACAAATTAACACTGAAATATTCTATCCACAATGTATTGTGTAAACTATTATATATCTTGCTCTATTGCTTTACTCTGAATCCTAACTATGACTAAGGAAGTGCCAAGTTTGCACTTGACCTTTGTGTCAAGTATTTCTAGAACATTTTATTACAATCTGCAAATTGGCATTACATCTCAGAACTTTCCCACCTCTTTTTATGCAGTAGAAAATCCATGAGATCTCCTTGCTGTAAACCAGGAAACAGAAAATATTTGCAGGAATAATTTGTAGTTCTCCTTTGTGAATGCTAATACTCAGGAAGTTAACTCCCACAAAAGTTTGGAGGAATATCTCTCTAAACAGGAAAGTAAGGAAAGTTCCATTGTTAGTTCCATGTCTTTAAAGTTTAGAGAATTCTTGCTGCAGATACAGGCTGTCAGCAGCAAATTCTGATTTATGGTTTTAAAATCCTCCATGTTTGACTTAAAAGCTTGTTTAATTAGCACAGCTGATTATCACAATTTCAGTATTTTTTTAAATAAAAATATTTTAGCCTTGGGCCATTCAAACTTCAAACACCTAATTCATATGAAAAAAAAATGTATTTACTCAATAAAATTTGAGCAAGGAATAGTAAACTATCCAACCAAATCAAGAGGATGCACAAAGGATATTAACAACAACTCCAACAGAAAACATACCTTACCTACAGGCTAGTAATAAGAGATACATTTAATAATAACAGATACATTCAAAACTGTTCATCATTCAAGGGCCACCCAAAATTACTTATAAAAGAATTATCAGCAAAACAAACATAGAAATTAACAATACCATTTTTATTAACAGAACCCAAGTGTTAAATGTTGTAGAAAATACTTTTCTATATAGGAGGATTGTCATAATCATGTTAACAGTTATATTAACTTAAAAGTTTGCTGGGACACTTTTTTGCACTTATTTAACGCAATCTGCAAATCCCTGCTTTATTTAAATAATAAGAAAATGTATAAAGCCAGAATTGAGAAGACCATAACAGACAACTTCTGCAAAGAACTGAGGAAACAGTAGCCCACTTGATTATCTGCTGCAAGATCTCACAGACTGATTACAAAAAACTGCATGACAAAGTAAACAATGGTCCACTGGAAAATCTGCAAGAAATATCATTTGCCTGTAAGCAAAAACTGGTGGACCATAAAATAGAGAAAGTAACAGAAAACAAAGACGCTAAAATCTTCTGGGACTTTAGAATTCAAACAGGCAGACACCTGCCACATTAACATCCCAGACTTAACAACTGTTGATAAGAAAGACAAAAAGGTCTGGATAGTGGACATGGCAGTACCTAGAGACAGCAGAATAGAAGAGAAAGAACTGGAGAATGTAACAAAATACAAAGACTCGCAAACACAAATTGAAAAACTATGGCAAAGGAAAGCAAAGGTAGTAACAACAGTAATAGGCACAAAATTGGGTGTAATCCTGAAACAACTGGGGCACTGCTTGAATGCCATCGGCATTGACAAAATCACCACCAGTCAATTACAAAAGTCAGCTTTACTTGGAACAATTTACATCCTGCAACCATACCTTTAACACCATCGAACATCAACATCTGCCTATCCTAGGTTGTGGGGAAGGATTGGATAGGTGGATAAAAATGTAAAATCCTGTACTGACAGTGCACACAACAACAACAACAACAACAACAACAACAATAAAGAGACAGACCTTCCTAGCTCCTTACCTTACACCTCTCCCTACCCAACTTGCATATTAATATCTCAGAGTATTTTTTTCAGAGTAATTAGTTTATATCTTCATGTGCAACACAGTTGGTTCAGAATCATGTGACGTTTGTGATATGCTACAATTTTCTATATTTGGGCTAATAATTGGCAGTGATATTGTGACAATCCCAAATTTGATTTCAAAACAAATTTTAGACATTGAAAGACAATTTCATAGGATAGGAAGATTCATCTCTGCAGCTCTGTCAACGGTCTTCATTCTGAAATGATCCAGATTGTCATTATTCATGATCAGTATTAATGCTTTACAGGTCTGCACTATAATCAATGTGCTCTATTTTTAAATAGAAATAAAATCTTTTTGTTTTTTAAGGAAACCTCTGCAATGTGAATTTTTCTAGCATAACCACTCCCTTCCCTAAAAAGAATTGTTTCCAGTGGTTCAAAGGTGTATGACTAAGACAGCAATAAAATAGTTTAACATTAATTTTCTGTCTTGGTGGCAGGGTGAAATTGCATGTGGACAGGAAATAGTATACTCAGAATTATCAGAGAACTATGTCATCATACAATTCAACTCTGTTATACACCCTTGCATACCAAAATTTACTCCGTGTGTTGCGGGTACACTCCTTCTGCACTCAGGTTAGAAAGAAAAGATAAAGTCATGAAAGTTCTTGTTCTTGTTTACTTCACATTTGTTTCAGGGAAGATTACACACAATAGAATTTGTCCTACATTGTCCTTTGTGAGAGAAGGTTTTTCCTCAACCTATTACTCCCACCATCCTCAACAGGGGACCTTGGAGGGTGGTTAGGACAAAAGATCGCAGTACATTTTATTTCATTCTTTCAGAATCCTTACTCTCCTGCACTGATCTTTACTTTTTGCTTTGGAATGATGAAAATCATAGCCCAACACATTTTAATGGGTGTTGGATTGAATTGTACAGTAGCAGTCTTACTCCAAAGAATCTACTCTGAATTTTTGGACTATAGTTTGGTCATGCTGGGTGGAAACAATGGGAATTATAATCCATTACTAGAGGAGCATACTATGTAACATGAACAGGAACTCATGATCTAGTTTTAAAGAATCTTCTTTCTCTCAATCTGACCCTTCTATTTGTATTTCAGAAGAAATAACAATCAGGGGTCTCCTCTGGGCCATGGAGTGTTAGGAACTGGGCTGTACAGTTGGAGGTGAGTGGCAGGTGAGCGAGTGAAATTGAAACTATTCTCCCCAAAATTTTCTTCCATGAAACAGGCCCCTGGTGCCAAAAGAGTTGGGGACTGCTGATGAACAGCATTATTGTAAAAAAATTTAACATATGTTCATAAATGACAATTATAGGTAGTTTTTGACTTAGACCACAATTGAGCTCAAAATTTATGTTGCTAAGTGAGACAGTTAAGTGACTTTTGTGCCATTTAACAACCTTGGTGGCCACGATTGTTAAGTAAATTGCTGGAACTCTTAAATTACTAACACGGTTGTTAAGAGGATCTGGCTTCCCCATTGACTTTGCTTGTCAGAAGGTTGCAAAAGGTGATCATATGACCCTGGGACACTGCAACTGACATAAATATGAGTCAGTTACCAAGCAACTGACAAGTGAATTTTTATCATGTGACCACGAGGATGCCACAAAGGTCATAAGTGTGAAAAACAATTGTAAGTCCTTTTTTTCCACTGCTGTTTTAACTTCAAATGGTCACTAAATAAACTGTTGTAAAATGAGCACTACCTGTAGTGATGCTAATAGTGGTAATAATATACTTATTATTACCCACTGCTTTTTATCAATGAAAGAGTTACTTTTATCTACTGAATCAAGATTTGGATTAAATGTGTTAATTTAATTGTTTGCTGACTTCTGAAGACCCAGCTAGAGGATACTCATCATATGGCTCTATTTCAGTTTGGGATTTCAGCAAAATAGTGTAATCAATAAGACTTTAGATGAAGGGCCACATAAGAACTGCATGAGCCTGATTAGTACTTCTGACTTTCTCAGCAGCTTTTAATATCTATAACAGGACACTGGTACCCTCCCAGTTTGCCTGATTTTGGCACTGGAGTACTAGTTCTATTGAGCGAGTCTAGAAGAAGGGCTAGAGGATACTGTTGATCTGAAGTGGCCCAAATCCATCTTAAAGAGTTCTATTTATGACTATTACATTTTTTGTATTTATGTGAATTCACTGAAAGTTATATGGTACCTAGCAGTGAAGTACATCATAAATGCTGTCATCATTTAACTCTACTGCTGCATGTCACTAAATGCCAAGGCACAGGCTACATAAAAGTGAACAAGCTGAAAATTGTCAGGCGCAAACAACTAGACCCACACTTGAAGAGTTCAATTAGTTGTTTTATTGCTCAAGACTATACACAGGAACTTCTCAGACTAATGGTTTGCAGTTGAGTGAGAGTAGATAAGTTTCAATAGCATTGGGAGAGTAGGGGTTGGACTTTGCCCCCTTGTGTCCACATAGAGATTCTAGACTAAGCCCCCATTTGACTCCTCCCCCTGGCTCTGCCAGTCTCTCTCCTACAAAAGTATATTCCTACAATATGTCCACACAGTAGCAGCACGACCTCAACCCCTGCCGTCGGCCATCTATTTCAATTTTGTAAAATAGTAGATTTGGAGATTGGAATTAACCTGTTCTAGGAAGGATTGTTCCCTCTTTGCAGAAAATATGATCATGCCATCTGCAACTACTTCTGCATTAAATTTCCAATGGTAGCAAGAAGCACGTGTTTAGGTATCCCAGTTTAGCGTTATTGAACTGATGTAATCTGGAAACAGTTTTCCAAACCTGGGCTATACCACAACACACTGCAGTGTGTTCTGTGTGAAGGCTACATATTCAGAAGCTTTGATAGAATATGGAACTAAACTGATAAGTGGTGCATGGCATCATAATACAGGTAGTCCTTGACTTACAACAGTTCATTTACTGACCATTTGAAGTTACAATGGCACTGACAAAAATGGTTTATGACTTTTTCACACATATAATCTTTGTGGCATCCCCATGGCCACATAATAAAAATTCAGGTGCTTGGCAACTGATTCATGACATTTGCAGTATTCCAGGTTCATGTGATCACCTTTGTGACTTTCTGACAAGCAAAGTCAATGGGCAAGCCAGATTCACTTAACCACTGTGTTACTAGCTTAACAACTGCAGTGATTCACTTAACAACTGTGGCAAGGAAGGTCATAAAATGGAGCAAAACTCACTTAACATATGCCTCACTTCGCAACAGAAATACTGTATATATATAACTATCCTCTAAAAAGAATCCTTTTTTTCTGCCAACTGTCCCACATCCGATTACCATTTCCAGTGTTTAAAACACAAAAAATGCAGGGTGAAGAGTTTCTGAAAACTGCAGTCCTGATACATATGATTAGATAATCTGCTATGGAATTTACAGGATATCTGAGGCAGGGCAATGGAAACCTCCATGAAAGTAAAAAAGAGCAGTGTGGAAGACAATGGAGTTAAGTATTGCAACATTTAAATTTCTTTTTTACAATCTCTTATTGAATAACTCACAGCAGTCTTCTACAGAACACTAGTGTTTCTAGGCTTCAAAACCACAGTTTTCGATTGATGATTCCTATTAAGGAAAAGTGCTTCTCACTCTACTTAATTTTTTTCTTAATATGCCAAGAACATTGAACTCACAGCTTAGGCAAGGTCTCCAAACCCTACAGGGTACAAGTTTGACACAAAAGTTACAGACCTAGAAGTGATTTCAACATTTGGTAATTATGTAAAAGTACTTCTGAGCAAAGCAGGCTTTTTTCTATTTATGCCTCTAGCATTTGCTTGCTCTGATACTGCCTTTTTGCACTGAAAAGCTCAGAAGCGTAAATATGTTGCAACTGGTTAATAGCCCTTTAAACTTTGATCTCTGTCTTACCTCTGTGAATTTTTTCCCCCTTCTCCTATTTCCATGGTATTTCTATGTCTTATCACCATCTGTTTCTCTGCACTTTATTTATCTCATGTTCTGGATATAATTAAGGAACTATGTACACAGTCCACATATTTACATCTACCTGAATCTTTCTGAAAAACCTAGAAGGCCTTTGTACTTTAAAAAAAAATGTGATGGAAAATAGCAGCTGCCTCTTCCAAATGATTCCAATTCATCTCTTAAAAAACAATCCCACATGGCTGAGCAGAAGACCAACTTCCAACTGCCTATTAGGAACCAGGGAAGTCAAAACCAGGATTAGCTTGGACCATCATCACCTCATTCTAAGTAAGACAGAGTCACAAATGCATTTTAGCATCACCTTCTTTCAGATCAAAAGTGGAATCATGAAATATCAGTACTGTCTCAGATAACTGTCTCCATTGCCTTTGAGAACCACAATTCAGAGATCTACACAATTATCATTCCTTATACTAGCCCACATTGGGATTATATGACAAATTTTCCCCCCCCCCCACACCCAAAGAATGGGGCTTTTGATAAGTATTTGATAGTCTCCGGTTTTTTTCAAGTGGTGCTACACAGAATTCCATGGAAGCATATCAGCAATTAGTTCATAATGGTTTCCCAAAATTAAAATAAGCATAAAGACAATATGTTCACCTACTCTAATATATCCTTCAAAATGGGCAGTGATGGAACCCCAATGGTTAAATATGAGTGACAAGTAAGAAACAAAAAAGATAATACCAATACATGAACAGGGGGAAGAGTTAGAGTTCTGGCAATATTTCATCCTGCTGATTTCATTCATTTAGATATGTAGTTTCAAGCAAGACCACAACAAAAATATTTCATTTATCCAGATCCAAACAATTTTTGCTCCATTAAATAAGTGGGGGGGGGGAGGATTATTTTTACACATGCTCTCTATATTTAGATAGGTTCAGTGGTGGGTTCTACTGGTTTACCCCGGTTCAGGCAAATCAGTAGCAGCAACAGCAGGAAGCTCCGCCCACCCATCTGGACATCATCAAATTAGATCTGCGCATGCGCAGAAGTGACGTACGTGCAAACGAACCAGTAGCAAAGGTAAGTGAAACCCACCCCTGGATAGGTTGGATTAACAAAGCAAAGGAGCAATCTGCACTAAGATACTGGACTGTCAAGACAGCTGGTGTGATGTAGAAGTTAAAAGTGTTAGGAGATTCAGGTTCAGGATCATTTTCAGTCATTAAACCTCACCGGGTGACCTTGAATTACTTCTTCTCTAAAGTATTCCAGCCCAAATTACCTCACAGATTAGCCTTTTGTGAAAAATAATTGGGAGATGGGAGTACTACAGAATGTACTTAAGATACTGAAAGAACAGCTGAAGATAAATCTACTAAGTAAATAAAAACTAAATATCTTAAAAACTGTGGCTGTACCATAAAATCTAATATGTAAACTATAATATGTAACACAGTTATGGCTTTCTGAAAAAGTCATGGGTAACTGGTTAGGAATTTTGTTGTAATTTTCTGAAACTGGAAAAGTGTGAAATGGTGATTGATGATTTCTGGACTTGACAATTGAAAAAAGATTGAATGAGGAGCTGAAAGTATTATTGTAATGTTAAGGAGGGACAAAGATAATGAGCTTATCATCATCATCATTTTAGCTATTGTCTATCCACTGCAAGATGAAGGCCTCTTTCGCATGTTTCCAACCAATATGGTCCCATGCTTTCTTTTGCCAATTGGGCCCGCAGGTGCCTTCTTTAACTATCTCCTCTTTCTTTAATCGTATTCTTTCCTCTTTTTTCTTTCTTTTCTTTATATACTTCTCTTTTGTCTTTTTAGCTATGTAAAAAACTTTTAATAAACTTTAAAAAGGATTGTTATTTTCTGTAGCCTTAAATTAAAATTAAATTAAAAATAAAATTACATTTGTCCTTGCTACAATACTACTTAAGAAAAATCACGAGAGCCCAATATAAGGTCTTCTCTTGCTCAACAGGTTGACCAGCAGCTAGAAAGAATGGAGCACAACTCAAAGAACCTTTTCCACAATCCTCAGGGCAGCTCTGCAGTAATCCACAGCAGACATGCAGCAGCAATGCCTCTCCATTCAGGCCTATGTGGAAAGTGTTCCCCTGAAGGCAGTATGTCTCTTTTTGAAGAAATAAATGTTGTAAAGGTCTTGATTCAAAAACTGTTCTTTGAATTTTGGTCATGCAGTGATGAAATCTGCCTTAACTGCAGGTTTATCTGCAAGATTATCTTCTCCTCTCCTTTCCTCTCCTCTCCTCTCCTCTCCTCTCCTCTCCTCTCCCCTCCCCTCCCTACTTACCTACCTATCCATACACATATACACAGGGCCACGAAGCTCCCTCTTAGAACACAAATATTTCTCAAAAATGTTGGTTCTGACGAATGACAAAAACATGGGAACAGATGAACATTCCACATGAACAAACTGCTAATATTAAAATGTTTTTGATATTGTATCATAATACATATAAGAGTTAAAGTTAAAACCCAAATGGATTAAAACATATTTTTTACCTTTCCCAAAAATTGCTGACACAAGTATATAAAAATTAAAAACCATGCAACAGCAATTTGACTCTGCAAATGCTTGAATGCTTGCTCCTTAAAAAAAAAAACCCTTAACATAGCATCTCTATAGTGACTCAAGCAATTAGAATTATTTCCATATGACTCAGGTTATTGCAGTATAAACAAACCTTGTTTCCCTAGCGCTTTATCTGAGGGATTAAAGTTTCTTTTCTCTTTTAGAGATCTGAAAATACAACCACTATCTGTTGCGTACTCTTACCACAATTGCAACAAGTCATGTGGACTCTCAGTTAGGCAGATATAAAGCAACTGAGTCACCAAGCAATTTGTTCTTATTGTTAAAACCTAAAAATGTGAATGGTGCCCACTTGTAATATTTCAGACAGGGAGTCCAGCACTTCACAGGATATGAGAATGGATAGAAAGTTCCAAAACCAAGCATAACCAATCGTAACTGGCTTGCCTAAAGACAGCACAGTGAGCGCGTCCATCAAAAGAAGAGAAGGAGCTGTAAAGTCTAAAATGTTTGAAGCTTGGTTCAAGAGTTCATCTACAGTATCTGCCTCTCAGAAGATGTCTCTCAGAACCACTATTATTAACTGTTTCCCCAGCAAAAAGAAAAACAAAATACTTCAAAGTATTCCCTCCTGCGAGGAACAAATGAAGAGAGCATCTATATCAGAAAGAAGACTTTTAAAATAGATCCATATTGACATTTCACAATGTATTAGTTCAGACAACTACATGCATACTAAAGGAGAAAATTTGAGGCCACAAATTTTGACTTAACCAATGTGTCTCCAGTAAGAAATTGGTTCATATTCAGGCTCTGCAGCAGTAGCACAAACCTCTGTCTAACCACACACAAGCTAACGAAGTTCACTCATACATACACATTTATTTCTAGACAGAAGTAGATCCAGCATAGCAGATTTGCTTAGGAAGACCAAAGTTCACCTCCTGATTCAGCCATGAAGCTCACAGGATGCCCTTGAAAAAGTCACTGTCTCTTGACATAATTTATACAACAATGGGGATGTGAATACTATGGGGTAAGCCCATACTTAGTACCATGCACTCCACTCCTTGAATGCAATAAGGGCAAAGTCCAAATGTACACATATGCACAAATACTTTTCAGGAGTCCACACCTCCACAAAGAAAGGGACTGTTCCTGGCTCACGTATGCAGTTTTGCATACAATTGATTCAAGCAATTACAAATACTGAAATAGCTGACCCTAACTAGTTCACCCTCACTCCCATCCTCAGCCTATTCTCCATCAGTCTTTTTCATCCACTCTGCTGAAACTTATCACTATTCTTTCCTAGCACACTGCCTACCAAACCAAATATGCTTACTCTAGGGTTTAGGTTAAACCCTAAAGTCCATAGATTTGAGTCATATTGACTCGTGATGATTGCCTGAACAAGTCCCTGCGTTTTTCTTTGCAAGAATTTTACAAGTATTTTGCCATTGCCTGCTTTTGGGGGCTGAGTGTGTATGACTGGCCCAAGGTCACCCAGCTAGCTGCCTGCCTACTTAAGGCAGGACTAGAACTCAGATTTCTTAGGGTTTAGCCGGATACCTTAACCATTACACCTAACTGGCTATCACATAAATATGAGGGGGAGGGAGAGGGACTCTCAAATAAGCCTGAACTGATTTCATGTCACAGAAAGCACTTTCACACCACGTTTAAAATAATGCTCCCTGAAGAGCAGTTTGCTCATCCAAACAACAAAAGGCTGCATTATAAACACTCCAACGGAGGGATGTGACAGCCTGAACGTGAAAATCAGGCAAGTGTGAATCAGCCAGTTAATGTAAGCAAAATAACCACGAAGTTTCCCCTAGCCTTCTCAAATCTAATTAAAGTTCATGCATCCGAGCGTTAATCAACAATTGCACAGCAATCTAGTGCGTGGGTAGAAATCCTACACATGCCTCTGAGAACCAGGGTTGCAAAATCAGCAATTCACCCCGGCATGTGAAAACCAGACCCCCCAAAAAGGCCGCCCCTTCCCCGTTTTCAAAGACAGGAGTAGGTGTAGCGAGAGAGGCGGGGGGGGTGTTTGTCACTTACTTTCTCCTTCTTGGTTAAAGAGACGCTGCCACCGCCGCCCTCCCCTTGTTCGCCACACTTGTTGAGTTTCTTCTGTCCGGCTCCGCCAATTCCCGGCGGGCTCCAGGTGATGGGGACGCCGCTGCCGCCCTTACCACCTTCGTTGCTTTCTATTTTGATTAGCCGGTGCTTGGGGGAAATGTACTTGACCGACGCGGAGTCGGGCGGGGTGGCAGCGCGGCGTTCGCTGTGGCTGCGGAAGAGCTGAGGCGAAGCCGAGGCCGTCGAGGGAGTGGGGACGGAGGCGACGGCGGCGCTGCTCCCGCCGCTGCTTACTCCTCCGCCGCCACCGCAGCAGGACGAGGACGAGAAGGGCTTGGGACCGGCCGACTCCACCAGCAGCTCCTCCGGCGCGCAATACTCGGCTCGGCAGAGCGCTCTCAGTTTGCGCAGCGACGAGCCCGGCCCGCTGTAAGGGTCCTCGAAGTCGCGCTCCTTCTGAGCGCGGTAGGCGCGGAGCAGGTCGCTGGTGTCGTGGCGCGGGAAGCACGGCGACGTGTGGTGGTGGTGGTGATGATGGTGATGGTTGTGGTTGTGGTTGTGATGCCCTCCGCCTCCCGCTCCCGCCGTGCCGTTCCGCTTGTCCCGATAGTCCGGACGGGGCGGTTGCGGAGGGCTCTTGGTCTTGTTATTGCCCAGGCTAAAGTATTTGTTCAGCCATTTGGCCATGACGGCACCGAGGCGGCCGCCCGCCTGCCTCCCTAAGGCACGCCGCCCGCGCCCATGGAGACCCGAGGAACCGTGCGCCGCCGCTCAGGGCTGCACGCCTTGGCGTCCCTCCGGCTCGGGCGGCTGTTCCTGCAGCTCCCGTCCCTCCATGGGACCCGCTTCTTCAGTCCAGCCCTCCGCTCCCGGCCCCGCCAGAAACTTTTCCCCCGGGGAGATGCCTTCGCTCGCACCCTCTAAAGCGAGGACTGGGGAAGCCCCCCACCCCCGACCTCGCTCCGGGCTGGGCTGGGCTCGCCTCGTCTCTCGCCTCAAAGGCGCCGCTTTCCTGCCTTCCCTGAACTTTACCGAGTTGCCCGCAGGACCTGACGCACGCAGGCTGGGGCTGCAGCGGCTCCTCCTCCGCCGCGCTTCGGCTCCTCCCCGGCGCCCTTCCTTCGCCGCCCTGCCCGGACGGCCGTATCCAAGCTCCTGAAAGAGACTCCCTTCCGCGCTCGCGGCTGGCTGCCTCGCGCGTCCTCTCGCGCTGGTCTCAGCTCCTGCCCGCCCGCCCAAGGCAGCTGCTGGGCCTACGCTGAGCACGCACCGGCGGGGTGGGGCCTGCGCACCGAGATGCCCCCGCCCTCTTCTCAAGCGGTGAGAGTGAGGAGGAGGAGGAGGGCGGGTGTTTTTTCCTCCTGGCGGGCGATCGTTGCCGTTGAAAGCGAGGAATTTCCAAATAGGACGCGGCTCTCCGGTTGCGCGCTTGTCCCCGGGACGATCGCCCCCGCCCGAGGGCCGATCTGTGGTGCCGAAGTTGGTTTGCTTACACCTTGCGCGGTGATCTTTTCCAATCTTCGGTTGTCCTTGTGCGTACGCGAAGGGCGGTCCTGCAGTTGGAGAAGCACCTGTAACAGCATCAGATTTTTTTTTTAATCAAGAGATGAGGAACCTGCTGGAATGTGGATGCACGAAGCCCAATCGCATACTAGAATGTTTGCTCCGTGTAGTTTTCGGTCGCTAGCGAACAAGGCATCTGCCTAAAATCACACTTTAAGTCTTCATTCAACCCAGAACATTTTCCAGAACTGAACCTGTGTGGGAATACTTTGCTCATGTTCAACCTTTCCTGGTTTAGGATCGTAGTAACAGGTGCTGTTTCATTCCTTTGCATTCATTCCTGTCCTTTTCCATCACTGAAAACAACTGCCGCTTGACTGATTTCTGTGCTTTGCAAACAGAAATTAGCACACCTTGAAATTAGCAAGATGAGCACAAAGCCTGCTGTGAAATATGATTTGCAGAACTGGGCTGCTATCTGCCATATCTTTATTATATTTGTACTCTTTATTAAGCCAGATGTACAAAAATACACTTTTGGGATCTTCAAATCGCTTAATTAAAGGTTGGAGGAGGAATGAAGAGATCTAAAAAGACAAATAGCTAGTAAAGGCATTAAAGTCCACATGGCCAAAATGTCATTTTTAGGTCCATTACTACTTTAGGCCAGTCAACCTCTCATTGATCTTCCTCCAATCTGTAAAATGGGAATGCAGGTTAGTTATAGAAAAGACTGTGGTGACAGGTGTACTTCACAATGAAGTCTTACCTACCTCCACTGAGCTGTGGTGGCACAGTGGTTAGAATGCAGTATTGCAGGCTAATTCTGTTGACTGCCACGGATTCGATCCTCACTGGCTCAAGGTTGACTCAGCCTTCCATCCTTTCAAGGTTGGTAAAATGAGGACCCAGATTGTTGGGGGCAATATGCTGACGTTGTAAACTGTTTATAGAGGGCTGTAAAGCACTGTGAAGCAGTATATAAATCTAAGTGCTATTGCTATTTTCTGTGCAAACAAAGGCTGCTCCAACCACTGAAGCAATTGCACAGCCTGAAATGCCAGGGGCCAAGAAGCTCCTGCATGGAAAGATAGAGTGCACTTTTGGAGAAGGGGTTTGTTTTTTTTTAAAAAAAATTCTATACTATGTTTTCATTGCTTGTAGGTACTATAGCAAGTAGGTGGCCATATAAATTTAATGAACAAATGAATGAATTTGTATGTTGCTGGGGGGGGAGGGGTGTTCCCACATTGAATAAAATATATTGATTTGGTTTCATTATTTATTTACTTTATATGGCTCTCATCTCACTATCAAAGCAATTCTAGTTTTGGGTTCATGCAACATTCGAATGTGTGGTTGATAGCTTAGCCTTTTTGTTGTTTCTAGACTTGCTTTGCCTTTCATTCCGGAGATTAAGGCATGTATAGCACACTTTTTTCCCCTCCACAACAACCTTATGAAGTAGGTTGGTCTGAGAAAGGGGGGAAATGGCCCAGTCACTCATTGAGCTTTGGTGGGTAACTTTCTACAGCTCTACAGTAATCCATTTTTAAAGCAAATTAGTGATAACAAAGGGAATCTAGAGATTTCACTAACTGCCTCATGCAGATGCGAGCTGTAAGTGAAAGAGATAAAGAAATGTGCTGCACCAGCATGAGGTTTTAGCACTTCAGTCTTATCAAAAATTGGCAGCCATCAAAATGTCCTACAAGGAAGGTAGCTGTTGTTATATGTCTGTTTTAGCCCATGGATTTCTTTTTAAAATTAGCATGGCAGAAGAGAAACCAGCAAACAACAAAACCTGCACCTCTACCTGTTATTCATCCAGTGGTGTTTAGCATTTGTAAAAGCAGGAAGGAGCAAGAAATATGTAAATGCATAATTGACACCTGCCCACTTCTCTGTGATCCTGTATGTAGCTCCCTATACTTAACCAGAGATTGTTTATGTTCAGTAGAAAAACTGGAATGCCCCTGGTGGGTATGGCTAATCCATCCTCAAAATGACACTTTTAACACAGCAGTTTACAGGGTTCTGATCAGTTATCTTTCCATATCTGCATACTTTTAATAGATGCGTGTTCCTCTGTTATTCAGGTTCACATGTACTGTTTCAACTATTGATCTCAAATGCAATATGCTTATCCAATAATGCGGTTTGCTTTTTAGAGTTTGTGTTCTTTGGATTGGCTGTGCCTCTTTTCCCGCTTATCATTCCTGGGCTTTCTCAGGCCTGAAAATTAATCTAGTTTTGATGTACTAACTCTATTGCCACTGAGAATATATTCTTTAATTGTTTGCCAAGGCACCATTAGGTTTTATGAAACAGAAATGAAAAGCCAGAAGGAATACAGATTGAAAGTCAAAGTGAAAGCAGCACAGAGACAAAACAATGAACAACCACACTAGCGTACAAAGCAGATGTAGGAATAGGTGATGGCCTGGGGAAATGAAAGGTGCCAGATTGTTTTATTGGGGTGATATAAAATAGTAGGCTCTTGAGCCCTTCTGAAAAAGGGAACATGAATTTGAATTAGGTATGCCAATTCCACAATTAACCCGCACCCATCCAAAACAGAAGTTCCTCATAAATTTAATATTTATCCTGGAAAGATATACCAATATGATATTGCTTCTGAGTAGAATATGCATTGGTGGTGTCAGAATGCTGAATTTGTGATAGTCAAAATTAGAGTATATTACCGTATTTTTTGGAGTATAAGACACACCTTTTTACCCCCCAAAAGGGGACGAAAATTTAGGTGCATCTTATACACCGATTGTAGCCCTGCCCACCCACTGGCCCCCACTCTTTGGCCTGTGCCTCGCAGCAGTTACCTCCTTGCAAGCAAACAGCAAGAAAAAACAGCTCCTTTCAGCTTCAGCATAGGCTAATTACCACAAGTTGATTAGATCGGCCTCCTGACTCTCAGCTGATTTGCTCTCAGCTGCTTTGCGCAGGGCTCTGCTGCTTGCTGCAAAGAGTGCTGGAGCAGATTTTTTCTCCCCATTGTGCTAATCAAGCTATGCTGAAAAACGAAACTGGAAGTAAAGCAGGCTGTTTGCTGCACCGTGGCAAAATGAGGCACAGGGAGATTTCTTTTTCCTTTTCCTCACCAAAAAAGATAGGTGCAAACAATGGGAAATTTAGGGCAAAAGAGAAAAGTTCAAGATTTTAAAACACAAAAGAAAAAAGGCAAAAATAAAAATGGGAAGGGAGAAAAAGAAATGAAAGAGAAAGATGTTATACATATTTAGAATTGAAATATGAATAGTAGTAAGAAATAAATGGGAAATCATGATTGTAAAAATGAAATGAATAATAATTGGAATATTTTTCTATATGGGCAAAACTTTGGGTTATTGGGAGAGTTTAAGATGTGAAAATGGGTAACATAAGGGTATAATATAGAATAGAAGGGAAAAATTGTATTTGATTAAGATTAGAGATGAGAATGAAGGGTAATATTGGTTTTTTTTAAAAAAATAGATGAGGAATAAATATGGCAAAAAAGGAAATATAGAAATTGTAAATTTAATTGAAATGCCTAAACACTGTTTAAATTTGTGAACCAGCCAAATACTCTGTTCAAATAAAATACATTGTATTTTTGTATGTGTGTTTGTCTATAAAATAAAAAAAAAACTTTAAAAAAAACAACAACCAAAAAAGATAGGTGCGTCTTATACTCCAGTGCGTTTTATACTCCGAAAAATACGGTAATTTGTATATTTGGTGAACACTTGCATCAAGAGTCATTTCCATTAAACATTGGAGTTGAGTTCTAATTACAAGGTTAAAAGTAAAAAAGTAAGCACTGTTGGATTAGAACATGAAATTTAAATTCCACCATCACCAAACTGGAGTCAAGAAAATGATGCAGGATTATGGTCAAAGCCAGCTCAGAAATATTTCATGAGTGACATTCATATATAACTAAACTGAACCACTAAACGTAACCAATAATATGGAGCAGAAAGGGAGGTGTACATACTTCAGTCACATCACAAGGTAAGACTTCTAAATGTTACAAGATGGCTGTGGAAGGCATGCTATTTTTGACAGCCATGCTACTATGTTACTAATGATTTAGAAAGATAGGGCAATTCTTCAGAAATGAATAGACATTTAAGGGGATGCCACAAAGAAGGGGGTCAGCTATTTTTCAAAGCACCAGAAGGCAAGGCAACAAATAGTAATATAGTAATAGTAATATGGATGGAAACTAAACAAGGAGAGAAGCAACCTGTAATTAAGAAACCTAACTGTGAGAACAATTAAGAACAAGCCAGTAGAATGGCTTGCCTTCAGAAGTAGTTAGTGCTCCATCACTGGAGGCGTTTAAGGAAGAGACTGGACAGCCATTTGTCTGAAATGCTTGAGCAAGACTAGAAGACTTCCAAGGTCCCTTCCAACTCTATTATTCTATGTTCTATGTTCTTGACTAATATCCTTTGACCCATACTAGCATGGTGGCTTGCTATCTTGCCAGCCTCTCTTCTCCTTTAATTTTATAAGTCATATATTTTATGTAGAGGAAATTCACTTTCAAACCCCAGCATTTCCAGATAACTGTTGTGGCCCGCCAGCGGCCTACGCGGATCGTGGCTGATCTCGACGAAGAGGAGACTGGTGTGGTGTCGCGCCAGCAGCCTGCGCAGCCAGCGTTCGCGTCGGACAGCGAGGAGGCTGAAGAGGATGTGGTGCCAGAGGCAGAGACTCAGCCAGGGCCTTCAGAACTTCCAGAGGCTCCTTCAAGTGGAGAGAGTGAAGTGGAGGAGCCTCTCCTCAATGCTCGAGCACGCAGGTCTGCCCAAAGGCAGGAGTGGCTACTCAGGAGGAGGAGGTCTACTCGAGAGTAAGGCTTGAGGATAATTGGCCACTCCCGTAGCCTATTTAAGTCACAGCCGTTAATAAGTTTCTTGCTAGAAACAACTCGTATTTATTATCAGAGTATTTTGGTTTATCATATCTTGTTTTCTGGGCTGGTTGCCAACCTTTGCCAGTCTTGTTTATTCTTGCTACTTAATAAATTTGATAAGGACCATTGGTGTGTGTCAATATCCTCAGAAATCCGGAGCTGGGGCAGAACAGTAAGGATGAGAGCAAGACAGCCTGAATTGCTGGTGGAAGACAATATCAGCAATACAGAGTTAGATAAAAAGCTATACTGTCAGCAGATCATGAAGATTCAGTACAGAGTCTCTTCTGTTTTAGAAAAATGCTGTTGAAATTACCATTTTGCAAAGCAATCCTCTCTAACAGACTGGAATAGAAACTATCAATAACAATAGAGAAATTTAAAAAATAATGAAGCTCAGTAACATATTGAAAAAGAACATGCACATGCACATTGACATATAAAAGTTCAGAAATAAAACATTTAATTATCTACATTCATGTTTATTAATGAATTTGAATAGATAATGCTATAATTCATTGTCACTAAATTTGACTGACTTTGTCTTTTACTTTTTCAAAGTCCGTTGTTCATTGAAATTTTTTTGGCCAATGTAATTTCACAGATTTTTAATTCAACAATATTCTTTAATTTTCCAGTGACTGCATTAACAAATCTAGCAACCAGCTAACTATAAAGATTAAATCATTTTTTTTATGCTGGATAGATTTCTTTGCTACATAGACAATAAGCCTGCTTGAGTATTCACTTTAAAAGACTGTTGGGTGATTTTCCTATTGATACAGTGGTTAAATCCACTTACCTTCGCTACCGGTTCGGGAACAGGAGTGTGCAGGAGCACGCATGCACCTCATCTGTGCATGTGCAGAACTTTCTGTGCATGCGCAGGTGGTAAAAAAAAGGGACATAATGACGTTCTAGTGGGTGGGCGGAGCCTTTCACTGCTAGTGCTACTGGTTCGGCAAGCCGGATAGAACCGATGGGATTTCACCGCTGTGTTGATGTACTTGGTGCTCTGTGAACTTGATTGTTTGCTTACAGAAATTTCAATATCCAATACTAGGATATACATACTCTCCAGTACCCAACACCCAGATAAGCAGCGATTAACATCAGGCAAACTATACAGAAAACAATACCATAATCAAGGAACTATCAAGAAGAAAATTATTCCACTTATTCCACTTTTCAACCCTAACCCTAACCCTTGAATTTCTCATGATATGCATAGTCTTAATTGAAAAATAACAAACTATTGTTTAAAATTGAACATGCTGTCATGCTTTTATTCATATTGTAGATCTAGTTTGATCCCAATGTTTTTCATAATTAAGTATATGTTTGCCATACATGAAAACAAACAAAAGGCAACAGAACAAGACATGGCGGAAATAAAAGTGATTTTTTTTTGTTGAGCAGTCATTTTAACTGCTGCTATTCTGCCAAGCAACAATAACGGAATATGGCCTTATAGTATGTTTCACTTTAATTTTTCACAGAAGGAGATCATAATTCCATTTTAATCTTTTGCAAAGATTAGTCCAAGATATGAAAATCCACATGTTAAATTTGCTTCTGTGATTCTTTATCAATGCTAGTCAACATAACTTCTAAATCTGACACTTCTTGAAATGTATTTAATTGAAACTGAATATGAAATATGTTTCTGGATTCCTAAGAAAAATAAATGTTCTGTTTTTATAGTAATATCTCAAATATGCTCATAGTCTCTGAGTCTTTGGAGAAAGACGGCATATAAATTGAACTAATAAAGAAATAAATTTTTCTTAATACGGTATTCTTTGCTTATACTCCAATTACAAGATTGAACAAAATATTTGAAAGTGAGCATCCTTATTTGGTAACCTCTATTTATCTGAAATAGTTTCCATATCCAATCATTTATGCTAATTATTTCTTTTGCCAGAGTGCATAAATGAATAATTATAAAAACGAACTTCTAATAACAATTTTTGAGAAATATACTTTCCATTCTTTCAAATACATTATTTAATGGTAGTGAAGCTGGTGGAGTTTTATTATATTTAGTATGGTATATTATATTTAATGCTCTCCTAACTGGCTCCACTGTATTTCTTTTAAGAATAAACCTAGATTGATCTGAAGCGATATATCTACTTTAGACTGTACCAATGCTTTGGCCAATGATGGAAAAATATTTTTGATTGAACAATGCAATAGGCCTGTATGATAAAGCATGTTGATGGTCTTTATGTAGATGTAAGATTTTCACATATATGGAAGATATCACATGAAGTTAAAGGGCATTTTTTCTGGTGTATTGCTGAAATTCTTAATTTACAGGTCTAAGCTACAAAATGTAGTCATAACAGTCATTTTCATGGTAAATGTCAATGCAACCATTTCAGCTCAGAGTTTATTTCCATATAAAGAAATTAATAAATCCCTCTTGTCCTTCAACACACTAATGTTCCATAATATGCATAATGTGCATAAGCGCACCAGCGTGCCTACCGTCCCTGTCCTAATATTCCCTTTTACTTACTCTTTTCATATATTCAAATTATGTTTATACTTTTACCTGTTATCTTATATATGCTTGACTAAATAAATAAATAAATAAATAAATAAATAAATAAATAAATAAAATAAAATAAAATAAAATAAAATAAATGCAAAATGAACCATCTACCCAAGCCTATTCATGCAAAATATCTTTTAGCTTTTGTTGGTTTGCTTGCTATTACTTTTTCCAGCTTATTCTAGTTCTAGGTGGAAGACTCTGCATGACCCCAAACAAACCAAGATAAGGTTTGCTATCTTTGTGAAAAGCCTGTGGAATCATTTATTTATAGGTCTACAATGAACAGGATAGAAAAACCCAGAAAGCCACTAGATAGTAGCAGAGAATAAGAGATTTCTGTAACTATTTATTGGAACCCCATGATTTGCACATTGAAAGTCCGAGGAAATTCCTAGGGTGATACTGAAAAAATTATAGAGTTATTGCCAATGCCAATCTTTTTGAGTTATGTGAGCCAATGAATTGACTGAAAATAAGGCAGCTTCCTTTATTCCTGTATGCTTCAAGTGATGTCACAGGGAATTCTTTAAGTATTTAGATTCTGGGGGGAGGAACCCAAACATTTACTAACATTTAAGAAGAGAAGCTTGGTTGGCCCAGTAAATTAAACTAAGAATAGAAATGGAAAGGAGCATGTGTGGCAAGTGGGGGCATGTTGTATCACATATCTTTGTTCAAGTGATATGAATTCCATAATTTCTAATTATAGATGACATCATTTGCACAATAGCATGATTACTTATGTATTCAATTAGCAATAATTACATCTTGAATAAGCTTTGTTTTGGAATAGTTATAAAGACATCAGTGTGCCTTTTTTAAAAAGGAGAAAAATTCACTTAATTTATTTTTTTATAATTTTATTTTGCAATCTGATTTTCTTAGCAAGGAAAGAAATAAAGTCTACTCCCTTTGTTCTGCATAACAAAACTTCATTAAATAACACAGATTGAATTGAAGTACGGCAATACCATCAATATGAACAGTTAGGGATGTTCTTGGAAATACAGACTCAATTGTTAGTGATTACAAGTGGATTGGTAACTTGTAGTATTTTCTTAGATGGGTATTAGAGAAGAGAAGGCCCAGATGCAAATTTTAGCAAATCTTTGTTCTAAGAAAAATGGAATATGGAATTAAACTTTACTTTCTCCTGAAAGATGATGGAATAGACAAAAGAGAATGAATCATTCCACAAATAAAGCAGAATAACAGAGTTGGAAGGGATGGCTTGGAGGTCTTCTAGTCCAACTTCCTGCATGAACAGGAGACAAGTGGTTGTCCAATCTCTTTTTAAAAATGTCCAGTGATGGAGCACCCACAAATTCCTCCTGATTTCTAGGCTGGTTCTCCCATTGATTAGTTTCCATCCATTGCTTCTTGTCCTGCCTTCAGGTGCTTTGGAAAATAGGCTGACCTTCTTCTTCTTTGTGGCAAATCCTTAGATATTGGAACACTGCTAGCATGTCAGTCCTTTGCATTTTTATATCATGGCAACCAAACCTGGATGTATTCCAAGTATGGTCTTACCAAGGCATTATAAAGTGGTACTAACACTTCTTGTGATTTGGATTCTGAAGGATAGACTTCAGACTAACAGGAATTAGTCTGGAAAGTTATTGCAGGAGTGGAGAACCTGGAAAGTTATTGCAGGAGTGGAGTTAGATACATGATGATGATGATAATGATAGTGTTGTTATTGATGATGATAACACTACCACAAACATCGTTCCTTGCAGTCCTCAAGCCATTCCAGTCTTCCCCAGTCTGGTGTCCTCCACATGTATAGGATAAACTCACAGAATTCCTAGATGGCATTGCCCAAGACTAAGTTATATACACTGCACTGCCAAATATGAATCTATGTGAATTATTACAGAGCAAAAAGTATACAGATTTTAAAGAGGGCTTTAGAATGGAAACTGACCAGCAGATCTTAATTTATTCATGTGTATGTTTTCTATAAAATATGCAGGTAGATGCTTTAGGAACATTAGTTAGGGCACCAGCTGGAGATTATGGAAAACTGCCTAAAGGTAATCATTATTATCTTGAACTGGATCTAGAAACATATTGTAATTCGAGTTGGTAGAAGTTCCATTTTTTTCCAGTCCGTTGTTTCAGTATACAAGGGAAATTTTCTTAACTGCATTCCACAGAAAGCTCATAGCGTAATCCAAATTGTTTTTCCTAACATCTTTCCATCTCCAGATGCATAATTCTGAATGCAATAAAACAATGCTCTTTCACAATTCAGAACTGTAGATAAAATGAAGCCATTCTTTGCTACATAGATTTACATGGGAATGAACCTGCTGCATCAAATTCCCCCAAACAGAACAATTTAAAATTGTTTTTATTTTATCTACAGTTCTGAACAGGGCTTGAAACTTACGATTCTCATTTTCTCCCAGTTGTTTAATGATGAAACAGTCTAATTTATTGGCTTTCTATGTACTTTATTGCATGCTGACAGAGGACACAACCTAATGATTGCTGTACAAAACTGAAAGTTGCATGAAAAAAATGATGATACTCAGAAGTAAACTTCACTGTTCAGCTGACTGTATGTCAAGACAAATATATATAAAATTGCAGTCTTAGTTGTTGTTATGTCATCACATTAATAAGCCTTTATAATTTGTATAAATGTTTATGACTATATGTTATGTCCTTATATGGGCATCCGCCAGGGGATTGGCTAATCCTCCGGTGGGAAATTCAAAGAGCTGTCATTGGGCGGCTGAGCCAGCCGGAGCGTATTTAAAGAGCCCCGGCAGCCCAGCCGCTCGTCTTTTTCTTGTGCTTTAATAAAGTACTGAATTGGACCAGAGCTGGTCGCATCTTGCTTCCCTGCGCCGATCTAACACTGGCGACGAAGGACTAGAACCAAGCGACGAAACTCATGGTGCGAAGCCAACCTCAAGAGCTAAGTCACTTAGCAGCTGAGTCACTTTTGTAGGAATTTCCAGAGGCATGGTATCAGCTGAAGTCACATTGCCAGCCCTTGCTCCTTTCCGCCCAGGGAAGGACAAGTGGAAATCCTACGTGGTCAAATTTCGGCAATACCTGAGAGGCAACAACATCAGGGATGCCGACGATGACCGCAAGAAGGGCATTTTCCTGGCCAACTGTGGCTCAGAAGTCCTCGACATGGCCATTGACCTGGTGGCTCCACGGGACATCGAGGAAGTGCCATGGACCGATCTGCTGCAGATCCTGCAGGACCACTACACCCCGACAGGAACACCAGTGGCAAACCGGTTCACCTTCCACCAGAGAGACCAGATGGAAGGGGAAACCATCAAGGAGTTCGTGGCTGCCCTGCGCCAAATCGCAACCAGCTGCGAGTTTGACCATGTGGACAACGCCATCGCTGACCGTGTGGTTTTCGGCATGAGGGACAGAGGCCTGCAGAAGAAGTTCCTGAGCCAAAAAAAGCTCATGCTCAAGGATGTGGTGGAGGAAGCTACAGCAGCCAAAATTTTGGAAAAAGCAGCAGCCGCAGTGATCTGGGCCAAAGGAATCCATAAGATTCACAGACTGCCCAATCATCATCCGAGGGTTCCACAGCTGGATTGGAATCCAAGGAAGAGTCGGCCGTGCACAAGGTCTCCAGGCCTCCCAAGCAAGACACCGCTCAGAGAAGCGATCGGGGAGAGCGCTGCACCAGCTGCAGAGGGGACCACACCAGAGCCAGCTGCAAATGGAGAGACGCAACCTGCAGGTTTTGTAACAGAAGGGGGCACATCGCAGAGGCGTGCAGAGCCGAGGAACCAGCCCCAGACCCCTCCAGCCACCGACCTCGTGAAAATCAGGAGGACAACGCGAGGGCATCCAAACGGTCCTCCTACCCATCCAGTAGGGGTGAGAGCAATGGAAACCGGAGGAGAGCAGTGCACCAAACTACAATACACCTCTCCGACGACGATGACACCACCACCAAGTGCCACGTGACCGTGCTGCTGGATGGAACCCCATGTTCCATGGAAGTAGACTCTGGCTCCATCTACTCCATCATGGACTGAAAAAATTTAAAGCGCATCAAGCCAGACGTCCGCAAGAAGGACCTGAAACCCCTGCGCTCCAGGCTGGTGGATTTCGGAGGGAACCACATCGGAGTCCTGGGAAGAGCCTCACTCCACGTGTCTTACCGAGAATTCCAAGGCGACCTCCCCATCACCATCGTCGAGCACAGCTGCCCGACCCTGCTAGGCATGGAGTGGTTCAAGCCACTAGGACTCGGGATAGTAGGAGTTAACCAAATTCGTCAGGACGAACTCGACACCCTCCTTGAAGAGTTCAAGGAAGTCTTCGATGGTAAGCTGGGGAAATTTGTGGGAAAGCCCATTTCCTTTAATCTTGATAAGACAATTACCCCCATTAGGCTTAAGCCCCGCAGAGTTCCGTTTGCCCTGAGGCCCAAAGTAGATGCTCAGCTAGATAAGCTGATAGCCCAGGGCGTGTTGGAACTGATCGATCATGCAGCATGGGAGACGCCCATTGTGACCCCCATGAAGCATGATGGATCTGTGCGCATCTGCGCCGACTATAAATGTTCAATCAATAAGGCCCTTTCGCAGAGCGCATACCCAGTTCCAGTGGTGCAACATCTGCATTCACTTGGGAGTGGGACAATATTTGCAAAACTGGACCTGGCCCAGGCTTACCAGCAATTGCCAGTGGATGAAAAAACTGCGGAGGCACAAACTATTGTCACCCATAGAGGCGCATTTAAGTGCAACCGCCTCCATATTGGAGTCAGCGCAGCCCCAGGCATTTTCCAATCGATGATGGAATGCCTTCTCAAAGGCATTCCAGGGGTGGTGCCGTACTTTGATGATGTGTTGATCTCCGGGCACTCTAAAACCCAGCTGCTTGAGCGACTTAAACAAGTTTTGCAGCGCTTCAAGGAGAAGGGTTTGAGAGTTAGGAGGGACAAATGCATCATTGGGGTCCAGGAGGTCGAGTTCCTGGGCTATCTCATAGATGGCACCGGCATCCACCCCACCAAAGCTAAAGTCAGGGCAATCCACGAAGCTCCAGCCCCCAAAAACAAAGCCGAGCTTCAAGCATTTTTGGGATTGCTAAATTTTTATGCAGTGTTCCTTAAACAGAAGGCAACAGCCACTGAGCCACTCCATCGATTGCTGGGGAAAGCGGTTCCGTGGAGATGGGGGACAGAAGAGGAAACCGCCTTCAAGACCATCAAGGGGCTCCTATCATCCGACAGCGTGCTGATCCAGTACCACGAGACGCTTCCCCTGCTGCTGATCTGCGACGCTTCACCATACGGGATTGGCGCAGTCCTCAGCCACCAGCTCCCCAATGGATCAGAGGCACCCATCGCCTACTTCTCTAAAACGATGTCCAGCACCGAAAGGAATTACAGCCAACTGGACAAGGAAGCCTTGGCCATTGTGGCTGGAGTCAAGCGCTTCCATGAGTACCTATATGGCCGGAACTTCACGGTCATCACAGACCATAAGCCACTATTGGGACTGTTAGCGGGTGACAAGCCCACACCCGGTTACATGTCGCCCAGGATGACACGCTGGGCCATCTTCCTTGCCGGGTATTCATACAGACTCACTCACAAGCCCGGCAAAACCATCGGGAACGCAGATGCCCTGAGCAGGTGCCCATCCAACGAGCCAGTAGAAGACCCCGCACCCACCATAAGCCTCCTCTACATCGACGCCGATAGAGACTGCCCAGTGACGTCAGCAGATGTGGCCACCCACACCCAGAGGGACCCCATACTCAGGCAAGTGAGATCCTGGGTCCTGCGAGGCTGGTCAGCAGAGAAACTGGCAGAAAAGTTCAGCCCTTTCGCACGGAAGCAGCAGGAGTTGTCCACCATGAAAGGCTGTATCCTATGGGGAGACCGGGTGCTGATTCCCAGCACCTTACAGAAGAAGACGCTCGAAACGCTCCACAACGGACACCCTGGCATCGTAAGAATGAAAGGATGGGTCGCCAGATGTGACCCGTGCCAAGAGGTATGTCCCGCCCCTGCCCAAGCCCCAGTGTCAGAGTGGGAGATGCCCAGCAGCCCATGGGCATGGATCCACATTGACTTCGCGGGTCCGATGCAGGGGCAGTACCTCCTAATTGTTGTGGACGCTTTCTCCAAGTGGCTAGAGGTCATCCCCATGGCATCTACCACTTCTGAAGCCACCATCAGGGCACTCAGGTGCCTATTCGCAACACACGGGCTGCCAGATGTCCTAGTCTCAGACAATGGCCCACAACTAACGTCCAAGGCCATGGAAGAGTTCCTGGCGGGACAGGGCATCCGCCACGCCCTCACCGCATTTTACAGGCCAGCTGGAAATGGTCAAGCGGAACGCATGGTGAGACTCACCAAGGAGACGCTCACCAAGATGGGTCCGGGCGACTGGCAAGAGAGGATCGACAACTTCCTCCTAACACAGCACATCATCCCGCATGCCACCACCAGGAAGAGTCCAGCTGAGCTACTGATGGGCAGACGCCTGAGGTCACCCCTGGTCCGGCTGCACCCCCAGTACAACCCTGAGGTGACAGCAATGGCCAGCCGGCCGCTCTGCACCTTCGCCATAGGAGACTCGGTGTTTGCGCTAAACTTCAATGGTTCTCCGAAGTGGCTAAAGGGGAGAATAGAAAGCACAACCGGCCCGAAGTCCTACCAAGTCGAGCTGGAAGATGGACAGGTCTGTAGATGTCACATCGACCAGCTCCGGAAAAGGTGGAGGGGATCGGAAGGAAACCAGCCTGACGAGGTAGGCCTGCAACACCCTGATGAGGTAGGCCTGCAACACCCCGACGAGGTAGGCCTGCAACACCCCGGCGAGGCAGGCCTACAACACCCCAGCGAGGTAGGCCTGCGACACCCCGATGAGGTGGGCCTACCACACCCAGGCGAAGCAGACCACTGACACCCCGACGAGGCCGGCCAAGCACATTACCATGCACTAACCCATCGGCGATCCAGAGCGGTAGACCGGGACCTGCGGCATGAGGGATAGCAACACCAACCCGGCGAGGTGGGCACCCGTCACTCCAGGGAGAGGGACCACCACAACAGCCAAGGGGTAGACCGGAACCTACCCAGGGAGGAAGAATCGCACCCCTCCAGCAAAGGCGACCAACGACAACCTGGCCAGGGAGACCTCCACTCCAGGCTAGTAGACCGGGGACAACCAAATGAGGGAGGCGCACAACACGCAACCCGAGCCGGCCAGCGACCGACCGGCGAGGGAGACCCCAACCAGCATCCGGGCTGGGTCGACCAGCACCAACCCTGCAAGATCGGCCAGCACCACTCCGGCAGGGGAGGCGCGCACCACCCAGACCAGGTCGAACAGCACCACCCCAGCGAGGTTGGCCAGCACCAACCCTGCGAAGCCGACCGGCACCAACCCAGCTGCGGAGACGAACGCCACCCCGGCGAGGTTGACCACACTGGACAGCAACAGCAATGGGAGCCACAGAAGTCCAAAGAAACACCAACGGACTTAACGGGCTTCGGATGGCACCCACCGGACAGCAGCGATGTCCAGCCGCGAGGTTCCAGAGATTCTGGGCCAGGGAAGGACTGGCGACTCCAGCACGAACTTCCAGATGTTGCGGCCGGAGGTGCTGGGACGGATCCCGCACACTCGACGGCTGGGGCCCCGGCCACCCCTACCGGGGAGCCGGGAGTGACAGGAGCTTCACCTGCACAGGCCGGCGGCGAAGTTCAGACTGAACTGCGCAGGTCATCTCGGGCAAGCAGGCGTCCCGCCTACTAGTGTGACTTTGTCACGTACATCGATTGTGATGGACATTTTTCAGACTAAGGGGGGGGGGGAGGAGTGTTATGTCCTTATATGGGCATCCACCGGGGGATTGGCTAATCCTCCGGCGGGAAATTCAAAGAGCTGTCATTGGGCAGCTGAGCCAGCCGGAGCGTATTTAAAGAGCCCCGGCAGCCCAGCCGCTCGTCTTTTTCTTGTGCTTTAATAAAGTACTGAATTGGACCAGAGCTGATCGCGTCTTGCTTCCCTGCGCCGATCTAACACTATATTTTTAATTCTGCCTTTCTTAAATATACAGTATAAATCAAGGCAGAAAACACTCTTGCCTCCTGTCTTCCTCACAACAACAGCTCTGTGAGTTGAGCTGGCCTGAGAGAGAATGGCTGGCCCAAGGTCACCCAGCTAGCTTTTATGCCTAAGGATGGTCTAGGCCAGGGGTCTTCAACCTTGGCAACTTTAAGACTTGTGGACTTCAACTCCCAGAGTTTTGCTAGCTGAGGAACTCTGGGAGTTGAAGTCCACAAGTCTTAAAGTTGCCAAGGTTGGAGACTCCTAGTCTAGAACTCACAGTCTCTTGGTTTTTATGCCAGCACCTTTACCACTACACCAAACTGACTTTCTATTTATATAAATATGTTTATATATTTATAAATATATCTATTTATATATTGCAGCACCATTGAGAGTGTCCTGACACACGGCATTCTTGCATGGTATGGAAGCAGCTCTGTAGCGGACAAAAAAGCTCTACAGAGAATCATTAAAACTGCCCAGAATATCATCGGACTCCAGCTACCAGCCCTGGATGACATCTTCGAATCTTGCTGTTTGAGAAAGTTGCATAACATTCTCAGAGAGTCTTCCCATCCTGCTTACAATCTTTTTGGACTGTTGCCTTCTAGCAGAAGATATAGAACCATTAAAACTCGGACCACACGTTTTCTGAATAGTTTTTATCCCAGAGCTATAATTGCACTCAACAATGAACTAAAGGGCCACCATCAGTAAGCTGTTGGACAGTATTACTTGGTCTGTTGTGTGGATGTTTGGGTGGTTTAGGAATGGAGAATTGCGGTGGATGGGAGTGTGTTTGGGGATTGTTATGTGTTTTGGACCTGGTCTTTGGGTGTTAAGTGAATTTCATTGTATGGGTATACTGTGTATACACGTACAATGACAATAAATCTATTTATTTATTTATTTATTTATTTATTTATTTATTTATTTATTTATTTATTATTTATTTATTATATTTATTTAAATATAATAAACTCAGATCGCTAAGGTGGAACCTGAACACATGGTCTTCCTCATTCCAGCCTTGTGCCTTAACCACTCCATAGAACTAGCTCTGGTTAATGATAATTTGAAAGTTTGTTAGTGGTTTTAATATTGGCTCTATGTAAAGAAACACAATCTAGTCAACAATGTTCTATGCCACCAAATATTTCTCGCCATAAATCTGATTCTATATTTGATTGTTGTAATGTGTTTTGGCATATTAATCTGTAATAACACAATAATTATAGATGTTAAAAAACAATAAGTTAACCTATAATATAAAAAAAAGGACAACAACCTATATCCCAAAGAGGTAGCCTGATCTGTCTCTGCATGATTTAATGCAGGAGATAAAAATAATTTTTCATTGGTGCTTCATAAATCTGTTATATCATTGCCACGGTGAACTAAATCATTTGACTAAAATGATGTTGCAAAATTAACGGCCTATAGAAGATGCTACATATTGCTTTTCTTTCTGAGTCCCCATTCCTGGTTTTTTCTTGTTATAGACAGGAACTATATTCTTATATAATTTCATTCATTTCATTGATATATTCTTTTCAGTTAGTGTTACTTTTTACCCCTTAAAATAGCTTGTCATCCACGGCTTTGTGGATTTGTAGATCAAATAGTAAGGGACAGTACATATTCAGTATTTTTAAAATCAGCTTCCTAGTCCTGATCTCTAAGAACATTGCAACTTTCATAATACAAGCATCATGAAAGATAAAATTTGAGAAATTCTTGGAATTTTTTTGTACCATACAGGACTGTGTTGCTTATAACTGAGCAAATATACCAGCCTTTGCCAACCTGATGTCATCTAGTTTTATTAGCTGCAATTCCCAGTCTTTGTCCATGTAATCTTGGAATTATTAGACCTGTGGTTCAACAAAAGCCCGAAATAGCTAGCAAACCAAGAAAATGGGTGATTTATGCACACTTTAATATTCAATCATCTACTTAAACAACAGGAGTACAATAGATGATAAACAAGTTAATGTGCTCTTGATTATTTGTTTAGTTTATTTGAATATATTAGAATTTATAATAAGGTTTTGATCCTGAATGTGCTATTTCAATTCTATTGCAAAAAGGTCTTTTTTTTCCCTCCAAAAGTTAATCAAGTGAGATCTAAAGAATACATTTATCACTCCATCACCGCTCCCCTCAGCTAGGGTGTTAAACAGGAATATAACACTTAATCCAAACATCTGCTCAAGTGTGAAAAGGGTGAAAACATCAAAACTATTGCTCTAGCACCAAGGGGAAGACAATTTTTTTTTGTATCCACCCATAATCTCCATTCATCTTGAGCTGCATTTCAATTAAGTATAGAGGGACCATTAAGAATGATTTGCCCTATCCCTCTGTGCAGAACAATGACAGCCTGGCTTCACTAACATTTACAGCTGTTTCTCTAAATGCCAACAAAATCACAAAGGACAACCCGATAGGTAACAATGGGAGAGATTTAAGAGAAATGTACTCCCATGGATATCAGTAGGATTAAGTCAGAGCTTGCTTAAGGGTTCCCTTGTTCACACCCAAAGAAACAGAGTTAATCTCTTTTGCACTGTAAAGGTCTCACAGAGTTGACTGGGCTTTTTTACCCCTCAGATGAAAGAAACTTTGGGTTTATTCTGTGTCTTTTAAGGCCTACTATTTGTTTGTTTGTTTGTTTGTTTTAAGGCCTACTATTTGTTTGTCTGTTTGTTTATTTAGCCATTAGATGATATTTCAGAAGCTATGTCAGTCAAGATAGGTAAACGTCATGTTTAAGATTGGCTTCAGGATCACAAGGAACTGTCGCAACCTCATGGAAAGTTGAGGTTTCCTCATGGAAAGAAGGTGGCTTCTCAACCTGATTTGTGAAAGTAACAGCCCTTATGCTCTCAAGTACACTCAGAAACTGAGTCTAGGAATTATCACCATTTAGATTTTCCCGGAGACAACATCATGCAGAAGCCTACTAAAAAATTAAATATTAGTAGCATCCAGACCCAGCTGCCAATAGTTATGTTCCTTGATGTATCTGTGTCTTTTTCTCATGGCCAATTCTGAGAAATCACTGATATCCGTGGGATATTTCTTAGGAGTTTCAGAAAAACAAAATAAAATATTGTAAATCCAGTCCAGAGCAGAGTTGAGTACTACGTCTAAATGGGCCTCAAAGATCTACCAGGGAGGACATGTAGAGACATCAGTGTATTATTAGTGCACATATGGGCGGTTGCTGTGGTACTTTGCTTAAGATAGCCTACTAGTCTTGGCACTGAAATAACCTAGAACCATGGTTACTCAACTCCAGTCAACTCAATTCTATTTGCTATCCATTCATCAAGCCAACCGTAGCTCATCACTCATCTCCCAGGTAGCTCATTGGCAATCTTCCTTCTGCCTCCATTTTGGTAATTCCAATCTCTACTAAAGGCAGGTAGTTTGGTAGGACCCCACTGAGCCACCACAAAAAATTGGTAGGCTAGATTAAATTCAGCAAGATAGAACTGTGCAGTATTTGGAAAGTATCTGCTAGATTAGAAATAGAAGATTTGTTTATTTCATGTCTGGGAGCCATATTTAAAACTTTGGGAAAGGTAATTGCAGATGAATGGATACATTGTGCTCTCGACTTTCTTTTGTATGGCTAAACTACCTCTAGCCCCACCTTCCTTCAAGGAAGTTGTGGATTCTGAAAGGATGTTTTGTTTTCTGTTATGCAATTCTTGCAACCTGCACTTTGTTTTGTTTCTAAGGAGCACCACCTGTCCATTGCAACCAGAGGGCTTACTACTAATCCTTGCCAAAGCCAGTTTCTTCCTGTTTTTCCTCAGCCGGTTGAGATGGCTGTAGATTGTTTGGGTAAGCTCTTTCAGAACTAAGATAGTGATGCTACTAACAAAAGAGGGAGGCAGCTCTGACAAGACTTTTATTTAATTGCTTATTCAAACTCCATAGCTGCCCATCTCAAGAAATTGACTCTGGGCAGCAAACAATTATAAAAACAGTTAGACACAATTACAAAATAATTCAAATTTGGCAACTGAGGGAAAAAATCATGATCAATATCAATATAGCTAGGAAACAGTACAGTGGTGGGTTTCAAAATTTTTTGCTACCGGTTCGGTAGGCGTGGCTAGGTGGGGGGCATGTGACTGAGTGGGCATGGCCAACTTGACATCACTCATGCCCATTCAGTCACATGACACCCCCCCCAGCCATGCCCACAGGAAAAGGTAGGAAAACGTTTGGAATTTCCACCTATCTATACCCACCCTCCCTTCGCCAGTCACCCCCATTTCCCCTCCTTTAGTGGACCCAGCCCTAGCCCCGCTTCCTCCTTCCCACCGCCTCTTTGTTCGGGCTGCTTACCTTCTGTGGTGGCTGGTCCAGAGTCCAGAAGGCAAGCTGACTGGAGTTTTCGGCAGCCCCCAGCCAGCCACTGCTGCTGAAAAGCAGCTGGCAAAGAAGCCTCTCAGCTGCCGCCTCTTTGAGAGCTGCTTTGCGGGTGCGGTGACTGGCTGCAGGCCACCAAAAAGTACCGGAGATCGTAGAAAAAGCTGCTGCCGTCACTGCCATGTTCTTCGCACATGCGCATCCCATTAGACTTGCAAGGCAATGGGATGTATGTGCATAAAGAACATGGCGGCGACAAACATGGTGGACGGGGCAAGCGAATGGCATCTGAGGGACCGGTTTGGGGTGTGGCCAGCAAGCCATTGCTACTGGTTCAGTGACCTTGGCCAAATTTCCGCCAACGGTTCACACGAACTGGTGCAAACTGGCTGAATACCACCTCTGAAACAATGCCCTTCATACTCTTGGGACTCCAGGCCTTGGCACAAAGTCAGATCTTCAAGACCTTACAGATTTCCCTTGAATTTTCTTTTTGCATTTTACTTGACAGTACCATTTGCTCTTCTTTGTGGCTTAAATTGCTCTTTTAAAATTCCTATCAGAAGACGAGCAGGGATTGAATGGCCTATTTCCCATCAAGAAATCCAATTCAAACTTTTCACCAAAGCTGTCTCGACATTTTGTAGCTGCTTTTTGCTTTTGGCTATTCTGAGTATTCTCTACTTGGTTTTTGCTCCTCCTCTCATCATCATTTACATGCATTTTTATGTCTAGTTGGACAGATCTAAAAATGGCTGTCAAGTGTAAATCAGCCTAATGGAACCCTTTGGCTACTATACTTGCTTACATGGTATTGGCCTCCTTACAACTAGGCTAATAATGAATGTACTTTAAAATCCTTGTAGTGCAATAATTTAGGATTGACAACAAGACAAAAGGTTAAGAGAAACTGTAAGTTCCCATGGTGAAGAGTGAATTGACATCCTATGAATTTCAATATATAATATATTGAATATATATATAACAATATATAATATTGTAACAACAATATAACAATATATAATATTGTTATGCACTAAGCCACCATGTCTCAGTTTGATTCAATGTGGTGTGAACTCAGAATGTTGGAACTTGCAAACCATGGTTTGATTTAGTTAATCCTGGTTTATTTTAAGACTGTCGTTTAATCTGTATCTTAACATAGGATGTGAAGCCACTTACTGTGTGGTGTGGATGTCATGAATTAAAAATCATCCATTTTTCCAATGTATAGTTCTTCAGAGTAACCATAAATTAAGAATATAATGTCTTACAACTTTTTTTTCCTTACGACAGCCTTGGAAACACTTTTGGAAGTTGGGCTAATTTAACAATTGGTTACATCAGTGGTGAAATGGACTTACCTTCATTACTGGTTCAGGAGTAGGAGTGCGCTGCTTCTCGGCATGCACAGAGCCTTCTCTGTGGGGTCAAAAATGGGACGTAATGATGTCTCAGCGGGTAGGCGGAGCCTCCTGCTGCTGTGCTACCGGTTTGCGTGAGCCGGATAGATCCGGCTCAGATTTCACCACTGGGTTACATGGTTATCCAGTTTTCCCTATTCAGACACTAATGTTTCTGCTTATAGGTGAAGAATTGTTGGCATTTTCAGAAACCAGCTGTGGCAAAAGACTTTTCATATTGCTCTGTCACTTATGTCTGGTTGATTCACAACAAAAGCATTATACATCACCTCATTTCTCTAGCTGATCATCACATTGGGTAGCTGGCAGCTGCACACTGAACTGACTCCATTCAAAATCACAACATTTTGCTGGACAGAATTGGTGCCGTTGCTGCAATGATTCAGCCAAAATGTAGAAAAAGATACCATATAGCTGCTACATTAAATAGCATGCATCGGCTATGGCAGTGTTGGTGACCCTTTTCGGCACCGAGTGCCAAAACAGCAGCATATGTGTACCAGAAACTGGACAAGCAGCCACCCGGTGCGCCTGCGCCTGCCAGGAAGATGATCTTCCGGTTTCTGGCACGTGCATGCGTACTGGCCAACTGGTCTTCGTGCATGCATGTGCACCAGAAACTGGAAGACCAGGTGGCCAGTGCGCATGTGCATGCCGGAAACTGGAAGATCATCTTCTTGGTGTGCACATGTCCACCGGGTGGCTGCTCCTCCAGTTTCCATCGCTCCTGCACGTGTGAAGCAGAGGTGGGTTTCAACAGGTTCTGACCAGTTCTGGAGAACCGGTAGCGGAAATTTTGAGTAGTTCGGAGAGCCAGTAATAAAAATTCTGACTGGCCCCACCCCCATCTATTCTCTGCCTCCCAAGTCCCATCTGATTGGGAGGAAATGGGGATTTTGCAGTATCCTTCCCCCGGAGTGGGGTGGGAATGGAGATTTTACAGTATCCTTCCCCTGACATGCCCACCAAGCCACGCCCATCAAGCCATGCCACACCCACCAAGGCACACCCACAAAACCGGTAGTAAAAAATTTTGAAACCCACCACTGGTGTGAAGGCCAGCTGGCTGGCACACCGGAACCCGGAAGAGCAATGGGCGATGGCTTGCATGCCTGGAGAGATGGCTCTGCGTGCCACTTCCAGCATGTGTGCCATAGGTTCGCCATCCTGGGACTATGGTTTGTCATACAGTAGTTGTGAAGAAACTACAGAATCTCTTAGGGATCAAAATCAAATCAGTGTATTTCTAGTCCCTGTCTTTCGGCCCTTTTCCATTTTTGAAAACTTACTTTTAAATTCATATTCAAATATATTTTTCTTTACCAATCTATTTCCAAAATATGCATTTCCAAATGTGTGTTTTGAAACAAGCACTCTAAGTATATTTCCCCCCTTAAAATGCCTACTTTAAAAATATTTTGTGTAAGTTTTATTACACCTGAGAATTGTATGTGTAAATATAAAGTCAGAAGATACAAATCAGCTCAGTTTGTGTAAGAATTTGCAAAGACCGAATTCCTGAAACATAGATTGCTGATCTCAGTGGATTTTCTTTCAGATTGCCTTTGTAAATAACTGCTTACGCATGTGGTCATCTCAGTTGGATGGTGTATTGGCTGGAAAACTGCTGGTTAAGATTATAAGTTACTGTTTGGAGCAGAGCAACCTTTATTACCCGAAACATTTTAGTACTGCTATGATTACCAGAGGCTTCCACAAACTGGCACTTCCCTATGTGTAATGCTTTCTAAATACACGCTGGCTGAGAATGATCGAAATTGTAGTTTCTACATCTGGAAAGCTTGTTGTCTGATAGAAAACTTGTCGCTATGCTGATTGGAGAAATAGATCGATTTTCAAAGCTGTCCCACACAAATATAATGGTTGAACCAATTGAAAGTTAAAAGGTGTAGCTTGAATTTGACAGTGATATATTTAATTACAGGTGGAGACGAAACAGCATATGGGAGAAGGTTCAAAAACTTTCCACATGGTGCTTAAAAAACAACCTGAACCTGAACATCAGCAAGACCAAGGAGATGGTGTTGGACATCTGGAGGAAGAGAGAGGAATCTGTCCCACTTTATATTGAGGGGGGGTTGTGTAGAGAGAGTTTCCTCCTTTAAATTCCTGGGAGTCCATCTCAGCGAAGATCTCACCTGGAAAAACAACACGATCCAGGCAGGGGTGGGTTCCACTTACCTTTACTACCAGTTCGCAACGGGAGCATGCATGCGCAGATCACCCATGATGACATCGAGGCGGGTGAGCGGAGCCTCCCGCTGGTTTTACTACTGGTTCTATAGAACCAGACTAAACCGGGAGCAACCCACCACTGGATCCAGGTGGTCAGGAAGGCCCAACAGAGACTCCATTTCCTCAGGGTTTTGCGTAAAAACAGGGTGGAACAGCTACTGATGACCTCCTTTTACTGGTCCACAATAGAAAGTGTCCTCACTTATTGCATCACGGTATGGCATGCTGGTCTGACAGCCGCGGACAGAAAAACATTACAGAGGGTGGTGAGTACAGCACAAAACATCGTGGGCTGTCCCCTGATCAACCAATCTCATTGTACATATGTTGTGCACTGACAACAAAGATTTGAATTGAATTGAATTACAGAGTAATTTCTGCCCACATTTGGAATGGAGGAATCAAGCTGTATAATTCAGTGACAACTAACTCAGTATAAGATTGGCTGAAGAGATGCTGTCAGCAACCACATACTATTTCTAAGGCTCTTCTGTTCTATTCCTATCTCTTTTCAGTCTTAGATTTCCACAGGGACGATAGAGAGGAAGAGATGGATGGAAAAAATTCAAGCCATGTAAATGTTGGGAGAAAAATAGTGGGCAGCATGCAGACTGTTGTGAGAAAAGCATACTAGTCAAAATAAGTGAAAATGGATAGACACTGCTTGCGTATGTGTGTGTGAAAAGAAGTGAAAATGGATATATAAAGTATACACACACACACACACAGACACGCAAACACGCACACACACACATAGAGTATATATATATATATATATAAGGTAAAGGTTCCCCTTTAGTTGTTCCCAACACTAGGGGGCGGTGCTCATCTCCATTTCTAAGATGAAGAGCCAGTGCTGTCTGATGATGATTCCATGGTCATGTGGCGCAGGGGTGGGTTCTAAAATTTTTTACTACAGGTTCTGTGGCCGTGGCTTATTTTGTGGGCGTAGCTTGATGGTCATGTGACAATTCTTTAGGATTTAGCAGAGGTACTAGTCTACCAGGCTTTTAACTGCTTGCAGAGCTGTACTGTTTTTGGAGGCACCGGTCTACTCATTTATTTTTGCAGGCGCTTGTCTATCCATTTATTTTTCCAGGCACCGGTCTACTCATTTATTTTCTTTTAACACTGATCAGCTGTAGGGCGGCCCTTTGAAGCCCTGCGGCAAGAGTTTAAACAATTTTTTTCCCTTTAGCTGATCAGCTGGGACTCAGGAGGCAGCAATAGATTGGGGGTGGGGCCAAATAAAAAGTAAGAATAATGCGGGGGGGCAGGGGGTGGGGGAGCGGGGGCGGCAGAACTGGTTCGGTGACGTTATATCGTCACCGCTACCGGCTCGGCAGAACCAGGTGGAACCAGGAGGAATCCACCACTGATATGGCGACATGACTAAATGCCGAAGGTGCACAAAACGCTGTTACCTTCCCACCAAGGTGGTCCCTATTTTACTACTTGCATTTTTACATGCTTTCGAATTGCTAGGTTGGCAGAAGCTGGGGCAAGTAACGGGACCTCACTTTCACACACACACACACACACACACACACACACACACACACACACAGAGGTAGAGTATATCTAGAAGATTGTGTCTTTGCCCAGTTAGTCATACAGAAATGAGAGTCAGCTGTATCTGTCAAGGAAATCAGAAGATTCAGGTAGTTCAAACGAGTATAAAGATTTATTGCAGGCTTAAGCTCTCTACAAGAATCTGACCAACTGTCCGTTAAAGGAAATGAGCGGGAGATAAGACAGGCATTCAAGGTTGTCAGGACTTAGATCTCTTGTGGGCGTGCAGGGATTCATGACTTATGATTCGTTTGACCCCTCTGGCTGACTCAGCCTGGTCATCTCCTACAGTATCAGGAGACACATAAATTCCAAATGGAGAGGAGGATATCTACTTCTCAGTGATGTGTAAAACAGGAAGAGATATGATAGAAAAGGAAAAGAATGAGCACTGTATGAAGGTAGATTATATGAAAAAGTGAGTGAATAGTACAAAAGAGTGAGGAGTGTGGAGTACAAAAGAAGAACATGGAGGTAGTTTGGTCACATAGAAAGAATGAACTGGGATTAAATTACAAAGCAAATACATGAAGGAAGAATCAGCAGAAGAGACAAACTAAGGAAGTAATGGTAGGGCAGTTTTAAAGAGGTTCTCAGAAAGAGAAAGAACAAAAGGTGTTGCATAATGTGATGTATGGACTACTAGAAGTAAGAATAATTTGTAACAATAGAAAACTATGAAGAAGTGTAATATATGATGTTTTCCTTTTCTTTTATCCCCTGCCTGTAATTTATTTAGCTTGCTCCTTCTTCTTCTTGTGATATACTTTTAAGGATCCCTTACTTCAGAAGCTATTCAGTCTATTCTTCTGAAAGCCATACTTTTTTGACCCTTACTCAGCTTCAAGTCTCTTGCTCAGTTAGAGCTTGGCTGCATTTCTCTTAGAGCCCACCTGAAACTTTGATATCTCAGATTTTGGCTGAAACAAATCTTTGGGGCAAGTTTCTGTTTCACTTCACTTACTCGATAGGTTTTCCTCAACCTAGAAGAGGCAAATTGATTGTGATGTATTGATGCTGGCTGGGCTATTCCGGGAGTTGAAGTCCACACATCTTAAAGTTGCCATGGCTGAGAAACACTGCCTTAATTAAACTGAAACAGAGAATTGGGATTTAGATTTACAAAAATGTCAGGGGCAAAATCACCTCCCTTATTATATGGCAATTGCAGTCTCTCCTTGGATGTTTCCTAAGTGTGTCTTTAATAATTTATATTTTCCACATATGATTTTTTTTTACCTTTCTTGTATTGATGTACTGTTAGGGAGACTACAAGACTACAAATGTACAAGTATTCTGTACAATAATTCTATGTGTGCTTGCAGAGATCTAGAAGTCAAATCAGTAACCTATGTGTTGTTATGATGCCCGTATGATGCCATACTCAGGATATCTGGCACTCCTAAATCCATCATCAGAAATTTTTGTTGTTTCTCCAATCAAAAAATTCAATCTTCCCTTTGTAAGATCTCACTTAGATAGCCATAAAGATTGCCCACTTTTTTAGCAATAGCTATGATTTTCAGAAGCAAGTTGATACTCTTTTCCTATTATTGATTGTTCATCCTCTCACCCCCACCCCGGGTGAAATCCAGCAGGTTCTGGAGAACTGGTAGCAGAAATTTTGAGCAATTCGGAAAACTGGTAGCGGAAATTTTGAGTAGTTAGGAGAATTGGCAGATACCACCTCTGGCTGGCCTGAGAGTGGGGAGGGAATGGAGATTTTGCAATATCCTTCCCCCAGGAGTGGGATGGGAATGGGGATTTTGCAGTATCCTTCCCCTGGAGTGGGGTGGGAATGGGAATTTTGCAGTATCTTTCCCCTGGAGTGGTGTGGGAATGGAGATTTTGCAATATCCTTCCCCTGCCAAGGCCACCAAGCCACACCACGCCTACCAAGCCACACCCACAGAACAGGTAGTAAAAAAACTGGGATTTCACCACTAACCCCCCTCCACCGTGTTTAAATTTTGTATTTGTGTTTTATTAATCTGGGACCAAAAGTAAATAATTTGAATTTGCTGCAATTTACATAATGCTGCTTATACCTCCCAAAAGGAATTGCATGATGGTTATTTATGTCATGTAAATGTGTTCCTCCAAAAGCTCCTTGAATAAAATTCTTTTAAACAATGGCATAACTGTTTATAAAATAGTCAGCACTTTTATCACACATCCAAAAAGTCATTAGGAAAGTGGGATCTGCTATCAGGTAATATATGTCCAGGCTCATCGCCTCAGAGGTGGAATATTTCACTTCATTGGGCAAAGCAACTATCTGTCTCCTTGGGACCTGGCTTTCACTTGCTCCAAATGGAAGAATATCACTCTCCTTTGTGTTTTTACTGGGTTGGTTGGGTTGGTGGGAGAGTTCTTGGCACAAGAGCTAAAAACTGATCAGCTGGCTCAACTAAGAGTTGTCAGGAAGTTCAGCCTCACTGGTGGTAGCCTATCATCTTTTACTAGAAAATCCTTGGAAAAAGAGTATCACCCAACTCATGACAATTTTTCTGAAATGTTTGTTACCCAGAACGGGACATAGTGACTCTTGCTTGGCTTCCCAAGCTTTCTTCTCAAGGTTTTAGAAAAACAAGAATAGCATTATATACTGTACATCTGGTAAAAGTCAATTTCCATTTTTGGAACTTCTTCCTCACTCTTCTTCAAAACTGGTATATATCTGGCTGTAAATTCCTCCCTCCCTCCCTCCCCCCTCCCTCCCTCCCTTCTCTACTTTTATCATCTCACCAAACAAAGAATTGTTGACAATCAGGTTGTGTGCATTTTGTAAACTGTATCTGATAGCCTAATAAATATACTGATTTAATTTACACAGGGCTACCACATGTTCTGTATTTCCTGGCCATCTCCTACATTTAAGGCAGGGATGTCAAATACAAGGCCTGGGGCCTGGATCCAGCCTGCAGGATGCTTAGATCTGGCCTGTGGGGCCGCCCTGAAAATAGAGAAGGAGCAGCCCACAGTGCCTCTGCCAGTGAAAATGGAGCTCAGGAGGGCTGAACACAGCCCTCCTGAGCTCCATTTTCTCTAGCAGAGGGTTGCAGGAAGCCGTTGCAGCTGAAAACGGAGCTCGGGAGTCCATTTTCGCTGGCAGAGCACTCGGGCCACCATAGGCACCCCCAACACAAGTGATGTCAAGCTCGTCATTGCCTCCCTGCCCACACCCTCCCCTGCCCCCCATCCCGAGGTCAAACACAATCCTGATGCAGCCCTCAATGAAACTGAGTTTGACACCCCTGATTTAAGGCATTAAATTCTCATCCAGCTGCATTTGTAAATTATGGAAAAAATCTCCAATATGGCAATGGCAGTTTTGGCATTGATGACTACTATTTTCTTCTTCCTCAAAGCAACTTGGGCTTTGAGGCTGAGGAAGATGACATGATCAGAGTCACAGCAACTTTGGTGGGCCTAGCATTTGAAGAAGAGATGCTGGGCATGAGTGGCCATGCAAGCATCCACGAGAGAAAGAGTAAATGAGCAAAAATATGTAATTTCCCCGGGCCTTTATTTATACTGCTGTACATATGTTGGATGCATAGCTTCAGTGCACTGGATAAGAAGGTTTACTGCTGTCTTTGCTGTACAAAGGAAATTATCATGCAAAGTAGGGATGCAAGATGCAAATCAAGCTACTGCTTCTCCCTTTCCAAGAAAACTAACATCCCAGGAAACACCCTGAAGGTATGATACAGTGATGATGCTTTGTGGTTGCAGGTGTTCAGATTGTTGTCCCTCGAGGGCAAATTGCATTGGTGGCAAAGTTATGAAAACCTTAGACCCTGGGTGTCAGGTATCAAAGGAGAAATGAGGTGGCGGGTGGGTGGATGGGGAAATACATCAGATTCATAGAGGAGGAGAAAGCAGAGCGAAGAATTAGTAATCTAATTTTGTACAACAGAGAATGATTTTCTTTCATAGCAGTTTGAAATTTTGGGAGGATTCTAGGGACATCATTTCTTCATAGCTTATGGTCATCTTGAATGTGGACAAAAAAAAGAAAAGAAAAGAAAAGAAAAGAAAAGAAAAGAAAAGAAAAGAAAAGAAAAGAAAAGAAAAGACCAGCTGTACTAACAAACAATTTTACAGAGGATAATTGTACAAGCCTTCCTGCCTGCGTGAGGCTTGAAAACCAAGTGTTTCTATTTAGTCATGCCCATCTTGAATTGAAGATCAATCAGATCAAGAGGCCAGTGGAGATCCAATTCTGCGCCACAAAACGCAGTGCAGATACAGGCGGGTTATGTTTTGGCTTTTAAATGATACATATGTGGAAGATATTCATAGGCTTGAAGAAATTTGATGATGAATTGGCAAATGCCTGCTAGATAGGAGACTAGATACAAACTATATTTATGTATTTAATTTATGTGGCTGCCCATCTCAAATACAATTCTGGGTGGCCAACAACACTTAAAGACAGAATATACATCTACTTACTTTTATAATTTATATGGCTAGCCATCTCAAAAATATGACTCTGGGTGACTAACAGCAGTGGTGAAATCTGGCCGGATCTATCTGACTTGTGCGAACCGGTAGCGCCAGAGGTGGGAGGCTCCGCCCACCCGCCGGGATGTCATTATGTCCTGTTTTGACCCTCTGTGCATGTGCAGAAGAGGCACACATGCACATAACATGCATGTGCTCTCACGTGCTCCCGTTCCCAAACCGGTAGCGAATGGATTTCACCGCTGGCTAACAGTACTTAAAAACGGAATAAAAACAATATAACAAAATTATAAAGGACAAAAATAGCAGTGAAGGGGGAAAAAAACCAACCAACAACACCAATTAATATAACTGTGCAACAGTCTCTTCATGGATGAAGTTACCTATGATTTGAGATGCACTGGAATGACTTCTTGCAGTGTAAGTCTCCTTATTGTAGGCAGACTTTTCTGAAATTTCTTTCTTCGACATTAAACCCTAATCCCATTAATCCAAGGATTTCACTAAAAGCTGCATTGGTTTTGCTGTCATCACAAATCTTTCCTGGTGTAAAAGTTCCTTTATTAATCTTGTGAACCAAGTATTTTGAGGATCCATGACAAATTGTTTTGGCAGCATTTATTCAGTTACCAATATATAAATTGAGCATGGACAAAATGAAGCACCCTCAATCCTATTTGGGATTAGCATTTCCGCCCCTTTCATATGATTCTTACAGCAACAACTTGTCTGAAGTGCTGGATAAATGATCCCCATATGAAGCAGCAAATTATTATTTTTTTTGAAACTTCTGTTGCTTTCCTTCTTGGAAACTACTGTATACTTCAAACCAGTCAGCAATCATGCCAGAGCTACAAGGACCATCCCTGTTCAGTTGATTTACTTATTTCCATCAGCCTTCTCGCCATCCTCTTGCATGAACAAATGGGAGAGCTGCAATTCATTGAGCCCTAGATATTCCCTGACCATATTTCTATTAATCTAAGGGACACACACCTGCTCTTTCCCTGCGCTCCTCCCAATTGTCTTCAAATATCCATAATTCACATTGAATCCTGGTTAACGATCTACAGTGCCTTCCAGCATCCTGCAGCCATCCTTGAATGAAGATATGAAAGATATGAGTAAAGATTGTAGGAGCTGTTTTTTTTTTGTTAATGTTTTTTTTTTCCCTGGAAGAATGATGATTAGATAACTGCAGAAGATACTATAGGTCACTAAAGGGTGGTGGGATCTTTTTCAGCCAAAATTGCATTGACTTCCTGACTTTTCTTTGTTACTTGTTAACATCTTGTGGTCATTCACTGAGCAGCTGGTTCATAGATTTCCCCCCCCCCCCCTATTCTGTTTTAAACATATCTGAAGAATTCCTTCTTTGTTGATCTTCTCTTTGTTTGCTAAATGATTGGGCTACATTTTCTATTCCATTTTGGGTGGTTTGTGCCTATTTTCATTTCCTATATAATTTTTTTTTGGTTTGGCTTCGTATCTTTTTACATTGTGTGATCATAATGCTGCTTCTAGCATTTTTGCCTCCCTGGAATTGCTCTTTTAGGCTTTTTCATTTTTTAAGAATTCCCACCTTGGCAAAGTTCAGATACGAATATTTTACTTCTGCGATTTGGTCTAATAAAAGATGTTTGAACAAGTACAGAGTATTTTGTTCTCACTCTTGCTGTGCTTCCCCATGTTTTTGAATGAAGATCCCAATTTTTTCTGTAGATCTCAGTCTTGGAACCTCCATCTCTTTTATCTCTTTATACTTTCTTTTTTCTTTGTTAGATCTACCCTGACTTTTTTTTATGTACATACCCTGTTTTCCCCAAAATAAGACATCCCCTGATAATAAGCCCAATCGGGCTTTTGAGTGCATGGCTATAAGGCCAAGCGCTTATTTCAGGGTCCCAAAAAAATATAAAACAGGGTCTTCTTTTCAGGGAATCACAGTAGCATTCCTCACAACAACAATGCTGCAAGTTGGAGATACACAAAGAAAGGAGAGAGAGCACAATTGCTAGAATTTCTGTTCATGCAATCTGACTTGTAAGTATGAGTAGTCCTCGACTAATGACCACAACCGAACCCAAAATTTATGTTAAATAATTTTTGCCCCATTTTCTGACTTTTCTTACCACACTTGTTAAACAAATAACTGTGGTTGTTAAGTTAGTAACACGGTTGTTAAGTGAATCTGGCTTCCCCATCGACTTTGCTTGTCAGAAGGTTTCAAAAGGGGATCACATGATCCCGGGACATAGTAACCATGTCATAAACATGAACCACTTGCCAAGCATTCGAATCTTCATCATGTAACCATGAGGATGCTGCAATAGTTGTAAGTGTGAAAAATGGTCATAAGTCACTTTTTTCAAGGATGCAACTTGGAACAGCCCAGGGGTGGATTTCAAAACTCGTTGCTATCAGTTTGCTTGTGGGCGCTCACGTGCTCGCACCCGTGATACTCCTGCACATGCACAGAAGCGTCTGGGTGGGTGGGCGGAGCCTCCTGCTGCTGCTACCGGTTTGCCCGATCCAAGGCGAACCAGTAGCAACCCACCACTGGAACAGTCACTAAATGAACTGTTGTAAATCCAGGACTACCTGGACTGTATATTATGAACATTATTTCTAGCATTGCATTAAATCTCATTCTGGTAATCTGAAACCACCTCTGTTTGCCCATTTTTATCTTTAGAACTGCATCCCATCCTTTTCTTGTTGTTTAGCCATATCATATTTATCCCCAACTTTATTTGAAACGAACTAAGAATCTGTTGTAAACTGATTCTTAGTTGCTGTCTAAACGTTCTGTGGGTTCCCCATTGTTTATTAGCATCATAAATGGGTGAACACAGAAGAAATGCTTTATTGTATTCTGAAACACAATTGAGCTGGCTGGTGAAAAAAAAGCTACATATACAGACCACGCTCAGTGTTAATCAGACCAAGCCAAGGCTATCTTTACTCAATATAAAAGGCAGAGAGAATATAGCAAGGCTAATTGCCCACACCGAGACAGCAAATCAAAATATTTTGACTTAATCTCTGAAATATCATGCTGTCTGGATTTTCAAAATGCCAGTGGTAGCTAGGCAGAAAAATAAGGGTTTAAATGACAGCGAAGTTTTTAAATAATTCTTACCTTTCCCATTAGGCCAGTATTTTGCCATATATAATGAGAGGAAATGCTTTTGCCCTGGATTTCTGGCAAGGAATAAGAATTGGAACTAAATGAAGCCAATACAGGTATTCTTCGACTTACAACTATTCATTTAGTGACCCTTTGAAGTGCAACCGCACTGAAAAAAGCGATTTATGACCGTTTTTTCACCCTTAAGACCCTTGCAACATTTCCCCCATGATCATGTGATCAAAATTCAGATGCGTGGCAACTGGCATGTATTTATGATGTTTGCAGCGTCCTGGGGTCATGTGATCACCTTTTGCAACCTTCTGACAAGGGGAAGCCAGATTCATTTAACAACCGTGTTATTAACTGAACAGCTGCGGTAATTCACTTAATAGCTGTAGTAAGGAGAGTTGTAAAATGGGGCAAAACTCACTGAGCAACTGTCTTGTTTTGCAACGGAAATTTTGGTCTCAATTGTGGTCGCAAGTCAAAAACTACCTGTATCATTTTTTTGTATGTAAAGATCTGGCTTAAATCCAGTTCCTCCACGTGAAAGTTGGCTTATTGGCCACAGCCCAATGAAACAGAGTAAAAAAAAGAAAAAATCAGTTTTAGGTAATTCTTTATGCTCTGAAGCCTCTGAAAAGCTGTCCCAAAAGTTTGATGGAACTTTCCCAAAATGCCATCGGTGGAAACACAATCTTGTTGCAGAAAAGACCTTCCATGCATTGAATCCATTATTTATTAATTATGATAGATTTAATCACTTAATCCCACTAATCTTAGAAGAACAATATACAGCTGGTTTCTGCCATTAGTCCCCCGCTGATAGGAAATTGATGATCGAAGGAAGGTTCCTGTTAAAGCACTTAATGACTTCATAGCAAAAGTGGGATTTTTACCAGGCTTCAGCTCACGTGCATAAATCACTTCAGATATTATGGCAGTGCTGGCGATGAGTTTCTACAGGTAGTCCTCAACTTAAGATCACAACTGAACCCAATATTTCTGTTGCTAAGCAAGACAGTTGTTAAATGAGTTTTGATGCATTTTACAAACTTTGTTACCACAGTTGTAAATTAATCACTGCAGTTGTTAAGTTAGTAATGCGGTTGTGAAGTGAGTCTGGCTTCCCCATTGACTAATCAGAAGGTTGCAAAAGGTGATCGCTGTCAGGGTTCCAGGTAACACCCCCAATGAAATAACACTCCAAGGCTTGAAGTTCCTCAAAGTTCCATTTTATTAGAGATGTCATATTGGCACACCTGGGAAAACCCAAATCTGAAAGTTTCCAGGTTTTCCCCACCCAAAGGAAAGTTCAAGTCCCTGCTGAACACCCACGTGTCCATCACATAGTCCAATCCAAGCATCGTCCCAACTGGAGATGCCTTCCAGTTTCAGCCTTCCAGGTGCAGGGCAAGATGTCCTTCACTCTCTGAGAAAGGAATGTTATTATGACTATATATCACCCTGGGTCCACACAATTCCCCCCTCCCAGTTTCCCACAGTAGTAAAGGTGGCAGGCCTGAAGATCCAACAAAAAAGATGGCTTCCAGGCCTGACAATCTAATGACCCTGGGGCATCGCAACCGTCATAAATATGAATCAGCTGCCAAGTGTTTTAATTCTGATCACTTGACCATTGGGATGCTGCACCAGCTGTAAATTTGGAAAACAGTCATAAGTTTTTCAGTGCCATTGTAACTTCGAATGGTCACTAAATGAATAGTTGTAAGTCAAGGACTATCTCTAGAGGGCAGAGGAAAGTAGGAAGAACCACTATCAAGGGAACAGATAAGGGGGCTTGAGTCCATGCCAAGATATAAGATACAAGATATAAGACTATACAAGATATAAAATAAGCCAACTATATTGCTACCAAGAAAGCCATGGTAGCATGATATGAGTATCTTCATGTAGCTACCGGATGATGCACCTTTTGGTTTTTTCCTCCTGATTGCAGAAAATATCAGTGGGTTGTAAGTGGGCTCAAACTGGCACAAAGATCCACTGAGTTTTATGGCTGAACAAGTCTGGAACCTGAGTATTTTCAGTTCTTATCTGACCATTCCTTATTAGTTAAGATCTATGGATTGGTTTATTTGGTCTATTTCAAACTGTTGAATAGATGTTTTGGGCAACCATGAAGTCTTGCTTGCAATTTGCAAGCACCATATCTTTGTTTGTACAAGTTTGTATCTTTATAATGGACATTTTGATGGTTGCTTGGTTTGTGGTCTGAATTTTAAATTGAAAGCAAAATATTTTTTTGTGAATCACAGGAATATGCTACATTGCCCCATAGTTTTCTCCCACTCAGCATCTGTCAGATTTGTGGACTACAGTCTCAATAATCTTATTTCCCATAATTTATAGTCAGCACAGCTGGCTCTGGATGATGGGGAGTGTAGTTCAAGTCATCTGGAGGGCTCTGAGCTGAACAAGACTTGTACACAGCCTATTTTAAATCTTAGAATACCAGGATATAACACTTCAAATCTGCACGTAAAGTTTTTAATTTGTTTCTCATCTTTCATCTTTTTATATACTTTTTCTTTCTCTGTTTCCATGTTGTTGTTTTTTTTTTGTTTTTTTGCAGAAAATGACAGAGAACAAAAGACTCACAAGACCCAGAAAGAAATAGGTAGGAGGAAGCTGGAATTGTCTCATTTTCTATCTGATGATAAAGAACATAATGACATATTTTCTGAGTATATCCTGACGCTCCTACTGAAAATGAAATTGGAAAACAACCTGTCTGCCTCCTACAAATTGTCTCTGCTGTAAGAACAGTGTGGCAGAGACCACAAGTGCAAGGCTGATTTGTTTCAACAATCGCACATATAATGCCAAGATGCTATCTTTCCCAGGTGTGATATGGAAATGTCCCTGAATATAAATATAGATATGATTACAACGTATTGGCTTGTGGTGACTGCTTAAGGAGGTGGCACACAAATTACAACACAACCCACTTATTACAGTGGTTTGCAGGCCCAACTTTTAACAAAACTTGTTAATTGTATATTGTACTGCAAATTCTCCCTTTCTCTTGTGGTGCATTGTCCAGGTGGTATGCATGGAACAGCTCCAGTTTCAGCACCCAACACAAAGTAGGTCAGGAAAGACATGAAACCATTTCCAAGTTATTTACAATAATTGTACATGTATTAGGAAAAAAAGTGTACTCTACAAGTCTTATTCAAAGATTAAGTGTTTTCTTATGTCCAACTTTTGACATGTTTAACTACCAGTATAACACAGTTAAAAATTACAACATGTTAAAATGCCCTAAGACTTGTTTTAATGCTATTAAAAATATTTTTTTTAATAAAATAAAATGTACTGCCCTTTTTTCAGCCAGTAAAGCCAAACATCTCTCCTAACCCCATCTTAGATGATGGTGGTGAAGGGAAATCTGCAAAACACCAACTCGGGTATCTGGTTAATGAAACAGATTTCAGAGTATTAGATTTCTTTAAGAAATGAAGCTTAGCTTTTGTATTTCTTAGGGATGGTGGTGCCCGCTTCTGATGAATTTAGGGAGAAGAGGAAAATGCAGTTTATAGTGGTGAAATCCAAGGCAGGAGGGAATTGCTGAACTTGAATCTTACAAATGTCCTTCTCCGCTCCTTCTCTTTGGTTCACACATATTCAAATACATATGTAAATATACTTTACATTTTTATTCTTTTTCTCCTGCTCACTTAATTTGTGTGAGCTCTGCCTGGAGTTCCATTAAGAATCAGTTCAAGCCCAGTGTGAAGTGTTTTATCTCCAGAAATTGTATAGCTCTCCCCGAGAAGTGTTTCATGTCCAGAACGTAGATGACAACTAATGTCTCTCCCTCCCTCTCCCTCTCTCAAAATATAAAGTGTTTCCTTTTTTTAAAAAAATGAGATTTGTTGCTTTACAAAGCATACAGTGTATAAAAGCACTAACAGATACAGATATTGATAAAGGCCAAGAGTATCACTTGATTATTGTACAGAACGAGAAACGTTATTTTAAAAACTAGTCACTTTTCTCCACTTTTTGTTATTAATCTTCACATACCCATCCTTGGTACATCTCTGTATAGTTATATGGAAAATATTATAATCCGTCTATTAGCCTGGTTTCGGTTTACTTCTCCAAAGTCATGCTGAAACAGTTTTAACCTTGACAAAGAGATTTGCTTTCAGTTCTTGGAAATCTCATTTCCTTCTTTGCTTGTAGATTACTATTCTGATATACCAGAGCTGCAGAACATCCAAAATGGAATAGATTTGCCCTGAGAAACTACATTGCCTCAGTGATAGGTTCCTATCGGTTCACCCTGGTTCGTGCGAACTGGTAATGGTGGCGGTGGGAGGCTTCGCCCACCCATCCGGACGTCATCATGGACTCTCTGGTAGGTTCTGCGCAAGCACAGAAGCCCCGCACACAAGCATACGCTCACAATTCCAAACCGGTAGCAAAGGTAAGTGGAACCCACTACTGCATTGCCTACTAATCATATTCCTACTTTTAGGCATCACACATATCCAGGGAAACACAAACTATCAGTATGAAAGAGCTAACTATGGAAAGAGATTTTCAATGGCAAATATTTCAGTTCAGCCCTGCTCTGCCCAGACGACTGGCAAGCTCTCTTCCTTCCTCCCTTGTGCCCAGTGTGGAAAATAACTATAAAGCCTGCTGAGATTCAGAACCAGGATACCAAAAGTTGCCAAAATTTTTTTCCCCCACTTTCTCTTTTCCAGGTTGCCTAGTTTTGCTGGCTCTTCTGGGATTTCCTCTAAATCTTCCCCTATTAAAGTAACCTAGATAATTTCACATGATCAGCAAAAATTGGCCAGCTCACTATTCATTCTGTCTGAGAGGTTATTACTGCTATGGAGTATCAGCATTCCTCAATTTGATCCCACAAGCCGCTTTGCTCATTATGGGTCTCCTTTCTTTCTGAGAAGTTTGAGCCATTTATTTCTAGCCTTTCTCTTAACCCAACTCTAATCCCTCCAAGGACTTTTAAACTCCCACTCCAGAGTGACTTCATTTCCTCTAATGGCCACGTGCAAGGAGTTTGATTGAATATCTAAATAAATTATACCTGCAGGTTCCATTTAATCACTACACTTAATTCTTATTGAGATGCAAAGTATATTTTAGAAAGAAGAGGATGTTGAAGTTGTAAGATTAAAGTGGAAGATGCTTCTAGCTCCTCCTGAAATATACATCGGGGTGGGGGGATTCACATGACTGCTTTCTCTCCCACAAACTAATCCTGGTTTGTGTTTCTATCTCTATCACTTAAGGCTTCCATTCCATAAGAATTTCCAGGGCATCAAATAGCTGGGGCCTTACGCATTGTTCTTACCCATTAACCATGGTTTACAATTGTTCACTGAGGATGTTACATAGTTTGAGTAATGAAATGCCTGTAAGGAAACCATCAAGCTCAGAGAGCACCAAGGACCCTTCATTTCAACCCTGAGCTACAAATATTCTCCTTTATCAGTTTACAATGAGTTTATATGTTCCTCAGCCTGTTGAAATCCATAACCTTCCCCATCACTGGCTTTTAGAAGATATTGTAAGAGATTTATTCTCATAGCAAAGTGGATTTTAAACTCCTGCTCCAGAGCGGGGTAAGCTAACTAATGGATTTTAAATTCCCACTCCAGAGTGGGGTAAGATAGCTAGTTGGCTAGCTTACCCCATGAACTGTACTTGACCTTTTGATTTAGGAATGGAGTGGTTCTTTTGTTTTGTTTTGGTTGTTTTAATATTTACAGTACCAATCAACAGATAGAAATTTCACAACTCATTATAAAAACATTATACTTGGTGACGCAGAATTCTTTTCCTTATACTCTAGGATGGGTCTAGCATCAAACCCTGCAAGCAGCAATTCAAAACAACATTGGGGAAACAAAGAACAGAGCTTTGCCCAGTCACGTAACACACACAGATAGAATTTAAACTACCTATGTCATTAAATGTCTTCAATTGTCATTTACCCCCAAGACTAAATCTGAGACTGGCAACTCATAAATTGCATACCATGATAACCTAAAAGCCCAGTCTAGCATAGTGTAATGGCAAGAACATCCTTTTGCCACCTATAGTCCTGATAGGTTATAGAATTACAGCATTCCTCAAGGTTTTTTAAAAGAAGAAAATAATGATGCAATCAAAAGGACTGGACACAATTGGACCAGAAAAACGCAGGAGAAGTGATGTTGGGTCTATTTTAGTTGTCAACAGAAGCTCTTTGGAAGATACCAATCCTTGTAGAAGTGGCTGGCCAGGAATGTGGGAAAGAGTTCTGTTCTGTGGTCATATTCCTACAAGCGAGGAATAATCCAACAATCAGATATAATCCAATAAATTATAATAATCCAACAATCAGATTGCCAAAACAACAGAAATGAAGACTGGCTTTTTATCTTCTCAACATTGGATCTATAATGCTGCTTCCCTGTTGGGAAAATGGCATGTCTCTTTTCTGTACTGTGGAATAAAGTTTAAACTAGGATATTTCTAAATGCCTCCAACTGACCCTCAAAGCGAAGTCTCCATATTGATACATGCATGATTCAACTTGCAAATGTACAGCCTTGAACAGTGGGAATTTTATGTGGTCCTGTCTCTCTGAAGAATGTAGCGATTATTAGCTGAGATGGCAGACAGGTTATTCACCTGTGGAGAAGCTATGACAATAGATTTAGTTCTCAAAGAACTGGCTGTCTCCTTATTGAATTGCTGATTTGGTTAATGATGGGGCTATCACAGCAGAAATTGGACTTTAAAGAAACACAATAGGAAAAGTATTAATGATTTTGGACTTTGCTGCTGTAGAAGACTCATGAGTATGCTATGAAAAGTAAAAAACAACAATAACAGCAAATGGATCATCAAACAAATCAACCAGAATTATCACTTGACCCACAAATGATGCTACTCAAATTATCATTCTTTGGACACATGGCAGGAAGAACTATCTGTCTGGAGAAGGCTCTAATGCTGGTAAAAGTAGAAAGAAAGAGAACAAGAGGATGACCAGTAACAAGTTGGATGAATTCAGTTACAGCAGCTAGGAATGCAACAATGGTAAGATCTAAAAGAACTGCTTAAATTCAGATCATCATGGAGAAAACTATACATGTGGTTGCTAGGAATTGATTGTGGCTTGATAGCACACAATTAATTACTGCATATAAAAAATAAATTGAGTTGGGAAGAAGGCACTTGTAAAGAAACAACAGAACTATGGTAGTAGGAAGTAAAGTTAAGAGTGAAAGATGAGATTTACTATGTAGGCATCACCTCTACTTTAAATCCATTATCAGCCTTAGTAACTCTTTTCACTAGCTGATAAGCACTAGCCACCTCTACAGGTATCACTGTTTTCCAAAGAGCTTCTGTTGCCATCTAGAATAGATCCCGTATCACCACTCCTGGATTTGCCTGATATTTTCCTCAGCTCGTAAAATGCTGATGGTTGTCATATCAAATCATGAAAAGGGAATAACAGTGTATGACCTAATCTTGAGAAGATGTGTGGATCTGACAAATGTAGTTGAAACATGGCCAATGGGAGGAAGAAGTGGCAGATTTCCCCAGATATGGCCACCCCATCAGTTTTGCAGCACTGAATCAAGGCAGTGGTGGGATTCAATTTTTTTAACAACAGGTTCTGTGGGTGTGGCTTAGTTGGGGGTGTGGCTTGGCAATCATGTGACTGGGTGGGTGTGGCTAGCTGGTCACGTGACTGTGTAGGCATGGGTAGCTCGTCATGTGACCGGGTGGGTGTGGCTATGTGCATAGGGACTACTCAGAGGGCTGAAAAAAGTCATTTCTGACTGGTCCTCGCACTTTTGACCGGTCCTCACACTTATGACCATCCCCACATTTATGCCCGTGCAGCTTTCTTAACAACCATGTCACTCATTTCACAACTGCTTCTCTTCACCATGGTGACAAGATAGGGCAAAAACGTAAAATGTGAGGACAGTCATAAGTTCGAGGACTGGTCAAAAGTGCGAGGACCAGTCAAAAATAACTTTTTCAGTTCTCTGAGTAGTCCATATGCACAAAAGGACTACCCAGAGGGCTGAAAAAAGTGATTTTTGACAGGTCCTCGCACTTTTGACCGGTCTTCGCACTTATGACTGGTCATCATTTATGCCCATTGTAGCATTCTTAACAACCATGTCACTCATTTCACAACTGCTTCTCTTCACCATGGTGACAAGATAGGGCAAAAACATAAAATGTGAGGACAGTTGTAAGTTCGAGGACTGGTCAAAAGTGCGAGGACCAGTCAAAAATAACTTTTTCAGCCCTCTGAGTAGTCCATATGCGTAAAAGGATACAGCAATAGAGAGGGATGAAGGAAGGGAAGGGAAATTAGAGTAGGAGGGAGGGTAAGAGAGGGAGGAAGAGAGGAGGAGAAGGAGAAAGGAAGAGGAAGTAGGGAGGAGAAGAAGAGGGGGAGGAAGAGAAAGTAAGAAGGAAAGAAAAGAGAGAGGTGGTAGGTTTGAGGAGAAAGATTGCTGTACAATAAAAAAGATGAAAGGGAAGAAAGCCAACCCCAAACAAATATAAAGATATTAAGATAAAGAATGAATTGTTAAACTTTAAAGAATAAAAGAGAACAAATATGAATAAATAACAATAATTAGAAACACACATACAAACATACAATGTATTTTCTTTGAACAGAGTATTTGGCCGGTTCACAATTTAAACAGTGTTTAGTCATTTCAATTAAATTTACAATTTCTATATTTCCTTTTTGCCATATTTATTCCTCATCTATTTTTGTAAAAAACCAATATTACCCTTCATCCTCATCTCTAATCTTAATCAAATTCAATTTTTCCCTTCTATTCTATATTATACCCCTTCCCATTGTCATCTATTTTTATATCCATCCTCACATTGGTTAATTATGTAATATTAGTTGTTTAATATAAATTCAACATTTTAATATAAATCAATTAGTTATATAACTACCTTTTTTGTATATTAATCAATATGAACATGAATATTCCAATTATTTCCATGCAATCCAATTTCTTACAAATCAATTAATTATATATTTCCCCCATATATTCCTCCAAACCACAACTTAACCATTTCTGCTTTCAGAAATATACAATTAATAGTATCTCAATTATTACAATTCCCTAGTTAAATAGAGCTTTTTTTCTTTTGTGTTTTAAAATCCTGAACTCTCCTCTTTTTCCCTAAATTTCCCATTGTTTGCACCTACCTTTTTTGGTGAGGAAAAAGAAAAGAATTCTGCCTGCCTAATTTTCCAACCTTGCAGCAACAGCAAAGCAGTTTCAGTTTCGAGTTTCAGCAGAGCTAAGGGAAAAAAAATCTGCTCCAGGACTCTTTGCAAGGAAGCAGAAGAGCCCTGAGCAAAACAGCTGAGAGAAATCAGCTGAGAGCCGGGAGGCCAATTAGCCTATGCTGAAGCTCCGTGGGCCAATAAAATTACAAAAAAACCCCACCGAACCGTTTGTTAAATTGCTGGCTCCCCCGCCCCTCGCCCACCACTATTTATTGGCAATAAATAGTGGTGCGGAGGGGCGGGGCAAGCCAGCAATTTAACAAATGGTTCGGCTGCACCATTGGCTCTAGGGCGGCCCTTTGAAGCCGCGCGGCAAGAATTTGAAGTTTTTTTCCTCTAGCCATCAGCTGGGACTCCGGAGGCAGCAATAGATGGGGAGTGGGCGGGGTAAGCGAACGGCCGGCAATCCAACAGAGCAGAGAGTGAGGGTGAGTGAAGGCGTGGAAGCTGCTTTCTCCATCCTGCTCTCTTGCATCCGGAGCCGGTGGGAAACCACGTGGCAGCCCATGTGGATCCCAGGCAGCGGAACTCAGGCTAGGGAAGGGGTGGGCAATTGTGGCTCTTTTACAACGTGTGGCCTTCAACTCTCAGAATTCCTGAGACAACCAAGCTGTCTCAGGAATTCTGGAAGTTGAAGTCCACAGGTTGTAAAAGAGCCACAATTGCCTACCCCTAGGCTGGCGCCGCATGGGTGGGAGGCTAGGGGCGGGCGAGCCAGCAATTTAACAAACGGTTCGAGGGCCAATAAATTACAAAAAAACACCGAACCGTTTGTTAAATTGCTGCCTTGCCCGCCCCATTTATTGGGAATAAATAGTAGTGCGGAGGGGCGGGGCATGGGGCGGGGCGAGCCAGCAATTTAACAAAGGGTTCGGCCGAACCCCCTAGAACCCCCAGAATCCCACCACTGAATCAAGGGGTGAACTAAGCTTAGTCTATAAAAGAAAGGTCAGTTATGGACACGTGAGATACATGTGGCTCCAAGAACTTCTTTCTTATCACATCATTGAGAATTGATCATGTTCAGCTTTAAGCTCCCTCCACCCCCATTTTGGACCTGCCACTGATTTCTGGGGGCGGGTTTAGAAAGAGAGCATTTTTGTTTTGTTTTTCTTAAATATTTTTTTGCTTAATGCTATTTCCTTTTTCAAAGGGAGTTCTTGGCATGTCAGATCTTGGCCCATCTCACCTTGCCTATTTCTGCTTTAAGAGGATTTTATCCAGGGGTAGGCTGCTGGGGGTTCGCAGGGGTTCGGGAGAATCTCTAGCTGAGATTCTGTGCAGTTTGGAGAACCCCCAAATCCCACTCCTAGCTGGCCTGTCCACCTCCCTCAGGAATCCCCATGCGGCCTGTTTTGGATTCAGGTGAGTGCAGGGCATGCGGAAAGGCTTGGGGAGGGTGAAAAACTGACCTACCAGAAGCTCCAGAGGGCTTCCGGAGCCTGGGGAGGCCGTTTTTGCCCTCCTGGAGGCTTGAGGAAAGCCTCCGGAGCACAGGGAGGGCAAAACATTCCTCCCTGCCATAATGCAGGAGGCCAACTAGGCCACACCAGTGGTGGGTTCCTCCCGGTTCGGCCCGGTTCGGCTGAGCTGGTAGCGTTGACGTTATGATGTCACCGAACTGGTTCTCTTTGTCTGGGAGTTGGGCCCTCCCTCCCGCCCCCGTGTTATTCCTACCTTATATTTCCTTACTTTTAGCCCAGCTGATAGGCGCGGCAAAGTGAATTGCCGCACTTCAGCTGGGCATATTCCTAACGCGCTTGCGCGGAGCAAAGCGCGTGCATGAAGAGAACCGGTAGTAAAGCCGGTTAGAACCCACCACTGGGCCACACCCACCATGGCCACGCTCACCCAGCAACAGAACTGAAGTGGTTCGGGAATGATGAGAGGCACAAGCAAGCAAGTGACAACAGCTCTTTAATATACAGTGAGACTTCAGCAAAAACTCAGGGGCTGCAGTCCTCCTTATATACAATCCAGGAGGGACTGTCAGCCAATCAGAAACGTATGCAGGTTTGAATCTCCCGCTTAAAAGTATCAATACATAACACCCCTCCCTTCCCAGAAGGCACTGACATTCAAAAATTAACATATTTACAAACAAAATCTCGCAGGTGCTTAGGCTGAGTTCTCGCCCTAGTTGACCTGCGCAGTTCAGTGTTTGGTGGGGCGTCGAGCTGGTCGGAGGGACTCTTTGTCTCTCCCGGCTCCGCCAATGGAACCTCCTGGATTTTGTCCGGGGCGTGGTTATCCCCGGCTGGGAGTGGCGACTCGCTGGGGCGGCGCTGGAACCAGGGCTTGTCAGCTAAGTATTCTCGCGGCCCCGGGCTTGAGTTAGCTGTTTTGGAGAAGTGGTCATAGTTAGGCTCGGACATGTCTGCGTTGATGTTTGCCTCGCCAACCGCCCGTTTCCTCAGTTGGTCTATGTGGCGCTTCCAGAGTCTATCTACCCCCACGTCCACCGTGTATGATTTTGGGCCTGTTATCCCCACTATGGTTCCTGCGACCCACAGAGGACCGCTGGCATAATTGCGAGCGAACACTGGGGACCCGACCTGAAACTGCCTTAAGCCACAGGTCTCTCCCTTAAAGTTTTCGTGCGAATAGTTAGGGTGAAGCCTGTCCAACACACACCGGAGCTTTCTCCCCATGAGGAGCTCTGCTGGGCTTCTCCCTGTTGCCGTGCATGGTGATGCATGCTGAACCGCAAGGAATTGATCTATCCTGGCCTGCCAGTCCCCATTGTCTAATCTGGATAGTGCTTCCTTGGCTGTCCTGACAAATCGTTCAGCCAATCCGTTGGAAGCCGGGTGAAATGGGGCTGAAAGGGCATGGCGGATTCCCAGGCCGGCCAAGTAACCTTCAAACAGGGTTGCTGTAAATTGGGGCCCATTGTCCGACACCAAGGTATCCGGCAGGCCGTGGGTGGCAAACAACTTTCTTAGGGCCTTGATAACCGCTTCGGCCGTTGTGGATGGCATTAATACAATTTCGAGCCATTTTGAAAAGGCATCCACTACTATTAAGAACGTTTGGCCATGGAACGGGCCGGCAAAATCAATGTGGATCCTCCCCCATGGGCCTTTTGGTTTCTCCCACTCTCGGATGGGCGCTACTGGGGGATCGGGGCGAGACTCCTGGCAGGGTCTGCACTTCCCCACCCACTCGGAAATGACCTGGTCCATGTTGGGCCACCAGACATAGCTGCGGGCTAAACACTTCATCCTGACGATGCCAGGGTGCCCCTCGTGCAATAACTCTAGAACTCTACCTCGTAGTTTTGTTGGAATTACCACTCTGTCACCCCACAGTAAGCACCCCCCTTGCATAAACAGTTCATTTCGTTTGTTGGCAAAACCTTGGTACTCCTCCCCGACCACCTTGTCCGGCCACCCTTTCAAAACCCAACCCATAACAGTCCGGATAACAGGGTCTCTATTTGATGCTTTCGCCACCTCGCCGGATGAGATGGGCCCCAAAGTTAACGCGTCCAACAACAGGACGGAGGTTTCCGGTGTTGGGTTGTCCAGCAGGTCGGGAAGGGGGCAACGGCTAAGGGCATCCGCATGACCCAGGGTTCGCCCAGGCCGATGGACGAGCTGGTACGAGTATGCCGATAAGAAAATCGCCCATCTAGTTAATCGGGGGGAGAGGGCAGCGGGGGTTGGCCTGTCGCCTGCTAGCAGTCCTAGCAACGGCCTATGGTCAGTCACAAGTTCAAATTTTCGGCCATAGAGGTATTCGTGGAACTTCTTAACCCCCGCAATCGCAGCCAGAGCTTCTCTGTCCAATTGGCTATAGTTTCGTTCTGTGCTGGACAGAGTTCGGGAGTAGAAAGCAATGGGCGCCTCTAGGCCGTTCGGCAGTCTATGGCCTAGGACTGCACCAACTCCTACGGGGGAGGCGTCGCAAACTAAGACGAGCGGCAGCTCTGCATTGTACTGGATCAGGAAACTGTCCTCAGATAGGAGTTTTTTTACTGCCTCAAAAGCGGCCGCTTGCGGTTTCCCCCAGACCCATGGTACATTCTTTCCTAGGAGTTTGTGAAGGGGATCAGCGACCGTGGCCTTATCTCTTAAGAACATTGAGTAGAAATTGAGCAGTCCAAGGAAGGCTTGGAGCTCAGCTTTTGATTTGGGGGCTGGTGCACTTTTGATGGCTCTCACCTTGCTTTCGGTAGGGTGGATGCCTGTGCCGTCCACCCTGTACCCCAGAAATTCTACCGAGGGGACCGCTATCCTGCACTTGTTCTTTTTAAGTCTTAGTCCCGCTTCTCTGAATCTGGACAGGACGTTCCGTACCCTGTCCCCTAGCTGGTGTTCGTCTTGGGCGCTGACTAAGACGTCATCGAAATATGGGACTACTCCCGGAAGTCCTTGCAACAGGCGCTCCATGGTGCTTTGGAATAAGCCGGGTGCGACGCTCACCCCAAATTGGAGCCTGGTGCATTTGAATGCACCCCTATGAGTCACGATCGTTTGCGCCTCTGCCGTGGCGTCGTCGACCGGTAACTGTTGGTAGGCTTGGGCCAGGTCTAATTTAGCAAAAATTTTTCCGGGGCCCAGGGAGTGTAGTAGATGGTGCACGATCGGCACCGGATAGGCGCTCGGCTGCAAAGCCTTGTTGATCGTGCACTTGTAGTCGGCGCAAATTCTGATTGAGCCGTCGGACTTAACTGGGGTGACTATGGGGGTCTCCCACTTGGCATGGTCAACGGGAACCAACACCCCTTGCTTAATCAGTTTGTCCAGTTCTGCATCGATCTTTGGTTTCAATGCGAACGGCACTCGTCTGGCCTTCAATCTTACTTGGGCTACGTTGGGGTCTAAGTTTAGTGAAATAGGGGTCCCCACATACTTGCCCAACGTGTCCCCGAAAACGTCCTGGAACTCGGTCAGGAGGCTGTCTTTCAGGGTTGACTTGGACATCAGGTGGACGCCGGTGAAGCCCATGCCAAGGGCTCGGAACCACCCCATGCCCAGGAGGCTCGGCAGCTGTTTCGTGACGATGGTCAGCGGCAGGTCTCTTTCGTAGTCTCCGTAGGTGACCCGGAACGTGCCCACGCCTTCGAGGGGGACTCGGTTCCCCTGGTAGTCAAGGATGCGCAGTCTCTGTCTGGAGAGTTGATCCTTCCGAAACGACGGCAGGAGGCTCTTCAGAGTTGTCCACGACATGATGGAGAGAGCTGATCCGGTGTCGATCTCCATCGAGCACGGTCTTCCGTTGATCTCGACCACCGTGCTGACTTTGTCCTCGACCGTTGTGCTGGCCTGGTCGATGTGTATGCTGCGGCCATCTCGCGGTTCAAATTCGCGCCGTTTTTTCGCGCCGCCTTCTCTCGTTGGCTGCTTCTGGCGCGCTGATTCCGGTTGGCTGCGGCGCTCACGTGGTTTGAGTCTTCTGGGCAGAATGGCTCTGCAGACTCGCGCCAAGTGCCCTTTCTTCTCGCAACGCCTGCAAATAGCCTCTCTGTATTTGCAGGACAGTCTATCATGGTGCCCGCCACAGCTGGGACAGCTTCGCCGGGGGCTGCCAGTGTCTTTTCTCCGGTGCTCTGTTTGGAAGACGTCCTCATCCGACTCGGACTCCGAGCTGGATCCGGCGTCTTCTCTGTGCACCGGGGCAGACTTGGGGCTGTCCTTGCTGGTCAGCGGACGCTGTAGCGTTTCAGCGGCCTTTGTGGAGGCTTCGTGAGCCCTGGCTTCGTCAAGGGCCCCGGCAAGCGTCAGATCAGGCTTGGCGAGCAGACGCCGTTGCAGCCTAATGTCCCGAACACCACAGATCAGCTGCTCAAGCAACGCATCATCCAAGTCTCTGTAGTCGCAATGAGTTGCGGCTTTTCTCAGGCTGGCCATGTACGCGCTGACCGGCTCTCCCTCTCGTTGGACGCGCTGCCTCAGTTGGTATCGCTGCACGAACTTGGAGGGGACGGGAGCGTAGTGAGCCCGGAGAGTTGCCATCAGGGTGTCCCATGAGACTGTTTGAACCGGCGTTGGCTCACACAGTGACTCGGCCATCTCAAACACGTCCGGTCCGCAGTGGCTTAGGAATAGGGCTCTCTTTCGATTAGCCGAGAGGCCCTGCATGTCGCTGGCTTCTAACGAGCATTCAAACCTCGTTAGGTACGAGACCCATTTTTCGCGGGTCGGATCAAAAGGCTTGGGCGGAACGTAGGCAGACATGTCCGGTATGTCTCCTGTGGTTCGCCTCGTCGCCTAGCTGAAGCTCGTGGTCTCACTGGTTGGCTTCTTGTAGCCTCTATCCCACCTTCGTCGCCAATGAAGTGGTTCGGGAATGATGAGAGGCACAAGCAAGCAAGTGACAACAGCTCTTTAATATACAGTGAGACTTCAGCAAAAACTCAGGGGCTGCAGTCCTCCTTATATACAATCCAGGAGGGACTGTCAGCCAATCAGAAACGTATGCAGGTTTGAATCTCCCGCTTAAAAGTATCAATACATAACAAGAACCCCTTGGTAAAATTTATGAAGCCCACTCTTGATTTTATCTCTGTGACAAGATACCTTTCCTATGCAAGCATAAATCAGGTTTGAAAGAGCCTCAAGGTGGAAAAGGGATTTTGTTGACATCAACCAAATAGCCTAGAACTCTTGTGCAAATGGACTAGAGGGGCCTTGTGGGACTCCAAAGCAGTCTTGCAGAAGTGGCTCATGAATTCATGGCAGGTGCACATTACTTTCCAAGCCTAGATGAACACAGCCTATTAATCCACTATGTCCTGCAAATGTGCCAGTGTGCTTTTAATTTATGAGCCTAAATGTACGCACTCGAATTTCACTTTAAGATCGTTAGTCCAGGGATGCACAATGCATAGTCTCTGAAGGCCCCCTGAAAGTTCCCATCAAATAGTAATTTTCAATAGGATAGGAGGGAGGAAATTATTAAATACACAGCAGCGATCATATTAACTCTAATGAATTAGTGTAATGTAATTAGGTTTTTTTGGAGTGTGGCCTCCAGCAAGCCACTCAAAACCTGGAACCGAGTGTGTGTTCCAGTTGTACACAGCTTGCAGCCAGCTTGCATAACCACCTGTACATAGGTAAATTTATCTCCCAACAAGAACTCCCAACAAGAACAGCCTCTTCTGTTTTCTGTGAGATGCATGCACTGTTCCTTCCCTGGCTCTATTAAAATGGTATCCAAAGATCTAGATACCAACCTGCTTTTAAATGAACGAATGAGCAATGTTATTTTGCATTTGAAGGTTTGCCTACTGCTGTTGTTTGAACGACTGTGCCTTTTGTGTTAGTTTCTCTGGCTTTTTTTTAGAAATTGTTCAACATTTTAAATTTCTAAACTGCCTTAGGATGGCTTTGCCTCCAAAGGCAGAATAAATATGATTTAATAAAAAAGGAAGAGTGTGAGATCAACAGGGAGAACAAAAGTAACATTTGTGCTGAAAGGAGTTAGAAGAGTCCTAATATTATTCCAAAAATGTTACATTACATTTCTTCTTTGGCTGTCATGTTCTCCTCATTTTTATTTTTATTTTATAAAACTGAGCTTCAGGAATTCTATTGCTACTCATCACTTGGATTTTACTATGAACTTCTAAATCCAGTACTTAATCACAACACAGTTTGGACAGCATAAGCTATTGTTCTGGACTGCTTTTGGTTGTAAAGCCAAACTTTGATCTTGACAATTAAAACATCAGAATATTATCTTGCAAGGAAAACAAGCACTACCAGGGAAAAGAAGCTGGATTTTTTCAGCTATAGCAATTTGTCAACTTGCATCAGTATGTAGGAAATGAAACCAAGTGAAAAATAACATTAAATAGTTAAAGAGAGGAATTACATTAATAGATAAAAGGAGCTTTGAATTGAAATCAGGAAACTAGCAGAACTCTTAATGAAAGAGGTATGACGCATGGGGTGGGATTAATTATCTCAAAGGACAAGAGGTGAAAAACGTGGAAACAGGAAAGACACAAGAATCATACCAGGTTTATGCAAGTGTTCAGTCTGTTGAAGATCTAAGATTGTGTAGGGTGAACCAGATGGAAGTAACCAGTCTAGAAAATATTTTATTTTGCTTGGTAAAATTATTTTATTCTTCCTCCACTCCTTTTAAAGCTCTTGTTTTGAATAGGCAATTGACTCTTACCAGGAGTGGGTTCTACTTACTTTTACTTCCGGTTCACAGTGGGAAGCTTCTGCGCATGCGCAGATCACCCATGATGACATTGTGGCGGGTGGGCGGAGCTTCCCGCTGGTTTTACTACCGGTTCTATAGAACCGGACAGAACCGGGAGCAACCCACCACTGACTCTTACCCATAAACAAGTTTTGCTCTAATTATAAAATGTAATCAAAGTGAGGCAAAGAAGAGTGCTTGCTTTTGTTATCTTTCTATTGAGGTTCTTTATAGGGTCTATGACAACTTGCCGCAACCAACTTGCCATGGCCAACACACCCCAGCCAACTCACCATAGGACAGCTCACCATGGCCAACCTGCCATGGGACAACTCACTGCTGGACAATTCGACAATTCAATTTAATTATTTAAAATAATTTAAAAAATATTTTAATTTTTGTCACTCACATTTCATTTTGTCCCTCCTTTGGCATCCTTTCTTTAAATGATTCTATTCCAATATTTCTTTAATAACTCTTACCCTGCAGTGAGTTGTCCTGCAGTGAATTGACCATGGCAAGTTGGCTGCAACAAGTTGGCTGCAATGAGCTGACTGCAGCAAGTTGGTTGTGCCAAGTTGGCCACCGTGAGTTGGCTGTGGTAGGTGGTCCCATTCTGTTCTGTATATGTACGCACTTTCAACCCTCTTTTCTCAAACTTTTTTCAAAGCTGTTTCTTTACAACTTGGAGCTTTCCATATGTATATTTTTATCTTGCAATTAAAGATTTTCATGGATTAACCTGTTTGGATTGGTTTGAATCAGTCAGGATATAAGCAGCAACAATGGTATAGGCCAGGTGTCAGCAACCCGCAGCTCTGGAGCCGGATGTGGCTCTTTCATCCCTCTGCTGCAGCTCCCTATCGCCAGTCGGCTGCACAATTGATAGGGCTTTCAGTTAGAACAGGTAGAAGAAAAAGGATGCTGTGCTAGGAGGAGACTCTATGGTGGAGGAACTGGATTTCCGGTCGGCAGAGAAAAAATAACACCACGCTAGAAGGACACTCTATGGTGGGGGAACTGGACTTCCGGTTGGCTCCAGAATTGAACAGGAGGCTTCTGGTTAGGACCTTTGTGTCTCTGAGTGTTTAAGGTTGCTGAACCCTGGTATAGGCCAAATGTTTCCGAACCATTTATTTTGCAACCCTTTAGAGCAAAGACTAGTAAGGATTCACATGTTCATGTGGAAGGAACCATAGATACATGAGGTATGAGACCAAAATATTCCAAGAGTATCCATGGTGTATATATGTGGGGGTATATATATATGTGTGTGTCAAAATTGGCAAGATGGTGGTCAGCATGTCACAATGTATCAGCATGTCACCATCCCATCTGAACACATGTGCAATGACAACACATATACAAAAGGCACAGGGCTTCCACCATGAGGATCTGTCTACCATTTTGTGGATTTTGATCATCCACCCAGGACAGTGTTGAATAGTTCTCATGTTTGTCGCCTAACTGTAATACCATGGTACTTTGGAGAAAAGCCATGACAATTATTGCTACCAGATCAGATATTTTCATATTATAAATGAAGACTGGGATAATTTCATCATGTCATATATTTGACATAATCATAAGCAGCAAGTCACTAAAATGGACCCAAGTACCATAAATGCATAGCAATTGTTTGGAACTGGAGGGAAAAATGTTTGTATAGTCAGTTTTACTAATTCAGGATAGATGGATCTTCCATCCCTCACATTTCTGGTTTTTCATTCCTTTCTTGATTACTGGTTAAAAAATTAGTATGTTCACTTTCATTATCAGTAGAAATTTAAACCAAACCAAACCAAAATTATCATTAAAAACTTCCCCTCCTTATAAAATTGTAAAATTTCCATTATTATTTTTTTCTAAGTGTGCTTTTATTTCTATCCATTCTCTTTTTTATTGTGTGCTAAATATTCAGGGGCCTTGAGCAGCAAAAAGAAGAGATTTGTTTTTTTTTCTCCTTTCTTATGCAATTCTGCAAGTGGCTACTTAAGAAAAGCATGTTGTTGAGTTCAATAGGACTTACTCTCAGTAAGGAAGTATAAGATTGCAAATAGCATAACTTGACATCTACACCAAGTGTACACTTGGTAGTCCTCGACTTATGGCCACAATTGAGCCCAGAATTTCTGTTGCTACGTGAGAAAGATGTTAAGTGAATTTTGCCTCATCTTATGACCATTCTTACCACAGTTGCTAAGTGAATCACTGCAGTTGTTAAGTTAGTATCATGGTTGTTAAGCAAACTTGGCTTCCTTATTAACCTTGTTTGTCAAAATGTCGTAAAAGGTGATCACATGACCACAGGACACTGCAACCATCATAAATATGAACCAGTTGTCAAACATTCGAATGTAAATCATGTGACCATGGAGATGCTGCAATGGTCATAAGTGAGAAAGATGGTCACAGGTCACTTTTTTTCAGTGCCCTTGTAACTTTGAATGGTCACTAAACGAACTGTTGTAAGTTGAGGACTACCTGTACATTATTTTCTCAAAAGCTGAAAGACTATGGATGCAAAGGAAATTGATGAAAAATTTGAATGTTTAGAATAAAAATGATATTTTAAAGCCATTTCTAATGGACATAATTTGGTTGAACACTATATGAGAGAATATTTTTTTTAAGTTTAAGTATACTTTCCATTTTACCCTGTAGGCCACTCAATCCGGAGTGTGGGACAAGGATGACGAGAAAGAGTGGGACAATGATTTTCACATGGATCTCTGTTTCTGTGTTTTCTCTAGCCTTAATCAGTTTTTCTGCTTTCAGAAATGACATCTGGGCAGTGGTATCAGATGCACTGGCATGTAACATCTGGCTTGGCCCTGAAACTCTTACCCAGCATAGCAGAGCTTCAAGATTTGGGGTTTTTACAAAAAGCAATGGTCCATGTTTAGCTAGTTTCCAGAATTGCAAGACAGTTCTAGCTGGTGGAAGGGAAGGTTACACTTACCTGATTTTTAGTAGAGTGGAGAGATGGGAGCAGGGGTGGGTGTCAAAAATTTGGGGTTCTCTGCCCGGTTTCTGGGTGGGTGTGGCCATGGTGGGCGTGGTCTAGTCAGCCTCCTGCACCACAGTGTGGGGTGGGGGCATTTTTGCCTTCTCCGGGCTTCGGAGGCTTTCCTTGAGCCTCTGGGAGTACGAAAACAGCCTCCTCAGGCTCAGGAGGCCCTCTGGAGGCCAGAAATGGACCTGAACTTCCAGTAGGCCTGTTTTTTGCCCTCCTTGAGCCTCTGCGCATGCACCCCGCACTTCCCTGCATCCAAAACGGGCCACATGGGGACTCCTGGGAGGGGAGAGGTGGGATGGGAGGGGCCAGCCAGGAGTGGGATTTGGTGGTTCTCTGAACTGCAAAGAATCTTAGCTAGAGGTTCTCCCAATCCCCTGCAAACCCCCAGCAGCCCACCCCTGGATTAAGTGAAAGAAAGACAGAACATAATTATCAGTTCCTCTCTTGTTGTTGGGTCCTAAAATACTTGGCAGGTCCCATTGCTTGAAATATTTCTCAACTGGGTCTAAGCATGGTTTGGGGTTAATATCAGCTGCTTGAATCAAAGCAATATTCATTTAAACAAGGGGCGTCTCAATTAATATCTGGAGGAGAAGCCAACTCATTTTCTAGGGAGGCTAAGCTTGTGTTGCAGTCTGTCATCGCCTGGAAATTAACTTGTCAAATCTGATTAATAGTATTAGGGAAGAAGACTACCATCCTGTAAGAGGATTGTTCAGCTATGAGGTCAGAAAAAAAATGATAACTAGTCTCACTGCTTTCAGCAGAGGATGTTGCTGTTTCAAAAGAGATTGCGTGGGTTATACTCCTGTTCCTTCCCTTCCTGCTGAGACTCGGAACTGGTGAGAACATGGCACTTTTCTTTCGCAACAATGGATGGTTGTGTGGGTGTGTTCAAGACTGACATTAGTCTTGTTGATTGTACTGCTTTTAGAATGCAATAGGAAACACTTACTGCTTTGAGGTTTCTTTTTTTAAGCACAGTAGAGCCATCCAAGGATCCAATCTGGGTCGGTCACTGGGACCAGAGGTTTTGTCTTCCAACTTGTGCTGGAGCCCATCTTCAGGGAACTTCTCTTTAGAAATTAGGCTAGTGAAAGGTTCCCTGAGAATGGGCTCCAGCACAAGTCTGAAAGCTCGGAAGTCAAAACCGCTGGTTTCGCTGACCGACCCAGATTGGATCCTGCAACATTGTCCTGGGACACATATATTCACCTTCATTTGAGAGTCATCCAAGTTGAAAAAGAGATTTCACTCAATATTATCAACTTGTGGACAATTAAGCCCAAAGGAAGAAACCCCTAGACATGACGATACCATCCGATTGTGAGTCTGAATGCACCTCCAAAAAATCAATCTCAAGTTAAAAGATCTCCAGTTTTCAAACCAAATATCTAAGAAATTGAGCACCAATATACTTAATGTGCAAAATGTCTCACTGCAGTTGCATGAATGGATCTAAAAGTCGAAGAGCAGACTGGATGGGGAATGATATCAAGAGCAAAATCATGCCAGAGATCAAATGCATTGGAGAAGGACTAGAACATCTCACCTTGCCAAGAAAACTAAGGCAAACCCTCATCAATGATGTGTAATGTTTTCTAGAGACATGCAACCATTTTTGGGTCAATATAACTCATTCTTGTTAGAAACGTTTTCCTAACATTCCATTGGAATATGCCTTCCTTTGACTTCAATCTGTTATTCTATTATCTGCAGTTTTGAATGGGTGAGAAAACACGTCTTGACAGTTTCTGTATAATATTCCTTTAGGTATTTTAAGATGCTATCATATTCTCCTTCACTCATCTTCTGTTATCCATATGAGGCAAAGCAGATCAGCAAACTGACTCCACAGGAAGATTAAAGCTATAATTTATTGAGATAAACTACAGTAACACAATCTGATTGTGCTTTCCTTTTATATCTCTTTTTTCTTATAGGCCAAAGAATTAAGGAGGTATTTGCCTGAGTTGCTTCCAAATACTATCTTGCTTCCCAAGATTTTAGGAATGCTTCAGCCCTTTTTTGCTTATTTAATAGCTGTTGCTTATTTCCCATGGGATTATCTCTGTCTTTCTTTTCAACCTACAGTGCTGTTCATGGTGGGAGAAGTTAAGATGATAGATATAGTATCATTGTGGGTGTGGGACTTGGAATATGATGTTGTACAGGGATGGGTTCTAAAATTTTTTACTACCGGTTCTGTGGCCATGGCTTATTTTGTGGGCATGGTTTGATGGTCATGTGACAATTCTTTAGGATTTAGCAGAGGTACTGGTCTACCAGGCTTTTAACTGCTTACAGAGCTGTACCGGTCTACCCATTTGTTCTTGGAGTGTTCCGGTCTACCCATTTGTTTTTTGAGCTCACTGGTTTACTACCACACTGCCTTTTAACACTGATCAGATGTAGGGTGGCCCTTTGAAGCCACTCTGCAAGAGTTTAAACAGTTTTTTTCCTTCTAGCCGATCAACTGGGACTCGGGAGGCAGCAAATAGATTGGGGGGGGCAAATAAAAGGTAAGAATAACGTGGGGGGGGGAGGGCCCAGCTCCCGAACAAAGAGAACTGGTTTGGTGACATCATATCGTCACCGCTACCGGCTCAGCCAAACCGGGAGGAACCCACCACTGATGTTGTATCTGAAAACTCTTCTGTTTTGACCCCTCACCCTGGCCGCAGATGCTACTGTTTCCTTATTCAAAGAGAGGACTATATTTACTTTCTTCCAGGCATTTTAGTATTGACTATTTTTACAGGATTTCTTATAATTAATATAGAATGGTTTGGTAACAATTTCAGCCAGTTCCTTCAGCTCATGTGGACAGACTATTCTTCCGGTCCAAAATATAAAAAGATATTCCATATTAAAATCACATTTCAGTCCTGAACCTTAATCTTTCTCCTATCAAGAGCCATGGTGGCATAGTGGTTAGAGTGCAGTACTGCAGGCTACTTCTACTTATTTCTGGCTGCCTGCAATTTGGCAGCTAGAATCTCACCAGGCTCAAGATTGACTCAGTCTTCCATCCTTCCAAAGTGGGTAAAATGAGGACCCAGATTGTTGGGGGCGATATACCAACTCTATAAACCACTTAGAGAGGTCTGTAAAAGCACTGTGAAGTGGTATATAAGTCTAAGTGCTATTGCTATTAATATCTTGCAGGAAAAGAAAAAAATTATTGAAGAAAAACCAAACTAAGAATTAATTTGCTCCCTCTGCCTTTTATTTGTTACCTATTAGCATTTTGCCACCTTCATTTATTAGCTGATTTTTCCCCTTTCCCTTTTTATTTAGCGTACATATAAGAAGCACTTTACATTGTATTAATACCCTTTGCTAAATTCAGCTTATTCAATTCTACAATTCTGAACTATCCATCTCTACTCTCCCAGTAACCTGGCCTTCTTTTCATTTCCTGTATGTATGTTTTTTGCTTTCCAAATCCTCCCTATAGATATAGATATATAGATAATTTTAATTCCTCTTTCTTTATGACTTCTCGCCCATCTTTAATTAGTTTTCCCACTGACTTCTCTGACCATGGGCTCATTGTTGGTCTAAGCTTACAAAGATCTGGTGTTTTTTGTTTTGTTTTTTTACAATCAGATTCTGCATTTGATTATGGTCAGGGTTGATATCCTTTCAGATCCAGAACTCCAATATTGTAGTGTCACCTTTCCCCCAATATTCTTGGTACTGGTGTTTGCCCAATGAAGTGTTCCCTCTCCAGTGGTCCTATAGGATTCTTTGGGTGCCACATAACTGAACCTTAGATTATATGATAGCCTGCAAAGTATTTTAGGCAGTGATATTAGTCTGCATAGAGGAACCACAGATGGAAATCTTACCAAATAGATGCATGAATTTAAATTGGCTTGTAACATCTTCTATGTTGCAAACTAATGTTACCTGGATCTTACCTGATACCTTTTGCTTTGACCATTGCAAATATTGGTAACAATAAAATAGTAATTTTTTCCCTCTCCTCCTGTCCAAGAAAATAAATAGAAATAACTTGCTAACATTATGGTTATAGGAATTGGGTATGTCTAGTCTAATGAAAAAAAGGATTACGGGAGACATGATAGTACTGTTCCAATATTTGAGAGACTCCTACAAAAATGAGAAGGTCAAACTATTTTCCAAAGCACCAAAAGGCAAGACAGGAAACAATGGATGGAAACTAACCAAGGAGAGAAGCAACCTGGAACTAAAGAGAAATTTCTTAATGGTAAGAGCAATCAACTAATGGAACAGTTTGCCTTCAGAAATTGTGGATGCTCCATCACTGGAGGCTTTCAAAAAGAGACTGGATAGCCATTTATCTGAAATGGTATAAGGTCTCCTGCTTGAGCAGGGGTTTGGATTAGAAGACCTCCAACGTCCCTTCTTACTCCATTATTCTATGTTCTATTGCTTTGTGTTCAAAGCATTTTGGCAAGTCTCCATTGCTCTCCAAATTCCTAGTATTGGTCTACCAGCAATTCTTCATTTGGGTTCCTTTACCTCATTTTGTTGCTTTGAAGGGACCCCCAGGAGCTGGTAGTCAGAGTGAAACATGAGCCCCCTGAAATGAAAGCACAGATCATCCCTGCAAGCACAAGGCTTTAAAGTTATATACCTCCATATTTCTGGCGGAAAAAAATTCACTGCCTGGAAAAGGGTTTTTGTCAGTTGCACATATTGCACAATGTCACTTACCTTTGGGTTATGATGTCGAGGGATCAACAGGAATAGCACTAGCAGTAGCACTAGACTGGAGATTCATAGCGCTTTATAGCGCTCTCTAAGAGTCAGCCTATTGCCCCCAACAATCTGGGTCCTCATTTTTACTGACCTTGGAAGGATGGAAGGCTGAGTCAACCTTCAGCTTGTGAAAATCGAACTGCTGGCAGTTGGCAGAATTAGCCTGCAAGACTGCATTCTAACCACTACACCACCACTGCTCCTAACTCATCTAACTTCATGACCACCTTCAGCTTTGCACCTTCAGCTGGAAGATCTCTCTGCTTCACAGTGTCTTCTATGGTTTATGCACAATGGCTTCTTTGGGGAGGAATAGGACAATGAGCAAAGACTGTCTTTGTTAATTTGGATGCAGATCCCTGTGGTTCTTTCCTGTGCAGCCAGCAAAGATTCAGGCCCTTCCTTTTCCTTTTTCTGTGAAACTATTTAAAAGGATTGTACCTGGGAGGCATTAATATATTTCTCATCTGCAAAGAGAAGAGGCTCAATAAATTATCTGAGAAGACTTGAAAGTTTGAAGCGAGACACAGATTGCACTTTCTATCAATAAAGACTCCAAGCTATTATGCATGCACCGTTCTTTGGAGACAACAATTTGATTTTCTTGGTGGCTTGTCTTTTGCTTTAGCCCTTGGAAATCTAAAAGCTGATACACAAAAGGAAGATAAAGTATGAAGTTACTCATGTAGAAAGGCTAGTGCTGAATGAGCTATTTTCAAATTAAGTTCCTTCTTTCTCCCAGAAAAGGAACAATGTGGAGCCCACAGCTCATCAATACAAATGCTTGCATAGAGTTTTAGTTTGTTCGTCCTCTTCAGCGATGAACAGAGCTGAGAGGTTATTTTCCATGTTGATAGTTGAATATTTACAGGATAATCTGCATTGAAAAATTAATTCCCTTTATAAAACATGCTGATTAAGCTATAAGACCAGATCAGTGGTGGAATTCAAATTTTTTTACTATCGGTTCTGTGGGCATGGCTTGGTGGGCATGGCAGGGGAAGGATACTGTAAAATCTCCATTTCCACCCCACTCCTGGGGGAAGGATATTGCAAAATCTCCATTCCCACCCCACTCTGGGGCCAGCCAGAGGTGGTATTTGCCGATTCTCCAAACTACTCAAAATTTCCGCTACTGGCTCTCCAGAACCTGTCAGTACCTGCTGAATAGCACCCCTGGCCCAGATGCTATGCTTGCCTTCAGCAGACTTGAGATTTTTCCTGGATTGTGCCATCTCAGACTTCAAGTTGGAGATTGCAAACTTTCTCATAAGGAAGGGGAAGCGGGAACCTTTTATATAAACTTTTAATACTTTTTATTAGAAGACATGAAGAAACCAAATTTAGTATAAATTACACACATATAAGTCTCTCCTTCCCAGCAAGCATTGTCTATTTGTTTACCAAGACTAATAATAAAAAATACATTGACTACCACAGCTTAAAAAATAAATTAAGGGATGAACATTGAAGACATGAAGAAACCAAATTTAGTATAAATTACAAATATATAACTCTCTCATTCCCAGCAAGCATTGTCTATTTGTTTACCAAGACTAATAATAAAAAAATACATTCAATACCACAGATTAAAAAATAGATTAAGGGATGAACAATGAAAAGACAATCTTAAAGAAGAAAGTGCCCAATGATTTCTATACATCATAGCTATGGATAAAAGTTAGCAAAATTGGCTTGTTACTGGAAAAGCATAAATAGAGTGTTTTGCATAGTGAGGACCTCGGATAAAGCAGGGTCCAGTTGCATTAAGGCAGAGGTGTCAAACTCGTAGTCCATGGACCGGATGCATCACACGCTGGCCAAGCCCACCCCCATTTTAGCAAAGGGGAAAAAAGCCACGATACATCACGTGACAACACAATGCTGCGAGTTTGACATTCCTGCACTAAGGCAAACAGAATTTCCTGGAGATACATTGCTTTGAAGTCTGGAGGCCCAAAAAGGGCATCTTCAAAGGTATTAAGGGTGGATTTAAAGGTAATCGTAAAAGTTTCCATTGTTTCCAACTCTAGGGGAAAGTTTCCACTCATCTCCATTTCTTAGCCAGGTGAGCCAACATTGTCCAAAGACATTTCTGTGGTCATGTGGTCTGCATGATTATATGCTGAGGTACATGGCATGTTGCTACCTCCCCCCCAAAATGGTACCTGTTTATCTACTCACAGTTGCATGCTTTCAAGCTGCTAGGTGTGCAGGAGCTGGGGCAAATAACAGGAGCTCACCCGGTTGCACAGCTCTTGGATCTCGAACCCAGGCCATCAGCTTTCTAGCTGACAAGCTCAGCATCTTTAACCGCTGAGCCATTGTGCTCCCTTAACCACAGATGTAGGTATTCCTTTACCCTGTCAATTCATAAGGCCTAGATTGGCTATTAGTTTTTACTCAAACAGAATGAAACCGTAACCCTTAGCTTAATCCTAAGCAATATCTAGGACCATGATGGCGAACCTATGGCACGCGTGCCACAGGTGGCACGTGGAGCCATATTTGCGGGCACGCGAGCATCGCCCTAGCTCAGCTCCAGCTGATTTTCGGGCCTTCTGGGCCTACCGGAAGTCACGAAATGGGCCGTTTCCGGCCTCCAGAGGGCTTCCGAGCAGGGGTGAGGAAGGCCGTTTTTGCCCTCCTGGAGCCTGGGGACGGTGAAAAACGGGCCTACCAGGCCCACCGGTGATCTTTTTGCCGTCGCGTGCCAAAAGTGGGGGGGCATGGGGGACATTGAATTATAGGTGTGGACACACACACACACCACTCCCCCATGCTGCCCCCGCTTTTGGCACTCGACGGCAAAAAGGTTAGCCATCACTGATCTAGGCTTTATAGAGAAATACTAACCATAACAATAAAGATAGTTAAAGATAGAAATCTTAGGGCAACTAACATGGTCCCTCATCAGCTCTTTATCATTGATGGACCTTCCAACTGTGAAAAAAAAAAAAAGATAAAGGAGTCCCTCTGGTTTTTACTCTGCTAGTTGTTGCCAACTATATGGGGCAGGGCTCATCTCTGGTTCAAGGCCATTGAGCCAGTTTTGTCCAAAGACATTTCCACAGCCATGTGGCCAGCATGATGTCATGGAGTAATGTCATCTTTCCACCAAAGTGGTACCTATTTATCTACTCGCATTTTCATGCTTTCAAACTGCTACATTAGCAGATAGGAGCTCACTCCATCCCGTGGTGCTTGGGTCTCGAACCTGGGCTGCTGGCTTTCCAGCCAACAAGTCCAGTATCTTAACTGCTGAGCCACCATGCCACCACTTTCAACTGTAGGAGTTCAATATTTAACTGAAATAGATGTTCCATTAATTTTATGTAGTAAGCACAATGATTTAAATAGATTTTGTCAAGGAAATGTACAATTGCATTCATAATTGCTCACTAATTCAACCAAGTTGAGTTGAAATGATAGGTAGCCAGGTAGTAGCACCAGTTTGGGAAATCTGATCAGTGAAATCTAGGATCAAAGTGCCACTAGAAGCTCACTGGATATTCTTTGGTTACTCTTAGTCCAGCTACTTGACTAAATAGAATTGGAATCTGTAGACTTGGAATCTTATTATGCTGCCCAAAATCTTTTGGGAGAAAGGCTGAGACAAGACATCATAAATTGTATTTGATTATCAGAACAGGAATTTGTGTGTTTAATCCCCCTCCTATAGGCATCATTATACCATATGAGATATCATGTATCATATAGTAGCAAACCCCAAAAGCTTAGTGTTTTGTATTGGCTCCCCAATTTACAAAATCTCAAAGAACTTCACCTACAAATAGTTGTTCCTAACATTTCGTTTCAATTTTTATTTCATCTTTAAATTAGCATGGTGGGGCTAAATATGCTTTAAAACATTAAGCATTTGATATAATCTAACCAAAATTAGGTGAGCTTGAGTTTGCTTATTTCAATTTTTATATATTTAAAAGCTATATATCCATAGGGAATTGGTACAGTTTTTTTAAAAGTTCCATTGATTTCATTGTATGATTAAGTATGTGTTCAAGTTTACTCAACACACACATAAATCTCTCCATGGAAGCTATTGGATTGAAAACATCCACCTTTGGTTAGCCCTTTTTTTTATTTTTTAACATATTTATTTTGGCCTTCCCTTAACCTGTTTAAAAATATTGTAATAATTTTGTTTCTGAACTTGAAATATGGGCCAGGATATAGATTGTTTCAAACCTAAAGGATATATAACTATAACTTGATTAATTAACTCATTAACTAAATTTAGCACCTGGCAGATCATTTCCTGGCAATGCTATAAAGCAGACAGAATGATTAAAGACTGCATTTTGAGCTATATACTTTCCTTAGTCAAATGTACTGAAAGATGTATTTATATGAAGAGATTGGAGATACTGCTTAGAAATAGCAATGGAACCAATGATGTTACATTCTCTAGGGGAGACTGAGATACATTTGGCTTTGTACCAAGCTCTTTAAAGAGGATGGCAGATGTCTTTTCAAAGGCAAATGCAGTTGAATCAAAAAAAGATTGATGGTTGACTTGTCCTAAGCAAGGCCCTTCCTTTCCTCCCTGCCTCCCAGAAACATCATAATGCCAGAGCCAATCTGGCATGTTTAGCTGGTGCAAGGTACCAGTGCTAACATCAACACTGTTTTAAAATACTATTTTAGGGAATGATCTTTTTCTAATGAAAAAAAGAAAAGAAAAGTAATTAACTACCAAATAAGAAGGCGAAGCAGGTGGATGCAGAATCACATGTCAAATGTACATTGTTCTTAAAAAGTTTGTATGAAACATGTTTAAAAATCATTACTTGATTTTAAATAGAAACAGAAATGTGGTCTCTCTCTCTCCCTCTCTCCCTCCCTCCCTCCCTCTCTCTCTCTCTCTCTCTCTCTCTGTGTGTGTGTGTGTGTGTGTGTGGTTTGCCACTGTCTTTTTCCCAGGACTGAGAGACAAAACCTTTTTCTCCTTAAAGAGAAAGCCCTTTAGTAGAAGATGTCTTTAAAATACAAGGCAGGGCTTCTCAAACATAATTCAGATCATGAAGATAAGGTCCAGAGTGCTCCAGAAGGATGCTTTGTCTGGGGTGATCCCGAGAAACATTGAGGGGAGGGTGGAGTCTTGCAATGTAGCCTTTTTCTGGAAAAGGTAAAGGTTCCCCTCGCACATATGTGCTAGTCGTTCCCAACTCTAGGGGGAGGTGCTCATCTCTGTTTCAAAGTCGAAGAGCCAGTGCTGTCCAAAGATGTCTCCATGGTCATGTGGCTGGCATGACTAAATGTCAAAGGCACATGGAACACTGTTACCTTCCCACCAAAGGTGGTCCCTGTTATGTCCTTATAAGGACATCCGCCCGGATTGGCTGCCAGCCATCGGGCAGGAAAGTTTGAATAACTGTCAGGGGCGGTGCAACTGCCGGAGAGAATATAAGGAGAGCTCCGGCAGCGCACAGCCAGTCTTGCTACTGTTTCTTGTGCTAAATAAAGTTACTAATGTAACGAGCTGGTCGCGTCTTCCATTCCTGCGCTGATCTAACACTGGCGACGAAGGACTAGGACCAAGAGACGAACTTCGTGGCACCAAAGCCAACAAGACCAAGACTCCGGCACCTGAACCACAGTAGGCATTTCCGTAGGCATGGCATCTGCTGAAATCACTTTGCCAGCCCTTGCTCCTTTCCGCCCAGGGAGCTGATTCCAAGCACTCTGCAATGGCGGACGCTAGAGACCTTACATAAAGGGCACCCAGGCATCGTCCGCATGAAGGCCCTGGCACGGAGTTACGTCTGGTGGCCCTCACTGGACAGAGACATCGAAGAATGGGTCTCCAGATGTGACCCGTGCCAAGAAGTTCGCCCAGCGCCGCCGCAAGCCGAAACAGCGAAGTGGGAGACCCCCAGCAACCCCTGGTCGAGGATCCATATCGACTTCGCGGGTCCAATGCAAGGGCGCCACCTCCTCATCGTGGTAGATGCCTTCTCCAAGTGGCTCAAGGTGGTACCCATGGCATCTACCACAACGGAAGCGATGATCCGGGCTCTGCGCCGCCTTTTCGCCACCCATGGACTACCAGATGTGCTGGTCTCCAACAACGGCCCCCAACTCATATCCCTGGCCATGGAGGCATTCCTGGCAGGACTGGGCATCCGCCATGCCCTGTCCGCCCCGTACAGGCCGGCTGGGAACGGACAAGTGGAACGGATGGTGAGGCTCACCAAGGAGGCACTCACCAAGATGGGCATGGGCGACTGGCAGGAAAGGATTGACAACTTCCTCCTCACCCAGCACATCACACCGCACGCCACCACCCACAAGAGCCCGGCTGAATTGTTGATGGGCAGAAGGTTGAGGTCACCATTGGACCGGCTGCACCCCCAATACAGCCCAGAAGTGACTGCAACGGCCAGCCGCCCGCTTCGTGCCTTCAGCAAAGGAGATTCAGTTTTCGCGCTAAACTTCAACGGCTCTCCTAAGTGGCTGAAGGTGAAGATAGACAACACAACCGGCCCAAAGTCCTACACCGTGGAGCTGGAAGATGGACAGGTCTGTAGATGTCACATCGACCAGCTCCGGAAAAGGTGGGGGGGAGCGCAAGAAAACCAGCCTGACGAGGGAGGCCTGCAACACCCCAACGAGGTAGGCCTACCACACCCCGGCGAGGCAGATCACCGCCACCCTGACGAGGCCGGCCAAGCCCACTACCAGGCACTGACACACGGGCGGGAAAGTTTGAATAACTGTCAGGGGCGGTGCGACTGCCGGAGCGAATATAAGGAGAGCTCCGGCAGCGCACAGCCAGTCTTGCTACTGTTTCTTGTGCTAAATAAAATTACTAATGTAACGAGCTGGTCGCATCTTCCATTCCTGTGCCGATCTAACAGTCCCTATTTTTCTACTTGCATTTTTACGTGCTTTCAAACTGCTAGGTTGGCAGAAGCTGGGACAAGTAATGGGAGCTCACACTGTTACTCTGCAGTAGGGATTCGAACCGCTGAGCTGCCAACCTTTCGATCGACAAGCTAAGCGTCTTAGCCACTGAGCCACCATGTCCCATTTGTGACTATGACAATGACAATAACTGTGATGAAGACAGTGACGGGGCTTTGCTTAGCTCTTTGATTTCCTCCCAATACATAATTGTCCTCCTGGAGGAAAGATTATTTTCAAAGCAAACTGCAATGCTTTCCTGGATATTGGATTTTTGGAACTGCTTTTCTTTTCATCTGAGTCTAATCCTCTTCTTGTGGAGAACACAAGTAAAGTACCCTCACTTAAGCAACATTTTCTTAGCTATTTATCAGGATATGAATTCCCAAATGGAGGTACTCAATAGGATTAAAACTATTAAATGCTACATTTTGTAGCATTTTTAAAACTAGGCCAACAGTAGAACAAGAGCAGCAAAAGGTACAGCACAATTAGTTTATTCAAATCCTGGCTGAGCAAAGAGTTTTTGTCTGGGGATAAAAACAGAATTAGCATCAACCCTCCCTACTAAGAATGTAGGGACTCAAGAACCATTTCACCTTGTTGGCTTCATAGAGAATCCCTGGCAAACGTGACATCTCTAGGATTGTTAAAACCTGAACAGATACACAGAAACAAAGAAAAATCTCTCAGAGCATTTTAGGAATGGATTCCATAAAACTCCAAGAGGGAACCTTAACAGTTATCCTTTCCTTCAAAGAAAGTTGTGGTTACAAAGAAGAATAGCATCAGTGACTCACACACTGCTGCATCTCATGGGCCATCACTAGAGGCTACAGCACTTGTCTTGATCAGAATGGGAGATCCAAAACTGGCTCACACTTGTCAACTGTTTGAGGTAGACTAGAGTAGGAAACCAAAATTATAACTGTTAACAACTTTTATTATAAGGTTACAGTAACAGAATCTTAATAAGTCTCAATGTGCTTTGCCCCTCCCTCCCTCTTTCTGTCTATTTCATAAAGAGAAAGTGAAAGAGAGAGTCATGCCTGAAACACTTTCTCAAATTAAATTTCTGCCCTAGACTCAAATTTCTTTTATCTGGTTGTTGTCTTGGCTGAGGCTCTTACTCTAGTTCTTCAAGGTTGCTCTTACAGCCCATTGGCTGTAAGCCAGCCCAGTAGCTTAGTTTGAAATGTGAAGCCAGACAACTGTTACTGCAGATCATTCAACCATGACTTAGCATGATGCATGAATTCAGTCCTAATGTTCCAGTGCATTTGTCTATGGAGATTCTCAGTCATCCAGGTCATATTTGTCCCAAAGGTGCTTTTTCAGGAGGCAATTGGACTTTCTTATTTTTCTTTGAAGACCTTTCGCTTCTCATCCAAGAAGCTTCTTCAGCTCTAAAGAAGCTTCTTGGATGAGAAGTGAAACGTTTTCAAAGAAAAACAAGAAAGTTCAGTTGCCTCTTGAAAAAAACACCTTTCGTTCCAATGCATTGTTCAAGTAATGCCAGGTTGCATTCATTAAAGGGCAGCTGGATATACAGAATATCAGCTGAACAAGGATTTCCAGGAATGATATAAAGGAATATCCAGATTCCAATCCACTTTATTTTAAATGTGATTCCTGGCATTGTTTTGCAAATGAAAATCCAGTGCTGAAAAGATTCCTTCCATCCTTCCTCTTTCCTAGTCTACTCCCCTTCCCAAAACAGGCCCCAACCTTCCTTCCACTTGTCAATCCTTTTGCATTTTAGTGCTCTTCCTACATTGCCACATTCCAGCTATCCAAGACCAAACATGACAGTGGGGGCCAAGAGGTATAATTTGAAAAGCATTTGCATTAAGCCTTCCAAGCTTCTGATAACAGAAAAAAAAAAAAGCTAAAAAATATCCCTTGTTCTCAGTTTCCATACTATTTTTTTTAATGGAGCTAATTTAATGAGGATACACCCCAGTGTTAATAAGTATCACTTTGTGGTGTATTACGCAGCCTGGGGAGTGCCACCCCAGAACCTCCCAGGTTTACTGGAGAATTTGAAGCATGTGCATAATTAACTGGTACCAAAAGCAAGGTTTATAGGAAGTGGTTTTCACCTCCCCCTTTGCCTGGAGAAGAAAAAAGTCCTACAGATCATCCCTTGCAGTATCGCTTGATTTGGAAACAGATAGGACATTTTGTGCTAAACTAATGGCTTACTGAGCTCTGTTCACATGTCCTGGTGGCCCAGCAGCCATGGCTTGTATACCATAATAACTGGATTCACATATGCTAAACCCAACCAATTGCATCTTTTAGAAAAGGACAAAAGTACCCCTGGATTTTCAGGCTATAATGTAATTATTCCTCAGAAAGTAGGCAAGAAAATTGGAAGAAGATTTTAATCCAGATTGTAACACATTTTTTTCTCCTGGCTTCAATATTCTCACCATATAAATCACCCTTTCTCTCTCTCTCTCTGTCCCTTTCTTTGGGCTTCCACTGGACTTTTAGGCTTTTTCTTCCTTCCCCTTCTATTTAAAGGACAGTACGAGATTTACATACTTCATAATTTACAATACAAATCTACACTGGTCTGTTCAGAAATAAGCCCCATTACATCCAAAAAGCCGTACTCCTAGGGAAGCAGCATAGGTTTGCAGCCTTCACTTTCACGTTAAAGATGCAAATCTTTAACACCGAGTTGCACAGAAGCTGAGAAATGATGATGGTGTAAGGTGCTAACCAATTAGAGCAATCTCTAGGCAATCTTTCTCTCTTCCAATGAGTCACTCTGAAAAAGAAGTGGAACCAGTTTTTGCAGAGCTTGCCCGGGACTGAGAATTATATCTTTGAATTATATGTTGTAAAACCTGCCTCCAGCCAATCCCTCTTTCTTATAAATGGTACATTTTTTGTTCCTAAAGTTTTTAACTGCGCTGGTAGAAGATTGGGAAGAATGATGAAGCACTCTATCATTAAAAACCCTACTAAGCAGGTATATACAAAAGTATGAAGGCTATTGCTTAAAGCATTGTAAGCCGCCCTGAGTCTCCGGAGAAGGGCGGCATATAAATCGAACCTATAAATAAATAAATAAATAAATAAATAAATAAACAAACAAACAAACAAACAAATAAATGCATATCAACCTTCCCAACACATTTTAATTGTGGTGGGAGGGGAAGGTGCTGATGAGCTTGGGTACAATTGGGACAGCAGAAATGAGAGTTTACTAATCCCCTCTTCTTGAAAGACAGCATCTTCCAGTTCCAACTGGATTCCCCACTTGTGGAATTCAGAACGAATGAGGAACTATAACAAAATGACAGAGTTGGAAGGGATCTTGGAGGTCTTCTAGTCCAACCCCTTGCTCAGGCAGGAAGTCTCAGATTAAAATCTTTACCAAGCTGTGAATGACCTTGAGTGATATCTAAGAATCTTAGTTCCAATGGTCTCACCTGATGATCGGTACAATCATACCATATATGCCTCCCTCACTCCTCTGCCTCATAGACTAATGGTATTAGCCTATTAGCTCACCCAACCCTCTGAACTGATGTTCTGGAGCAAGATCCTGGGAAGGGGTGGGGAGAGGAGAAAAACTCTCCTTCCCAATAACTCTGCTTAGAATTGCTAGTTTCTGTGTCATTAGCATTACTAATTAAGGAGAGAAGCAACTTAGAACTAAGAAGAAATTTCCTGACAGTTAGAACAATTAATCAGTGGAACAACTTGCCTCCAGAAGTTGTGAATGCTCCAACACTGAAAGTTTTTAAGAAGATGTTGGATAACCATTTGTCTGAAGTGGTGTAGGGTTTACTGCCTAAGCAGGGAGTTGGACTAGAAGACCTCCAAGGTCCCTTCCAACCAGAGGTGGGTTTCAGCAGGTTCTGACCAGTTCTGGAGAACCGGTAGCGGAAATTTTGAGTAGTTCAGAGAACCAGTAGTAAAAATTCTGACTGGCCCTGCCCCCATCTATTCTCTGCCTCCTAAGTCCCAGCTGATTGAGAGGAAATGGGGATTTTGCAATATCCTTCCCCTGGAGTGGGGTGGGAATGGAGATTTTACAGTATCCTTCCCCTGCAACACCCACCAAGCCACACCCACCAAGCCACACCAACAGAACTGGTAGTAAATTTTTTTGAAACCCACCACTGCTTCCAACTCTGTTATTCTATTCTATTCTAGCAGCAGGGATATTCACCACTGATGGTATTTGTAAAAAGTAGGTAGGGCTTCCAGCAATTCCATAATGTGCAGTTAGAACAACCAGAAACTACTACCCACCTAGGCATTCTAATGTCTTTAGTAGTGTGATACATAACCAGTGTGGCAGTAGGGTGCTTTGGGGAGTCCACCAGTTATGTGCCTTGAGTAGTCTTAGGGCTGCAGTAACACTGCATCAGTCTGACATGAGGGCACCTAGCAGTCGGTTGTGCAACAAACTGCAAGTGTATGCTGGTTTTTCCCCCTTCCCCAGCTTCATAGTGCTGCCTTGCAGCCTGTCAAGCACCTCCAGGGGGCCATCTAAATTCCAATTACCAGGCATACATCAATACTAATTTTTCCCATTTGTCAGGGGGAGAGGACCTGATACCATGCTATGGAATTAAGCATGACACTCTTCTATTGCCTGCAAATTCATTATGTGAAGACCTGGCTCTCTAGAGAAGGCTCTAATGCTGTGAAAGGTGGAAGGAACGAGGATGACCAGCAGCAAGAAGGATAGATTCAGTTAGAGTGACAATGGGTACACCTACGGGAACGATTGTCACAAAGTAAAATCTATCTATGTGGTTGCTAAGAGTCAACATGAACTTAATGACACATAATCAGTCAATGACTACAGATTAAGGAGCTATTAAAAAGACCTGCTTTAAATTAATTAATTCCTTCCTTCCTTCACTGCCAGTTCGTTTTAAGAGCTCATTCCTCCTGTTCTTGACTACATGCTGTTTTCTTGGCAACCATGTAGAAGTGGCTTACCATGATTGCCTTCTCCTGATAGCAAAGTCTTCCACATGATTATATTAATACAATTTTCTCTTGCATTGGCAGAAAAAAAAAAGTTCATATAAATTGTGGTGACCCCGCAACTGAGCTTTGAGGACTTTAGCAATCTGATCAATGGAAGGATCTCTCGGTCTCCTTTATTCTTCCATGCAGCATCACCAATCAGTATGAAAACAACCAACTGTTCTCCATAATATGTGGCATGGTGGAATTGGGTGACTCTACATGTTCTTTTCAGTTTCATTCTGTCCCTCTTGTATTATTCTTATAGAGCTATGAAATGACTCTCCTGTGAGAGGGGTATTTCAGATACTTTTGTGAGTTTAAAGTAGCTATGTGGAAATCAACAAACCAATATAACTTTAAAATTTAACTTTTATATTGTTAACATTTGGTATTGGTATAAAACTATACCAAAGGAGTAACCTTGTGACTGGTAGAACCAGAAATATCCTATGGAATGTATGAAATGCAACATCATTCCACACACTGAAAGCAACACAATAAAGTAAAAATTGTGGCTGATGTAATCCTGTTTGGAAAACTGGCAGTCGACTACTTTAATAGTAATTTTATTAAAAATTACAACTTAAAAGATAAAAAATAGAAGGAAAAGAAAAAGAAAAGGAAAAGAAAATAGAAAAAAAGAAAAAAGAAAAAATGTAATATAGTAAAGACAAAGAAAGGAAATATTATATAGAAATGACTTCCTCCTTCATCACAATACTATCAACAATTTGAGTAACTTATTACCTTTTTAAAAAAAAATACAACAAATGATCTCTTTTTCCCATATTTCACCTCTGAAATAACAAAATCTTGTCATTTCAGCAAAAGTCCATTGCGGATTGCTAAAGATAACAACACAATAATAATCTATTTTAACCTTGATCAAATAAACCAACTTTGTATTCTTTCATTCATCTTTACTCCCTTCAAATAATATCCTAAAATTTGGTTTCTTTTAATTTCTTCTTTGTCCCTTCTCATAACATTCTTCAAAACTTTAACAAGCCTCCTCTGTAAATCCAATATAGGAAGATTATCCAGGTCACTCTCTTGGTTTGCTATTTGTATGTACAGTACCTTTTAATTATGAAAACATAAGGTGGTTTCTATTGTATGTCCGGAGTAAGATCTTTTTCCATATCTTTCTTCTAGCCTGTGTTTTTAAAGTCCATTTTAAAATCCAAGTCCAGTTTAAGTTTTGTCCAGTAAAACTTGTTCCTCTTTTAAACATCTTTTAATCTTTAGAGGCAGACACTCTTAAAATTTACTCAATTTTTGAAAAATATCGTTTAATATGTCAAATGTTAAAATATTTTATTCCATTCTGCATTAGTAAGTCAAATTTAAGTTTTCTTCCCCTTTAATTGAGGTCTTTGGCTCTTACTAATTCCCTCTCCTGTCCAACCTTCAAATGTTCTATCATTTTTAAAGAATTAAAAATAGCAATAGAATTACAATGTCTAGAGACCATATGGAGGGAAAGCCAGCAAATTTAAACAGCCAATAGGAACTGGCATACCCTTATCCCTGACTTTGCCATTGCTAGTCTCATCATTGCAGTGTTGTAGATTTATCCTATGGAAAGTTATATCAGGATAACAGGGGGAAAGATCACTCCAATGGTAGAAGAACAAGTAGGACTGCAGGCTGCCTTTGCAGCAGGCTGGGGAAGAGAAAGAAGTGTCATCATGTGGATGCCTTCATGATATGTTTTCATTATGAGGCATCATGAAGTATTTCCATGCCATGGTTAGGAGCATAGGATGATGAACTTTTTTAGTCTTTTTAAAGACTAAATTATAATGTTGTGGTGAGCTGTATTAGTCTTAGGGTGCATTCCCATGTGGATCCAGGATTACAATACCTTAGTTACAACCATGGCTTTTCTTTAAGAGAAACATATTGGAGGAGATTGGGGGAGAGAAAGGAGTTTACAGATTTTGCTTTGTTAAAAACTATGTTTAGACCAGTTTAAAGTTTACATTATTATTTGGGTATTTTCACTAGTATAAACTGATGGGAAGCAAAGCCCCCAAGTTGTTTTCCAGGGTTAGTCAGGGGAAGCTTAGAGAATGTATGTGAAGAAATGAAATTAAGGGCCCATGGGAATCAGAGGACAGTTGCTTGTTCTTCAGAAATATACACAAGCCCATCAAAATGGCCCTCCTGGTTTTAAATGACATCGAATGCTTATACCATAGACTAGAACTTTGCTGAGAAACCTGAAGGATGAAGATAAAAGGATCATAAGGGAGAGCAACATAGTTCTTTATTAGGATACGTACATTAAGTAAATGCAATAAATAACATCACCATCACAACAACCCAAGATGGCTGCCCTGCCCTGTCCTTATGTTGAAATGTCCTGGTCATCATAGAGGGAATTAAACTAACTTGAGCACTTCATTTTAATGGCCCTTTTCATGCAAAACATCCTCAAAGCAATACTGTATGCTTCCAGTTCTATGGTCTGCTCTTTCTCTTTCTTTCTTTCTTTTAAATGGACAGTTGAGTTTTATGCAGAAAAATGATTTAAAATATAAGCCTACTTTTATTTGAAATCTGAACAAGTATGGTACAGTCTATATTACAACATGAAACAATGCCATATGCTCTGTTTTCAGATTCAGATAGGTGTATTTCTCCCCCACTCCCAGTTGCATAACTGTATTGTAAAACTTATTAATGTGCTCCGTTTGCTAGCTCTGTTATCTTTCTGTGCTTAAGGGCAAATATCTGCCATTCTTCCCTGTCTCCTTAATAGCATGTCAGAGACTCAGCAAGGCATTAATACTTGGTGCCAGAAATTGGGAAGAAGAGTGGTACTTGGTTTGGCAAATCCATCAAAACTGAGTTTGACCATTGATGGTTTTTTCTCTGAGCAAATGTGTATAACTGTCTGAGGGAGCTAACCCATTGCACAAATTTCCACAAGTAACTTGACATATTGCCTCTTGGTTGCCTCATCCAATTATTCCACCCATCATTAAGGCTAACAGAATGAAAGAGTGATGTTTTATATAAAGATCATTTACTGTACTATTTCTATTTTTCATGCACAGCCTTTTAAAATTTCCTATCTTAGGCACTTATAGATTTTTACTTTTATCTTTCACCATTAATATTTACCACCAAGAAACTGAGAGTCAGGAAGAAGTCCCAGTTGTCTAGTTCGTATTTATAATGATATTGGAGGAATTTGCTCAAAAAGTCCAGTGTTTTATTATTTTTTTTATCATTTTTTCCTGTCCTGTCATAACTCATAGCCTCCCATATCTAAATAGATAGCTTAAAATGATGTGGTTTTTTTTCATTTTTCTTTTCCTAAACTAATCAGTGAAAGAAAAACTATCAGTTGCCAATTGATAACATGCCCCATGCCGTGTTTCCAACTTTGTTAAGTCCTTCAAAGTAGATGGTCTCCAGAGCTTCGTTGCATTCTAGGAGCAGCCTCAACTCTGATTGGTTATAATGCCTGGCATAGTCTCCCTTTCAACATATGGTCACTCTCTTGTCCAGCTGTTTTGACTGAGGTTGTTGGTCTCTATGTTCTCTGCTAGTCATCAATTGTTGGTTTTTGTTTTGTTTGTTGTTTTTATTTACTAAGCTTTGATCAGCAACCAGTCTGTGAGTCTGTAAGAAGTCGGATCAATCAGTGATCAACCAATGATGGCATCAACCACCAGCTGACTCACATGATCTCCAGCCAGGGTGACCTCACCACCAGATGACCCTCATGTGGTGTGACCAGTTGGTCAGGTAACCAATTGACCACATAAGACCTTAAAAAGCCAAAGAGAACTGAAATAAGATATTTCAATTGAAGTTCTGCCAATGATATTACCTAGTCTGATGATGAAACGTTCAGAAACTAAACAACAAGTTCAAAGAACAAACCATCACCAAACTTGTGATTGATCCAAGAATGATGTGTTATGTGAAAGATTTATCATCAATTCTAGAAGCTTATGCTCTATTCAGCTGTCACGTTTCCCAGCAGGTACCGTTTTGGATTCATGTTCCCCTTGTTTTCTATTATCTACCCAGAGTCCTGCGAAGCTTTCCTTCCTGTTCCTTAATTTTCAAAAACATCTTTAAGTTACGTTGTTACTTTGCTTCTATGAACCTAAAAGACCAGTTCTTCCTTGCCACAAAGTTTTCATAGACCTAAAGAGGAAAGTAGGAAAGAACAAGTTAATCTATTGTCTACTGCTTTGATGATTGAAGCATGGAACTATATTGATACATGGGGTGGGAGAGAGAGGAGAAAAAGTAAAAAAACGGAAGACTCTTTATTAGTGCCAAATGAGATAATGAGGGAAGTGGGGGTTGATTGGGGGACTGAAGGCACTGAGGTGTGCAAATATTGGGGGCAAAGCACAGGAGCTAGTGAAGAAAGAACAATTCCAGAAAGGAAAAGACAAGCGCTAGTAGACCAGTTGATACAGAAGCCAACCAACAAGATTTGCCTTCCCTGCAGGGATGGGAAGGGCAAGAAGCAGGAGAATGACTAATCAGCTCTCACAATGGCTGCAGTCCAGGTGAAGAACCAACAAGCCCCTTTGCTCAACCCACTGCAAACCCAGACTGGAATTTCTGAGGTTGGCTTAAGAATCAGCCAGCGGCAGCATTGGAGAGAAGCAATTTAGGCTGCTGTGCGGAATTTCCATGAATCTCAGAATAAAAGCAAGCTCCTAGCAATAAATTAGCAGAGTGACTTAGTTACATAGGAGAAATGTATCAAAGAAAGACAAAAACATGTAGATGCTTAGGTGCAAATTGAGAAATAATGACTATTAATAGCAAAACAGTTCACTTAGTTTGGTAGGGAAGATGACGGTCAAGTGCTTGCTTAGTCTGTTGATGAGGAGCCAACTGACTTTTCCTGTTCATTTGTCTTAACATTCTTTAAATATTGGACTTGGGCTGAACAAATCTCTGGACTCCAGACAATGTCTTTTATATCCTAGACTCCAGACAATGTCTTAAATAGAGGACAATAGGATAATCTATAGAGCTGAACGTTTGGCTAACATATTGTTGGCCAAGCAAAAGTCCATTCTAAAAGGGAAACCATATTCCTTGAGGTTAGATAAATGGATTTACTCCAGGACATCTGAAACCATGACTGCTCAGAAGATGCTCTTACCCATAGCCTTTGTAGTTAGCCCTCATGAGATAGGTATCAATAGAAACAGAGACCATACAGAGATTGGAGCCTTTGGAGGCTTATTTATGACAAGGCCTTATTTCTATCTTTTATTTCTATAGCCTCATTTTCTAGGATGGTGTTCAGGGACCCCCATGTGCCTTGTTATATCTTCCCTGAGACTCAGCAGCAGTGGTGAAATTCAAATTTTTTTACTACCGGTTCTGTGGGCGTGGCTTGGTGGGTGTGGTGTGGCTTGGTGGGCATGGCTTGGTGGCCATGGCAGGGGAAGGATACTGCAAAATCTCCATTCCCTCCCCACTCCAGGGGAAGGATACTGCAAAATCCCCATTCCCTCCCCGCTCCTGGGGGAAGGATATTGCAAAATCTCCCTTCCCACCCCACTCTGGGACCAGCCAGAGATAGTATTTGCTGGTTCTCCGAATTACTCAAATTTTCTGCTCCAGAACCTGTCAAAACCTGCTGGATTTCACCCCTGCTCAGCAGACTTCTTCCTATGCCTGATTTTATTTAACTTTGGTTTAGTTTGGGGTAGTGGCATGTGCTTGTTTGCTTTGAAGCAAGACACCTTGTTATAAAACAGACCACCAGCTTTGATGTATTATTTTTTTATTTTCACATGGTTCCTTAAGGGCCTATCTAAGGTTTCCACTTTAGTACCCATGTGTGACCTCGCCTAATCTTTTCCCTCTTGGGTTTCATGCAGGGGGTTAAGGTGCATTTATGTCTTCAAAATGCGCCACAGAGATATCTGTGGATCTCAAATCCAGCCAGTGAGGTGAGAGTTAATAAGCTTGTGACTGAAGAGAATGCCTCATTATAAAGAATGGAATGGGACAAAGGGCAGAAGCCAGCAAGAGAAACCAGGAACCGTGGTCAGAAACATTTTCTTTATCTTGCTGTTCCCTCTGAACAAGTCTTTTATTGTCTTCCACTTTGGCAAAGTCAAGAAGCATATTTCCAATTAGGACAACTCTGCTCAGCTCTCTTGACTTCCCTGGAGTTCACCTGACAGACACCATCTGTAGATCAGCTTTTTAACAAACCTGCAAGTGCCTGCATGTAATTCTGCCATGCCCTTCCCTTGTCTTTTGCATTTTAGAATCACCATTAATCTTTTTTCTTATAGCTCCCATGGAAAAAAAAATTAAAATCCTGAGACAGCTTTGTAATTTATCCCCGTGATTCACAATCTTGTCCTTGTGTGGAAGGAAGCTAGATCATCACTAAGCAATTACAGAATGAAATAATGTTTCGACTGAAGATCTCACCTCTAATAAGCTCTGTCCTCTTTCCCACATGAAGTGTGGTTACTCTGAAGTTAGCATGGATAACTTTCATTCCCATGCCACAAAATGGGGAAGGAGAAATGGAGAAAGTACAAAATGGAGGAATGGAAATATGTAGCTAATGATGTACAGTAATTGCCTTCCTGTAGTGATGTCACTATTTTGCCTACAGTTGATGTATAGGTTGTCCTCGACTTACAACGGTTCATTTAGTGACCATTCAAAGTTACAACAGCACTGAAAAGGTGACTTATGACCATTTTACATACTTATGACCATTGCAGCATCCCCGTGGTCACGTGATCAAAATCCGGATGCTTGGCTACTGATTCATATTTATGACGGTTGCACTGTTCCGGGTTATGTGACCCCCTTTGCAATCTTCTGACAAGAAAAGTCAATAGAGAAGCCATATTCACTTAACAACCATGTTACCAGCTTAATACTGCAGTGATTCATTTAATAACTATACAAGAAAGGTCATAAAATGGGACAAAATTCACTTAACAAATGTCTCGCTTAGCAACAAAAATTTTGGGCTCAACTGAGGTCGTAAGTTGAGGACTACCTACGGTGGTGGTAATCTTATAGGGATATTGTTTGGGGCACTTCTTTGTGATTTCTGTAATTGCTAAAATCTTCCCACAGAGATATGAAGTGACTATTCCACTGCACCCTCGAATCAAAGCAGTTTATGAGGTCATCACTCAGTTAGATTTTAATTTTCATATTGTCTTTATTTTTCTGTTGCCACATCCAAGATATAAAGACATCTTTCTTATTTGAAAGAGGATTGAAGCACCGTTTATCACATGTGTTAAAAGACGGGTTGTGGCAAAACCATACAGCATATTTTTTTTACTATAAAAACTGCCAATGGACAACGAAGAAATAAAATGTACTTTTGCTGGAAATATGTAAACAGCTATCATTCATCCTGCAACAGTAAGGTTCAGGTTTTTCAATTAAATGCAAGTCAACCATGCAGGGACGATGTCATTCAGAATTAAATGCCTTACTTGAGGGCTAACAGCGTTGCAGCTGAGAGGACATTCTTGTAAATCACCTATAAATGCTATTTGCTACCTTGCATTTCAGAATGATGCGGAACTATTTAAAGACATTTCACAGCAGAACTAAGGTCTGTGTTGATTAATTAAGATACAGTATTTTATTTGGTTCATCTGCCTTCGAATACATTTATCAGATAATCACTTTTTAAAACCTATTTTCAATTTTTCATATTACCCCAAATCTCAGTGGAAACTGCCATTTGAAGAAAGGATGGAGCAGCTTGTAACATAGTAAGTGCATTCCATTAGCTCGAAAATACATACCAAACTGATCCTGAGGACAGTAAAAAAAATGAGTGGGGCTTCAATCACATGGCCATGGCCACTTTCTTGACTATTTGAATCCTTCCAGGCAGAGATATCCTTTGTGGCCCTTGTTTTCTTTTTCCTTCACTCCATGAAGAGAGATGAATTATGCAAATAGGCATAAATACAGGCAGTTTGATATAGTGGTTAAGGTGCTGGCCTAGAAATCAGGAGACCATGAGTTCTAGTCCCACTTTATGTATAAAAACTGGCTGGGTGATTTTGTGCTAGTTATTCTCTCTCAGCCCAACCCACCTCATAGCAAGTACCGTATTCTTCAGACTATAAGACGCACCGGAGTATAAGACGCACCAAGATTTCGAAGAGGAAAGAAAGAAAAAAAAGCAGGTTTTGGCCTCTGCTCATCTGGTTTTTGCCCTCCCTAACCCCCAGGAGCACTCTGCAGGCCTCCCAAACCAGGGGTGAAATTCAACCGGTTCTATCCAGATCATGCGATACGGTAGGGCCGACTGCACGAAGCCCCGCCCACCAACGCAGATGTCATGACATCCCTTTTTTGCAACGGTTTTCAGCCTCTGCGCATGCGCAGAAGGGTTTGCATGTGCACATTTGCAAACTGGTAGGGAAGGTAAATGAATTTCACCCCGTCCCAAACCTTCTGAGCATCCTGTTTTTGGCAAAAATGGGACGTGTGGGGCAGGGTTTCGGGAGGCCAAAAATGGCCATATTCGGTGTATAAGACGCAACAAAATTTCCACCCTCTTTTAGGGTGGGAAAAGTGTGTCTTGTACTCTGAAAAGTACGGTATTTATTTATCAATCAATTGACGTTTAACTGCCCATCTCCCTCACAGAGTGGTTGATGAGGTGTGAAAAATAGGAGGAGGAAGTTGTATCAGGTATGTTCGTGTCCTGAGTTACTTATAAATGGAAACTTGTTCAATCTATACTCCTGCTTTTTTCAGCTTTCACGAGAGTATGGGCTTAGGATCTTTGCATACCCATAATTCCACTGAATACAGTAAATATTCTATGTCAAACAAGCAAACAGCCAAAACAAAACATTAAGACGGCAATCAAATATAGTTTCTGGGACTTGGAGGTGAGGAGAGTGCATGCACGAGCCTCAAGTGGCCAGCAACCAACCCACCACTATTGGGTCACTGACAGATAGCTGGTGTAGTATACCAGATTTTACATATCTTGAAACTTCTGTAGATTGTTTTGGCTTCACAGAGTAAACTCCAGTTTAAGTATAAGTATATACCTGAATAGTTTTAGGCAGCTATATAAATGAGAGTGAGATGAAGCCATGTTCATAGGGAGCATAGCACAGTTGTTGCCAGGGCTTGTTTGTCTCGATAGATACAAGCAAAAAAAGGCCCTTAGAAGTGACAGTGATTTATTTTACTTATTGAATTTATTTGCCACCCATCTCAACCACAAAGTAACCGTTTGGGTGGCTTACAATGTTAGAAAGAATTAAACAATGCAACAATATGAATATAATAAGAGTAAAACACTATAAAAATATAAGGGCTGAAACTACCACTCTCCAGTATGTTCCCCTGAGTAATTACTCATAATGTCCTAGCAAGTTGTGGAGACAACGTTACTGCATCTAATTAGCAATCCAAAGAAGGAGAGAGATTGTTCTTCACATATGTTACACACCTTACTTTATGGCTCCTCCTACTGGTCTATGAAATAATTATTACTCCAGTATTTTGGAAAGGCATATTTAGATTTATTGAAAAATTCATGATAACCAGTGAGAAGATAGGAAACTGAATACCTGAGCCATTGAAATGTATGAGATCACATTATTGGAGGGCATCTGACTAGCCTTACTGTATGTGGGGGAAGCAGTGGCAGAACTTGAGGGCAGAGTTAAAGTGGGATCAACGCAGGAATGAAATCCAGCAGGTTCTGACAGGTTCTGGAGAACCAGTAGTGGAAATTTTGAGCAGTTCGGAGAACCGGCAAATACCACCTCTGGCTGGCCCCAGAGTGGGGTAGGAATGGAGATTTTGCAATATCCTTCCTCCAGGAGTGGAGAGGGAATGGGGATTTTGCAGTCCTTCCCCTGGAGCGGGGTGGGAATGGAGATTTTGCAATATCCTTCCCCTGCTATGCCCACCAAGCCACACCACGCCCACCAAGCCATGCCCACAGAACCGGTAGTAAAAAATATTGGATTTCACCACTGGATCAACCTAGAACCTCTACGTAGCCATAAGTGAGCTAAGTCCCACCCCGACCCCCCTTGAATGCTGTTGACCCCTATCTAATACTTAGCAGTGATAACTAACTACCGTATTTTTCCATCTATAAGATGGCCCCATGTATAGGAAAACCCCACCCCTTTTCAGAAATCAATATTTTAAGCAATTGGAAGTTTTGCTCGTGAGGCTAGTTTGCAGAGATAAGGTATTGGCAGTTTTGTAACTGTGGGTCTCCTCTCGCCCTCCCCCCCATGTATAAGATACCCCTCAATTTTTAGGTAAATAGTTTTAAGAAAAAGTATCATTCCATGGAAAAATATGGTATATTGCTCTAGATAGATTGTTTAGCAATAAATCAGTTTATTTGGACTGTGTAAGTTTATTCACACATTCATGTCATCATGTTTCAGTATGAACTGGCACATTAAAATATATATATAATAAAATTTGGAGGATGCAAAAACTTATCTTTGAGTTTTCCTGTGCAAGTAAGTACTCAAAATGGCTACTAGAATCAACAGAATCAGCCTAATCCCCCCAAATATAGTATAATGTTTTTTTTTTAAAAAAAAACTAAATTAACATTTAGAGTAATTGTATATATCGTGTCTACCTGTCCCATCAAGCTGGCAGGAGGGCCATGCTAGAAGGCCATATTAAAGAGAGCCATTTGACAGGATTCAGCAAAAAAGAGTGCCTATTCTGTTATAGATATAGATCAGTAAGATCAGCCAAGCTCTAGAATGGCTGCATATTAGAGTATTCAATCAGTGCAATGTCCATATCTTCACAAAGCTGAAAGTCTATAATGCTGTGGTTATTCCTTCTCTCCTATATAAATGTGAGTCCTGGACTCTGTATCAATGACACATCAAACAACTGGAGGAATTTCATATATGTGCCTTCTGCTTCCATCCTTGGCGTTCACTGTCTTCAATCTGAAGGTCTTGGATCACATGGACTCTATCACCACCGAATCCCTAATTATCAGATCCACATGTACTGGGTGGAACATGTCATCAGAATAGATAACAATTGTGTTGCTTTATGGTGAAGTGGAGACCAGAAAGGGAGCAAGCACTACAAATCTCTGTGCAGGAAAGCCTATTCAACTGTGACATCAAGTCAAGAGAAATAAAAGTTGTGGTTGTTGACAGAACCAGCTGGCAAGCCTTGTGCTCTGAGGCCTATATCAGCTTTGAAAACAAGTGCTGCCAAAAATGGATGGAAATTCATGAGCAGCATCACAAAATAACACCCACAGTTATTGTAACAATGGACTTCCAGTGCCCCTATTGTTGCTGGACACTGTGCTTCAAAACTGGGACTGCAGAGCCACCTCCATGTTAAGAGATGATCTACATCAACAGGATGTCTTCTTCAAACCCAAAGGTTAGAGATCTCTAACTCTATCATCTCTATCTCTATCATCTATCTATCAGTTTCATCTTGGCTGATGCTTTCTATACATTTATTTTAAATTGCTATTACGTTGTGTTTCTAACTGGTGTTCACTGGAGTCATTATATTGAGATGCGCAGTCATATAAATTGAAATAAATAAATAAATTCTCTAGCTGGAAGAAAATAATCTTCTGGAATCTGGATGCAAATTAACCAGATTCTAACTACTGGCATCTTCCAAAGGGCCTCTTTTTTAGATGTTAATGGCCAATACATTCATAACTGAAGACGTGACTCTCAAATATTTAAGTTATGAACTGTAGATTTAAATATTAATACTCAAACCTTAAATTATGTCCATTAAGCAACTATTACAGACCTTTCAGCCCATTTCATATGATTTTTTTTTTGAATAACCAGCTAAGATTTTGTATTTTATACCAGCCTCCATGTTGCAAGATGTCATAGTAATAAATGGCAAATATTACTTTTATCAAATCTGACTGGTTTAGGAATGTCATGACATTATCAAACTTAGGTAATGTCCAAGTGTATCAATTACTTTCTTGAATGGGAAAGACATGTAGATCTGGGATCATCAGATAACTGATGGTACCTCCTTTCAAAACTGAAAATCTCCTCCAAAGTTTTGTGAAGAAGATAATTAACTTAGAGGACAAAGTGAAATGTTATCGAAAACCATAGGTCAACAATCTAAATCTCAAACATTGTGTGAAGGAACCCTAAAATGGCACACAATCCTTGTTCTGATCTCTCCTGAGAGTTTCTTCACTTGCACTCTGACAATTGTTCTGCTTGTTTCATTGCTTCCAGCTCTCTCTTAAATCAAGACGATGATCTGATTCTGCAAGAAGAGGCAAAACAATGAAAATGGCAACTGCCATTATTCCACAGATCAGCCTGGATTTCAAAAATAGGACTGACAGACAAAACGGGAAGTTCTTCAAGATAGGAACCAGGTGTTTGGGTCGGAGCATTTTAACCAGCCATCAGTGGTGGAATGTGCACCTGGAGAAGGAGTGGTGGGAAAACTTGGCAAGAGCATAATGGTTTCTTAGGGAGGAGGCAGTACATTCCAGAGAGCAGCCCAACATAAAGACTGTGCAGTCCTGGACGTGATGGGAGATGAAGGAAGAGGTTTAGGATAGCCACATCGTAGAACAGTGGTTCCCAACCTTTTTTGGCCATGCCTCACCTAAGCTACTCTAAAATTCTGTCCCCCCCCACCCCGTGACATATAATTCTTACTATTCAAAAAGTGACTCCTACTCAGGTAGAGTATGGCCTACCTAAAAGGCCATTAACTTGGTTTAAACAAGGTTCCAATTGCCCCCATTAAAAATCAAATTTCCCCTCTGTGGGGCGTGGGCCCCACATTGGGAACCACTGCCCTAGAATCTTTCAGAGCATATTAATTAGGTTAGAAGTTTACAGCTTTAATCTGGCAAGATTCTGTCTATTTGATGTAAGCAAATAAAAAACTGGATTTAATTGGATTTGCACAGTATCATCTTTGGGCTTGGGCCTGACACCATCTCCTCTTCACAAATTTATACTGGCAGCCAATTGACCAGAGAGTGAACTGTCCAGGTCAAGATTTGCAGAGAGCTACCCTAATTTGCAGTGGCTTCTGAATAGCATGTTAATTCCTGCTTTATGGATAAAGCCAAATACAGTTCGGACAATTCCTTAGACATTATGGAGGATAGAAATTTCTGAATCATTCTTAACAAGATATCCTCAGTATAAACACTGAAATCTCCTGGGCAAGAAGCCTAAGGTAATCCTGGACCATGATCAAGACTCCTGGCTATTTCAGGGAAAGAGATTGATCAAGCTATCATGTCCTAACCAGCCAGATTCAGCAGCATGCCCACAAAGTTGGCTGGTTTTCAGTTGGAGCAGCTGATCAACAAGATGGAATTTCTATAGCCCACAGTCATTTTACCTCCCCACCCTTCTGTTCTAACCAATTATAAAAATGTTGTATGTTCATGGTTCTTTCACTAACATAAGGTGTCTCTCAGTCCTGCAGCTGTGTGGTTCAAAAGTACAAACCAATTCTGAGGCGTTTCATCCATGGTAGTCATTTGAATAGAAGTTATCGCAGTGGTCAACAAATGAACAGCCTAACCACAACAAAGCTAATGAATATGTGTGCCTGTGTATGACTTGTCCTTTGAATTGGACTTTGCCTCCTTCTGTGATCCTTCAAATCTGATTTTATGAATCCAGGATTAAGATTCAACAATGATAGTTATGTGTATTTCAACTTTTCCAGAACCATTTAGTAACCAAAGAAGCCAAAGTTAGGGCAGTATGAAGATTTGCTTTTATGGGAACATAAGCAAGTCAGAATAGTGATTCTTCTTCTTCTTCTTCTTCTTCTTCTTCTTCTTCTTCTTCTTCTTCTTCTTCTTCTTCTTCTTCTTCTTCTTCTTCTTCTTCTTCTTCTTCTTCTTCTTCTTCTTCTTCTTCTTCTTCTTCTTCTTCTTCTCCTCCTCCTCCTCCTCCTCCTCCTCCTCCTCCTCCACCACCACCACCACTACCACCACCACCACCTCCATACCCTACCCTACCTAAGTATCCCTTTTCATGCCCTACCTAATAAAAAGAAATAAACCAAATGATTTATTTCTTCAGAGTTTTTCTTATCCTTCCTCCAATGAGTACATTAGATAAAACAGAATAAATAGCTGTGGCCTTATTGCTTCAGCTGCCATGCCAGAAATCCAGAGAACATTTATACTCTATTTCAAGGCTACAGTTTAGGACATTGCCTCAGTGTTATGAGTAAGCTAGGACAATAGGCCAGTGTAGCAGTTTGAGATCATCATGACTGCGGGAAGCAAGAAGCATCTTCATCAGATATAGAATAAATGATTGTATGTAAAACCTAACCCTATTGCAATTTTACTGAATGCCAAACAACAAAACAAAATGTCCATCTCATTCCAAACATCATGCATAAGAAAACTGGATGGTGTGTGTTGTGTTGTGTGTGTTGCAAGCCTCTGATCCTGTAGATCAAGCTGATGGGGAAAGATACTGACATTGTGAACTTTATGTCCCACTGCTAATCCAGTTTAACGTGACCCCTACTCCTCTCCCTGCTTTTCAGCTGCTCAAAACTATATGTTCAGTGTCAGGCTAGACTTAATTTTCATTTAGGTTACAATTTAAATAATTACAGTGTAATCAGATTAGGACAATGTGTCAGCTGTTTTATATTTGGCCTTGATACATGGGATGGAGATTTACTTTATCTCTCACATAGCTGTGTTCCCAGCCAGCTTGTTAGTACTTAATCTTTTACTAAACAATAGATTTCACTTTTATTCATGAGCTATTAGATAACAAATCACTTTGTACCATTCCCCAGAGACACCAAAGCTTACTCTGTCTTTTTTTTTTTTAAATTAGGAATTATCAGCACCAATGTAATTCGGTTACAAGACAGTTGATAAAAGATTATGTCCAGCTTCTCAGCTCTGCTCTGAAAGTTAAATGTCAAGAAAGCCAGAAATCCATCCATCCTTCCTTCCTTCCTTCCTTCCTTCCTTCCTTCCTTCCTTCCTTCCTTCCTTCCTTCCTTCCTTCCTTCCTTCCTTCCTTCTCTGGGTTACATAAAGAACATGGTTATTAAACCATGAATAAATATTGCATTCAGTTTTGGTCGCCACGATGTAAAAAAGATGTTGAGACTCTAGAAAGAGTGCAGAGGAGAGCAACAAAGATGATTAGGGGACTGAAGGCTAAAACATATGAAGAATGGTTGCAGGAACTGGCTATGCCTAGTTTAATGAAAAGAAGGACTAGGGGAGACATGATAGCAGTGTTCCAATATGTCAAGGGTTGCCACAAAGAAGAGGGAGTCAAACTATTCTCCAAAGCACCTGAGGGTAGAACAAGAAGCAAGGAGAGAAGCAACTTAGAACTAAGGAGAATTTTCCTGACAGTTAGAACAATTAATCAGTGGAACAACTTGCCTGCAGAAATTTGAATGCTCCAACACTGGAAATTTTTAAGATGTTGGATAACCATTTGTCTGAAGTGGTGTAGGGTTTCCTGCCTGGGCAGGGGGTTGGACTAGAAGACCTCCAAGGTTCCTTCCAACTCTGTTTATTCTATAAACCAACCAAATAAAACAATCCCCTACCCCTGCCCAAATAGTAGATCGATTCTACTGTAAAAGTGTAATCGTGGCCAGCATCTTCTCCTTCAATCAAGAAACTAATCATTGTGGATAAAGAGATGTGAAACGTAGGACTTTGCAGTAGGAATTTTGTCAGACTTTGGCCCGGCATTTGATTCCATTGTTTTCAATGTTTTTATTGTAGGATTCATCAACAGAAGAAACATTTCTCTGCCCACAGCACAGCATTATATTTTAATTAGGCAACCCACGACTTGTTAGGTCATCATTTCAGATTCCCTTACCTGAATCAGAAAACAGAATGACCATGGGTGGGCAAAATAGCAGTGGGAGAAGGAATAAGTTCTGACTACCTGCTGCCTCCCCCATTGACTTTGCTTATGGGAACCTGGCAGGGAGCATTAGAAATCACAATCACATGTCTCCAGGTTCTTGCGATGGCACATGATGCTGCAATGGTCACAACTTTGTCAATACAACTATTCTGAAGAATATTGAAATTTCTATCCCATGGGAGTAGTGGGTCCTGGATTTTGGATGCATTCTTTAAGTTAGCCCATTTAAGGTAGCTTGATTCAAAAACTGTTGCTTTATGATGTACCATTTCACCCAACTGAAGGTCCGAAACAACAGGAGAGGTTTAGCAATATATAGGTATACACATTGTAAAATGTACCTCTGCATCATAAAAATTTAGGGGTGTTAATTATCTAGATTTGGTTTTCCAGCAAGTTTTAGGATTGACAAGTGCAATTTAAGACATCAAAAATTTGGCTGTTCATTGCATTTAACATCAGTGTTTCCACAACTTGACCAGGGCAAAGCAATAGATTCAATTTACATAGACTTCTGCAAAGGCTTTGATTCAGTGGTACCGGGCAAACTACTGTTAAAACTAAATTCTTATGGCATTTCTAGATCCTTGCATACCATATTTTTTGGAGTATAAGATGCACCTTTTTCCCCCAAAAAAGAGGGTGAAAATCTGGGTGCGTCTTATATTCTGAATATAGCCGCACCCAGCTTCTCAAACAGAAGTTTCAGATGCTGAAAAATGCATCAGAAACGAAGCTTCAGAAAAGAAGCCCCCAAACAGAGCTTCAGAGGCTTTTTTTCTGAAGCTCTGTTTTGGAGGCTTTCAGAGCAGGAATTTTTTTTTTTTTTCTGAACTGGAGTTTCAAAAGTTTCAGAGGCAGGAAAAAAAAGCATAAAAAAGCAAGGCACAGAGCTCACAACCAAGGAACCTGTTGCTAAAATTCACCTCTGAGAACAGCTGATTGGGGATATTCCGGGAAGCCGATCCACCTGCCAAACAGCTTTTTTCTTATTTTCCTCCCCAGAAACTAAGGTGCATCTTATACTCCAATGCGTCTTATACTCTGAAAAATATGATAAGTGGATAGCTGCATTCCTGTCAAATAGGCAACAAGTAGTCAAAATAGGGAGCGCCTTATCAAACCCTGCACCAGTTAACAGTGGTGTCCCTCAAGGCAGTGTTTTAGGGCCCACACTCTATACTTTACATAAATGACCTTTCTGATCATATTACAAGCAGTTGCGTCCTCTTTGCTGATACAGCTTGTCTGCCTGGAATCTGCACTGTATATCGGACGTTAACAGAATAGAGCGAGTCCAGAGGTATTTCACAAGAAGAGTACTCCACTCCTCTGCCCGCAATAAAATACCTTATGTCACCAGGCCTGAAATTTTGGGCTTGGACAGCCTAGAACTACACCGCCTATGGTCCAACATAATACCCAAAATGATCCGCTACAATGTACTACCTGTACATGACTACTTCAGCTTCAACTGCAATAATATATGAGCACACAATAGATACAAACTCAAGGTAAACCGCTCCAAACTCGATTGCAGAAAATACAACTTCAGTAACAGAGTGGTCAATGCCTGGAATGCACTACCTGACTCTGTTGTTACATCCCCAAACCCCCACAACTTTAACCTTAGACTGTCTACTGTTGGCCTCATCCCTTTCCTAACAGGTCTGTAAGGGGCATGCATAAGAGCATCAGCCTGCCTACCATCCTTGTCCTACTGTCTCCATTTATTCATACACATTTATTATGTTCATATTTATGTTTATACTTATACTTGTTATCATGTACATGTTAGACAAAATAAATAAATAAATAACAATTAAAAAAATGTCAGACTGGAACTGATATTCAGCCATCTTAGGAGCCTTCTGAAATTGCTACATCTATATTTCACTGTTTCACATCCCTGGTTGCTGAGGGTAGAGAAAATCTAATTCACCTTTAAGTGGCCATTTTAAAAATTTCTCTCCCATCCTACCCCCTGGGTCTTTATAAGAAATAGATTATTTAATTAGTGCTAAATAATTTTTCTCTGTGATAGAAATGCTTGATTCATGTAATGTCAAAAATGTTTAGCGTTTGATTTGGATCAAAGCTGTAAATCTGCAGTATTGAATTAGAAGTAGAAAAACATTACCCGAAATGGCAGTGCCTGGAAAGATCAATTATTTAATTAGTGCTTCAATGCTTTTACATTTACATTATTTGCTGTAATGCTTTTACATTTTACATTATTTGTTTCATAAATAGTTTACTCTGTGTGTGTGTGTGTGTATGAATAGATAAATAAATACATAGAGTATATGGAGAGAACAAGAGACAAAGATTTTTTTAAAGTATTTACAAATAATTCAGTGCAGATTTTGGTACTAAGCTCCAAGATTTATACTGGTTTTCATACTATAAAAATAACTCAATGTAGTAAATCTTTTACTAATATTATTTCAAGCATTACTTTTATAAATTTAGTAATTCCCTTTGTCCACTTATCAAGATTATATCTTTTGAAATTATATCTTTGTTATAAATAAATAAATAATAAAATGAAGTGGGGAAGGGGAAAGAAGAAAGGAGAAAGGAACAAAGAAAGAAAAAAGGAGAAGAAAGAGAAAGTGAAATTGAGTCCTTGAGTCAAAAAGTACTTTATTTCTATTCAAAGTTAAATGCCCAAAATGGGCAGGATACAGGATCTGAATCACTGCAATCATTAAAACAATCTGAATCATTATAGTAAAGATGTGGGTGGCAAGCCATAAGACAATGTTGTGTAGTGGTTAAAGTTTTGGCCTAAGTTTGAGGAAAGCCCTGTTCAAATCTATCTTCAGCCAGGAAATTTCACTGGATGATTTCTTTTTTGCCCAACCCGGATTGTTGCTGAAGGCAAAATTATGGAACATTCTCAAAAGACAAGACATACACTGACAAGACATACACTGAATAAAAAATAATAGCCCTCTTTGTATGCTACTGTATAGGAATGCCTGTTGGAAGGACAGAACAGTTAAAACCTGTCTATATCTTGGGAGATTCACCTGTTATTTTTTGTTATATATTTGTGTTTTATTATTTACGCATTTAAAACAAAAGTAAAGTTTCAGAAGATAAAATCTTGATAAGTGGACGAAGAGAAATATTCCACTTTAAAAAAGATCAGCATTTCTACAATCTAAATATTGGAAATCTTCCACCTATTGATAATAGTAACACTGGGAAAGAACAGAAAGACGGTGATTTGATGACTGTGTTCCATGAATGTGCTATAACAAATGAATATTTATTCAATTTTCAAAAAGAGAATGCTTAACCACTATATTGCATTTTTGTGAAGGACTCATTCCTTGGTCATAAACTAAGTCCAAACCAAATGGGAATACTGAATGTGGGTGGTTCATCAGTTCTATAAATTTATTCTCTTTTGGTAGCTATCAGATGTCTAGTAGTTGAGGGTTGCTGTCACATCTATTTTCAAGATTTGTAGGACTACAAAATTTTACCACTAGAAAACAGCAAAGAGTTAAAGCTTTTTGTGTCCCTGTTTCCATCTAGTGGTCTTTTAAAATTTTGTATCCCAGATCTGGAAGTGCCAATGATTTGAAAGGCCTTTTATAAGTTCAGTTGGTATAGTAACCCTCATTCTTTCCAAGTAAGAAGCTTGTTGTTTGACACTTATTACATAGCCTTGTAATTTCTGTTTATTTTACTGCAACTGTTATTATTTACTAAATATTATTTATTGCCTTTGAAAAATTTCCATCAGTTTCAGCTAATCCAAAATGGGGATTGGCAATAAAATCTTAATTTGCTAGTTATTTGCCATCTGCACTAGCTATATTTCCATTGCTAAGGAAAACTCATGTACTGTACGTTTTACAGATTTTAAGTTTAAAAACTCCAGCAATCTAGGACATGTTTTCCTGCAGGAGTATTGCTGACCTCTGTATCATCTAGGGCCTTCTTCTAAATTCCCAAGCATTTCAAGAACTGTTTAATGCTTTTGAGGTTTGCTTTGTACTGTTCTTAGATTTACTTTATTTTTTTTATGCTGATAGATTTATTTTGGTATTATAATATGCTGTTTTATGTAATTGTTTCTGCTTTGTGTTTTCAGTGTTCATATTATTGCTTAGACAACTCAGGTTACCCCACAGCCTAAAAACTGAATGAATGAACAAGTGAATGAATAATCCCTCATCATCTTGCCTCTTTCTTGATTTAAATCTAGACTAGACTTAGACTTATGCTCTGCTCCAAATCAAGAAAGAACCTTTGGATATACTTGGACCACATCTTCCATAGTTCTTGACCATTGGAGTTTTGATTGGGACATATAGTATCCCAATTAAATGTTTAGTTATTACAGCTGTCAGTCAAGAACAATTGGGACTTACAGGGATCAGAGTACAAGGCTACCTAACAAACAATGGGATTGTCAATCTTAACTGCATTGTTAGCAATGTCATCATTTCCGTAGACCTCAATATTTGCAGGAAGGTGAACTCCTGCTGTATTCTTTCTTGGCCTTTTGAATTGCTTGAGATAGCCAAAGGAATCACAGTAATTGGTTTGAAGCTTGGATAAATTCTCTATCCCTTCTAGTTTTTCTAAGTAAAGCTGGGAACACCACAGAAGAAATGTCATCTCAATTCTTTTTCTTTATGCCTTCTTTAAAAAAAAATATATCATTTTTTAAAAAAATGTTTAAAAGCCTTTTCATCTTATCAAAAGCAGCCAAATTGGGAAAGCCAGGAGATTATTTGAATGGTCTTGCAATCTGATTGTTAATGTTCTAAGCGTGCTTGAAGTGTCTGCTTGTTTAAACTCTGAGGGACTGAGTTTTTTATTACGTTGTCTGAAGTGTGACTGGCAAAGAGCCATTCAAAATGGGGTAGCTTGGCCAGATGCTGAGCTTCATAAAGCCCGGCTATACAATATTTATTTAAAGCAGATTTTGGCTTGACATAAAGACAGCCTGATGGTAGCAGATGTGAGTCAATGCCATGCTTCTTTGACAATCCTGAAAGTTGTGCAGCTGCTTCAGTCAACCAACCACTCTTTAGACTATAATGAATATTTGGCAGTGAAACAAAAACACAACAGCTCTTTCCCCATGGAGGCATGTGCCTGAACTGTTCAATGAAAGTACACAAAAGAGCTTTTGGCAAACAGCGAGGAAACTGGGCCAGGGACCTTGAGGACTGTAAAATACAAACGTTGTTTGTTCTTGGCATGTTTGCTTTCAGGCTGTTAAATGTATGGAAATCTTTCTGACTTTCAGTATCCCTCTCGTCAAAATGCTGTCAGGCTTTTGGCAATTGGTTTTGTTATCAAGCCATTTTCGAACTCTCTATCTTTAGGGATTCTTTTGACATTGACTTGTTTGTTGAAAACATCCCTGCCTAGCTGCATCAGGCCAAGAATTTTGGGGCAGACTTGGAGAATTGTGTACAACTTTGCATTCCAGCCATTGGACACTAAGTCTATTTGATTTTCAGGTCATCTTGTATAGATAAAACGCATAACCTAGACCAAATCCCGTGTTCTCTGTGTAGATGTGACTCACAAGAAAAAAAAAAAAGATCATGTAAGTACTTGAGGGAATTGGACAGTTAATGTTCTCTTTCTGAAGAAGGTAAAAAAAAAACCATGAAATTCTCCAGAACATCTTGAATAAAATAGAATAGAATAACAGAGTTGGAAGGGACCTTGGAGATCTTCTAGTCCAACCCCCTGCTTAGGCAGGAAGCCCTACACCACTTCAGACAAGTGGTTATCCAACATCTTCTTAAACATTTCCAGTGTTGGAGCATTCACAATTTCTGGAGGCAAGTTGTCCTACTGATTAATTGTTCTAATTGTCAGGAAATTTCTCCTTATTTCTAGATTGCTTCTCTCCTTGATTAGTTTCCACCCATTGCTTCTTGTTCTACCCTCAGGTGCTTTGGAGAATAGTTTGACTCCCTCTTCTTTGTGGCAACCCCTAAGATATTGGAACACTGCTATCATGTCTCCCCTAGTCCTTCTCTTCATCAAACTAGACATACCCAGTTCCTGCAACCGTTCTTCATATGTTTTAGCCTCTAGTCCCCTAATCATCTTTGTTGCTCTTCTCTTCACTCTTTCTAGTGTCTTAACATCTTTTTTACATGGTGGCGATGTATGTAAAATGTTAGATCATATAAATCTTGATTTATATGATCTAACCAGTTCAAATCAATCACACTTCACAATCCTTGAATAATGACATAATAACATTTTCATTAGGTGTGCTCTATTTTCAAGTAATTGTCCTTGATACAATCCACCCTGCCCTTTTCCCCCCTGCTAGGGAGATTCTGAAAAACATATGCCTTTAAAAATGTGTCCATGTACGGTGGTACCTCAGTACACATCAATTTGTTTTAGGAAGCATGATAAGTACTAAAAATCATGAATGCCAAATAAACCATGTGACTTACCATGTGACCCTTTGTTTCAGTTGGGAAGGACTTCCTGTCTGTCGCATTTCCTATGTCAGTGACCTTCTCAATATGGCTGACTTTCTGTCCACCCTCTTTGGCCATCCCCCCTCTTCCTTTTGTCACAACCTTCCTGGCATGGCTGACTTCCTGTCCATTCTCTACACAGTGCATTGAGTACCAAATAACCAATGAGTAGCAATGGCACTTAGATTGTAAAGCTTCACAGTGCTTTACATCCCTCTCTAAGTGATTTACAGAGTCAGCATATTGCCCCAAACAATCTGGGTCCTCATTTTACTGACCTTGGAAGGATGGAAGACTGAGTCAACCTTAAGCCAGTGAGACTTGAACTGCTGGCAGCTTGCAGTCAGAAGTAGCCTGCAGTACTGCATTATAACCATTATAACCACCACGATGGCTTAGTACTGGGACAACATTTTCACATCAAAATGCATTAAGTACCAAAGAGTACTTCAATGAGTTTTGAAGCAGTCATATACTGAGGTACCACTGTATATTTGTTAGAGCTATGATATTTGAGCTGCAAAACTGTAGACAACCACAAGATGGCAGGAAAGAGTTACATTTTTCTGTCTTTCTCTGCTACCATCTATTGGGCATCTCAGTTTTGCAACTGATATATGTTACAGTAGTGCAAATATATGTATGAAACAATTCTGGAAATGAGCTACAATTTTAAAATTTGAAGGACAAATGTACCTTCACCATTTGTGCATTATTAGCATACCAGTCCCTTCCTCCTTTTCTTCTTTATATCTTCTATCTTATGCCCTACCCCTGTGATGGTGAACCTGTGGCACACGTAGCCATATCAGTGGGCACGCCAGCTTGATTTTCAGGCCTTCTGGGCCCACCAGAAGTAGGGAAACAGGTTGTTTCCTGCCTCCGGAGGATCGGGGCGGGGGAATGCCTGTTTTTCTTTCTCACCTGGCTCCAGATCTTCTCTTTATATCTGGGAAGGACGAAAACAGCCTTCCCCACCCCCTTGGATGCCCTCCAGAGGCCCGAAATGGCCCGTTTCCCAACTTCCGGTTGGACAGGAAATGACTTTTTTGCTGTCCCCAGCCTCCAGAGACTCCTAGAGAAGCTCGCACGCACATGCGCGGGGCGGGGCGCATAGAATTATGAATGTGGGCACACACATGCGCGCAAACCTCCCCCGCCCCCCCCTCCTGGCATGCAATGGCAAAAAGGTTAGCCATCGCTGCCCTACCTAGTTAATATTATGCCTTTTCCCATTAATAGGTGTTGTTGAGCATAGTTTAATAGCAGTTCTACCATATTATGTACAGTCAGGTTAATACTGACAAAACTGAGGCTGAAATTTTATTTCATTTTTATCTGAAATCTGCTGCATTTAACACCATGCAGTTTACTTGCAAATAAAATAAACTTATGAGTGCAGACATTCTCCTGCACACATTCTACCTGAAATCCATAAAACTATTGTAAACATATGTAGTTAGCACTAGCGAATCCTGGCTGTGGCAATCACACTGACCTGAAACAGTCTTGTCATTTCTCAAAATGTTTTCTTGCCCTGAAACAGAGGTCCCTATTTTTCTATTTTATTCTCAGGAAGCTTGAGACATTTCTGCCAAATTTCTCTGGGTGGCCTTTTTGAAATCATTTCATTATTAGGAGTCATGGAAAGTGCCGGTGCGTTTTTCATTACTGTAAATTCTCCCTAGTTATCTAAGCTGAAGTAACAACATTGAGGGGAGAACTATCTTATGATAAGTATGTTTTCATCTGTAAAACAATGGAATATGTATCAATATAGTATATACTTTTTCTAAATCTTCTTGAGTTCTGCTTTTCTCCCTCCTTTTCTCCCTCCCTCTCTATCACGTGTATGTTTGTGTGTGTGTGTGTGTGTGTGTGTGTGTGTGTGTGTGTGTGTGTGTGTGTGCAAATATGAGCATTGGGTGGTTATCTATATTTTAAGCTCCAAATGGTAGTGGGTGGGAAGCAGTATGGCATGAGGGATTAAAGAATTACTTTGGAATTGATGCCTCACTCCCCTCCCACCCCCGATGCCTTGTCATACTGTTATCTTACAGTTCCAGGCTTTATTCGACAAATGTGAATATCTAAATAAACATCTACATCAGTTATATTTGAAATTCAAAATGCCAACTTTACATTCTGAAATTTTCAGGCATACAATTGGATGAAATTTAATTTCAGCTCAGATTGCAGTCGTATTTCTTGATCATTTTCCTTCTTATCTGTGGCAAAGCATTTTGCAGCAACGGCCAAATATACAAAAAGTCATCTTTAGTTAAGACCAGGGTAAAACTACAGAATGTTTTATTCCACCATTTGATTTCTGACTCACGAATAAGACATACTCCAGCCCCCTCCATTCCCCTCAGCATTGTATGTGTGTTTATGTTTAATGATATTTATTATGGGTGATGGTGTATCAAATACAGGTAGCCCTCAACTTACTATCACAATTGAACCCAAAATTTCTGTTGTTAAGCGAGATATTTGTTAAGTGAGTTTTGCTCCATTCTACAACCTTTCTTGCCATTGTTGTTAAGTGAATCAATGAAGTTGTTAAATTAGTAACAAGGTTGTTAAGTGAAGCTGGCTTCCCCATTGACTTTGCTTGTCAGAAGGTCGCAAAACAGGATCACATGACCCTGGGACCCCGCCATCGTCACAAATATGAGTCAATTGCCAAACATCTGAATTTCGATCACGTGATATGGGGGTGCTGCAATGGTCATAAGTGTGAAAAATGGTAATAAATCCCTTTTTTCAGTGCTGTTGTAACGTTGAATGGTCACTAAATGAAGGGTTGTAAGTGCAGGTCTACTTGTACAGTATGTTTACATCAGGGCGAAATGTACTTACCTTCATTACCGGATTGGAAATGTGAGCGCGAGTTTGTGCTTCTCTGCACATGCGCAGAGCATTCTGTGCCTGTACAGAGTGTCAAAAACGGGATGTAATGACGTCCTGGCAGGTGGGCGGAGTCTCCCGACACTGGCCCTACCACCTTGCATGAGCCGGATAGATCCGGCCAGATTTTACCGCTGGTTTACACCATACAGTCAAATAATTTACCCATTTCAAAGTCTACCTATGTTAATGGGCAGAAAAGAACCTGCTTACTTAAGGATGGAGTTGAATGAATAGTGGGACTATGAGGGTAACTTCAGCTTGTGCCTGTTCAATCTGGCTTTTGATGATTATTTTGCTAGTATTAGGATTATTTTGAGTATTTCATAAACACTTTGCTTGTTTTGTGACTTATATTGGTGGCTTCTCCTTTTTCTTTCAGTTTATATGAAGTCAACACAAAGCTGGGCTTTTCTTTGGCAATGTTTGGAGCTTCTGGGCAGTATGGTGCAAAATAATGCTTGCTTCTCAAATCCCCCAGCAACCTGATAGTTTATACACAGGCTGAGCCCTTGCTTTAGAAAACACTAGTCAATTTCCTCTTTGGTTGGCAACTGGATGGAAACTAATCAAGACATAAGCAACCTAGAACTAAGGAGAAATTTCCTGAGAGTTAGAACAATTAATCAGTGGAACAACTTGTCTCTAGAAGTTGTGGGTGCTCCAAAACTGGAGGTTTTAAGAAGAGACTGGACAACCACTTGTCTGAAATGGTATAGGCCCGTTATGGCGAACCTATGTCACGCGTGCCACAGGTGGCATGTGGAGCCATATCTGTGGGCACACGAGCGTTGCCCTAGCTCAGCTCCAGCATGCATGCGCACACTGGCCAGCTGATTTTTGGGCCTTCTGGGCCCACCAGAAGTCAGAAAATGGGCTGCTTCCAGCCTCCGGAGGGCTTCCAGTGGGGTGGGGAAGGCCGTTTTCACCCTCTCCGGTGTCCTAGAAAGTCTCTGGAGCCTGGGGAGGGTGAAAAACAGGCCTTCCAGTCCCACTGGAAGTTGGAAAACAGGCCATTTCTGGTCTCTGGGGGTTGGGTGGGTGGGGAAGGCTGTTTTTGCCCTCCCCAGGCTCCAAAAAAGCCTCTGGAGCCTGGGGAGGGCAAAAAACAGGCCTACCGGGTCCACCGTGCCATAAGCGGGGGGAGCACGGGGTGGTGGTGGTCATGCGTGTATGCAAGGGGGATGGAGCGCATTGAATTATGGGTATGGGCATGCGCACGAGCGACCCCTCACACTCCCCCCACTTTGGACATGTGACGGCAAAAAGGTTAGCCATTACTGGTATAGGCTCTCCTGCCTGAGCAGTGGATTGGATTAGAACAGGGGTCTCCAACCAAAGCTGGCTGAGGAACTCTGGGATTTGAAGTCCACAAGTTGCCAAGGTTGGAGATGCCTAGGATTAGAAGGTCCCTTCCAACTCTGTTATTGGCTACTGTGCTCAAAAGAAAAGTTACTGTCCAGTGAAAAGAATCTTTGAAACAGTCAGGCTTAATTTTGGCAGTGTTATCCTGGAGTCTGTCTGTACTGTTTAGCCACATAGCAGCATAGGATATACATCTGAGTTAGGGTTAGGGTTACAAAACTGTCAATATGATATCATCACATCTATATGCTTTTATATGCTGTGTAAAGATGATGACAAGATTGCTTGGATCTTCGTCTTTGTTTTTATGAACCATCACCCCTCACATAGCAATTGATTGTAGAGTAGAGCCTGGGAGAGGAGTTTTTTGTTTCATCTGAAGCTATAGCAGCTCAGTGGGTGGGAGCCTGAATAAAATAATGAATTAATATTATTTTTCATGTTTTCCTGCCAATCAGCTGGAGGGAACATTGGCTGGCTGAAGGTGACCTCAGCAAGTTCCATGGCTTTCGAGACCACCAGCAATGAAAACAACTCCAGGTTGATTTGTAAGAAACTGTGAACCATTAAATAATCAATTTAACTGCTTAAATGGTTCCAGTGTGGAGCTACATTTTTTTTATGCTTTTAAGCTTTTTAAAAACACTGAACAAATGTTAGCAATTGGAGCCCAGGCTGATGTAATCTCATATGGTCTTTTTGGAACTTCTTAATTCTCAGAGTGTCACATCGACACTGCTATGCCCAAATCTGAAATAGATCTAGCGTGCTATACTTATTCAAGGCGGTTACTGAGCAGCAAATGTATTTTTAAGGAATACTGCCTCCAGGGCGAAATCTATTAAAGGGACTCCAGTGCTGATTCTGTCCTAGGAAACTATTTTGAATGTATTTATTTTCTATATTAGTGGAGCACTATGAATCCTCTGTAGGGACATGGGGGCTCAGTGGCTAAGACGTTCAGCTTGTTGATCAAAAGGTCGGCAGTTCAGCGGTTCGAATCCCTAGTGCCACATAACGGGGTGAGCTCCCGTTACTTGTCGCAGCTTCTATCAACCTAGCAGTTCGAAAGCACATAAAAAATGCAACTAGAAAAATAGGGACCACTTTGGTGGGAAGGTAACAGCGTTCCGTGCGCCTTTGGCATTTAGTCATGCCGGCCACATGACCACGGAGACGTCTTCGGACAGTGCTGGCTCTTCGGCTTTGAAATGGAGATGAGCACCACCCCCTAGAGCAGGGAACGACTAGCACATATGTGCTAGGGGAACCTTTACCTTTACCTTTATGTATCCTCTCCTTCTTTCTGTATATAAAAACAACTGAATCTTCATTTTGAAAGAGAATTATTCTGAGTTAAGAAGCTAATACTGAAGACTAAACCCTTAACATTTGTACGTATATCTAGTCGGGTCTTTAAAAAAAAAAACCTATCCTTTGGAGATAATTTTTATTTTGCTTCACCTTGATTCTGTATGTGATAGAAAAGTAATCAAAGTTTTGCTCCAACTTGCAAAGCTGACTATATAAAGAGATTAAATATGAATAAATTTGTTCCATAACTGAAACGATGTTTTATGCTGTAAGCATTTGAAATGCATATATACATGCACATGTAGGTGTATATACACACACACATACATATACACACACAAACATACAAACAAATATATATGTGTGTGTGTATACGCATACACATACACGTGCGTGTATATATGCATTTCAAATATCTACAGCATAAAACATCATTTCAGTTATAGAACAAATATCTATCTATCTATCTATCTATCTATCTATCTATCTATCTATCTATCTATCTATCTATCTATCTCCAGGGATTGGGTGTCTATCAATGCATGCAACATCAGATTGTGTTGTAGAAGATCTTTATGGGCACACTGTATGCAGGATTAGACCCATAAGAGATGGAGAATGATAGGAAAGGAGGAGAGAGATAAGAGGCATGGAAAATAAGATGAGCAGATGGTTAAGCAGGAAGAAGAAAATGAAAACATTTGCAATGCCACAGAAGTGTAAAGAGAATGTGAGATGAGCTGAAAACACAAACAGAAGTAATATTTTTTTTAAAAAAGCCATACTAACAAGTGGAATCAATTAAATGTTCTGAAAAACCAGGAATAATGCTGAAGGATTCTGTGAGATGAGTATGATGATTACTAAGCCCTAAAAAACCCTGTTTGAATACTCAGAATTGTAACAACAACAACAACTACTACTACTACTACTACAACCGGGGTTCTGGGTCTGTTCCAGTGGTGGGTTGCCCTCGGTAGTGAAACCGGCAGGAGGCCCCGCCCACTGCCCCAGATGTCATTATCGGCAACCTGCGCATGCGCAGAAGCTTCTGAGCATGCGCAGAAGCTTCTGAGCATGCACAGAAGCAAGGTGCGTGCGTAAGCAAAGCAAATGCGTGCACATGATCCTATTGCGTACCAGTAGTAAAGATAAGTAGAATCCACTCCTGGTCTGTTCCATATAATTTTAAATTGGAAAGTTAGAAAGAGAACAGAGGGAATTTTATCTGGAGAAAATGAATGCAGTTGTCACTAGAGAAAGGTCAATATCCATAGGCCTACACAGAAATTAATGTTGCCATGGTTCATTCAACCATTCTGTGGGCAACCCCACCCCACATTACTTGGTCTATAGGAATCAATCTAGCAAAGGTCTGAAGGAGAGCTATGGAGAGTTTGGTTTTTTTATTGACCAGGCTGGGAATTGCAGCTGCTGGGCTCCTCTTGAAGTAAACCATTTTGATCAGCAGCCATTCCACTGTTCATTTGGGAAGTGATCAAACTTGTCCTCCACACGAGCACTTTCTATTTCTCTTGTGTCACTTCCATGGGGTTTTAAACAGCTCCATCAAGAACCCGTCTTCTTTTATTGCTTACATGGTTTAGGTTTAGGTTTAGGTTTATTTGATTTGTATACCGCCCTACTCCCGAAGGACTCAGGGCGGTGAACAGCCAACAATAAAATACATAAATACAAAAAATTTAAAAACCAGATAAAATCAAATTAAATCATTTTGGCCCAGACAGATTAAAATACCCCAATAATTTAAAAACAGATTAAAATTTACATATTTAAAAAGGGAAGAGATTAGGCCAAGCCCTCCTGATGGAATAAAAAGGTCTTCACAGCATGGCGGAAGGAGCGCAGATCCGGGATCCTCCATATCTCCGGGGGGATTCCAGATGGTAGGTGCCCCCACAGAGAAGGCTCTCCCCCTAGGGGCCGCCAGTCGACACTGTTTGGCTGACGGCACCCGGAGGAGTCCCTCTCTATGAGACCGTACTGGCCGGTGGGAGGCTATTGGTGGTAGTAGGCAGTCCCGTAAATAACCAGGTCCTAAGCCATGGAGCGCTTTAAAGGTGGTAACCAAAACCTTGAAGCACACCCGGAAGACCACCGGGAGCCAGTGCAGCTCGCGCAGGAGAGGTGTTACATGGGAGCGCCATGTCGCTCCCATTATCACCCGCGCGGCCGCACTCTGCGCCAGTTGGAGCCTCCGGGTGCTCCTCAAGGGGAGCCCCATGTAGAGAGCATTACAATAGTCCAGGCGGGAGGTGACGAGGGCATGAGTGATCGTGCTTAACGAGTCCCAATCCAGAAAGGGATGCACCTGGCGAATCAGGCAAACCTGATAAAAAATCCTCCCGGTCATGGCCGTCAAGTGCTCTTCTAAAGACAGCCGTGAATCCAGGAGGACGCCCAAGTTGCGAGCCCTCTCCGTGGGGGCCAATGATTCGCCCCCAATAGTCAGTGATGGCATCAACTGACTATATCGGGACGTCGGAAACCACAGCCACTCGGTCTTGGATGGGTTGAGCCTGAGCCTGTTCCTCCCCATCCAGATCCGTACGGCCTCCAGGCACTGGGACATCACTTCAAGGGCATCGTTGGGGTGATCTGGGGTGGAGATGTACAGCTGGGTGTCGTCAGCGTACTGATGGTACTCCACCCCGAAACCACGGATGATCTCGCCCAGCAGCTTCACATAAATGTTGAACAGGAGAGGCGAGAGGACCGACCCTTGCGGCACCCCACATATGAGGGGCCTCGGGGTCGACCTCTGTCCCCCTGTCAACACAGACTGCGACCGGTCAGAGAGAAAGGAAGAGAACCACCACAACACAGTGCCTCCCACCCCTAACTCTTCCAACCGGTACCATGGTCGATGGTATCAAAAGCCGCTGAGAGATCTAACAGGACCAGGACAGAGGAGCACCCCCTGTCCCGAGCCCTCCAGAGATCATCAACCAATGCGACCAATGCCGTTTCCGTGCTGTACCCAGGCCTGATGCCCGACTGGAACGGATCCAGATACGTCGTTTCATCCAGGTGCTGGGGGACCTGTTGCGCAACCACACTCTTCACCACAAAACGAAGGTTGGAGACCGGACGATAATTTACCAACATTGCCGGGTCCAGGGAAGGCTTCTTGAGGAGAGGCCTCACCACCACCTCTTTCAAGGCGGCAGGAAAGATACCCTCACCCTCACCGTCACCCTCACATGGAAGGTGAAGACTTTAAAATGAACATTGTCCAGGGCCAACGTTCTATTTGTGAGAAAACTGTTTATATATGTTTATTATGGAAACAACTTGAGAAAAGTTAAATTCAGAGTAGATACCATGTTTAATCCAAAATGTTTATACGTATAGTAAGGCTGCCTGCCCTGTTGGCTCTGCTGGAATTCACTCCACCTTCATTTACACAAACAGCTTGGATGGAATTGAGAAGCAATAGCCTCCCCCCCTTCAAGAGTTAATGAGCACCTGCAAGTTTGCCTGTGCCTGAGGCTAATGTCACTACTAAGCCCATGGGGCATGTTGATCAACAGTCAGTCAACACTGCATCACATCTGGTACTTAAATATGGTCCTGTCTCAGGATTCTGACATCTGGTCTGTTTCTTTAATTAATCCTACTTTATATGTGTTCGATGGTCTCCAACTGCCAATGAAATGGTTGAAAACACATCTAAGTGTCCGAGGCAGGAAAAGTCATCATCAATTACCAGGGCCTGTACCATATATAGGGTGGTACAGTATATACTGTACCATATATTAAAATGAGCCTGGTGGTGCAGCAGACTAATCTACTATAAAGAGTAGTATTTAGCTTCCAGCTGCCTGCAATTACTGCGAGTTCAATTCTCACCAAAGGTTGACTCAGCCTTCCATCTTTCAAGGTAGTTAAAATGAGGACCTGGTTTGTGGGGGCAATAAGATGACTTTGTATAAAAAATAACACCACTTAGAGGGGGCCAAAAAGCCCTACTAAGCAGTTATATACAAAAGTATGAAGGCTATTGCTTAATGCATTGTAAGCGGCCTGAGGCTCCGGAGAAGGGCAGCATATAAATCAAACTAATAAATAAACAAACAAACAAACAAACAAATAAATAAATAAATAAATGAGGTTAGCAAATTTTAAAAGTTTAATTCTGCAGGTCATATTGGCAGTTAGTTATCTTCTATTTGCTTTTCTTCTAAAATGCAATTGGAGTTTGGAAATGCTAGAGAATGCTTACTGGCTTTGCTTATAGATGCCGTTGAGAACTTATGGACTACTCTACTGATAGAGTGATGGGAAGGATGGAAATCCCAGTTACAAAGTAGGAGATACTGTATAAGAAACATACCCAAGACTCATAAAGGACTCAAATGCCTTTACACCAATGCTCAAAGTTTAGGGAACAAACAGGGTGAACTTGAAGTATTAGTACATGAAGGCAGATATGATATAGTTGCCATTACTGAAACCTGATGGGATGAAACTGATGACTGGAATGAACTGATGGAAGGATACAAACTATTCAAAAGAAACAGACCTAACAAAATAGAAGGTGGAGTCCCATTATATAAAAAAGATCCCTACATCTCTATAGAAATGTGCAAAACCAAGGATGAAAACCACCTAGAATCCATATGGGTCAATATAAAAGGGAGAAAAAAAGAGAAATTATTATAGGCTTATGCTACAGGCCACCCAACCAAGCAGAAGAAATAGATGAACTCTTTGTTAATCAATTAACAAATATATGTAGGAAACATATGGCAGTAGTAATGGGAGACTTTAACTACCCTGATACTAACACTGTAGCAAGTGGGAGATTAAACAGATTCCTAACCAAGTTAGCTGACAACTTTGTCATCCAAAAGATAGAGGAGAGAACTAGAGGAAAAGCTATACTGGATCTAATTCTTACTAATAGAGAAGAAATGATAGAGGAAATTGAAGTTCCCAGAACCTTGGGTGAGAGTGACCATGTTATATTGGAAATCAATATAATGTAAACATGAGCAAAAGAATATAATTCAACCAGTGTCTTAAACTTTAAAAGAGCTGATTTTAACAAGCTCAGAGAGAGCCTAAAAAAAATTCCATGGATAAAAATTCTAAAGGGGAAAATAACTCAGAAAGCATGGGAAACCCTGAAAAAATTCATCATAAAAGCCCAGCCCAACACAATACCACTAAAAAATAAAAACAAGAAATCCAAGAAGAAACTAGCATGGTTGCATAAAGATCTCTCTGATAAACTGAAAGACAAAAAGGATAAGTACAAAAATTGGAAAGAGGGACACACAACTAAGGCAGAATATCAGCAGATAGACAAGAAAGCAAAGGCTCAGAATGAACAAAAACTTGCAACAAAAGTCAAAGATAATAAAAAAAGTTTATTTCAACACATAAATAACAAGAAAAAAGTCAAGGAAATGGTCGGCCCACTAAAAAGAGAAGATGGCAAGGAAGTAACAGTCAGTAAAGGGAAAGCAGAGCTGCTTAACTCATTTTTTGCATCAGTCTTCATGCAAAAAGAAACTATAGCCCAAATATATTATGCCAAAAACATAACTCTAAAAGACAGACGCAAAATAAAAATTAAAATAAGCAAGAAAATGGTAAGAGAATACCTGTCTAATCTTGATGAATAAAAATCACTGGGACCTGATGGTTTACATCCCAGAGTTATGAAGTTGATGGCAGATGTGATCTCAGAACCATTGTCCCATATCTCTAAAAAATCCTGGCACACCAGGGAATTACCAGAGGATTGGAAAAGAGCTGATATTGGTTCCTATCTTCAAAAAAGAAAAACAAACAAACAAACCCAGGAAACTGCAGACCTATCAGCCTAATATCAATATCTGGGAAGATACTGGGAAAAATAATCAAAAAATGGATCTGTGAACATCTAGAAACAAATAAAATAATAACTAGAAGTCAGCATGGGTTTGTTAAAAACAGATCATGTCAAACCAATCTTATTTCATTCTTTGATATAGTGACTAAATTAGTAGACCGGTGAAATGATGTGGACGTAGTATACTTAGACTTCAGCAAGGCATTTAACAAGGTAGACCACAACCTACTTTTTTGGTAAGCTAGAGAAAAGCGGGATAGATAGCATCACCATTAGATGGATTTGTAACTGTCTGACAAACCATACTCATTGAATAATCCTTAATGGTACTACATCTACATGGAGACAAGTAAGCAGTGTGGTACCACAAGGTTTTGTCTTAGGCCAAGTACTCTTCAATATCTTCATAAATGACTTAGATGAGGGAATAGAAGGGGAATTCATCAAATTTGCAGATGATACTAAGCCGGCAGGAATAGTCAACAGCCTAGATGATAGGCTCAAGATCCAGCTGGATCTCAACAGACTTGAACACTGGACCTTATCTAACAAAATGAAATTCAATATAGAGAAAAATAAAGTCTTACACAGGCAACAAAAAGCAAAAGTAGATGTACAGATTAGGTTTAACCTGGTTTAATAGGAGTAACTGTGAGAAGGATAATGGAATCCTAGTGGACAATCAATTAATCATGAGCCAGCAGTGTGCAGCAGCAGTCACCAAAAAAGCTAATACTTGGTTGTATAAACAGAGGCATAGAATCAAAATCATGTGAAGTATTAGTACCACTTTATAAATCCTTAGTAAGACAATACCTGGAATACAGCATCCAATTTTGATCACCACACTACAAAAAAATGTTGAGACTTTGGAAAAAGTTCAAAGAACAGCAACTAAGATGATTAAGGGCCTGGAGACAAAAACATACGAAGAATGGTTGCAGGAATTGGGTATGGCCAGTCTAGAAAAAAGGACTAGGGGTGACATGATAGCAGTAGTCCATTATTTGAGGGACTGCCACAAAGAAGAGGGAGTCAACTTATTTTCCAAAGCACCAGAAGACAAGTCAAGAAACTATGTATGGAAACTAATCAAGGAGAAAAGCAACCTGGAATTAAGGAGAAACTTCCTAACAGTGAGGACAATTAACCTGTGGAACAGCTTCCTTCAGAAGTTGTAGGTGCTTCATCAATGGAGGTTTTTTAAGAGAAGACTGGGCAGACACCTGTCTGAAATGATATAGGGTCTCCTGCTTGAGCCAGTGAGTTTGGATTAGAAGACCTCCAAGGTCACTTCCAGCTCTAATCTGATTGTTTGAAGATGGGTATGTTTATATACTTTTGAAACTCTTTTAAAAAGGCACTTTTAAAAGAAGCACATTTGGTTAGAAATAGCTTTATTGCTAAATAACAAATGGTAAGTTTAATTTAAGGATTTATCAGTTCCTCTAGTAGAGTATTCAGGTGGTAAGTGTTGAGAAAATTGAGGGCAAAAAGGAAAGGAAGTATCAGCATGCTTAAGAGGTTATTGAGGTGGTCGCTTAAGTCCCTCTAAAACTATTTCTAAAAATGAAGATAATTCTTTCAAAAATTCTGAGAACATTCCATTGTCACAAACTGATAAATCTCATAGGGAAATGGAACACTTTTCTTTAATCAGTTTTCAGTTTATTGTAACTTTCCCCAAACTGTCTCTGAGGTGTTGCTAGAATTTTAGCTGCTGCCCAAGCAGAGCTCTCCAACCTGTTGATCTTTCAGATGTATTAGAGCACAATTGCCAAAATCTCCAGCCACTCATTTAAAGAACTGCAGCAGTTTGAAGAGCATCACTTTGGAGAAGTCTAATTTATAGAACAGCTTCACCATCTGGAACTTTGGCCAATTAGAACCATCTGCTGCATATTCTAATTATGATTATTAAGAACCTCCCTCTCTACATTATTAATGCACACTACATCTGGACCTCTTTTTTCAGTAGAGGGGCTCCAGTGTACCTTTGATGTGCAGTCAGCAAACTAAATACACCCATTGTGACTTGCAAACCTCACAGAATTGATCTATTATGTTTGAAAAACAGGACAAAATAAAAGAGACCTGGATGTTGACCAGGAATACTGAGGTTTAGAACTCTGGACTTGGACAGTTCTTTATTTTCATGGCTAAATTTAGAAAGATTGTCAAATCTTAATAATAATTCACACCAGCTATCTTTAGACTGACAGGCAGGTGGATGATGTGTATGTGAGTATATGCACATGTATATTGGATATATATTTCACTTTGCAAGATTCCCATTCCACTGACTATGCTAGTTGGGGGATTATGGAAAGAGGGTCCAGTACAGGGATGAAATCCAGCAGGTCCTGAAAGGTTCTGGAGAACTGGTAGTAGAAATTTTGAGCAGTTTGGAGAACCAGTAGCGGAAATTTTGAGTAGTTCAGAGAACCGGCAAATACCACCTCTGGCTGGCCTCTGAGTGGGGTGGGAATGGAGATTTTGCAATATCCTTCCTCCAGGAGTGGGGAGGTAATGGGGATTTTGCAGTATCCTTCCCCTGCCATGCCCACCAAGCCATACCACGCCCACCAAGCCATGCCCACAGAACTGGTAGTAAAAAAATTTGGATTTCACCACTGGTCCAATACATTTGGAAGGCAATAAGACATGTAGGATTGCCTTTACAGATCAGAAACAAAAGACATACAAAGCTGTACTTGAAGTACAAAAATTAGCCATTAGTACTATCTTGACTCTCAGTGATTTCACTTAGATCTGTGGGAGGAAAGTAGATATATTCTTACATATATAAGATGGACCATGGGTCTGATTTAAATATAATTTTAGTTGTGATACTTTGCTGGACACATTTGAACAAGGTTGTCTTTCCCCTCCAAGTGTTTTACTGGACTTGTACAACACACCAGCAGAAAATCCTAAGTGCGTCCCTTTATACTTTGCTATGAATTTGAATTGTTCTATTTCCTGCTATGGAGCAGAATGCGTCTATTTGGAACACTGTCATGATAAAGATAAGTTGTTTCCATTGTTGACTCTGGGTATTCTAGTACACACAAAGACAAATTTTAGAAGCAAGTAAAACAATCCAGTGGGTGAGATGTCTGCTTTTTATTTAGTATTTCATGTTTCCTATATTTATCCCAGGAAGGAGTCAACAGGACTAACAACAACAAAGTCCTTCCTTGATCTCTGTTTGTTGTTGATATGTCAGTGCGGAATGGGACAACTTGCCACAGCCAACGTGCCATGGCCAACTTGCCACAGTCAATTCACCGTAGTCAACTCGCCACAGGCAACTCGCTGTTGGACAACTCACCACATGTGAATTCAACAATGCAATTTAGTTATTTAAAATAATTTCAACATTATTTTAATTTGTGCCATTCACATTTCATTTTGTCACTTCTTTGGCATCCTTTCTTTAATGATTCTATTCCACCATTTCTTCAATATTAGTATAACTCTTGTCCTGCGGCAAGTTGTCTCACAATGAGTTGACCTGTGGCAAGTTGGCCATGGCAAGTTGGCTGTGGCGAGTTGTAATGTGACCCTTTGTTCCAGTCCACCCTACGTCAGATCTATGTTTTTCCTTGCTGGACAACTGTCCAATTCATTGTTACAGCTAATGTGTTAGAACTCTCTGGCTCAACACCATGGATTCAGTTATAATTAATGCTGGCATTCAAATTAAATAGAATTACTACTAAAAGCACTGACTCTGTAATAAAGATTTACGGTATGCCATTCTCTATATATCCAATACCATTGCAACATGCCTATTTGTAAAATCCTGAGTTAGTTTCCTAATTTTTCCATCAGCAGTTTGCTGATGCAGAAGCCTATTTTGACATTCCAGTGACTATCAGTAATCACTGATAGGAAAGTAATTTCCCAGCCTCATTTCTCTTTCCATAATCACCCAACAAGATCCCCAATCTTACCTGTCGAATGTATGAGACACTGTTGTCTATCACATTTCAAAATATGAAATTCAAACAAAGGCATTTTCCTGACAGGGCTGGTGTTCAAATGTTCCACTTCATGTTTTGTTTAGTTACATGCATACACTTCAGCTGCAACCATCTGCTTTGTGAATTTGCATAACCCTGGAGTTGGCTGACTTCAAATGCAGAGCAAGGAACAGATGATTTTCTATTCAACTAATGGGAAGGGGCCTGATTTGAGGACAAGGAGAATCCCACTGCTGGGCATCAGCCTCAAAGGTCACCATTAAATTGCTCACGATAGGAAACTGATAGCTTAAACTGCGATAGGCTCCCCGTTCTTTATAATGGCCTGATTCTGGCAGCTGCTGAAAACTGAAATGTTGTTAGAGGCAAGATTTAGCACTACGACCTGTGCCAGGAAACCCGTTTCATCAGCAACCAGGGCATTGAACCAGGGCATTAAGGAAATCAGCTAACTGAACAGAACCAGTGTGGTGCAGTGGTGAAGACATTGGATTAAGAGTTCCAGATTCTAATCCACTGGATGACTTTGGGCTGGTCAATTCTCTCTCAGTCCAATTTACTTCATCAAATTATTGTGGGGGGTGGGGTGGACTAACTCTTGTGCCAGCCCTAGGTACGAGCAGCTACCAAATAACAATATTACTATAAATCTTTATTGACCATAATAACGACTATTATAGTCCTAATAGTCATTTGCCAACCTTTATGTCAAAAAACCCTAGTTCATTGTTTGATTCACTCTGTAATTTATTAGTTTGATTTGGGTATGGAATCTAACCAAAATATCAAACAATACTGGTTTGAGATAACAATATAACAAATATTGTTATAACTGTACTTGAGAAGCTGTTGAACTGGGATACTTTTCATGTGGGTGAAAATTTGGGACATTCCCTGACTATTTCCTCTTTCTTTGTAACCTCCATCACTTCATTGCAACCTGTCTCTGTTTTAATTCCTATAGGATGACTAGGGATTATTTACCCTCCATGTTGATCTTCCAGTTTTCAATTATAATTACACACAGTCCTAGCGACCACAACTGGGATTGCAATAAACATCAATAAACATCAGGGTATCTAAGGAGACAATTACGTAATTGCAGTGGGCTTATAACATTAATTCCCATTCTATTATTAAGCGAACTTCTATGCTAGTTCAGTAAGACATCATGTGACTTTGACTTGCAATTTTACTTCTTCATTTTTCCATTAACTCTGCTTGTTAATAGCGAGTTGTGAAGCACACAAATGGCGATCAGATGATTGCGGGGCACTGACATAGTTGTAAATGCGAGAATTGGTCACAAAGCTATTTTTTTACACCTTTGTAATTTCAAATGGACATTAAACGAGGCACCAGTAAGGGGAACTACTTGTATGTCTCTCTGACATGATGGTGAATGATTAATATATTAATCATCTCAGAGTTTGTTATTACAAAGCTATAAATGTTTTAAAAAAATCCTATTTATACCACAGACCAAGGATAAAAGAGCAAAAAAATTAGGGAAGTCAACCAATCTCTTTTCCCTAACAATAGTTAATATATACAGAAAACTAATCAATATATTCCTGGTGAATATTGAACCAGTGTGACATTCAGAAAGCGAAAACATTGCATATAATAGAAATGGAAATAGAAACAACATCTGAGCAAACAGAATTTATACATAGCAAATACGGCAACGTATGATTAAAATGGGCATACGAGGGCTGCAGTGGACCCAAAACATTATTTTCTCTGGATTGAAATTGTCACCTAAACAAATGAGAGTCTTCTCCTGAATTAAGAAAGGAAGCAGTCAAAAACTCTTTTCCTATCTGATGATTTTATTACTGCACATCGTAACCCCATAATTTCAAATAGTTGTTAAAGGAGGCAGTTGATAAGTGAGAACTACCTGTCTATAGTGATGACTAAGGATCAGTATTATTAATATCTAATTTACATAACCTGACCATTGCTGGTTTAAAAAAAGTGAAATGTTTTCAGAAGAGGATATTTCTGAATCTGCAAAATCAGTCACTTGTACCTGATGTATCGTCTTCTTCTTCTTGTGCCATATCTGTCATCGGACGTTGGCGATCATGTTGGCAATCCTATTTTTGTCAACAGCCACATGAAAAAGCGCTGCCGAGTTTTGTCCAAACCAGTCCCTTAGGTTTTGAAGCCATGATGTTCTTCTTCTGCCTGGGCCTCCTTTGCCTTCAATCTTTCCCTGGAGGATTAAGTGAAGGATGCCATATTTTTCTGGGTGTTGCATCACATGTCCAAAATATTCTAACTACCTGATACAATCTTGTTGTGGCCCGTCAGTGGCCTGTGTAGCTAGTAGCTGATTCTGACAGTGAGGAGGCTGGTGTGGTGCTGCACCAGCAGCCTGTGCAGCTGGCGCTCGAGTTGGACAATGAAGAGGCTGGAGAAGATGTTGTGCCAGAGGCGGGGATTCAGCGAGGGCCTTCAGATCCTCCAGAAGCTCCCATATGTGAAGAGAAAGAAGAGGAAGAGCCTCTTCTCGATGCATGGGCGTGCAGAGCTGCCAAAAGGCAAGAGTAGCTCCTCAGGAGGAGGTCTCCTTGAGAGTAAGGCTTGGGGCTAATTGGCCACTCCCTTAGTCTGTTTAAGGAAAGACGATGACTAAGGCAATTTGCAGGGAACAACTTCGTTCACTCTCCTTCATGTCTTGATCTTAGTTCTCTGCAAATTGCTTCTGGGCTTTCTGCCAAACATAGTAAGATTACGATTATTTATTATTTGGATTCTTGTAGGCTGTTAAGAAAGTTAATTAACAGCCTTTGTTTGAAAGAGACTGATTTAATTTAGTAAACTAAGGTTTGTACAGACTTTGTGTGTGCTACGTTCTTTGGGGTCCGTAGCTGGGGCAGAACAATACTATAGTTTTTTAATACAGGTAGTCCTTGATTTACAACAGTTCATTTAGTGACTGTTTGAAATTACAATGTAACTGAAAAAAGTGATTTATGACCATTTTTACACTTATGACCACTGCAGTATCCCCATGGTCATGTGATCAAAATTTAGATGCTTGTCAACTGGTTCATAGTTATGAGGGTTGCAGTGTCCTGAGATAATGCAATCACCTTTTGGGACCTTCTGACAAGTAAAGTCAACGGGGAAGCCAGACTCACTTAACAACCATTCTTACTAACATAAGCACTACAGTGGTTCACTTAACAGCTATGGCAAGAAAGGTCGTAAAATGGAGCAAAATTCACTTAACTGTTTCACTTAGCGACAGTAATTTTGGGCTCAATTGTGGTCGTAAATTGAGGACCACCTGTAATAAATACTACCATGTTTCTCCGAAAATAAGACCCTGTCTTATATTTTTTTGAACCACAAAATAAGTGCTTGGCCTTATTTTCGGGGAGGTCTTATTATTTTGGGGTGCGTGGAGCAAGACGGGGTTCCTCTTTCCAGCTTACCTGATTTCCAGCTCTCCCTAATCCCTAAGGATTAGTCTCCCTAATCATAACCAGGAGAAATGATGGGGACCAGCTGCGCATGTGTTTAAATATTTTCGGGGAGGGCTTATTTTCAAGGGGGGGGCTTAGTTTAGCTCATGCGCTCAAAAGCCCAATTGGGCTTATTATCAGGGGATGTCTTATTTTTGGGAAACAGGGTAATTGCCATTATCATGGCATTATAGTAGTAGCAATAATAATTATAGCAACATTTGAATGCCATCGACATTTCAAAATCACCATCAGTCAATTGCAAAAGGCAGCTTTATTTGGAACAGCTTATTCCGAAGATACCTTTAACACCATCAAACAACAACATCTGCCTATCCGAGGTCCCAGGGAATGGCTCAACAGGATGATAAAAATGCCAACTCCAGTCTAAACATCTGCCTGACTGTGCAACCAAGAATAACAATGATAATAATTTTAAAGCCTGCTCACTTTTAGAAGCGTAGATTACTCAAAGTATTTCTTATTAGAGGCCTACAGAGAAGAAGAGATAATGAACTGAACTCCCTAGCGGTAATTAAGAACCTAAGTCAAGCATGAGGATGAGAAAATTTCCATTGGGAAAGAATGTCCTTTGGAAAAAATCACACTTTGAATAAGTAAAATGACCATCTCTTTTTCTTTCTCTCTCTCTCTGCATTTGCCACAAGTGAATTCCGAGGCAAAGAGTATTACATGCTTTAAGCTCTCCCTTGAATTTCTGTCAGCTTTGCTTATTTAATACACATCCATAATTGGTCATTAATACCTTAGGAGAAAACCTCTCCCTCTCCTACAGGTCACGTAGGAATGCTAAGGGGTTTCTGAAGAAGATGGATCCTTCCAGGCTGAAAACCTACTTTGCATGAAGCTTGTTTATGGCTGCTACCCAGTGTCACACATGCCTCTGATTTCTTCCCCATCAGAAAGTCTACGATCGGAACTCAGTGTTTTTCATTAGAATGAAACCACCCAACCAAGAGGAAGATTCAAAGGGGTCATCCTGCCTTTCTTGCTGCCTTCAATAAATTTCCAAGCAAGCTAAACTCATGCTTTTCCAGCGGTCTTCTTGAGAACGGGGTTCATTACTTTATACTGAAAGTGGAAACTTTACATAATTGGTTTCATTACCTACTGAGGCTATAACAGCATCAGATATTTTTGCCTGACTTAGGCCATCATTTGACATCCAATGACTTTGAGTGTTGGAAAATGGCTTGATTGGCTACTATGGTGGGGTAGAAATCTCCCCATGTACCACAAATTATGTTTTACCATTGGTACAAGGCAGTGGTGAAATCCAATTTTTTTTACTACCGGTTCTATGGCGTGGTTTGGGCGTGGCAGGGGAAGGATACTGCAAAATCTCCATTCTGACCTCACTCCAGGGGAAAGATACTGTAAAATCTCCATTTCCACCCCACTCCTGGGGGAAGGATATTGCAAAATCCCCATTCGCACCCCACTCCTGAGGGAAGGATATTGCAAAATCTCCATTCCCACCCCACTCTGGGGCCAGCCAGAGGTGGTATTTGCCGGTTCTCCAAACTGCTCAAAATTTCCACTACTGGTTCTCCAGAACCTGTCAGAACCTGCTGGATTTCATCCCTGGTACAAGAGAAAGGTACATTTGAGACAAGTTTTAGAAGCAAACAGGAAAACCTTTAAATCCACGGCACTACTGACATACCTCCACCAAGGGAAAACAATTGAACTAGCCCTAAGGCAAAATTACTCACAGTGGAAGCAGAAACCCAAATCAGCATAGAAGTTGCAGAAAAGAGACAATTCTATCCCATTTTCTGCCCAGGAAAGCAAATAGCCGTTGCACATCATGATTTTAATTTCCCCACAATAACTGATAACTTTTGATCATTCTTGCTGGCTCTCTAATTATATCATTACAACTAATCAACCTCTAATATACTGGTAATGCCTGAAAAGTTGGTTTTGTTTATACCTGCAAGAAGCTGTATATGGCCCTGAGGTTTTTTTGTAACCTCTGGAGACCTCTGTAAGCAAGTTGTTAATAATCCATGGTCACATTTTTCCCATTGTGAGAGGGAAAGCCCATGAGTAGAAGCCATAAACCAGGATTAATGCAGCTAGCTAAATAACCCAAATCTTCCAATCTTTGCTCAAGAGAAAACATGCTCAAAACATAATATAGCTTCACTCACTTTTATTTCAATATTCAGACAACTGTATTTTCACCCTTAAACCTCAAAACCCTCATCATTTCCCACCCCTGATGTACACTGAAAATTTTGGAGAACTGATCATTGGTTCACTATAGCATGTGAACCAGTGGTGGGTTGCCCCCGGTTTGGACCGGTTCATAAGAACCGGTAGTAAAACTGGTGGGAGGCCCCTCCCACTGCCCTGGATGTCATCATCAGCGATCTGCACATGCGCAGAAGCAAGGTGCCCGAGCGAGCAAAACAAGGGCACGCGCACAATCTCGTTGCGAACCGGTAGTAAACGTAAGTAGAACCCACCCCTGATGTGAACCTAGTGTTCATCTGAAATAAGATTTTTTAAAGAACACAGGTGCTGGATGTTCATTTGTGGGAATGTAATCTCTTTCTATCCCAGCCCCTCCCTTGTTTAAAGGCTGACACAAATTCAGTATCAAATGAGGAAAAGCTGAGGATTACCTGTGAGAAGGCATGCAATGTGTTGTATCAGACAGGAGATATACCAGAGAACAGACAGCATCTCCTTCAGGACTATGAGTCATTGACATATGTCACACTCTGGGAATTGGCATGCGGTTCTACTCTGAGTCACTGCCCCTCTGTTGAAATTTTCTTCTATTGGAGTAAACATGTCCTTAATGCTATAATCCTCCTCATAGAAACTAGCCATTCTATTCTCTTGATCTGTTATAAAAACCTGTTATTTACAGATTTTGGTTTGGCCCAGGGGTGAAATCCAGCAGGTTCTGACAGGTCCTGGAGAACCGGCAGCAGAAATTTTGAATAGTTCAGAGAACCAGCAAATACCATCTCTGGCTGGCCCCAGAGTGGAGTGGGATTGGAGATTTTGCAATATCCTTACCCCAGAAGAGGAGAGGAAATGGGGAATTTGCAGTATCCTTCCCCTGGAGTGGGGTGGAAATGGAGATTTTGCAATATCCTTCCCCTGGAATGGGGTGGGAATGGAGATTTTGCAATATCCTTCCACTGGAGAAGGGTGGGAATGGAGATTTTGCAGTATTCTTCCCTTGCCATGCCCATCAAGCCATGCCCACCAAGCCACATCACGCCCACCAAGCCACACCCACAGAACCGGTAGGAAAAAAATTTGGATTTCACCACTAGTTTGGCCCAAACACAGCAATACAAAGGAATAGAATGAACCTCTTGATATGAACAGAATGGATACTTAAAGAGGGGGAAAAAATCTAAACTCCAATACCACAAAACTTCTAGGTGTAGAAATATGCATACAAATCTTTGGTGTGGAGCAAGGGAAGCAAAATTGAGTTGGGTTTGCCTTGCATTAGGAATGACTTGAAAAGTGAGTGGAAATGGTGTGGCACAGTTCAGTATTTAGAGTTCTTGTAGCACATCTGTTCTTGAAGCATGGGTATGCATCATAGAGAGATGATATATTGATTTTTGTCCTCCCATTAGATCCCATATTGCCCTCAGTGCACCATATCTCATATCACCATCAGCAAAATGCAATTACCCCTATTGCTTTGACTTTGGCAGAGGGACACATTTTTGCTGCTTAAAAGCTTTGTGCCCTTGGAGAAGTGGCTTCTGAGAGCATTTAGCCAAGAGGCATGGCTGTTCTTTCTGATGGACAGAATGTGCTTTTTTCCCTTTCCGTTTCTTCTGCATCAAGGTGCAATGTTTGAAACACTGATAATTATCAGGCTGACAGATTTTTCTGCTCAAATAAGAAGGACGTGAAAAATACTTTCCCTTTTCATTATGGAAATAAAAGGGACGTTGACATTGAAGGCAAGGACAGATAATCAACTCGGCTTTTGCATGAGCCTCACAGCAACAGGTCAAAAACAAGGCATTCAGGTGTTTTGCCAGTTCAAATGTCCTCAGATGCAACCCTTCTACTTCTAAGAAAATATGAGCTCATAACTGACTCTGTTTCTCAGGCAGCCAAGGAATCAATGAAGCCAAAGAAATGGTCCACTGAACCTCACCTAAAGCTTCAACTTTCTTTCTCTCTCCACCTTCTGTCTGCTTGCCTCATTTCCTCTCTGATGCCATAAGTGGAGGAAGACATCATTTCTCCTGATCTTTTGGTACTTTTATTCCCACCCCAAGTGAAATAAATGTCTCATTAGTAGGTTAAAACTACCTGGGAAGATGTTCTGAATACACAGGTAAAAGAGAGGACAATGATGAGGGAGTGGGATAAAGTTGTTTAATATATTTATGGATAATTGTGTAAAGTGCTTGTGATTATTATTAGCTGGGGATGGGAATGTATGTGGATTCTTGTATGCAGCTGATGTCATTTTTTGGCTTAGAACCCAAATGATTGACAATATTAGGTAGATTATTTGACGCAAAAATGTGCACAAAGCTGAAAATTCATATATCAAAGATCAAAGCAGTTGTGCTTCAGAGGAAAAATAATAAGTAAACATTATCTATAAATGGTGCAATGCTAGATCAAGTTGGTGACTATGTGAACCTTGGTACAGTAGAATGTTTATTAAAATGGGACAATTGATTCCTCAAAATAGATTGCAAACTGCTCATTATTAGTTCTGGTCTCTGTTGCTTTCCTTCCTGTTTCTTTCATTCTTTCAGTGAAGTTGTCATTTCACTACAGTACACCAGAACTCTGGATTACTTCTACATTTAACAAACTCACAATCTGGAGCTTGAAGCAAAAGAAAAATAAATCTTCCGCTTTCTTTGTAACCGTGAGAAATTAGTTCTCTGCAACCCATTTACTTTTTTCCCCACCCGTTAATGATGAATTATAAACATGATAATTTGATTATATGTAAAGTAGTAAATTAAGCACAGCTTATGAATTTTCTATTCATGTCAGATTCTGAATGCTTCCACATTTGCACCCATGTCGAGAATTTAAGACATAAACTAAGCAATTACTAATTTGCTCAATAAATGTACATCCTTTGTTTCTTCTGCCATTGAAGTCAAAGAAATTTGGGGATGTTGTTGTTGTTGTACCCCTGTTGCTGTGACAACCTCCTTGCTTGAGCTCCTTAAGTTTGTTGCCAGACTGGCAGTGGAGTTCCCTAGGATGGTCCTAGTCCTTCAGGACTTCAATCTGATTTAAGGGCAGAGTCAGAAGTGGCTCAGGAGTTCATGGCCACTATGGCAACAATGGGGCTGACCCAGATTATCAAGAGCCTAATACATGACAGTGGTCAGATGTTAATTTTTCTCTTGGACAAGTGATAATGTGATCATAAGTGGAGGGAGATTCCTGTCTATCCTGTCATGGACAGATCACTGTGTGTTGGCCCCATCACTGCAGAGATGCTAGACTTATTTGATTGATCTGCCAGGTAACTGATGGATTCAGTATGTTTCCAGAAGGAGTTTAGGATTGTCCTTGAAGTTCTGGTACACAGCTTTGGTTGCTGCCTGGAATGAAAGGACAGCAGGGGCGTTGGCTCTGATCGTGACCATATGTTTGCTTTCCTCCTATGGATTCCAAAGTACCTATGGTTTATACAGTGACTGAGGGAGATGAAATGATCAAAGAGAATCTAGAATGCTGCTGGGGGAAATGAGGAGTGAACATGATTGAGTACAAACTACAATCACTATTGGATTTACTTTGTTGTGGTGAAGGTGGCATAATGCCAGTACTTCTCTGTCCATATTGCATCCATGGATAGACACTGGTGATCCCATTAAAGGTAACATGGGCACAACTGAGGGGGACTGATTTGAAAGCTTGCTTGCAGGGCTGCTGTGAGGAATAGGCTTGACGTTTATTGGATAAAGTTGGCTTGATTCACTCCAGATTAGGATCTGGTCTTGAGGTAAGCCCGATGAAGATATTGAAGTTCAGTTTAGCTTGATTAACTGGAATGAATTTGGCTTTGTTATTCCCAATAAAATAGATTGGGTTCTTGAGACCACAAACTTGGTCATTTCCATATTAACCAATATCTCTCCTGGCTGGCTAAGGCTTTCACTGAGGTGACATGCGGTTGTGTTTTGGCAGTGGTCAATCCTGCCTTGAGAGAAAGGGAGTGGTCTCATTGTCCCTGGATGACTTGGAAGTATGTACCCCTCCCCCCAAAACTCAATGTTGGACCCACATATGTAGGACAGGTTTGAAGCATGGGCTTTCAAAACTGAAATAGTATTGAACACTCTCTTGTAAATGACCTGTGGTGGGAGCTGAACTGGATGGTACATCCATCCTCATTTTTCTTGATTTTTCACTAGCTTTCAATACTATTGATTAAGGTATCCTTCAGGATCAGCTTTGGGGGTTGGGAATGAGTTGGGATGGTATTGTATTGTGCCAATTCTTTTATTTTCCCTTGGAATAAATAGCATATTCCAGGGTATTGTATTTGCTACATAGCAAAGGTATAAAAATTGTGTAGGCACAGTTGTCTCTTCATCTCTGGTCTTTCATTTGCAAGCCCTAGTAAATGTAGGGGAGCTCTGATACTGAAGCAACTAACTTCACCCGGGTTGGCTTTCTAAGAAAAAAAAAATTCTTCAAGGGAAGAACTTATGTGACAATGATGTAGCATTTTCTTTTTCAAAATACTGTAGTAATTGTATTAAATATTATAATCACAGCAATAAAAAATAATACATGTTTCTAATGAAAAGCAGTTAAACAATTTCTGAAAATGATTAGTAAAGGTAATATGTGAGTTTGGTGTCCTTTCAAAGGCAGCAATTGCAATTTGAGCAAGATGGCTATTGCTTCATTCTCCAGACTCTAAACCTGCTGGATTGTCTACTATCCAGCAGTTTTCTCATGAGTATCAACCATGTGGAGCACTTGTGGACAATTTCAAGTCTTCTCCTTGTCTGGAGAAGTTTCAAAGAGCTGGTCTGCTAACTGAGTCTTCATTCCACTTGCAAATATGCAAGGTCAAATGGGCAGTCCCATCTTTAGTCCAACCTTTCTTTTGCCAGAAGTTCCCGATCTTGGAGCATTTTCAGTGTAGGACACTCAAGGTTGATATTGTCCTTCATATTTCATAGCTTTAATAGTTTGATGCTTTTGTACTTAAATGTTCATCTGCTGTGCAGTGATTTGATGGCTTGGAGTAAAAATGCCCATATAATAATAAGAGCAAGTAGAATGGTTAGACAGAAGTTGGTTGCTGTTCACCGATGCTGCTGAATCATTGCTTTTTCATAATTAGCTGGACGTGGAATGAAAACCAGAGCTCTACCACACCACTGGAAATTGCGATGAATAGTTGTCCCTTGACTATCTTAATTGTCCAATGCTAGTTTCTTTTCCTGTGCTCAGGAAATATTATAACATCCTGTTTTTGTTTTCATTTTTCATAGCATGTTAGTTCTATTATACATTTAAAAATGGAGGCTGAGAAAAGAACTGAATAATTAAAGGTTTATTTCTAAAGCTCAGAAACAGAGACGCTAAAATGATCACAAATAGCTTATGTCTGTGTGTATAGACATATGCACAGACATAAGCTGTTTGTGATCATTTTAGCTTCTCTGTTTCTCAGCCTTAGAAATAAACCTTTAATTATTCAGTTCTTTTCTCAGCCCTCATTTTACCTCATAGACCTCTACTCTGTGCTACAGCCTTTCACTTTTTAGCATGTAATCCATTGGGAATTCAAAGAGAAGGAAAAGATCAGATATTTTGATAGCCATTCTTATGCTTCTTAAAAGTTTACTATAGACAAAATGTTTATGGTCACCTGGATAAAACCAGATTCATTGCCTAGTCTATGCTAAAGAAACAAGCAACTCCAGGACTCAGATTAAAATAATAGTTTTATTTAAATTAATCCAAGAAAGAAAAACTTTGCAGGACCCTAAAATGGAGGAAAACGGAGAAGGGAGTGCTGCTTAAGTGCTTATTTGAGACCTAGAAAAAAGATGAGATAAATATTTAACAAACAGATTAATTTTAAAACCATACAGTATATTTATTAGCTGAACATATTGAGCTAAAAGAGGAGATTAAAATATTTTAATATTTTTAAATATCATATTTAGTACTATTTTTCCAAATAGCTTTAATTGCAGCATTTTGTTCCACCCCATGGGGTGTCCCAGTTAGACACATTAGAATAGATATACTAGAAAGAAACAAATTGGATTATAACTTTTATCCCACTCAGCCGTCTTTCAGTTTTTCAAGCCAGACAAAAGGACTAAAACTGGAGATATTTGATATTACTTGCTTTCTCCTACATGTCTTGTTTTGGTTCAAATAAATTCTCTTAAAGAAAAAGGAAGATATGTATATGTATTTGCAACATATTTCACTACTTACTTAATTTTTAGCATTTCTTGATGGATACGCTCTTGTTTTAGTTGCATTCTACTGAAGTACTTCTACCAATAAAAGATGAAATAATATGAACATTTTGTTCAAAAAAATTAGGAATACAGTGATTTGAAAACTGAGCTGTATAAAAATGTGTATGAATAATGGGTGGTGATTCCAGAGAGTGTCTGAGAGAAAGTTAACATATGGCCAGCTCTTTTGAGGCACATCCTCAGAGGCAATAATAAGACCACAGAGAGGAGAGTCATTGGCTATAATGTATGAAGGAGAGAGAGAGGGGGGGAGAGGGGGGGAGAGGGAGAGGGAGGGAGGGAGGGAGGGAGGGAGAGAGAGAGAGAGAGAGAGAGAGAGAGAGAGAGAGAATCTCAGTGCAACAATTTTGCTGTTAGAGGATGCAAGAAATTCCAATTACTATTGCAAAGATCAGAGGCCTGCAGAAAAATTTGAAAGGAATTTTAACCTGCTTCTCACTCAGCATTTGCAAAAAGTTTGCATTTTCATGATGATGATGATGATGATGATGATGATGATGATAAAGTCCAGTATTGGATTAAAACAACTTTATTATCTTTGGCACTGCAAGAATAATCACCCAGGGCATCTATAGCAAGGCAAGATTTTGTTTGATTGATTAGAGGTGTGTTGCAATGTAATACTATAAACTCTGGCCCTTATAATATTTGTATATGTTATTGCAACACAAGTATGAAAGGACAGGAGTTTGTACTGTGATGTGATGTATACTTCATCACTTGTTGCTGTCCTAAAGATGCCTACAATCATTACTTCAGAGCAGTGGTGAAATCCATTTTTTTTTTACTACCAGTTCTGTGGGTGTGTCTTGGTGGACGTGGCATGGCTTGGTGGGCGTGGCAGGGGAAGGATACTGCAAAATCTCCATTCCCTCCCCACTCTGGGGCCAGCCAGAGGTGGTGTTTGCCGGTTCTCCGAACTACTCAAAATTTCTGCTACCGATTCTCCAGAACCTGTCAGAACCTGTTGGATTTCACCCCTGCTTTAGAGAAGGTAGCTGGTTGGGTGACTATCCTGACAAGAATTGATTGAGTATTTAATCTAAACCCAATTCAAAGAAATACAATTTGATGTGGTGATTGCTTTCCTAGTGTATCTACCATATTTGCGTGTTTTTGTATCTGTGTAACTTTGCATGCCACTCAGAGTCACATATGTAAGATATTTAAATTTACAAATAAATGAATAAATGTGGAGTTGGGTAAAATAAACACCTCTCGATATTTTTCAAGCTAATACTTTCTACACCTCTGAAGAAGCCAAGCTGAACAAAATGGAGGATTAATGATTTCTGCCGGACTTAATTCTTCAGTTTTACACAGTGGAGAAAATGTTTATGACAGAACGAAGCTTAGGTTTGCCGGTATAATTTGTCAGCTTTACTTTCAAAAATAGAGCTGACCTAAACAGAGATATGGGGCAGAATTTAGTGAATGTAATATAGGACCCAAATAAAGTCTGGTTTCCCTTGTCAGATGAACAAAATATTGGCTGATTAGCAATTTATTACTGTAAAAACATCCTAAAGAGCCTTAAAATCTGTACACATCTCACTAGCAATCAATTGTCATAGCATGTCAATAAGTAATGATATGCTCTGTTTCCCACTACTACCATTCCTGTGGGATGTAATGATACATCCTGTCTGTCCATTTAGTACCAGTCTTCTCCTGGATCAAAGGATGGGTTTTTTTGAGCACTTACCATGTTATTCAGGGTCAATGGAAGGCAGTTAGAATGGGAAGGGTTAGATGATGCATACACAGCTAGACAGTTCCCTCCAAAGCGATACTTTACCATACATAATGGATGAACATCACCTGAATAATCCAATAACAAACATCACTGATGAAAAGTAAAACAAATCGACTAAATATCCTGCCTCTTTTGGGCAGGGTTAAAGGAGACTGTAGTGCAGAAATACAATAAACCCCTATGTATCCAAGTCTTCAAGGGGGAAAGAAAATAAACACATTTAAACACAAGGAACCTGGTGAAGCATGAAAGTGTTTAATTATTTTGATGAACGAGGGAAAGAGGGGTTCTGTGGGAACTTGCTGCATCAGCAGAATTTCTTTTTAATGTGACAGGCGCTGTCATGCTAGCTGTATGTGTGTATGTGAGAGAGAATTTACAATGCACAAGTGGAAGGAGTGGGAAAATAGTGGTGGGGTTGAGATAGTGGTGGAGGAAAGAACAACATGTCTGTGGTGCAGGTGGATGGGAACCCTGGAGTATGGGTTACAGATTTTTTTTAAAATCTGGCCCTAAAAGTCCTCTATACGTGTCTCTTCAAGTAATGTCTCCTCTTTCTCCCAGATGATGATCTGATTCCAGACAGGTCTTGCTTCTGACAGGTAATGATGATGATAATGATAAACAATATCTGATTCAAACAGTTAAAATCAATCATATATAATACTTTTTACTTCTTCTGTTCAATTGAATCTGATGCTCAGAGACTGCCAGGACAAGCCCTTGCACTTTTCTTGGCAAGATTTTTTCCACAAATGTTTGCCATTGCCTGTTTCCTAGGGCTGAGAAAGTGACCGGCCTGAGGTCACTTAGCTGGCTTTGTGTCTAGGGCAGGACTGAACTTACATTCTCCTGGTTTCTAGCCTGGTGCCTTAAAACACTACATCCAACTAGCTCTCCACATCTACATGTACATCATCTACATCTAGCTACATTCTTACCCATTATTTTATTACCATTACCAATATAATGGGAACTAAAATAAGAACCAGGGGTGTAATCCAGCAGGTTCTGACAGGCTCTGGAGAACTGGTAGCGGAAATTTTGAGTAGTTCGGAGAACTGGCAAATACCACTTCTGGCTGGCCCCAGAGTGGGGTGGGAATGGAGATCCTTCCCCACTCCAGGGGAAGGATATTGCAAAAATATCCTTCCCCAGGAGTGGGGAGGGAATGGACATTTTGCAGTATCCTTCCCCTGCTATGCTCACCAAGCCAGGAGTGGGGAGGGAATGGACATTTTGCAGTATCCTTCCCCTGCTATGCTCACCAAGCCAGGAGTGGGGAGGGAATGGACATTTTGCAGTATCCTTCCCCTGCTATGCTCACCAAGCCAGGAGTGGGGAGGGAATGGACATTTTGCAGTATCCTTCTCCTGCTATGCTCACCAAGCTGCGACCACCAAGCCACCCCACACCCACCAAGCCATGCCCTCAGAACAGGTAGTAAAAAAAATTGGATTTCACCACTGATAACAACATGTAATAATAAGCCAATAAGAAGAAAATGAAACATTGCTAAATGTATTTTATATCAATGGCTTTCCACATACCTCTCCATATCTTTCTAGCCTTGAAAACCATCCTTGGTTCCACCACATGAGTCCACTTTTTATATGGTATTTGTTCTTCAAACTTCTCATTCTTCCCTTTTTGAGAATTTCACCATATCTATCAATCAATTATTCAATCTTTTCCTTCCTCTTGACCAGTGGTGGGATTCAAATTTTTTAATACCGGTTCTGTGGGCATGGCTTGGTGGGCGTGGCAGGGAAAGGATACAGCAAAATCCTCATTCCCTCCCCACCCCATTAACCTGCTTTCCAACTCCATTCTCCTGTGCAGGCAACAAAAGAAGACCCAGCCTATCAGCTGGGAGGCAGTGAATAGATCAATTCGGTGCCCCAGCCTTACAGGCTAGGCCACCCTGCAGCCCTCTGGGAGCGAAAACAGACCATGGGGGGGATATGCCACTTCCCTGCCCCATTTTGGGCCTAGGAGGCCTCTCTGCACTTATGTGGGAGCCAAAATGGGGTGCGTGGGGACTCCTGGAAGGGGCGGGTGAGAAGGGGTGGGGCCAGCCAGCAATTTAACTACCGGTTCTCACTAATCATCCCGAACCAGCTGAATCCCACCACTGCTCTTGACCCATTTATTCTTTCTGTGTGTATTTGTTTGGAGATTTGACCCTTTTTCATTCTACCCTGCTGCATATGACTAAACCATCTAAAACTACCATCTTAATTTGTCACACACTTTTTTATTCAAACCCAAATTCATTCAACACCATTGGAGACACTTCGGTCTACTATAATCAGTGGGGATTCTTTATACCCAGGTTTGATCCTACACAGCTTCTGAGTCCAGACAAAGTCAGGCAATTGCTGCCATTGACTTAGATGCCAAATTATAGCCATGCTGATATTGATCCCTTGTTGAAAATCACTGAAATTACTTAATTGCCTTCTCACCAATGTACATTGAAAGATACCTCTCAGTTCTGTTCCTCAACATGTTCTTATTAATCTTTCAATGTTGGCATTTCATCACCACTTATTCCCTGAAATACTTGGAAATAGCTTCAAGACAGCAGCCAATCTAATACAGTTGGGTATTTTCTAACTGCAATGCAGACGATTATTGCCATTTTTAATAGTCCCATCCTTTACAGTGGATTCCAGAGAACCAAGGCTGAAATTAAATTTTTGAAACTAGTCACAAGAAAAGCCACCAGCTTTGATGCTTAGTTTTTGGAGAAGAGAAGGCTGATTTAAATAATGAGATTCAAATAGCATAAAAGAAAATATTTTCAGGCAAAAATGAAAAGGGGAGAATAATTTTCCTGACCCGCTAGTGTGTGCAATTTATTCTCTGCACAATAGTATAAAGCAACCTGCAGTACAGAATGACTTTCTTAGGAAAGAGAACTTTGGAAAGTTGCAGTACAACTTTCTCAAGACTGTTGACTGCTGCAGAGTTGAGTTTTGATATTATCTGCCTGTTGAGGCCACTTGCTGTAGTGGAAATAACTTTTAGCATTCAGAATCATAGCCAGATTTACCATGCATCAGATTTTGAAAGTCCTTAAAAGCACAGTTTCAACTCTTCAGTTCTTCGATTTTATGATGATGTTGTTTACCTTCCCCAAGGACTAAAAGTTTCCAGAGCTTGTTTTAAAAGTCAAGTTGATTTTTATATAGTGATGACTGGAGTCTTGGGTGGTACTTGATATTAACTGGTGATTTGTAAGTGCACAGTTGGAGCAGAAATGAAGCAAACAGGCCTACTTTCTAGTTATAAAGCAGTACCATCTCCTTAAAAGCACTTCACTGCTTCCCAAAGCTTCAATTTTAGCTTGTCAGGCAAATAGATTCAAAGCTCAAGGCTGCCTCAGATTAAAGTACATTTCTTTGCTCTTCTCCTTATACACATGTTTTTCTGATCAAGGTGGAACATAGGAAACTGCCTGAAGAAGGGTTGTCTTTCTGTAGCTTCTTAGATGTCATAAAGAGAACATTTTTCAGTTGTTTATTTTTATGAAATAGAGGACCTCCCCTTCTGTTCAAATTATTTGCTCCGTTCTTCAGACATAGGTTAGAGCAGTTTTTCTCAAACTTGGGAAGTTGAAGATGCATGGATTTCAACTCCCATGGTTGGCTGGGGAATTCTGGATGTTAACGTTTATACATCTTCAACTTGCCAACCTTGGGAAACACTGACTTACAGCAGCAAATTCAGCATTACCATAAGCAAAGGTGTGACTTTTGTCATCTCTCTGGGATTACATGAGCGTTAAGTAGAGCTTACTTTCTTGTCCATCAAAAAGTCAGAAATCTGACTGCAGCAGTGAAATCAGGTCTCAACTTCTTTTCCTTAGGTCATCTTCAGAGAGTTCTTCTTTGAAAGCTGCAGGATCTGGAGATGGGTTCTGACTTAGTGGATATTGGCTTCACTGTTGGTCTTTCAAACATTGCTCCTGATTTTGGGGAGGGGAGAGAGATTAAAAATCAAGAGTGGCAAAATCAATGTTCCAGCTGTTCCAGCCTACTTTTGCTTATCATGTCTGATTTGGCTGCAAAGCCATCCAGGCATATTGGATTGCTTTTTTCTTTGCCTTCAGATTGAAGCTGTGGACATTCTGGAGGCCTTGATAAACCCAACTCTGGGTCCCAAGCAGAGAGCAGAGCTAGCATGAACTGATTCTACACCAGTTGTTCCTAGGATTTGGTGGGGTTAACTCTCCCACCTTTCTCATCCAAGGAGTGAGCATCAGATGAGGCTGTCACAACACTGAAGAACAGGAACATTACAATATCATTGATGATGTTTCCTAGTTTGGCAATTAAACATCTGCAAAAAAAAACCCCTCCCCCAAGCTCAAGGAGGACCAAGGAACCCACATGACAATAATTGTTACGCTGGTCTGGATTATGAATGTCTCCCATACCTTCTGACCTTCTATGTTCGATAATGAAAGTAAAGCAGTTTATCAGCAAAGAAACTGGAATTCCATCATTGATCGCTCTGGCCTTGTTGACATATGGGTGATCTGCCTTCCCAGTAGCCTTTTCAGAAGAAGGATTTGTGTAGATGACATTATGTGAGTGATTTCTTTCAGTACATTTAACATGCAGAGAAGCTGAGGGCTTTTGAAAGTCAGTTAGTTGGAAAACAGCTCATCTAGGTTTAATTCTTTGTCTCTGAGTGAGCAGCCGATCTAATTAAATGACTTCAACTTGTTGTTAGTTGCTCATTTATCTGTTCAAATTGCCCAGAGACTTCACTCCTTCTTCTTCTGTATAAGATCTTCCAGTTCTTTGATTAAGGACAGAAAACAAAGTGACCCTCATTCATGCCAGACCTTGATGAAACTCTCTCATCTACCTGGCCTGAATTTCAAGAGAGAGAGAAAGAGAGAGAGAGAGAAAGGACTGAGTGGTAACCCCTTGCCTATCTAATGATTATCCTTCAAACCGAGCTCCCCCATATATGGGGGATAACTGTGTGGTCACAGAGAGCAGCTCAGACTCTGTAACAAATAAGATCTGTGTGATGGAATCCCTGAACCAGAACTAAGAGTTTACAATGGAGAGGAGAGAGAAGCATGAGCAAGAATGGGGCAGCTAAAGGGATTGCCTCTTCTACCAGCCTCCTTCGGTATGGATGGATACACCATTCCCCTTTTATAATTAATCCTTGAGTCACAAAGATACCACAATTGCCCACGGTTTTTGAGAGCATTTGACAACTATCATGCCATGCCTAGCAGCACCAAGCAGTACCTGTTCTGACCCAGCTCCCCAAACACGACAAACCCTCTGAAGTTAACTCAATGATTCCTTTATTAGGAGTGCCAGCAGCCCTGGCAAAAAGTTTCTCTCTCACCGCAGACTAACAACTCTGTCCAGCAGGGAGATGAATAGTTGTCTGCCACATCTATTCATCTCTGCCCTCTGCCTTTTCTCCCCAGAGCTAGGGTGGGGCTTCACTAGCGGCGGTGGCTCTTCCTTCCCAAGGATCAGCCCACAGATTTCCACTGCTCTCCTCTCCTCTGCCTTCTGTGCATCTGCGCGTCAGGTACTGGACCCAGCTGTTCCTCCTCTTCCTCATCAACCACCTCCAGACCTGGGGCCTGTTGACTCTCCATCTGAGGGCTGACGGATGGCCCAGGCTCCGCCTCTGTCTCTTTCTTTCTGCCAGCTCCATTCCCTCTTCCCCCTCTGAGCTCTCAGGTTGTCTTGATGCTGATCCTGACTCCCACACCTCCTCCTCATCTGATTTGGCTGCTGGAGGGGCCGGCGGCCAACAGGCCACAACAGTACCAGGTTGCATTTGCTGGTTTGAAAAAGATGTATATATTCAATTATGATGGAGGGTTTTTTTTTTTAAGGTTTAACTGCCACACCCCGGTGGTCAGTATTTGACAGCCTCTGACATGACAAGCAGTCAACACTGGATGAGATCAATGTCCTGCCTGCCTGTCAATAGAATCTAGCCTGGAGCCAAAACTGTTCGGTGTTTTGCTTTTTGCTGGTGTGCTTGTAAGCATCCCCTTCAGATATTATGAAAACCGTGCATCTGACATGAGCCAATCAAAACCTGATCCCATAGTTGCCAGTTAGCAACTGACTTGGGCGTGTTCAACTAGCAGTTAATGCATCCTTTGCTTGTGCTTTCTTCTCTCGTTCATTATTATTGCAATAACTAGACATCTGAGCTTATCTTATTCTGATTCTGTTGAAAATTGGACCAAGATAGATCTATTTCCCAGTTGAACTTTTTGAACATTTATTAACTGACTATAAATGCAACTGTTTTTTTTAATGTTCCTTCAGGGAACCGGCCAGGTGATCTTATATGAACCAAAAGAGCTATTGGTCTTGCTGGGGCACAATGGGAGTATGCTGGCACTGGACTGCAACTGTCCTAAAAGATTAGCTGCCTCTCTGATCAGACTGGCTGCTGTGAAGGACAACAATTGCTATTCAGATCCAGCCCTAGCTGTCTGTCAAGGTCAAGTTATATTACTGAACGAGATCTCCTACCAGGCTGTGCTAGCAGATAGTTGTTTTCCTCTTCATAAATTAGCTTTTATCAGAAGTGTTGAAATTTAAGTGAATTACTGGGTTACCTCTCAATGAATTACACACTCTTTCCCATCACCCCTTTATCTCAAATTGCTCTCAATAATGGTATCAACTTGATGGCTTTCCCTTTGCCCAATTTGATACAAGTCTTCATCTGAAAGTGCCCCAGACATTTAATTAAATACTGAGGAATAGATTGCATTATGTAAAGGTTAGAAGGAGTCCTTGCTTACCAAAGAAAAGCCATGAACCTTGGTCACCTTTGAATCAAGGAGGTCAATACACCATCCATTCCCTGCTGAAAACGACTCTCAGCCAGCGCCAGTCCCTGCTGTTTATAGGATTCCTGGAGACAAAGAGATATTGACCTTTGCAGGAAAGTTTTCATGAGCTCCTGGAAAAGTTGTATTTCATTTGCATCGAGCCTGCAATTGCCTGAAGTAAACAAAGACAAGTTGAAGCACAAGGTCAGTTGGCTGGGATGGGTTGCGACGTTGGCTTGTTAGCAAGTTCCTCCAGTTGGTTTTTCTTGGCTTCTGCAGCTACTGATTTGTTTATTCGTTGCATGCAGATTTTGACCATTGGGATATTGTAGGCATTGGTAGAACCTTTATTTATAATTTTGCTAGGTTTTAATAGCAGCAAGGAAACCCCTAACAAGAATGGGCTGAACAATAATGGTGTCCTAAGAGGAGATGGTGATGATGTTTCAATGCAAATAAAGCCTTAGGGCAGTGTTTCTCAACCTTGGAAGCTTGAAGATGGGTGGACCTCAACTCCCAGAATCCCCTAGCCAGCACTGCTGGCTGGGGGATTCTGGGAGTTGAGGTCCACCCATCTTCAAGCTACTAAGGTTGAGAAACACTGCCTTAAGGAATGGCCCACAGCCAAAGTTTAGAAGACAGAAGGCTGTGCACAAAGTACTGGCAGGTGAAGTGGAAGAGATGTACTGGTAGTCCTCAAGTTATGACCACAGCCCAAAAGTTATGTCGCTAAGTGTAACATTTGTTAAGTGACTTTGCCCCATTTTATGACTTTACTTGCCACAGTTCTTAAGTGGACCATTGCATTTGTTAAGTTAGCAACAAGGTTGTTGAGTAAATCTGGCGTCCCAATTGACTTTGCTTTTCAGAAGGTCGCAAAAGGGGATCACATGACCCTGGGGCATTGCAACTGTCATAAGTACATGCCAGTTGCCCAGCATCTCAATTTTGATTGTGGGGGTGGGGCGGGGAGGGGGGGGTGAGGCAGGGAATGCTGCAATAAGTGTGAAAAATGGTCACAAGTCACTTTTCTCAGTGCCATTGTAACTTTGAACAGTCACTAAGTGAACTGTTCTAAGTCAAGGAGTACCTGTAGTTACAATGAAAAAAAGGGCCTTGGGAAAGGCACTTATGACATAAGTCATAAATCATGATATACAAGCCATAGAGGCTGGGATCATACATCAAGCTAGAGTCAAACCACATCCAACTTTGACACAATAAGAGCTGTGGTGGCGCAGGGATTAGAATCAGTGCTCCCAGTTTGGTCCAGTTCTATAGAACCGGTAGTAAAACCGGCAGGAGACTCTGCCCACCCGCCACGATGTCATCATGGGTGATCTTCGCATGCGCAGAAGCTTCTGCGAACTGGTAGTAAAGGTAAGTGGAACCCACCCCTGATTAGAACTCTGCTCACATTGCCAGGAGTTTGATTCCTTGGATTCTCACTGGCTCAAGGTTGACTCAGTCTTGCATTCTTCTGAGGTTGGTAAAATGAGGACCCAGATTGTTGTTGGGGGCAATATGCTGACTCTATAAACGACTTAGAAAGGGCTGTAAAGCACTGTGAAGCGGTATATAAGTCTAAGTGCTATTGCTAATATGCAAATGGAAACACTGGCTGGGTTCACACAATTTTCTTAACCATGGTTTGAATTATGGTTTGTGACGCAGCCACAATGGACCGAGTTCACTGAACATACTAACCAGTGGTGGGTTGCCCCCGGTTCGCACCGGTTCTATAGAACTGGTAGAAAAACCGACAGGAGGCTCTGCCCACCAACCCTGACATCATCAAAATGCTTCTGCGCATTCGCAAAAGAGCACGCACGCATGCGAGCGAGCAAGCGAAGCAAACGCACGCGCATGGCCCCGCTGCGAACCGGTAGTAAAGGTAAGTAGAAACCACCCCTGATACTAACACATAAGGCTTGATGATCTACACAACTGCAATGTGAGTTCTTCTGAAGGTAAATAATAACGATTATATTCACAACGTGTAGTTCCACTTTTGATTTAGAAGATAAATGGATTCTCTAATATGAAGAAAGATCTTGCAATATAGAAATATTTACAATAAACGGTGCTGTATTCTATAGAGAGGAAATGATGAAAGCACAAACAGAGGTTCTCCTAAAGTGCAGCAAATATACAGCAGGGACAGGGTAGAAAGGAAAAGGGGGAAATTCCATTTTTTGAGGTAATCTGTGGCTCCCCGTGATGGCTTTCATATGGTCCCAGTCCAGTTGCTTTCTTCTGAAGGTCCTTATGGGTCACCCATCTTCGCCAGACCAGAAGAGTAATTTATTCTGCACACTCGGCCTGTCTTCTTCTTGACAAATTGTTCCCAAATGGAGTCTGATTGTCTCAGATTTATTCCACCCTAAAAACCGCTGGCTAAAAATCTTACAAATAATTCTTGGTGTCTGGTTTTTACAAAAAGTTTGTAGAGAGCATTCAGGTTTGATCTACTGAGATTTTTTTTATTTTCTTATTTTGACAGAGTGCTTAAGTTCTACAGGATAGTATTGCTTCCAGCTGGGCAGGGAGTGTATAATTTTGAAACCCGATTCCTGTTTTTGTGCTGATGCCTGCCCTGATTTTCATTCTTTCTTTTAAAAGGAACAAACTAAATTTAATCATCAACCAAAAGGATGGGCTCATACTGGTCCACTTGTAGAATAGTTCTTTCTTGCTTCGTTTTAGATCTGGGCTCCAGTGTTCATATACTCATATTTGAATGTTGGAGATTTTTAAACTATTCTAACTGCATTCAAGTGATCCAGAAGAGCTGGGCCTTGGAAGACAGCAATCGGGCAACACAGGCATAACTGTTTAGTTTCTTTTGACCTAACTGTGCTATCTCTAATAAAATAAAGTTGGCAGTTTGGGAGCACTTCCCCACCAGCCTGTTCTTGTGAAGCTCAGCACAAGAATAACATGGTACAATCCAGCCAAAATCCAGTTCTTTATTTGCTTGCATCGTACACAGAGGTGGGTTTCAGCAGGAACTGACCAGTTCTGGAGAACCGGTAGTGAAAATTTTGAGTAGTTCGGAGAACCAGTAGTAAAAATTCTGACTGGCCCTGCCCCCATCTATTCTCTGCCTCCCAAGTCCCAACTGATTAGGAGGAAATTGGGATTTTGCAGTAACCTTCCCCTGGAATGGGGACTGAATGGAGGTTTTACAGTATCCTTCCCCTGGAGTGGGGCAGGAATGGAGATTTTACAGTACCTTTCCCCTGCCACGCCCACCGAGCCATGCCACGCCCACCCACAGAACCGATAGAAAAAAATTTGAAACCCACCACTGATCGTATATGCAGAATCTTGCCAGACTAAACCTATACAGGTAATCCTCAATTTAGGGCCACAATTGAGTCCAATTTCCATTGCTAAGCAAGACAGTTGTTAAGTGAGTTTTGCCCTATTTTACGACCTTTCTGGCCACAGTGGTTAAGTGAACCACTGCAGTGGTTAAGTTAGAAATACGGTTCTTAAGTGAGTCTGGCTCCCCCATTGACTTTGCTTGTCAGAGGGCTGCAAAGGGGGAATCACATGATCCTGGGATACTGCAACCGTCATAAATATGAGTCAGTTGCCAAGCACCTGAATTTTGATCATGTGACCATGGGGATGCTGCAATGGTTGTAAGTGTGAAAAACTTTTCTAAAAGTCAGTTTTTCAGTGCCGTTGTAATTTCGAATGTTTACTAAATGGATGGTTATAAGTCAAGCACTATCTGTAGTATTCTCACCCCAATGGATATACACTGGAAGGTTTTAAGAAGTGGTTATCCTAATCTCTGTCTGCTATCCTAATCTGACTCTGCTGCTAGCTCTGCTGGCAGCCTATGGGCCATAACACGTAGCCCAAAGCATAACACCTGCTTTGGGCTACGTTGTCCCTTGTCTCACTCCTCTTTTTGGATTCACTCAACAACTGTGGCGAGAAAGGTCGTAAAATGGGGCAAACCTCACTTAACAACTGTCTCACTTAGCCACATACATTTTTGGCTCAAAAAAGTTGTGGTTATAAGTCATACAGTGCATTTCACTGTACTTCATTGTACTCCATCACACTTTTTCAGACACTTTCTTTTCTGGTTCTTTAGGGTTGAATGGACAATCTTCAAAGGTTGGGTATCAACTCCTGTCAGTTATTCTAAATTATCTTCATATGGTTTTTCACCTGTTGGCATATTATTATATTACACCTTATGATAGGGCTCATAGTATCTATGAAAGGAACCCTGAGGAATAGGCAACAAAGGAGTAGCGGATAATGTTCTATTTCAACTTTCCAGGTGCCCCAATGCAGAGTGATGATTATTGTGGGATTGGGGGGGGGGCGGTGAAGCAAGTCTATCAGGAAAGCAGCGAATGTCTATATATTCTACAGTGCATAGATGACCTACTACTAAAACTCTCGTGTCTGTTTGATATTTTATCACCTTCAACTGGGAAAAATGCTGCATCATAGAGCAAAACTTTGTCAACAAAAGTACCTCAAATGGACTAATTTACAGAATGTTGTGACCATTGCTGTGGGTGGAATAAAATCTGGGAAAGTTGTGGCTGCTTCAGTGCCACCCCCATGCTGCTGCGATCAAATATTTCCTGACAGCTTCCTGGCCACCTGTGAAATCTGGAGCCCCTTCTGGCAGTAGCATTTACCTGTCTTTTGGTAAGGGAAGGGGGAAGGAAGGAAGGAAGGAAGGAAGGAAGGAAGGAAGGAAGGAAGGAAGGAAGGAAGAAAGAAAGATATTTCATGCTCTCTGCTATTGATTCCCACAAGGAAATGCAATGGGGAAGCCAGCAAAAATCAAAGGTTGGTCCTGCTCCCTTTGATTTTTTTGCTTGCCCATGGTCATCCTGGGCAAGCAAAAAAATCTCTGTTTAAGTAAGGAAATATCCTTGAAATAATGACCCAACAGGTCATAGGTTGTCTAGTTTCATACAGCAACAAAAACTGAGGAACTATCTGATGCATGTTTGGCCCTGTCTATTCTGCCTTTTGGGTTGGGGGGTTTTGAGGGAGGGGGGTTTGCATGGTACCATCATTCATTAATTAATTCATCCCACTGTGGATCTCTTTGAAGTATTTTTAGCGCTTTCAGTAGCTAATTACCAACAAAGTGTAAAACTTGTAGCCTCAAGGACATATACTGGCAGAGTGTAAAAAATAAACTTCAGGGCAAATCTTTTAAATCTGTTTCAGTTGCCTCTTAGAAAAAACACTCTCTGAATTTATCTCAGTATTAGTAAGTCTGCTGGGTACCTCAATCCTCTGAAAACAAGTGGTTTCCAGAAAGTGGAATGAATTTTATTCAGTAATTTTTTTCCGTCCAATTCAGCCAATGCTACCCAAGGGTGCAAGTGATTTATTAGAGTACAAAGGAACTCTGGCTATTGCTACTTTTCTAGTGCCTTCCATCATTACACTCTTACTTTCAGAACATTTTTCTGAAATAAGCATTTGCAGCCAGCCTGGCTGGGGTTGTGCCAGGTAACTGCTGTGAGATTCAGAGTCTGCCCCTGAGTTTCTTTTCACCCAACATGCAGAGTTCAGCACCATGACTCAGATTTTATCAAGTGGAATGGGAAACAAAGGAGATTCTAGTGTATGATTAACCTGATCCAGCAAATATCTTTTGTCCTTGCCTCTAACCTCTGTGAACAGATATTGTGTAATCATCCAGAAGAGGAAGCTATATTTGTCAGCAACCTCAGTGGCACTTCTTTAGTCCTCTTCTCCAACTCACCTTGTCCCTCACAGCTCCTTGTTTCCTGCCAAATTTGTGTGGCACATTAAAGCTGTTCAAGGCTGGGTTGAACTGGCACATCAGCAAAGGATTATCATAGGAAATGCTCCCTATCTCAGTGGGAACATTGAACCACATACATAAGAAAGTTTTGGGAATTTAGATTTTAGGCTATGTTTGTGTAGTGTAAGTTACCAGTCTGCCAGGATAACAGAGCAGGATTCTTGTCGTCAGGTTTTTCCCATTGAGTAAATAGCAATAGCAATAACATTTAGCTTTATATTCCACTTCACAGTGTTTTACAGCCCTCTCTAAGTAGTTTACAGACTCAGCCTATCACCTCCAACAATCTGGGCCCTCATTTTACCAACCTGGGAAGGATGGAAGGCTGAGTCAGCCTTGAGCTGGTGAAAATCGAACTGCTGGCAATCGATAGAATTAGCCTGCAATACAGCACTCTAACCACTGTGCCACCATGGCTTTGTTAAGTTAAAAAAATGGAAGAGTATTGATATTTTGATCCCCTTTAAGTTTAAGCTTCAAGTTAAAGAAAAATGTTTATATCTTAGGTTAATAGTCACCTCTTGATTCCTCCAATTCTGCACCATCCCTAAAATTGACATGGTTGCACACCTTTACATTGACACAATATCCACAGGAAATCATGTTGGGCCCTCTAAGAATTGGAATGCTTTATTAATATGCTTTATTAATGCTTTGCCTTAATCTCTGGAGTTTTCTTCCCCAGGTTATTGAGGAGAGAGACTTGACCTAGATCACTACTCTCAATTCACAAGCATTTGTTTAGTGACTGTTTGAAGTTACAAAGGCCTTGCAGCATCCCTGCAGTCACATGATCAAAATTTGGGCTCTTGGCAACCGGTGTGCATTTATGACAGTTATAGATTGCCATTTGCAACGTTCCATGCCAATTTCTGAAAAGCAAGGTCAGATTCGCCTAATGATTATTTTATTCACTTAACAATTGCAGAGATTCATTTAACAACCATGGCAAAAAAGGTCACAAAAGTGGATGCAACTCACTTAACAACTATCTTGCTTAGCAAGGGAAATTCTAGTCCCGATTGTGGTTATAAATCAAGGACTACTGTACATTCTCATTGCTCAAAGATTTTAATCGATCAATCAGAATAGATCTGGAAGGGACCTTGGAGGTCTTCTAGTCCTACCCCCTGCTCAAACAGGAGACCCTATTCCATTTCAAACAAATGACTGTCCACTCTCTTGTTAAAAACCTCCAGTGGTGAAGCACCAGAACTTCTGACGGCAAGCTCTTCCACTGGTTAATTGTCCTCACTGTTAGGAAGTTTCTCCTTAATTCCTGGTTGCTTTGCTCCTTGATTAGTTTCCATCCATTGTTTCTTGTCCTGCCTACAATGTCTAGATGATGTCCCTCCTGATGATGAAATGGTTCTAACTTTGCAAATTTTCTGATTGCTGCATAGAAGTGGCTTGCCATTACTTTCTTCTGGGATATTTTTTTGATTTCCCGATCTAGTTTACAACCTTGATGGTCTCCCATCCAAATATTAATCAAGGCTGACCCTGCTTAACTTCTGAATCCAAATAGGTTCAACCATCTGTTGCTACCTTGAAAGCCTTTTGATTAAATATCTACTCTAGGTCTGGGTCAAGAAGACTCAAATGAGAAAAGACTTTAAGAAACCTGCCTATTATTTTAAATAGCTTATTTTTTTTTAAAAAAAATATTTTTTTCTATATTGGTATGTAGTATTGCTATATTTGACATGGTACCTATAGTGCCCTTTTGACAAAATAGATATGCTTGCATATGCATACATGTGTATTTGTATGTGTGTGAGAGTCCTTATGTATGGGGCAGCAAGGGAAACACTAGTTCTTGGATCGTTTAATTGACTATTCATGTGACTATGGGAGCCTGCAAAAAGCTGTAAATGTGGCTGTGTGACATTTGCCAAAAGCACAAATGTCTATGGAGATTCTCAGTCATCCAGGTCATGGTTGTCCCAAAGGTACTTTTTCAAGAGGCAACTGGACTTTCTGGTTTTTCTTTGAAGACGCTTTGCTTCTCATCCAAGAAGCTTCTTCAGTTCTTCTTCAGAAATGAACCTTCTTGGATGAGAAGTGAAACGTCTTCAAAGAAAAAACAGAAAGTCCAGTTGCCTCTTGAAAAAGTACCTTTGGGCCAAACACCCAAAGTTGAGTCACAAAGCAATGGAATTCCTTTCCGACTGTTGGAACTTTGAAATTGACTTGTAAATAGTACAAAGGTAAGTCTGTCATTGCTTCAAAAGGTTGCTAACTGACTGGTTGTAAGTCAACCTATATGCCATATTTTGAATATCAAGAAACTATAATGCTGTAGATGGGGTTTTCTAACCATTTATTTATCCAGCTCTCTGTCTCTGTCTATCTGTCTCTGTCTATCTGTCTATCTGTCTATCTGTCTATCTATCTATCTATCTATCTATCTATCTATCCATCCATCCATCCATCCATCCATCCATCCATCCATCTATCTATCTATCTATCTATCTATCTATCTATCTATCTATCTATCTATCTATCTATTCTGTTATCTAACTTTATGAGTTTCTCAGATTATGTCACATACAGACTAATTTGGATTTCTAAAGGGCATTCCCATATATTACCAAGACAGGCTTTCTTAATCATGCTAACAATTAAGTTAAATTTGGGCTTATTCTATCTGGTAAACAAAACTATCCAGACTACATGATGGCTTAGGGTAAGCCAAATGCATGATGTGAAAAATCATCATTTCCCCCCACTTTTTAGTTTTTATTTCTATTCAATAATCATATTTATTTTTTAAAAAAACCCGGTGTGCTTTTTAGTGATTTTGAATCGGCCTACAAAGGTACAACTTATTGACTGAAAACAAATTTCTTATTCTTTCTTCTAATCAACATGGTTAACATCTGCTTCTTGTATGCATCTTGTTTAAGCCCAATAAAACAATTGTGGATTCACTAACAGATGGTGTTTTTCTTTGGCTGGTTTATACAAGTAGCAACATCAAGTAATATTCCTGGATTGTAGCAATTGGACTTGTAAATTTGGGCTTAAATGTCAGAATATACAGTGAAATGGTGGCACAATAGGGGAGAAGCTTTGTGCAAATAAATAATAATAATATACTAAAGAGAAAGACAGGCTAGACGGACTGAGAGTGTGCCTCACTTATTTATTTCCCCTGGGGGGATGGAAGAGAGCTGATGTGGATGAAAGCTTCTTCCCCTGTCACCTCGCAACTCTTGCTTCTACTCCATCACCTGTCAACTGGTTTTAAACTTTTTTTTTAAAGATGAGTTTACTATTCTTTATTCTTTGCCATTCTTCTGGAGTGTTAACTCTATGTTTCAAAGTGGTCTGAAAAATTGATAGTCACTCTGGGGACCGTGTATGAAGCGGGATCTCCCATTTCCCCTTATTACCCCAATAGTATTGGACAGCCCTCCCCATGTGATCATTTAGCATGCAATGAGAAACAAAGAAGGACACTGGCAAAATGCATGTTGCAACAACACAATGAAATTTTTGCCTCCTTAAACGAATGTAGATTGTAGAAATACCTGAATTACAAAAAGAGGAATACTGTGATGCCATGACAAACATTTCATTATTTTGGCATCATCAAGGCTGATACTTACACATAAGACCATGTCCTTTAAAACTGGCTGGTATTGGCCATAGAGCCCAAAATGATGTTCGGAGCAAGATTTTGAAAGCATCCACTTTCCATAATTGCAGGCGGGATTCTGGAAGAAAGTAAGCAACACCATGACAAGATACTGGTACCTGCCATGTTTGAAAGTATCAATATCTTGTCTTAGTCCTGCCCATTTCCTTCCATGCTGAATTAGGAGGAGAAAAAGACAAATGCAGAAATTCACCCCCCCCCAAAAATGCATCACAAAATGTTGGATAATCCTGTTAGGAAAGCAGCACTATCACTCCGTATCACAGGTGGGAAGCTATTGAGGCGTAGTGGCTTAAGACTGAAAGAGATTTATTACTGAGGCAAACACAATTCTCTGTGGATCGATCTTAGCATTGGCTGCCTAGATTCTGTGTGAAATATGTAAATGTTTAGATCAGTGTTTGGCCTGGTGTAGAATCTCAGCTAATGGGTATTCATTTTTCCTGACGATAATCAACTCCGTTTGCCAAGAACTAAGGTCCCTGTTGTGGGATGACTCATGCTGTGATTGCCACATGTTTTCCATGAACATCTGTTCAGAGATTGTCAGTATCACCCAAACTGGCTTCAACTCAGAACTATATCACTGAAGGCATGTAAACTCTTTCGCATTTAAAAAAATCAGCATGGAAGAATCAAGCATTGCCTTAATATATATCTGAAGCTCACTTGTCAATGCCTCTAACTTTAAAATCAGCAGCTAAGAATCCATCTCCTAAGACTATATGACAGTATTTGTTGTCTCTTCTGTCATTTACAAGTGTGTGCATAGAGTGGGGTGAGGATATAAAAATGTCCTAAAATCAATTAAGTAAATGCCCAATAGGGAAGGGGGATATGCATCAAAATGAAGCTGGAATTTACTGTCTATAGTGTCAGCCAGGGGTAAAATCTATTTACCTTTCCCGGTTCGGAAGTGCACATGCAAGTGCGGACCCTCTGCGCATGCACAAACCCTTCTGCACATGTGCAGCGGGTAAAAAACAGGTTACTTCCTGGTTAAAACCAGGAAGTAACGACAATCGGGCAGGTGGGCGGAGCCTTGTGCCGCTATCACTACTGGTTCTCTGAACTGGTCCGGGAACATTTCACCCCTGGTGTCAGCCTATTTTCTTCTCTGGGTTGAATTTAGAGACTGAATTTTACCCTTTTACTTCACACTAAATGTTCATTCCTTTGGTTTTGCATGGGTTTTGCATAATTCATCCATCTTTCTGTCCCTCACAATCCTAACCCCAGTCTTAAGTGTTCTCTAGATGTAGCCTTCCAGCTAAATAAACTGGGAACGACTACATTGCTATTTCTCTGTTATCAGTACTATCTGAATTTCTACAATGGCTCCCTTGTTTCCAACTGAATACTCAAAAAGTAAACATATTTGAAAAGAAAGTCCAGAACAAGATTTTGCTGGGCCAGCTGTGGAAATGTTGGCTGCTGGCCAAGTGGTCTTTCCCAGGCTAGTATCTTCCAAATATATTGGCTATAGCTCTCTGAATCTGAGCCAGTCAGAGACTGAGCATGGTAGTCCATATCCTACTGGAAAGCTTTGGATTGGGAAGATGATGGAATGGGTGATGGCAATGGGAGACCTGTCCCATTGGTTCACTCATCTCCATTTACAATTGCTCTGCTTCTCAGTTAAACCCTCCTTCTTCTTTGCCCTAATTGGCAAATGGCAGGTCTCAGATACAGGAATAAAGTCAGTGGTGGGAGTCAGCTGGTTCAGGCCAGTTCGAGCGAAACAGTAGTTAAATTGCTGGATGGCCCAGCCTCGCTCCTTCCAGGAGTCTCCATTTTGGCTCCTAGGTAAGTACAGGGAGGCCTACTAGGCCCAAAATGGGGCACGGGGGTTTGTGGTGCCCCCCCCGTGGCCCATTTTCACTCCCAGGAGGTTTCAGGGAGGCCTCCTAGGCCCAAAATGGGGTGTGGGGAAGCAGTGCTTTTTGCTCCCAGGGTGGTGCAGGAGGCTGAGTGCTGCCTGTCACACCCCCTGGCCATGCCCACTATGGCCACGCCCACCCATCTGGTCATTAGGGCAGAGAACCAGTTGTTAAATTATTTGAATCCCACCACTGAATAAAGTGCACTAAGTGCTGGATGGGTATGAAAAGGCATCTAAGGAAGGAGAGCAGGGGTGAAATGCTCCTGGTTCAGACTGGATCGCCCAATCCAGTAGTGATGGTGGCGGGTGATTCAGAGAACCAGTAGCAAAAATCCCTGCCCCCCCATGCCCAGCTGAGCCGCGCAATCATCAAAGGCTTTTTTTTAATTTTTAAAAGCATTTTTTCTACAACCTCTTCGGCCGAAAAAATGCTTTTACAAGTAAAAAAAAAAAACAAGTCTCTGATGATTGCAAGGCTCAGCTGGGATCGTCAGAGGCTTTTAAAAGCATTTTTTCTACAACCTCTTCAGCTGAAGAGGTTGTAGAAAAAATGCTTTTAAATTTTTTTTTAAAAAATGTTGGCCACGCCCACCCAGTCACATTACCCCACCACCACCAAACCACACCCACAGAACTGGTAGTAACAAATTTTACATTTCACCACTGAAGGAGAGGGACCAGGATCTCAGGATTTAGGACCATATTTGATCCTACAGGCCTTTGCTGTTGCCAAAGTAGCTATCAAGTTCATTGGCCTGGTGCCTGTATAGAAGAATTTTGCAGTTTTGGTCTCTCTGTTGAATATTTATTTTAAAAGCATTTTTTCAGCCGAAGAGGTTGTAGAAAAAATGCTTTTAAAAGTAAAAAAAAAACCCAGCCTCTTATGATCGCGCGGCTCAGCGGGGCATGGGGGTGTTGCGCAGGGATTTTTGCTACCGGTTCTCCGAACCACCTGCTGCCATTGCTACCGGATCGGGTGATCCAGTCTGAACCGGGAGCATTTCATCCCTGAGAGGGACCTTTTGTTTAAAGAGCAAAGTTTGCTGTTGTAGTTTCTTCTAACTTTGAGAACATTGTCTTATTTTCTCAGGCATTTTACCATTTTTCATTTGAATTTCCAAATTGTAGTTGTACTGGTGACAATGTGCCTTCCATAACTCACATTAATTTTCAAGCCTTTGTATCTGTAACTGTAAAGCATACCAGTCTTTGCTTTTTTGTTATTGACATTAAAAAGGACCCTGTATGGGTAAGAAGTTCTACTTCCCTGAATCCATAAGAGCAAAATCTCTGTAAACAGGGAGTCCCATAAAATCTTCCCATCAACAGGGCTGAAGGGAGAGATCAAAGTGGGCTCTGGGAAAGGCCCATCTATGTTTGCTTAGAGCTAGATTGCATAGGTACCCTGAAGTACAAGCTATCTAACATTTTGGCAACCAATATCCCTAATTCTTTCTTTGACTATTGATTTGGCCTCCTCAAAGATGAATTGGCCTAAATATTCAACAGAGAGACCAAAACTGCAAAATTCTTCTATACAGGCACCAGGCCAATGAACTTGATAGCTACTTTGGCAACAGCAAAGGCCTGTAGGATCAAATATGGTTCTAAATCCTGAGATCCTGGTCCAGGCATGGGCATTAATACTTGGCATGCTAGCTTCAAACTCAAGACTACACAAGGGATGCATTTAGGGCACTGAATGAAGTTCTAAGGAAAATCAGTTGAAGAGTTTCATAAGCCCTTAGTGTCATGTCCTTATAAGGACATCCGCCCGGATTGGCTGCCAGCCATCGGGCGGGAAAGTTTGAATCCCTGTCAGGGGGCGGTGCGCCTGCCGGAGCGAATATAAGGAAAGCTCCGGCAGCGCACGGCCAGTCTTGCTACTGTTTCTGTTCTTAATAAAAGTTACTTATGTAACGAGCTGGTCACGTCTTCCATTCCTGCGCCGATCTAACACTGGCGACGAAGGACTAGAGAGAAGAAACGAACCTCACGGCACCAAGCCAACAAGACCAAGACTCCGGCACCTGAAACTACAGTAGGCATTTCCAAAGGCATGGCATCCGCTGAAGTCACCTTGCCAGCCCTTGCTCCTTTCTGCCCAGGGAAGGACAAGTGGAAATCCTACATAGTGAAATTCCGGCAATACCTGAGAGGCAACAACATCAGGGATGCCGATGACGACCGAAAAAAGGGCATTTTCCTGGCCAACTGCGGCTCCGAGGTCCTCGACATGGCAATCGATCTCGTAGCACCACGAGACATCGAAGAAGTGCCATGGGCAGACCTGCTGCAGATCCTGGAGGACCACTATGCCCCAACAGGAACACCGGTGGCGAACCGTTTCACCTTCCATCAGAGGGACCAGAAGGAAGGTGAGACCATCAAGGAATTCGTGGCCGCCCTACGCCAGATCGCAGCCAGCTGTGAGTTCGACCACGTGGACAATGCCATCGCTGACCGCGTGGTTTTCGGCATGAGGGACAGAGGCCTGCAAAAGAAATTCCTGAGCAGGAAGAAACAAGGATGTGGTGGAGGAAGCCACCGCATCCGAAATCTCGGAGAAAGCAGCTGCCGCAGTAAGCAGAGCAAAGGGAATCCACAAGATTCACTCCACAGCGCAATCATCAACAGAGGATTCCACAGCTGGATCCGAGTCGGAGGAGGAGTCCACCATCCACAAAGTATCCAGACCCCCAAGGCAGGAAACCGCCCAACGGAGCTACAAGGGGGAGCGCTGCGCCAGCTGCAGAGGGGACCATGCCAGGGCAACCTGCAAGTGGAGAGATGCGACCTGCTGACGCTGCAACAGAAGGGGTCACATCGCCGAAGCTTGCAGAGCCGAGGAACCAGCCCCAGAGCCCTCCAGCCATCGTTCCCGCGAGAATCGGAAGGATTACCAGAGATCATCCAAATGGTCCTCTGGCCCTTCCAGACGCAGAGACGACGAGTTTCCCCGGAGCGGAGCAGTCCACCAGACGACCATCGCACACACGACTTCAGACAACGCCACCAAGTTCCACGTGACCATCCACGTGGAAGGAGCACCCTGCAACATGGAGGTAGACTCTGGCTCGGTCTACTCCATCATGGATTGGCAGCAGCTGAAGCGCCTGCAACCCAGCATCACCAAGCGAGAGCTGAAGCCACTACACTCCAAGCTCGTCGACTTTGGGGGAAATCCCATCGGAGTGTTAGGAAGAGCCAACATCCGAGTCACCTACAAAGAGTTCGAAGGCAAGCTCCCCATCACCGTCGTGAAGGACAGCCGACCGAACCTGCTAGGAGTGGAGTGGTTCAAGCCGCTGGGGCTTTCAATCGAAGGCATCAACCAAATTCGCAGGGACGAACTCGACAACCTCATCGAAGAGTTCAAGGAAGTCTTCGATGATAAGCTGGGGAAATTCGTGGGGAGGCCAATCTCTTTCAATCTGGACAAGGGAATCACCCCAATCAGGCTGAAGCCCCGCCGGGTTCCATTTGCCCTGCGGCCCAAGGTAGATGAGCAGCTGGATAAGCTGATCGCCCAGGGCGTCCTGGAACCGATCGATCATGCCTCATGGGAGACTCCCATTGTGACCCCACTGAAGCATGATGGGTCTGTGCGCATCTGCGCCGACTACCGTTGTACCATCAACAAGGCGTTGGCACAGAGCACATACCCGGTCCCAGTAGTGCAGCACCTATTGCATTCCCTGGGATCCGACTCAATTTTCGCAAAACTGGACCTGGCCCAGGCTTACCAGCAATTGCCAGTGGATGAAAAAACGGCGGAGGCACAAACAATTGTCACGCACAGGGGGGCATTCAAATGTAACCGCCTCCAATTTGGAGTCAGCGCTGCCCCCGGCATCTTCCAATCCATGATGGAACGCCTTCTCCAAGGCGTTCCAGGGGTGGTGCCTTACTTCGACGATGTGCTGATCTCCGGGGACTCACGAGCCCAACTCCTTGAAAGGCTCAGGCTTGTCCTGCAGCGGTTCAAGGCCAAGGGCTTGAGGGTCCGGCGGGACAAGTGCATCATAGGAGTACAGGAAGTCGAGTTCCTGGGCTATCTCATTGATAGCACGGGCATCCACCCCACCAAATCGAAAGTGGAAGCAATCCATGAAGCTCCAAGCCCAAAAAACAAAACGGAGCTTCAGGCTTTCCTTGGGTTGCTCAACTTCTACGCAATTTTCTTGAAACAGAAAGCCACAGTTGCTGAGCCACTCCACCGCCTGCTGGGGAAATCGGCTTCCTGGAAGTGGGGCCAGGAAGAGGAAGCAGCCTTCCGGGCCATCAAAGGACTACTGACGTCCAAAAGCGTCCTCATCCAATACAGCGAGACGCTCCCCATCAAGCTGACCTGTGATGCGTCGCCCTACGGGGTGGGGGCAGTCCTCAGCCACGAACTGCCCAACGGCACCGAAGCCCCAATTGCATACTTTTCAAAGACCATGTCCGGCGCAGAACGGAACTACAGTCAGCTGGACAAAGAAGCCCTGGCCATCGTGGCAGGAGTGAAGCGCTTCCACGAATACCTCTACGGGAGACACTTCACCATAGTCACCGATCACAAGCCACTCCTGGGACTCCTCGCAGGCGACCAACCAACCCCGACCTTCATGTCTCCGCGGATGACGAGATGGGCCATCTTCCTGGCCGGCTACTCGTACAGGCTCGTGCACCAGCCAGGCACAGCCATAGGAAATGCCGACGCACTCAGCAGATGCCCATCGAAGAACCCGGTGGAAGACCCAGCCCCCACGCTCCACCTATGCCACATAGATGATGACGCCAGCTGCCCAGTGTCATCCGCAGATGTGGCCGTGCACACCCAAAAGGATTCCACACTCCGCCAAGTGAAGTCCTGGATCCTCAGAGGGTGGCCATCGGAAAAGACTGAGGAGAGGTTCAGCCCGTTCACCAGGAAACAGAGGGAGCTGTCCACCATAAAGGGCTGTCTGCTATGGGGAGACAGGGTGCTGATTCCAGGCTCCCTGCAACGGCGGACGTTAGAGACTCTGCACAAAGGGCATCCGGGCATCGTCCGCATGAAGGCCCTGGCACGGAGTTACGTCTGGTGGCCCTCTATGGACAGAGACATTGAGCAATGGGTCTCCAGATGTGACCCGTGCCAAGAAGTTCGCTCAGCGCCGCCGCAATCCGAAGTCGCGAAGTGGGAGACCCCCAGCAACCCCTGGTCGAGGATCCACATCGACTTCGCGGGTCCGATGCAGGGGCGACACCTCCTCATCATGGTAGATGCCTTCTCCAAGTGGCTCGAGGTGGTAACCATGGCATCTACCACAACAGAAGCGACGATCCGAGCCCTGCGCCGCCTGTTCGCCACACACGGACTACCGGACATGCTAGTCTCGGACAACGGCCCCCAGCTCACATCCCTGGCCATGGAGTCCTTCCTGGCAGGACTGGGCATCCGCCACGCCCTGTCCGCCCCGTACAGGCCGGCCGGAAACGGACAAGCTGAACGCATGGTCAGGCTCACCAAAGAAGCCCTCACCAAGATGGGCCCGGGGGACTGGCAAGAACGCATCGACAACTTCCTCCTCACCCAGCACATCACGCCGCATGCCACCACCCACAAGAGCCCGGCCGAGCTGCTGATGGGCAGAAGGTTGAGGTCACCCTTGGACCGGCTGCACCCCCAATACAGCCCGGAAGTGACCGCAACCGCCAGCCGCCCGCTCTGCGCCTTCAGCAAAGGAGATTCAGTTTTCGCGCTGAATTTCAACGGCCCTCCTAAGTGGCTGAAGGGAAGGATTGCCAGCACAACCGGCCCCAAATCTTACACCGTCGAGTTGGAAGATGGACAGGTCTGTAGACGGCACATCGACCAACTCCGGAAAAGGTGGGGGGGAGCACACGAAAACCAGCCTGACGAGGGAGGCCTACAACACCCAGACGAGGTAGGCCTCCAACACCCTGGCGAGGTGGACCTACCACACCCAGACGAGGTAGGCCTACAACACCCCTGCGAGGCAGAGCAACGCCATCCCGACGAGGTCGGCCCAGCACACTGCCAGGCACTGTCACGCCGGCAGTCCAGCGAGGTAGACCAGGGCCAACCGCACGGGGGATGGCAACACCAACCCAGCCAGGCGGGCACTCGGCACAACAGGGCCAGGGACCACCAACCCAGCCCGCAAGTAGACCGGGACCTGCCCAGTAGAGGAGCAGCGCACTCCACCAGTGGCGGCAGCCTACGCCAGCCCAGCCAGGGAGACCGCAGCTCCAGGCGAGTAGACCGGGACCCAGCCATGACGGGCACCCCACCACCCATGGGCGAGGGTGGCACACGACTCCCCGGCGAGAGGGACCCCCGCCCATCTCAGAAGACAGCCATGAACCATCAACCCGACCCGGATGACCCCAGGCACCATCCGATGGTAGACCAGGGACTAGGGGGAAGGGAAAGCCGACAACAACCCGGCCGGGGAGACCTACACCACCCCGGCAGGGGAGACCTCTGCCGCCCCGCAGAGGGAGGCCCGCAACAACATCCCGACCAGGTCGACCACCACCAACCAGACCGGGTAGACCAACGCCAGCCCAACCGAGGGGACCAACGCCACCCCTGCGAGGTTGGACAGCACAACACAAGCCAGCTCCACCCGCAGCCGGCGGACCGGACCCGAGGGCACCGAACGGAACCACCACCCAACCAGAAGCCAGCCGGGCCACAACCGAACCGCAGCGCCCGGGAGACCAGGGAGGAGCAAGCGGCAGACCTACCGATCTAACACTTAGGTTCGTATATGGGCCAAATTACATCCCATACAATAGCTGGGCAATGTTTAATTTGCCGGAATGTAGTTTGCCATTTGTTGCATGTAAAATTTAGTTATTGCTAGTGCACTCTTTGGAACAATAGAAGTGGCATAATTTACCTGGGAATTTAATTTCCTAGAGGCTTGAAATATTATGCCCAAGCATTTAAAGCATCTGACTTGCTCTGATTCATGGGAATTAGTTGTCCTCTTGTGCCTTCAGGGGTTCTTTTGGGTGGGGGGAGTAAAACATTAGATTTATCATATTATTCCTCATTATGGAGCATGCAGGGACCTTAGTGCTTGCTTCATGCAGAAAACAACAACAGGAGAATTGCATTGTGAACACAGAGTATAATTGGGAGATGTCTATCAACCAATTTAAGTGCATAGATATTAACTCTCTGAAGGGTTTTAATCAGAGAGTTGATATTTATATTAAAAAGCAATGGTGCTAAAATCTATTCTTGTTTCTCTTCCTTGACAGTCTGGATAAAATCAGAAACTCCCATTCCTGGTTACATTTTACTCTAAAACTAGTTTTACAGTAGAGTTTACGAATTAGGAGCAAGAGTCTTTTGTCTAGAGAAGATGTCTCAGATTCTAAGCATTGAGATATTATCTAAAGCTGCCCTGAAACAAATGAAGGCTACATATAGATTCAGATTATAAGGATTTGTATATTTTTCTGCCTGCTGTATTAGGCAAATGCTCTGTAGTGGATCATCCTGGTTGAAATCTTGGTTGCTCAGGGTTAATTATTCCCTCATCTATTAACCAGGTTTAGAGTTTAGTGAACAGGTACATGGTATATAGTTTGCTAATGACATTCAATAAGCTAATTGGCATGGCCCATAGTTTCCATGATTTAAAAATAATAATCCTTATTCTCCACAAGTTTTCCTAAAACTATTTGCCTTAGTGGTTATAACTGAATCTTGAGCCAGTAAATTTTATAACTATTCCTTCTGTGAAAAGGTACTTCTTTCCGATCTGTGGAGCTTGCTGTTTACCAAGGCACCTGGCATAATGCAAACTCTTCCCTTTTGGGAAGGGAAGAGTTCCCAAAAAAAGAGTTCTTTTTTTTTTTGAATTTTTTTTTATTTTTAAACAAAACATAAAATATAAATCCATCATCCATTACAATTGCAAACAGTGTGTCAGTCAGTTACAAGTCTTTTGTGCTTCATCCCCATATTCAAAATTTACTAATTATCTAATTTCTCATATTGTCAAACAAATAAACATCCTCATTTATCATTTATTTAACTATGGCTTTATCGCTTCATAAAAATTATTTTTGAGTATTACATTTATAACATTCATTTCATGTTTCATATTTCATTTCCATGTTTTATTATCTAGCCATTGATAAAATAAATCCCATATCTTATAATATTGTTTATCTTCTTGTTCTCTAATTTCAAATGTCAATTTACTCATTTCAGCACATTCCATGATTTTCTTAATAACTTCATCTTGCGATCCTTTTTGGAAGGTTCATTGTGATGTCACCACAATGGCACATGTCTGCTTTTGTCATTTTGACAATAGTGCTGGATTCTGGAGACACATCTGTATGGGGACTGATTTTAAAAGTGAAAAAGTTAAAGAAGTTCATATTGCCAGTCACTTCCTCTGAATGACCTCAGAGTCCTAGTCACGCAGCAGACAAATTTCACTATATTTATAATTTTGTAAACGTCTACTGTCTTCCTTCCATTTTCCTTCTTCTCATGCTTCCTCAGTTCTGTTATTATATTGAGATTATCTGCATCCAAAAATCTTTCTACTTAGCATAGATCTACCTTTGCCAGCCTGCTGCTTTTCTGCTTTGTTGGACTACACCTTCCATAATTCCCCAAAAATATTTTTAACACACATAGAGTGCATAAACTTTTGGAAGAGTGGCATAAACGGTGGTAGTTGTAGTGCCTCCTATGGCAAAACCAGATCATCAGGAATTCTAGCGATTATAGACCAGTGCTTGGCTGAATTACGTTCATCCCAGAAGTTTATTAATGATGCTGTACTCTGAGACTTGCTTGGCAATAATTCTTTTAGCAGAATAAGAGAACTTGTCACTGAGATCATTCTTCTTTCCTCCCCCTCCTCACCATCACCCAGAGCTGAAGAAGATTTTTCATGTGAATCATGGAGCAACCCAATTATCTTTGTAACTAAGTCCGCTGGCTGCTTTCTTAGAAACTTTTAATTTGTTCTCTTGCCCCTAGAGATGCTTTAAAAAAAAGCTGGTGTACTTTTTTGCTGTAAAGTACTATATGCATATCTTTCCTCAAGATGGCATGAATATATTACATTCTCAATTGTTGGAGGCTCTGGCAAAGGTTGGTACACAATCCTAGGCTTGAGTTCCCTGGGACTAAGGGCCTGAAAGCCCTGATTCCCTGGGATCAGACCTGGAAGCCATCTTTCTATCTTTGTGCCTTCAGGCTTCAGGCCTGCCACAAATCCTACTGTGGGAAATTGGGAGGAGGGATTGCATAGAGGGAAGAAGATATGTAGTCACAATAAAATTATTTATAGAAAGTCAAGGCCATGATGCCCTGCAGCTGTGTTGAGAAGAATGAGGAGGTTTTGGACAGTACCTGATTGGATGTGTGGTGGACATGTGGGAGAGGGGCAAGATCTTGAACTTTCTTTTGGGTGTGGAAAACCCGGAAGCTCTCAGATTCGGGTTTTCCCAGATGTGCCAATATGACATCTCTAATAAAAGTTAGCTTTGAGGAACTTCAAGCCTTGGAGTTTGATTTCATTGGGGGCGATACTTGGAACCCTGTCAGGAGGAATATTAAAATAAAAGTGATGCTCCATATCCATAAGATCAGAATCTTTCTCATGTCTGATGTTGGATAGGTCATATTGAGTTATATTTGCTTTTGGGTCCAATTTAATTGGTTTTAAACCTTAAAATCTTCCTTCAGCGAGCTAAGATTAAAACTTCCAATATCTGTCAGCTATGTAGTCCAGACAAGAAACACACTCATTATATTTATTTATTTATTTATTTATTTATTTATTTATTTATTTATTTATTTATTTGCCACATGGATAGCAGCAGTAAAGACATATGGAAAGAGTGCATAATAATATGATGCACATAAGATGAAAATGTGCGGTCAGATTTGTAAGACATAGGAGACTCAAGAAGTTATACATTAAGTTACATTATAAAATACATTGATTCATAAAAATGAAATAAGTGTTCTATATATTAATATTTAGGCCATTTAGCCAATTAAGTCTACTATCTTTTTAATTGGAGGAAGTCTGCTTATCCTCTTGCATAAGCTCTCAGATGACAGCTAGCCACTATATGATTCAATATAACACCCAATATAAGCTCTATATTTATTGTTACCTAAACAGAGACTTGGAAGTCTGGAAGTACATCTCTCCGATCTGCCCTCTTGTATTTACAGTCCAAGAAGCCAGGGAGGGTCTCTCCTGAGATATTTACCCACCCCCATCCCTTCTATAGCTTCAGCTGCCTCTCTGTGCCTAGTCTGAGGCTCTTCCTTCTGTCTCCCAAGGTCATCCCCACATACCATTACAATATCTTTACTAATTCTAGCAGGAGGTTAATGAGAGTTACATCTACCGACCTCAAACTTTCTACCTTTTCTCTATGGCTTGTAGCCTGGTTATTCTTCTTCCACAGGAAGCCATTCAGGGATGTCAAACTGGTGGCCCGTGAACTGGATGCGTCACACACAGGCCACACCCACTCCAGCTGGGAAAAACGGGAATGGGAAAAATGTTGCAAAACATCATTTGACGGCAATGTGACACGGCAAGTTTGACACCCATGCATTAGATCTTCTCTAAAGCTGAACTTCAAGTCTGTAGCCTGTTTCAGAACAGAATGTGAAAAATTATCACAAGGGAGAAGGCATTTCGGGTGGCAGCGCCCGAGGTAGGAAATGTCCTTTCCAGAAAGATGTGTAATCCCTTTAGTTCCAGGAATTAATTTTTTATTCATCTAGACTTTATAAAGTCTCGTTCTTCCTTTATAAAAGCTGTGTTTAAAACATGTTTTCATTTTGATGGGTTATATCATTTTGAATGGTTTTTTAATGTTGTATTTGCTTATGAAGTATATAAAGACTGCTGGTTGTGGAGAACTTAGCTATATAAATACATTAATAAAATAGGTATCTATTTTAAGTACTAACGCTACAGAGAGGCATCCAATCAGAACTGGGATTAGGATGTGCAAGAAAGAGGATTTAATCTTTCCCTCTGACTGTGATTTCACTGAAAATTCTGTAACCGCCTTAGCTATCACTTAGCTTAGGGGGCAAACATCAGTTAGGAAGCCTGGCCAAAGAAACTTTCTATGTTTATTAAAATTGTCTTTTTCTACCCGATTATAACTTAATTACTATTGTGCTAATCTCCCCGCATCTCCCACTTTGAATAGAGCACTGAGGAGCTGTGTGCAGCCTCAGCTCTCAACGGGCGTCTTGAGATGGTGATATAACTGGTAGGCAGGAAGGACCTTGAAATACAAGAGGGAGAACCCAGTTTTCCACTGTTACTTGGAGATTTTACTTTGGTTCTCCTGAACCCTTCATTACTTTTAGAGCTAATGATCAATTATTTTTGCATCTATGGGTGCACCTCCCAGACAAAATTCTAAAATACAATATTATTTATTGTAAAGTAAAGATACTGTATTTCGTAGTATCTTTAACTGTAACATTAGATTTCATCAAAATGCGGTGATTGCTAAATAGGGAAGATGCCTACTGGGATTTTATTTTTAACTGCCCTGTAGTGAGAACTTAAATATTCATGCTTATAAAGAGACAGTAAAGATCATTTTCCTTCCTAAAGTACAAGATTGAGAATGGCTGCTGGATGAGAATATCTACACTCAATGGCTCCTATTAAGCATCTGGATCTGAACTAAATTATTGAACAGAACAGAACAGAACAGAATAGCAGAGTTGGAAGTGACTTTGGCAGTCTTCTAATCCAACCCCCTGCTCAGGCAGGTCATTTTACACCACTTCAGACTAGTGGTTATTTAACATCTTCTTAAAAATTTCCAGTGTTGGAGCATTCACAATTTCTGGAGGCAAGCTGTTGCACTGATTAATTGTTCTAACTGTCAGGAAATTTCTCCTTAGTTCTAGATTGGTTCCCTCCTTAATTAGTTTCTACCCATTGTTTCTTGTCCTTCCCTCAAGTGCTTTGGAGAACAGCTTGACTCCCTCTTCTTTGTGGCAACCCCTGAGATATTGGAACACTGCTATCATGTCACCCCCTAGTCATTCTTTTCATTAAACTAGGCATACCCAATTCCAGCAACCATTCTTTATATTTATATTTAATGCTGGTAATGCATTAAATTACATTACATTATTGTTTGGGATGTCCATTTTCCTCACTCACGTTCCTTAATTTCATTGACACTGATTCAACCTACTTCTCCTAAAGATGTTAGCTGTCAACCACATTCTGCCTGCTCAAATATGTATCTGTTCAAACATGCCACAAAGTGACTGATCTTTCCAAATTGTTTCCTTGAGACCTTTGCCAAATGAGAAGACTGCCTGGGAAATCAAAAAGAAAGAACTGCAGTAATTAATTTCCTGAAGGCCGTTCCCCCCACCTCCCCCCACACACACACTCTATCCCCCTAAACTGTTTACTCAGAGAAGCGAGTCCCATTCACCATGAGTTCTTCCACAGTTAATTAAAAGCCTCATTTTGTACAGCCTGCCCATTTACTCCTTCTTGGGGATCACACCGTGATGAACTGTTGAGAAGACTATTGAGACCATGAACTCCTTAATTACCTCTTTTCATCCATTTTCTTTACAGAGATGATCAGGCAGAAAAGCCTGCAGTTTTACTGTTGATAAGAGAGAGACACGGGTGATCGAATTGCCTACATTTTATACCTACCATCCCTCATTAAAACAGAACACGTTTTTAGTGGCTTTAGGCAAATATAGGGAGAAAATTCTCATTACTAATACTTATCTTGCTGCAAATGTTTTCTTTTTTTAAAAAAAATGATTGATTAAAAAATAGACAATACCTTAGCTATGTAGCTAAGTAAGTAGATTGGGAGGTAGATAGCTTGATAGCTTGAGGTACACTCGTACCTAATTAGGATACTGTCATAGCCCACCAACTCTTAATTTCTCCCTTGTTTCATTTATTTATTTAACTTATATCTCCCTTTTTCGTACGGAGCAAGTCAGCATACCAGTGCTCTCTCCACCTATTTTCCCCAAACAACCCAGCAAAATGAGTCAGGTTGCAAATGACCCAGTTGGTTTCCATAGCTAAGAACTCATCAGCTCCTGATTTTCACTCAAACACCTTAACATTATTCCATGCCATACCACACCATACTATAAATACCACACCAAAAATGGTTCTCTGTGCCATGACATTGCCTTCATCTCATCCCTAGCTGTAAATGAGAAAAATGTAAGTTGTGCCACCTAACCCAGTCTTATTTGATACCATCCAAGGGGAGTCTTGAATTGCATATACCGTAATAATCTATTCAGCTTTGTCACCCTGGGAGGAAATTAGCCGACAGGGATCAGGGGAATAAGAAAAAGAATAGAGATGGTCAAAAAGAATACCAGTGTAATTTTATGTCAGTGTAATTTTCTAATTAAAAGATAAATGGAAATATCTTAAATTGATGGGAGGAAAAAGCTCAGATTCAACTCTAAAGACGTAAAGAACACATTTTTCCCCTCCAGGACCCTGCAATTTGTACGGTATCTCATTTGCTTTCTCATAAAGTGTTATTGTGCGGAGGAGAAGAAAATGAGAAAGGCAGAACAGAGGTTAAAAGTGAAGAGGTTGAGTTCTGAATAAGAGCCATGTGTGGCATTTACCACTGAAGTAATTACAAGTATCATAGGAAGGAGAGTGCCTGTTTATAATGTTGCCCTGCCCACTCCATTGTGTCTCTAATATTCAACACCATCTCCCTGAGAGACTTACTGGAAAGGTAATAATTTTATCATTTTTGTCTAATATACTCTTTCTTTATTTCCGTGCCCTATATTTTAGCTGAATTGAATCCAGATTATTTTGAATTACAGCAGATGGATAGATAATAGCTCAGTGGCTAGATGATAGGTAGATAGCTAGGTAAGGGAGAGAGAGAGAGAATGACAGAAGCTACCTTGATTATTATGGTTGGTTGCACAGTCAGCCAGATGTTCAGACTGGATTTGGCATTTTTGTCTGCCTATTGAGTCCTTCCCAAGGACTTGGGATAGGGAGGTGTGGATGTTTGATGGTGTTAGAAATACCATCGTAAGATGTAAGATGTTCCAGGCTGAGCTGCCTTGTGCATTAGATTAATAGTGAATTTGTCAATGAAGATCATGTTCAAATGGTGTTCTAGTTGCTTAGGGATTGCACCCAAGAGGTTTACGACTATTGGGACTACCTTTGCTTTCTTTTACCATAGACATTCAATTTCTATTTGCAGATCTTTGTATTTTGTTATCTTCTCCAGTTCCTTTTCTATTATTATTATCTCTTTTATTCATTAAACATGAAACTTGGTCAACTGAACATTTAAAAATGTATCATAAATACCATTGACTTGTGCTAATGGTTGATACGGGTTGCTGCCAGTGTCCTAGGTATCAATGAAGTATTTTCTTAAAATATACGAAGTTCCGAGTAGCGCAGTTTTTTGCAGTTCCGCTGCTATTATTGCAGGAAGCTGCAATTTGTTGATGTGTTTTGTAAAACTCTTGGACATGGTATCAAGTGCCCCGATATCAATGGGTATCACTGTTTCATGTTTCATCTATAACCATGTAGTTTCAATGGCCAGGTTACAATATTTCATGATTTTTTTTCCAGTTCTTTTTCTTTGATTCTGGCATCTCCTGGTATAGCGATATCAATAAATTGTAGGCTTCGGCCCTCAATAACCATGATATCTGGCATGTTGTGTTCCAAATGACAATCTGTCTGTATGTGAAAGTCCCACAAGATCTTCACCATTTCATTTTTGACAACTTTTTCCACTTTATGCTCCCACGATTTTTCGGATACAGGAAGGGCGTATTTTTTACATAATGACCAGTAGATTAATTTAGCAACTTTATCATGTCTAGCTTTGTAATCAGTTTGAGTGATTTTGCTGCACTCACACATTAAGTGTGAAACAGTTTCAATTTTGTCATTGCAAAGTCGGCAGTTTGGAATGTCAGTGGATTTTTGTATCTTCGTTTTCATGGCATTAGTTTGTAGTGCTTGTTCTTGAGCAGCAAGTATTAAACCTTATGTTTCTTTCTTGATGGTTCCTCTCTTAAGTCATGCTCATGTCAAATTGTTATCACACTTCCCTTCAATGTTTTTCAAATGCTGTCCATGCAGAGCTTTGGTTTTCCATCCATTTAATCTGTCATCCAACTGTTTTTCCTCATATACATAATATATAAATATACAGATAGTCCTCAACTTACAACAGTTCATTTAGTGACTTCAGTGTTACAAGGACACTGAAAAAAGTGACTCATGCCCATCTTCACACTTAGGCCCATTGCAGCATCCCCATGGTCACAATTCAGATGCTTGGCAACTGACTGATTTTTATGACAGTTGCAGGGATTATGTGATTCTCTTTTGCAAACTTCTGGCAAACAAAGTGATTCACTTAACAACCAGGTTACTAACTTAACAGCTGCAATGATTCACTTAACAACTGTGGCAAGAAAGGTCATAAAATGTGGCAAAACTCTCTTAACAAATATTTCACTATCAACATAAATTTCGGGCTCAATAGTGGCCATAACTCAAAGACTGCCTGATTACATGAATAGACAAATTGTTTAAATGTTGATCTCCTTTATGTTGGAGGAGGGAATAGCTATAAATGTGAAAGTGTAAGATAAAATATTCTATCCACTTATTCCTGTTTTTGAAAGCACATTAATGAAAGGATGCTACTTGCCAAAGGAAGTCCCATCTTTCTTCTACCCCCAGAACCAGTGGTGGGTTGCTACCAGTTCACCCCGGATCAGGCGAACCGGTAGTGATGGGATTTGAAACCCACTACTGCCCAGAACAATGATCTTAGTGTAACCATGCAGCTAGCAGGATCTTTCAACTGCATCAATTTAATCTGTCCACCAAATTGGATTCCCAATATAAAATGAGCCAATCAGCTACTAGGCGAAACAAAAGGTATTTACATGTGGTGGTCCATAGTTTCCCCTTACTCCCAGCTAGCATGGCTGTTGAAAGGCATCACACCTGAAGGGCACCAAGCCAGAAAAGGCTACAGTCTTTCAATTGCTTCTCTTCCTTAGTTAGCGTTCAAATCCATTTCATCAACAAATGGTGCTGTTTAGCTAGTTAAGCCACTGAGGCCATCCCCAGCCAATTAGAATGTATTTATTTATTTGACTCAAACCACACCATTATATATCAAGAGCGGAATGCTGAATTTTGATAGAACAGTCATTTTTTATACAAGTCATTCTGGCATACCAATTAAAATGATAATTTGAGCAAGCAACTAAATCTTTATTTACATAGAGGAGAGCTGTATCCATCATTCTTTTCGTATAATTGAGATTCTAAAGTACTTATGTTAATGCTATAGCTCAACGGCTTCATACTCAGTTGAAAGGAAAATTGCGGCTGCACACCCCCCTCTGCATCTCAATCTGAGTAGTGACGTTCAATATTTCTGACTTGGAGTGATTTGTTTGGAGGGCAGAGATTGCACCATATTGATTAAGTCCAAGCACAACTGCTGGTAATGATCTTCTAGGATGCAATAAATAGAAAGCTATATCATCAGCATAAAGTCCAATTTTCTGATGAGATTACTATCTGGTTGTCAGCTATAACTGCAACTGCCCCCCACCCCGCCCCAGGAACTCTTCTGTTGTTAAAGAGAAGAAAATCAAGGGCAGAGAGAGATTCGTGTCTAGAAACAAATAGCCAGCTATTGATATTGGATTGCTTGAAGATTGGAAAATAGGTTTCAACTGTTTCACATAAACTTTAGCCAAACCGTAACAAAGGCACTATACTAGAAGGTAAGAAATCAAGATTTACCTCTGCTGAATACCTATGGTTTATTGTCATCTGCAGACAGCAACAAAAGATCTATGATGTTCTTTCACGGAACGCGTTGTAGTTAGTTCTCTTGATACAGCTGCCAATGTAAAAGAGGACCACCTGAGGTTTTTGTGCACATAATAATCCATGAACATATTTAAACAATTTCCAAGGATCAAAACAAATATGATTCTTTCTTGACTGACCGAAGCAAAAGACCTGTAGGGATTTTAGTTTATGAAATCTTAAAAGATGAGATGTCAGGCTCAAGAAACCAGGAGCCAGGATAATGTGTGAGTTTATTCCAATGCAAGCTGTGGTGGGTTGCTACCGGTTCGTCCCAGATCGGGCGTTAGCGGTGGCATCGGGAGGCTCCACCCAACTGCCCAGACGCCTCTGCGCATGTGCAGAACAGTGGTGGGTTGCCCCCGGTTCGGATCGGTTTGCAAGAACCGGTAGTAAAACCGGCGGGAGGCTCCGCCCACTGGCCCGGCTCCGCCCACTGGCCCGGATGTCATCATCGGCGATTTGCGCATGTGCAGAAGCAAGGCATGCGCACAAGTGAAGCAAGTGCGCACGCATGATCCCATTGCAAACTGGTAGTAGAGGTAAGTAGCGCTTAGAATATTTCTTAGATAGGAAAAGTTTTTAAAAATATTCACTACCTCTATTTACCAACCCAGTCATTCACTCCCTTCCTTCAATCTGGAAAAATGACTAGGAATATCTTTAGCTAATTTCACTAACTCAAGGTAGTAAGAAAACTAACTAAAGAAAATGTTTGTCTGTCTTTTGGTCTGGAGCAAAAAACTGCATAGTAGTTTAAGCCTGAAACAGAAGGGAGAATAGACATAATATTTATTACTCATTATAGTTATTGGAAATGTCTTCCTACTTTCCATGTAGCAAAGGGTCTCAAGGAGCATTAAAGTTCTATATTTTATGAGCAATTAAAATTAATTAGATGTACATCAATGATAATTAATGAACTGTCCAATGATATGACTTCACAAATGCATTGTCTTACATTGAAACACAAATAGAGCAAGGACAATATATGTGACTAAGGAGAACAATTACATGGAACACTTTACATCGGTTTTAGGCCCCCCAAAATGATACTGACTACCATTTTTACCAGTGGTGAAATCCAAATTTTTTTACTACCCGCTTGGTGGGAGTGGTGTGGCTTGGTGGGCGTGGCTTGGTGGGCATGGTAGGGGAAGGGTACTGCAAAATCTCCATTCCGACCCCACTTCAGGGGAAGGATACTGCAAAATCCCCATTCCCATCCTACTCTGGGGTGGGAATTTGCCGGTTCTCCAAACTACTCAAAATTTCCACTACTGGTTCTCCAGAACCTGTCAGAACCTGCTGGATTTCACCTCTGATTTTAACTCTCCAACTCCTCGGAAATATTTTCCAACTTACTGATCTATAATTGTCCTAATTGGAACTGACCTCAAAATTCTTGAGAATATTATCTGAGTCACCAGTGTCTCCTGCTACTAACCAATGGGAGAATATAAAAATGATGCCCAACAGTTCCTCCTCCCCTCTTCACTGTGTTCACTTGAAAAGTTTTCCAAAAGATTTCTAGATTTAGAAGGGAATTCCAATTTCAACCTGGTATACTAAACCTGGTACACTGATTCAAAGACGATCAAATAGAGATGGAAAGAGTGTATTGAAATTTTGTATAGTAGGGATGTCAATATCTAAGATATCTTAGAATATACTCCCTATTTACAAGAACCTCCAGTATCAGAAGATTAAGTTTGAGCAACACTTCAATCATTACCACATTGTAAGGGTACAAAAATTTATGGAATGTTTACAGAAATTTGGCAAGCAACAGAAGAAGCAGCAATAAAGGTTCTAATCAAATTATGCTTGCAAATCTGGAGAACAACACAGTGGCCAACAGATTGGAAGAAGTCAACCTATATATCAATACCAAAGAAACAAAGTTACAATTCTGCAAACTGTACAAAAATATTTAATTTCATATACTAGCAAAATAAAACTTGGCATTATTCCATACAGATAACAGCTTTACAGGGAAAGAGAAATGCCAGATACTCAAGACTGAGGAACACAAGATCTTATTGTTGAAGTATGCTGGATAGCAGAGAAAGCCAAAGATGTCAAAAGGAATTCTGTATGTGCATCAACTGACTGACGCTACACTGAAAGGCCTTTTAACTGTGTTAACCATGTCAAGCTAAGTAAATGGGAATCATAGAACATTTCATTGTCTATAGACAGAACAGCAAACCATAGTCCAGACTGGACACAGTGAAACAAAATGGTTCCACATTGGCAAGGAAATGAGGCAGATTTATATTCCCTTTTTTAATTTATTCAACTATATACTAAATATATATTGAAGGAGGCTGAAATGGAAGAAGATGCACATAATTTTAAAATCAGCAAAAGAAACATCAATAAACTATGCTATGCTGATGTTGCTACTTTGATGCTGAAAATGCAAATATCTACAAGTTCTAGTAATGAATGTCAAGAAGCACAGTGGGAAGAAAAATGGAAATAAAATTGAATAGAAAGAAGACCAAACAGGACAACAGGTACAGCAACAAACATTAGAATTGAATTAAAGACATCGAAGTGGTAGATAGCTTCTGCCTTTTAGGATCAACATCAATGGAGCCAGCAGTCAAGAAATATATTAGATATTAGCTCATGGCAGAATAGCATGTGAAAAAGCTGTGAAAAAAATATTCAGATTTTGTGATGGGTCAGCACTTTCAAAGAATAGAATAATGCACACAACAGGCTTTCTTGTTGCACTGGAATGCATTTCAATGGATATGAAAGTTGGATTTTGAAAAAGCACCTTTGGGACAACCATAGCCTGGATGACTGAGAATCTCCATAGACAAAAAGCAGGTTAAGAAATATATAGACACTTCTGCATATAAGTGTTGGAGAGAATACCAAGAATTACCGAGAAGAAGGAAAAATGAGAATAGAACAAATGAGAATTCTCCTCAGACTCAAGCTATCATGTTTTAGGGATTTTTACATTATGTAAAAATCCACCTTCTTTGAGAAACCACAATGCTGGAGAAAGTGGAAGAAAAGAGAAAGATGACCAGCAGCAAGGCAGATGGACTCGGTTATAACAGCAACAGACCCCCAAAAGGCGAGGTTGAGGACAGATATTTTTGGAGGAAAATCTATGTAGTCACTAAGAGTCAACAGTGACTTGATGGCACTTATTCAATCAATTAGTCAAAAATCATTGAAATCGCTAAGAGAAAACCCACAATGGCACTAATCTGTCACTTACTATTTAAAAGAACCATGAAATGGTACCATGGTTGACCCTCTTTGTGACAGTACAAAAAGCTCAGGAGGCAAGATTTCCCACCAAAGGAAAGTCATTCCATTCCCAGGCTCTATGGACTTCTAGTATTTAAAGTAGAAAACATATAGTAGTTCTGGATGTGCCTTGAGAGAGCTGGACTAGATCAGCTCAACTAAAAACTAAAAATGATGTTGTAGGTTTATTGGGGTGTAGAATTGTCCTCTATATATAGGTTTGGGGTGGGGTGTATATTTAATTTCAGAGGTTGTTTTATAATGTTTCATATCTCATTTACACTTTTTTCCGAAGACCCAATTATTTGTAAATTTCCATCATCCTTTATTTTTCATTATCCTTCTATAGCCCTTCCCTAGGCTACCCTCCTCCTCTCTGCCCACATATCTCCTATTATTTCTGCTCAAATGGTGGCTGTTCCATACCAGTTCTTCTTCTGCTTCTCCACCTAGCAGTTGCCATCCAGTCACCTCGCTTTTTCCTCAACTGGGCATGAAGGCAAATATTCAAGATGACCCTGATTAGAAGTTAGAATAGAGGTAGAAATAAGAAATAGGGGGAATATTAGCAGATATAATTCAATTCAATTCAAATTCCATTCAATTCAAATCTTTATTGTTAGTGCATAACATATGTGCAATGAGATTGGTTGAGCTCCCTCAATGCACCCCCCCTAACACAATACAACTCTCGGTGAAGACAGAAAATTCCTAACCCAATAATTTTTTTTTTATTGCAAAAGTTTTACAATTACATTTTCACCCCCTTTTTTCCCCCCCCACTACCCCCCCCCCAGACTTCCCAACCTCCCCAGCCCACCCTAACCCTCCCCTCCCCCCAGACTTCCTAGTATGCTCATGTCAGATAAAAGGAAAAAACCCTCCTTTGTATATAAAACTTGAACCCCTCCCTCCCCCATTACATTAACCTATTTCTATCTTGGTATAACATTTTCAGATAAATTTTCATCCTGATTAGCTTAAAAATATTTCTATCATAATATAACATTTTCTAACAAATTTTCATCCTCAACCTTAAAATATTTCTATCTTAATATAACATTTTCTAGCAAGTTTTTATCCTCAACCCTAAAATGTTTCTATCTTGATATAACATTTTTATATAAAGGCTATTTGATACTTCCTAGTTTGATATTTGTGCTGAACATAATTTATCCACTTCTTCCATTCCCATTCATAGGTCTCTTGAGAACAGTCTTTTAGATATGCTGAAATCTTCGCCATCTCTGCAAAACTGGCCATCTTCAAAGTCCATTCCTCAATCGTAGGCAGCGCTTCATTTTTCCAGTATTTACCTATCAACAATCTTGCTGCAGTTATCATGTACAATATCAATTTTGTTTCCCCCAATGTAAAACCCTTAACTATACCCAATAAAAACAGTTGTGGAGAAAATTGAATTTTTTTCTTCAAAACATTCTGCATGACCCACCAAATTTTTATCCAAAAAGCCTTAACTTTCTTACAGGTCCACCAAACATGATAATATGTAGCGTCTAAGCAATCACATCTCCAACATTTAGGCTGGACATTAGGGTACATACACGACAATTTTTTAGGATCTAAATGCCATCTATAAAACATTTTATAGAAATTTTCCCGCAGATTCTGCGACTGTGTAAATTTAACCTTCTGAACCCAAATTTTTTCCCATGTTTCCAACATCACTGGTTCCTCAAAATTTTGTGCCCACTTAACCATGCAGTCTTTAACTAGTTCAGTTTCTGAATCCCTTTCTAACAAGACATTATAAAGTCTTTTAATATGCATTGGGCCTTTCTCTTTTATATGTCTAACTAATTCTTCCTCATACATCATAATACCAGTTTTTTGGTCCTCTTTCCATCTCAATTGCAGTTGATTATATTGTAACCAAGTTAAATTAATCCCTTCAGCCAACAATGTCTGTAATGTCTTCAGCTGCCATCTGCCCGCATCTGTAAAAAGAACCTCTTTATATAAAAACCCCCCGAGTGACATTATATTTGTATTCCACAAGGTATGACCAAGATCCAGCCATAGCGGTATTTTATAATTCCAGTTGTTTCGGTGCTTCTTCCAAACTCTCAGCAAAGAATCTCTAAGTATATGGCTTTTAAATACTTTATCCACTTTGCTGTCATAAAATAAGTAAGCGTGCCATCCAAATTCCAGATCAAAACTTTCTGCATTCAATATTCCAGTCTTTTTTCCTCCAAGCCAATCACTTACTAAAGTCAAAACTGTTGCATCATAATATAATTGTAGGTTTGGAAGTTTGAGACCTCCCCTTTCTGGAATGTCTTGCATAATTTTCATTTTTACTCTTGGTTTTTTCTCGTTCCAGACAAATTTGTTGACACCAGTTTGCCATACTTTTAGTTGTTTATCATTTTTGAGCACCGGAATCATTTGAAACAAAAAAAGAAATCTTGGCAAAATGTTCATCTTAACTGCTGCTATTCTTCCAAGTAAAGACAGCTGCAGTTTTTTCCAAGTCTCCATATCTTTTTGCACCTCTCGCCACAACACCTCATAGTTATTTTGAAACAATTTCATATTTGATTCTGCAACCTGAACTCCTAGATATTTTACCTTTGGTACAATCTCAAAACCTGCCCTCCTTTCTAACTCCAGTTTACGATCTTGTGTCATATTTTTAACTACCATCTTAGTTTTTCTCTGATTCAATCTGAAACCTGAAACTTTACCAAAGTCTTGTATAATGTCCTTCATCTGGATTATCGATTCCATTGGTTGTGTTAGGGTAACAACCAGATCGTCTGCAAATGCCTTTATTCTGTAATCCTCTTGCCTTATCATTATGCCTTTCAAAGTGTTAGAATCCCTTATTGTATTTAACAAGACTTCTAGTGTTAAAATGAACAACAATGGGGACAGTGGACATCCCTGTCTTGTTCCTTTTTCAATTTTAAACTCTGTTGTCAAACTTCCATTGATAATGATCTGTGCCTTTTGCTCTTGATAAATTGCTGAGACCGCCTGTATATATTGGTCCCCAAAGTCCATCTTTTTTAAGGTCTTTAATAGAAAATTCCAATCCACTCTATCAAAGGCCTTCTCTGCATCCAGAAAGACCAGCACTGCAGAGATCTGTTTATTCTTCTCAAGATATTCCAATAAGTCTATTACTTGCCTTACATTGTCCTTCATGTGCCTACCCTCAATAAATCCCGCTTGGTCATCATGAATCACCTTTTGAATTACTGGCATCAGTCTGTTGGCTAATACTTTTGCGTAAATTTTATAATCCGTATTCAAAAGAGATATTGGTCTGTAATTCTCCGGTTTTTTGGGACCTGCTTGCTCTTTTGGTATCAAAGAAATATAAGCTGTAGTCCACGATGGAAGTACTTTTCCCCCTTGTTGTATGTTGCAAAATAAGTCTCTGAGTTGTTCCACCATTTCTGCCTGTAAAGTTTTATAATACACTGCTGTCAGACCATCCGTTCCAGGAGCTTTGGCTGTTTTTAATTGTTTTATTGCTGCTATTATCTCCTCCTCTGTTATGGGATAATCCATTCTTTCCTTTTGTTGCTCAGTGATTTTTGTAACTCTTTTATTGTCCAAATATTTTTCTATAAGTCCATTCTGCACCTCCTCTCTGGCATATAGTTTAGTGTAATATTGAAGAAAAGCTTCTTTTATTAAATTCTGTTGAAAAACTTCTTTCCCCCCAATATCAACACTATCAATAGTCCGTGTGCTTTGTTTCTTCCTTAATGTGTAGGCCAACCACCTGCCTGGTTTATTAGCGTTGCAGAATGTATTATGCTTCGCATATTGTAAGTTTGTTGCAACTTGTTCCGCTATAAGCATTTGAAATTGGTCTTTCAGAAGTTTTATAACACTAAGTATTCTTTCATCTGTTGGATTTTTAATAAGTAACTGTTCTTTGTCCTTTATTTCTGCTTCCAATTCAAGTCTTTTCTTTTGTCGAATCAGCTTATGTTTAGAGTTCATATATATAAGCACCCCTCTCATATAAGCTTTGCTTGCGTCCCACACAATTTCCATTGGGGTGCCTTTATTCAAGTTCATTTCAAAAAACTCTTTCAGATGCTTTTTAAGTTCTATTATATTTTTCTCATATCTGAACAAGTTTTCATTTAATCTCCAAGAGCGTCTCTCATTCTTACATGTCTCGATTTCTATCCAGACTGGGCTATGATCAGTCAAAGTTCTTGGCAGAATCTTTGTTCTTTTTGTCCTAACAAGTAAATCATCAGACAACAAAATAAAATCAATCCTGGAAAAGGATCTATGTCTGTCAGAGAAGAAAGTATAGTCCAGTTCTTTTGGGTTATATATTCTCCAAATATCTTTTAATTCCAGGTCTTCTTTCATATCAAAAAAAGTCTGTGGTAATCTAATTCTTGATTTTGCCAAAGTCTTTTTATCTAATTTAGAGTCAATTACTCCATTCCAGTCTCCCATAATTAAAATAGATCTATAATCCCATTGAAGTATTTTAGTATGCAGCATTTTATAAAAATAGTCCTGTTGTTGATTAGGAGCATAAATTCCTATCAAAAGAATTTGATTATTAGCAGAAAGTAATTCAATTGCTACAAACCTACCATCTTGATCAGCTTCTATAAGTTTGGCTGTTAATTTTTTGTTTACATAAATAACCACACCATTCTTTTTTTGGTTAGTTGAAGATATAAAATGTGTTCCTAATTTGGAATTTTTCAAATAGTTTTGATCTTGAGCTGTAATATGCGTTTCTTGTAAACAAATTATATCATTATTATATTGTTTTAAATATGCAAATACTTTCTTCCTTTTTTGTGTTACGTTCAACCCATTCACATTCCAAGATAAACATTTAATCATCATTATTCTCCTTCTGGAGCAAAGCGCAGAACCTTAGGATTTCATCTGAGATCCTCTGTCCTGCATTCCCCACAGCCCCAGCCTTGTCTTGTCTCTCCTGCTGTAACTTTTCTTTAAGTTCCTTGGCTTTAGCTCGAGTTATGCGCTGATCCTTAACTTCAGCCGCCCAAGCCAGCTCCAAGATTGGAGAAGGTTCCAGCAAAGGCTCATCCAGAAAACCTCCTTCAGCACCCTTCAACTCTGCTAATTCCTGCTTAGATTGTTGTTGCCATTCTTGAGGTTGCTTCTTGTCACTCTCTTTAATCTCCAAAACTGTAGATGTGCGTGGGGATGGAGTTCTTTCTTTAAAGATGTCATTATAAAATTGTTCCGCCTTCTCCACAGTATTCAGACGGTGTTTCTCTCCCTTATATCTCAAAATTATGCCAGTTGGGGCGTCCCAACGAAATGGAATTTGATTACTCTGCAATTCTTTAACAAGAAGACCATACTCTTTTCTAGATTTCAACATCTTAGGTGGGAGCTCCTTGTAGACTGTAATCTTGGATCCGCTCACTTGCACAGAAGTGAGAAAAGATTTTTGCAAAATGTCATTTCTTATTGCTCTGTCTGTAAAATATATGACCACATCTCTAGGCAGTTGTCTTTGTCTGGCCACCCACGAGTTAACTCTATAGATTTTATCTATTTTGCAAAAAACCATCTCAGGTTCAACTTTTAAAATCACAGCTAGGGCTTCGGCACAGATCTGTCTCAAATCTTGTCTCTCCTCTTCTCTAATTCCTCGAAGCCGTATAGCAAATTCCATTGCACGAAATTGCATCATAACAATATCATTCTCAACTCTCTGCATCTTGTCATCAACATCAAGAAATTTATGATCATTATTTTTCATCTTAGCATTAACTTCTAATTTAAATTCATCCACTTTTGTCTCAACTTTCATAATAAATCCTGCCAGACCAGACGCCACATCCGTTATTTTTTTGGTCACCATCTTTTGGCTCTGCTGCATTTCCTGCATAATTTCCTGTTGTGACTTTTGAATTTTTTCATCTATTTTATTTATTTTATCATCCATGTCTTGAAATTTCTCATCCAAAATATTTGAGATGAATTCTTTCAATTCTCCCATATCCAAATCTTTTTTTTGGGCTTGTGACTGCGTATCCTGCTTACGTGGGGGGGATCCCCCCCTGTTTTGCCTTCCTGCTTTTTTGAAGCCATCCTGCCGCGTAAGCTAGCTTTCTTAATCCGCCTCTTCTGCCACCTCCACAGTACCTTCTAAGAAAGTCCCCCAGAATTACTCAAGGCAAAGCTATAATGCAGCAAAGACAAGTAAAAGGGAGAGATTTTCCTCTTATTTCTGTTACAGCCGGAGCAACTCTGTAACAACTTTTTAACTTTGTAGCAAGACAAGATAACTTCACCAATCCACACCCACTAATTCATTTGCTGAGCGCCATATTTTTTCAATCACTTTCACTCATTCCGAGACTTTCACTTCAGTAAAAAAGTTCAGCAAAGGACTAATACTTGCAGTTCAAAATTTCAGGGTTCAGGTGGATTGCGGATGTTTATTTGAGTTATTTCCTCGCTCTTTAAAGGTTTCCTGAGGTCGGCTTGTTCTGCAAAAGCAGAAGACGTCCCATGCCGCCCGGAGTCTCAGCAGGTTGTAAGGGAGCCGCGCCTGCTTCCTCCCCAGAAACAGTTCCCTGGGGGGGTTGCGGGGGCTCTACCTGTGCCCTGCTGCCTCTTCTTCTTTAATCCTGAGGATTTTGAAGATTTCAAGCCGCTTCGCAATCAGGAAGCGGCTCTACAAGCAGCGGGGGTGGCGGTGCTAAAAGAAAGCACCGTCGCCGCCGAAGACGAGGAAACCCCCAATAATTTTTTATATAATAGAATATAATAAATAGTTAGATGGAAAGATTAGAGGTTGAAAGATGGTATTACTATGTATGCTTAACAATATAATTGGCATTAAAATGGAACATTGAAATATTGAATAACTACTTTAAAAAACAATCATGTATATCAATACCAGGATTACATAAACTTGATTAATGCAACAACTATTATTATTACTATTATTGCTATTTGTATCAAAATGAATTATACCCAGAGGCCACACTGTTCATGTATTGGTATTGATGTATATTTTTAAAAATCCAATAAAACTTTTTAAAAAAATGATTCTATTCTCACCCCTCTCAATACTACATATGAGATGTTAGTTAAGAGTAATAACTATTTTTGTTCCTGCCATCAGATTTCTAATCCTCGATCTGACTCTTGGGGGTAACATCCTGAGAGCTGAACCTTTCAGTAGGTGAGATGTTGTTCTAATGGGCTTCTTTTGCTCATTTGCAGTATCACAACTGTCTATCTTTACCCAGGATAGGCAGATTCTGCAAATGGTAACTGAAGTAGAACTGGAGTGGGAGAAATCTCTCAGGCCTCTTATTGTTATTTCCACCTTTCTTGTTTTTGTCAGACCATACTAGATTATTTAGTACAAGTTGAAGTTCTATAACTGGATGCTTCCTTGCCTCCCTGCCTGCCTGCTCTCCTCTTTCTCTGCTTGTAGTATTTTGGTAAGAGGACTTGTAAAGCCCAGTGGGGGTCCTTGCACCAGGGGTGAAATCCAGCAGGTTCTGACAGGTTTTGGAGATCTGGTAGCAGAAATTTTGAGCAGTTCGGAGAACCGGTAGCGGAAATTTGAGTAGTTTGGAGAACTGGCAAATACCACCTCTGGCTGGCCCCAGAGTAGGGTGGGGATGGAGATTTTGCAATATCCTTCCCCTGCCACACCCACCATGTCCACCAAGCCACACCCACAGAACCGGTAGTAAAAAAGAATGGATTTCACCACTGCCTTGCACCCACAGTCCTCCTGAAAAGAAAGACACCTGCATCAGCAAATGCTAAGAAAAGATCGCCGATTTTCTTCTTCCTCTCAAAACACAGAAGTCTTTTGCACATTTTTTATTTCATTTGTCTGCTCCGGGTACCGCTGTGATTACCTAGTGATGCAGCCTGGCTGGAAAAGAGGGCAATAGCCATTTTGGTCTTCTGCTGATGCTGACCTGGCTAGAAGACTTTGATAGTCTCTCCACTTACAGGTCATTGCAGCATGATTTGACCATCTCCTTTGGTTCCATTATCTCATTCCCTGCTCATAACCAAAACAGTCTAAAGTCAGCTTGTCAGCAATGCAGGTGAGAAGAATCACCAGGTGAACTTGAGATGCAGGAAGGAGATATTTGATGCTTGAAATACAGCCCAATATCTCTGTCCCCAACCAAAATAGGCAATGTTTTAAAAAGCATTGCACCATCCAGACTTCAGTTCCTTCCTTCGTTTTCCTCTTCTCATAGTTATGCCTGAAGCAAGTTATCTTCTGGCTGAATGATAGACTGGTCTCAAACATTTCTGATGGTTTCCAGAAATGTTCCTATATTGCTGACTATTTTCCAGGGGAAAAGGGTTTTGCAGCCCACCCTCTCATCCACTGATTTATTTATTGTTTAAGCACATTAAAAGACTACTTTCCCACTCCTGCTGGCTGCCTGTAACTTGCTGAGCTCTTATCTGCTTGCTTTCTAACAGGAAAGTCACTGAAGAGTCAGTATTTTGGACTCTGAAAGCATCACAAAGCAAATCTCAACAGAAGTGCACTTATTTCAGAGAAAGATAGGAAAACTTGACACCAGAAAGCCTTTTTTTTTTTTTTTAGTAAAATAAATTTCCCAATTGAAACAACAATGTTATTTTCTGCATGGGCATAACACACTGCCAGTTTTCTGGCAACAAGAATATTTACTGTATCTGATTTCCAGTTTATTCTACTATTTCCTTCTGGGCCTCATTCAGTGGATGCTTAAGGCCCAGCCCTGATAATAGAGAAAACTTTCCAAACTTTTCTGCAGCTTCGAAGAATTCAGCAATACATCTGCATGCCTTAGCTTTCACTTTGTGGAAGATTTGTCTGTAATATATTGTGACTTTAAATTGGACATGGGACTTTTAACAAATCACTTTATTCATTGGTTTCTGTGGGGCAAAGTTGAGGCTAGACAATCGTCAGCAAAAGCTTTGTTAAATATCATCTGACAGGGTGACTGGCTGTCTGTTATTTTAATTTAGTAGAAGTCACAAATCTAATCTTGTGGTTGCCTTTTCCTGTATTTTTGGAATACTTCATCAAAGCCTGATGAAGATCAGACTTTGTTTCAAAGCTATGCTTAAGGGCCAGCTCCACCATTAGGCTGAGTGAAGCAACCAGCTCAGGCAGTCGATCTTGAGGGCCTATTATGAACTATTACATTGTTAGTACTGCTATCTTTTTGCTGCCAGAAGAGGTTGTTGGGAGATTATTCTCCTCCAGTGGCAGAATTATCTGGGTGAAAATAGACACATTCCACACACACACCCCAATCACCTGGACCAAGATCTCCTCAGAGCAGTGAAACAATGCTGAGGGTGCAGGAAACTCAGCATTTCTGGCTTTCCATAAATCTCACAACATTATTGAGAGCCCAAGAGGTAGTCATTTTGCTGAAAGTAACCAGGTCTGCAACCAAGCTAGATTTGGATGGGAGGCCAGTTGCTTGGTCCCCTGCCCCCAACCATCATGCTGATCTCTGTGGCAGAAGAAAAACAGAATATAAATATATACACAGAAGCGAAAGTAATTATAGCCACAGTAGTATTTTGGCCTTGTTCTCATTTTTTACCAAATAAACAGATTTGATGGATAGCAGAAGATTTCAGCTCATGTTTTTGCACAAAGGCCTCATTTGGCAGCTTTTTGTTGAATGAAAGCAGTGATAGAGAACACCAGACTCAATTAAATTTATAGCGCAAGGATTCTTCAATAATATAGCACAAGAAGACCACCGAGTCTTCATGAAATAATTGGCAGACACAGCTTGCATTCTTCAAGTGTAAATTGAGCAACTGCTGGAACACTTTCACTTTGATGAGTGTCCAAATGAGTAAAGAGAGCTTATTGAATCTATCCATTGCATTTCATATGTACCTTGCTGTCTCAGATTAAAATATCCTGATTATTCTTACAAATTGCTGGTTTGAGCATGCCCATCTATTCTATCTGGCAAGGGGCAATCTCAGATCTCTCATTTTCCATCTTAATAGCCAGATCTCAGGCTTGAAATCAAGTTTGAGAAATGTGCCCAAACTCACTGTAAAGGAAAAAGAACCCTTTTAAGGGACTATATTGTGTTACTTTTGGGGAATACAAGAGAGTCCCCCAGGGCAGCCTGCTCTCTCACAGCTTTGATGTTATCAGGAGATTTCAGGCCTCTTAGATTTGTACTGCATATAAGATAACACATTTGAATGACTTCCATTGAGGATTCGTTGTAATGTCCTTGAAAGAGCAGGGATGGCCTAGCGGCAGAAACTGGCAATCAGACAGTGAATTCTGGCCTGCAATGTCTCTCTGGAAAAAGGAGAAATTGTGAGATCACCCATATGTACTCTAGACACTTGCTCCTTGTGAATAAACTGCAGGAACTGAAACTTTTGTGGTCAATTTGTGAGTTGAGCATTTGGAAGTCAAGGAATTTCTTTTTTTAAAAAAAAAATTATTGAGTATTTTACATTTTAAAACAAAACACACAATAGCAAAAACAACAAAAAACCCCAAACACACACACACACAACAGACGTTAAAATACAATACTGACAACAGATATATACTGTTATGTATTGATACTTTTAAGCGGGAGTTTCAAACCTACCTTCGTTTCTGATTGGCTGACAGTCCCTCCTGGATTGTATATAAGGAGGGCTGCAGCCTCTGAGTTTTCGCTGAAGTCTCACTGTATATTAAAGAGCTGTTGTCACTTGCTTGCTTGTGCCTCTCGTTATTCCCGAACCACTTCATTGGCGACGAAGGTGGGATAGAGGCTACAAGAAGCCAACCAGTGAGACCACGAGCTTCAGCTAGGCGACGAGGCGAACCACAGGAGGCATACCAAACATGTCTGCCTACGTTCCGCCCAAGCCTTTTGATCCGACCCGCGAAAAATGGGTCTCGTACCTAACGAGGTTTGAATGCTCGCTTGAAGCCAGCGACATGCAGGGCCTCTCTGCTAATCGAAAGAGAGCCCTCTTCCTAAGCCACTGCGGACCGGACGTGTTCGAGATGGCCGAGTCACTGTGTGAGCCAACGCCGGTTCAAACCGTCTCCTGGGACACCCTGATGGCAACTCTCCAGGCTCACTACGCTCCCGTCCCCTCCAAGTTCGTGCAACGATACCAACTCAGACAGCGCGTTCAACGCGAGGGAGAACCGGTCAGCGCATACATGGCTAGCCTGAGAAAAGCCGCAACCCATTGCGACTATAGAGACTTGGACGATGCGTTGCTTGAGCAACTTATCTGTGGTGGACATTAGGCTGCAACGGCGCCTGCTCGCCAAGCCTGATTTGACGCTTGCTGGAGCCCTAGACGAAGCCAGGGCTCATGAAGCCTCCACAAAAGCCGCTGAAACGCTGCAGTGTCCGCTGACCAGCAAAGACAGCCCCAAGTCTGCCCCGGTGCACAGAGAAGACGCTGGATCCAGCTCGGAGTCCGAGTCGGATGAGGACGTCTTCCGAACGGAGCACCAGAGAAAAGACACTGGCAGCCCCCGGCGAAGCTGTCCCAGCTGTGGCGGGCACCATGATAGACTGTCCTGCAAATACAGAGAGGCTATTTGCAGGCGCTGCGAGAAAAAAGGGCACTTGGCGCGAGTCTGTAGAGCCATTCTGCCCAGAAAACATCAACCACGTGAGCGCCGCAGCCAACCGGAATCAGCGCGCCAGAAGCAGCCAACGAGAGAAGGCGGCGCAAAAAAACGGCACGAATTTGAACCGCGAGATGGCCGCAGCATACATATCGACCAGGCCAGCACGGCGATCGAGGACAAAGTCAGCACGGTGGTCGAGATCAACGGAAAGCCGTGCTCGATGGAGATCGACACCGGATCAGCTCTCTCCATAATGTCGTGGGCGACCCTAAAGACCCTCCTGCCGTCGTTCCGGAAGGACCAGCTCTCCAAGCAGAGACTGCGCATCCTAGACTACCAGGGGAACCGAGTCCCCCTCGAAGGCGTGGGCACGTTCTGAGTCACCTACGGAGACTACGAAAGAGACCTGCCGCTGACCATCATCACAAAGCAGCTCCCTAGCCTTCTGGGCATGGGGTGGTTCCGAGCCCTTGGCATGGGTTTCACCGGCGTCCACCTGATGTCCAAATCAACTTTGAAAGACAGTCTCCTGTCCGAGTTCCAGGACGTCTTCGGGGACACGTTGGGCAAGTATGTGGGGACCCCTATTTCACTAAACTTAGACCCCAACGTAGCCCAAGTAAGACTTAAGGCCAGACGAGTGCCGTTCGCATTGAAACCGAAGATCGATGCAGAACTGGACAAATTGATTAAGCAAGGGGTGTTGGTTCCCGTTGACCATGCCAAGTGGGAGACCCCTATAGTGACCCCAGTAAAGTCCGACGGCTCAATAAGAATTTGTGCCGACTACAAGTGCACGATCAACAAGGCTTTGCAGCCGAGCGCCTATCCGGTGCCGATCGTGCACCATCTACTACACTCCCTGGGGCCCAGGAAAATTTTTGCCAAATTAGACCTGGCCCAAGCCTACCAGCAGTTACCAGTTGACGACACCATGGCAGAGGCGCAAACAATTGTAACTCATAGGGGTGCATTTAAATGCACCAGGCTCCAGTTTGGGGTGAGCGTCGCACCCGGCTTATTTCAAAGCACCATGGAGCGCCTTTCGCAAGGACTCCCAGGAGTGGTGCCCTATTTCGATGATGTTCTAGTCAGTGCCCAGGACGAACGTCAGCTAGGGGACAGAGTAAGGAACGTCCTGTCCAGGTTCAGAGAAGCGGGACTGAAACTAAAAAAAAACAAGTGTATGATTGCTGTCCCCTCCGTTGAATTTCTGGGGTACAGGGTGGACGGCACAGGCATCCACCCTACCGAAAGCAAGGTGAGAGCTATTAAGAGCGCACCTGCCCCCAAATCCAAAGGGGAGCTCCAAGCCTTCCTTGGACTGCTCAATTTTTACTCCATGTTTCTGAAGGACAAAGCCACGGTTGCAGATCCCCTACACAAGCTTCTAGGGAAGAATGTACCATGGGTCTGGGGGAAACCACAGGCAGCCGGTTTTGAGGCAGTGAAGAGACTCCTGTCTGAGGACAGCTTCCTGATTCAGTACAATACAGAGCTGCCGCTTGTCTTAGTTTGTGACGCCTCCCCCGTAGGAGTTGGTGCCGTCCTAGGCCATAGACTGCCGAACGGCCTAGAGGCGCCCATTGCATTTTACTCTCGCACCCTGTCCAGCGCAGAGCGGAACTATAGTCAGTTGGACAGAGAGGCTCTGGCTGCGATTGCGGGGGTTAAAAAGTTCCACGAATACCTCTATGGCCGAAAGTTCGAACTTGTGACTGATCATAGACCCTTCCTAGGACTTTTGGCAGGCGATAGGCCAACCCCCGCTGCCCTTTCCCCTCGTTTGACCAGATGGGCCATTTTTCTGTCGGCCTACTCGTATCAGCTCGTCCATCGACCTGGCCGAACCCTGGGTCATGCGGATGCCCTTAGCCGCTGCCCCCTTCCCGACCTACTTGACAACCCAACGCCGGAAGCCTCCGTCCTTTTGTTGGACACGTTGACTTTGGGCCCTATCTCCTCTTGCGAGGTGGCGAAAGCCTCGGCTAGAGACCCAATCATCCGAACTGTTATGGGTTGGGTACTGAAGGGGTGGCCGGTCAAGGTGGACGGAGGGGAGTACCAAGGTTATGCCAACAAACGAAATGAACTGTTTATGCAAGGGGGTTGCTTGCTGTGGGGTGACAGGGTGGTAATTCCAACGAAGCTACGGAATAGAGTTTTAGAGTTGCTGCACGAAGGGCACCCGGGCATTGTTAGGATGAAATGTTTAGCCCGCAGTTATGTCTGGTGGCCCAACATGGACCAAGTCATTTCCGAGTGGGTGGGGAAGTGCAGACCCTGCCAGGAGTCTCGTCCTGATCCCCCAGTAGCGCCCATCCGAGAGTGGGAGAAACCAAAAGGCCCATGGGGGAGGATCCACATTGATTTTGCCGGCCCGTTCCATGGCCAAACGTTTTTAATAGTTGTTGATGCCTACTCAAAGTGGCTCGAAATCATCTTAATGCCATCAACAACGGCCGAGGCAGTTATCAGGGTCCTAAGGAAGTTGTTTGCCACCCATGGCCTGCCGGATACCCTGGTATCTGATAACGGCCCTCAATTTACGGCAAATCTTTTTGAAGGCTACTTGGCCGGACTGGGCATCCGCCATGCCCTATCAGCTCCGTTTCACCCGGCTTCGAACGGATTGGCTGAACGCTTTGTTAGGACAGCCAAAGAAGCACTGTCCAGATTAGACAACGGGGACTGGCAGGCCAGGATAGACCAATTCCTAGCAGTCCAGCATGCCACACCATGCACAGCAACAGGGAGAAGCCCAGCAGAGCTCCTCATGGGGAGGAAGCTCTGGTGCGTGTTAGACAGGCTTCACCCTAACTACTCGCACGAAAACTTCAAGGGAGAAACCTGTGGCTTAAGACAGTTTCAGGTTGGGTCCCCGGTGTTCGCTCGCAATTATGCCAGTGGACCTCTATGGGTTGCAGGAACCATAGTGGGTATAACAGGCCCAAAATCGTATACAGTAGACGTAGGGGTGGACAGACTCTGGAAGCGCCACATAGACCAACTTAGAAAAAGGGTGGTCAGCGAGGCGAACATCAATTTAGACATCTCCGAACCTAACTATAACAACTTTCCTAAAACAGCTAACTCAAGCCCGGGTTCGCGAGAATACTTAGCTGACAAGCCCTGGTTCCAGCGCTGCCCCAGCGAGTCGTCACTCCCAGCCGGGGATAACCACGCCCCGGACAAAATCCAGGAGGTTCCATTGGCGGAGCCGGGAGAGACGGAGAGTCCCTCCGACCAGCTCGACGCCCCACCAGACACTGAACTGCGCAGGTCAACTAGGGCGAGAACTCGTCCTAGGCACCTGCGAGATTTTGTGTGTACATATGTTAATTTCTGAATACTAGTGCTTTCTGGGAAGGGAGGGGTGTTATGTATTGATACTTTTAAGCGGGAGTTTCAAACCTACCTTCGTTTCTGATTGGCTGACAGTCCCTCCTGGATTGTATATAAGGAGGGCTGCAGCCTCTGAGTTTTCGCTGAAGTCTCACTGTATATTAAAGAGCTGTTGTCACTTGCTTGCTTGTGCCTCTCGTTATTCCCGAACCACTTCATATACAATTTTACAACTTTCTGCATCGACTTCTGTCTTTACTCTTAGCTTTTATCCTCCCGCTTCTTCTCTTTATTTTTAAATATTCATAATTAACTGTTTTGTTAACAGGGTCATTATTTACATTCATATCGACTATGTTAATATCAAATTTCACTTTATATTCTTATTTCTTAATTTGATTTCTGTTTTCCAACCATGTATAAAAGGAATTTCAACCAAGGTCAAAGGCTATATGGATTTAAAGTTTGCCAAACCTTGTTTCTTTTTTTTTTTTATAGAATTTTTTTTATTTTCAAGAACACAAACAAAACAAAACAAAACATAAAAGCATTATCATTCCATACAATTTTAGACAGTGCATCAGTCGGTGGCATTTTTGTGCTTCTCTTCTCTTCAATTTATCATTAAACATGCTAGCTTATTTCCAAAAGTTTCAACATCCATTTATATTATAATTATTTCCAATTCTTATTCTCTATCTATTGATAAAATAAATCCCATATCAAGTAATATTGTCTGTCTTCCTGCTCTCTTATTTCAAATGTCAGTTTACTCATTTCAGCACATTCCATTATTTTCTTTATAATTTCTTCATCATTAGGTAACTTTTCTCCTTTCCAATTATTAGCAAGAATTGCTAAACAAGCCAAACCTTGTTTCTTAATCATGTTGGTAAATCATGTATTAGGAACATCATTTGTACTGACAAGTTTATAGTATTCACCAGGTAAGTGTCATGCCTTTGGAGTTGGACTCATCCACAACACAAGATGCTTCAATCACTCATTTGCCCTTTGGCAATTTCTCTTGGGATCTTTGCACCCAAAAGTAATGTGTGATTCACAAGCAAGCATCAAGACACTGAACTAACTAGCAGAGTTTAAGGGAAGATTGCCAACAGCTAAGCATGCTAAGAAGGTAGAGGATTTAATGCTTCGGGAAACAGTTCTCACTTGCTAGAAGCAACATAAGCATCTGGCTTTGTGTACCATGACTCTTGTTTGGGATCCAGTTATTTACAACCCCAGCTTGTTCACTGACTAATGCCTTGTTTTTCCCTTGCTTTGTCATCATAAATCTTTGGCTGGATTTTGGACTCCTTGACCTGGAATCCACCTTTGTCCAACTAAATTTTCATCTGTAATTTCTGATTGATTTCAGAATGACAGACCACAAGAATAATATGGAAAAGATGCCACATTAGATATACAAATGGAATAGGCGCATATCTTAATAAGGGGGATATACAAATAAATAACAAACTAAAAAGGTGATTTTCCTATATTGGATTTACAAAGGAGACCTTTTAAAGTTTTGAAGGATTATGTGAAAAGGGGCAAAGAAAAAATGAAGAGAAATAAAATTCTAGAATACTATTTGAAAGGATTAAAGATCAAGATTGTTAAAAGAAAGGAATGTAAAGTTGTCTTATTTGACCAAGGTTACAATAGATATGCCAGTGGTGGGTTCCTCCCGGTTCGGTCCAGTTCGGCCGAGCCGGTAGCGGTGACGATATGACATCACCGAACCGGTTCTCCCCCCCGCCCTCCCACCCCTCCACCCCCCCACGTTATTCTTACCTTTTATTTGGTCCCACCCCCAATCTATTGCTGCCTCTTGAGTCCCAGCTGATGACTAGAGGGAAAAAAATTGTTTAAACTCTTGCCACGGGGCTTCAAAGGGCCATCCTACAGCTGATCAGTGTTAAAAGCAAACAAATGAGTCGGTTCGTAAGTGCGAGGACCTTTCAGAAATGACTCTGACCAGGACTTCCGGTTTGCTTCTTGCCGCCGCCAGACGATCCCTTGGGATCACCGCCCCATTGCCTGTAAAGAGCCGCCTTTACATCTGAAAGGCGGCTCGAAAAAACTCCATTTCCATATGGAAATGGAGAGAGAGCCGGCGGGGGCAGGTAGAGCTCTCTGCCTAGCCCCAAAAGTTTTTTTTTTAGATGAGGCTCCCTATTTCCCTCGCCGTCGCTCCGGGCTTTGGGAGACCTCTGGTTATGCAGAGCTAGGCGACAAGATCAAGCCTACAAAAATTAACAGAACAATTAAAAAGGATATGAGCTGGACCTGTGACCCTGAATCGCAAGCATTTCATTTATTTTATAACAATTATTGAAGAAGGAAAAGGAAAAGGAGAAAAAGAATTTTTAAAAATGGCGACTGCCGATGTTTGAGAAGGGGCTGAAAGGGAGAGTCCTTCCGTTTTCTATTAAGATACAAAATAGCGGAATAAATACTTCTGGCTACAATTGAAGATAAAGCTCTACTTTTGTGTTTTGTTCTTCCTGGAGATCTGATATTGATCTTGGTTGGAAAGAAGTTTTTTTTTTCTTTTTTGCCTCTCTTTTCTTTTTTTTAAAATAGTTTGTCTGTGTGGAAATATGGCATTAAAGCTTGCAAAGCCAGACAAACAAGCAGTGGGGGGGGGATTCCCCCATTAATAAATTACGTGAACAAGTTCTAAATCTCCAGTCTCAGAAAACTGATTTTAATATAATTGAATTTCTTTTGGAGGAGATTGTAAGAAGGGATGAGATTGTGAATCAGAACTTTGAAAAATTTAAGCAGGAAATTAAAGAATTAGTGCAATCAAAGTTTGATTTTTTGGACCGAAAGATTATAAAAATGGCTAATGGTTTTGCAGAATTTATGATCAAGTTGGATGCAAATACTAACTTATTAGAGTCTAAAATGGAAGAAATTGAGGACAATTTGGATAATAGAATACAAAAAATTGAAAATGATTTGACAAACACTCAAGACAATAGCTCAAAAGAAAAACCTAAAATGGAGGCTGATCAAAAGACTTGTAATGCAGAAAACATACAACAACGGATTGAAAGAGAAGTTTTAATGATGCAATATAATTTTACTGAATATGCGATTAGACTCAGAGGACTGCAGGAAAATGACAGAGATGATTTAAGGAAAATATCTTCTGAAATTCTGGCTGGGATCTTAAAGGTTCAACCTGAGGAAGTATTTTGTAGGATTGACAGAGTTTATAGAATAAATTCCTGGATTGCAAAGCAAAGGCAATTGCCTAGAGATGTGGTGATTTATTTTACAGATAAAGATATAAGAAATAATATTGTGCAAAATTCTTTCAATTCTACTTTGCAATTGTTTGGAAGAAAGATTTGGATTTACAAAGAGCTCCCGCCTAAGATGTTATTGGAAAGGAAGAAATTTGGTTTTCTGGTGACTGAGTTAAAAAAAAGAAATATTTTATTCAGGTGGGACGCTCCAGCTGGTATAATATTGAGATATCAAAGAGAAAGATACCAACTAAATACTGTTGAAAAAGCGGAAGAATTTTATCAAAAATTTTTGAAAATGAACTTAACATCTCTAGGCACAATACAGGATAAGCAGAAGGAATTGGAAATAAAGGGAAAACATCGAATTATAGCGGCTGCTGTGGACAAACTGCCTTTGGATTCTTTAGACACCTCAGCTGGATTATCTACAAATACGAGAGAAGTGGCATCGGACTCTAACGTGATGATTCATCAAGTCACAGACAAGTATGGAAACCAATTAGCTGATACACAATTGATAAAAAAGAAATATGAGACACGAAAGCAAAACCAACAAGATCAAGTTATAAAGCAGAATGAAAATCGATCAGTTGATATACAACTTATAGAAAGGAAACCAGGATGGAGATCAAACCCACAAAAAGAAAAGAAAAAAAGAAATAGGTCTCACAAAAATAGAAATTTCTAAATTAAGCAACAGTGAAGCCAGTTATTTTAAAAAAATGAATGAATATATGAAAAGATAGTGGAGGCGAAGTATTGGTTAATATTATCCTGAGGAGAGTGACAGACCTCTGCAATGCCGTAATTTTGGGATGTGAAAAGAGCCTTAATTTGTTGGATTTGAATTATCTATTTTGGATTTCTTTCTTTTATTGATAAATATATTATATTCATCTTGAGCTATAAGGCAAGAGAGCTACACTGGGGCACGCAGAAGATCTGGTTGTTACCCATTAGGATGATGGGAATTAATAATCCTGATGAAAGCCACAATTACAATTATATGGAATATAATCATAATGTCACTCGGGTGGTTGTTTTTTTCTTTTATATATATATGAGGATATTCATTACTGATGGGGGCAGATGATGACTGAGGATTTTGAACAAACTGTTGCACCAGGATGCTATGTTACCATAATATGGATGATGGACTCAACAATCCAGTGGAAAGACATCAAAGAAGATATTATATGGATTATAAATTTAAAGTCATTGACTTTCTTTTATATAATGGAATATATATATATATATATATATATATATATATATATATATATATATATATATATATATATATATATATATATATATCAGAGTGGGCAGTGGATTAAAGATATTAAGAATTGTTGTGCATGGCAATTTTGTAGGAAAGTGGGTGGAAATAGGTTAGTTTACTGATTGTTTAGTTTAAGAAAAGGGATGTTTAAGTGATATATTTAGGGGAGTGGAGCAAATGGATAGAGTTGAATAAATGTTAAATTAGTATTTATGGGGTAGGCTGCTTTGAAATGTTATATTAATATACACAAAAGATTAAATGTTAAAGTAGGATTTATTATATAGTTTTAAAGTGGAAGGTTGTTTTGAAATGTTGTATTAATATACAGATATAAGTATGGAGGAGGAGAAAAAGGGCAGAATATTGTTAAATTGGGAGTTACAATAATATTACAAGTTATAAATTAGAAGTTATACAATGTTATTTTGAAATGTATGGTAAAAGGGGGAAGTAACAATATTAATAATACTATTAGCAAGTAAGGGTCAGTACTTAGAGGAGGGAGTAAGGGGAAGGTAAAATATTATATAATCTGTTATGAATTAGGTCTTTGTTGTGAAGAACTCACAGGGGGGGATGGGTGGTGATGGGGGTTAGGGTGGAGGGGGGGGGGAGAAAAATGGGGGAAAAATTGTATTCAAAAACTTTTTCAATTAAAAAAAATGACTCTGACCAGTTAGCCACGCCCACCTAGTCACATGACCTCCAAGCCACACCCACAAAATAAGCCACACCCACAGAACCGGTAGTAAAAAAATTTAGAACCCACCCCTGGAGCAGAGGTCTCTGCAGGGCCACCTTGGGAAGTGTTTGAGCTTGGGCAGCACCATAAATCTTTGAGCCATTGGAGGCCAAACTAAAGAACTCAGTGGACTGCATGTAACCCATGACTTTTGCCCTGAGATATGCTGTTATCTATAATAACCCTCAATGGATTTTTGCTGACCAGTACTGAATGACAAGGCTTGAAGGATTTGTTTATAGATGGAGAAGAGATATGTGAAGAAGAGATAATCTGTTGTATTTTAAGAAAGAGTGGTAAGTTACTCAAATTGTTTATACTTATGATGACAGGGGAAGTAAATTTTTTATATTTCTTTTTTTTTCTATATTCTTATTTTTTTCTTTCTATTTTTTATTTCCTGCACTTTCTGTTTTTAATTTTTTTTAGTTTGTATATTTTTTATTTTTTTCATCGTAATATTTAATAAAAATTATTATTTTAAAATAAGTAAGATGACTTTACTTTTGAGACAAGCATTTTCCCTAATCACTTTGGGACTCTACAATTGTTATTCTTCTTGAGTTGGGTAGAGAAATAGTCTCTGGCCAGAAATTGTCTGCGTTCTTTCAGGCTTTCTTTTTCCCCATGGGCCAATCTTACTCTCAAGCAAACAAAGAAAGCCGCTTCAGGCAGCTGATCTTAGATGTCATGTGAGGAGAATAAATGGCTAATTATTTGATTTGTTATTATTGCAATTTTACTCCCAGGGATACTTTTGAGATTTTATACATAATGTACCAAAATCACTTAGCTGGCTTTCTGCATCTTAACAGAAATGGGGGCTGATTAAAAGCACCGTTTGTTTGTTATTCCTCAGCAGCAAAATGTGCTTCTCTTGTCTTTGGCTCAGCCAAAACCTTTTCTTAATGGCTCATCTTCTTCCTACTAGTTGTTTCTCCATTTTCGTCCCTCTGGCCCAAGAACCAGGGGTGAAAACCAGCAGGTTCTGATAGGTTCTGGAGAACTGGTAGTGGAAATTTTGAGTAGTTCAGAGAACCGACAAATACCACCTCTGGTTGGCCCCAGAGTGGGGTGGGAATGGAGATTTTGTAATATCCTTCCCCCAGGAGTGGGGAGGGAATGGAGATTTTGCAGAATCCTTCCCCAGGAGTGGGGTGGAAATGGAGATTTTACAGTATCCTTCCCCTGGAGTGAGAGCAGAATGGAGATTTTGCAGTATCCTTCCATGCCATGCCCACCAAGCCACGCCTACCAAGCCATGCCCACAGAACCGATAGTAAAAAAAATTGGATTTCACCACTGCTTTTAACCATATCTCACTTCCTTCTGTTCCAGCTTGCCAAATAGAGCTATCAGATCTGGCTGCAGAAATATGGATGATCACTAGATGGCAGAAAGGAGCTAAAGAAAAAAAAACTTTTATTGGGACTAGTGATCATCTAGATTTTTATAGGCATCATTTAGTAGCTCTACAGTCATATCAGTTTCCCCTTTTCAGCTCTCTATGTTTTATTTTTCCTCCTTCATTTCCTTTTGATTCCTTTTTAAAAGTTTTCTGGGTTTGATCCTCACTTGTTACATTCATTTGTTCACTCTCCTCTTTTGAAAGCAGCTAACATTTTTAGGTTTATAACTAAGATAATCACATATTCCTGGCTTCCTGAACTGCATTAGCTGGGCAAATAAGTTTGAATATTCATAACCTGATGGAGGTGAGACTATAGCAATAAACTATCAGTCTGAATAAATCAGGGCCCAGGCTTTTCACAGCTTTCCTGAAGGTCTGCAGCCCAGAAGGATTATTAAAATGGTCAATTTCTTGGATCTAGGGAATATTGCACAGCACCCTTTAGGACAGTGATGGCTAACCTTTTTGCCATCGTGTGCCAAAAGTGGGGGGGAGGACGGGGGTGTCACTCATGCGCATTCTCACACCCACAATTCTATGCGCCCCACCCCCGCGTATATGCGTGCGGACCCCCCCCGCTCTTCCCCCACTTTTGGCATTTGATGGCAAGGTAGGACCGTTTTTTGCTCTCCCCAGGCTCCAGAGCCTTTCAGGGAGGCTGGGGAGGGAGAAAATGACCTTCCCCATCCCCCTGGAGGCCTTCCGGAGGCGGGAAACAGTATTTTTCCTGACTTCCGGTAGGCCCAAAAGTCCCAAAAATCAGCTGGCCAGCACATGCATACACGCCGGAGCTGAGCTCGCATGCCCACCGATATGGCTCCACGGGCCACCTGTGGCACACGTGCCATAGGTTTGCCATCACGGCTTTAGGATAATCCAATCAGCTATTATTCTGTCACTGACAGGATTTTCCCTATCTGGCGAACAATCAGATAGAGCAGGCTTCCTCTACATGGCACTCAGTAAACCACAACTTTGCTAGCTGCAAATTATTAAAACTGAAATTCAATATGCTGTATCTGTAAGGGTCTAAGTCATGGGAGGTTGATCCAAAATTAATTCATCATGGACAATCCATTAATACTTGAAGATGAGATTACTTGAAGTGGTGGATAGCTTCTGTCTTTCAGGATCAATAATCTACAGTAAAGGAATCAGTAGTCAAGACATGCACCACAAACAATACAGACGTGCACTGGAGTAGCCAGGAAAGTCTTGGGAAAATATTCAGATTCTGTGATGTGTCTGTAACCTATAAAGTTTAGAATCTTGCAGGGAATGGTTTTCCCTGTGATACTTTTATCAGAGCAAAACTTGAACACTTGAAGCAGGAAAAAAAAGTATTGATGCTTTTTAATTTTGGTATCTGAGAAGTCAAGTAATAATATCCTGAGAAAACAAATACATGGATCATGGAAAACTTGAGTCTCAGATGACAAGGCTCACATTATGATATTTTGGACACGTTGTGGTGGTGTAACACAATGCTGAAAATGAGATGTGCTGCCAAAATGATCTAGGCACCAATACAGAAAGGGGGAAAAATCTAGAATTTTTATCAAAAGATGCTTGCAGAAAGAGATAAGAAAGAGTCAAATTGTTAAGAGCCAAAGGACATGTACAAGAAATGCCATCAAATGATCAACAAAGAGAAATTGGGGGTTGAGCCCAAGGAAAACCTAATCCCATCAACAGCTGCTGCATTTAGAAATCAATAAAAATAGATTTTAGACTAGAGGATAAAAGGAAGTCCTGGAGTCACCCCCATTTTTTGAGTAGTTCAGAGTCCAGTGACTTCTATTCTTCTAAGCTAGTACTTGACTGGCCGAGTGGAAAAAAATTCAGGGTAAGTGGGAACATGAATGGAAATCAAGTGAGTGTGGGAGCAGTCTTTAAACCAATAAAGCTTTATTGTAGTTTTTAAATTTGGCAAGTCTGTGGTAAAACCTCAATTTCCTCAGCATTTGGTTGAAAGTTGTTTGTGAGTATTTCCATTTTTTTTCCTCGTTATTCGCTAGAACTATATATTCCATACAATCCAGCCACACCTATCTGAGCAGCTGAGGTAAAAGGCAAGATGAATGGTGATACCTGTGTGATTCAGCAAGCTATAGATTGGAGCAAATGGGTAAAAACTAAGCCTGGGTATTTTGTAATAATACAAAAATCTAGCTCTAATATTTACACTATTGGGAAAGGTGGGAAGAAAAAGATAAGGACCAGGAGCAAGATGGTTGGACTCAATTAAACAGGTCATAGGTGCATTGTTGGAAGACCTGAAGGGCCAAGTTGGGACAAATCATCCTGGAGAAAATTTATGTGGCAGGATCCAGTTGGGGTCAGTTACCAGGACCAGAGGTTTAGTCTTCCAAGCTTTCGGACTCATGCTGGAGTCCATCCTCAGGGAACTTCTGACAGAGAGCTTGTGCTCAGGGAACTGAGCGAGAAGTTTCCCGAGAATGGGCTCCAGCATGAGTCCAAAAGCTCAGAAGACTAAATTCTGATCCTGGTGACCAACTCAGATTGGATCCTTGGACACAGATTTGCCTTCATTTGTGAAAATTTATGTGGCTGCTAAAAGTTCAGCACCTGCACATAATCATCAGTCAATCCATCAAGGCCTGAGGTAGGGATTTAGACCCACATATAAAGCCCCCTTTCCTAGTCTTGTCTTCAGTCCCCTCCTGACCAGTTCCCATCTCTCTGAGCTAGTCATGATGGGAACTCATTTGATTCATTTAGAGAACATTAATTTTTAGAAGCTGTAAATCAAATAATTATGCAATACAAATTTCCTGGATGGAAACTAGCCAATAAGAATGGCAATATAACTGAAAATGCACCCCAGATCTAAATTTAGGGGGAATGGGAAACAGTTTTATCCGGTGGTGGGATTCAGCCAGTTCACACCGGTTCAGGAGAACTGGTTGTTAACTTTCTGTGCAGTTCGATGAACTCGCTGTTGGAAGAAATCTCCTTCCAACATTCTTTTGTTTTTCCCACCTTAAGGGGTTAATCCTGTCAGGAAGTCAGGAAGGAGCCATTCCAGTATGCCTCTGTGTGTTGTTTCTAGCCTAATCCTGTTTATTGCCCTCTTTAAGTATTTTCAGAAACTGCCTCTTAAGGTTAAGCCTTCTTACATTGTAATAGCTGTTAATGGTTCTTGGCAGTACACCTAGACTTTCTATAGCCTGAGCGGCTTCTCTGGAGTTTTTTTCCCCTTTGCTGGTACTTTTATTCCAGAGTTTGACTTTTTTTAAAGGAGAATGGTTGTTTTAAGCTTTTTACACTGCTTTAGTGGTTCCTGACACTGTCCTTTTGGGGTGTACTTCCAACATGGTTGAATCCCCTCCCAGCCATTCCTTGCCTCCTCCATCCCCAATTAAGGGTGGGAGGGGGCGATTGTGGGCCTCTTTCTTCCCTCGATCCATAATCTTCTCTAAATGGAGTGATCTGGCTAGTCTTTGGCTTCTTTGTTTGTTTGTTACAAAAAAATGGCTCCGGGAGGTCTCCCCTATCTGCTAAAGGGTTTCACTTTATGAGTAAGATTTGGTTGCTGATAGTTATCATTGCATTTTAACTATTTTAATTCCTCAAGGTGCTCTGGTACCCTCCCTGATTTGTAACTCTGGGTTGCAGGTATTACTGATGAAAAGGAAAGTATTTGGACAGAATGGTTTAGATTTCCATGACGGCTGTGACTCATTGATCTTCAGTGTATATTCCCCCATTTCTAATCTAATGATTGGTATTTAGGGCAGTTTTTTGCAAGCAAAGAAGCTATTTGTATTTTTGTACAGGTAATCCTTGATTTACAACAGTTCATTTAGTGACCATTCAAAGTTACAATGGCACTGAAAAAAGTGACTTATGACCATTTTCACACTTATGACCATTGCAGCATCCCCATGGTCATGTGATAAAAATTCAGATGGTTGACAATTGTCTCACATTTATGACAGTTGTAGTCTCCCAGAGTCATGTGTTCCCCTTTTGCAACCTTCTGACAAGCAAAGTCAAAGGGGAGGCCAGATTCACTTAACAGCCATGTTACTAACTTAACTGCAGTGATTCACTTAACAAATGTGGCAAGAAAAGTTGTGAAATGGAGCAAAATTCACTTAATACATTTCTCACTTAGCAACATAAATTTTGGGCTCATAAACATAAATTGTGGTTGTAAGTTGAGGAGAGGCCAGGCCTTCCCAGGAGTGGCTGGGAAGTGAGGGGAGGGGTGAGGCAGTGCCAGGCATGGCGAGGAGAGGCCAGGCGAGGCGAGGCACTCCTCAATGAGAGTGATGTTGAGTTGGCCACGCCCACCCAGTCACATGACCACCCAGCCATGCCTACCCAGCCGGTCATTAGAGCAGAGAGCCAGTTGTTAAATTATTTGAATCCCACCACTGGTTTTATCCCATTAAACATAACCAACTGGAAATACTTACACCCTGAAAGAAACACTTGGATGTATCAATTATGGGGAACTCTCATTAACTGCATTGGCGTTTGCCCTAGGCCAGTGGTCGGCAAACCACGGCTCATGAGTCACATGCGGCTTTTTGGCCCCTTGAATGTGGCTCTTCCACACTCGTGATGCCCTGGCTGGCTGTGGCTGAGCCGGGAGCGTGCGCACATGCAGGGAGACCCTCCTCAAGCAAGTGCCAAAGCTCAGGAAAGGTGCACGCAGGGTGGGCAGCGGCTTGCTTAAGGAGGGTCTCCCCACATGTGCGCATGCTCCCAGATCAGCCACAGCTGTCCAGGGCATCATGAGAGTGGGAGGAGGAGGAGAGTGCAGGAGAGAAGCTGCCCTATACCTACCTTCGCGCTACATTTGCATGTGCTTCCTGCCCCTTCAGGCTGGAGTTCGCACCCTCCGTACTCAGCTGAAGAGCTGCTGGGGATGGGGGATGAAAGCTTTAGGCAATGGCCAGAGCATTAGTGCAGGAAAGAAGCCCCATCTTGTTAAGACCCTCCTAATAGAGCAGCTGCTCACCCTGCGGGTGCCTTTGCTGTGCTTTGGTGCTCGTTTGGGGAGGGTCTCCCCGCCCATGCACACACTCCTGGCTCAGCCACAGCCGTCCAGGACATCACAAGAGGAGGGGGATGAGAAGGACGGTTACCCGAAGGGAGGGGGAGAGACACAGAGAGAGAGAGAGATGGGGGGGGAGAGAGAGAGACATAGAAACCCATACAGAGTGATACAGAGAGAGGGGTGAGAGAGGGGAAGAGAGGGAGAGATACAGAGGGAGAGAGACATGGGGGAGCGAGGGGGAAAGGGGCAGAGAGACAGAATGGTTTTGTGGCTGGGTAGGCATGGCTGGGGAATTATGTGACTGGATGAGTGAGTGACATCGAGTTGGCCACGCCCACCCAGGTTTTGTGGCTCTGGTGTGTTTTTTTTCTGTGGGAAACGGGTCCAAGTGGCTCTTTGAGTGTTTAAATTTGCCAACCCCTGCCCTAGGCCTAGAGAGCCATCCCATGGATTGTGTATCCTTTGTGGCAATGCTGTCATTTTTTTCTACTATTTGAAGTAGGCCACCCCTTTTCCCAGTTCTGTATTAAAGAGAACAGCAGATGTTTGCCAATCTATTTTCTGATAGATGGGACAGGACAGCTCCTTTCCAATAAAGTGCTGTAAAGGACATTAAAATTCTAGCTGCGGGGAGGTGGGGGAGGCCAACATCAAAAAGAAAGCCCTCAGCACTTTACATCTGGCCCATCCTGTAACCTGGTTAACAGTGTTGCTGGCCAAGGAGGAGAAAAGAAACTGTAAGCTCATTGCTTATAGCCTTAGGGATGGTTCCCTTTGATGGGATCATCAAGGTGATGATTTATTTAAATTTTCAGCCTGTCCTATACCAAAGCCCCAGGGCATGTAATGATATGTGTCTCATATATAACATTTAATTAAAATCAGCTTTAAAAAGTTAAAACTTAATAGAGGATGCCCACTGCCTAGACTGCATGTCTATTAGGTCTAATTTCTGACCCTCAGAAAGCTAGGCAATGAGGAAATGAATATTGATGATGCTTAGGTTTTAGTAGCCTGCAAATTAGGATGAAATGGCAGCGGCTTGAGCCACAGTTCCTGGTGGACAAATGCTTATAAATGTATTGCTCTGTAGACGGAGCTATGTTTTAGGGTCGTCAGGGACTCACTCGGGCAGCCAGGCTTTTCTCTAGGGAATGATCCAGCTCTGCTAATGTCAACCTGAAGGCAGTTCTTCTTTGCAGCCTAAGCCTCTTGTCTCCCATATAGCTCCTGGTTGTTTCTTAAGCCTGCTTCAGAAATGCCAGTCTTGATTGCAGCAGGACAGGCTGGTGCTCAGCACAAAGTCACTACCACCATGATTGGTCATTTCCTTGCTTCTTGCCCTTCCCATCCCTGCAGAGAAGGCAGATCTCACTGGTTGGATCTGTATGGACTGGTCTACTAGTGTCTGCCTTTCCCTTTTAGGGATTAACAGAATAACAGAGTTGGAAAGGACCATGGAGGTCTTCTAGGCCAACCCCTTGCTCAGACAGGAAACCCTGTACAATTTCAGACAAATGGTTGACCAATCTCTTCTTAAAAACATCCAGTGATTATTACTCTTCACTTGACCCTCTGCCTTGCCTTTCCTAGATATTTGAATGCAGGGATGCCTTTGACCCTTTCCCCCACATTATCTCTTAGGAGACCAAATCAAAGCCTTTTTCTCCCCCCGTCTCATTTATGAGACCAACACTGCTATGATGCTATAATAAGCAGTAGGGGGTCGAGTGTCTTTTCATTTAAATGTTGCTTTGTAAATCCCTGGAAGCTTTGTAGCAAGAAAGACCTCATAGTTCAGTTTCACAGAAACGAAGCACTGGTAGGAATGTTCAGTGTTGCAACTGCAAAGGGATAGGAAAGGATATGAAGATTTATAGTATTGTGGGAAGGGTGGAAAATCAAGGAAAGTTTATTTCACCCAAGCTAGGCAGTAACCATAAGAGGAGATATAAGGGTTGAATCAATATAAGCTTCTAGGGTGACTTCACTGACTTAATGGGCTGTTCTGGATCAATTTCAAGATTATTAAACAAACAAACAATGGTTAACCAGCAGAGAATATACCAGTCTGACAACCATAAAATAGCTTTGGGTATACTACTGTCAGTTAGAGCTGTGGCTGCTACTATGGAAGAAGATTGAAAACCTTCTGCTTTGAAGAGGTTAATGCAGCCTGGGCAGAGAAAAGATAATTTTGAATTAAAGCTGGAAAAAAATATGTGGAGTACATTACAATGAGCTGGAAGGAGGGGAATGTCATTTATTTCTACACTTAGGAAGTGATGAGTGGTCTCTACTGTTCATGGGCCAAACAGAAATGGAGATCTGTGCTGAATGTGCAAGTATTTGCTTGCTACTGAACTCAGCTTGCTGCCAATATTTGCTCTTGCTCTATCCAGTGAAAATCTCTAACCCACCAGCTAGGAAGGTAGTCTTGATGGCTACAATTGTTATCCGAAAGCCAATGGACTAGCCAACAATAATGGATCTGAGGTTTACCATCTCTTTCCAATGTTTGTTGTTCAGTTGCTAAGTTCGCAACCCCATAGATCACAGCACACCGGGGGGCCCCCTGTCCTCCACTGTCTCTTGGAGTCTGCCCAAATTCATGCTGACTGCATCAGTGACACTATTTAACCACCTCTGTCATTCCCTTCTCCTTTTGCCTTCAATCTTTCCAAAGAAATGGGAAATATTTGGCTCTGGTTTTTAAAAGTGAAGAAAATATTTTTAAAAGCTAGGCCTGAGACCAGTCCAAGGGGAGGAATGCAAATCCAAAAGGAACTGTATAAGTGGAAGGAGGTAGTGATCCGAAAGGAAATGTGTAAATGGTAAGAAGTTAGTGAATTAAGTTGATATATATCATAGTCATTTTATTACATGTTGCATCAAAGGAACTATTATGCATCAATTGGTATGAAGCTCAGAGTTTCTGCCTGCAATGTCCAGGCTGCTGATTATAATGATAGTTTTGAGTCCACTTATACACATTATGCTTTTCATAGAATATGTTCCTCAGTTTTGAGACTCTGGGTACTTCTATATCCCCATGACTGCCATTTCCATTCCTTCAATGCAGTTTAAAAATGGTATACTATAAACTGTTTTCACCTCTGTGGAGAGGGAGAAAGGGAGGGAGGGAAGGAGGGGGGAGAAGGAAGGAAGGAAGGAAGGAAAGAAGGAAGGAAGGAAGGAAGGAAGGAAGGAAGGAAGGAAGGAAGGAAGGAAGGAAAATGTGAACAATGTGGCACTTTGCATGAGGGTTGTCTCCTTCTAAAGAGAAGAAAAACAAATCATAGGATGTTTTGAAAGGAATCTTACAGTCATTAGCCCAGTCCTCTTCTCGCTGCAGGAATCCACCAATCCATCTCAAAGAGGTGGGCAACCATTCCCCTTTTGAAAGCCTCTGGCAAAGGGGAGCTTACCACTGTTTCAGTGCAAGTTGTTCCAATGTTCATCAGTTTTAATGTTAGGAAGTTCCTCCTAACATTAAACCCTAATATCTGTTTGTTTAATTTCAACCCATAAATACTGGTCCTGCCTTTTGTTTTAATAGAAAACTCACCTGCTCTAGTCTTGCACATGATTGCCTTTGGTGTTTGTAGACCACAGTCGTATCTTTTCTTTTGCAAGCGAAATGTGCCTTGCTCCTTTGGTTGTTCCTTGTAGGGGTAGGTTTCCAGGCCTGATTTTGTAGTACCTGTTTTGTGAAACTGATTCAAGAGTTTCCATAAACCTTTTAAGAGCAGTGCCTGGCATTGGACATAGAAGACATACAGAATGACAAATGGAATCTAAAGTGCAGTAGAATTATTACCTCTCACTCATCTCTCACCCTTCTATTGATGCAGCCTAAAACCACAGACACCTTTTTAGCTGCTACATCACCCTGATTTCTTCATGCTCAGCTGGTGATCCATTAAGACTCCTAGATCCTTCTAATATGCTCTGTTGCTAAGTCTCACTCCCAGTCCAATATCTGATTTTTCCCATCTAGATTGTGGACCTAAGACCAGTCACTCTCTAATATTATCTGTTGGACCAGGCCCATTTTATATTGTGATTTTACCCACTAAGATGTCAGACAATCCCAAATTTCATAATCATCTCCTCCATTCCAACTTCTAGATTGTTTATAAAGTTATTGAATATCATTGTCCAGAAGCAGAGATTTGGAAAATTCCGTATTTCTATATGTAAGTAAATATGGATCCCTTACTGGTTAAAAATGCATAGATCCACAAAACTAGCCCATATTTATTCATTTTGTTCCCACAAGGATAACACAGCAGATGTTATTAAGTACCACATTGGACATTATAACAGAATAACAGAGTTGGAGGGAAACTTGGAGTCTTTTAATTCAACCTTCTGCTCAAGCAGGGAACCTATAACATTTCAGACAAAAAGGTTGTCCAATCTCTTGTTAAAAACCTCCAGCACCCACAACTTCTGGAGCATCCACAACTTCTGGAGGCAAGTTGTTCCACTGACTAATTATTCCAACTGTCAGGAAATTTCTCCTTAGTTCTAGGTTGATTATTAAACACTTTTACTAGGTTCAAGATACACTGTATCCTCTACAAGCCTTGTGTTCTGCCCCAGCTCTGGATTTCCAAGGATATTGACACACACCAACGGTCCTTATCAAATTTATTAAGTAGCAAGACCGGCAAAGGTTGGCAACCAGCCCAGAAAACAAGTTATGATAAACCAAAATACTCTGATAATAATACGAGTTGTTTCCAGCAAGAACGCACTAGCTGCGTGCGACTTAAATAGGCTAAGGGAGGGCCAATTATCCTCAAGCCTACTCTCGAGTAGACCTCCTCCTCCTGAGTAGCCACTCCTGCCTTTTGGCAGCCCTGCATTGAGGAAAGGCTCCTCCACTTCGCTGTCTCCACTGGAAGGAGCCTCTGTAGGTTCTGCAGGCCCTGGCTGAGCCTCTGCCTCTGGCATCACATCCTCTTCAGCCTCCTCGCTGTCCGACGCAAGCGCTGGCTGTGCAGGCTGCTGGCGCGACACCACACCAGCCTCCTCTTCATTGGGATCAGCCATGATCCGCGCAGGCCGCTGGCGGGCCACAACACCCTGGATCTACTAAACTAGTTACTGTAGTCTAAAATGTTCTAAATAAGTTAGTGGAAATGGCATAACTTTGTCAATTTCAATGGTGGCAGAGAACCAGAGTTGTTGAGACAGGGCATAAAAGAAGACAAAACAGACAGATTGAACAGAGCAAGTCAGGGAAAACCTGAATGGAAATATTTCCAAACAATATGTTGCTAAGGACCTAGTGCATTAAGTTAAAAAAAAATACCGAAGCCTGAAGTCTGTATTGCAAGCATTATCTAACTGCTGAATACCCATATCAATGCTTAAGCTGTTTGTCTATAGTACAGATGAAAATAATGTGTGTTATTTCCTTGCCTGCAAATGCCTTCCAGAGAGTAGCAGGATGATCAAGAGAAAAGTATCTCCAGCCATTATATAAATCTCTGTAAATAACTTTGCGATTCTAAATGTTTTAAAGTTTTTAGCTTCTGGGCCAACGGCAGTAATAACCGTCAAGGTTTCTGAAAAAATGCAATGTACTTCCAGCACTTGAGCACTCCTTCTTCTGTAGTGCTTTGGATTTGCTGACAGCCCTCAGGGTGAATGTCTCCCTTGTTCTTGGTTTGAAAATGAACACCGAGTTTTCTTTTAAATCTCTTGAATCTGAACAAGAAAGTAGCAAGCTTCAAACTCTAATACTGCCTACATCCAAGATGCCAAATACTCCAGTTTCTGAATATATATGCTGCTCTGTTGTCTAAATTGACAACCAGAAATTTTCAGATAGTGCAGGATTTGGTTTCACAAGGATGCTATTTCTCCTGGATGGTCTTTCAATTAAACCCACAGCTCAAAATTTACAGATATATTTGGGTTATTTAGTGACAAAGAAATACTCTGCCCGAATTCTAGCAGCAAAACAATATCAGGGGTTGCATTTATGGTGATTAGTGACCAAAACTCTGTGGATGAATAAAATAATTAAAGAGTTTGTATTTTAAAAAATAAGATAAAATAATGTAAAATTATAACTCGGTCTTCAAGGTGATCAGGCTATGTCTAGTTTTAAATACAATTTAACAAACATAGTCAAAGAGACAAAATCGTACTGGTCTGTTAAAAGTAATTGTACAATAAATAAATCATAATTGTCTGGGTACTTAGCCAAATAGTTATAAAGCAATCTCTTGCTTCCATAAACAAGGTGCACTGTAACAGAACATGGGTTATGGATTCAATTAAATTCTTCTCCATCTTAGCTTACACAAAATATTTTAATATTTTCAGCTGTTGGTATGCTAATATTTTAATGCTCTTCAATATTGGGGGAGAATTTAGATATCTTGCTACCTTAAAAAATGTCTTGACTACTAAGGAACAAGTTCCTGGGTAGTGCAGATTGATCCAATTGGTTTTCCAAATCTGTAGCACACTTTTTTTTTTAACTAACTGTATTCATTATAGCTCATCACCAGAATGGCCTTTCTTGACAATTTATAGAGTTGCAATTTTATTTATACAATTTATTGATTTTAAACAATTTATAAACTGAATGACTCCCAATGTTTTTGGGTTGTATAAAATTCCAGGTTAAAAAAGAGAACAAAAACAATCATGAATGGCCCCTAAAACAACATGCAGATAGTCTTTGATTTACGACCACAATTGGGACCAGAACTACTGTTGCTAAGCAATGCAATCATTAAGCAAGTTGCACCAGATTTTTTTCACCATGATTATTAAGTGAATCACATGACCATAAAATGCATCCAGTTTTCCCCACTGACTTTATCAGAAGCCAGATGGGAAGGTCGCAAATGGTAATGAGGTGACCCAGGGATGTTGCAACCATACATGCTAATTGCCAAGCACCTGAATTTTGATTGCATTTACCATAGGGATGCTACCATAAATCAGTTTTTACAATGCCATCATAACTTCAAACAATCACTAAACAAATAAGCCAAGGCCTACTTGACTAACCAGAGAAAATTGATCCAATTGGGGGTCAATCTTTGGATCTGACCTGCAGTCTGGGAGAATGACCAGTTTTGAGAGAGATGCTCTTCTCCATCTTAATTCATAACTGTCCTCAATGAGCAAAGAGACTGAATGTTTTAGAAAAAATAATAACCCAAAACTAGTGGGCAGTAATACAGGTCCATGCCATAACACCTGTTTCTATTTCAGTCAGACCACTCCCGAATATACAGTACTAGCTGGATACCCGTGCTTCGCTACTTATGACCATTTTTTACATTTATGACCATTGTAGCATCTCCATGGTCTTGACAGACTCTCATTGTCATCATCACCAACACAGAATATCTGGAGAAATGAAAGCTGCTGCTGAGGCCCTACCATGATACTCCCTATCCTGTGGTAGACCTGCCCCTGCACTTTGAATGCTGGCATAAAATTTCCCTCCTTCACTTCTCTGGCTCCAAAAGATGTCATTTTGAAGCATCCATTGTACTTCTGGGCAGCAGAAAGACAGTCTTTTCCCTTTAACTGGTATTACAGTAGAAGGGACAGATTCATCTGAACTGAGGAGGTCAGTGTAAGAAATGAGTTGGGGCTGGGACACTATGCAAGGGAAATTCAGTTCACAATCGGTTGGCTCAGTGGTGGTCGGTGATTGAAACACATAAGGGAATATCTCTCCTGCCACCTTGAGTTTGGAAGCAGTTCCATAGGTAGAAGGCATAGACATTTTGGTGAGGTAGTGACATTTAGTACTGTAAGGTGCCCCAGACCACTCCTGAGTGAAGGAGTGGAAAGTCTGCCAATTTGACCTGAGGTAATGGAATGTAAGGCAAGTGGCAGTTGGAACTTTTCAGTTGGGGAGAGCGAGTAGAACGTCTAACTCCTTAGTATCAGAACATGTTAATATACTGTATATGAATATACTGTATATAAAATACTAATGATCTGATGGTCATTTTGAAAAATCCTTTCTTAACGAGCACCTAGAAGCTAAGAAGAATGTATGTGCCAAATTTCAAGTTTGTAGGCTTTACCTTTCTGGAGATTTCATGATGAGTGAGTGGATTTTGCTTTTATATATACTGCTCAAAAAAATAAAGGGAACACAAGCAGAAGACATCCGAGATCTGAATGAATGAAACAGCCTTATTAAATACTTTGTTCTTTACATACAGTAGTTTATACATTGCTCAAAGAACTGAAGGGAACACAAAACTACTGTATGTAATGAACAAAGTATTTAATAAGGCTATTTCATTCATTCAGATCTCGGATGTCTTCTGCTTGTGTTCCCTTTATTTTTTTGAGCAATGTATATAGATTAGTGAATGTCGTAGAATTTAGATTGAACCTTTTCTAGTAAGGCAACATGATCTTACATAAGTACCAAACAAAAATTGCATGGGTGCCTTGGCCACATAAAAGTATAATGCTGCTGGAATATGCTGTGTGTCCCTGGCAAAGTGGAAGGATTGAATTGCTGCCACTGATTTTTGTGTATTTTGAATCACATATTTAGTAGAGCTCTGAAGAAACATGCACAAATATTTCAAAATGTTGACTTACTCCACTGTTTGTCCATTTAACTGCCAGGCATCCTCTCTAGCTTGCTTAGTGAAAATTAAGATCTTAATTTTAGTGCAGCTAATTTCAACAGCTTCCTCAGAACTGTATATTGCTAGGACATTTAGATATCATTTTAGTCCAACTGATGAACAAAACATAATTTTAAATATTTAATTACAAACCCAGGAAAGTCCTAAAGCAAGCAAAAACTACAAGGGTATATGCCAATTCAGCTAATTTGCTGAAAGTATTATATTTTATTATCATCCTTTTTCTGAGTTTAGAGAGTATAATTTACAGTTGCTGAATTAACAGTGTCACAGCATGAACCAGGCTGCCGGTAAATAAATAACTATATGAAGAATATGCAGAACTTTGGACATAATACCGTATTTTATGCTTTAGAGTAAAGTACAGCACCAGTTTCCACCTCTTTAAGGCAACTACATCCTTTCCGGCAAATGATACTCAGACAGCAAATGCATTATCAAAATAGACTGTGCAATGCTAGGGTTTCAATTCCAAGGAGACACTGGGAGCACATGGGAACAACTTTTTAAAGCAGCAGCATCTTTTCCTAGGATATGTGACAGCTGCGATAGTCAGATACAAACTACTGCAGCTACTACAGTTGTCATATATCCCAGGAAAAGATGCAGCTGTTTTAAAAAGTTGTTCCCATGTGCTCCCAGTATCTCCTTGAAATTGAAACCTTAGCATTGCACAGTCCTAGTGGTTACAATCTGATTACAGCACGGGTGTCAAACTCACGGCGACACTTCACTGTCATGTGATGTTAGACAACAGTTGTTCCCTTCGTAAAGCTGGGGTGGGCGTGGCCTGTGCATGACGCATCTGGCCTGTGGGCCACCAGTTTGACACCCCTGATCATTATAGCACTGATGTATGCTGCGTATCTTCTAAACGATTGATTTCAAGGACAAAAAGGAGAAAGGGGAATATAATTCATATATTTCAGTTCTTTTCAAAATCAGTAGACTCTGTGAAAGATAAGCCCTACCTATAATCGAAGCACTGTGTAAAGTAGAATTAACTACTTTGATCATCCCTCCCTCTAGGAATCCTTCCTGATGCTTCACATTTGTTCTCATCCTTTTTCCTGCTCCCTGCCTTTCACTCTGCTTCTAGCTCTAGTTCTGACATCTTGAGGAGATGAATATTTCTTGGCTATTTATGTTGTTGGTCCCAAAAGCAGAAACCTTTTCACTTTCCAGTATGCAAGGTAAAAATGTTCCTCTTTGAAAAAGAGGGAGGCAGGAAACCAACTTAAATATTAGCACAGGTATACGGAAGAGGCTAAGGACTCCAGCTCTTCTTCCTGTTGATTTTCTTGCCCAGCTCAACATGCTGTTAAATCACAGTGCTGCCTAAAGGACAATAAATTTAAATAGAAGGAAATAAATTTAAAAGCCCTGATGGGCTTCTCAGGAATGTATTTAAATAGGCCCAGCCAAGGATAAACATATCTTAGCTGCCAAGTGATTAGTAATCTTTCAGTCTGTCAAAATAAAATGTGATCTGGCTTCCTTCTGCTATTTCTTCCTTGTTCATTACTGGCTACAAACCAACAATGGCGTAGAACTGCTATAGAGAGTTTAGAGGCTATTTCTTTCCAAGCATGAGCATAACTGAAGAGTAGATCTAGGAGAGACCAACACTGGCTCTCTTTGTGTCCCACTCAAGCTCAGATGTGGTTCCTTTTCATTCATCCTGTCTTCCCTCTACCCCATTTCACTCATTCAATGAGTAAATTAAAGACTGAATCATTGGAGCAGTCATAGAATCTGCTATGGCATTTGCTTTGCCCTTGAAAATTAAACCCCGATTCAGAAGGATTGTTTCAGTTGAAATAAACACAGACTTCCGCACTTGCATAAATTCTCCCCACAGTGAATTCACACCGAGATATATGTTTAAATATTATGAATAGATTAATCATCTTAAAAGAGATTATTAATCAAGGAATAAAGCATCTTAAATCGCTTGTCACAATAATACTATATTTCTCATTCCATGTACAGGTTTCCAGGCTTGTCCCAGGTATGTAGTTAATAGTGGAATGTGTCAGCTACAGCTATTTTATGGGAACCTTAATATTTTATTTGACTGTCAAATCTCACCTCTTGGCTAGTACGTGAACTGAATTTTAACACTGTGATAACAGTCAGTCCATCACAGAATTTGGTATGCCTTAATCCAGTGAAATTGATTTTCATTTTGGTATTCGGGGACTGAGAAGTGGGATAATTAAAATATTTCTGTTATAAAACATTAAGGTACAGCAGTATGAAGTGAGCTTTCAGAATTACAGGGATTTGAAGTTAATTATTTTCAAAGTCTTTATAGGGCATCCTCTTAGACCCCACAGAAATGGTTCACTTCACTTCCTTTCTTACCTTCCCTTTGATCTCTTTAAAGCCTATTTCGAGTCAAATGTTGGGCAATATCATTAGTGTCCTAGATTGTCTTACAGCTCTTTTCCAAAGTTTGAAATAAATATACAGTATGAAAAGGAGGAAGGGAGGGATGCTTATATTAGCCCTGCCTTCAATAATCTACCTTTAATATTACAGGCCTCTTGATGCGGCAACAATTTCTAAGATTAGAAGTCCACATTTGACTTTTCTGTTAAAGCTGGATGGAGTGACTGTGAGTAGCCTTGCTTCAGGGCAATGTTTGCACTTGGGTTTTGACCAGATTTGGTATATGTGTGAATGGGTGAGTTTGTTTTTTTCCTTTGAGTCAGTTTTTAACTCTAGGCACTGCCTGGCAGATCCCTACTGTTTTCCTGGCTAGATTTTGGAAGTGGTTTGTCATTGCTTGTTTTCTAGGGTTGAGAGAGAAGGACTAATCCAAGGTCACACAGCTGGTTTTGTACCTAAAGTAGGACTACAAGTCCTGGTTTCTAGCCTGGAAACCAAATCAATACTGTACACCAAACTGGCTCTTGGACTAGATTAAGGATTGGAAAACTCCAATGTGCAGAGATGACATAAGTATCTACAGTAGCACTGGCACTTTTCCAAATTCACTTTTTGTATGGCTATGCTTTAATTTTTTCACCTAAACTTCTAAATATGCAAATAAGTTTTCTTTTTTTTTTTCAGAGACAAAGCAAGGACACCTAGTTTGTATCGACTAGATCAGGGGTATCAAACTCACATTGTCAGGCAGCATCATGTGACGTACCAGGACTTTTTTCCCTTTCACTAAACTGGGTGTGGGAGTGGCCAGCATGTGACGCATCCAGCCCGCGGGCTGGGAGTTTGACAGCCCTGGACTAGACCATGTCAAGGGTGTGTTAAATTTAGGCTTAACACTCATTTAACATATATATGTATCCATTAGAAGAAGAGATAAAGGTACATAGAGCAATCCATTCTTATAGTAAATAAGGCAACTTGGGATGCCAGAGTTATTTCTACTGGTTTCCTCCCCCTCTCTTTTTATCTAGACATTTGAGTGCAATCTGCTAAAAAGTCACCAAAAGATGTCAAATTGCATCAGAGTCCAGGACTGCTTCTGTGCAACTCTCATTTATCTTAACAGCGCTTCTTGTCAGAATCTTTCATTTGTCTCATACTTTTATTCATTTCCTGCTGTTTTAAGCTAGAGGATTTTTAAAAAAATCCTAATGGCTGCATTCAACATTGGTTACAGACCAGCCTTTGAAAATGCGCATATATAAACATATCTAAACACTTGCCCACAGGAGCCCTGGTGGCACAGGAGTTAGAATGCAGTAGTGCAGGCAAACTCTGCCCACAACCAGGAGTTTGATCCTGGCGGGGCTCAAGATTGACACAGCCTTCCATCCTTCAGAGATCAGTAAAATGAAGTCCCAGATTGTTGGGGGAAATATGGTGATATTATAAACCTCCCAGAGAGTGCTGTAACTCACTATAGGTGGTATATAAGTCTACGGGCTTTTGCTATTGCTATTTCCAGCAGAGAAGGAGAAAGACAGTTCCTTCTGCTTTAATAGTAGACATTACGCTCTTACATGCCAAACAGTATAACAAATGAGATACATAAATAAGATCATGGGAGGGGAAAGAGGCAGGAGATGCAAACTAAAAACAATCCGATTGCAAGCCCAATGAAGATACTGCAATAAGCATCAAAGAAACAATAGCAATAGCACTTTAACTTATATACTGCTTTATAGTGCTCTACAGCCCTCCCTAAGCGGTTTATAGAGTCAGCATATTGCCCCAACAATTTGGGTCCTCATTTTACTCACCTCGGAAGGATGGAAGGCTGAGTCAACCTTGAGCCTAGTGAGATTCGATCTGCCAAACTGCAGGCAGCCGGCAGGCAGCAGAAGTAGCCTGCAATACTGCACTCTAACCACTGCACTACTGTGACTCATGGCAATGACTTCTCATCACCCATCAAGATTGCTGGATGGGAGAAGAATTAAACTTTCCCCACTAATCATGAAAAGGAAAGCTAAAGATGCCTAACCAGTGATGCCAATCACAATTAAAGGGAGTTCCATAAAGATTAGTAGCAGCAGCAGTGAAGTGGAAATGGAATTGAATCATGAAAAGGTATTTGAGAGATTGCATGTGGCCCATGGATTTCCCATTTGAGCTTTCATTATTTAAATATACATGGGATATGTGCAGCATGCATACATCTAGAGATAGCACACATTGTACATCGGAAAAGTAAAAACATTACATTCTGGAAAACTCATATCAAAAGCAGCTGTCATCTTCTTGGGCTATTTCAGGTTATCTAATTTAAGTTAGTTTGTCAAGCAGGAACAAAACACTGGGAAAAAAATTTCACGGCTTTTCCAAAATAGATCTCAAAAGGAGATAATATGACAGAAAGCAGAGAGCATTTCTTCAGATGAAAGCAAAAGGAAGTACCGGTAAATATTTTATCAGCCAAGATGGTGACTTAATATAGGTCAGCTGAATAAGAGATTCTCATGCAAAAGAATTGATTATTACGATGCACAAATTGATCTATAGATCAGAACATGGGATTAGTTCCCGAAAAGTATACAGTTATCCTCCAGTTAGTTTTTGGTAAATTATTATCTATTAATTAATTCATTGGGTAAATAAGATTAATGAGTAAAAAAAAAACCCATGAAGACTTCCTCCCTATTGTTTAGTAATGTTCTTCTATGTTTCAGGAAATAGATTCTTAGGAGATACCTTCCCAGTTGTATTTCTGAAAGAAAGGAATGTCTTTTTTAAGAAATAGTAATGGTAGTTACTATTTTGGGGATCACAGGATTAAATATTTATACTCCAAATCAATGTCTTGGGCTATAAATTAAACAGCAATATGATAATTAACTACTTTTCACAAGATTTGGGACAGGCTGTCTGTTTTGGGACCATACTTACTTTTAAAAAAAATAAGATTAGATGATGGGTAGGTAGGTAGGTAGATGATAGATAGATAGACAGACAGACAGACAGATGATAGAGATAGATAGATAGATGATAGATAGATAGATAGATAGATAGATAGATAGATAGATAGATAGATAACAGTTTTAAAATTTTGAGCAGAGTGATTAAAAAGTGGTGTACGGTATATATGCAAGATGATAATGATGAGGATCATGATGGTAGCTACTCAATGTAGCAAGAAAATTGTACCATTGGAGACTTCAGTTGGGAAATTCCATTTCCCAAAGAGCTATGCTGGCACAGTACTTTGAATGTAATGAAACAAACAAAATGTTAAAAAGTTACAATATTTATGTAGTTACTTACCAAGCACTTCTAAATTATATTAAAATAACTAAAATAACTTTACAATCCCCAAGGCATGTCACAACTTTTGAGCACCTCTAAAGTTTAGAAATTGAAAGTTGAAAAATTTGTCACACTCTAGTAGACTAACTCTGCTCACTGCCAGGAGTTCGATCCTGACTGGCTTAAGGTTGAGTCAACCTTCCATCCTTATGAGCAATAGCGATAGCACTTAGACTTATATACCACTTCACAGTGCTTTACAGCCCTCTCTAAGCGGTTTACAGAGTCAACATATTGCCCCCAACAATTTGGGTCCTCATTTTACTGACCTTGGAAGGATGAAAGGCTGAATCAATCTTGAGCCATTGAGGATTGAACTGCTAGCAGTCAGCAGAATTGGCTTGCAATACTGCATTCTAACCACTGTGCCACCACGGCTGAGATCGATAAAATATGAATCCAGATTGTTGGGGAAAATATGCTGACTCTGTGAACCACTTAGAGAGGGCTCTAAAGTACCATGAAATGGTATATAAGTCTAAGTGCTATTGCTATGCTATTTCCAAATCTCCCTCTACATTATACAACTTTTCTGGAAATTAATAATCCAGTGGGGTAATGCAACCAGAGGATTCTCTTTACTGCATTAATTTTCTGTTTGTACTCAGATTTGTTTGACTTTTTAAATGAAATTCCGTATATAAGCTGCCTGGCAATAGAATCTATCCATTCTCTCCCTCTCTCTCTAATGGGCTAATTATAAATTGCTGGCAGTCTTCAGGAAATACTTAATAAATTTACTTGGTTCTACAAATGTGAGCACATACATTACTCATGCTTAAATATTTTTCTTCTTCACAATTAACATTACTGTCAAATCCAGCACTGCATTATGGAAATTGGCCCTAGAGTCAACTGTTGAGAAGGAATTTTTGAGGTAATATATTTTTAAGAAAAAGTCAATAGATGCAGCAGGGCCCTGCCATCTATTCAGTAATCTGTCTCGGGTTAAAATACACTCAGTCTTTTCTTTTCAGGAAAAGTAAGTGCAGATCCATTTTGTGTTTGTATGTGTGTGTGTTTCGCTCAGTCTTGTATTGATTTATATGGACTAGTCCCTGAAGTTTTCTTGGCAGCATTTTCAGTAATGGTTTCATGTGGAACATCTTAATGGAATTTACAAATGAAGCACAATTTGACAAATTCCATATAATCTCTTCTACCTTTGAGAACATTCTGTGCCATTCTACAGCATGGATGATACCTCAGTTTAGTAACCTATCTAAAACCTATCTTTATATTATAGAATAATGGATGGGAAACCAATGGTGTGCCTAAGGCCTATGCTGATTGCCTTGTTTCTTTCTTATTTTTTATTATAGTTATATCTCAGCTACTTCACAATATGGTTGGAGTCCTGTTTGTATGAGGAATGAAGCTGTAGTTGCAGAAACCAAGAGTTCCCAGATGAGATAGAGTTGCGGCATCAACAAAACTAAGGTACTTTTCCAGTCCAGAGAGCAAAAATTACTTATTATTGGAACAGCAGGGGGAAACCATGGAGAATTTAACTAGGGAGATTAGTTCTGCGCATAGGTTCTGACTCCTAACTGCTGTATTCTCTGTATATAGAGCTTCATTCTTGCCTGCAGTTAAGAAACCAACCCAGCCATATCATGTAAGCCTTCTGCCAATAATCCAGTTTATAAATAAGTGATTAAGTGACTGGAGAACCAAGATGTATGATTGTTCCTTCCAATCCATTGTGTATGCCCCTAGTTTTGTAAATACCTCTTCTGTCCATGGGTATAGCAAGTTAGCATCAGACCTATTCATTCTGCTCCTTGGCACTTTTGGCTCCCATGCACTGCAGGTGAAGTCTTAACATAACAAAATAACAGAATAACAGAGTTGGAAGGGACTTTGGAGGCTTGCTTGAGTAGCTTGCTCAAGTAAGAAACCCTATAACATTTCAGAAAAATTGTTGCCTACTCTCTTCTTAAAAGCATCCAATGTTGGGGCACCCACAACTTCTGAAGGCAAGTCTTTCCATTCATTTTTTCTAACTGTCAGGAAATTTCTCCTTAGTTCTAGATTGGTTCTCTCCTTGATTAGTTTCAATGCATGCTCACTATGCCTCAGAAGCTTATTTTCTTCAAAAAACAAAAACAAAAAACAAAGATAAAACTAACATAGTTTTATATGTGTATCACCCTGCAATATTTCTTTAGCATCTACAGGTGCAGTTCTAATTCTACCACCCAGCATCAGTGCAGAATTATGTTCTGTACACCACCAAGTAATAAAGCAAGACTCCATCTCTTATATCTTAAGTCCCTTTAAAACCAAAAATCTGACACTATTACACAGGGGTGTCTGAGGTCTGATCAAAATAATTAAAGCAGCATAGTGGTGGTGCAGTGGTTAGAATGCAGTATTGCAGAATAATTCTGTCGACTGTCAGCAGTTCAGTAGTTCGAATCTCACCGGCTCAAGGTTGACTCAGCCTTCTATCATTCATAGGTTGATAAAATGAGGACCCAGATTGTTGGGGACAATATGTTGCCTCTGTAAATCACTCAGAGAGGGCTGTAAAGCACTGTGAAGTGGTATATAAGTCTAAGTGCGATTGCTATAGTATTGCAAGCTCTGCCCCTTTTGTTCATGGATGCAATGCCACAGTGCATGAATGAAACAGGCAGAGCCTGTGGTGGGACCTCAATACTGCTTTTATGGTTTTATCCCTCTTGTGACCACCCCGCTGGGAGAAGAGGCATTTTTTTTTCTTAATCTGTCACCAACCAATTTGAAAAGTGATCTGTCTTTATCTTTATTCCTGTCATCCTTGGAACTCTTAAGAACAGACGAAGAATTTTAGGAACCAAACAGTGCTTGTTCTACCAATGTTTCACACCAGGCTATAGCAGATCTTGGAGCACAAAAGAATCGTTTTTTCCACACTCCATGTAAACAGGAATAAAACACTAGATTGCCCACCCCACCTTTCCTGCATATACATCTGATATGCCTTTATACGGTCATTTAAGCCACTGCTACAAAGAGATGGTTGCAAAGTCACCCACTCTCCTGTTACATCCCATTGCAGCCATGTTGGTACCACAATTTGACAATGCCTGCTTTTTTGCATTATTTTAATCTTTTTTTTTATTGATTTTTTTATTCATTTTATATTTTAAATTACTAACATTACAAACAACATATACAATACTTCACCCTGTGCTATACATAAGAAAGGAAGATTTGGTTCTTCGGATATATCCTCATGATCGCCAAAATCCACGTTCTCGGGGTACAGGTACCGAAGCATCCAATTTTCCCAGCGCATAGTCCACAAATGGTTTCCAAATTTTCCAGAAAATATCTTCTTTATAGTCACCATTTCTAATTTTAATATCACATGTCATTTTATCATTTAAAGCTAATTTCCACATTTCACAATACCATTCTTCTATTCTAAAATTCACATCTAATTTCCAATATCTGGCTATTATAATTCTACCCATTATAATCATAATTCTAATCAATTCTTTCTCATATTTTGTTGGTTCTATTTCCTTAATTATCAACAGTAATATAGTTTAATATCTTTGCATCTTGATTAATTAAAGAGATGGGCCGATAGGACTCAATCCTTTCTAAGTCTTTATCTGGTTTAGGGATTATAGATATCACCGTTCTGTTCCATGACAACGGAACTTCTCCACCATGTAAAATTCTGTTAAATAGTTTTTGCAATTTTGGTATTATTATTTCCTTAAATTCTTTATAAAACTCAGCAGGTAATCCATCTTCACCTGGAGCTTTCCCTAATTTTATTTTTTGTATTACTCCATTAATCTCGTCATGTGTTATATCTTCTTCCATTAAATCTTTATATGTTTGGTCAATTTTCACAACATGTTTTTCTAAATAGCTTCTCAGTTTTCCCCGATCAATTAATTTTTTCGAATATAAATTTTGAAAAAAGTTCCTGGCCACTTCACATTTTTCTAATTTTTTATAGCGTCTTATGCCCTTATCATCTATCAAGGCTCCAATTTCTCTCTTTTCTCTTTTATTTTTCGCCATCCTTGCCAATAACTTAGAATTTTTATTGCTAAATTCAAAAAAATTCCTATTTAAATATCTCATATTCTTTTTTACCAATTCTATATCTTCTTCTATCAATTTATTTTTTAGCAGATTTAATTCCTCCAAAAAAACCTTTTCTTTAGTAAGCAAAAATTGATTTTCCAATTCCTTAATCTGGCTTTTATCTTTTTCAATTTTATTTTTATAATTTTTATATTTTCTGCTTGATAACTTGATACTTTCCCCTCTAAACACTGCTTTCATCGCGTCCCAAACAATTTCAAATTTAACCTCTCCATTATCATTCAATCTCCAACATTCTTCCCATTTTTTAAATATCCATTTTTTATCCTCCTCATTTTTATACAGTTTTTCATCATATCTCCAACAACTTCCTTTTTTCTCAAAATTAAAATCTATTTCCATCGTAACTTCTGCATGATCAGAATCCTTAAAAATTCCCACATCTATCTTATCCACATTATTCAACAAATCTTTAGAAACTAAGATATAGTCAATTCTTGAATATGTATTATGTATCTTAGAGTAAAAAGTGTACACTCTTTCAGTTCCTTTCACTTCTCTCCAGGCATCCACCACACCGTTTTGAAACATCCATTTATTTAAGATCCCCATTTTATTTGCTTCTCCACAACGAGTGGGGTTAGTACTATCTATTTTATCTCTAATTAAATTAAAATCCCCAGCCACAATTACTTTCCCTACACTTTCGATTTCCAAAATTTTAGTTATTTTTTCAAGAAATTCTTTTTGCTTCTCATTTGGTAAATATAAATTAACCAGTGTCACTTTTTCCTCGTTAATATTTCCCACAATTATTACATATCTTCCTTCTTCATCCACAATTACTTGTTCTTTTTCAAAATATACCCTATCTGATATCAATGTAGCAACTCCTCTTGCTTTTGAAGTTCCAAAAGATTTTTCATAAATTTGCATACCCTTTATATACATTTTATTTGAGTCTTCAGATTTCTGATGGGTTTCTTGCAAAAATAATATATCTGGTAGATCTCTTTTAATTTTAAGTTCCAATCGTCTTCTCTTAATCTGATTCCCTGTACCCTTCACATTCCATGTCATTATTTTTATTAAACCCATTTAAACTGTAATTTTTTTAATCCTTTCCCCTCCTCTTCCTTTCTGTGCCCAGATCCCAACATCAATCTCCCACATTCTAAACAACATTCAACATAGAAGAAAAAAAACAATAAAAAAAACAAAAAAGGACAAAAAACACATCAAACATTGAATAACAAACAATCTTCGTCCCCCACATCCTCAATTGGTTTCCGCCTCTATAAAGAGAGTGGGGGAGAGGGGATGTGCCAATGGTCGGGTCACTTCTTTCGGGTAGTCTACTTAAATTCATCTCTCAGAGAAAAGGGTGGTAACTTTTCCCCGCACTCAGCTTCCTGCAATTCTTTTTCAAGATCCTTCAATTTCTTATCCGCTCCATCTCCCATTATATCATCACGACTTTTCTTTTGTTCAACCATCGCAGGTGAGATTTCCTTCCGCTTTAATCCTTTAGGGTCTTGTCCTCCAGCAGCCCCTTTTTCTTCTGGTGTTGATGTTTTTGCATATGTTCCACCCATCTTGAGCATTTGATCTTTTATCTCTGTTACGTCCTCATACTTTACAATCAATCCAAGTTCATGTAAGTATAACACTGCATCTGTTTCCAAAGTAATTATTTGCATTCTTCCTTTATAAAAAAATTTTAGTTGCTGTGGTGGTCTCCAGTTATATATAATTCCATTGTCTCTCAGAACCTTTGTAATTGGTTTCAAAAAAAATCTCCACGCCCTTTCTTCTCTTGATATATCTGGAAAGACTTGAATAATTTTCTCCTCAAATTTCAAAGCTTCACCCATCTCTCTCACTTTCACCATCACTTCCAATTTGTCACTAAGATTTGCAAATCTGACAAGTACATTTCTATTTAAACCGTTTTGTCTTTTAAACCCAATTCTAAAAACACTTGCCAGATTTGTTGCTGTAAATGTGATTTGTGTATCCAAGTCACTGAGCCATTTTAAAACTCGTTGTTTCAAATTGTCCACTTTTTCTTCTTGAATTCCACGAATAACCAGATTATATTTCCTCGCTTCTTCTTCCAAAAGACAAATTTTTTTATCTTGTTGTTCATTTTTAAAAAAGATTTCTCCAATTTGCCGATCTATCTTTGCATCATGTGTATGAATCTGCTCAATTTCATCTTTAATTATTTTCATTTCTACTGTTTGCTTTGCAAAATTTTCATTCATTTCTTGCTTCATTCTTTTAATTTCCAATGTCATATTATCCATACTATCTGACAGTCCTGATATCTTTTCACTAATTTTGGTTAAGGCCACAGCAACTTGTTGCATTTCTAAGGATTGTTGGGTCGCCATTTTTTAATAAGTTTTAATTATCCACTTTTGCCAAGAGGGTCTGTAATGAAGATTAAGGGACAGCAATCTAATATTGAAGCTGAGACAGCTTATTATTGCACTCAAAAGGACCAGCAATAAAAGTTTATAGTTCTCAATTCAGCTTACGTAATTTCCCTAAAAGAAAAAAAGCTAACATCCGTTGGAAGGCACTGCCCAGAAATGCGTTTTGCTGCTTCAACTCAGGCACTTTCACAAACAAAAGATCAACTTAAAGTTCCCATATTCTTCCAAGAAAACCCTTCCACCAGTCTTTTGATGTTCCGTGCCTTTATCCCACAGCAAAAACAAACACAGATCGCGGTAATAATGAGAACAAAGGCAGCTATTTACTCCAAATATGCAATCGCGACTGCCTATCTGGTCACCCCTCACTCCTTCCACTTTCCCACGCTATGAAAAGCTTCAAAATTTGAGTCGTTCAGGGTGACCTACCGATTCCAAAATCAATCTGCTGGGCCAGTAGCTCTTCCGATACAATTTATAAAATTTTGGTCCTTATCGGTGCATTTCAAACACTTTAATCCACATTTATCTTCCGTAAAATGCCCTGCGAAGTGGAGAAAACGTCCTCACACCACCACGGCCATAACCACGCCCCCTTGCATTATTTTAATCAAAATGGCATCTGCTGAAGTGGGTAGAGATAAGGAGAGGAGAGATTCTATACAGTGTTGGCAGAGACTAAGAACAGGATTCAGACGTTGGCCATGAGAGAGAAGAGATGATGTGTCCCCAATAAAAGGAAAAAAAATATGGAAGAAATGAATAACTAACTCACCTATTCACAAGGTAGCTACTGGGGTGAGAGTGGGGGAGGCAAATAAACTTTTGCAAACTTGTATGTCCCAGCCTTCCCATTGCCTTCCCTATTCTGCAAATAGTCAAAGCAACTTAAATCAGTCCAGCTGTATGGATGTGTGGGTCCCTGAGTGTATTTCTTTAGTCATATGCAAAGAGAATCTGAGTGGTTTCTATGAGAGAGGACCTTGTAAATCTGTCAAGCCACATTTCCTCAGTAAGGGCTACTTTTTTCTCACTCTTGGCTATTCACTGCCCTATCTTTTTCCTGTGTATGCAGGTTATCCAGAATGAAATCCTGCAAGGTGCAAGTATCTGGTGAAGTGGGTAGAGGTAAACAAAATAAATAGGATAGAATGTAACATTCATTTTTTTATGATTTATTGTTCAGTTCATTCCCCACCTATATGATTATTCCAACACATGGAGGCTATAATCATTATCATCAAAATGTAAAGCAAAGTTCATTTATTTTTATTTATTTGTACCTTACAGTTATTACTCTTACAAATAATGCAAGATGGCAAACGTATCCAAGATACCTTTCTGCTCCTACTTTCCCCACAACAATTCTGTGAGGTGAGTTGAGCTGAGAGAGAGTGAGTGTCATCCAAGAAGCTTCTTCAGTTCCTTCAGCTGAAGAAGATTCTTGGATGAGAAGCGAAATATCTTCAAAGAAAAACCAGAAAGTCCAGTTGCCTCTTGAAAAAAGCACCTTTGGGACAACCATGACCTGGATGACTGAGAATCTCCATCACAGTCTTCTCCTTTCTAGTCTGGTGCATTAAATAGTAAAACAAAACAAAACAAGTCATTCAAATATTGAACTTGATAAAAGACATGTGTTTTTAAATCTTTCTAAATCCTGGAGAGTAAAAACCAAACATACCTTCTGAAGCATATTTACAGTTGAAGGTACCCAGGGGAAGCCATTTAGCTGAATGTTGACTTGTGGGGCATTTTTAATAAGGGCTCTTCTCTAGTACTTAACTGTCCCAGGAAAATAAAAGGTAAGTAGAAACATGCACAATTCACTTGATGCTATTATCCTAAATTCCATTATAGATTAAACTCAGGAAGTTAGTAGGTTATGTTGGTAGCCAAAACTAACAATGATCAGCTTTAAACAACTGAAATCAGAGACATCTCAGCTACCTACCAATGTTCTGATTCACAATTGTGCTTCATTTTAAAAAGTAGATGGGTTTATTCCAGTGGTGGAATTCAAATTTTTTTACTACCGGTTCTGTGGGCGTGGCTTGGTGGGCATGGTGTGGCTTGGTGGGCATGACTTGATGGGTGTGGCAGGGGAAGGATACTGAAAAATCTCCATTCCCACCCACTCCAGGGGGAAGGATACTGCAAAATCCCCATTCCGTCCCCACTCCTGGGGGAAAATATTGCAAAATCTCCATTCCCACTCCATTCTGGGGGCAGCCAGAGGTGGTATTTGCTCGTTCTCCAAACTACTCAAAATTTCCGCTACAAATTCTCCAGAACCTGTCGGAACCTGCTGAATAGCACCCCTGGTTTATTCCAGTGGTAGAAATCTTCTTGCAAAGTTTTAAAAATAAAACCCGTGTATAGCTATTTGAAACACTGGCAAGGGAAAATGTATTTGATTTATTTAATGTTCATCAGCCATTAAATTAATACTTTAATAAATAAATAAAATTAGCATTTTATACATGGACAGGAAAGAGGTTTACCCCATGGGAGTAAAAAATTATATTATAAAATACTGGTGTTGGGAAAGGAATGTATATGTGATACATATTTATTTTGGGGCACTAAACAGAAATGCTGGATCAGGCAGCACAATAATAAAGATTTTGAGATAACTTCCCTAGAAGAAAAAGCAAAAGTATTTGGAGACATTGCATGTGCCTTTCTGAAAAGCAAAATGTTCAGTATATGTTTGTAAGACAAATTCCTTGAGTGTCCAATCACACTTGGCCAATTAAAAAAAAAAAATTAATGTTAGATTCAGCGCAGCCCTGACCTTTTTCTTATTTGTGTCTTTCAAAACTAAGTTTTTTGTTCAGAATAAACACATAGCTGTGAAAAAGTTATATATCATTTCCAGTTGTTACCTCATGAGAAAAGGAAAAAAATATTCCTTAGTTTATGTACCAGTAGCAGTAAATCTATGCTCTCTTACTTTCTCTCTGTGTATGTGTGTGTTACATGTAGTAAGCAGTTTACCTATGAAAAATTGCAAAACATAATTTGTATCAAGGCAAGGTTTCTGTCTCACACAAGGACATTGCCTTCACATAACAACCCCATCTAGCATCCGTCAGTAATTCACTGTTCCAACATTGTCACATTTGTCCCTCAACAGTTGTCACCAAACACTAGTCAGAATATGACAGGAGCATGGGCTATCCAAGGATGCTAGGAAGTCTTTATTCTTCATTGAATTCTAGGATTGTGGTTCCAGTTGGAGATAAGGAGAATCCAGGACCTCAGTGCCTTCCGTCGTGCCCTTAAAACCCATTTATTTAAACAAGCCGGGCTGGCTTAAGATGAAATTTTTAACTGTTTTAAATGTTTTAAACGTTTTAATTGGTAATGAGCAGGGCCGGATTTAGATGAAAAGAGGCCCTAGGCTATTCCACTTATGAGGCCCTTTCACCAGTGGTGGGATTCAATTTTTTTAACAACAGGTTCTGTGGGTGTGGTTTAGTTGGGGGGTGTGGCTTGGCAATCATGTGACTGGGTGGGCGTGGCTAGCTGGTCACGTGACTGTGTAGGTGTGGTAGCTCGTCATGTGACCGGGGGACGTGGCTATGTGCATAGACTTTTTTCAGAGGGCTGAAAAAAGTCATTTCTGACTGGGCCTCGCACTTTTGACCAGTCCTCACACTTATGACCATCCTCACATTTATGCCCGTGCAGCTTTCTTAACAACCATGTCACTCATTTCACAACTGCTTCTCTTCACCATGGTGACAAGATAGGGCAAAAACATAAAATGTGAGGACAGTCGTAAGTTCGAGGACTGGTCAAAAGTGCGAGGACCAGTCAGAAATAACTTTTTCAGCCCTCTGAGTAGTCCATATGCATAAAAGGATACAGCAATAGAGAGGGATGAAGGAAGGGAAGGGAAATTAGAGTAGGAGGGAGGGTAAGAGAGGGAGGAAGAGAGGAGGAGAAGGAAAAAGGAAGAGGAAGTAGGGAGGAGAAGAAGAGGAGGAGGAAGAAGAGAAAGTAAGAAGGAAAGAAAAGAGAGAGGTGGTAGGTTTGAGGAGAAAGATTGCTGTACAATAAAAAAGATGAAAGGGAAGAAAGCCAACCCCAAACAAATATAAAGATATTAAGATAAAGAATGAATTGTTAAACTTTAAAGAATAAAAGAGAACAAATATGATAAATAACAATAATTAGAAACACACATACAAACATACAATGTATTTTCTTTGAACAGAGTATTTACCAGGTTCACAAATTTAAACAGTGTTTAGTCATTTCAATTAAATTTACAATTTCTATATTTCCTTTTTGCCATATTTATTCCTCATCTATTTTTGTAAAAAACCAATATTACCCTTCATCTTCATCTCTAATCTTAATCAAATTCAATTTTTCCCTTCTATTCTATATTATACCCCTTCCCATTGTCATCTATTTTTATATCCATCCTCACATTGGTTAATTATGTAATATTACAATTGTTTAATATAAATTCAACATTTTAATATAACTCAATTAGTTATATAACTACCTTTTTTGTATATTAATCAATATGAACATGAATATTCCAATTATTTCCATGCAATCTAATTTCTTACAAATCCATTAATTATATTTACCAATAATAATAAACCAAATAATTTCCCCCATATATTCCTCCAAACCACAACTCAACCATTTCTGCTTTCAACACAATATACACTTAATAGTATCTCAATTATTACAATTCCCTAGTTAAATAGAGTTTTTTTTCTTTTGTGTTTTAAAATCCTGAACTCTCCTCTTTTTCCCTAAATTTCCCATTGTTTGCACCTACCTTTTTTGGTGAGGAAAAAAAAAAGAATTCTGCCTGCCTAATTTTCCAACCTTGCAGCAACAGCCAAGCAGTTTCAGTTTCGTTTCTCAGAATGGCTAGGGGAAAAAAAATCAGCACTCTTTGCAAGGAAGCAGAAGAGCCCTGAGGAAAACAGCTGAGACAAATCAGCTGAGAGCCGGGAGGCCAATTAGCCTATGCTGAAGCTCCGTAGGCCAATAAAATTACAAAAAAACCCACCAAACCCTTTGTTAAATTGCTGGCTCCCCCACCCCTCGCCCACCACTATTTATTGGCAATAAATAGTGGTGCGGAGGGGCGGGGCAAGCCAGCAATTTAACAAAGGGTTCGGCTGCACCACTGGCTCTAGGGCGGCCCTTTGAAGCCCCACGGCAAGAATTTGAAGTTTTTTTTTCCTCTAGCCATCGGAGGCAGCAATAGATTGGGAGTGGGCGGGGTAAGCGAACGGCAGGCGATCCAACAGAGCAGAGAGTGAGGGTGAGTGAAGGCGTGGAAGCTGCTTTCTCCATCATGCTCTCTTGCGTCCGGAGCCAGTGGGGAACCACGTGGCAGCCCATGTGGATCCCAGGCAGTGGAACTCAGGCTAGGGAAGGGGTGGGCAATTGTGGCTCTTTTACAACCTGTGGCCTTCAACTCCAAGAATAGCTGTCTCAGGAATTCTGGAAGTTGAAGTCCACAGGTTGTAAAAGAGCCACAATTGCCCACCCCTGGCTATGGTAGGCTGGCGCCGCGCGGGTGGGAGGCGAGGGGCGAGCGAGCCAGCAATTTAACAAAGGGTTCAGCCAAACCCCCTAGAACGCCCAGAATCCCACCACTGTGTAGGCCCCTCTTGATCTTGAGGCCCTAGGCTGAAGCCTAGTTAGCCTATAGGAAAATCCGGCCCTGGTAATGAGTTTTAATTGGGCCAAATTTATATATCTTTTAATTGTTTTTTTAATATTTGTCCTGCATGTTTTTTTAATTTTGGCTGTACACCGCCCTGAGTCCCTAGGGAGAAGGGCGGTATAGAAATTCAATAATAAATAAATAAATAAATAAATAGATAGATAAATAGATAAACCAGACATTTTTAAAAGCCCATAAGTAGAAAGTAAACATTATCCTTCAATGTTTCATCTTTAAATTAGAAAGCATTGAATCTAAAGTAGCTGCCTCCATATTTGGTGATAATGAATTACATAAATTAACTTTGTAACAAAGTAGGAGGTGCTTGGTCCTTAGCTACTGCTTACTAGTTTTGTTAGTTCATTCTGAATATTTTATGAGAGATGAAGCAGAGTATCTCAATATCTAGCTTTCCTCCTTCATTCGTAATGTAATAAATTCCCAACATGTCAAGCATCTTCCCAAACCCCTTCCCCATATAAGAGACACATACATTAGCAGTATAGGTTTGGTTGCTCTTATCTGAAGCCATAAGAGATCAAGTTTTGACAATGGGGCAACCAAACATTATCCCAGTTTCCAGAGATTGTCTTTTATGGGTAGTCCTTGACTTATGACCGTTCATTTAACAATGGTCCAGAATTGTGATGGTCACGGGATGGGTGCTTTATGGCCCATAAAGCACTTCCGCCCATTGAAAACATTGCACACCATCCGCCTACGTTCACATGATTACAATCTGGATGCTTGGCAATCTGTTCAAATTTAAGACTGGCTCCAGGTGCCCTGCTACTATGTGATTTCCATCTGTAATCTACTCTGCCAGCTTCCCCAAAAAGTCAGTGGGAAAGCCTGCAGGGAAGATTGCAAGCTGCTGCCGCCTGCCAAAGAACTCATTTCTAAGGCAGGCAGATTTTTGGAGTGTTAAGTGGGAATCTTAGCTGGGAGGGAATCTCAGCTATGTATGCAGCAGAGATCCCCCCCACCCCCACAACCACACAGCAGGCAGACTTTGAGACCGGAGGGGAACTCCTTCAGCAGGCTACAGAAACTCTCAGATTTCAGAAATTCAGAAATTCAGATTACAGAGCTCAGATCCCAAAGGAATTCTTTCCCATGCACAGTGAGGAATGGAACTCAGCAAACAGTTCTTTCACTCCAACCACTTAATACTTAACAACCACACCTTGCAGTTCCAGGATTGAGTAAAGCAATAATGTAGGCATCTTCCTTAACAAGCAAGATTCTGTCCCAGTTATAGTTGTAAATCAAGGACTACTTATAGTACATCATTTGTTTCCTTAAACTGTTGATTCAAATATGTTTCCTTAAACTAGGGATTCATACACTGTTTATGATCAGTTCTTACGTTGCAGATCTGGGAAATATATATGCCTGTATGGCAATAGAGTCCAATCCTTCATTTTGCATTCCTAATGTTTAATTTCACATCCCATTGCCAGTTCTTTTTCTTCTGTTTATGGATGTAATGTGTATCTGTTTTATGATCCATATTTCCATAAGAAAGAAAAGTTTGGGCAGTGAAGTCTCCAGGATTTGAGAATAGTTTTTCATATGCAAATGGGCACCATGACTGTAATTCCTTGATAATTTTGCTCATTGTAAAATTGTAATCTCCCCACACAGTAAGTATAGTTTATTGACAATTTCTTGAAGTTGGTGGCACAATCGGAGAGAAAGTGATTAAACAGCCTTTGAGCATTCAAAATGTTGAGTATAAATATGGACTTATAGCAAATCCAGGAAAACATAGTTGGGTCAATAGTATATGGATACTATTATATACTATATTATATACATATACTATAGTATATAGAGAATAATTTCTGTTGTCAGAATAGGATCAGATTAGATGATGCAGATCAGTGTTTTCATTTGATACGGGCCAGTTCCATATATAACCATGTCTGCATTCTAATCTGTTCCTAATTCTGTGCATACTATTTAAGCAAAATATAACATCAAGATGCAATTGCTTTGTTTCTCACAAAGTTCACAGATGGCTGCTTGACTCCAGCTTTCATCATTTCTGACAGTGGCCAAGAAAAGATGTTATCTAGTAGCATCTGGAGGATCATACATTGCATATCCCATTCTTAGAACCTTATTGTGTCTAGACTCTGGATACCCCCCATGAAAGGGTTGCCTTTGAAGTTTATGATTGTTCAGTTGAAGCAATTTTTTTTAGAAAATAGTCTGTAAAAATATGATGAAGAACAATGTGTCGAAGAACAATATGGAGAATTCTGCCTATTCTTCACCTTTCAGCTACGGCCAGGCAATTAGGTGGAATAAATTCTGGCTGTTATCTTCAAAGTTAGGCAATTTTGTTCCTACAGCTCTTATTAAATTACTTACTACTGAATTAGACATTTCAGTTTCCCAGGATATACCAGTGCAGATTTTTAAAGTCATAAAGAAACATATTTCAAAGAGAAGCTCAAGTATGAAGCCACTTAATTGGAATTTGTTAGCAAATTAATCATGGTAGAATTTGAACTCAGCAAATTCTGGGAATAGCTAACCCACTGTTAGCTACTGTTAATTGTCTCTCTTTAGGTATTTATTTACACTATTGATCTTGTTATGGCTAGTCTTGAACAGTTGCTGCTATTAGCACTGGGTCACACGCAAACTCATTGGACTATGCATTCATTTAATTAGTTTCTATATTTATTTAGGTTGTGTGTAACATAGAAGCATCTGTGAGAAGCTGCAATGACATCAAAAGTACATTGGAAATGTCATCACACAAATGATTGGAATTTGCATTCTTGGCATTACAGTGTCTGATACCAAGTACAACTTCATCATTTATGCAGTAACTTGACATCTTCCCTTGTCTCTCTTGTGGATATGTCAGTCCAACAAGGGAGACTGAACTAAGAAACTAATGCCATATTACTAGTCTGAATGTGTTTCCCCCTTCCCCATTTTATCCTATTCTGAACTAGGGAAGGCCTTTGTCTGAGATATTTTCTCAACTTATTTTCTTGGCCAGGCTCAAGCCCCTCTTATCTGACAGTGCCTCAGTAGAGGTTCTTCCTCCTGTCATTCAAATCCCTTCCTTGTGCCCTGTGTTGTAAACTATGGTGTAATACAGGGCAGGGGTGGGCTTCAAAAATTTTAACTAGGGGTTCTCTGCCCAGTTGCTGGGTGGGAATGGCCATGATGGGTGTGGCCTAGTTGGCTTCCTGCACCATGGCAGGGGGGCATTTTTGCCCTCCCTGGGCTCTGGACGCTTTTCTCAAGCCTCCAGGAGGGCTAAAACAGCCTCCCCAGGCTCCGGAGGCCCTTCCCGAACTTCCGGTAGACCCATTTTGTAACTTAGTCCAGAACCAGCACCAGGTCAGAGTTAAGAAGATCTTAACTGACAGGGGGACTGAATTTAATTCCAGGCAGTTCTCCAGCTGGTTGATGAGTAAGGGCATAGTCCACTTACGCACTGCACCTTACTCTAAGTTTCAAAATGGCATCGTAGAACAGCGCAGCGACGTATTACAAACAATGATGCAGTGCGCCCTACAGGATTCCGGATTAAACTTCGCGTATTGGGTAGAAGCAGTTAGATATGCAAATTACACATATGCGAAAGACCCCATACGAGGTGCTATACGGCCATAAGCCTAGCTTGGCACACCTCCATGTTTTCAGAGTGATGGCCGATGTTCATGTCCCGAAGGAGCTCAGGAGAAAGGGAGACCGAATCTCTGTTAAACTGAGATTCGTTGGTTACGAGCAGGGCTCCAATGCATTTAGGTTTGCCTACCCTAACGGAAAACTGATGATATCAAGGTCTGCCACTTTTCACGAAGGGGCCAACTGGAGTAAGATCCATGCCAATGAGATTCTTACTCGGAACCCTTCCCGTAGTTGTTGCAGACAAGCGGAGGATGTATCGGAAAACCTACCCGAGGATAGGGATACATCTGGTTCTGGGAAGCGTGCATCCCAGGTACCCTTGAAAGGGGTATTGAAGCGTAAGATGGGGGTAGCCAGGAAGGATAGGCACCCAGCTTCTGAGACGCATAGTGATAGTCACGAGGTAGATGACTCATCAGACGACTCTGATGTTAGTGACATTCCTAAAGGCAGACCAGTTAGGGCTACTAGAGGCAATAAGCCTAAGAGGTATGACGACTTTGTCACCTCAGTTGACCAGGTTTTGGCCACCCCTCAGAGATATGAGGATGTGTTGGCCTTACCTGACCATGAATGACAGAAGTGGCTGGCCGCCATGGATACAGAACTAGACAGCCTGAGAAGGCTCGATGTATTCATGCCAACAAGATTGCCCAAGGACAAGAAGGTGATCGGCACCAGGTGGCTTTTCAAGCCAAAGCCCATTGAAGGTGGGGGCTTTGTCTATAAGGCGAGACTAGTGGCGCAGGGATTCTCGCAGAGATTCCCTGACGATTATGAGGACACCTTCTTGCCCACGGTGCGCCCTGAGAGCGTGAGAACAGCTCTCACTATCGCTACCATGCGAAGCGAACATGTCTATCAGTTCGACATTCAGACCGCGTACCTGCACGCCCAGTTAGACAAAGAGCTGTACGTGAGGATTCCTCAGGGAGTAAGCCATCGGGAAGGGGATGTGTGGTTGTTGAACAAGAGCCTATATGACTTAAAACAATCTGGTAAGCAATGGTACGAGTGTCTCACTAAAAGCCTGAGAGAGATGGGCTTTTTATCATCTTCGGCTGACGAGTGTGTTTTTGTCAAGGAAGATCAGGGCATTAGGGAAACGGTACTGTTGTACGTTGATGACATCTTATATATTTGCAGATCAGAGAACAGGCATAAGAAGTTCTCTGTGGACCTAAGTAAGAGTTTCGCCTTAAAACCATTAGGTCACATTAACAAATTTTTAGGGGTGCAATTCGTAAAAACCGAGAATGGGTTTCGGCTCTCTCAGGAAGATAAAATTCAGGAATTGCTTAAAAAGTGTAGCATGGTAGAGGCGAAGCCATGCGATACCCCTATGGCAACAGACTTCCTTAAGAATATGTACACTGAGAGCACGGAGTTTGAGGATAAGACCCTTTACAAGTCCGTGATTGGGTCGTTGTTGTACATTGCAAATTGGACTAGACCGGACATCAGTCTAAGTGTAAATGTGTTATCTAGACATTCTGAACATCCCACACAGTACCATTGGAACGGAATCAAACGACTCCTGAGATATTTAAAAGGTACTGTGAACTATTCATTGTTATTGGAACCAGAAGCAAGTAGAGAATTAAGATTGAGTTGTTTTTCGGATGCCGATTGGGCAGGGGATGTTAGATCTAGAAAATGTACCTCGGGGTACATTGTATATCTAAATAGTAGCCCCGTGTATTGGTACTCTGGGAAGCAGGAGCTAATTGCAACCTCCACAGCGGAAGCTGAGTATGTGAGTTTGTCCAAAGCTTCCAATAACCTAGTTTGGTTTGACAATCTTCTGGTAAGCTTATGGAGGCAGCCCATGCAACCTATAAAAGTCTATGAGGATAACATGGCTGCCATTAACATATCGGAAGCCGATGCTGTAGGCCAGAGATCGCGCCATATTGATATACAAAACAAACATGTGAGGCAATTGGTGAAAACAGGTTTCATTAAGATTGTGTATTGTGAAACCAAGGAACAGGTAGCAGACGTGTTTACCAAACCACTGCCCCGTGACCAACACCTCTATCTTCTGGGTAAAATGTCGATGGCTATGTGGATGTACTTACCATTGATGTATATATGTACCCAATGTAGAATGTATGTTTGTTAACGAGTCAAATAGCCGCAGAGAAGGGGATTGTCACGAGTGTTTCCAGGATTGCTGTGGCTACTTGCCTACTCACAAACAGTTTGGTTTCAATCAAGCCATCTCCTGTTTGTAATTACCTGCAAGCCTTCCCCACCCTAGTTAATTGCAGGTTAACTCCCCATATAAGCAAGGACCTTTTCGCTTGCTACTCGGGCCTAGACTTCTGGTTTAGGCCTAAATGCACAGCTCCTGCAGGAAGCTTAGTGCAACGCCGCAGATGGGAGAAGAATGCAGATAAGGACTCCAGACGCCGTTGCAGAGAAACTCCCACGGATGCTTGCCTTTTGCTGTTTTGTAGCACGCAAGCTATCATCAGGACTGCTGTTGCTGGACTTTCTTCCTCCCACAAGCTTCAAGCAATGTTTGCTGTTTGAACTGTTTTTACTTCAGGTGACTTTTAGCTGTGAAGCTCGTGCTGCCCCCATTTTGATTGCCTTGATGATGTATTGACGCCGAAGCTGCTTACCTTCATGCTAGCTTTATTCTCTTGTGAACTGTTTCGGTATTGTGGAGAGGGATCTAGGGAGATAGCCTTGCTTCATATACCCAGATAAGACTTTGTTTTTAATGTGCTTTCTTAAAGACATAGTGCATTTAAAATGTTTTAAAGTAAATTATCTTTTTACACAAGACGCCTCTGTCAGAATTATTTCAGTCTCAGTGTGTTTGCTCATGAGCTGGTTCACGGTCTGGGGTACCCCTCAACCCCATTTCGTAACAGAATCTTACCTAGAGGTTCTCCTGAACTCCTGTGAACCCCCAGCAGCCCACCCTTGATGCAGGGGTCTCCAAATTTGGCAACTTTTAAGACTTGTGAAAGTTCAACTCCCATAATTTTGGGAATTGCTAGCTGAGGAATTCTGGGAGTTGAAGTCCACAAGTCTTAAAGTTGCCTATTATTGAAAGTCCTGGTGTAGAAACAAAAGAGTCAAGCCATTTTGCTTCTCCTCTTAGGTTAACCAAAATGTTTTATTGCAATACATCCATCACAAGATCCTGATCAGGGCCTTGTGTGGCACTTCTGAAATTCACCACCTTCTAAGGAAAAATTTGCTACTAAACATGAAATGGGGAAGTGGGGGAAGAGCATGAAGAATTCTGAATCAGGTTTCACTGTTTAATGTTCAAAGGAGATGCTTAAATTGTTTCTGGATTTGAAGCTCTTTTCAAATATTCCAACTTCTGATATATGTTAGTTTGCATCTTAGTTTGTATCTAAGGGGATAATTGCCTGAGATGGTAAGACATTTGGATAGGAATAATGAAAAAAGAAGGGAACTTTCAGTACTTTCTCTGTCACATCAGATAGTATTTGTTTTACATCTGGCATTTCTTCATTAGCATCTTTAGACATAGTTTATCCATAGAAGCAGACATCATTAGTGACAGTGGTCTTATTGTGGCTACTAATTTCTGGCTCCATTCTTCAAACATCTCCTTTAATATTTCCAATGTTGTAATGTTTTGTGTCATCTTGTAAATCCCAGTATTAACTACCATCAAGAACAGGGTTGTATTTGTTGCCATATGTTTAGAAACTTTGGAGTCTAAAATCATTGTTTCCTAGGGTCCCTCTGGTATCCAATTTCTAAAATCATCATTTATCTCTGTTATCACTTACCTTTTGTTATCACATCATTTATCTTTGTTATGATTTACAATAGCCAGGATAGCCAAAAGAAGTTTCTATTTTCCATATGTCTGTGGAGATTCTCAATCATCCAAGTTATAGTTGTCTCAAAGGTGCTTTTTCAAAAGTAACTGGACTGTTTTTTCCCCAAGGGAGAAGATGTTTTGCTTCTCATCCAAGGAGCTTCATCAGTTCTGCCAAAATGGTGAGGGCGATAGAAGGATTAGTTCTGACAGAATTTGAGGAGTTGGAAGGATCATATTTCTTTGCAGTCATTTGGTCTTTAGCACTCTGTTTCCCATATAAACTATTTTTTACAGTTAATTCCAATTTAAAGTAAAAGTCACTATTCCAAATTTATCTGGGCTCTTAATGCATTTATAACTTTCTGAGATAAAAATATTATTTAGCTTTCTGCTGTTTCAAATTTATTAAGTTCTCAAGCTTATAATTATTTTGTTTTCTTTTGTCCAGAGTTGAAGATAAATTCACCAATGTCCTACACATTAAAAAGAGGCAGGGTTTTAATTGTCATTTATGCTCAGCATTTTCATGTCATGGACTCCTCCTCTGCAAGATACTGTATATTGCCATTAACTTCTGAAAAACATAATGGCTAGATGGGCTTTTTACAAATAATTGCCTACAGTTCACAGAGAAAGAATTTGCATTGCTTGCAAATAATATTAACTTCACTCACATTACAGTCAACCCTGCTATCACCAAGCAAATGGGGAAGCAAAAAGAAGGTTACAAACAATAAAGTGAATTCCAGCACAGGAAGATCTATTCTTAGCTTTAATAGGTTAATCACCAACTTCCCATTCATGCCACTAAGTACAGCCCAGCAGAAATAATCATAGGTCAACAACTACAAACTCAGTAGTGGAAATAAATTTGCACACACATTGGCCTGATTTCAATGAAATTTTGGCATCAGATGCAAAAGCACTTTACAAAGTCCGCTTCGATTGCCATTCACAGAGTACGTGATTTTCCAAAATTGAAACCAGGATCCCAGATGGAAATAAAATTAGATGACCAGTCTGGGGGTAGGGGTGAGGAGACCATAGCAGATAAAGCAAATCAATGAGATGGCAAACCACAATCCAGATGTATCCAAATTTGGAAGAAGGTTTGTTTTGGATTTTTTAAAACGTTGATGTGTATATATGGATGCACGCATATGCGTTAACCCAATTTAACCCAACTTAATCCTTTGTTTTGCTTTGCTTTGCTTCACTTTAAATATTGAAAAACAATGAGGCATAGCCCCCCCCCCCCTTTTTATTGTTGCCACCAAATTTCAGTAGCCTGATTTCCAGGAACACTGGGGATTTGAGGCATATGCGGTTGTGGCTTACAGGTTGCCCATTTCTATATGAGGGAGAATAAGCAGATGCAGATGACAGAACAACTTTCCAAATAGGCCATGCAAATCTTGCAAAAGACATGCCTGCTGTAATGCTTCAAACAGATGTGCCTCTCTTTGCAATGTTTTACACAGTCTGAAGGAAGAACAATTTCCCCTATACAAGTTCCCAGAGATCTGGGATCAAGATATTAGGGCAATGTTCTTCAACTCAAAACTGAGCTTAGTTTCCTTTAAGGGATAAGACTTGAGTATAGACAGTGTGGGTACAGAGCAGATGGTAATCTTGTTGGCCTTGCAGTTTTCATCCCAAGGAAGGTTCTGGTCCTTCTAGGAACTTGAAGTGAGGTCCTCCAGTTCATCGCTTCCTTGAACCTCAGAAGAACAGTCTTTGGCTTGGGTTGATCAACTGGATCAAGTTCAGACAGCAGAGCAATATACAAGATTACAACTATCAGCCCTGGTCTGAGCTTCCAGAGCCCATGGCTCTGAAAAGGCTTGAAGCATGCTGAGATAAACTAAAAGTGAGGACGGTTCTTCAGAGGGACCCCATATTTTGCTTTGCCTCCTTTGAAATTCTGGAGGCTTCAAGAAACAGCCTGTTTGATGGAAAGTAGATCATCCTCTCCTCTCCTCTTTCTCTCCCCATCTTAATCTAGTGTTTCTTTCTCTTCTCAGCATCTTTACTCATTTTTTTCCCTTGTTCTTTCTTTCCCTATCTCTGTCGTATATCTAGGCAGGCTTCTCTTCTCTTCTCTTCTCTTCTCTTCTCTTCTCTTCTCTTCTCTTCTCTTCTCTTCTCTTCTCTTCTTCTCCTCTCCTCTCCTTTCCCCTCCCCTCCCCTCCCCCCTCTCTTTCTCCTTCTGAACATCTGACTCCTGAGCTAAAGCATGTTTGCCAGTACTCCCAGTCCACTTATTCCAAACTTTCTGTCTTTCTAACAATAAAAACAGCTTGTACAAAGCAGTCATGGGACTTGTTTGCCTCTCTAAAACTGGGCTGCATGCATTGCTTCATCACTAGCTGCCATGTATTGTTCACCACTATCCCCTCAACACTGTTGATTGCTTTAAATGCTATTTCCTCCTGAATGCTATCTCCCCAGTGAATGCAGCTTTCCCCTTCAGTGATCACCATTTTTGAGGTCTGTCGCCAGACTGGGATGCATAGTTTTTAAATGCCTTGCTGCTAGAGAGCATTTAACTCACTTGCATACCAGTCCCTGCGAGCTGATCCCTGCGTGCCGTGTCATTTCATCTCTAAATATAAACCGAATACAGTGAAGTATATATAGCCTTTAACAGAAGGATGTTTGGACAAATATGTCAAACAGAATTACATTAACTATCTACTGTAATGTTGCCAATTACATCCAGGACACTTCAGCTCCTACCCTGAGCCTAACATCAGAGAGGTACAATGAGTTGAAATGTTTGGGAAGTTATTGCTAGCAGCACTGAAGAGATAAGAGTGTAACTTCACCTGACATGACTAATCTCAGTGGACACCTCCATTTACCAGCCTTTAATCTTTCCTCAGATGAAAAACATGGAGACATCCCTCATCCCAGGCAGAAGGGCTGCTGACAGAGGGAAAGGTCCTGGCTCTAGGGAACACCTTGAAAGAAATCTGACTCAAATGGAGTGTGCAATGTTTGTGTGTGTGTGTGTGTGTGTGTGTATGTTAAATTTCTAGGATCTAGCCCAATAACTCTCAGTACTTCATCAACAATAGAAATAACTTACTTATTTATTTTTGAAAATATAACTTAACCTATTCATATACATCTATAACCTTGCTTCTGTATCTCATAGGTATTCGTCTAAATCTGAGGGAGAAGTTTTACAGACAAGGACTTATATACCCGGAGGGAGGAGTCAAAGGTAAGGCGGAGTTGGGAATGGGATGGGTTTAAGGGATTTAACCCATGCTAAACCATAGAGTGCAGAATAAATACAAGAGTTAGACATTTTATCTGACAGTATGCCTGTGTGAAAGTGAGAAGAGAGAGACCTATTTATAAGATTTGTTTCATTTTCAGAACACTTTGTTCTTATTATTGTATGAATTCAGATTTGCTGATGGAGAGAAGGGGATTGACAGATGTCATATGGACATGTGATAGGAAAAGAAGGGTCCTATCCTTCCTTTCTAGATCAGGCAGAAGAGACTTCTTCCCTTAGAAAAGATCTCCTTCCAAGGCCAGAAGTAATTCTGGCTCATTCATCTCTGGGGGTTCCCTGAGCATAAACTTTAGAGTTTAGTCTATAGATTTCAGAATTTCTTTTTCTAAAAGAATGGTCGCGTAATTGGCAACTCCAAATTTCTACTAACAAATGCTCTGTCCTACACATTGGCAATAAAAATCAGAACACCAAATATAAGTTAGGCAGAAACAATCTCATAGATGACCCTCACTCTGTCAAGGACCTAGGAGTACTTATCTCAAATGATCTAAGCCCCAGAGCTCACTGTAACAGCATTGCCAAAAAGGCTTTAAGAGTTGTTAACCTTATTTTGCAAAGCTTCTTCTCCAGTAACATTAAATAGTTAACTAGAGCATACAAAACCTATGCCATACCAATTTATTTATTTATTTGTTTTATTTTATTTCAAATTTATATACCGCACCTTCTCCCAAGGGACTCAGGGCGGTGTACAGCCAGATAAAAACATACAATACAAACATTAAAAACAATTAAAAGAATATATATTAATTTGGCCCCAGTTTAAAATGACAAACCAATTAAAAATTTAAAATTTAAAAATATGTTAAGCCAGCCTGGCTTGATGAAAAAAGAAAGTTTTAAGGGCACGGCGGAAGGCACCAAATTCTTGAATACAGCTTATCTGCCTGGAACCCACAGTGTATATTGGACATTAACACAATTGAGCGGGTTCAGAGGTATTTCTCAAGAAAACTACTCCACTTTTCTACTCATAATATAATTCCTTATGCCTCCAGGTTTGAAATTTTGGGCTTGGACAACCTGGAACTGCACCACCTGTGGGCCGATCTAAGCATAGTTCATAAAATTGTCTGCTATAACATCCTGCCTGTCAACAACTTCTTCAGCTTCAACCACAATAATACACAGGCAAACAATCAATACAAACTTAAGGTAAACTGCTCCAAACTTGATTGCAGAAAATACGACTTCAGCAACAGAGTGGTCAATGCCTGGAACACCCTACCTGACTCCGTTGTTACAGCCTCAAACCCTCACAGTTTCAATCTCAAACTGTCTACAGTGGACTTCACCCCATTCTTAAGAGGTCCTTAAAGGGGGCATGCATAAGCACACCAGCGTGACTACCATCCCTGCCTTACTGTCCCCATTTATCTGTATTTACTTCCTTTGTTCATGTTTATGTTCGTACTTATACTTGCTATCTTGTACGTGTTTGACAAACAAATAAAATAAATAAGTAAATCCTGGCCTAGTTCCTAATGTATGGCTTTTTAAGATTGTCTTTGGGTTTCCAGAGTTCTGTGGCTGGGAAATTACATCAGTGGTGAAATGTAAAATTTGTTACTACCGGTTATGTGGGCGTGGCTTGGTGGGGGGGGGTCATGTGACTGGGTGGGCGTGGCCAACTTTTTTAAAAAAAACTTTTAAAACCATTTTTTTCTACAACCTCTTGAAGAGGTTGTTAAAAAATGCTTTTAAAAGCCTCTGACGATCCCAGCTGAGTTGCCTGATTGTCAGAGGCTTTTTTTCTTTTAAAAATAGTTTTTCTATAACCTCTTCAGCTGAAGATGTTGTAAAAAAAACTGCTTTTAAAAGCCTCTGATGATCCCAGCTGGGCTGTGCAATCATCAGAGGTGTTTTTTTTTAACTTTTAAAAGCATTTTTTCGGCCGAAGAGGTTGTAGAAAAAATGCTTTTAAAAATAAAAAAAAAAGCCTCTGATGATTGCGCAACTCAGCTGGGCATGTGGGGGGCAGGGATTTTTGCTATCAGTTCTCCGAACCACCCACGGCCATCCCTACCGGATCAGGTGATCCGATCCGAACTGGGAGCATTTCACCCCTGAATTACATCCTATGAAATCATTGGAGAGAGAAAAAGTGGTTGGTTGTGTTGTATCTTGCAGAATATTGGTGGCAGGCATGGTAGGTGACAAAATGAATATTATCCTGACAAATAAATTATGTGACTATATGACAGATAAACTGGAATGCAAATTTGAAAGGATGAGCTTTGCAAAATGATCCATGCTTTGTCATTTTACACCATGTCTGGTTAGAAACAGACATCGGTCAAAGCAGTGAAGAGCCTCTTTTATTTGATGCCTTTGATGCTTTTTAATTTCTTGTAACTGTAGCTGTTGTTATTATCTCTTTCTTCATCGAACAAAGCCCTGCCTTCACCCCATTGTTCACCTTGAGTCCCCTTACTGGCACGTTATCTACTCTCAGCTCCTTTGTTAGTCTTGGTTAAATTATGCCAATTTGGACATTAATTGACACTAGCCTACCCTTTAGTGGCACAGAATCAATATCACACAGGGAACTGTTCCATTAGGTATGCTTGTTCATTTAGTTGAAAACATACTAATATGACAACCCATAATTGATTACAAAAGGGCAACACATACCTTTCTAGCTGAAGTATGAATTCATAAGCATTATGATTATGAAATCACCATATTAGGGACAGAAGCAATTAGGTTGAATTTCTCTTGATTAGAATTTTAAAAACAATTGCTGAATGCCTTCATTACTTTAGAATATATCAGTGGGTACTAATCAAGGACCTGTGGAGGCCCATCAGGGATGATGCTTTCAATACTGTAGGTTGTTTTTCTCTTTTCCTCTGGGCCTCAAATCTCATCATTTCTTCAGAGAGGAAAGAGGGACAGATGAATGGAAGTTACTTGTTCTCCCCCTCTCATTTGTTTGCATTTAAAAAATGGTATTCATGGCAACTTCCTTCTCTTTGCTCTGTTTCCCTGGGTTACAAGGATCAAATGAAGGCACAGGTTCAGAGGTGGTATTCAGAGGTTTTGACCAGTTCTGGAGAACTGGTAGTGGAAATTTTGAGTAGTTTGGAGAACCAGTAAATACCACCTCTGACTGGCCCCACCCCCATCTATTCTCTGCCTCCCGAGTCCCAGCTGATCAGGAGGAAATGGGGATTTTGCAGTAACCTTCCCCTGGAGTGGGGAGGGAATGGAGATTTTACAGTATCCTTCCCCTGGAGTTGAGTGGGAATGGAGATTTTACATCCTTCCCCTGTCATGCCCACCAAGCCCACAGAACCAGTAGTAAAAAATTTTGAATCACACCACTGCACAGGTTATAATTGAAAGATGATACCAGGAAGAGATGTGAGCATTGAAAGGACCCAATAATTCAATTTCCTGGTGCTAATCCAGATGCCAGGAAAATTCAGGACATCTTGGTACATGAGCAGGTCTGGAAGTCTGGAACAGAGTTTTATGTTTGTATTCTTTTTGTTTTGCAAATCATTTTGCCCAGGAAAATAGCAACAGGTAGACAGACAGATAAACATGACTTGAGGAGCTCCTATAGTTCACACCGATGTTAAAAAGTTTATACTTCTTAGCTTTTTCTTCTTGGACCATTTTACTGTAGGCTTAGATAAATATCCAACTATTAAACTGCAACATTTAATCAATTAATACAATGGAGCAAAAACTCAGCATGAATAAAACACGAGAGAGAGAGGGGGGGAGGGAGGGAGGGAGAGGGAGAGGGAGGGAGGGAGGGAGAGGCAGAGAGGGAGAGAGAGAGAAAGAGTGGAGGGAGGGAGGGAGAGAGAGAGAGAGAGAACAGAAGGAGAAATCCATCTAAAATGGAAGGAAGATCCCCTTCCTGTGTTATTAAAAGTCTTAGTAGCTAAGGTTTGGGGAAGGTGAGGGACAGGGCAACATGCAAAGCAGAAATCTAGAATGCCAAATATCCATTAAGATTAAGTGCCACATTAAAAATGAAATATGAAAAGTGCACATCAGGTTAATGAAATTATCCAGCAGCTACTCTCCATAATGAAACACCCTACCTGCCTCTCATCAATCAAAGGCCACCTTGTGCACCTCCATGCCGACAAAGCAGCTGCTTTGTAGAGTTTATATAGATGATGGAGCAAAGGGGAACCATCAAAGAAATATATGGAGATGAAAAATCAGACCAGCCAGTGAAAGCAGCCATCAGTCAAAATGAAAACGGGGAATGGCAAATAGTGGCCTTTCGATGAATAATCTCCCAGATTAAAACATGTAGACATCCATGTGTGTGCACAAACAAACACACATACAGAGACACCAGTAATTATCCTAAAAGGATGACTGATAATGCATGTTCCTTAAATACGGTTCTGAGAAGCTATATACAGCCACAACTGTAGTTTCAGCATTTTTTCTCAAGGTTAAAATGTTCCTGCAGAATGTTCCTTGTTACAATGGGTGCGTGGAAAAGTCTGTGGAGGGGTCATATTGGGGAATGGTGCATGGTGAAGATTATGAGACTTTAACCTATCAGAAGGTTGGACCTTGTCTACATAGACCATATGTGTATAAGTCTCAAAACTTCATTCAAAACAGAAAGTAAGTAAGGGAAACCCACAATGACTGGTGTGAGTGACGGAAGTAGCAAAGATGGAAAAATTAACTTGCACTCATGGGGAAAATGCTAAGAAATTAAAAAAAAAAAATCAGAAAGGTGGAAGAGAAGGACCTTAGTCTTCTGGAGGCCCAAGTTTGAAACATTTTAACAAATCTAGTATCCCAGACAGCAGCTGATAGGATAGATTAGAAGTCTCCAAGCTTTTTGGAGGAGACTTCTTAGCCATTTCTGAAAGGATGTCACAAAACCCTCAAAGGCAATTGCTGCATTGTGTGTGTGTGTGGGGGGGACTTGCCTCTTCACTAAATGGTAAAACTGATCAAATTGTTCCCTGCTTTCTCTCCTAACATCCCAGAGTGTTCGCTATAAGCCCTCAATCCCATCAGTCTTGTCCCATATCTGACTCAGGGCTGTAGGGGGGGGGGGGGGAATTCTTGAACTTTTTCCAGAGCATTGGCTCAGCGGTTAAAGACACTGAACTTATCAGATGGAAAGCTGACAGCCCAGATTCAAACCCGAATGCTGTGCAATAAGGTGAGCTCTTGTTATTTTTCCCAGTTCCTGCCAACCTAACAGTTCAAAAGCATGCAAATCAGAGGTGATATTCAGCTGGTTCAGACCGATTCGGGCGAACCGGTAGTGACAACCCGGGCGCAATCCCATCTTATATCGCTGTGTTTTTGATGGTACATGCATATGTGGACAGCCTGCGCAAGCAAATTGCCGTGTTTTATGACACTGCACACATGCACGGATGGCACCCGCACACTCACATTTCCGATGCTGGGGAAACCAATTGCTACAGTATTTGAATCCCACTTCTGATGCAAATGCGAATAGATAAATAGGTACCACTTCGGTGGGAAGGTAACTGCATTCCGTGCACCTTGGTGTATAGTCATGCTGGCCAGATGACCATGAAAGTGTCTTCAAGCAACTCTGGCTCCCTTAGCCAAGAAATAGAGAGGAACACTGCCACCTAGAATTGGAAACTACTGTTCAGGTGAAATCTTCATATATATGTATGAAGCATGTACAAGCATGAACACATGCAGATATAATACGATAGAGAAGCAGAAACACACATATAGGCACAGAGTCACTAAGTTCCACAAAATGAAAAAAATAAAAATAAGGACACCTCCTATGCTACTAAGCTGCAAAGAGATTGGAAAGACTTATGAGCATCTTGGTTTGCACACCTTCGCTATCTTGTTATTTCCTGAACATGCCTGTGGGATTTCCGTGGGATCCAAGGAATTGGATCACACATGGCATTAAGTCAATTGACAGAGAGTAAGTGGGTCAGTCCTGTGAATACAATAGAACAGTATATTTGATCTTGATAATAGAGTGAGAGATTTAATTATTCTTTAGACAAAGGAGTAAAACAAGTATCTAACTCTTTATAATGGAAAGGCAAGCAGACAAATGTGTAACCAGTGTTTGACGAAATCTCAGAAGCCAAACAGGTAGCTGAACAAACTCGGTCTTGGCTTAGGGTTTCTTTTCAGTAAATTAGAGTGCTCCATTCCCTCCATCCCCAACTGTGATGGAAAAAAATAAGTTTATACGGCCTAAGAATAAATGGCCTTTTATCCCCTCGCACAAATCTGGATGGATCACCACCCTAGTCTGGTAATCTCAGCCTGCCGCATAAACTAACTCTGAAATGTAACACACAGATCATGTACAACACCAGCTCTGTCCGTGGGGAAGCCCACTGGACTGCACAATTAAGAATTTTTCCTCAATTTGTTTTCTTTTTGTAAGGAAGAAAAGGAAATGAGAGTCTGTTTTGCAGCAGCTGAGCAACTGAGATTCCAGTTTTACAGAACATATGTGATTCAAGGTTGAATGCTGTGTCCTTGGTGTTTTCAGAGCATGGTCGTTTTCTTGCAGGAACATCAAGGATCCCAAACTATTTGGAGCTAAAATTATCCCTCTTTGGGTTAATTGTGGGGCTTAATTAGCAGGGTTACTACGTTTACATCATATACCATCCTTTGTCTTTGATAAAACTTGCTTAACTGGCACTCAGTGATGTGGATCAAGGAGGAAGAAGGCAAATGAGTTGTGTGTCTAATATATTTGTATCAGATATCATGACATAATTATCTAATGACATCATTTCTGCACTGAAAACATGACATATATGTTTCAGTGTTGGGATTCAAACATTTTTACTACTGGTTCTGTGGGCATTGCTTGATGGGCAGGGCAGGGGAAGGAAACTGAAAAATCTCCATTCCCACCCCACTCCAGGGGAAGGTTACTGCCAAATCCCCATTTCCTCCCGATCAGCTGGGACTCGGGAGGCAGAGAATAGATGGCGACGGGGCCAGTCAGAGGTGGTATTTACCGGTTCTCCGAACTACTCAAAATTTCTGCTACTGGTTCTCCAGAACTGGTCAGAACCTACTGAATACCACCTCTGGTACGTTTTCACTTTGACATCATGGCTTGCTTTGGAGCCTTATGACTCAAAGGAAGGTACTTAGTGGCCTTAGCTAATAGACTTCTCACAGTCAGGTGTCTTCAGTTCAGATATTCACGCTATAAACGATAGATGTGTTTCTTTCTTTTTCACATAGGAAAAAAAAATTATTGGCACTGAACCACCTCACTGCTTAAAGTAGCATCTGTTTTCGTAAGTAGCCCCGAGCTCTTGTTTCATGTAAGGTCTGAATTCAGAATTGAGAATAAAATGTTTGAACAAGCCAGTGGGGAAGAAGCCTTCACACTCTGCATACATAATGTGAAACTAGATAAAGCTCAGACTATCATCACAGGTGATGAGGAGAAAGAAGGAAAAGGAAGGAGGAAGAGCAAGTGTGAAGGGGAAACAAACAATAACTGTGGATTATGAGATCATGATGCAAATGATATAGCTTATGTTCTTGCATCAGGCACGTGTGTTATTATTACAGGGAGTCAGGGGTGAAATCCAGGTTCTGTCAGAACCGGTACCGGAGAACCGGTAGCGGAAATTTTGAGTAGTTCGGAGAATCGGCAAATACCACCTCTGGCTGGTCCCAGAGTGGGGTTGGAATGAAGATTTTGCAATATCCTTCCCCCAGGAGTGGGGAGGGAATGGGGATTTTGCAGTATCCTTCCCCTGCCACGCCCACCAAGCCATGCCCACCAAGCTACACCATGCCCACCAAAGCCACGCCCACAGAACCGGTAGTAAAAAAAATTGAATTTCACCACTGCAGGGAGTCCTTGACTTACAACAGTTTGGTGACCTTTCGAAGTTACAAGGCACTGAAAAAAGTGACTTATGACCACTTTTCACACTTATGACTGTTGCAGCATCCCCATAGTCATGTGATTTACATTTGGATGCTTGACAACTGATTCACATTTATCATGGTTGCAGGATCCCAGAGTCTGTGACCAAACTTCACAACCGACTTATATTTATGACAGTTGAAGTGATCACCTTTGGCAACCTTCTGACAAGCAAAATCAACAGGGAAACCAGATTCACTTAACCATGTTACTAATTTAAGAATTGCAGTGATTCACTTAACAAATGTGGTGAGAAAAGTCACCACAAAATGGGGCAAAACTCACTTAACAAATTTTTCATTTAGCAACATAAATTTTGGGCTCAATTGTGGTCATAACCTGAGGATTACCTGTATTATTATTATTATTATTATTATTATTATTATTATTATTATTATTATTATTATTATTATTATTATTATTATTATTATGGTCCATCACGCAGCCAGCCAAATGTTTAGAATGGATTTAGTATTTTTATTCACCTATCAAGTATTTCCCAAGGACTTTGAATAGGCAAATGTTGATGTTTAATGGTGTTAAAGATATTGTCACAGGATGCAAGCTGTTCCAAGTAAAGCTGCCTTTTTGCAATTGACCGATGGTGATTCTTTCAATGCTGATGTGTTCTTTCAAGTGATGCTCCAAATATTTTGGGATTTTACACAAGGCACCTATTATTATTGGTACTATCTTTGCTTTCTTTTTTGTTATCATTATCATTAATTTAACTATCATTAAGTGCCTTCTTTGCCCAACTTCATGTTGCACATGCCATTTTGAGCTTGCATCCTGTTATGGACAACTACTAATTATGGGTATGACTGTCTATAATTAGATATGATTGTATATAATATGACTGCTTGTCACCATTTATAACTACCATGTTTCCCCAAAAATAAGACCGGGTCTTATTTTATTTTGACCCTCAAAATAAGCGCTTGGCCTTATTTTCGGGGAGGTCTTTTTTTTTTTTTTTTTTTGAGGTGCAGAAGGTGGTGAGCGCAATCACCGCATGGCTGCTCAGCACCTTAACCGCAGACCGCAGACCATGGATCAGTTGATCCAGTGAGGGTCAGAAGTTTTATCTCTCTGGTGCCTGGAGATGTTTCTGGCACACTCTTGCCAGCCCTAGCCCTGTCGACCTGGGACTGGGGGGATGGGGACCGGCGCCAGAGCTCCGAGCAGTGGCCAGTGCGTGCTCTCTCTGTGCAACCATGAAGCAGAATCAGTGTGGCCGGTTTTTGCCCACAGCATTGCCGGCCAGGATCAGCAGTGGGTCAGAGCCATTGCCACTGCCACTGCCAGCCAAGATCAGCAGGCCAGATTCAGTGAGCTAGTCATACTGCCATTGCCCAGGAGGAGAAGAGGAGGCACTGCAAGAGAGCCCATTTCTCATGTTCTTCTCCTCTGGGCGGCAGCAGCGTGTTCAGCTCAGAGAGCGAGAGAAAGATATGAATGAGTGACTGAGTGTGTCACAAGAGAAATAGCACAGAGGAAACTCTTTCAAACCATGGCCACCGCCTGCTCCCTAGCCACAAGGTGAACTGTGGAACAGAGGGCCCTCAGCTGCAAGGTTGCCTGGCACATTGGCAGGGCTGGGGCTAGCAAGACTGTGCTGGAAATATCTCCAGGCACCTGTAGAGACAGAACTCCTGGCCCTTGCTGGATCAGCTGATCCGCAGGCTGTGATTAAGGGGCCGAGCAGCCATGAGATGACTGGGGAAGGGAAGGGCTGCCTCCTGTGTTGGCCATGCCCACCCCTTCACTAGAGAAGAAGAAGGCAGTCAGTAGAAATCTTGTTGAATGAATGAATGAATGAATGAATGAATGAATGAATGAATGGGTTGGTTGGTTGGTTAGTTGGTTGATTCGTTCATTCATTCATTCATTCATTCATTCAATTTCTATAACCACCCATCTCAGTCAATGCCTCTGGATGGCTTAAAATTCAAAAAAATATATTACAATTGAGATACCAAAAACATTTTAAAATTCAGCTAAGCTTGCCTGCTTGAGCACTGCTGTTAGAAAATGCTCTCCTCCTTAAGGTTCCAATAGCCCTTCCTCCCACTGACATATTATTGTTTTTATTATTGCATGACTAACTAGCAATCATTACCCCTTATTTCCTAAATTTAGAATGACAGAGACGGTGAGAATCACTGCACAATTGGTAGATTGCCCTATCCTCCTGCTTTAAAATTGGGGAAAACAGGGATTGTTCTAGGATCATAAGTTCCTACACCAATCAAAACTCTTGCTAAAAAAGTAAAAAAGAGCAGGAGACTTTCCCATTGTTTCATATTTCTTCTAAACTCTATTGCAAATAAGAGGAATACCAGAGGATTTGATAGAAACTGGGAGTGGATGACTCACAAGGTCTGAATTATAGAGGAGTGACTCATAAGAAATGATAACATTTTCATGACTCTGTAAGCTGAACATACCCTATTTATCTCAAATTATAAAACAACCATATTTTTCTTCAGTGAACAAATACAATCATAAAACCAGTGAAGAATGAAAAGCAAAGCTTTGTTTTAATTGAATTGAAGCTGATAGGCTCTATTTCAGTTATAAATAAGATAAAATCCAGATAAATATATAAATTTAATTTATATCAACCATTTTATATAACAATGAATAAAACAGCCAGGAAATGAGGCCCTTGACACATTCAGCACTTTAGGCTTGGAAACATAGCCAGGTTTTTAGGGCCTACTGTTTGTTCATGTCGGAAGCACCTAAAGCAGTGGGTCTCAACCTTCCTAATGTCGCGATCCTTTTATACAGTTCCTCATGTTGTGGTGACCCCCAACTATAAAATTATTCCTAAAACCATTGAAAATATGTGTTTTCCGATGGTCTTAGGCGACCCCTGTGAAAGGGTCGTTCGACCCCCAAAGGGGTCCCGACCCACAGGTTGAGAACCACTGACCTAAAATGTTTCTGGGTGGAAAAGATTAATCGGTAATATCACCGTTGCCCAGGGGACTCCTGAGGAGACTCCTTTCCTATCCCCAGTATTTTCCCATCAAAGTGCTACCTATTTATCTACTTGCATTTGCATGCTTTCAAACTGCTAGGTGGGCAGGAGCTGGGACAAATTGATGGGAGCTCATTCCATAATGCAGCTCACTCTCAGGTTTTGAACTGCCAAGTTGTTGACCTCCAGTGGTCTTCTGACTTCATGTTCTAACCACATGAGCCATTGTGGCCCCTAGTTTTAGGATTTATGAAAGACTAATGGGGTTGAGGCCATCCTAATCTCCAGAGGGAGGATGTTCCATAGAGCAGGGGCAACTGTGGAAAAATCCCATTTTCTGGTCCCCATCAGCTCACACTCTTTGTCTGACAGGATCTGCAGCATGCTCACTCTGCTATATCATGTTAGATGGGTAGAATCTCTTGGAAAAAAGACAATCCCTTAGGTAACCCAGGTCCAAGCTATGTAGGGCTCTAAACCAGGACCTTGAATTGCACCCAGCAACACACCAGTAACCAATACAGATCAATACAGAAACGATGTCACATGTGCCATATATCTGGCACTATTTACTACCTATATTTTACACAGCTCTATTTTCTTAGAAGCAATTTGTGCAGAATGGTTCATCTAATAGAAATACTCCTGCAAGTTTAAGATTTATAAAAAGTCTATACAATTTTCAGCCTTCCTCCCTTCCTCCCGAAACTGCTGAGGTATTTTTTTCTTGAGTATCTTTATAATAGATAGAACTAAAAAATGGAATAGCCTTGTGAACGTTTCAAATTTTAGGAGTATCAGTGTCATTAAAGCCAGTCTTTTTAGTGAACTTGTGTGATCTCTTACAAGTCCAAATCAAGACTACAATCCCAGCCTGAGCTTTAAGATTCCAGCCAATCCTCACTAATTCGTGTTTAATTTTCCTTTTTTAAAAAAAGTTAACTCAATGTTATTTGCATTGAATAGCATTTTTCTCTACACCAGCAATTATAGTAGGTTGCAGGAGTCTCATGTATATCTGGATTTCAGCAAGCAATTGACAAAGTAGGCTGTGAAGGTCTGTTTAGTTAATTTTTTAAATACGAGGTGGGTGGAATAAAATGATATGCAGCTGGCTCAAAAATCATGCTTGGAAAGAGTTCATCAATGGTTGCTCATCAGCCTGGAAGAAGATATCAGGCATGGAAACATAACATTCCGTTCTGGATCCTTTATTCTTCAACCCTTCATTAATTATTTGCATGGTGAATTGTGGAGAATGCTTATTAAATTTGCAGCAACAACATTCAAAATCATCTTGACATTTAGAGAAATGGACTGGAAATAATGAAACGTAAGAGAGACAAATGGCAGAGTTTTTCTACTTAGGGAAAAATATGAAATATGTAAGTCTAGTACAGAATGGAGTCAGTCTATCTATCTATCTATCTATCTATCTATCTATCTATCTATCTATCATCTATCTATCTATCTATCATCTATCTAGCTAATCACATTTCTATACTGCCCATATCACTTACATGACTCTTAAATTTGTCACAAAAAATAAGTATACCTAACATGGCAATAGTGTTTATGAAGATGACTTTGGAACTGTATCAGATTATAAACTAAATATCAGTTAATACGATAGCATGGCTACAGAAAAGGAAATGAAAATACATTTTCATCAACAGATACATCACTTCCAAATAACAAGAAGTATGGATGTACAAGCCCTTTGGAAACTCCAGAATGTTATGTTCATCCTCTGCGTCAGTGATGAAATCCAATTTTTTTTACTACCGGTTCTGTGGGTGTGGCTTGGTGGCCATGGTATGACTTGGTGGGCATGGCTTGGTGGGCATGGCAGGGGAAGGATACTGAAAAATCCCCATTCCCTCCCCATTCCTAGTGGAAGGATATTGCAAAATCTCCATTCCCACCCTACTCTGGGGCCAGCCAGAGGTAGCATTTGCCGGTTCTCCGAACTACTCAAAATTTCTGCTACCGGTTCTCGAACCTGTCAGAACCTGTCAGAACCTGCTGGATTTCACCCCTGCTCTGCATCCCGCTGATATGACCATTCAGAGGTGAGCCCATCATTTTCTGAAATTTTATTTTCCAAACTGGAAATGGTTCATGGTGCTCTAGAGAAGGATGGCTTGTTCTGTGTGGGAAAACAAAATTGAAACAAAATTATCCAGGATTTTAGTTTTGCATGTAACTTTTTTTTAGTTTATATTGGCCACAGTTTATCTTGAATATTATGTTTGGTTGTGGGCACTACTATTAATAAGGAATTAGGGAAGCAAGAACTTCTAGCAATTGGAAAGACATCAGAGACGATTAGGAAACTGGGAACTTAAGTTCTCTGAAGACTGTTTAAGGGCACTGTGTATGTCTAGCTTTGAAAAAAATGAATAATCTTCATTAATTGGAAGGATGTTAAAGAGACAAAGGGGAAGAAGACATATTTTCTGTCAACCTGGATAGGATGCAGGGCATTGAGTAATGGATTTAAATTACAAGCAGCCAAATTCTGGTTGGATATTGATAAAAACTTAATAAGGACAGTTCAGAGGTAGAACCAATTACTGAAAAGTATTGGTTTGCTCAATCAAGGTCTGGTAACTTTATTTGTTATAAAGGCTTTAGTTTGGAGTCCTGCACAGAGCAAGGATTTGGATAGAATGGCTGATATTATATCTTCTTGCGCTATGATTTTGTAACTTGTGTTCAATATATTAATTCATCTACTAAAGTAGAGGATAAAATTTCCCAAGTACTCACTATCTTCATCAAGCCTCTCTTAACAGGGCAGCAGAACATACTTTAAGACATGTTTGGTTAATTCAGTCCATGTGATTTGTTAGTTAGCACTTAAATAACTTCAAAAATGAATGTAATAGTTGCATGGTAATCTTGTTTGCCCAATTGCTCCTTTCTTGCCATTTTTGAGGTATTTTTACAAAAGCAATACAATAAAAAAGACAAAGCCCAAACTATAATAAGACTAGATGTGCATTGATGATGATAGATGATGAGGTAATGAGAATTTCAAATCTATTAAGCTCCTTTCTCCTGTGGTTTTTTTCCCGTTTATCAGGGCAACCTGGTCTACCCAATTATGGGTTGGAGCATATTACTTCCACTTTCGCCTTTCAGCCTCAATCCAAGAGCTTTCACAGCCAGTCACTTTCTTATGGATAGCTGCCCCAAGTCTGCTGAACCAGTCACAACCATTTTGATGAAAGCCTTCACAAGGGAATGCGTTCCTCTTTTTTCAACTGTATTACAGCATATCCTGCTTTTATATCAATAAGCAACTTTGAAACAGACATTACTAAAAGCTCACTGTCATATTTCTGTAGAATTATTGCTTCGTAGATCATGATCCGTTAATTAAAAATTTGACAGGCCTAGCTAAAACATAAAATCATAATGCTAGCTTTGGGTAAAGTATTGCTTGACTGTAGCTTGATTAGTCCTATTGTTCATCCTGGCATCATTCACTTTTATATTCAAAAAGTTTCCTTAGAGAGATTTCTTGAGCAGATAAGTCTCCCAGTAGATTTAAGCAGATTAATTTTCCCAGGTAATTTATCACTCCCAGAAAACTCCAAACTGCTTTGGAGCTGTCGTATCATTCCACTAGTCTGATCTTTCTTTTACTTCTCAGGCTTGCTCACAGATTTGAAATTTCCTGGTAGATTTCCATCAAAATACTAACCAAGGAGGGGTCAAGCTATTTTCCAAAGCACCTGAAGGCCAGACAAGGAATAATGGATGAAAACTGAACAAGGAAAGATTCAACCTGGAAATAAGGATAAATTTTCTGACAGTGAGAGCAATCAACCAATGGAACAGCTTGCCTTCAGAAGTTGTGGGAGCTTCATCACTGGAAGCTTTCAAGAAGAGACTGGACTGCCATCTTTTAAAAATGGTGTAGGGTCTGCTTGGGCGGGGGGTTGGACTAGATGACTTACAAGGTCCCTTCCAACTCTGTTAATCTGTAAGCGGAGATAGATCTCCTATTGAAAAGATCTCTGAATAAAGAACTTCTGCCTTGGAACTTGGAGAACCATTGATTCAATTCAGGATGAGAAAGATTTTCCATGTTCTTCTTTGTTTCTGATGCTATTTAATTTTATTTCTGAGTTACATCAATTATCTACAATATTTTCTTGATTGAATAGAACAGTATTTACAATGTATTTGGGAGATGCGTATTCTTTGGGCCAACCCTAAATGAGGTTGGTTGCTACAGTTTCCTGCTCAAAACAGAATTTGAAATCAAATCTCATTATCCATATTCCGACTGACAAACCCAGCCAAACAAGCACGAGCGAGACGATCCAATCTCTGAATGCAAAACTTTATTGAGTACATCATTTCAGCAGTAATTAGGGCAAAACCAGATCTAGCTAATTCCTGCACAAGGCCACATAATTAAAGTATAGGATTCTCCCTCCCCCTGTTAGTGCAGGTCACATTGTCCAATTGAGCCTCATTGTATTGTTATGAGAAAAAGTCTTTGGCTTTGGCAAACACTTGCTGGAGTGTCCTTGGCTCTCACACTTGCCTTCTTGATGTCTGGACTCTATGAGGGGTCAATGTGGACCATAGCTTTAGGTCCACTGTTGGATCCATCTAAAGTATGGTAAATATTAGTAATGATCAGATGGATCAATTAGATGGATCACTGTGTTTCATCCAGGGCACTAAAATTGAAATCCTGTATTTTGAGACACCATACACATGTATATTGGACCATTGACTTCAGTAGACAACAAATCATGGAGAAAAAAATCTGATCGAGGGAAATTACAATGTGAAGAAAGTTGAGAGCTTCACCAATCTTGCAGTCTTAAAGGGCTCTTATTCTAAAATGCTATTTATTTGATACAAGGCTCCATAGTTGGACTGTTTCCATTTTAAAATTTTTCTCAATATTCTAAATTAGAAGTATCTGCACTATAACTAGCGATAAGATAACTTCATTTACAGATTTTAAAAAATCAAAACAGAAGGCAATTAAAAAATAATAATAAAGAGTTATAATTATTGCTTATCACCACCACCACCCCAAATAGACCAAAATAGTTGTTACTAGAAAACAGGGCAGCTGGGCTGGCCGGCCTATTTTTTGTTGGCCAATAAGGAACAAGATGTGCTTTTGTGGTGTCTGAGCATAGAGCAACAAAGATGGTTAGGGGACTGGAGGCTAAAAAAATTAGAATGGTTGCTAGAGCTGGGTATGTCTAGTTTAATGAAAAGAAGGACTGGGGTGATATAATAACACTGTTCCAATATCTCAGGGGTTGCCACAAATAAGAAGGAAGTCAAGCTATTCTCCAAAGCACTTGAAGGCAGGACAAGAAACAATGGGTGGAAACTAACCAAGGGGAGAAGCAGCCTAGAACTCAGGAGAAATTTCCTGATGGTTAAAACAATTAGTCAGTGGAACAACTTGCCTCCAGAAGGTGTGAATGTGCTAACCCTGGAAGTTTCACTGCTGATACCCAAATTCTGAACCACTGCTCCACAAAGCTTTTGATATATTTTTGAAATGGCAAACAAAATGCTAACAGAAATGTTTGTGGTGTGAATGGCCTCCAAGCAGTCCATAGCAGCCAATGCAGCTTCATTCTTCTTCTAAAGGCAAGGCAGTATGATTCATCATTGAGACCAAAATACATGTAGAAGATGTATAAGGTCACCCACTCTAATGGATAATGCTGAATGTTCTAGGAGCAATAAGAATCTATCTTCTTATGTAAACCCTTTCTCTAAGTGGTCATATATCTTTTGTTATAGTGCTGCTGCAGCAAAAGGAAGCTGCTGGGAATAAGGGCGTCTTCAGAAGATTGAAAGTTGAGGAGGCACCTCAGACATCACAGCCGAGAAAGGAAAAACTGAAAGTGTGCTTCTCTGAATGATATCATGACTGGAACGCAGCTAGCTTGCTTTTGTTTGGGTTCTCTGATAACAGATAAGATTTCCTTTTCTTCATTGGGTTTTACAAATATGGGCTTCAGCTGTCTGTGCTAAAAGCACCTATCTCATAAAATCACCACCGCAAGAGTCACTTTACACAAATGAGGAAAGCCCCCTTGGCTTCATCTGTATTATCGTAGAAAATGTTCAGAGAAAACCTGCCTGTTTCTCAAAAGCCACTAGCCAGAGAAAGCAGATTCCTAATTGCTCAGGCCAGAAAGATAACTTGACCTGATTTTTCAGATATAGTTCAGAGATAATGCTTGACTCACCCTCTTAGCCAGCTTCCAGATAATGCCTTCCTTTGCTATATCTTGTTCCAGAAGTTTGATTCAGCCTATCATCCTTCCAAGGTCAGTAAAATGAGGACCCAGATTGTTGCAGGCAATACGTTGACTTTGTAAACAGCTTAGAGAGGGCTGTAAAGCACTGTAAAGTGATATATAAGTCCATGTGCTATTGCTGTTCCTTTGGCTATAGCTGGATGGTGACATTTTGAGAGAACCTGCTATTCCATGGGTATCAAGCTCGATTTAACTGAGGGCCGCATTATGGTTGTGGGCATAGCCAGGGTGGGCATGACCAGCTTGACATCACTCATGTCAGGGGAACCAGGGGCCAAGTGCTAAGACAGGACTTCCCTCAGACTCTCCCCCTAACTCTCATTATAATCCTTCCTTCCTTCCTTCCTTCCTTCCTTCCTTCCTTCCTTCCTTCCTTCCTTCCTTCCTTTCCTTCCTTCCTTCCTTCCTTCCTTCCTTTTCTTTTTCCTTTCCTCTTCATTCTCCTTTCTTCTTCCTTCCCCTCTTTCCCTCCTTGCTCTCTTCCCATCCTGGCCCATGATGCTTTTGCCAGAGAAAACGGAGCTTGGGAGGCTATGCATGTTCCCCCCCCACCCCGGCACCATTTTTTGCTGCAATGGTCTCCTGCAGCCCTCTGCCAGTAAAAACGGAGCTCGGGAGGGCCTCGCACTGTCCCCCTGGGCCTCGTTTTGGCCACAATGAGCAGCCCTGTTGTGAACCGATAGTAAAGATAAGTAGAACCCACCCCGATACAGTATGTAACACATTCACAAGTGCTATAGGCAGGGGTGGGCTGCTGAGGGTTCTCAGGAGTTCAGGACAGTGGTGGGTTGCCCCTGATTCGGACCGGTTCTATAGAACTGGTAGTAAAACCGGCAGGAGGCTCTACCCATTGACCCTGACATCATCAGAATGCTTCTGCCCATGGCCCTGTTGTGAACCAGTAGTAAAGGTAGGTAGAACCCACCCCTGGTTCAGGAGAACCTCTAGCTAAGATTCTGTGCAGTTCGGAGAATCCTCAAATCTCACTCTGGCTGGCCCCTCCCTGCCCCGCCCCTCACAGGAATCCCCACATGGACTGTTTTGGATGCAGGTAAGTGCAGGGCGCACACAAAGGCTCAGGGATGGTGAAAAAGGGGCCTGCCAGAAGTTTGGGAAGGCCAGAACCGGGTGCATTTCTGGCCTCCCGAGGGCCTCCGGAGCCCGGGGAAGGCAAAAACGCTTTCCCCCCCTCGCCATGGTGCAGGAGGCCGACTAGGCCACACCCAAACCCTAACCAGGCAGAGAACTCCTTGTTAAAAGTTTTGAAGCCCACACCTGGCTATAGGCAGTCCTTGTTTAGAAATTGACTCATTTAGGGACCATTCACAGATAGGAAGGTGTTAAAAAGTAATCTCAGATTTATGACCTGTAAAGCAAAGGAAAAGGAAAGCTGAAGCAAGATCATAAGCAGGATGTTCTGACTTCTGGTGGGGGAAAAGGTGGTTTGACTTTCTCTGAACAGTACTGCAGCTTGTTTCACCCCATTACTTGGGGGTGGGGACTTTTTTTTCCTCCAGATTTAAGGAAGAAACTTGAAATCAATCAATCTGCCCTCTGGACTTTCCTTCTTCACAAGCAAATTGCAGAAACAGAGGTTTCTCTTATCAGCTAGTAAATTGATTGAAAGGGAAGCAGGATCATCCATCAAGGTATTAACTGTGATGCAGTCTAAATTTATGGTCATTAGAACCAAACTTTCTAATTTCTAATGAATTTTTTGGATTACAATTTCTTCTTCAGTTAAAGAGAAAGTTTCTTCAGATACAGATAAGTGTTTCTCTTTGGTGATTTTTGTTATTTCCGGGATTATAATATTTCAAAACATCTGAGAATATTTTTGCTTGCCTCGCAAAACAACTGAGATTTAAAGAGATTAAAATATTTAAATGGAAAGAAATATTTTTTTTTCTTTTTGAAAGAGTTAATAGAAAGAACATCTTCTGTGGGAAAGCTATCTTGTTTACATATCAATTGTAAAACAAAACCTTGAAGGTTGATTATCAGAGCTCAAGATGGCTACTTTAAAGGAAAAGTTTTATTTGTGGGGCTGTGAAGTGTTTAAACTTTTTAATTCTTTACTGGAATGAGAAGTTACTACTGAAGACAAACAAATCCCTCTGGAGACAACTGAGATGGATTCACTGGATTTACAATTTCAATTGGATGATCATTTAAAAATTGAAAAAGCCATTGTGGATTACGCTTTCAAATTAAAACATAAGCGATTTATTGGAGTTACTTCATGGAAACTACAAGTGGACTTGAAAGATGATAATAATTTAGAGAGAGAAAGAAAAGATACTAGAAGAAAACAGAATTTGACTTATGGGACTTGATGGTTTGGAGGAAGAAGAAGAAAAATATAAATTGGTTTGTCTGATTATAGTTAAATAATCTTATTTCTGGTGATGTTGAATGGTTATCTAAATTAGATGTTTCTCTTGGAAATGTCTAATGAGGTGATGGATTTGTTTTTGATATCTAAATAAAGGGTAATTATTTTTATTAATGTTTAATAGTTTTTAATTACTGCTTTGCAATTTTTGATTCTTAAGTGAGGGACGAGGAGAACATTAAATGGAAAGGGGATCATATAATATGATATTAGGTATTTTTACTGGATCTTTGTTGATTAATAAAGAGAGATGAAGTTTTAGGGATTAATTTATAAAATGAGGTAGTGTATGGAATTAGGTTGAATTTTAAGAGACGATGAGTTTTCATTGAAGATGTTTGTGGACTTTTTGTGAGAAAATAAGACAAATTTAATTTTGATTTTGGGATTTGATGATAATTATATGTGATTATAGAAGTAGACATTTGTTAATTTTAGAATACAAGTTGAATGTATTTGTCATTTTTATCCAAAGAAAGTTTAATTCTTTTTCTTTTTTTCTTTATTTTATGTTTTGAAATTGAATAAAAAATCATAATTAAAAAAAGAAATAGTATAAGTACAATTATTGTTTCACTCAGCAATCATTTCATTTAACGGTCAAGTTGCCAGTCCCAGCTATTGTCACTAGGTGAAGACTACATGTAGTATAAAACAAGCTTAATGTTGCAAAAATGCCATATATTTTGTATGTCTACTTCCATGGGAACTCAAATTATTGGCAAGCTCTAAACCACAATCTCTCACCTTTTAGAACTGGAAGAGTATATTAAAAGGATAAGGACTAAATGCTGTCCCTGCATCTCGTTCTTCTAAAACCGGTTGCACAAGGGCTACTTTATACACAAAAATATGTAGTTTGGCTCACTCCTCTAGTTAAAATCTGATCTCAAATAAGGTGGGAAATTATTTTATTTTCCACTTCCACCTAGGCTATGATTTCACTATGTCCCTGGTATATTGTAATAGTGCAATGCTTCCTTCTTTCCAAATCACTTCAATGATGAGATCACATACAGACTGGATGGAAACTACTGAAGAATGATAGGGCCACTTAGCTTCTTCTGGACCTTTCACATTTCATTGCTTTCACAAGTGAACCAACTCTGCTATATGAGTTGATGAACAAAAATTAACTGTCCCTTGAGGTCAGCATAGTCTTTGTAAATTAACTCCTAATACTTTCAAACTAAAGCAATGGATACTACAACACCTCTCAGTTCCAGAAATAATAGCAAACTGATGTGGCAGTTAATTTTTCTTCAATACTCAAGATGGGAACACGACCTCCAGCACTTCTGAAGACAGCAGATGGTTTCAAAAGAATACAGGACAGGCCATATGGCAATTATACACAGCTTTGTTCCATGGCTGGGAGACTCAGGAAGACTGCTATGGGGAAAGTGTTGTAGCTGCATCAATCCCCAACTTCTACTACTTTAGGGGGTTCCTTCATTGTGTCTACAGAAGGTTAGGTAGCCAAAGGCCAAACTGGGCACCTGTAATCAGTGGTGGGTTCCTCCCGGTTCCGCCCGGTTCCGCCAAGCCAGTAGCGGTGACGATATGACATCACTGAACCAGTTCGCCCCCCCCGCCCCCACCCACCCACCCCCCGCATTATTCTTACCTTTTATTTGGCCCCAGCCCCAATCTATTGCTGCCTCCTGAGTCTCAACTGATGGCTAGAGGGAAAAAACTGTTTAAACTCTTGCCGTGGGGCTTCAAAGGGCCACCATACAGCTGATCAGTGTTAAAAGAAAACAGAGTAGACCCGTGCTTGCAAAAATAAATGGGTAGACAAGTGCCTGCAAAAATACATGAGTAGACCGGTGCCTGCAAAAATAAATGGGTAGACCAGTGCCTGCAAAAATACATGAGTAGATCAGTGCCTGCAAAAATAAATGGGTAGACCAGTGCCTGCAAAAATACATGAGTAGATCAGTGCCTGCAAAAATACATGAGTAGATCAGTGCCTGCAAAAATAAATGGGTAAACCAGTGCCTGCAAAAATAAACGGGTAGATCAGTACAGCGCTACAAGCAGTTAAAAGTCTGGTAGACCGCTACCACTGCTAAATCCTAAATAATTGTCACATGACCATCAAGCGACGCCCACAAAATAAGCCACGCCCACAGAACTGGTAGTAAAAATATTTAGAACCACCCCTGCCTGTAATGATATGTGGGAAAGACTGGATGAAGAGATGATGATGCCTAGGGAATGGTCAATTAAGAGACAGCAGAGCTTGCAACTGGCTAGTGGATGGGAAAAGAAGCTCAGAAGGGACTCTCTCTAGTTTCTTGAGCTGTAGAGGAGATGGGGTGGGGGAAAGGAGAATTGTACTTTCAGATTTGAAAGATTCTGTCAATGTAGCTTGACAATAAAGTAAAGTTATCTCTTTTGGTTGTGACTGCAATGTGCTAAGTACAGTTGACAGCACTCTTATTCTGTGGCACAGTTTTCATTAAATATTACACCAATATTACACTTCTAGGTTGCAAAAATCTGGTTGATCACTAGATGGTAGCAAATAATTAGATATTTATTTCTCTCTATTGTCCCAGAGTAAGAATCAAGAACTATGGGAGCTCTATTTTATTGGCACAGAGTATAATAACTGAATCTTCAGAGTCTGGCATGTCTGCATTATGTGTTTGTCAGCTGAGCGTCCATTTTGAGTGTTGCGGTAGCCTGCCAGAGAACTTCATCAATATCTATAGCAACAGAGATAAGACTAGTCTTTTGAAACGTTGAGCTACTGCACATGTCTACATTCTTTCTTTTCTAACTTCCTGATTTATACTTCCTTTGTTCGTCTATGTGATAAACTGCTGGTAAAAATGTAGTTAGCTAGTTTTTTCTATTTTTATAATAAAAGTTTATTAGAATATATTCGGGTTTTCTTTCTTTAAAGTATACAGCATGGAAAAACAAGATCCATCCATCTCTAATCAAGTGCAATTACTCCAGGGGGGAAACGGGGCTGATTTACGCTCCGACATGGCAGAGATTTTCTCTTCCCACCCCTGTACCAGAGAGAATCAAGGCAGGGCAATCTTGAGTTTCTTTCTCATTCTCTCCTCTCTTTCACACCCAAGCTGTGGTCTACATAATTGCATTCATTGCTATTGCATTCTTTCTTCAGGTTTCTCCATACCCTCTATAGTCTCTGTATTGCCACTTAATTCACATTAGGATTTTTGCAGCACAGATATAGGAGCCCTGTGATCTGCTGTATCACTTCCCATAATGCAGAGGGGCATAATTCAGATCTCTGGAAACATATCTAATGAAAGTGATCAAGAAGCAGATGAAAAGGCTCCCAGAGCAAGAACCGGAATGTGTTATAATAAAGGATCCCTGGTATGTGGGATTAATTCAAAGCGTGGTATTTAATAGAGATGACACAGGATAGATAAGTCACATTTTATATTGTCTAAAATGTAACTGTCCTCTACAGAGCAGAGCAACTTTAGTTTCCAAAAAGGACATTCTGCAGAAATCACAAACTTGGAAATTATTTTCACAAATTCAATAATAGGTTGCCTTTTTTTTTCCTCCCAAGAAAGTCCAAGTATGTTGGAGGTCCACTGGGTTTACTAGCTAATTGCAATAGTTGTCCAATACATCTGGAGGATGTCAGGTTGGGGAAAACTTGACCAGATATTCTTCACAATATTTTTTTTTTACTTCACAAACTAATTTCCCTTGTGGATTTAATTCTAGTTACTATCCAGAGGTCCAACTTTTGTCAGTAGGTGTTCAGTTTTTCTGGTGAAAATTTCAGCCAATCAGCATTACTGTATTATCCTGCCCTGAGGACTAAAGGAATGATAAGTTTTTCTCATACTGATAAGGCATGAAGCAACATTGTGTTTAAATCCTGAGGGAAAACCTAGGGTGTCTTTCTAGGAATCTCAGCCTCTGCCTTCCAACCTTTGAAAAATGCTGACATTTGGGAGGTTCTTGGGATCAAAGGTCCTTTTGAACTGTGGAGCCTCCTGGTTTGGCCTGCATGGCTTCAGTGGCACCAGCTTAGATCTATGAATGATTCGTTGTTTTTCTCCCTCTTCACCATCCAGGCAGTACTCAGGCTTTCAGTACATCTCAGCAAGCCAGCCAATAAAAGCTTTTATTAGTTTGTAGTACTAATTTATTTCAGATTGATTGTTCCATTAAAACATCACTTTCAATATTCTTGCTGGGAAAGCCTCATAAAAACACAGACACCGGACTTGCCGAAGCCTTCACCTTCACCTGCTGCTGAGAGAAATGCCTGACACTCGATGCCAAACTGTGCATACAGATCATGACAGAGGCGTCTTTAGTTATATATTTACACCAATGCATTTGCTGATGTGAATGTCTAAAGAGTGCAGCGTTTTAGGCGTTATATCATTCCAGAGTACAACATCAGATGCAGGCAATGGGCAAAATTTATTTGTTTATTTCCCCCCCACCAAAGGCTTTGAGGCTGTTTTTCAAAATATAATACCCCCCTCCTCCAGCAGAGTACATAAAAAGCATTTTAAAACAAATCTCAATAACAACATTGAAGGCAATAAAACAAAGAGGGCAATATATACCATGTCAGCCGTCTATCTAACCACTAATCCATATGTTAGTTTAAAAGTAACAAACAAACAACAAACAAGAAGCAATGGAGATATTAATCTAAAGCAGACTGTAATTTTTTTTTAAAAAAAACCAACCCTCCTTTGGGGCCTGATTGAATGTAAATGTTAAGAAGAAGAAGAAAGAAAAGACAGACCAATAAAACCTGAAAGAGAGAGAGAGAAAAAAATAGGGCTTATAAAAGTTGTTGAGGAAAAATGGAATATGAGCAGAATAAATAGTTGGCTTAGCTTCACCATTTTTGAAGTCCTTTATTGACGAGCTAACTCTGCCTTTTGGATGCCCCTTGCCATAGATGCCAATCATCATTGCTTTCTCAGCATTGTTCCAATCTAATCAAGGGCAAGGGAAGTAGGGATCCAAAGCACTGGAAAGTCATTGACTTCCCTGCCTCTAAACTAGCCACAATATGCATTGCCCTAGTCTTTATTAGGGAGCACCAGACCCTGCAATGGCATGTGCTTTTAGAAGCCATTTTTTTCTATGTAGAAAGCTGCAATATTGCAAGGAAGCCCAAATGGTGGGCAGGGCAGAAGGCAGTCATTCTAGAGGGCACAGGCAATTACCTTAAAGGACAGAAGGAAGAGCTACTCCAAAGACAATAATAAGATAATCCAGACTGAGTTCAGCCAGGAAACTAATTTGAGAAAAGGTCCCTAGCATTAGTTTCTTGATTTTGTCTATTCTGTAGGCTGACAGCACCTTCCTTCCTTCCTTCCTTCCTTCTTGGACACAAACTTTGATAGTTTTCACTAAGGAAATGGGAGATCAATAGTCTTCCCTTCTTTTCCCTTCCCTCCCAAAAAAAGGAATAAAGTGGATAAATATCACCCACATAGAGTGATTTAACAGCTGAAATGGAAACATCATGTTCTGAAGAGGCCACTAAGTTGGGTCTATGTAATATCAGTGCCATCTTGGCATCACCATCTTGGCACTGCTATCTTGCCATGGCTTTGCTGCCATGGCCACCTCAGCATGGCTAACTTGGCACAGAACAAATCATGGGAGACGGAGTGCCTCAAGTTGTCCCATGGTGAGATTTCCATGCCCTTTGTCCCAAACTGAGATGGTGGTGCCAAGATGGTCGTGGCAACACAGCCATGGCAAATGGTGGTGCCAAGATGGCAGTGCCAGGATGTCCTGTCCCATACCAAGGTGCCATACCAAGGTGTAGATGGGGTTCCGTGTCTATAGGCAACTAGCTGCTTATTCCTAATACAGTTACTCTTGAGCATAGACAGCATTTCCCAATAATGGTTCATGGCCCAGTGGCCACTCCTTGTGAAACAAAAAATGGCTCAGAACGTTGCTGACAGCTCTACTCTAAGCCTTCTCTCTCTCTGTCTGTCTCTGTCTGTGTCTGTGTCTGTGTCCCTCCCTCCCTCCCTCTCCGTGTGTGCTTGATAGTGCTTGATTCAGAGAGGAAACAGGAAAGAAAAGATCATTCTGATTTAAGAGCATGCTAGCCTTAGAAAGCCTTATTTTACATATGCATAAAAGTCGGTCTTGCATTTTGTATGTGCACACATTAAAGCAAAAATACAATATAAAATGGCCAAAAGTCTGGCTATGCAAAGTGTGTAAAAATTTATTACCTTTTTTCCTCTTTTTTAAATCTGCATTTACATTATATTGGTAGGCACACACAAACATAAAAAAGTAGTGACATGTTTCCAGCTATATGGTGTTTGAGAATCCCTGACTTAAGATGTTCCATCTGAAGCATCAGTTCAAACATCTCTTGAATGTTGCAGCAGAGGAAAAATGTGTGAAAAATGCAATTAGGTCATATGTTGGAGATAAATTACTGATAAATTACTAAACTAATATTTAGTGCAATTCAACATTTGCCAGACTTATAAATTTTGTTATTCACAGACTCAGTGTAAAATTTCCAAGACATTCGTATTTTGGATAATCAGCTTTCTCTCCAGCTTTGAAATCTGAATGCTTCAGATTTGTTAACTAGTCTTAATTAGTTTTCTTTTTAATGCCTGCCAAAATTAAATCACAGAAAAATCTGTCATTGCTGAATACTAATACATGCTTCTTCTCATATACAATCAGATAGCGAATAATAAAATCAAGCCCCATTGCATTAGTAAAGGCAAAATGAATTATAACTCTTCAAATACGAAAATAGCACGGCACAGAAGAGTGGCATAGTGATTTTATGCACAACATTAGCAATAGCACCTAGACTTATGCACCGCTTAATACCATAAACTGCTTAGAGAACTGTCCTTTCTAAGTGTTGTGGTCCGCCAGCAGCCTGCGGAGCTGGCAGCGGAGTCGGATAGTGAGGAGGCTGGGGAGGACAATGGGCCAGTCCTGGAGTCAGGGGAAGGCCCAGACGAGGGTTCTGCATCAGAGGCAGAGATGGGGTCAGGGCCATTTGGGAGTGATGCGCGGACTCCGGAGCCTCCAGAGGCGGATAGCAGAGAGGTAGAGGAACAAGAGGAGCATGTGCCTAGTGCACGCATGTGAAGAGCTGCCAGAAGGCAAGAGCAGCTAAAGCAAAAAGGACGACTCGGGAGTAAGACCAGGAGATGATTGGCCCTTCCCAGAAGGCTTAAAAGAGCAGCAACGGCTCTTAGGATCACTGATCCATTTTGAGGGGACCGAAGGAAAAAATCCTGATTTGCTATAAAGAGTGGATCTGAATTTTTTACATAGTTAACAGAGCTCAGCAAATCTTGCAGAGATTAAATATAACTCTGATAGAAAGTGTCACATATGTTGGCACAAATATCTCCTTGGACTCTTCCATTTTACTGTGTGCTTGCCTTTCAGTGTGACCTTCTAAATATTCAGCGGGACAAGGCTATTGCTTCATATGCTAAAAAGTGTCCTCTGCAGTTGTTTTTTTTTTTAATTTCCTATTTAGAAAACCCTGTCTGGTTTCTGCACTGGACCTGGACAAGCAGCACTGAGCAGAATTTGTGAACTCTCAGGTTGTTTGAATGTCTCTAAGTTTTGTTTATGCTTTGCTGGTGTTGGACCGGAGAGATCATATAGTAGGTAACAGGAATAGAAGAAGTTGCCTTGGTATGCACATGTATTTAGTACGGCTTCTTGGGTCTTCTAAAGTTCTAAAGTTGTCAAACTTGTTTCTTAAAACACAACAAAGCTATGTTTATCAAAGAAGCATAAAATCTATGGACCCCTTCACACAGCGGTGAAATGCACCTACCTTCACTACTGGATCGGAAATGTGAGTGTGCATGCGCAGAGGGTCAAAAATGGGACGTAATGATGTCCTGGCAGGTGGGCGGAGCCTCCCATCGCTGGCCCTATTGGCTCACGCAAGCCGGATAGATCTGGCCAGTTTTCACCGCTGCCCTCACTGCTAATTTGTTTATTAAACATTTGTATGTCATCTGCAGCAAAGCAATTTTCTGGCGTTTAGCACCATAAAAATACAAAATAAATCAGTCTATCTTAAAATATTATAACCATACTAACACATCAAAATAAAATCCAATGGTAGAAGAAAATGCTAGCACGCTCCTCAATGATGACAAAGAACAATTCATTGAGTCCTGAAGACTCTATAAAACAGAATCATTTTAACACTTTTCAGAGCAGAAGCATCCAGACCCTAGGGAGAGTTCCCCCCCAATCTTGCAAGTGGGGACCCAAGCATCTCCTCTAGGTTGAGTGCATGGGACAAGTAGGTTTCATTTGGGAAAGATGGTCCTGAAAGTTCCTGGGAGCCAAGCCATATAGGACTGTATAGATTAAAACTAGCATTTTGAATTGTACTTGGAAATCTAATGGGAGCCATTGCAGCTTCCTCAGAACCATCAACCAGCATCCAAGGGCCACATTCTGCATTGGGCATAATTGTTAGGTGATCTTTAAAAGCAGCTCCATGTACAGTGCTTTGCAACAGTCTTGAAGGGAAGAGGGCCTTACTCTTGAGTCACTGTTGTCAAGATCTCCCACTCTATAGACCCACCAGCTAAAGCTGAGCAAATGTTCTCCTGGCCACGATCTCTATCACCCATTGCAACAATAGCTATGAATCCAAAAAAATGTCCCTGTGGTAACTTGTTTTTTCAGGGGGAGTCTAATACCTTTTAAAGCTAACAGAAATGCTGGTGGAGATGCATATGGATTTTAGAAAAACAATTAGCTCCAATTAGTTAGGATTCAGGTTTAACTTCTTTGCTCCATCCAGTCTCTATAGCCTCTACATCTGAGGTCAAGATTTCTACCTTGGGAGTTGGGCAGCATAGAAATGCGACAAAATAAATAAATAATACCACTTTTTCAGCTTGGCCTGTACTGAAGATGTAAAATGAGATTGGATTGAAACAATATATTGATGAAATCTCACCCTGAACCAATGGGTGATCTCTCCTAGTGATTACATATAGATGTTGGCAGGCTTCACTTCCAATCACCTCTGGATAGCATGACAAAAAATCAGAGAATCTTAAAATTTTACTTTAATAATTTCTGGTAGCCTTTTTCATTCCAGGTCCATTCAGCCATTTCCAAATACCACGTTTTAATATTATTTTGAATTATTTTTCTAAACAAAAACTGAAACTATTTTTTTTAAAAAAGTTGATGAAAAGAATGCAAAATAACAAGGATTCACAGTGTATACATACAAAAAGTATCATATAACACTTAAAAAATAAAAAAAAATCATCATCTAGTTCTTTGCAGATATAGAATAGAATAGAATTCTTTATTGGCCAAGTGTAATTTGGAGACACAAGGAATTTATTTATTTATTTATTTATTTATTTATTTATTTATTTATTTATTTATTTATTGGTTCGATTTATATGCCGCCCTTCTCTGGAGACTCAGGGAGGCTTACAATGCGTTAAGCAATAGCCTTCATACTTTTGTATATACCGGCTTAGTAGGGCTTTCGCCCCCCCCCACCCCACCCCAAGAGGTGTTCTTTTTTATACAAAGTCAGTTTATTGCCCCCACAATCCAGGTCCTCATTTTACCTACTCGAAAGGATGGAAGGCTGAGTCAACCTTGAGCCTGGTGAGATTTGAACTTGCAGTAATTGCAGGCAGCTGGTGCTATTTAACAGCAGTTTAGTCTGCTGCACCACCAAGGCTTTTGTCTCCGGTGCATAAGCTTTCAGTGTACATACAAACAACAAAATAATAGGTCACAGATCATAAATCATAATTACAATAATTAATCATCAGATAGAAATAACAAGTGATAAATCATAAGATACCAATAGGCGAAGGTAGTAGGAAAGATGAGAAGGATAATAGCAATACAGCCTACTACATGGGTAAATATCTTTAGGCTTAAGACAGTGCTGTGGGAATTAGGTGTTCAGCAAAGCGATGGCAATGGGGGGGAACAAGGGGGGGCTGAGGGATTATCTTTGTGTCTAGTTGTTTTGGCATGCAATGACCCTATAGCTGCGTCCTGAGGGGTGAAGTTGAAACAGTTTACATCCAGGATTTGAGGGGTCCGTAGCAGTGGTAGGTTGCCCCCGGTTCGGACCAGTTCGCTCCACCCACTGACCCGGACATCATCAGAAGTGATCTGCGTGGGCATGATGCAAACCGGTAGTAAAGGTAAATAGAACCCACCCCTGGTCTGTAGATTATTTTCTGAGTCCTCTTTCTGGTTTGTGCAGTATACAGCTATATATGTAAAATATACATGTAAAAATGTATGTAAAATATATTTACAGATTTACTTAAAAATTCAACTTTCTTCTCCCCCAGGCAACACTGTCATTGTCACTGTCATTGACAGTGATGAGGACTGTGATCCAATGCAACTAGAAGGCACGGGATTAAAAAGTTTATGAAAGCTAATCTTGCCTTCAGTTAAGGATGCAGATCTGCACATTTTGCACGACTCATTTCAATTTTCCTTTATCTGCCTGTGTCATCTCTCCTACATCTAAATTGAGAATGGTAAGCTTCTCGGGGGCAAAGATCTGTCTTCTTTTTTTTTCTTATGTTACTTTGAAAATCATCATCATTCGTAGGATTATTTAAATATGCTGCCCCTGACAATATCCTAAATGTTGCCTATTCGTCCCTCTCCACCCCCTCCCCCCATTAGTCATCTGAATGAGTTATTTAGCACCTGATGATTACTTCAAAGAAGTTTATAATTTCCTGTGTAATATGAAAAGGGAGAAGGTGGATTAGAGAAATATCTTTTTTAATTCAAAGATAATAATTCTATCATAACCTTAACTTTTAGTTCCTGCCTATTAAAAACTTCTGAAATAAATAAATTCTAATTGTTTTGGAAACAATGAATGAGTAGATGGAGTAAAAATGCATAGATATGAGTTTAGAAACCATTTTAGAAATGGACTGAAAGAGTACCCAATAAAAAGAGATGGAGAATGTATGCTTCTTCAAATGACTGATAGACCTCCAAATAATCTGTTATAGATCAGCTTCCCCAATAGCATCCTGTAGCAGTCTTGAATTATATCTCTCATCATTTGCCATTCAACATGATGTATGAGGATGGTGGGAGCTGTAGTCCTCATATCAGGGCATCTGGATGGGAAAGGCATTTGAACCCCAGTCATTCAACAGCAGCCCCAGCTTCCCTCCAATCTGGATTTTCTTTGACTCGGATTAAGCTGTTGAAATGTGGGGAGCGGGAAACACTTCTGTGGAATTCAGAAGTTAAGTTTTGCTTCTAATGTACTGAAACTAGAGATGAGATTAAATCATGCTCAAGAAATATTAAGCTATGCATGTATTCAGAGGCACTCTGTTCTTTTATTCTAAACATACACAATATTTGAACATACACAATGCATCTAGCAGATGTTGATGTTCTAGTACAAAATCAACTAAACATCATCAGCCTCATGATTGTCCATTCTTCTGTGAAGAAAATACCTTTCTGCTTATGAATTTCACTATTTGTTTGTTTGTTGTTTGATAATTTCTTTGGTTTCCTTTCCATGTTACTTGGAGCTCATTCTTTTTCTCCTGCTGTTGTCATCCAGAAGCTCAACTCATTCATCAGCCATTTTTAATTTTAATTGAAATGGCATGTTTCACTTTTATTTGATAGCACAAAGCAGTCTCATTTTCAACTGAGGTTTTGGGGGTGCTTGGACAAAATGAAAACAGATCTTGTAACACGAAAGGTCAGTTTACTTTTTAATCAAGGAAGAATACAAGATGCAAAATAGACCAGAATATTGAATGAATTGCCAGGACTCTGCACAAATACCTGATATTCAGTGAAGGTGCCTACATATTTCATAGGGTGGATCTTTGTAATGTCCAGATTTAAGGCAAAATCTTGATTATTATTTTTTTTTTACAAGAGCCATTGGGACCATAATTCAGGGCTTCATTCATATGTAGGTAATTAATTTTTAGCATTTTTTAAAAAGAAAGACTGCTTCCATTCAATTGAAAATTGCAAATGAGTTCTACATTAATGAATTATTAATTGATTGTGGCAATTATTACGGTTTTAAAAACCGTGAGACTTGATTCCCTTGTGACTCCAATTTAACAAAAGGCATTAACAGGTCTAATTAATAATGTATGTACCAAGGAAGAACTAATTAAACAAAGGTGCAATTATAGATATGTAAGAGGATACCAGGGAACCAAATATATGTTTAATACCATTATAATTATTTATCTGAAATCCTTTAAATCATGAGTAATGGCCTTTTTTTGAAAGCATCAATTAATTAATATTTTATACTGTAGGTTATAAAATGGATCTTGTGGAGCTGAGCAAACCACTGGCAAGGGAAACAGATTTGTATTTCAATGTTTCCCCTTGTTTTCACAAGGAACAAGATTTACTAGTGTTCTGGCTGTTTCTGTCTTTTCATTACTGTAGCGTTTACAAGAATTCATTCATGATTTGCCTGCACTGACCTGTTGAGTTCAGTGATTTCAGCCTTAATAAATTCCACTAATAGATGGCAATTGAACTACAAGGCCTAGCATGATACTATAAGAACCCACTGGAACCAAACACTTATGAATAATGTCCAACCACTGAAGTCTCAATTGCTGGTGCTGAATGTCTAAATAGCTGCTCAAAAAAAGAATATATTCCACCAGGGAGGAATGGGAATGGAAATCCCTGTCAAGACTGGAAGCTGCAGAAGATATGGTCCAGCATTTGTCAAAGCTGAGGGATGGGTCACCACCACTGATCCTTGCTTCTTTCTTCTCTCATATTTCTTAGGAGTGGACTTACATGCACTTGAGTAACAGGAAGTTCTTTAGATGAAAGGATCCACATCACGTTGTGGTTAGTTTTGGTTAGTCACCTTTTACTATGTCCCTTTCTTTGAAAGTTGACTGTTCCCTGTAATTAGTTAGGAAGTCAACATTCCTGGAATTTGCCCTCTATTCTTACTTTCTGGGTGGGAATGGGGTGTGTAGTAAAGGCTTTAATTAATGGATTAGTTTAGGTACTTAGAGCAATTGGTTACTTGTTTTATGAGCACGGCTTCACAATTGTGCTCATAAAAATAGCATAGAATAATAAGAAAATATTTCTACTGCAAAAAAGGAAATCAGTAATTTAAAAACCCTTCCTTTTCTACAAGGAACAGCAAGTGATGATTTAAGAGCTGATTCCAGAATGCTGAGGTCATTCAGATGAAAAGGGAAAAAAAATAAGCAGCTGTATCATACAGTACCTGAAAAAAAGGAGTTGTAAGACAGGATAGTTTCAAAAAGCTTGACAAATGCTCACATCTTTGCAAGTGTACCCAAAAAAATCAAAAATAAAACATACAAATCATATTTGAGATGAGAGAGAAGCACAACATGAATGTTGTATTTGTCAGTGATAAAAACTGTTTGTTGTGTTTTCTATAAAACACAACAAACATCCCATTTTCTATAAAATGGGATGAACAAAAGATATAAAATCTAAATAAAGCAGTCATTATCTCTAATGTTACTATATATCAGGTGTCAATCCCTTGATTATGTAATGGTCAATGCCTTGGTGTTAACCTATGGAATATCGGCCATATTTGGATCCCACCCATTTTCTGTGGCTTCTTCAGCATCCCAAGGTTGTGCCACCAATATTTAACAGGAGTATATTAAAATTCAGTCACCAGAATTTTCAGGATTTTTGTAATCAAACAAACAAAACAGTCCTGTTAAGTTCTCAGAGTTAAACAAAAAAATGTTAAATATTATTTATTTACACTTTGCAAATACTACACTTCTCCTTGAAAATGAAAGCAATGTCAACCCCATCACTCTGGGGATATCACACAGTCCTTGAAGGACAAAACAATTGTAGCAAGGTTGGGGATGTATAGCTCCAGCTAGTAAAAGCCTATTGCCTCTTTATGTTTTCCTGTGGATAAAGGAAGACAATATGAAGTTTTCATTCATGACTGAATTACTGCTGTAAAGACCTGTTCCTATCTCCTAGTGTTTGGTGGAAAGTAACAGTTAAACTAGATCTTCATCATATATCTAAACTAAGAAAAGATCCTGAGACCAGGAACAAAGGCAGTTTGAAACCTAAGCAATTCTATCACACTGACATCTTGCTACGTTGTTATGCTGATTTAGTGGTACAAACTGACCACTTAACAACAGCAAAAGAACTGTGTTTCATCACAGGAACACCAAAATCTGATTTTGGCCAAAGATTTTGGACTTGTATTGCATTTTGACAGCAACATGAGACTTCTTTGATTGATCCAACTTTCATTCAATCCATTGCTACACAACTTGAATTGCAATGTATGCAATTGCAGTTGCAATGTATGGTTGTGAAAGTTGGACCATAAGGAAGGCTGGGCATCAAAGAATTGAGGCCTTTGAACTATGGTGCTGGAGGACTCTCCTGCGAGTCCCTTGGACTGTAAGGTGATCAAACAGGTCAGTCTTAGAGAAGATCAACCCTGACTGCCCTTTAGAAGGCCAGATCCTGAAAATGAAACTCAAATATTTTGGCCACTTAATGAGAAGGATTCACTGGAGAAGAGCCTAATGCTGGGAATAATTGAGGGCAAAAGAAGAAGGAGATGGCAGAGAATGAGGTGGCTGGATGGAGTCACTGAAACAGTCAGTGTGAGATTAAATGGACTCTGGGGGATGCTAGAGGATAGGAAGGCCTGGAGGAAAGTTGTCCATGGGTTCGTGATGGGTCAGACATGACTTCACAACTAACAACAACAAAGAAAATTACCAGGCCACCAATTTCCAACCTTCTCAAAAAGCAACTATTTTTTGGCTGTGCCTTCTGATCTTCTGTCCATTCCTAAGGAGGCTTAAGTTGTCTTTAGGTGTTTCCCACCCCTCTTTATCCTGCACAGATTTTGCCATGGATACTATTTAACAAACTTCACTTGCCATTCTGCAAGTGAGACAGTCAGCTCATCCTTAGAGATGGAGTCAATTAGTGCCTGTTAGCCCCTTTAGGTTTTTTCCTGAGATCAATATTGTTCTTACTTCCTTGGTTTGGCAGCTACATGGGACTTGACAGTTTCCTTTTTGGAAGCCTGAATACTATATCATGATTGGCCTCATTCTGAACAATTCTTGGGGAAGACCTTGGATATTTTATTGGGATTCTAAAACTAGTATTATTGCAGAATAAAAAGTGTAAATAGAGGAAGAAGCAAACCATGGCCATCTTTTGCCACTGATACTTCAGAGATTTTTGAGAAATGCTTTAGTTTGACAAAGAAGCCAGAAGAGGAAATTCATTGTAGCAGAAGGACAAACTGATGGGGAGGACATAGATGCATACCTTGCTTAATTAAATTGCAGAATTGTATAGTATACAAGAAATTTTTGCAGATCTGAATACACCAAATAAATGATGTACAATGACACTATAATTCTCTCTTATTCTCTCCATCATTTCTGTCTCATTCTGATTCTATCTCCCCACCAACACACATGCAGTGTTTTTAAAAAGAACAACCTCTCATTCCGAATGATATTGCTCACTACAGCATTTTTCTTACTTAAAAAAATTAGTATTGCTGAGATAGTCAGCTGCTCAGGTACCTATCTAGAGAGGATTGTTTTATAGGTCTGCCTTTTTTATTTAAAAAATGCTCTCTTTTTTTGCTATGTTAAAATGGTGTTCATGGCCAGATTAATGTTTTCAAGATTTGGATACCAGAAGCAAGGGCTATCAATGAAGTGAGTATAAAACTTGATAACTGAGGGTATTGGTTGAAAATATATATTTTTCTCTCTTGCAAAGAAAACCACTGTGCAATTGTAGTGACAAGAGACAAGGATGTCATCTAAATCAGGGGTCTCCAACCTTGTAAGACTTGTGGACTTCAGCTTTGCTGGCTGAGGAACTCTGGGAATTGAAGTCCACAAGTCTTAAAGTGGCCAAGGTTGGAGACCCCTGATCTAAATCTACTTGAAGAGGTAAAGGCAGGACAAGCAGAAAGTTCTAAACATACTGCTCAACTAAAGAAACCTCAGTTTTTGTGGGGGAGCCATAATGGGCAGGATCAGTTCCTGCTGGGAGGCTGTGGAAGAAGTGGGCAGTGCTTGGGGGGGGGGGGGGAAATTAACAACTGGTTCACAAGAACCAAACAAACTAGCTGAATAATAACCCCTATTGTGAGAAGAGAAACAATAATTGTGTACCTCACCATTGAACTATGTCTTAAGGCTTTTTAAACTCCTGTTCTCGGGAAAACTTCAAACCAGAGATTAAAATCTTCCAGCAGCACTGCAACTTCAAACGTTTGCCTACACTAAATGTAAAACGCTTGCTAACCTGCTGAATACTCCCCATCAAACTTAGGAATGTTTTGCTTAGAATCTGTGCTTAACCTTGTCTACCTGAGCTCATATCTCCCCGTGCTCTGCTTCTCTCAGCTGTATGCTTTGTTTTTACTAATGCTTCAAATCCCCATCTCTCCCTTTGCATACACACCTGTGTCCTTGCCCATTGTCTTCTGGGTATTTTATAGTTCTTTGGTCTCCCAAAGGTCACTTAGTCATCCCTATATACCTATAAATGATTGAGAAGAATGCCTAATATGATTTGCAGTCATTTACACACCACCTTGCCCCACTAACTGCCCTGGAGTCTAATCTCTTGAAGAAAACACTAAGTTCTCCTACTTCCATTCCAAGTTGTTTTAGAGGAGGGATCAGACAAGGTAGCCATGGCTGACAATAGCTGTTAATAAATTATTGACACAGGGATACAATTTTCTCAGCAGCAGTTGAGTTCCCTTCGCACTATACAGTCTGAAGCTCATCGGGAAGTCACTGAACTCCCTCACACAATATAGATTTCATTCCATTCCACCGTACAAGTTTCTTTCAACTTCAGTGAAGATCAAACAGCCTGTGTAAGAATCTCAGGGCTATTTGATTTTATTTTAAAATATAATATTTGAGGAGGGTTTTAAATCTAACTTCCTGTGATTGTTAGTGTTGTGTTGAAAATCTGCAGGAGATGAAATGAGGAAGGGGTTTGGGAAGGGAAGGAGGAAGGAACAGGCCTTCTGGTTTTTTGTGTGTTATGTGTGTATTCCATGGCTATGTGGCTGCTTCATAAAAATGAGTTTTCCAAGTACTTTAGCAACATTAGCAAATCCAGTGACAGCAAAACTAGATTAGAGTGGCAAACCAGCTTTAATATCTTGTGGTGGAATTAGTAGTTTCAAGAAAAACAATGAAATCCCTAGCTCCCATTTCCCTCCAATGCCCAGCGAACAGACTGAGAAGATATATGCAAGAACTGGAGGGCAGGATGGACTGCCTAAAGCAGCGGTTCTCAACCTGGGGGTCGCGACCCCTTTGGGGGTCGAACGGCCATTTCCCAGGGGTCGCCAAAGCCCTTCTCGCCCCCCTCCCCATCTGCCTCTGTTGGATCGCCCGGTCGCCGTTCGCTTACTCCGCCCACTCCCAATCTATTGCTGTCTCCGGAGTCCCAGCTGGTGGCTTGAGGGAAAAAAAAACTTTAAATTCTTGCCGCGGGCTTCAAAGAGCTAGCTGCAAAGAGGTAAATTCCTGGAGCAAATTTTTTCCCCCTAGCTATGCTGAGAAGGGAAATTGAAACTAACGTGACAAAATGAGGCAGAGAGATTTCTTTTTCTTTTTCCTCACCAAAAAAGGTAGGTGCAAAACTGCAAACAATGGGAAATTTAGGGCAAGATTTTAGGACAAGATTTTAAAACACAAAAGAAAATAAGCTCTATTTAGGGAATTGTAATAATTGAGATACTATTAATTGGATATTATGTTGAAAGCAGAAATGGTTGTGGTTTGGAGGAATATATGGGGGAAATTATTTGGTTTATTAGTATTGGTAAATATAATTAATTGATTTGTAAGAAATTGGATTGCATGGAAATAATTGGAATATTCATGTTCATATTGATTAATGTACAAAAAAGATAGTTATATAACTAATTGATTTATATTAAAATGTTGAATTTGTATTAAACAACTGTATTACATAATTAACCAACGTGAGGATGGATATAAAAATAGAAGACAATGCGAAGGGGTATAATATAGAATAGAAGGGAAAAATGAATTTGATTAAGATTAGAGATGAGGATGAAGGGTAATATTGGTTTTTTAAAAAATAGATGAGGAATAAATATGGTAAAAAGGAAATATAGAAATTGTAAATTTAATTGAAATGACTAAATACTGTGTTGGAAGAAATATTCTTCTTGGTTCTGCTTCAAGTGGGGAAAAAGACACTGGAAACATGGAGACTGCTTGGAAAGATGGTTTAATGGTGGACAGGATCACATGGCTTGATGGGGCCCATTGTGTTAGTTTCTGTTGCTATTGTGTTGCAAATATCCTTTGACAAAGGATTGACTTTCTGCCTCTGGCCCATTAACAAAGGGTGTGGGGCAGGAAGGTGGGAGCTGCTTTGTCTGTAAAATATGCTTCTCCATTTATCATCCAGGGAAATATAATATTCTGCCTTTTTAATATTTCCCAAAATATTTCATTCTTCTAGGAAAGGGGTGGGTGCTAACCTCCTACAACTGTTTAAATTTGTGGATCAGCCAAATACTCTGTTCAAAGAAAATACGTTGTATGTTTGTATGTGTGTTTCTAATTATTGCTATTTATTCCTATTTGTTCTCTTTTATTTTTTAAAGTTTAACAACTCATTCTTTATCTTAATATCTTAATATTTGTTTGGGGCTGGCTTTCTTCCCTTTCATCTTTTTTATTGTACAGCAATCTTTCTCCTCAAACCTACCACCTCTGTCTTTTCTTACTTTCTCTTTCCCCCCCTCTTCTTCTTCTCCCTACTTCCTCTTTCTTTCTCCTTCTCCTCCTCTCTTCCTCCCTCTCTTACCTTCACTCCTCCTCTAATTTCCCTTCCCTTCCTTCATCCCTCTCTATTGCTGTATCCTTTTATGCATATGGACTACTCAGAGGGCTGAAAAAGTTATTTTTGACTGGTCCTCGCACTTTTGACCAGTCTTTGAACTTACGACTGTCCTCACAATTTATGTTTTTGCCCTATCTTGTCACCATGGTGAAGAGAAGCAGTTGTGAAATGAGTGACACAGTTGTTAAGAATGGTACAATGGGCATAAATGATGACCAGTCATAACTGCGAAAACCGGTCAAAAGTGCGAGGACCTGTCAGAAATCACTTTTTTCAGCCCTCTGGGTAGTCCTTTTGTGCACAGGGACTACTCAGAGGGCTGAAAAAGTTATTTTTTACTGGTCCTCACACTTTTGACCAGTCCTCGAATTTACGACTGTCCTCACATTTTACGTTTTTTGCCCTATCTTATACCATGTTGAAGAGAAGCAGTTGTGAAATGAGTGACATGGTTGTTAAGAATGCTGCACAGGGGACTTCCGGTTTGCTGCTGGCCGCCGCCAGACGTTCCTTTGGGATCGTCAGCTTCCATTGCCTGTCAGAGCCGCCTTCACAGCGGAATGGCGGCTCGAAAAAACTCCGTTTCCAAGAGGAAACGGAGATAGAGCCGGCAGGGGTGGGTAGAACTCTCTGCAGAGTCCCAAAAGTTTTTTTTTTACTTTTGGGACGGAGCGGATGAGAAGCCCCATATCCCCTGCCGCTGCTCCGGGCTTTGGGAGACCTCTGCTTATGCAGAGCCAGGCGTCAAGAGCAAGCCTGCGAACTGAACAGAATAATCAAAGAAGAGGCGAGCTGGACCCTTAATATTGAATCGCAAGTATTTTACCCTTTAAAAAACTATTTAAGAGAAAAGATGAGAGGAAAGGGGGGAAAAGAGTTTTTTAAAATGGCGTCTGCCGTGGCTGGAGAAGGGCTGAAAGCTGCGGCTTGAAGAGAGGCTGAAAGGGAAAGTCCTTCTGTTTTCTATTACAAAGTAGCAGAATGAATACTTTTGGCCGTAATTGAGGCAAAACCTCACTCCCACTCTTGCTTTTTTTTTTCCTTTTTTTGGGGGGGGATCTGATATTGATCTTGGTTGGAAACAAGCTTTTTTTTTTCTCTCTTTTCCACTAAATCTTGTCTGTGTGGGAAATGGCACCGGGACTCACACAGCTAGACAAACGGGGGGGGGGGAATCTCCCCCATTAATAAACTACACCAACAAGTTTTAACTCTCCAGTGTCAGAAACCTGATTTTAATATAATAGAATTTCTTCTTGATGAGATTGTAAGAAGGGATGAGATTGTGAACCAGCAACTCGAAAAATTTAAGCAGGAAATTAAAGAAATTGGTGAACTGGTGAAATCAAAGTTTGACTTTTTGAATCGAAAGATTTTAAAAACAGCTAATGGTTTATCAGACTTTCTGATTCGGGTGGATGCAAAGACTAAATTATTAGAGTCTAAAATGAAGGAAACTGAGGAGAATTTGGATGACATGACTCAAAAAATTAAAAAGGATTTGGTAAACATTCAGGATAATAGCTCAGAAGACAAACCTAAAATGGAGGTTGTCCAAAAGATTGGTAATGAAGAAAATGTGCAACAGAGGATTGAAAGAGAAGTTTTAATGATTCAATATAATTTTACAGAATATGCAATTAGACTGAGAGGTTTGCAGGAAAATAATAGAGATGACCTAAGGAAAATATCTTCTGAAATTCTGGCTGGGATTTTAAAGGTTCAACCTGATGAAGTGTATTGCAGGATTGATAGAATTTACAGAATAAACTCCTGGTTGGCAAAGCAAAGGCAATTGCCTAGAGACGTGGTGATCTATTTTACAGACAAAGAAATTAGGAATAATATTGTGCAGAACTCTTTTAATTCTACTTTGCAATTTCATGGAAGAAAGATTTGGATTTTTAAGGAGCTCCCGACTAAGATGTTAATGGAGAGGAAGAAATTTGGCTTTTTAGTGACTGAGTTAAAAAAAAGAAATATCCTATTTAGGTGGAATGCCCCAGTTGGTTTAATATTGAGACACCAAGGAGTAAGATATCAACTGAACACTGTTGAAAAAGCGGAAGAATTTTATCAAAAAATTTTAAAAATGAATTTAACATCTTTAGGCATAATACAGGATAAGCAAAAGGAGTTGGAAACAAAAAGAAAATACCAAATTACAGAGGCTGTGGTGGATAAGTTGTCTTTGGATTCTCTGGATACCCCAGCTGGACTGTCTATAAATAAGAGAGCAGTGTCATCCGACTCCAATGTGATGAACCATCAAGTCACAGACAAGTGCGCAAATCAACCAGTTGATATACAAGTGATGGAGAAGAAAGATGAGATGATAAAACTAACCCAACAAGATCAACTCACAAAGCAGAATGAAAATCGATCAGCTGATATACAATTGGTAGGCACGAAACGAGGATGGAAATTCAACCCGCAAAAGAAAAAGAAAAGAAATAGATCTCATAGAAACAGCAATTTCTAAACCAAGCAACAGTGAAGCCAGGGACTTTAAAAAATGAATGAACATCTGAAAAGATAGTGGAGGCGAACAATTGTTTAATACTATCCTGAGGATTGAGGCAGATCTCTGTAATGCCGTGATTTTGGGATGTGAAAAGAGCCTTACCTTGTTGGATTTGAATTATCTACTCTGGATTTCTTTTACTGGTGAATATATTATGATTATTTTGAGTTACAAGGCAAGAGAGTCACGCTGGGGCATGCAGAAGATCTGGCTGTTACCCATTAGGATGATGGGAATCAACAATCCTGATGAATACCACAACTATAACTATATGGATATAATTATAATGTCACTCGGGTGGTTGTTTTTACTTTTATATATATACGAGGATATCTACTACTGATGGGGGCAGAAGATGATTGAAGATTTTGAACAAACTATTGCACCAGCATGTTATTTTACCCTATTATGGGTGATGGATTGAACGATCCAGTGGAAAGACATCAAAGAAGATATTATATGGATTATAAATTTAAAGTTATTGTCTTTTTTTTTTTTTATAAAATGGAATGCATATATAGATATGTGTATATTTTAGTAAAGTGGGCAGTGGGTTATATTTAGAATTATATTGCATGATTTTGTAGGAATTGAAGGGTTGAAATAGGTTAGTTTACTGATTGATTAGTCTAAGAAAAAGGATCCTTAAGTCATATATTTAGGGGAGTGGAGGAATTGGATAGAACTGAATAAACGTTAAATCTGGATGTAGGGAGAAGGCTGCTTTAAAATGTTATATTAATATATATAAAAGATTAAATGTTAAATTGTAATAATACATTATAAGTTTAGGGGAGGAGAAAAAGGGCAGATTATCGTAAAAATGGGAGTTATAAGAATAATATGTTAAGGGTCAGTATTCTGAGGAGGGAGTAAGGGAAAGGAAAGATATTATGTATGTAACTAGTTATGAAATAGCCTATTGTTGTGAAGAAGTCACGGGGGGGATGGGTGGCGAGGGGGGGTTAGGGAAGAGGGGGAGGGAAAAGGGGGAAAAACTTGTATTTGAAAACTTTTTCAATAAAAAAAAAAAAGAATGCTGCACAGGCATAAATGTGAGGATGGTCATAAGTGTGAGGACCAGTCAAAAGTGCGAGGACCTGTCAGAAATGACTTTTTTCAGCCCTGAGTATTACCTATATACATAGCCACGGCCACCCAGTCACATGACCAGCTAGCCACGCCCACCCAGTCATATGACCTCCAAGCCACGCTTACAAAATAAGCCACGCCCACAGAACCGGTAGTAAAAAAATTTAGAACCCACCCCTGGTTGGGGGTCACCACAACATGAGGAACTGAATTAAAGGGTCGCGGCATTAGGAAGGTTGAGAACCACTGGCCTAAAGCTTTCTTCATTCACTATCAATTTTTGCCTGAGGAGCAAAGAATGGTTATACCTGAAATGACAATCAAGAGAGGATACAAGTGAACCTTTGAGGAGAACATTCGATAACTAGGTTTCAGTTCTGAAAACTCTTTCTCCAGTTGCACTCTTCACTTACTCAGAGTACTTGAAGTAGGATGTTAAAAGAAGACATACAGTGCTGGTAGATATATCTGGGGGGGGATCCCATTTGCAAGGGGGTGCAGATTGAGTGGGATCCTGCCACCACTTTTTTTTCAACTACAACCCCTATTCATCCCATCTTGAGAACTGTCTGCTACTTCTTTGGCAGCCTTTCATCTACCGCATCCTGCAGAGGTGGGCTGCTGGGGGTTCGCAGGGGTTCAGGAGAACCTCTAGCTAAGATTCTGTGCAGTTCGGAGAACTTCCAAATTCCACTCCTGCCTGGACCCACCCCGCCCCTCCCAGGAGTTCCCATGTGGCCCGTTGTCAATGCAGGTAAGTACAGGGCATGCATGAAGGCTCAGGGAGGGCAAAAAAATGGGCCTCCCAGAAGTTTCCAGCCTCCCAGAACACCTCTGGAGCCTGGGGAGGCTCATTTTCGCCCTCCCTGAGCCTTGAGGAAAGCCTCCGGAGCCTGGGGAGGGCAAAAATGTCCCCCACCCACCATGGTGCAGGAGGCCAACTAGGCCACTCCCACCATGGCCATGCCCACCCAGCAACCGGGCAGAGAACCCCTTGCTAAATTTTTGAAGCCCACCCCTGGCATCCTGAAATAGCTAAGTTTGTGGTTAAGAGATTTTTCTCTTAACAGTGAAGAGGGTCCAAGATTCATTAATCATTTTGCTTTTAAAATATTATGGAGAAGGGAATAGGGATTTCTGATTGAAATTCTGGTTAGAAAACTGCTGCCAGAGATCACACAGACCGAGGAACTGGTTCAGCAGAGGATTTTATTTTCCTTTATCTTCAGGCAGGCAAGAAGGACAGTGGAACTAAAACTGGTTGACTTGTCTGCTTTCCACATTCAGCATTACCACTGAATAAGCATGGCAAGGAGCAAGCTTCTTCCATTTATGAAGCATATGTTGGCATTTTTGAGTGGTAAGTGTTTGTCATTTTGATGTACAAGGATAAGCCTTAGCTTGTCACTGCATGTTCGTCTGTCACATTGCATTTTCATGGCAAATGAAGGATCTTCTCCCAGGCCCTCTTTCTTCCATGGATCTCAAATGTCCATGGAAATTGAAAGGTTACGATCTGATCAAGACGCCATCTTGTCACCTGCCCAAAAGAGTAACCCATCACAACTCTCAAAATATGTCACTCTGTCAGCTTGAACATTCAAGTCAATCCTTCAACACATGAGCATTCGATCAGCACTCATTCCTCACTCAACACAACTCATTACTTCATGTCATTTTTCCCCCGTCATCAAATATTTTGTTCTCCAGATTGAACTACCAAAGGGTACATTAGATTTATAAATGTTCTTGACAAGCAGGCCCCAGAGATGGAGATCAGTGAGGTAGAATAATATCCATTGACATGGGCAACTTTTTGTGGGGGAAGTGGAGAAGGTCAGGATCACTGCCAGCTTTTTCTGCTGAATTATTTTTCCATAAATGTTACCAGTTTATGGAGCAAGGAAAAGTATACTTGATATTTTTGTTTTAGACTGTTGGGCATTCAATTAGATGCCTAAACTTGTGTGTAAGTAATTAATTAGATTTCTAGACTGCACATTGAAATGACTAAGTGGCACAATATGTTTCAGCATAAAATATCCATAGTACAAGTAAATGTCCCCAATAAAGAATAATAAATAATAACTGGAAGAAAAATCAATATTCATACTAAAAAAAAACCAGGAAAACATTCACATAATGGAATAATCCCATTAACTAACTAAACAAAAAGCCCCTGAAAAGAGCCATCTCAACTAATTTCTGGAAAGTAATCAGAGAAGTCTCTAGGGAAAGGCTACTACAATACAGAGACCATGGCAGAAAACATCTCGTGGCTTCAGCTCCTTTGACTTAATGGGGATGAGAAACACCAGCAACTTCTCTCAGGATTTCATATTATATGTATTTTATTTGGCTGTTCACCACCCTGAGTCCTTCGGGAGTAGGGCAGTATACAAATTCAATAAATAAAATAAATAAAATAAAATAATAAATGGGTGGCTTCTGGATAGAGAACGCAATTGTAGAAGTACCTCAATGCCAGTATTTTAATTTTCACTAGAAACATATTGACAATCAATGCTGGGTCTAATGTGCTTTTAGCATTTAGTGCCATTTAATAAGAGGGCTACTTCATTTTGTCCTAGCTGTACATAATCTTTAAAGACAGTGCAATATACAACAGATTAATGGTCCAAGTTGGAAATGATGGGAACAAGACTTAATGTAGTGTGATCATTCTACTCAGGGAGGGTTACAACTGGCCATTTAGACCCTCCTGGCTACAACTTTTACCTGTGAGTGTAGGAGGAACCCCAAGTCATGGACCCATTCCTTCAGAAACAAAGTATGTCATGAAAGAAGTTTACACTGCCTTTGGAAAAGACCAAGGAACATGAAATGTTGTTGCTGATGTACCCTGGATAATCGAGAATGCCAAAAATATAAAAAAGAAGTCAGTATTCATTTTGTTAATTATAGAAAGGCCTGCAGGTGTGTTAACCATGTCAAATTGTAGAATGTCTTAAGAAATGGGAATGCCAACGTATCTTGTTTTTCTCATGGAAAATCCATTCATAGGGCAGGAAGCCATACTGTGACTGAAACACAACCAGAGAGATGGTCATCAGATTGGCAAGTGAATGAGACATGACTGAATAGTCTCTCCTTATTGATTCATCTTATATATTGTGTTTATTTATTTATCGATGGAAGCTGAATTACAAGAAGATAAGGGTGTTTTTAAAATTGGAGGAAGAAAATCAGTAACTTGCACTATGATGAAGACACTATTCTGATAGTTGAAGACATATATGATTTGCAGATTTTAGTAAGGAAAGTCAAGGAACATAGTGAAGAAATTGGAAGTAGCCATACATATAAAGAAGATAGCGACAACAGATATAGCAACCAGTCTTATAATTTCCAATGGATTCATTACAGTGGTGGGTAATGCATGCTTTTTAGGAGCAACTCTCAACCATAAAGGAATTAACCATTAAAAATATGACTTGATAGAGTAGCAATGAAGGCCTTGGAGAAATATTCTATTGCCATGTCTATAATCTACAAAGATTAGAATTGTGGAGTTAATGGAATTAGCCATGTCTGGATGAATCAATATTCTGAATCTAAATAAGGCAGATGTTTTTATGGGTTCCTGCTCATCTCTACCAGTGAAAATAAAGTCATTATTTTAGTTGGAATTATGTAAACAGTGAAAGGATCAGGTATTTATATATAGGAAGGGAGGGAGGGAGGGAGGGAATACATTCTTTTGCTTCTTTAATAGTCTTATGTGTATATATGTCATACAGTAGTAATTCTTTGTCTTGAGCACAATCCATTTCAATTGGACATGAATAACATAAACTATATATTCATTGCACTGGATGCTGATATTTTATACATGGCCAAGACTCCAGGCTTGTATTACCCGGTTGAGATTCATAGCTATTCAGTGAGGCAGAGATACAACTATAATGCATGAGCCACACCTTCTGTCACACAACAACTCTGACAATGAGCCTGGGTAAAATTGAAAGGGAGAATGCAAACAGCCACCTTCAGTCTGGTGCAGAGAAAATTAAGTTTGCCAAATAAACAAATCTTCCATAGTGACAACTTCAACTATTTCATTGCAGATTTAAATTGAAATCCTATAGCATGATAATAAGTCCACTGTACTTTGTGGAGATTACATTTAAGAAGATAAGTAACACAATTAATTTCACTGCTGATGAACACTGCTTTTAGAAGCACTTGAAATGAAAGTCATTTCAGTGGACCTGCCCAAAGTAATGACTTGTGAGTAAAATCACATGATATGATGACATCAGAATTTATTTCTTCCATATAAGCAGTACTGCATGCACTGCAGTAGAATGCAAGACATTTGAAGTGTGATATATCACATAACTTATTTTGTTTCACTTAATTGTGTGGAAATACAAAGAAAGACATGTAGAGAGAGACAGGAGGCAGGTAGATATACAAATATGTATCTCAGCCTTAAAAATATTTGGACACATCTCTAATCTGCAAAGGGTGATACCCAGAATGTTTTTGTATCCTTAGATAAAAGGCTACTCACTAGTCTCATATTCTTATAAATCATAAGAACTTGCTCTTACACAAAATCTTCCTGACATCTAATTACAAGGCCAAATGAGCTTCCTCGGACTATCTTCTCTGCAATTAGTTCTGCCTTGCTTCTGTTTTTGGTTTTTCTTTTCCACATAAATCCTATTGATATCTAAATATTTGGTTGTATTGGGTTTTTTTTAAACAAAGGAATTTCTCAGGATTAAATAACTGCACCATTCTTAGTTCTCTACAGATCCAGCAAAATTCAATTCAAATTGTCAATTAAGTTCAGAAAATCTATTTAGTTTGAGTCAAGAATTCAATTCAGTTCAATTTTTTTTAAAAAAAATCAACCCAGTTTGATTTAAATGTTTGAACTGCATCATTGAATCACGTTCATTTGATTTGAAAAGAGCTAACTCTGTATATGTGCAGGAGCATGCCAAATCATGTGATTTAATTCCAAAGCACACGGTTTAATAACTGAAATCAGCTTTCTAATTGTATTTCCAAAATCTATTTTACCAAGAAATTGAATTAAACAACTTTCAAATCAAATGTCCAAATTGAATATTATGCAGTCATAAGAGTTATTCCTTGCAATCTAAGGATTTTCACAAGATTTTCTGCCAAGCCCTGCTTTGAGGATTTTGGAAAAACAAAACAAAACTGAAAGTGACTTCCCTCTGCCCCCTGAGTTTATTTGAAAAGGATGATCTTTGGCTGATGGGCTCATAACTTGAAATTATGAGACTTGTGCCAGTCAAATTCATGAAGATTCTTTCCCACTGTCCAACAAGATGTTCAAATCTAGGTTTTAAGGTAACAAAAGTTTTCAAAAACAAGAGGATGTCTTAAAGTGACTTGGTTAGCGGTTTGCCAAAGCTCTAATAGGAGCTATTAGGAGGTAACTGGCTCTCTGGAACCAGTTACCTCCTGAGGTCTGGACCACCCCCACCCTATTGGCCTTCCAAAAAGTGGTGAAGAACTGGCTTTTCCGGCAGGCCTGGGGCCGTTGATCTCGCTGTTGTGATCTTGTGAGATCCAGCCATGAATGGTGTGAATGGGTTTTATTGTTTTAATTTTTAAATGTTTTTATAATGATCTTTTTAAAAATGCATTGTAAGTCACCCTGAGTCTCCGGAGAAAGGCGGCATATAAATTGAATTAATAAATAATAAATAAATAAATAAATAATACATCTTTAATTACATTATATAATTATAATTATTTTGAGGAAGTACATTCATTTCTTTCAAAGCTAACTGAGAGAGTATTTTGAGAACTAGGAGAAGTGGGAATCCTTTGCTGAAAGTTTATTGTATTGCTTTCTTTTGTATTTGTTTCTGTATGGTAACGTGAGGAGAATTAATGTGAAAAACAAGATTATAAATAATTATATTTGAAATTATAAACAGACCAGTGAGACCTTTAAATGGTTGGACAGCTATGACATAAAAGATGGGCTGAGAATGGATATAGAAGTTGCAAAGCAGCTGAAATAATTTTTTTTCTTTCTATTTTTGCGGCTGAGGATAAAGGACAAGTTTGCATGCCTGATTGGCTTGTTCCATCAGTCAAAGTATGAAATACCAAAGGTGACTTTATAAGCCTAATTTACAAATAGGCAAATTACTGAAATCAGACATATTCACTCAGAGATTTCTTACAGTACTTTAGTGAAAAAAATGTGTGTGTTTTTTTTAAAAAACCAGAATTTGTTTTTACTAACATCACCTATTTCAGTTCTGTAACATCTGAGACATCATTTTATTTATATTCAGTTACTCCCATTATCTTCAGATCACCTACATGGCTCATATCATGTCTGAGCAGAATTTACTTTATACTGTTTTCAACATTTCCGAAATATTTAGAGAACTGGTTTTTTTTTTCTACAGATAATATGTAGTTCATTATCTTTTTGACAACTGCCCAAATCTGCATCTAATGGTTTTTTTGTTTTTTTTAAAGAAATGCTTCACTTCACTTATGGGTGATCTTCAATTTAATGTGAATTTCTCCCTCTACAATTATGTTGCTCATGTAACTTTATCAAATATAGCATTGTTAATCTTTCCTTGTGTTCATTAACACAGGCCATCATTAATAAAATAAGATAAAACCTGAAATAAAACCTGAAGTAGAAGCAATGTGTATCTTTCTCTCAAAACAATTAAAGCACCGAATATATATGGAAAGTGCATGACAAAAAGTTTATATTCAAAGACTTCCAAGGAATTAGAGACTAGTTCATTTGGAGAAGATGTTATTGCGGCACAGAGAAAATAAGAATAAAATATTCCTGATGAATTTGTCTTCCAGTTTGCTAATGAATCAATCCTCTTTTTGAACCTGGGCTTTTCTAGAATGGTTTCTGATGGGCCACCAAGGGTCTGGCACGAAGACATTTGCGCAATACTCTAAAGGCTGCGAAATCTTAGCCTTCACTTTCTAGAGCTTTGGCTACCTTCCTTCTGTAGAAATAGAAAGTGACTTTAGAGGAGCTTCAAGCTGAACTTTCTTGCTATGATAGGTCACAGTGCAAAGTAGTTTTAGCGGAATTACCTAGAGGGCTTTGTAGACTTAAATTGGATGTGGACAGGCAGCAAACTGAAAATCAACTCCTTCACAGTAGTTACAAAAAGGTAAAGGAGCCCCTATAGATTTTACTCTGCTAGTTGTTGCTGACTGTAAGGGGCAGTGCAGTTGAGTCAGCACTGTCTGAAGACATTTCCACAGTCATGTGGCCAGCAAAATGTCACAGAGTGCTTTTGCCTTCCCACTGAAGTGGTATCTATTCATCTACTTGCATTTGCATGTTTTTGAACTGCTAAGTTGACAGGAGCTGGGGCAAGGATGGGAGCTCAACCCATCATGCGGTGTTCAGTCTTGAACCTGGGTTGCTGGCTTTCCAGATGACAAGCACAGTGTGTTAACCACTGAGCCACTGTGCCACCCTTTCACAGTGGGATTGATCTTAAAAGGATTCTGATGGAATAGCTACAAATGAGTACAAGCACAAATAAAAAAGAAAAGATCACTGTGTCAGAAGTCACTATCCTACAGACTGACAGGTCTTTCTATTAGAATTTCCTTACCTGATCTGGAATTCATTTCTTTGTACTTTCAGAAGGGTTAGCATGCATAAACACATTTAGCAACAGCTTCTGTTTACATGTGTTGATAGGTTTACCTCGCACCATGAAATATTATTTCCTCTAAGTTTGATTAATTATACTACCAGTGAATCAAATTTACAGCTGACTGAATTGTAAAGCTACCTTCTATCAATCAAGTATTAGAATGTACTAAACTAGGGTTTTCTATGAGGGATACCTAATCTCCAGAAGAACAGCAGCGGTGGTTTCAAGAGAAAGAATGGAGACATTTTCATGGAATGTTTTTTGAAAGCGTTGAAGGCTTATTGAAGTCACTTTAACACACAACAATTTATTTAGTAAACTTGATATGCTCCCCCAAGATTTTCCATTGAAAAGCATCCTGACATTCTGCACACAATTAAACAGGAAAAAAATATCAATACACTATAACAGAGGAAGCCCATAGTTTGTAAGAATATCTTCAGAACAATCTGTTTTTGGATCAGTCCAAAAGAATCCATTTGGCTCAATATTTTGTGTCATGCAGTGGTTAACTAACTTCATTTGGAGCTCACAAAGTGCCATATTTTAGGTTCCACATTTTAAGAAGAAAATCAGGAAACTGGACCTGAGGTAAAAAAGCCAAATTAGAATCATCAGGGAACTGAAAATTAAGCCTTACAAGGAGACGCTTTAAGAACTGGGCATGCTGAACCTCAAGGAAAAAAGATAATGTGGGAAGGAAAAGATAACATTTTTAATTACTTAAAAACTGCCACATAGAAGAAGGTCAAGGTCTGTTTTTCCAATATAGAACCCAGAATAAAGATTATAAGTTTCAGGAGGACAAATCCCAGTTTTTAACAATGAGGGAAGTTTGACAGTGAAGTCCCTCTATGAGGGCAGTAGGGAATTCCCTTTTTAAGAAAGGATGAACAATCATCTGCAGCGATATTTTCATGAGAATTCCTGCAATGCCAGTGGGGGGATGGGTGATTTTAAGTTCTGGTGGTCCCTTCCAACTCTACGATTCCAAGAAAGCCCTATTCCACTACCACTCTCCAGCAGTTGAAAATTAAGGACTGTTGCCTATATTCCTAGACAGTCATCAAGACTAGTAGCAATTACTAGCCTGATCCTCTACAAATTTGTCTAGTTCCCTTTAAAATTAGTGGCAAGCATTAGATCTGATGGAAATAAATTTCCCAAGTTAGATGTGCATTGAAAAAGAAAAGGAAAGGAAAGGAAAGAAGGAAAGAAGGAAGGAAGGAAGGAAGGAAGGAAGGAAGGAAGGAAGGAAGGAAGGAAATAAGGAAATAAGGCCTGGCATCTAATATAGCAAAAGGGAAGGAAAATTCCTTCTATTCAAATACTGTATTCCATACTATGTCTGATTTTATCTGCCAGTAGTACATTATCACACATGCTTCTGGACATTTTCAGAAAAGAGTAGACAATCCCTCTGTGCACTTTCTGACGTATTCTTCAAGAATAAGTCTTCAAGTTTCCCATCCATATTCCTGGATCATACAAAAGATAATTCTGCCATGTTATGTCACCATGACTACATCAGGCCTAGTTCTCAGTCCAAGGCAGGCTCATGGCACCAAATTTAAGAAAGCAAAGCATTTTGCTGTTTTCTGTTATTCTAGCAACAGAGAATCCCTGCTTCTCCATTATAAACTGACTGTGAAACTCCTACTACAGCTTAGAAATTGTACCTATTACAATCTATTGTGTCTATTACAATTGCACGACCTCAAACTATTGCTGAATTCTGTAACTAGGCAGCAAGAGACACCACGTATAAACTACTGAGCTTCCCAGTGAGAAGGCATCAAACTTAGCTTGAAATCTGTTCAGTGGTAATAGCTACATGTTCCACTTCAATGAATAAGGTGATAATGAAAGAACCAAAGATAAGTTTAAGGAAAATTGTGCAACATTTGAAATGAACGTGGATGTGAAAGCTATTTTATACAGTGACATTAGTGGGTGATTGAGAACAAGATGTTAGTTTAGAGAAAAAGTGATTGGGTTATTTGGAGACCCAAATATGAACAAAAATGATTATTCTTGTTGGTGACTATGTGACAAAAAGATGGTCTATTTGTTTCAAATATGTGGGTTAAATTTAACTCTTTCTGTGCACATATGACAAAAGGAGAGAGAGATGATAGAGATAGAGATAGATAGAGATAGAGATGGATAAAGATAGAGATATAGTGATGTATGTATATGCTTTTATGTAAAGGAAATTTGACTTGATTATCTAAGATAAAGAGATGAAGAGAATTAGTGAATATAAGAGTGGTGAGAGGTGTGGTACCATTTTTGGCAGTGCCAAGAGTGGAAAGTGTCAAGAAATTAAGGAAAGTAACTAGAGTGAAAGTATAATGGCTATAAGAAGAGAAAATATAAGTCCTTGTAAAAAAAAGCTGCTTCAAACAGCATGAAAAGAATTATGCGATAGAGTGCCACAGAACTGTGGGGTATTATACTAATGGCAAATATGCAAAGGGATACAAGGTGAAATGCTGAAGTGAGAAACAAGCGGATTGGAAAAGATGCATACCAGAGAATGATTTGTCCAAACTGAGGGTAATACTATATATTATAGGAACAGAGAGAAAACATTATTTGCAAAGAATTTCATCCAAAAGGGCAGGAAACAGGAGATTTAAAGGATAGAAATCGTTTCTTTTGGAAGTGACTGAAAAGGGCTAACTAAGAAGCCTCCAGCAGAACGCATGGGATTAAGAATAAAAGTCACGAAATTATTCAGATGAAATTCAAGTGAACGAAGGCTGGAAGATGTAATTTAGAGATGTACAGGGGAATTGTACAGATTTGAACTGAAGCAAATGCTGAAAATGGTAGCGCCCGTGAAAAAGGATGAAAAGGAAGTCGTCACTCCCAGAAGAATGCTGAAAATGGTAAAGAGAAAGATGTAAATGGCGTTAGGTGGGAAAATGTTAACTTATGAGTGTGGTGACTGTATGATGTTTAATGCCCCTGCCTCAGCATTGGAAGGATGCTATTAATGTTCTCCTATACAAAGGGAAATGTAACAGAATGAATGACAAAACTATAAGGGACTTCGTTCATTAAGTGTGCAGGGAAAAGTGCACCTAGAAAGATGTTTCACAGAAATCTAATTGAAAGGATGCAAAAGGCGGTCATGAGCAATGGCTGCCAGCAGGGGATATGCAAAGAAACCTTTTGCTCAGTAGATTGAGAAATGCATACAAAGAAAGTTCACCACGTTTTTTTTTTTAACCTAGAGATGGAGTCTTATCACCTGCATAGCCCTGGATAGTGGAATGCTTTAAGCAACTTTGGATTGATGGTTTGAAGATTGGTTGCTGAATGCAAAAAGAACTGTACGTGATGAGAATGGAAATAAAGCATGCATTGTCAGTCCTTTGAAATAGGTCTCCACAAGTTTGTTATGGAACGGTTCTTTATTGATATAGGCAATTGAGAATCTTGAAAACATGGCAATGTTTTCTTTTCTGACCCTCTTATATATCAGTGGATTAGTTGGAGCCAATCTTAGCTTCTTTTTCACACTTTGTTTTCTGAGCTTAATGCATGTTTTAGTTTTTATACCACCTCCAAAGTCATCTCCATGAATCTCCAAATGCAAGTCAGCCCTTCAGGTTTCTCCAGACAGAAAATCAAAACCATGACTATTAATGTCCCAAAGGTGCTTTTTTGAGAGGCAACTGGACTTTCTTTATTTTTCCTTGAAGATGTATTGCTTCTCAACCAAGAAGGTTCAGTTCTGAAGAAGATATGAAGAAGCTTCTTGGATGAGAAGCGAAATGACTTCAAGGAAAAACAAAAGGAAGTTCAGTTGCGTATTGAAAAAGCACCTTTGGGACACCCATGACCTGGATGACTGAGTATCCCCATAGACATGAGTACCAATGGTTTATTGTTAAGGTTACAATAGCAGAATCTTACAAGCCTGAAAGCACTTCCATCCTCCTCTGCTTTTACTTTCTAGAGAACTAGGGCGGGTCTTTTCTGAGATGCTTTATCCATCTTCATTCCTACTGTGGGCTTAGATTTCTTTTGTCCCACAAAGGCCCTGGCTGCTGTTCTTCCTCCTGTCTCCCAAAGTTATTTTTAGATCCCTTTATGATGCAGCAGAATAAATAAATGTTTTAATATATTTATTTAATAATATATAAATATATAATATATACATAATAATGTGGTAATGCAAATACAAGAAAGGCTTGTGTGTATGAATGAATGTAAGCATATTTCTGGGTAGATGATACCACATGTCTGAGAACTTGGCTGAGAACTTGAATAATTTCAGTAAAAGTTAGAAAGATCATATAATGCAATGAAAGAATACCAATTTCAAAAAAAATGAGGGATCATCCATCAAAGTACTTATATCCAACAGGGGAAATGACATGAATGATTATAAAACAATGATGAAAAATTAAAGCAAGTAGATGGATGCATATACCTTGGTAGGATTTCTAAAAATGGGGAAATAGATAAGACATTTTAAGGTATGTAAATATTACTAGAAAAGGGATCTTTTGTAAGGAATAAATTTTGGGTATATCAAGCAAATTGTAGAAATAAACCAAATGCAATGGTAATGGGTTAAAAGCAAAAAGAAATCTAATGGTTATGTGGAAGCAAGAATAATTTAGAAGAATAGAAAGATAAAAAGAGATATGTTGGCATAAACCAGATTTCATTACATTTACTTTCCATTTCTTTGTTGACTGCAATTTCTTTTGCCAATTACTTCTCATACTTTGTCTGCACTTTGCATAATACTGTTTACCCTGAAAAGGAATAGCATAATAGATATTTTTATATGATAGCATCATATGCAACCAATCTTAAAAGACATATAGTGCATTTATTATGACCTTGTTTCTTGTTAATATCAACCTCCCACCAGAAAATGGAACAAGCTGTAGCTGTTTTTAACTTATGCAAAGTATCATGGGCAACTCTCATTCATGATGTCTATGATTCTAATCCCCCATGAATATCAATTTTCAATACATTGAATGTTTCAGGATCTCAGTATGCTGGGAAAGGCAGCATATTGTGCCCAAAAGTGCTTGCTTTTCTTAGACATTTAGAAAAGGTATTTGGAAATGGGAGAGTGTAAGTGAAAGATTTGCAGTTATTAAATTTATAACATAAGGCTGAAAAAGGATTTGGTTCAGAGATTGAGAAGATTAAGAGTTTAGATTATCTATTATGCTAATTAATGTCTATTTAATCTTTCTACCTTTATCTTTTCATTCAGTAAGTAGTATTTTCCCTGGTCCCAAATTGACCTTACTAATATGCATATGTTTTTATTGAGAATAGATTAGGTGATCACTAGAGAGTTCAAGGTTAAAGAGGTATGCAGACAATTGGGAGGGACAAGAAGAAGCAACTGATGTGGTCAAAAGACTACCTAGCATGAAAGACTCTGCACTGATTTCAATTAACTTCGGCAAGAACTATCCCTTCATAATAAGCTATATTTCCTGCTTATCCCATCCCAAGCTTATAAAAAATATTATACATCATGGTAGTTGTAGACATTTCCTCCATAATGAAGATAATGAAAGGACACAGTTTTGTTTTTCTCAGTTCAAGTTCCAGAATCAGAAACAAATCAGAATATGCAATTATTTGAATCATTTTTTTAAAAAAAAATGTCTGGGAACTTTCAGATTCAAGGACCTAGCATGGTCCAAGACATCCATGAAGAGAGATGTCAATATCCATATGATTAAAATCCTCTTCTTTTTTTGACACGTGTCAAAATGGATGGAGACACACCAAACTATTGGGCAATTGTTCAAACTGTCTTCTCAATGGTCTTTTCGTTCATGAGGACTTTTCACCCATGGGAGGTCAAACTCTGAGCAGGACAGTACATGAAAAAAAGGCTCAGCAGCTTTTCTCCCTGTCAATGATGAAGATTGCCATCTTTCCTGGTTGCCTAATCTTTATGGGATGAAGGTCAGCTACCCCAGGTGGCACATACCGGAAGTTAAGATAGCCCAATTTTCCTCCTGAATCCTCTAAATTAATTTGTTGGTTAGATGAATTCGTCATGTCACCAGCAGTGAAGCAAAGTTCAATTGTCAATTCAATCAATTGCACTCAGACAATTTTTATTTATTTATTTATTCAATTTGTATAGCTGCCAATCTCCCCTAAGTGAACTCTGGGCAGTGTACAACATTAAAAATAGCATTAAAAACAAAAAAAAATCATAAAAACAGAGAAATATAAAAACTACATTAAAAAGTAACCATAGACTCTATTAAATCCGAATAATACTTTATGTTTAATACAACCACTGTAAAAACTCTACAATACCACTAGGCCCCCAAGCATGCTGGCAAAACTATGTCTTTAGATTACAGAACCTTTCTGAAAATAATGCACTATTTGCATTAGTTTCAGGAATATATGACTTTTTTTTTTACAGACCTTTTCCTTAAAGTTTTAAAATGAGAAAATTACTTTACAAATCTTAAAGAATGCACATTTGGAATGAAAGCCCAGTTTTACTTTGCCATTTGTTCAATAGTGCAAACTAATTTAAGTTTCACTGAAATGAATCTCTTCTATCAGTACCAGTAAAAGGGATACTTATATTGATAGCAAGTTAGGAAGTCATTCCTGGTTTTTGCACTGTCACCTTTTCGTTCTATATGAAAAGCAGATTGGCTCTTGTAGAAAATTCAAGCAAGAGTCAAATCAGGGTAGCTCTATGTGGCACATATAGAGGAAATAGTCCTTTAAGGCAGACCAGTTCATTACCATAGGCTCCTTCAATGCAATTCAAAGTCAAGTCAATTTGGTTTAATTTTCTAATGTTTACAGGTAGTCCTTGACTTACAACAGTTTGTTCAGTGACCCTTCGAAGTTACAACAGTCCTAAAAAAAAGGACTTATGACCATTTTTCACACTTACAACAGTTGCAGCATCCCCATGGTCACATGATCAAAATTCAAATGCTTGGCTTGATTCATATTTATGACAGTTGCAGCTATTACCTTTGGCAACCTTCTGACAACAAGCAAAGTCAATGGGGAAGCCAGATGTTAAGTGTTACTAACTTAACAACTGCAGTGATTCACTTAATAATTGTGGCAAGAAAGGTCGTAAAATGAGGCAAAACACACATAACAACTATCTCACTTAGCAGCAGAAATTTTGGGCTCAATTGTGGTTGTAAGTCAAAGAATACCTGTATTTGTATAGGTCAACCTCTCATGCCAATAGTATGAACCCTCTAGAGCAGTAAGTACATCGAACAGGGCAGGAAGCCAAATTGTATTCTTCATAACAAGGAGTCCTAGCATTGTTGATACAAGATATGATACTGTTCCTATTGTGATATATGGTATAGAAATTTGATAAATAAATAAATGATAGTTTGCTTGTCAATCAACAGACATCCAGGAACAAAAACTCCTTGTTTGAGGTTTAGTGCGGTCATTCCTTTCCCTTCCATTTTGTTTTCAGTATCTTAAATGCTACACTTTGCTTTTCATTTACTTGATATGATTTATGTCCCTTCATCATCTACAATTCTAACCCAACCTATCGTATTAGCATTTATTTGCTAATTAAACCTACTGATTTGAACGTTCTGATTCTTCTGTTCCTCTCTTCTGCCTGACTGCTCTGCTATCCTGAGAAAAAGGACATCATTACTATTTATGAACATTATGTTGCAGAATAGTCCCTCAACATCTGTTTGAAATTTGGCATGTTGTTCTGCATATACTGCCAGCTAGGTCATCAGAGTCCATTCCCAGCAAACTGCCCATTTTACTGGACCTTTTTTAAGACTTGAGAACTTGCCCGTGGATATCAGTGAAATCTGGCAGCCTATAGCAGAGATTCACTTTGCCTACAAATTGTGCTCCATTCTGTGGAAAATAAGGTGGTTGCAGCTGTTTGTGTTTCTACTAAGATTGAAAATGTGACAAATGAACTTCCACTTTAATCAAGGTCACTGCAGATTCTGGCAGATCAAATGATCTGTGGTACATAATATAAATTGAATCAGGCATTTTTCCTATACATTCCTATAGTAACAGCAATAGCGCCTAGACTTATATACCATATAGTGCTTTACAGCCCTCTCTAAGCAGTATACAGAGTCAGCATATTGCCCCCAACAATCTGGGTCCTCATTTTACCAACCTTGGAAGGATAGAAGGCTGAATCAACCTTGAGCCCATCAGAATCGAACTCCAAGCTGTGGACAGAGTTTACCTACAATACTGCATTCCAACCACTGCACCATCACAGCTCTTGCCTGGCATTCATAATGATTTCCACATGATTTATGATAACTCACTTACTCACACCAAGTCCTTTTGCTGTGGGAAATGTGTGCATGTATGTTGGTGTTGGGGACAGAACAGGTATCATCTTATCTTTTACCTGATCCAATAAAATTTCCTGGCTCGCTGAGCTCCAACACATGCTGAGGCAACTATTAACCAACATCAAAGAAACTATGGGAAATTATGAATGCCCAGCCTCCCTAGCTAGTTTGGTGTAAAGAACCAGGCTAGACACCAGGAGACTGTGAGTTCTAGTCCTGACCTAGACATGAAGCCAGCTAGGTGACCTTGGGCCAATCACTTTCACTCAGTCCTACGAAGGAGACAAATACAACCCATTTCCAAAAAAACCTTTGCCAAGGGGCTTATCAAACACACACACAAACACAGAGACACACACAGAGAGAAAAACCTCCTTAATATGAGATACTATGACCAAGATTCAAGTAACCACACAGCTTAGTTTGTGTTGGTTTGCTCCATACTTTATCTATTTTTTGAATCTGAGGAAATGTTCAGTCTGCAGAATAATGCATTTCAAGGGCCCACTCAGAGTATTAAAATCCTCACCATTCTTTATTTGATTCAGTAGAAGACATTCAGTTGATAAATATTCATTGGCCTGTTTCCCAGAAGAAGACAGAATTAGAGAGATTTATGATACAGTAACGAGACAATGGTTGCAATGGAACTTGCATGTTTAAGGGCAGATTGCCTCTAAGTACCGGTTGCAAAGAGGCAAAGAGCATGCATGGACTATTGCTCTCACAATCATGCTTGCAAGCTTCCCAGGCACATCTGGCAGATTACCATTGGAAGTGGAATAGCAGATAAAGTGACCATTTAGCCCTCCTTATGTCTTTGTATGCTCTCATGAACTTCCCTCAATACCAGGTGGCCTGAAGTGGGGGAAGAGAGACGCAGCTTCTTAGGCCCAATGAAACGAATATAAGCCCTGAGCAATGGCTGAATTCAAAGGGATAAGCACAGAACTTAAATACCACCCACACAATCACAGCAATTGTTCTTGAAGTAAGTAAGCTGCTGTGGCCAGAAAAATCCCTCTCTCTTTTTTTGCTGACAGAAATGCAACATGCTGACTCCATCCAAGATATTGCTGTTCTCAGAAGGCAATGACAACCTTGCGTGGTCCACATCGACAGAACTATGCCAACTCCTAAGCAAGAATGCAACAGGGGGAAATAAATAAGAGGCAGCGTTTTGTCACAAAACTAGAGCAGCAAAAGGGCAAATGTTGCCTTTAGAAGAAAAGGTAGCATAAGTACAGCTGCTGCCCTAAAGAGCAATTCTCACTGGAAAATAAATGCGGAACACTCGATAAGAATGGCTGCCTCCAAACTAACTGAGATGTCAGGAATTATGAAAACCTGAGCACGCTCATCCTTCCCATTAAAAACGTGGCTTAAATGTTATTGCTTGTTGTTTAATTTCCCTGAAAGGTTCTATTTTATAATACTGCAACATGTTATCATTTAATCTGTGTGAGTGTAATTCAGGAGTGAAATCCAGCAGGTTCTAACAGGTTCTGGAGAACCGGTTGCGGAAATTTTGAGTAGTTTGGAGAACCGGTAGCGGAAATTAATGTATGTTTTGCTTGTAAGACAATCCCTAACAGCCTACAAACTGATACCTAACCCTTCTGTGCTATTTGTTCAACCCGGGATGAAATCCAGCAGTTTCTGACAGGTTCTGGAGAACCGGTAGCGGAAATTTTGAGTAGTTCAGAGAACCGGCAAATACCATCTCTTGCTGTCCCCAGAGCGGGGAGGAAATGGGGATTTTGTATTATCCTTCCCCTGTCACACCCACCAAGCCACACCCACAGAACCGGTAGGGAAAAATTTTGAATTTCACCCCTGGTGTAATTATTAAAAGCAATATACATGAATTCCTTGCCTGTACTGGGAATGAAATCATTACTTTTATTCATGGTAAGGGCTCTCAAGAATTTATTGATCATTTTGAGAGCAGGACACCTCAGTTTTGAGGATAGAAAGGTTGCACAAGCCTTCACTCATTTGCGTACTGTAACTCTAATCCAATATTGCATTGTTGATTTTATGTATTTATGGTTTGGCCTCTGAAAGCTGCACTAGGCATGAAGTAACACTTGGTTCAATTTATTTTGTGGCTTGGGTTTTCAAGTAAAATTAGACACTCTGTGTAGGCTTAATGCATCTCTACATAGCCACAAAGTTTGCCACAAAGTTTTTGAAGGGCGAAACAGGATCTAAACATCCAAAAAATAAGGTTCAACATATGGAGTGATTGGCTCCTCTCATTGCTGTGCTCTGAACACGCACTCTAATGTGACTAATTCTTCACTTCCTCTTGCAAAGCATTAAGAACTGACAAAATCCACAATGCCCTGCAAGTTATAAATTGTCCACTGAATGACACTCTATACAGTACAAATATTTGCCTATTTGAATGTTGAAAAGTTGGCAAGAAGTGCACTATCTTGGTGGATGCTTCAGTGAGGCACCCACTTCCAGGTGCTATGCAAAAGCCAAGGAGATTGACACATGATTAGGTCCTTCGTACCCATTTGGCAATCAGCCACCAACACATGTTGTCTTTTGTGTGTGTTGTACTTCAGCCTGAGAGGTTCCCACACATTCCTAGATACCAAAACCACAGCACATAGGAGAAACAAATGACTAATATTTGTGATCCCCAAGTGATTCTAATTTCTTCTGTGGCCAAAACTGCCACTGCTATTTGTCAATCAAGAAATCTTCAAGAGAAATAAACCTAGGCAGTGAGTAAAAGAAAAGGTTTGAATAACATTGTCCTGATCTATTTGGAACTGGGATTTTCTAACTAGTTATTTTAAAAATCATCATCATCACAGAATTCATGATCAAGAAGCAAATCTCTAGCAAAAGAAAATTGGCGCTGTGAGAGTCAAATTTGGGGGAGTGGCTGCTTTTTTTTCTCCTTTAGTCTTCCATGGAATATCAAATTCTTTTGAAATCCTTGGATAGGACTCAGATTGACAAACCATAATTTAGAGGAGGGGTGCGCAATCAACATTCCCATTTGAGCTCCAATTCAACTTTGCAAGAAATTTAGAAGTAAAATGACCAATTTTCAGTTGGTGCAATTTTTTTCTTCCTTCAATTAAATGTTGGAATGTAAGTGGTAAGAATCTGGGAAGCAAAGTGCTTTTATTTTCACCTCTGAAATTCCTCAGAAACTATGAATGACAGCCTGAAACTTCATTGCTGGAATTCATCCATTGCTAAAAATTGCTAGCAATATTTAGGACTGTGTATGAATGTGTGCATTTAAGAGAAGAACTAAGGTGGGATGCATGATTTCCCACTTCCATTCCCATTCTTAATAATCCTTAAAACAGGCTGAAACAGTTCTCATTACTCCTTACTGTGATAAAGAAAAGTGAATTGTGCCCCCACCCTTCTAGATCAGGATGTTGACCATCTCTGATCTAGAACCTTAAAAAGAAAGGTTTGCATTAAGTCCTGAAAGTTGCAAGCATATAATAAACCAGTGCTAAAGAATCCATTTAATATATCTTCTCTCCTCAATTTCCATTCATATCCCTGGCATATCTTTTTGATCAAGATATTCTTGCTCTGCTCATGGTTATTTATTCTTCTCACTGCTGCTCTTCCCCATATGCTCCTCAGTGGGTTTTGTTCAGGTCCTTAGTTGTCTTCATTAGGGCCAGACAAGCATTTTGTGAGAGGACACCTTCTCCCTTCCATTAACTTCTCTGACCCTGCTCATTAATTACGCCAATAGCTTCAATTTGGTGGCACCTTTCCTGACCTGAGACAGACATTTTAGTTGAGCTTTTATTATTCTAGTATTGAATAATCATCAAGTATTCTGAGGAGATTCCATCTCTTGAGTTTCCCTTTCTTATTCCTTTTTTGAAGTTTCATTGTGGAAACTGTATTCTCTTGAAGTCAAAGGAGATTGCATTGAGCTTTGGGGAGGAGGGGAGGAATAATGCCCCCAAAAACGTATCTGAAATGCAATAGAATACCTAAATATTGCCGTGCAGTGCATTACTCTTATTATACATAATTTGCTTGATCACACATCATGTTCTCCATTCAAAACAGAATGTAATGCAGAGGGTAATGCAGTATAATTGTTGTTATATGTCACATGAGTAATTGGCTTAAGAACCATAAATAATCCCTTTGTTTTCATTAATCTGGGAATACAGATTTCCAGACTGCTAGTTGGGATACTTATCTGCAAAACAAATGCATAATTTTCATGTGCTTTTCCACAGAGATCAATCTACCCACCTCCAGCACCTTTGTCATTTTTCATTTAAGCAATGAGTTTGGAGGGATCCAATTGGAAAAGGAGTCTGAAATTCAGTCCAAAGGGTTCAACTCACTGAATATTGTGCTGAATATTTCCCCCAAAATGCTAGGTCCTCATCTCAGGAAGTTTTAAACCAGGGATGTCCAACCTTGGCAACTTTAAGACTTCTGGACTTCAGCTCCTAGAATTCCACAACCAGCCATCCTGGTTTAACCTGGTTTAAGCTTTCCAACTCATGCTCAAATTTTGCAGCTGGGATGATCACAAGTTGCCAGGGAAAATAAAGTTTTTCTTTTTTGACAGCTTATATAAACTTCCAGTTGTTTCACCTATTTCATTCTTCTCGTTTTCAGAACAAATACAGGATCCTATAAATGACAGCCAATGTTAAATCCAAAGGCCCTTTATTTATGAAGGAATTTAGCTTGCCTTCCATGGCAAACTTTAACAAATCAAGGCTTGGGAGGTTTAGGGTTAAATTTCTGGTCAGGCATGACCTTGGCCTTTAGGAATTTGTAAATGATGTTAATCCTTTGCTAGAAAATGCTGACATCCTTTGCATCAGAATTGGATTGTTTTGAATTAGGAAGCTCTGGACATACTGAATAATGGGGACTTTGCTTTTACAAGCTCACTGGTCCATTTAATTTAGGGATTTCTGACTCAAGGAGCCTCTTGCCCATCTATAGGTACAACACATAAGACTGTCACTCTGTTTCTTGCTTCTTGCATCTTGTATTCTGTCATATGCTCATGGTTAGCACAAAACACTCTCCCACTGCAGCTGGTTAATCCCCTGAATGCTACACAAACTTAAAGTAAAGCCTCTCCATTCTTTTCCAATTCCCCATTCAGAGAGCTATTTTCAGGCTGAAGCTATTGCCTTGATTTCCTTTTTTTTTTTTTTAAGATTGCCATGCGACATTTTGAACTAATAACTACTCCATATCTTACAAATGAGAGAGAATGCTTAGTCCCCAGTATTAAAATTCTCGAAAATGTAAGAGTGGTAAAATAACATGATGAAAGACAACTATAATCCCAATCCAAAACCTATTGCAGAATATAGGACGATCAGAAGCAAGTCAAAAAAATAGATTAAAACTATGTTATGAATTCATCTGAAAGAAAAATAGTAGCCAAATAAATATTTCTCTACTGGGAGTTTTATGGAAGGCAGACATCACCAAAAGGGGTCTTGCCAAGAAAATTATACTTTCTACTGGGTCTTCATCAAGGTCTCTAATGTCAACCTTAAGTATAGCTAAATCACAGTAACCCAAATAACCATTAATTCGTTCAAATAACCTGGTCTACATTTGGCCACAGAAACAAATTTGCAAATAGATATTGCAATGTATTTAATAGTATATACCGTATTTTTTGGAGTATAAGACACACCGGAGTATAAGGTGCACCTTAGTTTTTGGAGAGAAAAATAAGAAAAAAACTGGTTTGCAGGTGGATCGGCCTCCCGTAATACCCCCAATCTGTTGTTCCCAGAGGTGAATTTTAGCAACAGGTTTGTTGGTTGTGAGCTCTGTGCCTTGCTTTTTTTTCGCTTTTTTTCCTGCCTCTGAAAGCCTCCGAAACAGAGCTTCAAAAAAAAAAAGCCTCTGAAGCTCTGTTTGGGGCTTTTTTTCTAAAGCTCTGTTTGGGGGCTTTTTTTCTGAAGCTTCGTTTCTGATGCTTTTTTCAGCCTCTGAAACCTCCATCTGAGAAGCTGGGTGGGGCTACATTCAGAGTATAAGACGCACCCAGATTTTCACCGTCTTTTTTGGGGGGAAAAAGGTGCGTCTTATATTCCAAAAAATATGGTAATCAGAGGTCGTATTCAGCCAGTTTGGACTGGTTCAGGCGAACCGGTAGTGGAAATCATGGGTGGGCCTGCCCACCCACCCGGGCTCTATGCCATCCTATTTAGGCACATTTTTGAGGCAGTGCACATGCGCAGAAGTAGCGTGTGTGAGCAAAGCAAGCATGAGAGTCCGAGCACTCGCACTCACATTAGCGAACCAGTAGGGAAAGTAAGTGAATACCATCCCTGTATATAATGATAGCATAGTAATGAGATTGCTAGAAAGTAAGGGGCAAGATCTATACTTTATTTACTCCCTGTAAAACAGGCATGTTTTTCTATTTCTTTCATGAGGAATAAAATGCATGATAAACATTTTCAGACACAAGAATTATCTTAAATGTGGTTGATGAGGGTCTGTTTGTCTGATTAATTTAAATATCTCCATTCCTCCACACTTAAGAGTGATTCAGGGATTGCCTCTAAATTGTACATTCTTCTAAAAATGGCTCCCTATTGGTCTCCGATCACAATTCAAGGTGTTGGTTATTACCTTTAAAGCCCTACATGGCTCAGGGCCAGGGTATCTTTGAGACTGCCTTCTACCGCATAACTCCCAACGACCGGTAAGATCCCACAGAATTGGTCTCCTCTGGTCCTGTCAGCTAAACAATGCCAGCTGGCGGGCCTGCAGGGGAGGGCCTTCTCTGTGGCTGCCCTAGCTCTCTGGAACCAGTTACCTCCTGAGATCCAGACCATCCCCACCCTATTGGCCTTCCGAAAAGCGGTAAAGACCTGGCTTTTCCGGCAGGCCTGGGGCCGTTGATTTCGCTCTTGTGATCTGGTGAGATCCGTCCATGAATGGTGTGAATGAGTTTTAATGTTTTTAATGTTTTTAATTTTTAAATGTTTTTTTATAATGATTTTAAATGCATTGTAAGCCGCCCTGAGTCTTTGGAGAGGGGCGTCATACAAATTGAATTAATAAATTAATTAATAAATAATCAGTGGAACAACTTGCCCCCAGAAATTGCTGGTGCTCCAACACTGGAAGAGATTGGACAATAACTTGTCTGAAGTGATATAGCGTTTCCTACTTGAGCAGGGGGGTCAGACTAGAAGACCTCCAAGGTCCTTTCCAACTGCTATTCTGTTATAACACGAAGAAAAAATTCTCAATATAATCAATTGTGTGCACTCCAAAAATGTTACAACCACTGTAACCCCATCTAACCTTGTGGGGGGGGGAAGACAGACTCGGAGGGTATCACTTTTAATGGTATCAAAGCTACCAAAATTCCAAGACAATTAGCAGTATTTTCATTACCCTCCACCTGTTACTCAGAATAGTTACCAGTTAACATCCCCAAGGAAACCATTATCTAGGGGGTATTGGTTGCCCCTAACACCACTGGATGACATTGACGTTGTTTCAGCAGAGTAAGGAAGATACTTAGGGACAATTCACATCCTGGTCAGTGTCTCTTCTCACTTTTACCATCGGGCAGAAGTATAGCCAGCCGGGCAAACAGGTTTAAAAACAGCTTTTATCCATGGGCTGTCAGAATCCTAAATACAACTACAATCACTCCATGCATTCATGGAAACATATGACTGGTTTCTCCCTAATTACTTGTATAAGGACCATTTTATAGATTATTCATGTTGTTTTGTATTTTGTTATGGATTGTAGTAGAGGTGAAATCAATTTCGTTGCATATATGTACAATCACAAAAAGGTTATAACTAACTTATTCTATTAGACACCATCATTTCACAGCTGAGACAAAAGCCATATTGGAACAGATCCAAATAATCAATGTCAAGAAAGACTCCTGAATTTGAGATACCACAACCAGTATCAATGTGCTTTGGAAAAGAGCATTTGTAACTTAATTATAATTGCTTGGAATCCTATTGCTTAAAAGCATTGTAAACCACCCTGAGTCTCCAGAGAAGGGCGGCATATAAATCAAACTAATAATAATAATAATAATAATAATAATAATAATAATAATAATACTGCCCAAAGTTGATTTTTGTCAGAGAAGTCCACAGCCTTCACTTAAGAATAGTAGCAAGCACAAACCCTTTCCCATTAATTATATTAATTGTTATTGTTTCAGAATCCCAGATATTAGGTTTAGACCCCTCAAAGCATTTCATAATTTTTCCTCTTCCTTGGAATGCATCAATTAAATTATAGGCAAAACAATTTGGCCACATTTATCCCTAGATTAGTTAAAACAATTCACAGTTTATATGATGTATAAATAAATAAATAATGCAGAAGCAATCTAATTTTTAAAAGACAACAGCAAAAGGATCAGAGTAGGACTTTTAAGAGCATATCAGCAGAAATTTAATATTTGCACGGAGAACGTTTTACCCCAGTTTGGGTGATGTTGCTGGCCAGATTTCAGCGTTGCAAAGGTGACTGAAAAGTAAGCTGTGACCGTTATGGAATAAATCCATTATGGCTTTTCACCTGGGTTTGACTATGCTTGTGCCAAGTCTTTTGCCATTTGTGCTTGCAATAGTTGGCTCAGCAGATGTATTGTTGGTTCATTGCTGTCAAGGCTCTATGGAAAATCAAAAGAAATGCCTGGGCTTTAGCAAGATCACTGGATATATCTATTGGAAATTCTTCCAGAAGCCTCCATCCTTTTACCAGCCACAAACTGAATCAGAGGGTGATCAGAGGGAGCACATTTAATAGGAAAATGATCAATGACTCTTCTTGCTATATATTTATATATCTATCTACATGCACACCCAGAGAAGAAAAAATTGATCTGAATACCATCTTCCCAGTGAAATTTGATTGATTTATTATGTGCCATTATATTGGTGATCACATAGATAGAACTTCTCTAGAACTTCATAAATTTAGTAATATCAAACCAACATATTGCAGCCAGGAAGGGGTTGCCTATGCCTTCCAGGAAAATGCATACATACATACATACATACATACATACATACATACATACACATACACATACACACACAGAGAGAGAGAAAGAGAAAGGGAGAGGGAGGGAAGGAGGGAGAGAGAGAAAGGGAAAGAGAAAGGGAAAGGGAAAGGGAGAGGAGAGAGAGAGAAAGGTAGAGGGAGAGGAAGGGAGGGAGAGAGAGCGAGGGAGAGAGTGAGAGTAAGAAAGAGAAAGAAAGAGAAAGAGAAAGAGAAAGAGAAAGGGGGAGGGAGGGAGGGAGAGAGGGAGAGAGAAAGAGAAAATTTTGGCATTATTTATTTATTCAATTGTATAGCCCTCTATCTCAAATATGTGACTCTAGATGGGAAATAATTATAAAATCAATTAAACTTATTAAAACACAATACAAAAAATTAAATACATATAGAAGCTGAAAAATATTATAATCCATATATGTTAATATAGATAGGAAACTGGGCCCTTCATACAATGAGGACCTCAGCCTGGGCACATAACCAGGTTGTTTACTACTACTACTACTACTACTAATAATAATAATAATAATAATAATAATAATAATAATAATAATAATAATAATAATATAACAGTTTGTTTCTGTGTTTATTATTATTGAGAAAAATCTCCATGTTAGTTCTTTATAAAATATAAACAGTATAACTATCAGAACAAATTATCATTATCACCATGCTGACATTTTTTTTCTCTGACCTGGCAATAGTCAAACTTCCATTGGTGAAAAAATGGGGCAGGATGCTCTCTTTGTCCACTTTGGAAGAGCGGACCTCGTTTTTTGGTTGTTTGTTATGTGTAAACGTCTTTCCCTATCCAAGCTTTTGTATTATAGGGTGAATTATTTTATATCTTATGTCTCAATTTTTATCACCTGCATCTGCTCTTGTTTTTATTATATTGCTTTTATTGCTTAGAATGTTAAGTATTTTATCGTTCGTTTTAGTGGCTGTTAGTTGTCCCAAGTAGTTTGTAAGCAATGGTTACATAGGGCTTACATTTTCATGTATACAAATACAGCCCTAATCAAGTATATATTTTAATATTTTTTCAGGCCTATTGATCCCAAATATATCCAGCAGTTCCATTTATCTCAAACCTCACTTGCATTATTGAGAAAGCGATATACTTTGCTTCAGTACTATACCTGGCTAAGATATATTATGGAATATTGCATATGCTATTATTATCACTGTTGCTGCTCATTTTTCTTAGCAATTTCAAAAATCTTCCAATTACATATTGCTGATGGGGTGAAGACATTAGAGAGAGAGAGAGAGAGAGAATCAAAAGAGGGGACGGTGAAAACAAAGAGAACAAGGACAGAGGGAGAATGGGTAAATGAAAGAGGCAACAAAGAAGAAATGTAATGTTGCTGTTTGTATTCATGGAAAAATGCATGAACATTATTTATGCATGCCCTGCTAAGACACTAAAGCAAGGAAGTGTGGAGTTTGGGGTAAGGTGAGCATAGCAACAGATGCTAATGCAACCTCTGAACATTGCAAGAAATTAGGGGAGGGAAATAGAGATAACAGATGGGTAGATAAGGGATGGAGTTTTATTAATATTAAGGACTATTTCCCAAGTAATTATTAAAAGCCATAAAGTCTGTTCGAAATGGAGCCATAATGCTTCTCACTTCCCCCAAAATGCTATTCATGGCTTGCAAAAAACCAATTTTTTCCCATCTGCTAGCAAAGTCAAAGAACCCTAATTAATGCATTTGTACAGACTGTACTTTGTCTGCTGCATTTAGACAAAGGCAGGCAGGCTAGCCACACAAATCAACCTATGAATGGACTTTGTAAAGGGACATGGATTTTATTGTGTCTGGCTAATGAATTTAGATTGCATCTGGGTGCGCCGAGCAATAGGTACAAGGCTGAGCTGCTGAAGGACTTTTTGTGCATTCAGAAGTGGTTAGCAAACACAGGGGGTGAAGGATGGGAGGAGGCAGATGGAGGAGTAAGATGGGTGGCAGCAGAGAAGCCGCAACAATAGGCTTTTGAGGCCGACTCCATAAAAGCCATGAGGATTTTTCACAGGGATAGTTGGCATTTGCGCTCTAGTTAAGAAAAGGAACAAAAAGCCCGTCAATGCAGGACAGAAATGGAATCTAACTCAATATAGAAAATGGAACTATGTTGGGGTTTTTTTTCTATTTTTCCAAATCCCAATGAAAAACAACCATAAACATTAATAAAAGAAAATACAGGTCGTCCTCGACTTACAACAGTTTGTTTAGTGACTGTTCGAATTTACAAAAAGCACTGAAAAAAATTGACCAATGACCATTTTTCACCAATGACCATTGCAGCATCCCTAAGATCAAATGATCAATGCTTGGCAACTGACCCATATTTATGACGGTTGCAGCGACCTGGGGTCATGTGATTCCCTTTTGTGGGAAGTCAGATTCACTTAGCAGCTTAACTTAACTTAACAACTGCAGTGACTCACCTAACAATTATGGCAAGAAAGATCGTAAAATGGAGCAAAGCTCACAACAAATGTCTCGCATAGCAACAGAAATTTGGGGTTCAATTATGGTCGTAAATTGAGGACTTCCTATACAGTGGCCACTAAGATAACACCAGCATGGGAACCAAGGTTATCATGATGATGACTCAGGTGAAGTTAGGGAGGAACTGGTAGAGAATTGTCAAAACAAGTCATCTTTTCATAGGTCCATATTATTAACACAGGAATAGAGGAGTGAATTTTATATTTCGTGATTTTGCGAGCTGTTACTATATATAATTGAATTTATTTGCTTCATTCTGTTTTTGTTTGCTTTTTTCTTTAAGCTTTGCTGATCATTGACTGAATATATATGATTGATTGATTGACTGACTGACTGACTGATTGATTGATTGATTGATTGTCACAAGTAGATAACCTCTGCCTCAGTCTTATACTAAGATGTGGGGCAAAACATTTTTTAAAAAACTCAGAATATAAATAAGGATAACAGAGGACTATTCTTACCACCCAAACATCATCTTCCCTCCCAGTAGGGCAATTCTTACCATAATCATTGATCTTTAATGGCATTACAATGCAACTGTTCAAATTATGTTGCTAAACAAATATATAGTTGTGAGTTAATTCCCTTAGAAAAGAAGCTTGCTCACCATTATTGTTTGGTGAATAACCCTACACTCAGTTAAGATCAAGTATGTATCCTACAGAAGATCTTTGATGTGGATGGGAAGACCAGATATTTTTTTATTTTTGAGTTATTGATTTATTAAGAATTGATGTTTTTGTACTATGGTAGGAAAAATAAATTCAATAAATAAAATAAAATGTGCCTATTCAGAATAGGGCATATCCTCCCCTCTATCTTGGAGAATCCTTCTACAAAGGGAAAAATGCTCTTTTGTCCTTTATCCACTGTTGATTGCAAATGACAGGTTGCTTTTTTCCTCTCCATGGATGATGAAATAATTGAGTGTAACCTAACTTGCACATCCCTTTCTCCCAATCACATTTTCACACATTGTGATTGATAATTGGTGAGCTCTTTCCAGAGCAGGTGGTGTCTTAGCATATTAATTGCTTTTATTCACACTTTCAGCAAGGTGTAAATTACCTGGAATGAAGACTAAGGTCATGTCTTATTTAGAGCCTGCTGCTGGGCAGCACTGAATGCAATCCTCAAACACCAAGGACTCCCTTGGGAATGGTTGGAAGAGACAGATGGAGGAACATCTTTGAAAGAAGGGAATATGTGAGTGGTCATTGTAAAAGGAAGGTAGGGTAGTAGAAGCCAGTCCTCGTGACATTGACTGACACAAACAGATACACAATGTCATGTCCACAGAGGATTATAGTGGGGAAATATATGTCTGCCCATTTTTGCTACAAGATTTTAAAGCTACATATGCTCTAAGGGATCCATTCTCCCAGAAGGAAAATAAGCCAAGAAACACTGGAGATGACCTGAAAACATCTACAATATTCCTTTTGCATCATGCAAATATCTTCTCTTTTATGTGTTCAAAATAGCCATTTCTATCGCTCAGGATTTCAGATTGAAACAGTAGCTGAGAACTAAGGAAATAAGAATGTCACAATAGCAATTGACCCTTAAAAATGTTTGGACCAGTCTACTGGAAATCTTGTTATGGATGTCAAAGATCAGTCAGATTTTTTTAGTTTGACTCCATTCTTCTACTGGTAACTACAGCCTGAATTTAAGTGTTTAAGTGGCACAGTGCCATTTACAGTGACTGCCATTAATTGTTTGTCTTTTTGTGGTCTAAGACACAAAGGAAAAAAAAGCAGGAAGCCTGTTTCTAAAACCCAGGATTCCTCTTCCATGTGAGCGTGGAAGGCGATTTTTGTGGGGCTCTGATAACCATCACAACATTCTGAATAAGCTCAGCAATTCAGGTAATTAATACCCATTTCCTTTCATCAGCACAGCTTTGTGCTGCAATCATCAGACCACACCAGAAATACTGCATCCAGTTTGGGCTGCCACAGGGCAAGGAAGAGGTTGAAGAATGGAAAGAGTGCAGAAAAAAACAACACAAATAGGGAGAGGAAGTTAAAGCCTGTGAAAAATAGTGAGCTGGATATGCTTAGCCTAAATAACTGTAGCTAAAGTGAAATGGAAGATCAGACTTCCAATATATGATGGGTTGTGATGGATGGTAGGACAAAAACCACTGGATGATAGGACAAAAACCACTGGATGGAAATTTTACAGAGACAGATCCTGACCATGAGAGCTATTAAGTAGTGGAACAGTCTGATTCTTGGAGTCATAGGTGTTCCATCAATAGAGTTTTTTTAAAAAAAAAAAAATTAGACAGTTCTCTGGGATAGTCTGAGGATTGGACCAGAAAGCCTTCAAGGTCTCTTCCCACTCTATGATCTCCCTAATTACAGGGAATGGGTAATCCTCTGGTGCCTGGAGGCCACACTCAAAATGACGTGAAATGGACAGGACTGCACCAAGCACAGAGGCAAAACTAAAATCATCTATTATCCTCATGGAGTCTAATAGGGAATGTTGGAATTTTTCTATTTAAAGACTGACCCCCATATGTTCATAGGTTTCCTATTGCCAGCCAGCAAGAGATCATGCAGCATATTTTCAACAAACACACTATCAAACTAGAGAGGGCGGTCCAAAAGAGCCCCAAAGATGGCCAATAAAAAGGAGTTGAAAGCAGTGTTGAAATGCTCCTGGTTCGTACCGGATCACCTGATCCGCTAGCGATGGAGGCGGGTGGTTCGGAGAACCGGTAGCAAAAATCCCTGCTCCCCACCCCCACCATGCCCAGTTGAGCCGACGATCCAAGCTGAGTTGCCTGATCAGCAGAGGCTTTTTTTCTTTTAAATGCCTCTGATGATCCAAGCTGGAATTGTCAGAGCCTTTTGAAAGTATTTTTTACAACCTCTTCGCCGAAGAGGTTGTAGAAAAAATGGTTTTAAAAGTTAAAAAAAAAATTGGCCACCCCCACCCCCACACCCCTACATTACCACCCCCACACCAAGCCATGCCCACAGAACCGGTAGTAACAAATTTTAGATTTCACCACTGGTTGAAAGATGCTGGAGCTGCAAGTTGAAATGGTCAACTTCTTGCTAAGAAAGATGGTGTATAATGCATGTTTTGTCCTCTGCCTTAATCATAAAGTCTCGAGTTTTGGGAGGCATGTAATTGTAAAATGCAAGAATAAAACATCAATAGTAAAATAAAATTAAAACTAAACATCTTGAAGAATTTCAAAATACATCCTAAATTGGGTATAACTCCATTTTAACCAGATTTTTGAAGGCTATATTATTAATAGCAAGATGGGAGATTACTCAGAGTAATTTCAATAGCACTATGTTATTTTCATGAAACAAATGAAACTTTTTCATTTCTTTGCTAGTGTGAGTGCGTCTACTGGAAACCATGTCTTAAACGCACATAAATAAGAGTGAGAAAAGAAAGTTTTTCTCCTAATGGGAGAGTATGATTGAATAAGGAAGGAGTAGAGTTGCCAACAAATCAAGAAAAAAACCTCAGATCTAACCTGGTTTAATTATTAAAAGCAAAATAAGTACTGGTAATCCTTGGATTATGACCACCCATTCAGCAACCATTCAAAGTTATAACAACCCTGAAGAAGGGTGTTTTACAACCTCAAATCTGTGGTCAACACATTGTCCCCATGATCACAATTTGGGCATTTGGCACCCGGTGCACCATTATGATGGTTACAGTGTTGTCCCCATTCCTTTGATTGCCATTTGCAACTGTCCCTGCTGGCTTCCCCTAAGCAAAGTTGATGGAGGTTGTAACTCACTCCTGCAAGGGGCTTCCTTTCCCACCTTTCTTTTATCCCGAGAAACTCACCCACCTTCCCGTACTATGAAGCACTCAGCCAGAGTGCCCACCTGTCTGTGTTCCTTAGCACTTGCCTGCAGCACTCAACTGCCAGCCTGTACTCTGCAGTACCTGTCCATGGTCCTGCCAGCATTCCGTAGCACTCCACAGTGGCACCCACTTGCCCACATCCTGTAGCACTCGGCCACCCATAGCTCTTGTCCACCAGCCTATTTGTCTGAGCACAGGACTGGAACTGCCAGGACTGCCATTGCTAAGGGACATTGGGGTTTTATGACCACATCACTTAAGGAAATTCCAATCCCAATTGTCATCATAGCCCAAGGACTCCTGTACCAAGGGAAAGGGGAACCACAGTTTTCCCCCTAGCTATTACGCTTTTAATAATTCCACTTCAATTTTAGAGTACAGCACTTAGTGAGTTTTAATATCTTGTCATTTAAGCAATGGAAGGATCAAAGGGGAACCATTAATTGGCCTTAATCTGATCTTGCTCCAAATACTAAAGGAGTCAGGGCTTGAGTCTTATGAATCTGTAGATTTCATACTGAAATAAGGTGTAACCTGCAGATGAAGCCACTAGTAAAGATATAAAAGCAATAACTCATCTGCATTTTGAAGTCCTAACAATCTTAATCATATCAACTTTGATACCTAGATGAAGAGTGTATCATAGTGTTCTGTACAGAATGTTTTGCTGATTTGCTTTGAGATGTTAACACTTTTGGCTGTTTTGAACATCGCCTGGCTCAATCATTGTAGTTTTGGGTAAACTGTAAGGAGCTTCTTCAGGTTTGAAGCCAGGAGATGTTTATTGTCTCCGGATGAGCATTTTATTCTTAGATGAGTCCAGGGGTGGGCTTCAAAAATTTCAGCAACGGGTTCTCTGCCCGGTTGCTGGGTGGGCATGGCCATGGTGGGTGTGGCCTAGTCGGCCTCCTGCACCACGGCGGGGTGGTGGTGGCGTTTTCACCCTCCCCGGGCCTTCACACAGGCCCTGCACTTACCTCGCATCCAAAATGGGCTGTGAGGAGACTCCTGGGAGGGGCGGGGAGGGTGGGTCCAGCCAGGGGTGGGATTTGGAGGTTCTCTGAACTCACCATAATGTTAGCTACGGGTTCTCCTGAACCTGGGCAAACCCATAGCAGCCCAATAGATGAGTCCTATTTGTTCATTCTCCTCTTTATGGGGTTTAGAGTGTACCTCTTTCTAATCTCACTCTCTAAAACTTTATATTGGAAAGACTGGATTTTCTATGTTATGGTTCTTTGGAGATTATGATTATTGCTGGGTCTCTGCCTCCTCCTCCTCCTCCTCCTCCAAATGACTGATAAGCTGCCAAGTCAGACTAGTTTTTGCATTAATACCCAAGTCTTCTGAATTGCTTAGACAAGGCCTTTGTCTTATTGCCAGTTCTAGGAAAGATGCTTTGGAGTTTTATGGCCTGAAGCCCAGAAGATACAGATTTCTGAAGTTGAATTTCCTTAGAAAAGAAAAATTAGCTTAGCTGCTGTGTGGTCTTGCATTTCTGCATCAGTCAAAAATTTCAAACATCACATTTAAAAATCCAAATGGAAAAAGGAACCTTATTTAGTGGATAAACAAGAAAAAGGAAGGAAGGAAGGAAGGAAGGAAGGAAGGAAGGAAGGAAGGAAGGAAGGAAGGAAATCAATGCTCATGTAGACATAGTTCCTGATAAAAATAACAAACTTAATAAACTCAGTAAACTTTGATACAACTCTTTTAAGATCTACTTTCCTGAGGAAGGAGATAGAAGAAATGTTTGTATACTTAATTGGCCACAAAGAATTGTGTTTATGCTTGTCATGGTACAAACCACTTTTTCAGAACCATTTGTATCTATTCCTAATACCATGGCTGGAATGAAATTGATGGAAGATTGACAACACTTTGGGATCAAACATCTAAATGCAAACAAAGAAGCTTCAAGTTTACGATATATAGGAGAGAGAGAAAGAGAGAGACAAATATGTGCCTGCAGTAAAAATGTTGGCATCAGTGCAGGATGTAAGCTAGCAAGTGCAGTCCAGCTCATACAATCTGAATGTTAAAAGCAAGATGTCCCATTTGCCTTTTTAGCTTTCTTTTCCTTTTTGCTCTCTGCTTTGTCTGCATTCTCCAGGCTTTCCCAATTACAGGTGACAATGACAATAACATAGTCACAACCAGATAATGCTCACCTGGATTTATCCTTCCAGTGGGGGAACTCTCAGTTGTGTTCAATGCAAGGAGATACAATGCCAGCTAAGGACAGTACAAAGAGAAGATTGGGGGAGGGGGGGAGGAAAACTAGGGAAATTTAGCATATATCATGTAAAATAATCCTAAAAGTGCTATTACCCCCAATTTCTATGCCTCATATTTTACTCATGATAGCAAAATATCAGGCATGGAAATTGGGGTAAAATTCTTGCTGGAATGCATGCCCACATGTCCACAGATATGAATGTGCTGATACATTAATGTATACAAAACAAAGACAGTGTTCACAAATTATCACTAGAACAGATTGCCTAATTAAATAACATTGCTTTTGTAAATCAATATGCCTTCTTGTAACGCAGCTTGGATTGTTTATAAACCATTCTTAAGCTTCATACTTCCTTGGCATTTTATGGATGGTAACAATAACCTGTGAACTGAAAGTAGATCGGTGCATAAAAAGCCTATGAAAATTCTCCGTGAAATTTTCACCCAGAGGAATTGGATGGTTTTCTTTTTCAAATTCAGAATTCTCTAATATTTTCTCAAAGGCAAGATTCCCCAATAGTAGTTCACCACTGGAGGAGGAAACAGTAGGATCTCATAATATCTTTCTTTGGAGCACGGGTGTCAAACTCACGCCGTCACGTTGCCATCATGTGATGTATTGTGATGTTTTTCCCCTTTGTGGAGCTGGGGTGGGCATGTGACACATCTGGCCCATGGGCCACCAGTTTGGCACCCCTGCATAAGTTAAACTAAGTATGGGAAACGAGGGGCTGGCTGCAGACTATAGAGAAATGATTATGTGGTGAAATGTGGAATTGTTACAGGGGTGGGCTGCTGGGGGTTCACAGGGGTTCGGGAGAACCTCTAGCTAAGATTCTGTGCAGTTCGGAGGACCCCCAAATCCCATTCCTGGCTGGCCCTGCCCACCCCATCCCACCCCTCCCAGGAGTCCCCATGCAGCCCATTTTGGATGCAGATAAGTGCAGGGTGCACACGGAGACTCGGGGAGGGTGAAAAACGGGCTTACTGGAAGTTTAGGAAGGCCTCCAGAGGTCCTCCAGAGCCTGGAAAGTTTCCAGAACCTGGGGAGGGCAAAAACGTACTACCACCCCGCTGTGGTGCGGGAGATCGACTAGGCCACACCCACCATGGCCATGCCCACCCAGCAACCGGGCAGAGAACCCCTTGCTAAAATTTTTGAAGCCCAACCCTTACATATATCCCTCCTGACTATCGTATCACTAATGAAAGAGAAAAATATCACAGTCCATCCTTGAGAACCTCTCTGAAATGCATTTCAGCAGATGAAGAGAAAACTGTGAGGAAAAAAATACAGGAGAATTGAAATGACTTATATAAGGTCTATTTTTCTCTCCATATATGTTAAAAGTCTCTAAAAGTCCAGGCACTTGCCTGGAGAAATGAATATGAGAAATCAAGCAGCTAAACAGATTTCTTCGCCAGTGAAACAAATGGAATAATCACTGCCCTCAATTGCTACTTAATAGTTACCAGATATTGAGCCAGCTGTACTACATATTTTCAGTGAATGGCAGAGTAAGAGAGGTAAAAGTGGTTTCTAAGAGCACTACTTCTCCCTGAGCGCATTTGTCACCCTGAGCAGAATTAAAGGAAGTAATAAAAACAATGGAAGTGAATAGATTTGCAAAATCTGGCCAAACAACCTCTAGGAAATCTGGCCAAACAACCTCTAGGAAACAAAGAGCCGAATACCTGTGTTCTAAATTTACCCATTCCAGGCATTTTCCCAGAAGATATGAAACCTGCTGTTACGAATTATATCAAATGTTTTAGGAAACAGTACAACAGAAAATCAAAGTGGGAAATTATGGACCAGTGCTGTTGTCTTGCAATCATTCTGTTACTGCATAAAGTTGTAAATAAACCCCAAGAAATGTTTTTTGAAAGATTAATGTAGCTCAAGGGTGGGGAACCATGGTCCTTTTATGACTTGTGGATTTCAACCATGCTGGCTCAGGAATTCTGGGAGTTGAAGTCCACAAGTCATAAAGGGGCCAGGATTCCTCACCTCTGATGTAGGCCAATGGCCTAGTGAAGTAATCCATGTAGAACAATGGCCTAGTGAGGTGATCCATGTAGAACACGGCTGTCAAACTTGCAGCATCACATTGCCGTCACGTGATGTATCGTGACGTTTTTCCCTTTGCAGAGCTGGGGTGGGCGTGGCCTGCACGTGACGCATCCAGCCTGCAGGCCACCAGTTTGACACCCATGATGTAGAAGTTGGCTTGAGGAGAAACAAACATGCACTATTTGCCCAACAGACTTTTTCAAACTCAGTTCAGAATCAAAACATAATTGCTTAGAAGTTGGGGGCCTGTGGTTAAATAAACAAGCAAACAAGTGTATTTTGCAACTGCTTTCCAAGGTACCATGTCCTACCCAGTGGTGGGTTCCTTCCAGTTCCACCCGGTTCTGCTGAGCCGGTAGCGGTGATGATATGACATCACCGAACCGGTTCTGCCCCCCGCCCCACCCACCCACCCACCCCCTGCGTTAGTCTTAACTTTTATTTGGCCCTACCCCCAATCTATTGCTGCCTCCTGAGTTCCAGCTGATGGCTAGAGGAAAAAAAACTGTTTAAACTCTTGCCGTGGGGCTTCAAAGGGCTGCCCTACAGCTGATCAGAGTTAAAAGAAAACAAATGAGTAGACCGGTGCCTAGAAAAATACATGAGTAGATCAGTGCTTGCAAAAATAAATGGGTAGACCGGTACAGCTCTGCAAGCAGTTAAAAACCTGGGTAGACCAGTATCTCTGCTAAATCCTAAATAATTGTCACATGACCATCAAGCCAGCCCACAAAATAAGCCACGCCCACAGAACCGGTAGTAAAAAAATTTAGAACCCACCCCTGGTCCCACCCGATTTAAAATTTCACCTGAGGTCTGAAGAATCCACCTCAGAGGAAGCAAGACAGCCACTTGGTCCTAGCTGCCAAGATAGCAGCAAAATCTTACAACTGCCTAGAGCGTAGCTAAAGATTATGAAGATATTGCTAAAGAACAAAAGTAGGGACTACTGTACCTTGGATGCACAGACAATGACTTATCAACTGTAAAATCAGAAGGAAATCAGTTACTCAGGAGAAAAAAAGTCAGCAGATCAATGAGTTAGTTTTACTTCAGGCAGTCACACTGGATTGATCTTCTGTTGTCAATTCTTCTGCTTGCACTTTTCACTTCTGAATAGTTATATGATGCGCAGAGAACAAGAAGCCATTGTTGGACCTGCAGCCTCTTGGTTAGGTATCTGAAAATCATAATCATGTAACATTTGGTACAGTACTTACAGGCTCTGAAGTAGGACTGAGATACCAGCTCCTTTAAAGAAGACGGCAATGGCAAAACACATGATACTATCAAGAAAACTGCAAGGACTTGCCCAGGGAGTCACCAGGAATCAGGACTGACTAGAAGGATCATAAGAACAAGGACAAAAGCAGCATTTAATTACTTGAAATTAGTCTCCAAGCATGCATCCTATGAGGAGCCCTTGGATCTTTTCCTGCAATCTGTCCAGTCCAAGGTCGGGAATCACCAAAGCCATCATTGTGTTCACCTATTCAAATAGCTGTGCTCTTGAACACATCAATTACAAATCACTAAATGGCTTAAAGCAGCTGCTGCAAACGGTGTAAAGGAACAACTTTCAATCATTTGAACTATGTGTATCAATATATGCCTCAGGGATAAACTGAAGAGAACTATTTTGCGTGATGGTTCCCTCTCCCATGACCCCTTCAGGAAAGGAATAGAGATAATATTTTTTCTTGCCCATAACCTAAGGATATCTAACCATGTACTACCATGACAAGGATATCCAGAATTGCCTTCTCTACATGGACATGCCTGTCTTTTACCAAGCCACTACCAAAGCCTTGCTCTAATGGCAAAGATAAGTTTGCATATTTCATTGTGTTTCAAGACAGGAAGCTCTTTCTATAATTCACAGTTTGCCATACATTTCAACACTGGTGGCATGAACTTATGTTAATCATCATCTAATGTCAGATATAGATATAATTGCAGCTGCCTGCAATTACTCCAAGTTCAAATCTCACCAGGCTCAAGGTTGACTCAGCCTTCCATCCTTTCGAGGTAGGTAAAATGAGGACCCAGTTTGTGGGGGAAATAAGCTGACTTTGTATAAAAAAGAACACCGCTTGTGGGGTGGGGGTTGAAAGCCCTACTAAGCAGGTATATACAAAAGTAGGAAGGCTATTGCTTAACGCATTGTAAGCCACCCTGAGTCTCTGGAGAAGGGCGGCATATAAATCAAACCAATCAATCAATCAATCGTTAATCCTTGATTTATGACCGCAATTGAGCCCAGAATCTATGTTGCTACATGAGAAATTTGTTAAGTGAGTTCTGCTCCATTTTATGATTTTTCTTGCCACATTTGTTAAGTGAATCACTGCAGTTGTTAAATCAGCAACATGGTTGTTAAGTGAATATGACTTTCTCATTGACTTTGCTTGTCAGGAGGTTGCAAAAGCTGATCACATGACCCCAGGACCCTGCAACTGTCATAAATACAAATCAGTTATCAAGCATCCAAATGTAAATCATGTGATCATGGGTATTCTGCAACAGTCATAAATTACTTTTTTCAAAGCCATTGTAACTTCAAATGGTCACTAAATGAACTCTTGTAAGTCAAGGACTACTCATACTAATAGAATAATAAAATAAGGGTCAGGTCTAGGCAAGAACAAGCAAACCCTCTTTCACTCCTCCAGACCACGGGAGACCATCAAGGCCATTCTGTCTAGATGTGGCCTCAGGTACTTGACTTCCTTCCAGGCTAATACTAATAGACGCCAATTAAGGATCAGAGCACAGCTAAGTCTGAATCCACTGAAAACTGAAAAGAAATAGGAATCCACTTACAGAAATCTTCAAAACGTCTTTATCTCATCTAGCTTTTCCCAACTTGCCACTCCCTGGGTTGGTTGGACAATAGTCCAAGCCTCATAAATTGTTGTATTGCCTGCAGATGACAATGAATGACAAGAATTGTGGTCCAACCCATTTGAAGGACACAGAATGAAGAAGGCTGATCTAGAGACTGGTGTACTTTCTTCAAGTCTAAGTTAAATTTGTCTTGATGATGAGGACCTGGCAGTACTATGCAATCTATTGCTTGATGATACTGAGTGCACACAATGTATTTGCAGGTCCAATCTTACAGATATAACCAGAATCATGTTAAGGCAGCCTAACTGCATCTCATAATCATGTCAGTCTCCAACAAGGTGTCTATCAAGCTCCACAAACTCATTTTTTCTCAATACAATTCTCAGTATAAATTTTCCACCCAAGCTACTGTTTTCCCATCGGTAGAACAGGAACCTAATCAGAAGGTGCCATGGTGATGTCCTTGACTTCTGCAGATGATATGAATCACAAATATTAAAGATAAATTTGTTTTTAGTTTTGCCCAACCAGCTCATGATCAAAAGGTAAGAAAAGCAAATACTGTAGGTGTAGGTGAGGTGCCATTGGCATTCTAAGGAAATGTAAATATAGCATGAATTATGAAGCAGAGCATGTGTGGCTATTTACTTTTGCTTATTCTGCAACATTTTCTTTGTGGACTAAATCTACATCATTACTTGCTAGCAAAGGGCAAGGAAGGTCAGGAGACACCCCCCCCCAAAAAAAAAAGATTGCTGTCTGCAGCAGTGGGGATGTATGTTCCATATACATAAGAATGTATGCCATGTATCAGGGAGACAGACAAGACATCAGCATGCCTCTCTGTGCCTGCACTTTAATTCTTTAATTGGAATTACTGCATAAAGTAGAATGTTGGGCTCCTTTCTAATTATTGTGTTTCTGTGGTATATGTTATACATATCTTATAGAGATAGAGATATAGACAAAGACAGAACTTATACATATTGATGTATAAGTTCTATATTTTATATCTATGAAAAGTACTCTTCAAGCTCAGTTCAACTCCTGGTAACCATATGGGAAAATTCATATTGGCTTGTCGGTAAGAGTAGTGGTATTACCTGCTTCTAGGATATTGTCAGGCCTGGTCCACCTAGTCCCTTAGGAAAGAAATACTCTCGACTGGATTCATAGTGAACAGGTTACTTTTACTAACAGCCAAGTGTTATTTTTACCGTAGCAAAACCAAATCTAAAAGTTTGCATGCGAAGATTCCCTAGTTAACTTTCCTTTCTCCATTTCATCCCCCTGTAATCTCCCCATTGTCCAGTCACATTCGAAGAAGATGTTTTGGTAACTGTCCCTGCAACAGTTGGATAGATGGGTAGGCATTACATTACATTCCCAAGTCTGCGGCCTTGGGATGTCTCCCCCATCTTCCCACAACTCTCTCTCTTCCCCACCCCCCCGCCCCCCCATGACTTATGGCAGACTGGCATCTAGTGAAGCATAGCGAGCAAAGGATGGCAGATCTGACAGATACTTTTTCAATTGCCTGATGCAAGTTCCTGGTAATCTCCCATTGAAATACAAATTCAGTCCAACATACCTGGCTTCACAATCAACCAAGGCTGGCCAGCTGAGATATAAAAAGGTAAAGGTTCCCCTTGCACATATGTGCTAGTAGTTCCTGACTCTAGGGGGTGGTGCTCATCTCCGTTTCAAAGCCAAAGAGCCAGCGCTGTCCGAAGACATCTCCGTGGTCATGTGGCCAGCATGACTCAATGCCAAAGGCACACGGAACGCTGTTACCTTCCCAGCAAAGGTGGTCCCTATTTTTCTACTTGCATTTTTTACGTACTGAGATATATTTCATGCATAAACATATTACACAGCTCTACACACTATGTATGCATGTGAGCTTTTTAATGTCTAAAGTAGGCTGCCCATGATATTGTGACACTGCCTCCCCTGACAAAATGAGAAAGCTTAAAGCCCAAGAGGGAATAAAATGAAGCTCTGCAGAAAATCAGGAAGAATATTCAAAAGACTTCACCACATCATACTCCAGGCAAGCACACGATTCCCAGCTCAGGGACTCTCATTCTCAGGTCATAGAAAATAGACTTTTCAAGTTTATAATAAGTACAGACCTTGATTAATCGAAATTGTATTTATAAATTCATACAAAGGCATGCCTAGGATTAGAAAACAAAGAGATATTTATTCTGCCGGGGATGTGAATCATGGAGCATTCAAAGCAGGCTATAGTCATGAATGGAAGCAGAATGATTTGCTAAGTTGTGTAAAACACAAGCAAAGCTTCTGACAAATGTGTTTGCATTTGATGAAGTGGATGCTGTCACGGAAAACCTAGGCCAGAATAAATGTGTTTATCTCCAAAATGCTACAAGACTCTTGTTGATTTTGGAAGAGCTAACCTTCTGGAAACATTCCAAATTATGTTTTTCCTTAAAGTGTCAAGATTTCCTGTCTATCATTTTTGACAATTACAGCGCTCAGTACAACTGGTGTCATCAGGTTCCTTCCTTCATACAAATCACAATCCCCGGGTGTGTTCACCGCACTCTTAAAGCCTCAATTTGGCTGCCTTTAGCATTGAGAGCTAAAGTGGGGGTGGGGGGGATTGCTCTGAATGCAGGACAAAATCAGGGCTTTGGGCATCCTGCTGCATTGTTGTCTGCAATTATGAAGACAATTCCATTTGCATTCTGTGGAACATCAACAGAGCTCTTCAGACTTTGCCACTCGATGCAAAGTGTTTGGAAACTGGGCTCAGGGAGTGAACTTTACTTGATTCTGAAATAAAACAGGCAGAACAAATGAAAAAACAGAAGAGTTTCCTAAACGGAACAGCAATGCGGGCTTGAGCAAAAAATACAGTGTATACAGATATTATACATATGTCAGACCTTTTCTTTCTACAAACAAAATAATCTTGATCAAATATTAATCTCACTTGGCTGTACCCAGTTACTAGGGTGATGCCTAACTCTGTAAATGATCAGAGCTACAATCTTATTAAGGTGCTGTGGAAAAATCAATATATATTTTGCACAACCTTGATCTGCTCTGTTCCCTTGCTACCACTATGCCGGCTTGGTCAGGGATGGAGGCCAACTCCAACTTTTTTCTATGTAAATAAAAAATACATTCAGGCTCAAACTGCAGGCCACATCCTAATCTAACTGCAGTGTTCTTATTGGCTTCAACAAATATCAGGACAATATTGGCAAATAGTTACAGGAAAAGAGAAGTCTATGGATATACTTAAATACACTTTATACTGAAGCTCAAGTTTTTCCCTTCATTGGGACCAAAACCCTCTGTATGTCTAATGTCTACCTAAAGTGGACCCTTTCACTCATTCCTCTCCATACAAGGACATTATCCTGTACGAAAGGAAACCCTTTGCTTGGGTACAATGAACTTAATCCAAAATCATTCTCTACAATCAAATTATTCCTTTCCCATTTGTCTATCCATTTCCACAAAATAAAATCTATTTCAAACTGAATTAGACATTGCTTCTAACCTTTTCCGGACCCCCAAATTGCAATGCGTGCCCGAACCCCCAAATTGCAATGGGCGCAAGGCCCCTGTGCATGCAGCCTGCCCCTGCACATGCCAGCACCCTCCGCATGCACCCCGCCCCATGCACATGCGTGGCAGAGACCCGAAGACCAGCTGGCTGCCGGGAGGCACGTGCTCATGCACAGCAGAGCTGAACTGGGGCAACGGCTCTGTGCCCACAGAGAGGGCGCTGTGTAGCACCTCTGGCAAGCACGCCATAGGTTCGCCATCACAGTTCTAGGTTAATTCTGTGGACTATATTTATGTTGTGTGGTTTCTTATAGCCTTTCTCAAGTGACTGTGGATTTTTCACAGACCTCAGTGTTTTACACTTAAGCTCAGGCTTCTTATCCAACCCACCTCAGAAGAAAAATCACAATACTGATTTTTATCCTTAAAAATGTATGTGTTTAAATAACTATGAAAAGGCAGGAAAGGACATAAGCGACTTAATAAGAGTTCTACTCCTCTTTCACTTTTGGGGTTAGGGGGAGATTGTGAAAATGGAAAGAAGTCTCTTGAAGTTCCCAGGGAGATCTTTATGTGTGCCAGCTTCTCAAAAGAAATAAATAAAATACTGAAATTGATTGATGATTTGCCATCAAGCCATTTTTCTTTCACTTCTAATACCATATTGATAGATTTTCTCCATGCTGAACTATCCCTAATCTTCAGATCTTGCAACGATGCACCTATTGCCTCTGTAACTGAGTCCATCCACCTTGCTGGTCTTCCCCTGCGATATTTCCCAGCATTAAGGGGAATTGCTCTTGGGAGGGAAGGAGGTCTTCGCATAATGCATCTGAAGTAGGATAATTTGAGCCTGAACATTTCTGTCTAAAAAAAGAACTCTGAGTTGATTTATTTGCTGATCCGTTCGTTTGTTTTCTTGGCGGACCTTAGAATTCTCAGGAGCCTTCTCTTATACCAGAGTTGAAAAATGCCAATACTATTTCTCTTCTGCTTCTTCAAAATCCAAATTCTGTTTCCATAAAGTGTCACACAACAGCTTGCACTGTTCTGATCTTTGTAGGCACAGACACATAATGGCATTTGAATGTTTTTCCCGAGGCCTTCATGGTTGCTCTACTATGTACTAGTTTGCAGCATATTTCTTGACTAGACCAGTCCTCTTTCATTGAGCCTAAAAGGCAAAGCTATTTACCAATTTGATATCTTCATAGCCAATTCCAAAGGTGGTCATTACACATATTGTCATTAGTTTGGTCTTCTTTTGTATTTAATTATAAATATATCATACATTTTTTCATTATAAATTTATATAATTATAATTAATGTTAGTCCCATTTAATCATTTTGTTCTATATTTTTATTACTGGAACTTGCATATCCTTTGCATTTTCAACTCTCAAGGATGAATAGTGAAGACTATTTCTTCCTTCAGTTTTAAAGCCATGTTTATCTTCCAATGCAGCTTCCCTTAATATACATTCTGCATATAGGTTGAATAAATAAGGAGAAAATACACAGCCCTGTCATATTCTTTTGCCAACCTGGAGCCAGTCTTTCTACCCATGTTCTGTCCATCCTGTGGCTTCCTGGCCTGATTATAAATCTGTCATGAGGACAAGGGGATGTTCCAAGATTCCTATTTTTCTCAGCACTTTCCCAGCTTGACATGATCTCCCAATCAAAGGCCTTTTTATAATCAATGAAATACACGCTGACTACTTTTTGATATTCTTTGGCTTTCTCAATTATCCAACATGCATCAGCAATACTGTCTTGTGTTCTTTGGCCTTTTCTAAATATCAAAAGCCAGCTTGAACATCTGGCATCTCTTTTGCCAAATAGGGCTCTAATCTGCATTGGATGATCATAAGTATTATTTTGCTAGCATGTAAAATTACGGCTATTGTACCCTGGTTTGCACATTCTATGTACAGAAATACATACAAAAAAATAAAATTCTAAAGTCTTCCTGGGTTCCCCTCCAGTTCAAAAACAAGAAATTGATGCTGACTATAACATTAGCTTTGAGTCAATTTACTTTATGGGGGAAATCTGCAAAGGAACATGCTTACATAGTGACATTGCCTCCCATTTGCAACTTGTAATGCAGTAATTTAGGAGGGAATTAAATTACATGGCAATATAAAGTCAGGCTGCCATGTCTAGTAGAGAGATCATTACACAACACTGGGACCACATTCATATCCACATAACCAATAAACAATGTACAGCCAAGAATACGTTTTGTCCTACAGAATTAATTGTGTCAAATTCAAGGACTTGGACTGGCCACTTCTGGCCTGTTTTCAGCCGGTGGATTAATCTATTGATCCCCCCCCCCCCCGCCTTCTTACAATGGTTCAGTCACTCCCATGGTTTTTTATTTAGCTCATCCCACTCAGTGGTGGGTTGCCCCCGGTTCGGACCGGTTCTATACAACCGGTAGTAAAACCGGCGGGAGGCTCCACTCACTGACCCTGACATCATCAGAAGCAATCTGCGCATATGTAGATCCATTGCAAACTGGTAGTAAAGGTAAGTAGAACCCACCCCTGATCTCACCTTATACTAGCACTGTAACAATAGCCTGCTTCACTGCTTCCAGTTGCAGCAAATCCTATGTACATTTCAAAGCTTTTTTAAATATGCACATTTTAAAAAAATTTCTTCTGATTTCTTCTTTCTCAATACTGTTTGACCAGTCTTAGTCTTTTGTCTTCTTGTCCATTGTTTTGCCTATGTAGCTTTTAACCAGCCTCCTAGGTGTACTGGTTGAGCAGTCTCATAATAATAAGCATCCTCACACATAGAGATAAACCACATTTACACACCATTCAAAAGAGACAATAAAAAAGCTAAGAGGGAAACAAAAAGACCAGAACACATGCTCTCCAGTGACCAACACCCAGATAAGCAGGGATTAACACTAGGCAAAAATTCAAGTCAAAAACAATATCCAGAGCAAGGAAGTGCCAAGGGATAAACCACATTCCAGCCAAAGCTGGCAGGGCAAGCTACTATATATAATCAGGGGGCAAACCCCACATTCACTAGCACTGATGATGTTAAATAACTGGATAATGAAATATCTGCAAACAAACAACCAAACTCAGAGTACCACAGTTCAAACATGAACTACATATACAGTATTTTCTTCTATTGACACACCCATAATCTCCTATCCCGGTGACTAGTGACTTGTATTGGACTACTATATCTGACTACAAACTCCAGCCCCTAGATGGCAGCAATGAGATATAGAAAACTGTTACTAACTTGTGGTCATCCACAGTCCTATATTAAAGACCTTATTTGCTTAACCTTGTGAAAGCTTGTTTTGATTGCAAAAAAACAGTGAATTTTAGTTTAGCTGTATTCCTCTGCAGATAATCTGGCATATAAATCTAGAGGTAGCACAATTAGGTAGGTAGGTAGCACAAGTTATCATCCACTAATAATTTCCATATTAATTTTAAGGTGTAAATGCAAAAAAAGGTAGGAAGTTAGCATTTTTAAGCCCTAGCACATTTTCCATACAAACAGCCCAAGTGTGATAGTAGATTGTGCTCTTTAGTTGTCTGTTCTTGTAGAAAACATTCTTTGCAGGTTCAGCCCTTTGAGTCAATGCTTCTGGCCATCTGCCCACAACTGTTTAGGTTTCCTGCTCCAAGGTTTAAAAGCAGTCCTATCCAGAGATAGCAAAGTGTTGCTAAAGGTGTGACTACATAAGGAATTGTCTTCAGGGAACTTGTTAGGAAATCTCTGGTGTTAAAGGTACTCTACTTTGTTTGGTATCTACTTGTCTACATCTACATGGGAAATGCCATGTCTACATGGCAAGTTCCTATTTCTCCCCTGCCAGTTAATATGTCAGTGTTAACTGAGCTAACACTGAGATAATAACTGCCAAGGTAGAAATAGTAGGAGGTTGCCATCTATCTTTTACTGAAAAAGGAGGACTAACCTTCCTCCCTTTCACATTGCAATCTAATCAGTCAAGGTTGGCCCCTCCAACTTACTTACTGTTCTGTGCCAGGTCAATGTTTGGTTAAACATCTATTATCCAAGATTCAATTCTGGCCAAAAGAAATGATATGTTACATACCACAGAAACCTAACTCAGAAAAGAAAAGTGTTATCTTCTCAATCTAATATCTGTGTAGATATGTGCAGAAGAGTAAAGTGGGAAGTAGGGCTGTGGAATGGAAGTAGTATATATAAAAAAACAGCCTATATGGCTGGTAGATGTCCTATCTGCCAGTAGATTAATTTGAAGGGTATGTTCCATGTTTGGGTAGCCAAAAAAAAGTATAGGGCTACTTCCTCCCTCCCTCTCCCATTCCCTTCCTCCCTCCTCCTTCCTCTTGTATTCCCCTCCCTCCCTTCCTCCCTCCCTCCCTAGCTCTCCCATTCCCCTCCCTCCCTCTCCTGTTCCTCTCCCTCCCTCCCTCCCTCTCATGTTCCGCTGCCTCCCTCTCCCCTCCCTCCCCCATTCCCTTTCCTTCTGTTAGATCGGCGCAGGAAAGGAAGACGTGACCAGCTCGTTACATTAGTAACTTTTATTGAGAACAAGAAACAGTAGCAAGACTGGCTGTGCGCTGCCGAGGCTCTCCTTATATTCGCTCCGGCAGACGCACCGCCCCCTGACAGGGATTCAAATCTTCCCGCCCGGTGGCTGGCAGCCAATCCGGGCGGATGTCCTTATAAGGACATAACACTCCTCCCCCCTAGTCCAAAGAAAAAAAACAGTTCAGCGTTCGTCAATGAACGTGACGTAGTCCCGCAGGTACGTAGGACGCCTAGGCACCCTACTTGACCTGCGCAGTCTCATTTCTTCCGCGTCCCCGCCCTGGACGGACGGGGTTCCTGTGGCTCCTGGCTCCTTCCCCGGAACCGAGCTCGGTTCGGCTGGCGAGTGTGCGGGGTCACCCTCAGCGCCTCCGGCCGGACCGCAGACCTTGGATGGCTGGTTCTGGTGGTCTTCCTCCTGGCGTGTGGATCTTTCGCCTCGGCGGTGCTGTTCGGTCTCGACCTGGGAAGAGCGTCTGAGTCTCGGTAAGACCCCGGCTGTCACTTGCTCTTCCTGGGTCTCCCGGTGGCTGCGGTTCTGCTGCGGCCTGGTTCGTTGTGGTTCGGGCCGGTGCCCTTGGGTCCGGTCTGCTCGCTGTGGGTGGTGTTGGTTCGGGTAGCGGTGTCCGACCTTGCAGGGGTGGCGCAGGTCTCCTTTGCCGGGCTGGCGCTGGCCTTCCCCGTCGGGTTGGTGGTGGTCGACCTGGTCGGGGTGTCGTTGTGGGGCTTCCTCCTTGGGCTGGTGGAGGTCTCCCCTGCTGGGGTGGCGCAGGCCTCCCTGGCCGGGTTGTTGTCGGCTTTCCCTTCCCCCTAGTCCCTGGTCTACCGCCAGTTGGTGGTTGGGGTCGTCTGGGTTGGGTTGTTGTTGCCGGGTTGTTTCTTGCGTTGGGCGGGGGTCCCCCTCGCCGGGGAGTCGTGTGCCACCCTCGCCCATGTGCTGTGGTGTGCCCATCTGCGACGGTCCCCGGTCTACTCGCCTTGCGTTGAGGTCTCCCTGGTAGGGCTGCTGTGGGTTGCCTTCACTGGTGGGGTGCGGTGCTCCCCTTCTGGGCAGGTCCCGGTCTACCTGCGGGCTGGGTCAGGGGTCCCTGGGCCTGCTGTGCCGGGTGCCCACCTGGTCGGGTTGGTGTTGCCATCCCCCGTGTGCTTGGCCCCGGTCTACCTCGCTGCACTGCCGACGTGACAGTGCCTGGTAGTGTGCTGGGCCGACCTCGTCGGGATGGCGTTGCTCTGCCTCGCAGGGGTGTGGTAGGCCTACCTCGTCTGGGTGTTGTAGGCCTACCTCGCCGGGGTGTTGCAGGCCTACCTCATCTGGGTGTTGTAGGCCTACCTCGTCAGGCTGGTTTTCGTGTGCTCCCCCCCACCTTTTCCGGAGTTGGTCGATGTGACGTCTCACGACCTGTCCATCCCCCAACTCGACGGTGTAGGATTTGGGGCCGGTTGTGCTGGCAATCTTCCCCTTCAGCCACTTAGGAGAGCCGTTGAAATTCAGCGCGAAAACTGAATTTCCTTTGCTGAAGGCGCGAAGCGGGCGGCTGGCGGTTGCGGTCACTTCCGGGCTGTATTGGGGGTGCAGCCGGTCCAAGGGTGACCTCAACCTTCTGCCCATCAGGAGTTCGGCCGGGCTCTTGTGGGTGGTGCCATGCGGCGTGATGTGCTAGGTGAGGAGGAAGTTGTCGATGCGTTCTTGCCAGTCTCCCGGGCCCATCTTGGTGAGGGCTTCCTTTGTGAGCCGGACCATCCGTTCCGCTTGTCCGTTTCCGGCCGGCCTGTACGGAGCGGAGAGGGCATGGCGGATGCCCAGTCCTGCCAGGAAGGACTCCATGGCCAGGGATGTGAGCTGGGGGCCGTTGTCCGAGACCAGCATGTCCGGTAGTCCGTGTGTGGCAAACAGGCGGCGCAGGGCTCGGATCGTCGCTTCTGTTGTGGTAGATGCCATGGGTATCACCTCGAGCCACTTGGAGAAGGCATCTACCACGATGAGGAGGTGCCGCCCTTGCATCGGGCCCGCGAAGTCGATGTGGACCCTCGACCATGGGTTGCTGGGGGTCTCCCAGTTCGTGACTTTGGATTGTGGCGGTGCTGGGCGGACTTCTTGGCACGGGTCACATCTGGAGACCCATTGTTCAATGTCTCTGTCCAGTGAGGGCCACCAGACGTAGCTCCGTGCCAGGGCCTTCATGCGGACGATGCCTGGGTGCCTGTTGTGCAGAGTCTCTAGCGTCCGCCGTTGCAGAGTGCTTGGGATCAGCACCCTGTCTCCCCATAGCAGACAGCCCTTTATGGTGGACAGCTCCATCTGTTTCCTGGTGAACGGGCTGAACCTCTCTTCCGTCTGTTTCGCTGGCCACCCCCTGAGGATCCAGGACCTTACTTGGCGGAGGGTGGGGTCCCTCTGGGTATGCGCGGCCACATCTGTGGAGGAGACTGGACAGCTGGCGTCGTCATCTATGTGGAATAGATGGAGCGTGGGGGCTGGGTCTTCCACCGGGTTCTTCGATGGGCATCTGCTGAGTGCGTCGGCGTTTCCTATGGCTGTGCCTGGCTGGTGCACGAGCCTATAGGAGTAGCCGGCCAGGAAGATGGCCCATCTCGTCATCCGCGGGGACATGAAGGTCGGCGTGGGTTGGTCGCCTGCGAGGAGTCCCAGGAGTGGCTTGTGATCGGTGACTATGGTGAAGCGCCTTCCATAGAGGTATTCGTGGAAGCGCTTCACTCCTGCCACGATGGCCAGGGCTTCTTTGTCCAGCTGACTGTAGTTCTGCTCTGCGCCGGACATGGTTTTCGAGAAGTAGGCGATGGGGCCTCCGTGCCGTTGGGCAGCTCGTGGCTGAGGACTGCCCCCACCCCGTATGGCGACGCGTCGCAGGTCAGCTTGATGGGGAGCGTCTCGCTGTATTGGATGAGGACGCTTTTGGACGTCAGTAGTCCCTTGATGGCCCGGAACGCTGCTTCCTCTTCCTGGCCCCACTTCCAGGAAGCCGATTTCCCCAGCAGGCGGTGGAGTGGCTCAGCAACTGTGGCTTTCTGTTTTAAGAAAATGGCGTAGAAGTTGAGCAACCCAAGGAAAGCCTGAAGCTCCGTTTTGTTTTTTGGGCTTGGAGCTTCATGGATTGCTTCCACTTTTGATTTGGTGGGGTGGATGCCTGTGCTATCAATGAGGTAGCCCAGGAACTCGACTTCCTGTACTCCTATGATGCACTTGTCCCGCCTGACCCTCAAGCCCTTGGCCTTGAATCGCTGCAGGACAAGCCTGAGCCTTTCAAGGAGTTGAGCTCTTGAGTCACCGGAGACGAGCACATCGTCGAAGTAAGGCACCACCCCTGGAACGCCCTGGAGGAGGCGTTCCATCATGGATTGGAAGATGCCGGGGGCAGCGCTGACTCCAAATTGGAGCCGGTTGCATTTGAATGCCCCCCTGTGCATGACAATTGTTTGAGCCTCCGCCGTTTTTTCATCCACTGGCAGTTGCTGGTAAGCCTGGGCCAGGTCCAGTTTCGCAAAAATTGATCCAGATCCCAGGGAATGCAGCAGGTGTTGCACCACTGGGACTGGGTATGCGCTCTGTGCCAACGCCTTGTTGATGGTGCAACAGTAGTCGGCGCAGATGCGCACAGACCCATCATGCTTCAGTGGGGTCACAATGGGGGTCTCCCATGAAGCATGATCGATCGGTTCCAGGACGCCCTGGGCGATCAGCTTATCCAGCTGCTCATCTACTTTGGGCCGCAGGGCAAACGGAACTCGGCGGGGCTTGAGCCTAATTGGGGTGATTCCCTTGTCCAGATTGAAGGAGATTGGCCTCCCCACAAATTTCCCCAGCTTACCATCGAAGACTTCCTTGAACTCTTCGATGAGGTAGTCGAGTTCGTCCCTGCCAATTTGGTTGATGCCCTCGATTGAGAGCCCCAGCGGCTTGAACCACTCCACTCCTAGCAGGTTCGGTCAGCTGTCCCTTACGACGGTGATGGGGAGCTTGCCTTCGAACTGCTTGTAGGTGACCCGGATGTTGGCTCTTCCTAGCACTCCGATGGGATTTCCCCCGAAGTCGACGAGCTTGGAGTGTAGTGGCTTCAGCTCTCGCTTGGTGATACTGGGATGCAGGCGCTTCAACTGCTGCCAGTCCATGATGGAGTAGACTGAGCCGGAGTCTACCTCCATTTTGCAGGGTGCTCCTTCCACGTGGATGGTCACATGGAACTTGGTGGCACTGTCTGACGTCGTGTGAGCGATGGTCGTCTGGTGGACCGCTCCGCTCCGGGGAAATTCGTCGTCTCTGCGTCTGGAAGGACCAGAGGACCATTTGGATGACCTCTGGTAATCCTTCCGATTCTCGCGGGGACGGTGGCTGGAGGGCTCTGGGGCTGGTTCCTCAGCTCTGCAAGCTTCGGCGATGTGACCCCTTCTGTTGCAGCGTCGGCAGGTCGCATCTCTCCACTTGCAGGTTGCTCTGGCATGGTCCCCTCTGCAGCTGGCGCAGCGCTCCCCTTTGTAGTTCCGTTGGGCGGTTTCCCGCCTTGGGGGTCTGGATACCTTGTGGACGGTGGACTCTCCCTCCGACTTGGATCCAGCCGTGGAATCCTCTGTTGAAGATTGCTCTGTGGAGCGAATCTTGTGGATTCCCTTGGCTCTGCTTACTGCGGCAGCTGCTTTCTCCGAGATTTCGGATGCGGTGGCTTCCTCCACCACATCCTGGAGCACGAGCTTCTTCCTGCTCAGGAATTTCTTTTGCAGGCCTCTGTCCCTCATGCCGAAGACCACGCGGTCAGCGATGGCATTGTCCACGTGGTCGAACTCACAGCTGGCTGCGATCTGGCGTAGGGCGGCCACGAATTCCTTGATCGTCTCACCCTCCTTCTGGTCCCGTTGGTGGAAGGTGAAACGGTTCACCACCGGTGTTCCTGTTGGGGCATAGTGGTCCTCCAGGATCTGCAGCAGGTCTGTCCATGGCACTTCTTCGATGTCTCGTGGTGCTACGAGATCGATTGCCATGTCGAGGACCTCGGAGCCGCAGTTGGCCAGGAAGATGCCCTTCTTCCGGTCATCATCGGCATCCCTGATGTTGTTGCCTCTCAGGTATTGCCGGAATTTCACTACGTAGGATTTCCACTTGTCCTTCCCTGGGCGGAAAGGAGCAAGGGCTGGCAAAGTGACTTCAGCGGCTGCCATGCCTTTGGAAATGCCTACTGTAGTTCCCGGTGCCGGAGTCTTGTCTTGTTGGCTTGGTGCCGCGAGGTTCGTTCTTCTCTCAGTCCTTCGTCGCCAGTGTTAGATCGGCGCAGGAAAGGAAGACGTGACCAGCTCGTTACATTAGTAACTTTTATTGAGAACAAGAAACAGTAGCAAGACTGGCTGTGCGCTGCCGAGGCTCTCCTTATATTCGCTCCGGCAGACGCACCGCCCCCTGACAGGGATTCAAATCTTCCCGCCCGGTGGCTGGCAGCCAATCCGGGCAGATGTCCTTATAAGGACATAACACCTTCCTTCCTTTCTCCCACCCTCCCCATTTCTCTCCCATTCCCTTCCTTCCTTCCTCCCTCCCTCCCCCCTCCTGGTCCCCTCCCTCCCTCTCATGTTCCCCTTCCTCCTTCCCTCCCCCATTCCCTTCCCTCCCTTCCTCCCACCTTCCCCATCCCTCTCCCATTTCCTTCCTTCCTCCCTCACTCCCTCTCATGTTCCCCTTCCTCCCTCCCTCCCTCTCCTGTTCCCTTTCCTTCCTTCCCTCCTTCCTTCCTTCCTTCCTTCCTTCCTTTTCCATTTCATATGCTAACAGTTCTAAGGTATCCAAACTAATTTTGGTCATGACATTTGATTGTCTTAGGTTTCTTCTTCAGTGGGACTTCAATGTTCATACTGAATCTGCCCAGTCCAGAGTAGCTTTGGATTTCATGGCCCAATACAACCATGGATCCGTTTCAACTAATACTGGTCCTGTGCAAGCTGAATTCTGTTTGTGGAGGTTAATCTACAAGTTGGGGAAACAATTTGTAATTTTCGCCATGGTCAGATTTCCTCATCAATTTTTAATATGGTAACCAATATAAAGCTTTGCAGAATAAAGATTGGTTAAAATGGTCTGACCTAGATGCCTAAAGACTTTTCATTGTATCTTGAGTATTCTTGAAAAGTTTCCCACTTTGTACAACAATTATATTTTTGAAATCCTAGTTGGTTTGTGGAATGTAGAAAGAGACTAAGTGGCTGATTCTAAAACAGCTGATTAGGAAAGTGATAGTCTAAAGGCATATGGATGATACTGATTATCTGAGCAAATTTCAGCTGAGCTTTCAGTCATGAAGCTGAAGCTGTTGAAGTTATCTTGGGGAATGACGTGAAATAAAAATGGGAGGAGTATGAACTTCCCAGTTCTCCTGAACATTTTGGCAGCTTCCAGTACTATCAACTGGTTTCCTGCAAAACTGAAATAGGAGATTAAGTTTAAATTACTATATATATTCCAGAGTAAACCCATCCACAGAGAAGCTGACCCTCAACATTTCAACCAAAATACCATGAAAATGTGCCTTTTGTTCCTGCTAACTATTTGATGGCTGTATACATGTTTAGCCAAGATGGACTTTTTTAAAAAAAAAAAGAAATCTAAGTTCTAGTTCATTGATTAGTGGAACCCAATGTTGGGGATGTATTTCAGGAACCAAAAAACATTTGGCTTATCCACAAATATATACTGTAAATGCAGATGAAGCTGCAGTTAGAAGCTAAGAAACTAAATTCAAGGAGCTTGAATTTCAGTCTGCTTGGATGGGGTTGTGCTTCCTCTAAAAATTAATTTTGCACTTTGACAGTGTTCCTTGAGTTTAAGGTCTGTGGTAAAGAATGTGTTTGTACGATTAGTATTAACTTGCCCGTTGCAACCAATCCTGAGCTGATTAAAACTGGCAACCTAGTTTTGATGGTGATGGGCTCAGTGTGGAATTATCCTTCGAAAGGGTGTTATAATTGGGTGGAAAACGCAGCAGGAAGACTGTTAACAGATGCAAAGTAAATAAAGAGAAAGATTTGTACTTATTACCAGTTGTTTATCAGTATTGGTATTAGCCATTAAACTCTAAAATAATTTAGGACCTTATTATTTGAAAGCAAATCCCTTTTGGTATGGACATATCCAGCCACTAAGGTTAGGATATGTCCTTCAGCAAAAGTCCTTTGCCACTGACAGATTTATTTATCTGACCTGAAGATCATGGCCTTTTCCTGCATGGCTCCCAATCTATGGAATATAGTCCCTGAGGAATTGCTTTCACACACTCTCTCTCTATGTTTACAAAATTTGTAAAGATCCATTTTTTTCATTAAGCTTTTAATGGTTGATTGACAATAGTCTTTGTCTATAAAACATTTTGCATTTTGGATGGCTTAGCTATATGGGATGGTTGGATGGATGGAATTGTCCACCATACCTGTCGGTTTGGAGAAGGTTATATTTATGTGCTGATTGATTAGAGAGAGAATCGTAACGGTAATTACCATCCTTGTTTTCATCTTTTGGAGATGCTATTTTTTTTTTAAAAAAAGAATCATGTATTTTTGGGTATTTCTATACCAGCAAACCAGTGGTGGGTTTCAAAAATTTTTACTATTGGTTTTGTGGGTGTGGCTTGGTGGGTGTGGCATGGCATGGCTTGGTGGGCGTGGCTTGGTGGACGTGGCAGGGGAAGGTTACTGCAAAATCCCCATTTCCTCCCGATCAGCTGGGACTCAGGAGGCAGAGAATAGATGGCGGGGGGGCAGTCAGAATTTTTACTACCGGTTCTCTGAACTACTCAAAATTTCCACTACCGGTTCTCCAGAATTGATCAGAACCTGCTGAAACCCACTTCTGCAGCAAACCTACTGAGATTCCTGGCAGTGTATAGCTAATACTGTTACACCACTAAACATTTGCAATATCATAATTACAAACATTAAGAATAAATAAGCTAATTAAAATAACTAGAAAAAAACCAGATAAAACCTTTCTTTTCCTATGCCGTGCTTCTCTCTCTCTCTCTCTCCCTCTCCCTCTCCTAAATAAGGTATAATTGTTTCATATTAAACAGATGCCAGAATATATTTTTATATGAACTGCCCATGTCAGAAAACGTATTTTTCTATAATTTCACATCCCAACCCCCAACCACGCTTAGCTTTTAAATTAGCAGAGAACCAATTAAGGTAGAATAAATGAACAAATTCTCTATGTACTCTAAAAGTACAAAGATGATATATATTCAATCACAGGATGAAGCTGTCAAAAATATAATAATTGGGAAAGCACTGTGTAATTATCTTTCCTGGGAGCTGTATTTGCTCATGGGTTCAGAGAACAGAAAATGTGATTGATCTAGGAATGGATGGATCTGTTGCTTTCTCTCCCAAATTCATTCAAATGTCTTCAGTCTCAAAATATTTTATGGGACATTTTTTTTTTTAGCAAGTTCCTAAGCAGACAAACAGAATATAATTGGATATTGCCCCCTGGTCATCACCCAAATCCAATAAGAACCAGAATTCCCAGCATGGAGAGGACCTCTATCTGTCACATAGCCAATAAAGATAAGAAGGCTGTTATGAAAAAAAGAACTGGCAACCCTAATTTGGCGGCATCAATATTGTTGAATACATAGAGATCAAACTAAGGCTTTGAAGTTCTGAGAATTCAGAGCTCTCTGCTGGAAAGAAAAACTCTCTGTTTCATTTTCTTCTATATTTGATTTGTTTAGAATCTCATGTATCTTCCACCATGTTTGTGAAAAATGCAGGCAGCGTTAATCAATTCTCATTTTAAAATTCATAATCTTTCTTCAGTCCCTTAGTTAAAGTACGAATCCTACTCTAATGTAATTGCCTTCATGCTATGAGGCCTTTTGAATTTGCTCCTGTCTATGGATTGGCTCTTGGGGTACTTCTGGCAGAACTGCTCCAACAAAAATGATAGATGAATAACTAAATTCTCTTGGGATATGTCCCACAGGGAACTTCAAGTGTATATTGAACATAAAATACTCTAATTAAGTGGAAACCTTCAGCACCCATTTTCTACCACCATTTTCTACCTGTCTGTCTGTGGAGGCAATCCTTATGTCAACCCAAAGCTCAGGTTCAAATTCCTCAAGTTTTTTGCAGTTTCCAGCCACTCTTGAGTCACTGGTGTTGTGTATGTATCTATTTTGTGCGGGAAATTCAAATGCATAGTGAATTCTGATTGGTTCTTGGTTGCCTCTGGAAAGTATATAAAGAGGGCTGTTGCCTGTGAGTTTTTGCTGAAGTCTCACCCTGTATTAAAGAGCTGTTGTTACTAGCCTGCTTGTGCCTCTCGTTATTCCCGCGCTACAACAACTGTCTTTGCAAATGTACACGGGCTCTTAAAGTCCATAGTTAGCAGTAAACAGAAGCAGAACTAAGGAATGGCTAAGCTCTCCAGTCTTTCTGGAACAGACCAGCATTAAAACAACAGTTTTTACATGGAGAGTCATCTCAACTTGCAGTTTCTAGCACTGATGTTCCAAAACGTAAGGGTGCTTTGTTCTGCCAGTTGCTTAGATAGCAGCAGCTACATCATTAGATCATTTATTTGAGGCCAGGACATTTTGTGTGCTTTTATCGGCAAGATACAACCATTTAGGATTCAGCATTTCTTCACTCATTCCATTTCTCCTTCTGCAGACCTCCCAGTCATCGATGGGTTCTCTCATATTGGCCATGTAAAGATCAGTAGTAACTTTGCTTGCAAAGGAAAACCTAGAAGAGGGAATATGCCCACACCGCCTGATCCAGGAGCATCTTAAATAATGGTGCAACACTGACAATACAAAGGAAAATAAGAGTAGAAATTGATTAAACTAGGCTCTTTGTCTTGTTCTCCTGGAAGTGGGGCGAGGAACAAAGTGCAACATCACAAAAGGTTCATTGTGATGTTGGTGTTAAGCACAAGAGGCAAAAGAAAGCAAAGGACGCAGATAGAGAAGAAAAGTGGAACCTGAGGAAATATATTGCTCTATCTGCACTGATTTCACCAAGTTTGATAATGAAATGTCTATAAGGAAATAACCAAGCTCAGAGAGCACCAAGGATCCCTCATTGCTATATCTTTTCACTGCTTATTTCTTCTACTTCCTCCTGACCACTTCTTGAGAAGTGGTCAGTCCTTAAAAAGGACTAAAGAAAAGATAATAAGAAAGAAGACAGAAAATTGGTGCATTATCTAGCTTGGTCATTTTCTGGGTTCTCCTGAAATTAAAATTTTTAATTAAATTTTAAACACATCCCCCCAGGATGGTATCTCAACACAGGTGTTGGAGGGCACTCAAGAAGATGCTTGATTTAATCCCCTCCCTGGATTTATGTTCCCAAGATTTGAGCTGCCACCCTAAATTTCACAAAATTAATAATAAAAATCACACAGAATTCAACAAATTTACTTTTTGAAAGGCAGAGATACTATAAATCTGTTGTCGGGTTGAAATATAATATTATGTCAGTAGGCTGCCCCTAAGCCAGGACTTTCTGATCCTCTGCACTTTGCATTTTTAACTCAACCCATCCTTCTTTCACCATCACTTAAACATGTCTACACAGAGCTTGATTAAAAGTTTCCCATAGGAGGTTAAAGAGAAGAAATCAAATCCTTCCAAATCCACTTCAGTAGGAAAAAAAAATACCTCCCTAGGTTTTAGTGCTGGTGATGGAAGCTGAAAGACATCTCAACAGAGGAGAGTATATTATCAATAAAGGAGCTTGTAGCTCAGGGTTGAAATGAAAGGGTCCTTAGTGTTCTTGGACTTGGTTGTTTTCTTGCAGAGTTTCATTAACCAAACAAATTAATATCATCAGTGCTAGTGGTGATGATGATGATGATGCACTGATGATGTTACCTAGAAATATCTGCAAGAAAATAATCAAGCTCAAGAGCACCAAGGACCCCTCAGAGTATATTATTAATGTGAAATCAACTTCCATTCCCAATATGAAATAACATTTGTCTTGGGTCTCAAGAATCAAGCATGATTTTCAAGCAATGTGTAAAGCAACCAGTTTCCAGTATCCCACAAACTTCTGCTTAGAGTGAGGTCTGATGGTGTTAGAGTCAAGAACTGATCACAGTTTTGGGATTAGCAGAAGACCTCCTTCTCCAAATCTAAGGGGTAGGGGGATATCATCTTTAAGAGGCCTCAGAATTATGGTACTCCTATTGGCTTGAGCTCACAAATCTCAACTCCTTTTACAGGAAAGAGCTTCTACAAGCTTAGCTGTGCCTGGAACAAAGAAAGAGGCCTTGAGATGAAGAGTGAGAATTAAAACTAGTGCCAAGGTGAAGATTAGGTTGAGGATAAATTACATTGTCTAGAGCTGTGTATGCAAGCAACATGATTCAGACTCGGTCCAGGGTATTTTGATGTTTGCCAGACACAGTTGTCTGTGCCAAAAAGTCTTGGATACATTATTGATAGTATCTCTTTTTATTTTGCTTTACTTTCTGTCTGAAGAAGCTCTTTGATTATGTTACCAAAGAAGATTTCACATTAAAAAATGTGCAATTAGAAGTAATTTCTGTTTTATCTCAGCATGACTAGTTTATCATAATGTTTGTAATTTGCTAAGCAATGTCTCTTTGGTATACTCCGGGGCTAGTTGAAACTGTTCAAAATATTTTAGAGATTTTGTGAACTGGCACCGCTGTGTTGGCAGTAAACAAATCTGCTTACAAGGTGATCCAGCATAATGGAATGCCTACTGTTTTTTAAAAAAATCAAAGTAATTTATGTCCAATGTTTAAAATGCTAAATTACCCTGATAAAAAGAATATCGAAAAACAGCTATATCAGTCTTTTGGCAGCTCAAAATCAGGAGTCTAGTTCCACTTTTCAGAAGGCAATAAATGTAAATATGACTTGGTTATAGCGAAGTAGATAATATAGTGAAAAACACAGTGAAATTAGACAAAGGGATTTTTTTCCTCCTATATATATATAAAATATTATATATATATATATATATATATATATATATATATATATATAATATTAATTAATAATTAAAATTATTAAAATCTTGAAACCAAAAGATTGTTCAGCTTCCTCTTTCAATGGCAGCCCACTGCACTATCCAGAAGTCTATGGAGCTTTTTAAGCAATTCTCTAAAAGCCAGGAACTACTTATTGGAAGAAAAAAGGCTTTGCATGGAAACCAGTATCTCTTCTCAACTGAGAACATTGTGGATGAAACTACAATAATATAAGGAAGTGTGACAGATATTTCCTAAGTAAACAGTGCCCTCAAAAGCACTCCTTTTGGCAGAAGTCCCCACCTTTGCATGGTAACTTGACTTAGCCTTGACATTGAGCTTTGTGCACTGAATCTCAAGCGACATGCAAAGCACTTCATCTTCTCTCCATCATAATGCTGCACGTTAACACAAACCAGTGGTGAGTTTCAAAATTTTTACTACCGGATCTGTGGGTGTGGCTTGGTGGGCATGCAGGGGAAGGATACTGTAAAATCTCCATTCCGTCCACAATCCAGGGGAAGGTTACTGCAAAATCCCCATTTCCTCCCAATCAACTGGGACTTGGGAGACAGAGAATAGATGGGGGCAGGGCCAGTCAGAATTTTTACTACTGGTTTTCTGAACTACTCAAAATTTCCGCTACTGGTTCTCCAGAACTGGTCAGAACCTGCTGAAACCCACTTCTGGCACAAACCTCTTCTAGCTTTAGGAAGGCCAGAAGAGGTTGAAGAACAGAGAAAAGTCAAGCAAAGTAATGTCTTCACTCTTAAAAAATGTGGGAGGTACAATGCATCCCTACACAGTTTGGCAGCAGTTAGAAAATCCAATATATTTGGGGGGGGGTTATATTAGTCCATTTTCCAACAAACCTGCCTAAAATAAAAATGAACGACACACCATATATAAAGACAAAAAGGGAGGTGGGAACCAACACAATAACTAAATATATAGAAAAAGACAAAAAGCCTGTCCTTACAAATATATTACATGCTCACTGGATTTTATAAAACTTTGAAAGAGGAAACTAAGCTTTCAATATTCACCTGTCCAAGAATTTTCTTCTGAAGGAAAAAATAATGTGACATTTTTTGATTGACAGAGTATATACTTTTCTCCAAAATTGCTAGATCACACAGCTCTAAAAGCCAATCCACAACATATTAGTGGTGTTGTCCTGATTTTTGGCCTCTACTTTCTACTCACAGTCAAAGATGGTGAGGTCACCATTTAAACCCCACATAGAAAGGAAATGACTTCATTTTTTCAAAACCCATGAAAAAATTGGGGAAATTCCACTCCCTTCACAAGCATTCTGCTCCCTCAAGTATTTAAATTTTGATTTGAGACAACATAGAATTGGTTGATGTAATAGGATGCAAACATTTTCCCCCTAAGGCCTCCAGTCACTCTTGATTACACTTCCAAGCACTATCCTATCACTCCATACTCATAAGATTTCAGTCATTTTTGCTGACCTTAAACCAATTAATTTTTATTTTGCCCCCTTGAGTGAACCTGTAGTCACAGCATGAACAATTATTTAGCAGCAGGGAACTTGGCATGCTTTTTTAAAAAGCTTGTTGGCTAAAATTCCACTTAAGAACTAAAATACAGCAATTTTATTGAAGAGGACAGTGTCTGCTGTCTTTCATCTTCAGAGAGCAAGAATGGCGAGACTTAAGAGAGGATGGTTGAAGTCTGTGGAACAATTAAGGAATGTATTAAGCCAATTATCTCCTGCTCTTCTGTATTATTCAGGTGAGTTTTGTAGGCTTTTGTGGTCTTCCAACAGACAAATATACTGAAACAGTGAATTCTGCTGCCTGAAGCAGTGAGTTAAATGTAATCTTGTGGGGGTGGTCAGTTTTCTTATCATTGGAAAAGATATGAATGACTTCCCTAAAGAGCATGTTGGAGCCTATTAGAGAAGATCACCAATCTATACCAAACCCTTAAGTGTGCACACAGAAGTGTTTAGTTACAGTTCATGAAATGGAGTCATTGTCTTATTTAGAGCACCTGCGATAAAGGAAACAAAGATATGTCTTCCAATTATATTCCACCTGTATTTGCCATTGTATAGTTCCAAAAGATAGGTATCATCTATGTGTAGGTACAAAGCTTACAGAGATAATTATGGATGGATAAATGAAATACATTTATAATATATATTAGCTCCTTCCATGCAGAACAATAGGGCCATCCTTCTCTCAGGATTGCATTTTACAAGTCACAATACAAAAGAAATGAGGACTGAAAAAAAAGTGGGAAGAAGCAAACATGCCTCCAATTTCGTAAAATAATTGACTACAGAAGGTCAAACAAGGAAACTTGAATCTTTTCATTCATTTTTACATATAAGATGAACACAACTATTCAGTAAATATCTTAATATGCTAATGTTGAATCCATTAATTAATACATTTTGTTTTTCCCCCCAAAGCATAACACTCTAATTTTCTTTTCTTTTTTTAGCAACTGTCATTCATTCCTCTGCCTTCATATTCACCAGCACAATCAGAAAAAGGATGAGTTTAACTATAATTACATAAAATATCCCTTTCTCTATGCTTCACTACATCTAGTGGAAATGAACTAGGGCTTACAAAAGCTTGTGCAATCAGGTGATTTTTCATGGGTCACAAAACTCCTAAGTATGGCCTCTTATATATCTTTAAAAGTAACAGGGCAATTTTAAGTGTGACCAGGGATTTCTTCCTATTTCCAAAGCTAGAAAGATGTGCAGATATGTCTTTACCAAGTTTTCTAGTTGGGCGAGATGAGTATCACACAAGTCAGACGGACAAATGATAGGCAGGCAGGCAGGCAGGCAGGGGCCTATATGGCACTCCCATATTGGATTGCCCTTATATTATGTATATTTCTATTCCAGCCACCGACATCCAATTAAAACAGGGGAGAGAAAGGAAGAAGCAAGGCAAAGTCCAGGCCTTTTCAGGAGGCAATGCAGGGGTGAAATCCAGCAGGTTCTGACAGGATCTGGAGAACCAGTAGCAGAAATATTGAGCAGTTTAGAAAAATGGTAGCAGAAATTTTGAGTATTTCGGAGAACCGGCAAATACCACCTCTGGCTGGCCCCAGAGTAGGGAGGGAATGGGGATTTTGCAGTATCCTTCCCCTGCCACACCCATAAGCCATGCCCACCAAGCCATGCCCATAGAACCAGTAGTAAAAAAATTTGGATTTCATCACTGAGGCATGAAATTACCCTAGGCCCCACAAGTAGACAGAGCTTTACCCAAAATATGTTTCAATGTTTGTTTTAGATAGAATGCACTTCACCAAGACTTTTCCACTGAGCTGGGATTCTCCACCCATTTCCATCAGGTGATCCATTTATTTTCATGGAGGGTGAAAAAATGACACAAGTGTTGTGGCCCGTCAGCGGCCTGTGCAGTTAGTAGATGATTCCAACAGCGAGGAGGCTGGTGTGGTGCTGTGCCAGGAGCCTCCTCATTGTTGAGTCAGACAATGAGGAGGCTGGAGAAGATGTGGTGCCAGAGGCGGGGATTCAGCCAGGGCCTTCAGAACTTCCAGAAGCTCCCATAAGTGAAGAGGAAAAAGAGGAGGAGCCTCTTCTCGATGCACGAGCGTGCAGAGCTGAGAAAAGGCAGGAGTGGCTCCTCAAGAGGAGGTCTCCTTGAGAGTAAGGCTTGGGGCTAATTGGCCACTCCCCTAGCCTATTTAAGGAAGGATGATGACTGATGCAATTTGCAGGAAACAACTTTGTTCACATTCATTCACATCTTGATCTTGTTTCTCTCTTATCAGTTTTCCTGCAAATTGCTTCTCAGCATTCTGCCAACCACAGTAAGATTACGGTTATCTGAAATATTGTGCCTCAGAATTGAGTTATTATTCTTTGGATTCTTGTCGGCTGTTAATGAAGTTAAATTAACAGCCTTTGTTCGAAAAAGACTGATTTAAATTACTAAACTAAGGTTTGTACGGACTTTGTGTGTGCTGCGTTCTTTGGGGTCCATAGCTGGGGCAGAACAACAAGTTGCAGTGAGAAGAATGGGTGATGGAGGGATGGAGTTCTAAGCATGTTTTTCTTCTGAGTCTCCCAGAGACTTGAGAAGTCCTGTGTCACATGGTTAAGGATCTTTACAGAAAAGGAATTAATCCACAGGTGGGATTTTAATACAATTCATTCCTCAGTGAGTCCCAGTCCCAGCCCAGTCCTTACAGTTACATCGGGCCTTTCAAATTGATGTACCGGTAGTCCTCAATTTACAACAGTTCATCTAGTGACTGTTTGAAGTTAAATGACACCGAAAAAAGTGTCTTATGACCATTTTTCTCACATATGTGTATACACATACAATGACAATAAAGTTTGTTTGTTTGTTTGTTTGTTTGTTATTTAATGTTTGTTGCAGCTTCCCCACAGTCACATGATCAAAATTCAGACACTTGGCAACTGGTTTATATTTATGATGGTTTCTGTGTCCTGGGGTCATGTACTTTTGCGACCTTCTGTCAAGCAAACTCAATGGGGAAGCCAGATTCATTTAACAAATGTGTGCTACTTAACAACTGTATTGATTCATTTAACCACTGAGGCAAGAAAGGTTGTAAATGGAACGAAACTCCGTTAACTATCTCACTTAGCAACAGAAATTTCGGGCTCAATTATGGTTGTAAGTAGAAGACTACCTATGTTGCAATTCTTGCTTACATTTGGCAGAGAGTAGGATTAGTGTTGTTTGAAAATGTTTGTCACATCACTGATTTTTGTTCAATAGGGATGATCTGATCATGCTCATGTATACAATAAATTATGCATCAATTTCTAGTAGGGTGTCACATGACAAATATTAAAGATTTATTATTTGTATTTATTTCATCAAGCATGTATAAGATAACAGATATAAGTATAAACATAATTATGAATACGTGAAATGGATACGAATAAAAAGGGAACATTAGGACAGGGATGGTAGGCACGCTGGTGCGCTTATGCACACCCCTTAAAGACCTCTTAGGAATGGGGCGAGGTCGACAATAGACAGTCTAAGGGTAAATTTTCTTTGGGAAAGAAACCACAGAGTCAGGTAGTGCATTCCAGGCATTAACAATTCCGTTACTGAAGTCGTATTTTCTGCAGTCAAGTTTGGCGCTGTTTACCATAAATTTGTATCTATTATGTGCTTGTGTATTGTTGTGGTTGAAGCTGAAGTATTAATTGATGAAGCCTTGTAAAGGAGGGTTCTTCTTCCTAATTATAGGAAGATTTTGAAGTAGACTTCAGCCCCATATTGGTGGACTGGCTTGAATTGCGGAGGCTAAGAGTATAAATAATTTGAATCATTTGGCATCATCCAGTGTCTTACGTCTACTTCTTATTCAGCTTCACATTCCTGAGTACAAAATGATTGATCTGCTTATGCCTTTCTATAAGGACTCATTGCTACACCATCCAAGTTTTCTGAACAAAGGCTGATGGATTTATTTTTTTGCAGCTCATTCAGGAAGCTTTATTACCCCTATTCAAAGTGCTGTGATTAAGGTCACTAGCATGCTAGAATTGTGGGCCTTTTCTTCAAGAGAGATAAAGCAAAAGACTATTACTTTTTGAGAGAGACTCATAAGCACAATCATGCAAATATGGAGATCCAGCAATAATTTTTGGTCTTGGGTTTCAGTGGGTTATATATTTATATTCCAGCTCAACTCTGAAGCTCAATGAGTAACCTTGAACAATCGACTCTCCCCTCAGCTTTAGGCCTGTGGTTCTAAGGATAAAAAGGGACAGCAGGATTCAAATAAGAAAGAAAGCAATGGATTTTAGTGAATTTAAAACTGCAAATTCCATCTGGAAAGTGGATGCCACTGAACACTTTAGTGGAGGTTAATTGCTGAGTTGTGAAGAGAAAGGATTCTTCTCTGCCTAGTCTGTATTTGAAACCTCTTCTTTTAGCCTTTTTCATCATGCTCCACTTCTCTTCTCAGGTTCCTCCTAGCTATAGTTGTCCATTCTGTATCCTTGGGCTCCTGGCTTTGCTCCCTTCCTCCTTCACCTTCCTGCATACTACTACTACTACTACTACTACTACTACTACATTAAATCACAATTTCCAGAATTCATGGCCATTCAAAATCAGTCAGAAGTGATCTAATGGGGGAATCCTCCTCCCCCCTCCCCCCCCCTCCTCCTCCTCCTCCTTCTTCTTCGGGTTAAGGATTTTCTCTTGTTGGTTTTGACCTGCAGTTAATGTTTCAATGGCGTCCTGGTTTCACTTATCCAATAGCACCAATGCATTGGCTAAACCCTGGGTGCTGTAGCCTTTTTGGTAAACATTTCCTTCCCTTGCTCATTTGGTTCATGACTCATTTTATGGTCACTTGGCAGCCAATATATTGCTAAGTGCAGATAAGAGACTGTGGTGCTCTAATTGAAGAGACCCATCCCTGAAGGAAATCTCTTGCACCATAGAATCTCAATTGGCTGACCCTATTCTCTATTCAACCCACTCTACAGTTCTTGCAGAACCATAAAATATTGAGGAAGCTGCAAATTCGTTTGCTACAACTATAAGCAAATCCACCAAATTTGTTTGTCCTGCTTCCTGTGAACACACCCAGGTCCAGGGGTGAAATCTAGCAGGTTCTGACAGGTTCTGGAGAACCGGTAGCGGAAATTTTGAGCAGTTCGGAGACCTGGTAGCAGAAATTTTGAGTAGTTCGGAAAACCGGCAAATATTACCTCTGGCTGGCCCCAGAGTGGGGAGGGAATGGGGATTTTGCTGTATCCTTCCCCTGCCACGCCCACCAAGGCACACCACACCCACCAAGCCACGCCCACAGAACCAGTAGTAAAAAAAATTGGATTTCACCACTGCCCAGGTCTGGATATCAGATGAATGTTTGGACATGATTGACTGATGGAACAGATGCTAATTGGTTAATGCAACCCAATACCAATAATTTCACCATACCATTTGCCATCATCTGAAATTGGAACAAAGTCAGTACTGAGATAATATTGCTGCAGAAACTCCACAATCTTAATTTTAAATTATGCAATCTTAAAGAGGCAGCTCAAAAAAAAGTAAACCCCAAAGTGATTAAAAAGATTAGGGCTGGTCAGTCCATGAAGTCTGCTATTACAGGTTACAGCACAACAGAACCTGTGACTCCCAGCAGATCACGAGCTGCTGCTCATAAAAATTAACTGTCTGAAGCAGGGGTGAAATGCTCCCGGTTCAGACCAGATTGCCCAATCTGGTAGCGATAGAGGCGGGTGGTTCGGAGAACCGGTAGCAAAAATCCCTGCCCCCAACCCCCCAGGCCCAGCTGAGCCGCGCAATCATCAGAGGCTTTCTTTTATTTTTAAAAGCATTTTTTCTACAACCTCTTCGGCCAAAGAGGTTATAGAAAAAATGCTTTTAAAAGTAAAAATAAAGACTCTGCAGATCAGGCAAGTCAGCTGCGATCATCAGAGGCTTAAAAAAAAAGAAAAAGCCTCTGCAGATCAGGCAAGTCAGCTGCGATCGTCAGAGGCTTAAAAAAAAGAAAAAGCCTCTGCAGATCAGGCAAGTCAGCTGCGATCGTCAGAGGCTTAAAAAAAAAGAAAAAGCCTCTGCCAATCTGCCAAGTCAGCTGGGATCGTCAGAGGCTTTAAAAGCATTTTTTTAACAACCTCTTCAGCCGAAGAGGTTGTAGAAAAATGGTTTTAAAAGTTTTTTAAAAAGTTGGCCACGCCCACTCAGTCATATTACCCCCACACACACCAAGCCACGCCCACAGAACCTGTAGTAACAAAATTTACATTTCACCACTGGTCTGAAGTATATATGGGCAATCTCTAGATCACTCTTTCTTCCAGATAGAATTATGGCAGTCTGGATCTCAGATCCAAATGCCGCTCAATCTGCATGGAATGGGGAGAATGTTCACACTAGCTTTCCTTGTTTCACCAGAAGCCTCACAACATAAATAGAAATGCTCAGATTTAGCACTCTCAAACTTACCTGTGTGTAGACTGGAAAATCTCTACTAACACATTAAGAATATCCTTCCTTTATGCAACAGATTAAATAGAAATGTGCTTTATTTAGGAAACTTAAACTGTCTAAATCAATTAGGTGCCTAAGATGAAGTGCTACATGCAAAAAGAGGCTAAAAGAGAACACGCAAGATTTGTTTAGGCAGTCTTCCATGTATTATAGATACAAATTCAGAAATATTGCTGCAATTGAAATAAAAACCAATGCACTTAGAACAGCTTTATTGTCACTTTGAATGTACACTAATCAGCATACCTTAAAATGAAATTTTGTTGCATACAGCTCTTCAAAGGGTTTCCACCTCCAATGTACACTACATAAACATGACTGACTGACTGACTGACTGACTAAATAAATAAATAAATAAATAAATAAATAAATAATTATGCATATGCCCACATATATTATATGACATGGAGAAACAACACAGTCTAGTTCGGATGTATACATGTACATGGTGAGAAAAACGAATCTTGCAAGTTTACCAGGCAGATGGCATAGGGGACAAAGCTATTGCAGAATCTGGTAGTCCTGCTAGAACAGTGGGTCTCAACCTTCCTAATGCTGCGACCCTTTAATACAGTTCCTCATGTTGTGGTGACCCCCAACCATAAAATTATTCCTAAAACCATTGAAGATATGTGTTTTCCGATGGTCTTAGGTGACCCCTGTGAAAGGGTTGTTCGACCCCCAAAGGGGTCCCAACCCACAGGTTGAGAACCACTGTGCTAGAAATATTTTGAAACCTCCTCCCAGAGGGGAGCAACAGAAACAGACCGTGAAGTGGGTGTGTGGGGTCTCTAACAATGCTTTGAGCTCTAAGCACATAGCGCTTATAAGCACTATCCTGAAAGACAGGAAGCCATCTTCCTAAAATCTTCTCGGCTATCCTTACCACTCTCTGAATAAACTTTCTCTCTGAGGCACTGCAGCCACCAAACCAAACAGTGATGCAGTTTGTTAAAATGCTCTCAATCGTGCCTCTGTAAAAAGTGGCCAGGACAGAAGGAGAAAGATGTGGTCTCCTCATCCAATTCAGGAAATGCAGACACTGGTTTGCACGCTTCACTATGGATGACATGTGGAGAGACCAGTTCAGATTGTTACTTATCTACACTCCCAGATACTTAATACAGTTGACCACCTCTACAGCTGCATCCTTGCTACTGAGTGGAGTATGACCATGCCAGCTCTTTCTGCAATCTATAATGATCTGTTTTATTAACATTTAGAACCAGGTTACTTTTATTGCACCAGTTCACCAGAGCCTTCACCTCTTCCCTATAAGCATCTTCATTGTCATCCCACCACTGTCGTGTCATCTGCATATTTTGCAATATGATTTTTAGCAGATTCGGCACAGCAGTCGTGGGTCATTAAGAAGGAACAGTAGCAGACTCAAGACAGCGCCCAGTGGAGAACCTGTATTCAAGGAGATGGAGTTGGAAACTTTTCTTCCAACTTGCACAAACTGGGGGCTTGGAGCTCACAACATGGTCAAGAGGACCTGTTCTTCTATGTTGCCTAATTTGTCTACCAAGCTTTGGAACAACTTCAGACCCACTAATCATATCTAAACTGGAGCCAAACTGCCTTTCAAATAGAAGATTCTTTCAAATAAACATCTATTTTTTTGACCGCCTTTCAAGCAGAGATTGGCCATTAGTGATGTGCGTTTGTTAAGAAATTAAATATGAAAAATATAACAGATATACTAGCATTCTAAATTCTCCTGACATTTGCTTCTCATATCAAGTGTTCGTACACATTCTTACCATAAGGAAAAATACATTTGCATGCATGGGTATGCTCTTGAATATTGTAACAGTGTCCATCTGCCACATTTCTCCAGTCAAAAAAAAAAACACCCCACAATCCATTTAAGATACAATATGATTTTTTTTACATAAAGTCAAGTTGAAAATTCCTTCTTTGAGGAGCCAAAAGGGGTTAGAAAAGAGAATTGTCTTTGCATATAATACAAACTTTGTGGTAAAACAACACCTGAAAAGCCAATCTGAGTAGAAGACCTCCAAGGTTCCTTCCAACTCTGTAATTCTGACCCAATGTAGAAATGGGACAAAATTAACTTGAATGAGTCCTATATGTGGGAAGCAGGTTTTCTCAAACCGTTTTGAACTACTTTATTTCCCAGTTTCCAGTCTCCGATTCTTGTAATGAAACCTTGTAGATTGACATTTCTGTGAAATCATTATCTTCAATGAAATTCCATTCTGTGCAAATACCGTATATTTTATTAGATTCTTGCTTAAAACATCTGCCTGTTAAAATTTTTCTTAAGATGAAACTCCAGTAAGATAGCTAAATCCTTCAACAGAATTGTGTTACATTAGGTCATCAGGTGGCACAGGAGAGAGAGAAAAGGATCTGGGGGTGAGCTTGGGCAAGGAAAACTTGCTTATATGTTTCTTATATGCTTTAGAAATCCGACTGAGCCATAAATAGGATAATGGGGTAGTATTTTATCCAGAGATGTTTAATTGGATAAAATCAGTTTACAAATAGGGTAAGCAACATTGCAGTTGAACTCGCTAACAAGGCGGTATTCATTAGTTTGAAGAAAACTTTTTGCTTATGTACCCATAAACTCTCGTCTGACATTCATGTAAATAGTTATTTTGCCCTGGATAATATCAGTCTTTCCAGGCAGATGTTTCACTGAGCTGACTCTCCTTTGAAAGGCAGCCTCTTTGAAAACCCATCATATAAAGACTATGCCCAAATATCAGTTTCTGAACATAATGGATGGAGGCATTGTGATGGAATATTTTAAGAGCTTTTCAGCACCCAAGTCTTAAGCTGTTTGGCTCCCATGCCCAGGTTGTCTGGAAGATTAATGAAGTTGGCTTACCCTTCCTGGATTTCAACCCCCTTCATCTGTTTGGGCCACAGGGATGGCCTGATGCATTTATCACGGTCCTTGACTGCCCTGCTTCTTTACCCCTCCCGCCCAGGCCAGGAAAACAAGCACCAATCACTTTCCTTTCCACAAGTAGATTTTGGAGGATTGATAGAGCTTTAATATGAGCCCTCCTCCATTGATTCCCACCTCTTGTATTTGATATCTTCCTGTCAGGTGCAAAAAGAAAAGAAAACAGGGCTGTTTTACTATTCTTCCAGATGGCGGCCATATATCTTGAAAATGGGTTAGAAGTAATCTTACCTCTGTGAAAAACACATCTGCTGGCTTGAGGCAAAGATGCTCTATCTTTCAATTTCTTCTCTGCAGTTGTTAATAATAGTCAACATTACCGAACTGGGGAAGATTTTATTAAGAACTTAAGCAGCCTTTCTAGGTCCTGCCAAAGGCTTATCTCATCTGGTATTCTGGGAGACCTGTAAGAAGAACACCACTGAAACTTTTCCAGCTCTTATTGCTGAATTACATTTGAAAACACACTGCCCCTGATACTGAAGGCAATGTAAGCAATTACAAATTGTAGTCAGTATCACTAGTAGCATTTACATTTACTATGTAGTTCAAACACATGCAATAGATGCATTCATGTTAAGCTTTACTAAGTTTCCTAACACAAGGGGGAAAACTACAAGTTACATCCCAGCCATGCATAGTGTGGATATATTTTTAAGAAGTAATGGCCGGATCTCATTGTAAAAATTCTGCACAAAAATGAGGTTAGAGCAGGGTCAGATCAGATGCAGAAATTAATTTTGCATGACCTCAACTCATTTTCACAGCAAAGCAGGTGGAAGACCATCTGTGCTGTTTTGGTAAGTGGGAGAAGGGAATGATGTATTAGAAATTCACATTTTGTTTTATTCCTAACAGTGTGTCTATGTGCTTTCAGCATTGAGGATTCAGATTTAAAACTTTTATCACTACTTCAGTTTTGTGACTGTGGAGATGTCATTTTAGATCATGAAAGTACACCATCAAGAAATCATTCAGAGCATTAAAAGGTCTAGAGATATTGCCAAACTTTCACAAGATCTCTGATGCCTGAGATACTACTGATGAAATGCATTGATGGGGATGGAAGAGAAAATCATGAGACTCCTCAGTAAGGCTACGATAAGGCTCCTTATCCTCACCATCACTAATCGTCATTTGTAGCAGATATTTTAGACTAGAAGATAGAAGTACCAAATCTCTTCTTCCAGAAACCACCTAGAACTTGCACCTGGTTCTCTCTTGCTTTCAGAGTACAGCTTTTTTATAAAAAAAAATTATTAATTTATTTATTTTTTGTCAAGCATATATAAGATTACAGATAAAAGTACAAACATGATTGTGAATACATGAAATGTATAAACATGATTATGAATACATGAGATGATTACGAATAAAAGGGGACATTAGGACAGGGACGGTAGGTACATCGGTGCGCTTATGCACGCCCCTTACAAACCTCTTAGGAATGGGATGAGGTCAACAGTAGACAGTTTAAGGTTAAAGTTTTGGGGGTTGGGGAAAAAACTACAGAGTCAGGTAGTGCATTCCAGGCATTGACCACTCTGTTGCTGAAGACATATTTTCTGCAATCGAGTTTGGAGCGATTTACCCTAAGTTTGTATCTATTGTGTGCTCGTGTGTTGTTGTGGTTGAAGCTGAAGTAGTCATTGACAAGTAGGACATTGTAGTGGATAATTTTATGAGCTACGCTTAGGTCAGACCGAAGGCGGCATAGTTCTAAGTTGTCTAAGCCCAAAATTTCAAGTCTGGTGGCATAAGGCATTCTGTTGTAAACAGAGGAGCTTGATGATTCCTGCTACCAACTATCTTCCCAGAAATACCTGATTTATCATCTACCCTTTAGCCCTGGTGTATGTGAAAGATTGAGCTATTACACCTTAAGTTGCCTTTCTGACAATTAAAAGATACAAAGGTAAACACTGAAAAACAATTTATATCGTGCAGCATGTTAGCCTATCTGGTGTATAGGAATGGTGTCTAGAGGATTCAGACCTTCCTTCCCTCATTGGGAAATACATTAATCTCGTAAAAGATAAATAAAATCAAATTTCATTTTAAAAAAAAAAGGCAAGACGCAATTCTTTTAATTTTAAAGATTAAAATGCTAATATTCTGGGATGGAGTTAAATAGCAGAGTACTGCAGGACACATCGTGCTTTAGCAACTGGAAATGAGTTAAACAAAGCAAAAGAAAAATCCAAAAGTAAATATAATGTACTGGACAGAGGACAACATTGTGTGGTTATCTTACAAGTTGACGTTTTTGTACTCAAATCTCTGAAAAGATACTGGACACACCTGAAATTAATATCAAGATTACCCAAAAAATCCTATTATGAAAAAGATGCATGCTTGAACACAGTCTAAGATATGAAATCAAAGCTGAACTTGTGCATTTAGTTACTTACAGTAGATAAAAAATTAGATTTTAGCACAGCACAGAAAAGAAACCTCGCTCAAATTTGATGCTAAACATTTTATTTAAAATACCAGTTGTCTGAAACGAAAGTTCCTCTGTTACCTAGATTTGCATTTCCTTTTCCTCATATTCCAAAATTTAATCAGAGACCATGGAAATGAAGGCAGTTCCATGCCATCTTCATTCCACAGACTTCAATGTGGTTCTCTCTTTGCTTTAAATCAACAAACTTTTTTTTATCTCCAGCAAAAGGCTTGGAGTATTTGATTCCATTCATGGCCCACAGTGTCTCTACCTTGTGGGGACATATATTGATAAATATGGTACAAGAGACATGCAGGCAAGCTATATTCATAGCACCAATGAATAAAAGTAAGATAAACAATGTCAAGTATACCATTTATTGATGTTAGAAACCCACAAGAATTGGAAGAATATATTCAAGCAGCATTGCGTTTTCAATGGAAACACAGAAGTGTCTAAATTTTGATATTAGAATATCTATCTTTTTAGAAAAAAATCCTAATGTGAAATTTCTTCTCACACAATCTGTGAAAAACAGCCTGACAGCAAATGTGATGGTTACTAAAACAGATGGAGAAAATCTGCACAAAGGAGTGAACCAATAAATCAACCAAATTTTAGATCATTCATAGATAAAATGTCAAAAAACAAAAACTGAACATTAAAAAGAGAGATGCATCACTAATTGCCTTCTGACATGGAAATAATCTATCAGAATTTAATTATTCCCTTACAGTATTTTGGAGATTTCTAAGAATTTATCAGCTAATAGGAAAATCTATTCACTTCTATAGTAGATTGAATCAATTTATAAGGTGGCATGATATTAGTTCAGGTGCCATGAATGGGGACGTACTATAGGCAGCTCGGCATAACTTGTGAGGTTGATTCAACAACACCTGCATGCAGGGATTCATTTGGTTATGGAAAGAAAAGTTAGTATCGATCCCTTTCAGAACCATTGATGGAAAAGCATTAAACCTGACAAAAGCAAATGCTGTTCTGTGAAAAATAGGCAGAATGTTATAAAAATGCTTAGGAATAGAAAAAGGCTTGTTCCAAAGGCAGATGTTACAATATATGCAACATATAACTTATAATTGGAAAGATGGGGCCATGTAATTTATTACATAGGAAGAAAAACTAAATGCAAGAGGATTTCAGTGTGTGTGTGTGTGTGTGTGTGTGTTAGAGAGAGGGGAGAGAGAGAGAGAGAGAGAGAGAGAGAGAGAGAGAGAGAGAGAGAGAGAGAGAGAGAGAGAGAGAGAGAGAGAGAGAGAGAGAGAGAGAGAGAGATGGTTCACTCTCCAAGTTTGTTGTTGGAATTGCTTGTGGACTGCCCAGCTTTGACAAACTCACAAGCATGGCGGGAGCTAGCGTGGCCAGTGATTTTTGTGCTGCTCCAGTCGAACTGATGCTGTTTAGTGTTGGTGTGGGTAGAGATTAAGGATTGGGGATTGTGGCATTTGACTGCCAGCTACTGTTCATGGATCCTGGTTTTTAATTGACGTGATGTTTGACCCATGTAGAATTGGTTGCAATGGTTACAGCGGATTTTGTAGATTACATTTTCTTCCATCCTTCTAAATTTTGTCCTTAAATGTATATATTAAGGCTTCCTACTTTCTTCACCAAATATTATTTATCTATATTTTTTGGATTTCCTCTGAGCTTGTCTAAATAGTTCAATCCTGCCTGTGAGTGAAGCCTGACATCTAATCTCTAATCCAGTTGTGGAATTCATTGTATCTGTCCAATGCTAAGCAAGGGAATATGAAAAAATATGTATTATTTAATCATTAAATAATTGGTTGTACATAATTAAAAGTTTAAATCAGGTGAGGTAAAAATCATATTTATTGTAATAGTTATCCCTTCCTATTTTCCCAAATTTTGTCACTCAACAAAAAAAAAAAAACAACCTATGAACACTTTGTGCATTAGAATTGGGCTCTCCAAAATGGCTGATATCAACCCCCTCAAAGGGGGATATCCATTATTGTTATTAGTAATAAAGTAGTAGTACTAAATTATTTTCATATAATAAATGCTGGGGGGGTCAGTGAATGATGTCATGAAGGGGTCAATGAACTGAAGAGTTTTGGGATCCCTGTTCTATTTATCAAAAAAATATAAGGCCAATTTAGGGTTCAATATAATCGCTTGAGTAATTTGTCCTATTTTAATATAAATATTAAACATGAATTAAGAATTATTTGGAAGAAATATAAGAAGCAAGTAAAGCCATTTTTTCTGCTTCTATTTTACCAAGCCACAATCATTTCAGTTTTAGTCACTCTTTCTTTTTCTGGAGTAATTAATTAGTGATGTGAAATTAAATTAAAATCAATTGTTTATTTTTTTTAGGAATATAGAACTCTAGACATTTAAATGTTTCCAAGAATGTTAATTCCTGACAATTTTTTTTAATTAAATTTTATTAACATAAACAAATGTAAAACACAAATACATGTAAACACTTATACATTAACAAAAAGTCAATCGACTAACTTCTAGAAAACCTTCGCATCGGTGATTAATGTCCATTTAACCAATTTTCCTTAATCATACTATTTACAAATTTACTTGCTTATACCTTAATACATTCATAGAAGTTCGGCAGTATCTTTCTACAATCATATTAACCATTTATTTATACAATCCTACGGCTCATCTCATGTATCTATTTCTGCAATTCTTGAGTTATATTCTCCTAGTGTCCTATGTTGTTGGCCCTATCCTTCCTTCTAACCATGTGTACCATTTTTGCCAAACTAAATAAAAGTCAATGTTCTCTTTATCTTGGAGCTCTTTTGTGAGCCTATGCGCATTCATTTATTTTTGTTATTATTTTTTCTTCTGTTGGTATTATCTCGGATTTCCAATTCTGAGCGTACACTATACATGCCGCTGTCAATGTTGTGGATGGTAAGTGGATGGTAAGATATTTTATCTCTTTGGTACACTGGTACACTGTGTTGTAGTCATTCCAAATAGAAAGAATTCTGGTTTCATTTCTACACTTTGCCTCATTGTTTCTTCAATTATTCTCTTAATCGCTTGCCAGTGTGCCTTTCTGCAAGACCACCAGAGATGGTAATATGTCCCCATTTGTGTCTTGCACTTCCAACACATTGGTGATGTGTTTGGAAATATTTTAGCCAAACGTGCCGGAGGAAATTGCCATCTATAAAATATCTTGTATAAATTTTCTTTGTATGGAATCGACAGTATCATCTTATAATTTTCTGCCCATAGTTTTTCTCCCATCTGTCCAACTCTATATTGTGACCTATATTTCTTGCCCAGCTTACCATGTTTTCTTTCACTGTTTCCTCCTCTAATTCATACCTTATTAAATATCCATAAATTTTAAATATTATTTTCTCATCTGTGCCTTTTAAAATTTTATCTAGTTCACTTGGTTGGCTTTGAAAATCATAATGTCTCTGGTCTGCTGTATATTTTGACTCAATTTGAAGGTATGGCCACTAATCAATCATAATGCCTCGTCTTTCCAGTTCTTGTCTCGTAAGTAGATCTCCCTCACTACTCAACAATTCTTGATATTTCCACATCTTTCCTATTTCTATAGTGTTTGGATAAATTAGCACCTCTATAGGTGACAACCATCGCGGGATTTTACTATAGTGTTGCCTTCTGATACCTTGCCACGTTTTATATAGTGCACCTCTTATTACATGTCTCTGGAAGTACGGATGTTGCTTGTCTGTGCCTTCCCACAGAAAGGCATGCCAACCTCGACTCAGATCAAATCCCTCTAAGTATAGTGTTCTCCTATTTGATAGATCTATCCATTCTCTGATCCAATTCAACGCCGCCGCCTTGTAATATAGCTCCCAGTCTGGTAGACCTAGGCCTCCCTTCTCCTTTGTGTCCTGTAAGCATCTTATTTTAATTCTAGCTTTCTTTCCTTGCCAGATGTATTTCATTATTGTCTTGTTGAGATCCTTAAAGAAATCTTTTCCCGGACCAATTGGTATCACTTGGAAGAGATATAGGAGTCTTGGTAATATGTTCATCTTTACAGACGCTATTCTGCCAAGAAATGATAGTTGTACCTTATTCCATCTTTCCAAGTCTTTTCTAATTTGCTTCATCAATTTAGTGTAATTGTCCTCTCTAATAGTTGTTGCTTTTGTAGTAAGCGAGATTCCCAAATATTTTACTTTCTTTGCAATTTGCATTCCTAATTCTTCTTCTAATTTTTCCTCTTGTGTCGTTGTCATATTTTTGGTCAAGACTTTGGTTTTTTGTTTATTAATCTTAAACCCCGCCACTTTGCCATACTCCTCTATCTTCTCTAGTAATTTGACTCCCGCTACTTCCGGCTGTTCCACTATGAAGACCACATCATCCGCGAAAGCCTGTAATTTATACTCCTCATTCCTTATCTTCAGTCCTTTTATTTCTTCTTCCTTTCTTACTTCCTTTAGAAGGACTTCCAGTGAGATTATAAACAGTAGAGGCGATATCGGGCATCCTTGTCTTACCCCCTTTTGGATGTTTATTTTTTCAGTCATATCTCCATTAATTACAATTCTCGCTGTCTGGGAAGAATATATTTTCTTAATCATTTTCAGGAATTTGTCGCCAAAATTCATAATCTGCAGTTGTGCTATAAGGAATTTCCAATTCAAATTGTCGAACGCCTTTTGCACGTCGAGAAAGATTAACGCCTTGGTAGTACAGGGGTTTAAGGCACCCTGTTATTAAGCTGGTTATTAAGACCAGCTGTCTGCAATTACTGCAGGGTTCGAATCTCGCCAAGGCTCAAGGTTGACTCAGCCTTCCATCCTTTCTAAGGTAGGTGAAATGAGGACCCAGTTGTGGGGGCAATAAGCTGACTTTGTATAAATATACAAAAGGATGAAGGCTATTGCTGAGCACATTGTAAGCCGCCCTGAGTCTTCGGAGAAGGGCGGCATATAAATCAAATTAAAAAAAAAAAACGCTACCTGATTATTGATGTTTTGCTCGTAGTATTCCAGAATGTTTATTATTGTCCTCATGTTGTTTTTTATTTGTCTCCTTGGGACAAAACCATTTTGGTCGGGATGTATATAATTATGTACAATTGTTTTCAGCCTCTGTGCTATAATTGTCGTGAATAGTTTATAATCTACATTTAACAGTGAGACGGGTCTATAATTTTGGACTGACAATTCCTGACAATTCTTAATATGTTTCATATTGTCATAGGGATATTACACATAAGAATTATGACTTAGAATAAAAAACATTGTTAAGCCTGGTAATTTGCCAAAAAATGCAAAAAATGTACATAATTCTACATAATTCTAGAAAAATGCTTTAAGGGGATTTGATGCAATCAATACAATGTCCTCAGCAAAAATTATTTTATACCTTGCATTAATTTCTAAATCATGTATATCTAGACATTCTTGGTTTTCCTTTGCTAAGGGTTCTAGTTAATAAGATAGCAAATTATAGGAAGGCGAGTGAGCATCCTTCTTTAGGATCTCTTTATAACAAAATTTTGGGGAATGTATTACATAAACTCCAGCATATTAGTATTTTGATACAGATTTTTAATTATTCTAGAAAATTGATCTGTAACTTCATATATTTTAAGACAAAAAATAAAATAAAGTAGCCAACAAAGCTGCCAACTGCCTAATGATAATGATCATTGCTTTCCTTGATTGTTAGCCAAATACAAATCTATACTGAAGGTATTATTAATTAATTTGTTTGGTCTTCAGGAATATGGGTTTAAAAAAATAATCAGCTTGTTTCATAATATGCTTGTAAACATGTCCAATGTCATTGTTAAATAACAACAGAAACTACAGTTGGTGCGGAGTGCAGCAGCATGAGCATCTTTGGGCCCCCCAAATATGGCCCCGTATTTACTGCTCTGAGAGCTGCACTGGTTACCAGTCTACTTTCAGGTGCAATTCAAGGTGTTGGTGATCACCTTTAAAGACCTTCGTGAATCCAGATTACTTGAGAGACTGTCTCACCCTACTGGGATTGGCCCATCCCACTCGTGCCAGCACAGGAGGCATGCTGGGGGTCCCACCAGCGAGAGGTGGGTTTCAGCAGGTTCTGACCAATTCTGGAGAACTGGTAGTGGAAATTCTGAGTAGTTTGGAGAACCGGTAGTAAAAATTCTGACTGGCCTCGCCCCTATCTATTCTCTGCCTCCCAAGTCCCAGCTGATTGGGAGGAAATGGGGATTTTGCAATAACCTTCCCCTGGAGTGGGGTGGGAATGAAGATTTTATAGTATCCTTCCCCTGCCATGCCCACAAAGCCATGCTCACAAAGCCTTGCCATGCCCACAAAGCCACACCCACAGAACTGGTAGTAAAAAAAATGAAACCCACCACTGCCACTAGCCCGATTATTCCGGCTGGTGGGATCCAGGAGGAGGGCCTTCTCTGCTGTTGCTCTGGAACATCTTGCTCTCTGATGTGAGGTTGGACCCAAACCTCCTATCTTTTCATAAGTCCTGGCTCTGGCAGTTGGCTTGAGCCCCAGTGGAGGAACAACGCAATGGAGATGGTTGATCAAGTAATAACAGATCCCACCTCCCCTCACTACATCCTCGCCCTTCCCATGTATCCTTAGGTTTTAATGTCTGCTTTTAATTATTTATAAATAATTAAACTGTATATGTAACTGTAAGCCACCCAGAGTTACCCTATGGTAAGATGGACAGCCAATAAATTTTACAAATAAACAATAAATAAATAATGCTATTGGTCTATGTGAGCCAATGAGAGCTAATTTTTATAGGTTTAACTAAGATATTTGGGACGCTTTCCATGAATCTGGGATTTGTTTACAATTTATTAAATATGATCAATAAATGGATCAGGAGATTTTCTAATTTCTTGTTTAAAAATCCTGTAAATCCATCTGTTCCAGGAGTTTTCCCTGGTTTTATAACCTTAATAATTATTTTAATTGTAAGCAACTTGCCAAAATAATGTTTTTCAAAGAGCTTTTTTACATTTATTTTGTCCAAATAGTTTTTACTTTCTAGAGAGACCACTTTCTTTTGTTTTAATGTATACATATTTTCATAAAAATCCTAAAATTTCTCCATTAATTTTGGAATTGTACATAAATTTCCAATCTGGTTATTTCATTTGACATGTTATGTCCTTATAAGGACATCCGCCCGGATTGGCTGCCAGCCACCGGGCGGGAAAGTTTGAATCCCTGTCAGGGGGCGGTGCGTCTGCCGGAGCGGATATAAGGAGAGCTCCGGCAGCGCACGGCCAGTCTTGCTACTGTTTCTTGTACTCAATAAAAGTTACTAATGTAACGAGCTGGTCACGTCTTCCATTGCCTGCGCCGATCTAACACTGGCGACAAAGGACTAGAGAGAAGAACGAACCTCGCGGCACCAAGCCAACAAGACAAAAGTCCGGCACCGGGAACTACAGTAGGCATTTCCAAAGGCATGGCATCCGCTGAAGTCACTTTGCCAGCCCTTGCTCCTTTCCGCCCAGGGAAGGACAAGTGGAAATCCTACGTAGTGAAATTCCGGCAATACCTGAGAGGCAACAACATCAGGGATGCCGATGATGACCGGAAGAAGGGCATCTTCCTGGCCAACTGCGGCTCCGAGGTCCTCGACATGGCAATCAATCTCGTAGCACCACGAGACATCGAAGAAGTGCCATGGACAGACCTGCTGCAGATCCTGGAGGACCACTATGCCCCAACAGGAACACCGGTGGCGAACCGTTTCACCTTCCATCAACGGGACCAGAAGGAAGGTGAGACGATCAAGGAATTCGTGGCCGCCCTACGCCAGATCGCAGCCAGCTGTGAGTTCGACCACGTGGACAATGCCATCGCTGACCGCATGGTCTTCGGCATGAGGGACAGAGGCCTGCAAAAGAAATTCCTGAGCAGGAAGAAGCTCGTGCTCAAGGATGTGGTGGAGGAAGCCACCGCATCCGAAATCTCGGAGAAAGCAGCTGCCGCAGTAAGCAGAGCTAAGGGAATCCACAAGATTCGCTCCACAGAGCAATCATCAACAGAGGATTCCACGGCTGGATCCGAGTCGGAGGGAGAGTCCACCGTCCACAAGGTATCCAGACCCCCAAGGCGGGAAACCGCCCAACGGAACTACAAAGGGGAGCGCTGCGCCAGCTGCAGAGGGGACCACGCCAGAGCAACCTGCAAGTGGAGAGATGCGACCTGCCGACGCTGCAACAGAAGGGGTCACATCGCCGAAGCTTGCAGAGCTGAGGAACCAGCCCCGGAGCCCTCCAGCCACCGTCCCCGCGAGAATCGGAAGGATTACCAGAGGTCATCCAAACGGTCCTCTGGCCCTTCCAGACGCAGAGACGACGAATTTCCCCGGAGCGGAGCGGTCCACCAGACGACCATCGCTCACACGACATCAGACAGTGCCACCAAGTTCCATGTGACCATCCACGTGGAAGGAGCACCCTGCAAAATGGAGGTAGACTCCGGCTCGGTCTACTCCATCATGGACTGGCAGCAGTTGAAGCGCCTGCAACCCAGCATCACCAAGCGAGAGCTGAAGCCACTACACTCCAAGCTCGTCAACTTTGGGGGAAACCCCATCGGAGTGCTAGGAAGAGCCAACATCCGGGTCACCTACAAGCAGTTCGAAGGCAAGCTCCCCATCACCGTCGTAAGGGACAGCCGACCGAACCTGCTAGGAGTGGAGTGGTTCAAGCCGCTGGGGCTTTCAATCGAAGGCATCAACCAAATTGGCAGGGACGAACTCGACTACCTCATCGAAGAGTTCAAGGAAGTCTTCGATGGTAAGCTGGGGAAATTTGTGGGGAGGCCAATCTCCTTCAATCTGGACAAGGGAATCACCCCAATTAGGCTCAAGCCCCGCCGAGTTCCGTTTGCCCTGCGGCCCAAAGTAGATGAGCAGCTGGATAAGCTGATCGCCCAGGGCGTCCTGGAACCGATCGATCATGCCTCATGGGAGACCCCCATTGTGACCCCACTGAAGCATGATGGGTCTGTGCGCATCTGCGCCGACTACCGTTGTACCATCAACAAGGCGTTGGCACAGAGCGCATACCCAGTCCCAGTGGTGCAACACCTGCTGCATTCCCTGGGATCTGGATCAATTTTTGCGAAACTGGACCTGGCCCAGGCTTACCAGCAACTGCCAGTGGATGAAAAAACGGCGGAGGCTCAAACAATTGTCACGCACAGGGGGGCATTCAAATGCAACCGGCTCCAATTTGGAGTCAGCGCTGCCCCCGGCATCTTCCAATCCATGATGGAACGCCTCCTCCAAGGCGTTCCAGGGGTGGTGCCTTACTTCGACGATGTGCTCGTCTCCGGGGACTCAAGAGCCCAACTCCTTGAAAGGCTGAGGCTTGTCCTGCAGCGATTCAAGGCCAAGGGCTTGAGGGTCAGGCGGGACAAGTGCATCATAGGAGTACAGGAAGTCGAGTTCCTGGGCTACCTCATTGATAGCACAGGCATCCACCCCACCAAATCAAAAGTGGAAGCAATCCACGAAGCTCCAAGCCCAAAAAACAAAACGGAGCTTCAGGCTTTCCTTGGGTTGCTCAACTTCTACGCCATTTTCTTAAAACAGAAAGCCACAGTTGCTGAGCCACTCCACCGCCTGCTGGGGAAATCGGCTTCCTGGAAGTGGGGCCAGGAAGAGGAAGCAGCATTCCGGGCCATCAAGGGACTACTGACGTCCGAAAGCGTCCTCATCCAATACAGCGAGACGCTGCCCATCAAGCTGACGTGTGATGCATCTCCATACGGGGTGGGGGCAGTCCTCAGCCACGAGCTGCCCAACGGCACGGAAGCCCCCATCACCTACTTCTCGAAAACCATGTCCGGCGCAGAGCGGAACTACAGTCAGCTGGACAAAGAAGCCCTGGCCATCGTGGCAGGAGTGAAGCGCTTCCACGAATATCTCTATGGAAGACGCTTCACCATAGTCACCGATCACAAGCCACTCCTGGGACTCCTCGCAGGCGACCAACCCACCCCGACCTTCATGTCCCCGCGGATGACGAGATGGGCCATCTTCCTGGCCGGCTACTCCTATAGGCTTGCGCACCAGCCAGGCACAGCCATAGGAAACGCCGACGCACTCAGCAGATGCCCATCGAAGAACCCGGTGGAAGACCCAGCCCCCACGCTCCATCTATTCCACATAGATGACGACGCCAGCTGTCCAGTCTCCTCCGCAGATGTGGCCACGCACACCCAGAGAGACCCCACCCTCCGCCAAGTAAGGTCCTGGATCCTCAGGGGGTGGCCATCGAAACAGACGGAAGAGAGGTTCAGCCCGTTCACCAGGAAACAGACGGAGCTGTCCACCATAAAGGGCTGTCTGCTATGGGGAGACAGGGTGCTGATCCCAAGCACGCTACAACAGCGGACGCTGGAGACACTGCACAACGGGCACCCGGGCATCGTCCGCATGAAGGCCCTGGCACGGAGTTACGTCTGGTGGCCCTCACTGGACAGAGACATCGAACAATGGGTCTCCAGATGTGACCCGTGCCAAGAAGTCCGCCCCGCGCCGCCGCAATCTGAAGTCACGAACTGGGAGACCCCCAGCAACCCCTGGTCGAGGGTCCACATCGACTTCGCGGGCCCGATGCAGGGGCGACACCTCCTCATCGTGGTAGATGCTTTCTCCAAGTGGCTCGAGGTGATACCCATGGCATCTACCACAACAGAAGCGACGATCCGAGCCCTGCGCCGCCTGTTTGCCACACACGGACTACCGGACATGCTGGTCTCGGACAACGGTCCCCAGCTCACATCCCTGGCCATGGAGTCCTTCCTGGCAGGACTGGGCATCCGCCATGCCCTCTCCGCTCCGTACAGGCCGGCCGGAAACGGACAAGCGGAACGGATGGTCCGGCTCACAAAAGAAGCCCTCACCAAGATGGGCCCGGGAGACTGGCAAGAACGCATCGACAACTTCCTCCTCACCCAGCACATCACGCCGCATGCCACCACCCACAAGAGCCCGGCCGAACTCCTGATGGGCAGAAGGTTGAGGTCACCCTTGGACCGGCTGCACCCCCAATACAGCCCGGAAGTGACCACAACCGCCAGCCGCCCGCTTCGCGCCTTCAGCAAAGGAAATTCGGTTTTCGCGCTGAATTTCAACGGCTCGCCTAAGTGGCTGAAGGGGAAGATTGCCAGCACAACCGGCCCCAAATCCTACACCGTCGAGTTGGAAGATGGACAGGTCGTGAGACGTCACATCGACCAACTCCGGAAAAGGTGGGGGGGAGCACACGAAAACCAGCCTGACGAGGGAGGCCTACAACACCCAGATGAGGTAGGCATGCAACACCCCGGTGAGGCAGGCCTACGACACCCAGACGAGGTAGGCCTGCAACACCCCGGCGAGGTAGGCCTACAACACCCAGACGAGGTAGGCCTACCACACCCCTGCGAGGCAGAGCAATGCCATCCCGACGAGGTCGGCCCAGCACACTACCAGGCACTGTCACGTCGGCAGTGCAGCGAGGTAGACCGGGGCCAACCACACGGGGGATGGCAACACCAACCCGGCCAGGTGGGCACCCGGCACAACAGGGCCAGGGACCCCCGACCCAGCCCGCAGGTAGACCGGGACCTGCCCAGAAGGGGAGCACCGCACCCTACCAGTGAAGGCAACCCACGGCAGCCCTACCAGGGAGACCTCAACGCAAGGCGAGTAGACCGGGGACCATCGCAGATGGGCACACCACAGCACATGGACGAGGGTGGCACACGACTCCCCGGCGAGAGGGACCCCCGCCCAACGCAAGAAACAACCCGGCAACAACAACCCAACCCAGACGACCCCAACCACCAACAGGCGGTAGACCAGGGACTAGGGGGAAGGGAAAGCCGACAACAACCCGGCCAGGGAGGCCTGCGCCACCCCGGCAGGGGAGACCTCCACCAGCCCGAGGAGGAATCCCCACAACGACACCCCGACCAGGTCGACCACCACCAACCCGACGGGGAAGGCCAACGCCAGCCCGGCAGAGGAGACCTGCGCCACCCCTGCAAGGTCGGACACCGCTACCCGGGCCAATACCACCCACAGCGAGCAGACCAGACCCAAGGGCACCGGCCCGAACCACCCTCCGGACCACAGCGAACCGGGCCGCAGCAGAACCGCAGCCACCGGGAGACCGAGGAAGAGCAAGTGACAGCCGGGGTCTTACCGAGACTCAGACGCTCTTCCCGGGTCGGAACCGAACAGCACCGCCGAGGCGAAAGATCCACAGGCCAGGAGGAAGACCACCAGAACCAGCCATCCAAGGTCTGTGGTCCGGCCGGAGGCGCTGAGGGTGACCCCGCACACTCGCCAGCCGAACCGAGCCCGGTTCCGGGGAAGGAGCCAGGAGCCACAGGAACCCCGTCCGTCCAGGGCGGGGACGCGGAAGAAATGAGACTGCGCAGGTCAAGTAGGGTGCCTAGGCGTCCTACGTACCTGCGGGATTACGTCACGTTTATTGACGAACTCTGAACGTTTTCTTTGGACTAGGGGGGAGGAGTGTTATGTCCTTATAAGGACATCCGCCCGGATTGGCTGCCAGCCACCGGGCGGGAAAGTTTGAATCCCTGTCAGGGGGCGGTGCGTCTGCCGGAGCGGATATAAGGAGAGCTCCGGCAGCACACGGCCAGTCTTGCTACTGTTTCTTGTACTCAATAAAAGTTACTAATGTAACGAGCTGGTCACGTCTTCCATTGCCTGCGCCGATCTAACATGACAGATATGATTTCTAGGTTTTTTTAACTAATTCACAATAAAATTAGTGCTTTTGTTACTAAATTCATAAAGCTTTGGTTTAAATATTGTAAATAAGACAATGTTTTATCCGCATTTAAGTACTAAAGTTCTGCTATTTTAGAATTCAGTTTGTGATGGAGTTTAATATTCCTGGTGTGTTACATGCAATTTATTTGATGATTATTGAGGAGCTAATAAGAGAGGAGACATTTACAAACCTCATTATTTTTGTATTTAATCAATCTCAGCCAAAGACAAAAATTGAGTTCAGCAGAAGGACAGGTTGGTAATGTAATATTTAAATAGCCTCCATAGAAATCATATGGACTTCAAAATCCCCAAGTTTGAATGGCTAGATTCCAGTAACTTTTGTAAAAATAACCCTACTGTAATTAGATGTTTGTAGCACAAGCTGATTAATAATCTCCATTAGGTTGAAGGCAGGGACTACCCTGAGAAATTAGGAATTTATGAAACTGCCTCATAGCATGTTAGAACATTGGCTCACCAATAGTTTTGACTATATAAAGCAAATCAGCTTTAGCCTTTTTATTACTGAGCTATGCTGATTGAAATTCTTTTTATGTCCCTTGCTCCAAAATCTTTATATCATCCATCCAAAAAATATCCATCCCAGATCAGGAGGGAGGGAGGGAGGGAGGGAGGGAGGGAGGGAGGGAGGGAGGGAGGGAAGAAAGGAAGGAAGGAAGGAAGGAAGGAAGGAAGGAAGGAAGGAAGGAAGGAAGGAAGGAAATTTATATGATCTGTATTTTCTTTCTTTGTATCAGAAAACCTGGCTCTTGGTCATGTCAAGGAATTCCAAATCAGCCCTCCATTACCTAGTTAATATTATATTTATTAATCATCTCTGCATATTTGCCTTGATAGTTGGAGAAGCCGAACTAGAAACTGAATATCCGAATCTGCTTTTATCCACTGATTTATTGCATTAGCCTATCTCCCCGCAACAGAAGCAAGTGGCTCTGCTGATAAGGCTGCTTACAAGACAAAGACCTTTGCAAAGAGAAAGTTGCATTGCCCCTTTTAGTACATGTGATAATACCAAAGTCCTATCGTGAGCTGACAGTGTAAGCCATGCCCTCACCAAAATCTATGGGAGCTTGACAGGGAGGAGAAGATGAACCAAGTAATCAAAAGACATCTCTTTTCAGTTGTCACTGAGCAGTGGCACAAGGGGGAAATGGGGGAGTGAAGCTCATTGTCCCCGGTGCCTTGGCTGGAGAATAAGAGAATTCCCATTAGGGAAGAGATAAAAGTCACTGGTGCTTCAGATTCATGGAAGCCATCTCCATTTCTTTTGATTAGTGTTTTTAATATCTTCTGCCTCCAGTAATATCGAGATCTTAGCCAGACGGGGATGTAGTGGGTTTGTTAACAGATGGCCAGTGATATAAGATCTGCTTCTAATCTTCCCTGTGGAGTTAAGGTCTGTCTCTGTTACACAAAGGACTCTCTTCTCTGCTGAAGGATCTCGGCCAGAGTGCCAATAAATGTTATTTTTCCAACAACAGCCTGAGAAGCTCAGCCTCCGGTCGGTTCATTCTTTTGTCTATTGCATCACATAATGCGTAGCATTAATACAGCATTTTTTTTCAAGTGTTCGGAACATGGGGCAAGATGTATTATTCATTAAGCCTTATGTAGATCAGAAAGGGAAGCCAATATTAATATCCCCACATTCCAGAGAGAAAGGGGGAGGCTGTGAAAATAGGGCAGCAAAATAGCTTCAACCAGCATGATGGAATGGAAGCACTTTGGAGATCATTATACTCAACACTTAAGACCCCCTCAGTAGACTGAGGATATAGATTACAGCAGAGGTGGTTATATTTCTATTCCATCCCTTTTTCTTCTCCCTTTTATTGCACTGTCCCAACCTATCATAAATTTCTTTCCTGTTACCAAGATGCTATTGGGGGATTCTGCAATTCAATTCAAAATACTTTTCCTTGGCTTTTAATGGGAATACCTGCTAAAAGGGGGGGGGAGGCATCAAGGGAGACAGCATGAACAACGGACATATTGGATCATCTGCTGTGCCTAAATGAAGCCTACTGCGATACCTATCTTCCCTCAGACTTAGTTTTATTGCCTTCTCAGCAGTATGAATTAGAACAGCTGCATGAATCTAGCTGCCACTTGAACTAATAAGTGTTGGAAGGGACCTTGGAGGTCTTCTAGTCCAACCCTCAGCTCAACCTATGGTATAGTGAACCTATACCATTTTAGACAAATGGTTGTCCAATCTCTTGTTAAAAACCTCCAGTGTTGGAGCACCCACAACTTCTGGAGGCAAGTTGTTCCACTGATTAATTGTTCTAACCATCAGGAAATTTCTACTTAGTTCTGGGTTGCTTCTTTCTCCATCCATTACTTCTTGTCCTGTCTTCAGGTGCTGCTGTGGCCCCGCCCTCTGAGCCTATCTCATCGGAGGAAGAAAGCTCCGAACATGAGGAAGAGGAGTCAGTCAGGCCTCCCTCTCCAGGCCCCTCCCCTCTGGCACTGTCTCAGGTGCCGGCCGAGGGAGAGGAGATTAGCCAGGAGCCAGGTGTCTCGGATGAGAGCGAAGGAGAGCCGTCATTCCTGAATGCACACCAACGAAGGCATGATAAACGGTTGCAGCAGTTAAGAAGGCGTGCTAGGGATTAGAACTGAGTCACTGGACCACACCCCAGAGACTATAAAGAGAGGGTGGTGGCTGGTAAAACTCCGTGACGAACAAAAACTAACTTTGGCTAGTCACTTGAACGTCTGAAGCTGCCGAAAGGGATATTGTTTTGCTGGACTATTTGCAATGCGTATGTAATTTTATGTTATCTGTTACAGTAAAAGCTCTTGGCAGACGGTGATTATATTGCTGCCAAGTTTGAGATAACGACCTGTGTGCGTGCCAAGTACTTTCTTAACCCTCAGCTGGCTGTGTTTGTGTGTGTGTGTGTGGGCGGGGACAGATCAGGTGCTTTGGAGAATAGGTTGACTCCCTCTTCTTTGTGGCAATCCCTTAGACCACGGGTGTCAAACTTGCATCATCACAGCACCCTCAAGTGATGTATCGTGACTTTTCCCCCCATCGCTAAACTGGGCATGGGCATGGCCAAAGTGTGATGCATCCGGCCTGCGGGCTGCGAGTTTGACAACCCTGTCTTAGCTTTTTTCAAAATTTTTGCAATTTTTGCAAACATACCTAGCATTTCCTCCAATTTATTGGGATTACTGTCCCACAATGGTCTGGGGCAAGGTTATGTCCTATTACTTAGGAAGACAACTGGACCCATTTGGCCTGAGACAGGTTGAAGTGCTGCTGTTGCTGCTGCTGCTACCACTGAGGCCTGACAACACATGCCCATTGAAATCAAGTGGAAAGAGTGGGCCAGTCAGATGACACTTGCTTAGGTTCTTTCCAACTTGGCACCTGCTGAAACTCTTGTGGCTGTTGTTTGCTATAATGTCTACATGTAGTAAGGGCATATTCCATAATCACCATGCCAAACTTATAAAGTCATTTGAAGGGATTTCAAACTAACATTAGGAGCACCACAAATGGTGTATGTCCTTCAGCAAAAAATACAAATTGGGGATTGGGGGCAAGATTTTGTATTTATCCTGTGCTCAAGAAGAAGAAACTGATAAAAAGTTTTTGTCAGTTTTACTCCTGCATATTTCTAAAAGGGGAGCTGCAAAGCCACCAAGCTCACGTTTCCCATTCAAAAACCAAAGCTCAAAAATTGGATGGAAAAGTGGTGCAATAGAGAAACATAACTAAAGAGTCTAAAAGAAAAAAACCAAACTAAAACTAAAACATGACAGCATTTACATTGCCCAGTGTGATCTGACTGTGAGATGTGCAGTTATATAAATTAGATGGAAGAAAGATAGATTATAGATGATAAATAGATGAGAGATAGGGGTGTGTGTGTGTGTGTGTGTGTGTGTGAGAGAGAGAGAGAGAGAGAGAGAGAGAGAGAGAGAGAGAGAGAGAGAGAGAGAGAGAGAGAGAGAGAGAGATATTTTTTAACAGTTCAACTATGCCAGAAATAAATCTGCTCAGATTCACGACATTGACAATTTTATGAGATTTTATGAGATTTACATGGCTGCCCAATTTGCAAGCAACATTGGGCAACTTAGAGTTTATAGAAAAAAAATAAAGAAAAATAACAGCTGCTGTCAACCATAATGTCAAGCAGTACCCAAGTGTGGAGCTGCTTTCAAACGGGCTCAAAATTCTTGTGCAGAATTGCCCGGGAGAATCATATTTCCCCTTATCATTTTATTATACCACATGTGTTTATGCCTGGAAAAGAAAATTAAGAATTACATCACTGGGCAAAACTTTGCTGTCTGGTTTGAGATACAACAGAGGACGGCTATTAGATCTGCTTGAGGAGAACATGGCCAGTGAAAAGAGTAAGGAAACAAGGATAGTCTGCTTCTTCCTCCTCCTTTCCTTTCCGCCCTGATGGGCTTTCGACAGGAGAATGTCACATTCTCCAAGTCACAGAGGTTGTCACAGCCTGGCACCTAAATCTGATCCAGTTGATTCATGTTCCATTATTCAATCAGCACATCTTGACATGGCAGCCCAGGCTTTCTTCCCAGCTGTATCTTACTTGTATCAGGAGCAGTGGTGGGTTTCTACTGGTTCGTCCCAGTTCAGTCGAATTGGTAGGGGCGGTGGCAGGAGGCTCCGCCCACCCGCCCGGATGTCATCATGGATGCTCTGCGCATGCACAGAAGTGCCGCACGCGAGCAAAGCAAGCGCACACACAGTTCCGAAGCGGTAGCAAAGGTAAGTGAAACCCACTACTGATCAGGAGTAGTCTCTCTGTAGGTGAACCTGGCCACTTGATGAAGAACCAGTACCTGTGTAGTTATGCAGGCTCCACTGATATGGTCCAAGGTTAATAACTAGCTCTTCATAAAGAGAGTGAAGTTCCCATGTTAATGCCCTCAAAACTCACCGTTTCCTAAAAGCAAGGGCTCCTTCTAATGGAAAAAACTTGGGAAAAAAATTTGGAACTTTGGCACTATATATGTTGACAGCAGCAAGATTATCATATGCACAAAAATGGAAGGACACTTTGATTCCCACCAATGGTTGCAGAAGCTGATGGAGTTGGCTGAAGTGGCAAAATTGACTATTTTGATTAAAGAAAGGAATATAAGTACTTTTGTTTCCATATGGAGACCGCTTCTGAACTTTGTGCTTGAAGTGGAAAAGAATGAAACTTTGATTTTGGGTTTTACCGATTAGATTGATAGATCCTTATAGAAATGGCTAGTTTATATTACAAAAAAATTAAAAGTCGTAATTTGATGTTAATGCTTTATTTTACTGCAACAGAGGGAGTTGGAAGTCAACAAGGCTTAAGAGCCTTGATAGTATAGTGGTCTGAGCACCCTGTTATTAACACAGCTGCCTGCAATTACTTGCTGGTTCGAATCTCTCCAAGGCTCAAGGTTGACTCAGCCTTCCATCATTTCTAAGGTAGGTGAAATGAGGACCCAGTTTGTGGGGGCAATAAGCTGACTTTGTATAAATATACAAAAGTATGAAGGCTATTGCTTAATGCATTGTAAGCCGCCCTGAGTCTCCTGAGAAGGGCGGCATATAAATCAAATTTTAAAAAAAAAACCTCTTCTTTTTCTTTTTCCCAACTCTTCCTCACTTCTCTTCCCCTTCCCTCCCCCCCACTGCTTTCCTATTTACTTTTGTGTTTTGTATCTTGTTTTATCTTATAACTCAATAAAATGCTAAATGGCAGGGGGGGAAGCAAGGGCTCCTAAATCTTTTGCCATCCCACTTCCTTCAGTGTCATCTTATTGTACACACCTCCCCTCAAAATGCAAACACCAAAATGAACACTGAAAACAATACAATGAAACTTTAGGAAGGGTGGATTTATTGTAACAATGCAACTAAAAGATTTTTCACATCTTCCCTAGAGACTCTCTACACCTCCTCAACAAGGGATAAACCTCACAGTTTGGGAAACCCTCCCTTAAAGACAGCCATCTTGAGATTAGCTATCCCTTGATTGTTCTCTTGCATGTGTGTTCTGATCAACTTTTCTCTGGAAATTAAAATGGACATTTTCCAAAATATTGCAAGATTGGGAACAGATGGACACCAATTAATCAAATAAGCAATTAGCAACCTCACTAATAAAGACTCAAAAAGAAGTCAGAGTATAGGGACTTGCCTTCATGTACTCATTGATAATGGTAGTCTAAGTTACATATATTCAGTTTTCAAGATTCTGTAGCTTAACCACTTTCTCAGTATAATAATCCTACCTATGCTGAATCTGTAAGAATCTTGCTTTCTTGATGCAAGCTATAAGGGCTTGATATGGAGCTTCAGCCTTCAACTCCATTCTATATCAATAAAGGTTCAAGCAGTTCCATGCCTTGCTAGTATCACTTTATTCAAAGGAAGGCACCCGTGGAGAACAAATTCAACTTCTTTTAAAGGTTGCCTCTGCTTCTTTGGGATCTGCCTATCCTTCCCACAATTCTGTCTTCAAGCCACCAGGTACAGAATGAATAGCTTCCTTATTTACTGTTGCAACCAGATGCCACTATTTGCTGTCATCTACATCACAGTGGAAACTTAACCCCAGTCTATTGCTGCACATGTAACTCATTGTTAATAACAATGCCACTTTTACTACCACAGCAATAAGAATTTTTCCTCCTCCTCTTTCTTCTTTCACTTTCCATTATCCCAAGGGGATGTGACATTGCTATCTTTTATTAAGATTTTCTGGTGGAGCCATTCATGCATTCTCAAGAACCCAAATATCTTGCCCAACTCCATTCAGTGTAATAGGAAGAGAAGGTAGGATCCTGTTCCACAATCAACCTAGAGGGGAGAATCACGCTATCAGGGTTCCGAGTAACGCATCCAAAGAAATCAGAACTCCACGGCAGGAACATTCCTCAGAGAACATGTTTATTGGATATATCATATCGGCAAGTGAAAACCAACTCTAAAAGTTTCCAGCAGTTGCCATGTAATTAAAAGAGCAAAAGTTTCCCTCCCCAGGTGTCACACATCACATTGTCCAATCAAAGCAGTTGGCAGGCTGCCTCGACCACTTCTGCTCCTCCTCCTACTGCCACCTGTTAGGATGATCTTGGTTCCCTCTTTATTTTGTCTATGAGACGGCCTAGCTATTTCCACCTTATCCTCCCCCCAGAATTTGTGACAACTATGAAGCAGCACAAGATGGCTTCAGCCAGGTTCGATTCAGAGTCATCACATGCCTTATGATAAAGCAAGAAGAGATCCATCTTAAAAGTGGGAAGGGGAATACACCTAAAAGAAAAATATGTGAAAGCATGGCCCTTCCTCTGTCAGTTTATTACAACTATTTCAATGCTACATTTCAGAAATGGGTTGCTACAGTATATAAGGAGCCCTCTTCTTATTTGGAGCACATTTTATGTAATGTAAATTAACAAATTAGCATTAAAACTGAATTAGAATTATCAAGATGGTAGCGGTATCACTACAGCTTCCTTACATCCTTCCATACAGTCATAAAAAAAAATTAGTGGCAAATATGTATCTTGTAATCAGTGAAGTACTAATGAAGAGAATCTAAATGATCTTTTGTCTTTCGAGTCAGCCAAGTCGATTATGTTTAGAAATGGATCACACTTTTTTATAAAATCCTCATTACATGTGGGATTAACGATAGGCTTTAACTGATATGAGATATTATCCATAATTAATATTTTCCATATCTTGCTGTGCCATCCTTACATGGTAGGAAAATTTCTAATCTTCCCCTTTTGCTTTAATTTGTCACTTTCCTAAAATAAATGAGCAGCAATCAGCTCCCTTCTAATTCATGCATATTTTATCCAATGAAGCTAATGAGAATACTTAAAATAATTGAAGAGAGCTCCTGAAAATTATTAACAAATACATGCTAGCCATCTATCCCTACTTCCCATAAATAAACCTGAACATGATTGCAATATAGTGGGCGGTGCAGCCTTTTAAATCTCAGAAAAGGAGCCAGCAATCATTTTTTTTTTATCATCTCCTACTACAGTAGCCTTCAGGAGTTCCCTCTCCCTGCATAGAATCATAAAATTGAGGGATCATCTAGTAAGAAATGATTTTAGTTATTTTCTAGGTCAACATCCTGCTCAGTGCAAGATCCACTACAACACGGATGTCAAACTTGCCGCGTCACATTGCCATCACATGACATTTCGCGATGTTTTTCCCATTCTTGGAGCTGGGGTAGGCGTGGCCTGCACATGATGCATCTGGCCCATGGGCTGCCAGTTTGACACTCCTGCCTATAGCATCTTTGACAGATGGCCATCATTTGTCTTCCAGCAAAGGAGAGCCTTGGTGGTACAGGGGTTTAAGGCACCCTGTTATTAAGCTGGTTATTAAGACCAGCTGCCTGCAATTACTGCAGGGTTCGAATCTCGCCAAGGCTCAAGGTTGACTCAGCCTTCCATCCTTTCTAAGGTAGGTGAAATGAGGACCCAGTTGTGGGGGCAATAAGCTGACTTTGTATAAATATACAAAAGGATGAAGGCTATTGCTGAGCACATTGTAAGCCGCCCTGAGTCTTCGGAGAAGGGCGGCATATAAATCAAATTTAAAAAAAAAAAACTCACCAGTTCATGTGGCAGCCTGTTCCACTGGCTAATCACTCATACAGTCAGAACATTCCTCCTGATGTTTAGTTTAAACCTCCTGCCTCGTAACTTACTTGACTTCATTATGGCTATTAACCAGTACATTCCTGCTTTATGGTTTATCTGCAATTCTTCTGTCTTTAGGGCGGTATAACTATGGTCTAATTCCATTACGCAGAAAAAGGTCTTAGTACCTAAAAAACCTGGCTGGTGACACTAAGCTTTACTTCATACCCGATAAATTTAGCTTCTTAGTGCAAGATGTCAGATTATTACATGAAATACTTTATTGGACACATTATTGAAGAGAAAGAGACTCCACAAGAGACTCCTTTGGTTTATTATGACAGTCTAGGCCCATGAGTTGTTCCTCCTTTGTCCATAAAAATTAGTGGAGAACTCAAATTTAATAAGAGCTAGAGCACATGTGAAAGTCAAGTCTGTGGTATTACTGTCCAGTGCCATTGATTCTATGGTATAGAGAGTTTTAATTGAGGGTTTTTGTTTTTTGTGTTGTCTGTTACATTCTGACCCACAAAATGGAAAGTTAGAATTTCCTGAAGCAGCTTTCAAAGGGAGAACATTGTTACATCCTAATAATAATGCCAAAGAATTGAGGCCTTTGAACTATGGTGCTGGAGAAGACTCCTGCGAGTCCCTTGGACTGCAAGGCGATCAAACTGGTCAGTCCTAGAGGAAATCAACCCTGACTGCTCTTTAGAAGGCCAGATCCTGAAGATGAAACTCAAATACTTTGGCCACCTAATGAGAAGGAAGGACTCACTGGAGAAGAACCTAATGCTGGGAAAGATTGAGGGCAAAAGAAGAAGGAGATGGCAGAGAACGAGGTGGCTGGATGGAGTCACTGAAGAAGTAGGCGTGAGCTTAAATGGACTCCAGAGGATGGCAGAGGACAGGAAGGCCTGGAGGAACATTGTCCATGGGGTCACAATGGGTCGGACATGATTTCGCAACTAACAACAACAACAACAAATAATGTATTTTCATTAAAGAAAAAAAAATGTAATCCATCTAAATCAGTTAAATTGAAGCAAGCTATATAACTGTAAAGTTTTACTTGATTCTGTTCTGTCCTGTCCTGTATTTTAGTGTCAGTACCCTTGCATACCATTTGCAGGGGAAAAATAAAATATAAATAAAATAAGTAAATACATTGTTGTTTCCCCCCATTGGCCTGATTGTTTATGGAGATTCTCAGTCATCCAAGTGTTGTGGTTGTCCCAAAGGTGCTTTTCAATAGGCAACTGGACATTCTGATCTGAACTGAAGAGGCTTCTTGGATGAGAAGCAAAATATTTTCAAGGAGAAAAATCAAGAAAGTCCAGTTGCCTCTTAAAAAGCATATTTGGGACAGTGGTCTGATTATTTAAGTCTATCAGCTGTAGCCAATTCTTTTTCAGATATTAGTAATTTCTTAACTTCTTGTTATAGCATCAAAGTTCACTTTACAGCATCTTCAGGCAAAAAAAATCATTTTTGTATAGTTCCTTTGCTATCCCTTAAAGCCTCTTTTTCTTTTTTTTTTAAATAAATTTGATGATGATGATGATGATGATGATGAACATCTTAAAACAGTGGAAAAGCAGTACAACAGCATTGATCTGGCCTTATTCTTTTTTTCCCCTATATGATCTTGGAGGCAGCTGGTGGAGGATGTGTGTTTTGCTCATAAGACAATCCCCAACATCCTACAAACTCATACCTAACCCTTCTGTGCTATTTGTTCAACCCAGGGGTAAAATCCAGCAGGTTCTGACAGGTTCTGGAGAACCGGTAGCGGAAATTTTGAGTAGTTCGGAGAACCAGCAAATACCACCTCTGGCTGGCCCCAAAGTGGGGTGGGAATGGAAATTTTGCAGTATCCTTCCCCTGCCATGCCCACCAAGCCAGGCCCACAGAACCGGTAGGGAAAAATGTTAGATTTCACCCCTGGTTCAACCCAATGGGCCCATGTAACTTTATAAGAGCATCCTGTGTGCGGATGCTGCAATGAAGAGCTTTCCCATTCACAAAATAGCTATCAGAGTGGGTGTGGTCCATCAAAAACATCAATTGACTACAAAGCAAACCAATTTGTTTCTTTCTGTCACTCTTCTCTACTCAGAAGATGTTTACTAGTTCTCATCTTGTCAAATCTTTCTTCTGGGTTGGTGGTCCAAATAAAGCTCCTCAGTGTAGCCACTCAGCATCTTTTATTTTGAAGATACATCTACAGGTCCTAAGTAGAGTCCAAAGGATATTACTGAAAATAAAGCTAATTCTGGATTGCTTTTATTCCCAATGCTTAATGGAATTTAAAAACACATGTTCTTGTTTACAATTAAAATAATATTTTAAACTTTAAATTAGGGAAAGGAGGTCTGATGGGCACCAAGGGAAATGTCTGTAGGCACATTTTCACCCACAGGCAAAATATTGGAGGATCCAGCCTTGATGCAGCTCATAAGAGCAATGGTCCCTTTAAGATCTGCCATTAGCTTAGAAAATTTTTGATCAAGAAGCAAAGTTATTCTATTACTAAGTAAACTGCCTAAAGGGCTTTTTCTATTCCTGAGTTACATCATACATCGTAAGGCCACACTTGGAATAGTGCCACAATGTAAAAAAGATGTTGAGACTCTAAAAAGAGTGCAGAGAAGAGCAACAAAGATGATTAGGGGACTGGAGGCTAAAACGTATGAAGAACGGTTGCAGGAACTGGGTATGTCTAGTTTGATGAAGAGAAGGACTAGGGGAGACATGATAGCAGTTTTCCAATATCTCAGGGGCTGCCACAAAGAAGAGGGAGTCAAGCTATTCTCCAAAGCACCTGAGGGTAGAACAAGAAGCAATGGGTGGAAACTAATCAAGGAGAGAAGCAATTTAGAATTAAGGAGAAATTTCCTGACAGTTAGAACAATTAATCAGTGGAACAACTTGCCTGCAGAAGTTGTGAATGCTCCAACACTGGAAATTTTTAAGAAGATGTTGGATAACCATTTGTCTGAAGTGGTGTAGGGTTTCCTGCCTAGGCAAGGGGTTGGACTAGAAGACCTCCAAGGTCCCTTCCAACTCTGTTATTCTATTCTATTCTATTCTATTCTATTCTATTCTATTCTATTCTATTCTATTCTATTCTATTCTATTCTATTCTATTCTAATCATCCTTAATTCCAGAAAACTGTACCAGCATGAAATTTGATGTCTCCATTACCGATCCCTATCCTGCCTTTACACCTTTTCTTCCCAGTCACTCTCAAGGATTTAACTTCCTTCCACAATGATGGCTGACAAAGCTTAATATATTCTATGCATCCTGTGGATGCTTTTAGATAGTTTAGGAATAACGGGAGAGTTACAATTTTGAACCCAGTATAACATAGAGGATAATTTAAACCTGTCTCACCTGTGGGGTGGGACAAGATGAAAGCAGTATCAGTGGGACAATACTGAAAAAGAGATTGTTAGGGACATATTGCTCTTATTATTGATTGATTGATTGATTGATTGATTGATTTAAATCTCCCTATTAAAAATCACTAATAATTAATTAAATTAAAATTAAAATAGTATCTTAATTAAATTAATAATTAAAATAGTGTCTTCTGACATCATTCAACCATTGCTGGGCCAATAACAGCAATGAGGGCTGTTATACCATCTCAGTGACCGCTGAGGGGCACAGACTATGATTCATCACACAGTCAGCCAAATGTTCAGGCTGGATTTGGCATTTTTGTCCACTTATTGAGTCCTTCCCAAGGACCTAGGATAGGCATATGTGGCTATTTGATGGTGTTATAGATATTGTTGCAGGATGCAAGCTGTTCCACCTAAAGCTGACTTTTACAATTGACTGATGGTGAATTATTATTTATTACTATTTATTAAATTGTTATGCTACCTATCTTCCATATAAGATGATTCTGGGCAACTAGAATATATGATGTCACCACCTGGGGAAATATCCTACAATGTTTTCAGGGGATCTACATCTCTACTGTTATTTGTGTTATCAGTCTTATCTATCAGGCACAAAAAATCAGGGCTATACAAGTGAACGTTAAGAATATGTACTGCTCATGCCTAGACACAAGAATCCAGTCAGCTAGCGGTCAGCACTAAATTGGCTCTCAATAAAAGCCAATGGAATTTGGGACGAGGCTGGACTTGAATTGCTCGAAGGAATTTAATGACTCCAGACTGATTCCCCTCGACTCCACCCCCTGGCTCTGCCTCTTCTTCTCCTACATTATCCTTGGCACCTAACACCAGGTCTTGAGCTGAAACGGAATAACTAATTGTTTTACGCCTCTCTCTGGGACCCCCCATTAAGTTTTCTTTCTCTGCTATTTCAACTTTTGTAAAGCTTAAACAAATCACATTTTAACTTGCTTGCAAACAGGAATCCAAGGCCTGCTTTTTCTTCTTGTTCGCCGATCTTGCTGCTGCTACTTGCTTTGTTTTAAAGCCGGAGCAAATCATCCTGAATTGTGACCTTGTCCTGCACAAAAATTAACAGCTTTTCATGTGTGATTTCACCCTGAGTAGACACTTTGCCTTTTAGTTACTGCTGGCCATGAACAAAATTGGCAATATCTACAGGAAGACATTCCTAAATCACGCTCTTTGTCTTGGAGAGGAGATTCATGTCCCTTGGGAAACATTTATCTCCATCACATTAATATGTTAATTTTTATTTATGTCATTGATAGGAAATTGTAGGCTGCTTAAGGCACTGGAGGGCTGGCATTTCATCAGGAGAGAGCACATAAAAGCTTCTGGTCAGAACAATCAGCAACCCTTTGATGTTAACTACTTCTAGTGTGGCTTCCCTTAAGGCACTTGACTACATGACTTGTTGCTGACTTTTTACTAGAATAATCTCTCCGGCACAGCTCTGCTGCTTCTGTCTGTGCATAAGAAATCACTCTCTGACCTTACCACAAATTGCTCCCCCCTCCCCTTCCCAGAAAGAAACACACATTTAGATTTGCTTCCTTATATATTACACAGTCATTTGCCCCCAGGGTGTTATTCCCTGCATGATACGTGTGTAATCTGCTGAATCTGCAAAGGGCCGGGGAAAGGCATCTGCATGGAAATTGAAATATTTCACAAATGTGCTGCTTTCCTTTTTCTCTGCATCTAGAGAAGCTGTTCTTTCAATTTAATATAAGGGACCGAGCCTTCTTTGGCTTCCATATTTATGAATCCGAGGAAAAGTAAACTCAGCATCAAGCAAGAAAGTGACAGAAGGACCAATATTGGGGGGGGGGAAGAGAAATCAGAAGTGAGGACTTTATGGAGCATGACTCACAGCATGAAAGCAAAGAAATAGCTTTTAGGCAGGTGGTCCAGCTGGGAAGCAAGGCTAGGAGATCCTGTCATAGGAATAGGTCATAGGAGACAAACTAAGTCACTGCCCCATTTGCTCAGAGAAAGCTGCCTGCTTCAGCTTCTGAATCATTCCCTGTATTGGACCTTATTACATGAATAAGACACGAAAATGCTATTGGTTGAATCCTGCCCTTGAGATCTCCACTGCTTACTGCCATAGTCTCTGGGTCACTCTTGTGTACACTTGCTTTAACCAATTGTCCCTTGTTTAAATTTTTATTTATCTTTAATTTTGTTCTGGGCAGTTTACAAATTGTCTCAGAAATCAGCTCTATACAGACCTACAAAGGAGCTACACAGGTTTAGCCTGCTGTTACAACTTATTCCCCACCCCCATTTCATTTACCTGCACTGACTCGTTTTAAATAGCTGTATCTCCCTTTGCCACAGGAGCGCAGGATTAGCTGTTTAAATTCACTCTCTCCCTTCATCTGCACCAGCAAAAGAGAAGAAAGTTTTGAAAGCAGAGGTGTTCATAGGGGTCAAAAACATGATGGTGGCTGGGATTACATTGTAACAGCACCACAAATTAACAGATTAACCATGTTGGAAGGACCTTATAGGTCATCTAGTTCAACCCCCCCCCCCCAAGCAGAAGTCCCTACACCATTTCTGACAAATGGCAGTCCAATCTTTTCTTGAAAGTTTCAAGTGATGAAGCTCCCACAACTTCCGAAGGCAAGCTGTTCCATTGGTTGATTGTTCTCACTATCAGAAAGTTCCTCCTTATTTCTAGGCTGAATCTCTCCTTGGTCAGTGTCCATTATTCCTTGTCTGGCCCTCAGGTGCTTTGGAAAACAGCTTGACCCCCTCCTCTCTGTGGCAGCCCCTCAAGTATTGGAAGACGGTTATCATATCTCCCCTGGTCCTTCTCTTCACTAGACTAGCCATGGCCAGTTCATGTAACCGTTCTTCACATGTTTTAGTCTCCAGTCCCCTAATCATCCTGGTTGCTCTCCTCTGCACTTTTTCTAGAGTCTCAACATCTTTTCTATAGTGTGGTGACCAAAACTGGATGCTGTACTCTAGGTGTGGTCTTACTAGGGCTTTATAGAGTGGTATTAGTACCTCATTTGATCTTGATTGTATCCTACTGTTAATGCAATTTAGGATTGTGTTGGCTTTTTTAGCTGCCACTGCACACTGCTGGCTCATATTTAGCTGATTGTCCACTAAGACTCCAAGGTCCCTCTCACAGTCACTGCTATTTAGCCTCGTTTCCCCTAGTTTATATGTGTGCTTTTGGTCTTTCTTACCTAAGTGTATTTGGCAGCTTTTTGACAGCTTTATGATGCTAACATAGGACACAGAATGTCTATTCTTAGATAATTGATCCATTAGGACTTCTGAGAGACATACAATTTCTTAAACAATCTTAATGTTATAAAAGATACAGTGGAATTGAGGTCTCAGCTAAAAACTAGAAATCATTTCTTAAAGCTAAATAGAATCCTCCTTACTGATGGGCTGTGAACTAACTCTATTTACTTATTTTCCTTCCAGTTGCCTCTGATGGCCTGAAAGGTTTGCCAGAAATTATGTGATTGCTGCAGTCAGTAACAAATAGGCATAGGGGTCTGAGAACTGACTCCGAGAACACTTTTCCAACAGAACCATAGAGCAGGCTGGAAAGGGATTTTGTCTTGCTCAAATAGATCCTGACATAAAACTAAGGGCACACCTGCACATCTACCACTCACAGCTTCCTGAATGAGAGGACAGATGATATTCTCTCCCCAGTAGTTGCAAATACACCCATGTTTTCCAGCTTTCATTCAAAACCACTCTTTGCCAAACCAAGCCATTTTGACCCTTTCAGAGTGAAGAGCCTCCGGTCCTTTGTTTGATTCTAGGAGCAGACCCAGCTCTGACCAGCTGCATTGTCAGAGATTATTGCTATAAAATTTGTACAAAGCTGTACAACAAGACTCTTTCTCTTTCTCTCCACTACCATCTAGCAATTGTCCAGCTTTCTGCAGCGTATATGAGATAGCCCTAGTTAAAGGAAATGATTCTAAGATAATTAGAATCAGTCACCAAAATGGCTATTCCTTTTTTTTTAATCATTCTATATCCCTTTATTATTAACAAGCTGTGCATTTATCTATTGCTGAAAAAGTGATCCATGACTTTAGCTAATTAAGCCACATGCACGTTTCCTTAATTAACCAACACAGTATGAACGTTCCAACTGAAGGACCTATATCTTCCAAATGTTTTTGACTTCAAATTATTTCTGATATGTAGGCCATGTTCTCTGGTGATTCTGGGATTTGAAGTCCATGAAATCTGGAAGGTATCTGTTTGGGTGATACTGGACTTTCTATTTTCCATTCCTCTAAAAACCAAAGTATTCTTTCCATTTTTCAGATTTTCTGCAATATTCAAGAAAGCCAATGGTGGATCAGGAAGACACATTATACCATCATTCCATCTCTCTCCTGTTATCAGTAGATACCCTTTTCTCACTTCCCAATTCCTCAGGTCTACCTGGATGCCAAAAGGCTGTAACAGAGATTTCATCAAAGATGCGACTCAACCTGCTTTCTCAAAATTGTCTTTTTTCTTCACCAGCTACAGCCAAGTGCTAGGTATGAAATTCCCCAAGTGATCCAATGTTGTTCAGACTGTTTCCATGATAGGATCTGCAGCTGAAGAAGGAATTGGAGGAGGTGGGGTTGTCAGCAATAGCATTGCAGTTTCCCAAGGAAAAGGCAGCATATTCCAAAAAAAAGGCTCCACAACAAGAGACAGTACAGTCCAGAACTGGATGAAGAAAGGAGGAAGTGGGTCAGGGTAACTATACCCTGGAATCTCCTAGGGCCATGATGGCATGCAGAGCCATATCGGTGGGCACACAAGCATTGCCCTAGCTCAACTTCAGCACGCGTGCACGCGCCGACCAGCTGATTTTCGGGCCTTCCAAGCTCACCAGACATCAGGAAATGGGCTTTTTCTGGCCTCCAGAGGGCCTCTGGGGGTTGGGGAAGGCCGTTTTTGCCCTTCCTGGGCTCCAGAGGCTTTCTTTCTTTCTTTCCAATGGGCCTACCGGGCCCACCATGCCTTCGTGTGCCAAAAGTGGGGAGGGCATGGGGGGGTCATGCGCGCATGTGCAGGGGTGCGGGGGGCATTGAATTATGGGTGTGAGCACACACATGTGTGACCACCACTTTTGGCACGCAACAGCAAAACAGTTAGCCATCTCTATCCTAGGGTGTTTCTATTAGGTTAGAAGGTTATAGCTTTAATCTGGCAAGATTCTGTCTCAATTGAAGATTCTGTCTATTAGGTGTAAATAAAGAACTGGAATGGATTGGATTGGATTGGATTGGATCTCACTGTCTCATCTTTGGATTTAGGCATGAAAATTTCTGATTAAAATAAATAGTACTGTTTTTTCTGTATTTCAGTAATTATAAGAATTCACCTATACATCTAATGCTCACAGAAAATTCAGCAGATCCTTACCTCTCAACCTCACCAGTTAGAAATATACCTTATTAAACCATAAAAATATTAGTTTCTTTACTGTCAATTATATCAGATGTTGAATTAATCTACATTTTTAGACTCCATGCACAGCACTGGCTTTTATTCTCTGAGGAATGACTGTCTGTTTTGCAGAACTGCCAACTTTTCAAATGCCATTGACGGACTTGTGGTTTGAGAGATTTCTAAGCTGACAGCTTCATCTTGTAGAATTTCAAACTAAGTTTATGATCTCTCTGCCTTAAGAGTAAACTGCGGAATGAAAATATATTTTAAACTTTCATAAACCAGAACTCAAGCAGTGGAAAAATATTTTCAGAATTCTGGTTACTTTAGCCTGTCATTGGCTGTAAGTGGCTGACATTTATTTCATTATCATCTTGATGATCATATCAGCAGCAGCAGCAGCATCCCCAAATGACAGCTTTTTCTGAAGCCTTACCAGTTGCCCCAAACACACTTCCCCTTATTTTGGTAATCCTTCAGATGACTGAAAAGTTCTGTGTAGTAATCTTTGAAATATAGGAGCCTGTTCCATCAAACCGCTTTTCCAGCCTGTACCATATATTTATAGGGCACAAAAGAGAAATATAGTAGACATTCATCAGCCCTTGTGGACCTCTGGAAAACCATTCATTCCTTCAAATAGAAAGTGTGGCTGTATAACTTTAGTGCAGCTATTTAATGTTCTAGTTACTCTTCTGCTCCTCTTGTAGCATATAAAATCTTAGCATATGAATGTCCACTCGAAGTTCTGTTGTGTTCTATGGACTTTATTCCTCCATATGTTTGTAGAACTGTGGTCCTACTGTAGTCATTTGCCCCATGTTCACACAACTGCACAACTAGCTTTAACTCAATTTCAGTTTCTGAAAGACATCAGATTTGCTTACAGCACATGTTTATGTGTACCTAGAATAAATAGGATTCATATCATAATTCCTATGTACAGAGCTTCTGCCTTAAGCTTTTACAAGAAAGAAACTTGCTTGTTTGGATATTTTAGCCTCTCAATATCAAGATTTGTTTTTTTAAAAAAACACATTTCCCACATTTTTGCATAGGACTGAACATCATAAAGTAATCAATTTTATGAAAGTACATTTTACAACATCCATTACTGAATAAAGTGACCGATTAATAACCAGAGTAGACCATTTTGTTCTCTTGGGAATGTTCAAGGACTTTATTAGCATTGGAAATAGAAAACTTGTCCAGAAAGATGAAACTTCATCTTTAATTGGAGCTCATCCCCAGAACACGAAGAGCTTTAAACTACCAGATTGTTATTAATTGATTTCTTATAAACTATCTGGAGGAAAATTGCAGGCATTTTTTATTAGCCAGCGAAAGGTCCTAGCTACAACCCTCCTCCATTAGGACTCAATTGATTCTGAAGGATTAGTTGTTCCCATTCTTACCTGGCCTGCTGACTTCCACAGTGTATTTGAAGGGAAACCTGGGAGTTTTTCCCACAGTATTGCAAGCAGCTTTCCCATTCTATCTTTTATTTGTACCAGTGCCAGGTAATCAACAGGCTCCTTCAGGTTCCAGCACACATGATATTTCTTTGTCCTCACCTGTTCTTCCACCCATGGAGTGTAGGACCTATCAGCTGAAGATCAATTGGAATGAAATAGGTAAAAAGCTGTTGAGTTGCAGCATGATCGCAAATCAAGGGGAAAATTATCCAACCTGATTCAAGGCAACTTCCAACATCAGCATTAGCTTTGGTTCCTGGAGCATTTTCCAAGCTCATTTCTAGTCCATCCTCAGCCATGAAAGCTCAGAAACAACAAAACCAGTTGTTTTTCTCAGCCCAGCTTAATTCACAGGAGTGTTGGGAAGAAATTGCTTTGAGTTCCTGAGGGAAAGGTGAGGTTTAAATCTAACATTTCTTCCTAACCAGTATCATTCTGTTTCTGCAGTTTGCCAACTGAAGTAGGTACTCTTACAATATCTTGTTTTGGATTTTTCTACCATATTCAATATGGTCACTTACTGGTTATTGATCTGAATTCTCTCAAGAAGTTAATAATGCAGGTATCTTCAAATAGCTGTCTGTCTACTAGCTGTCTATCTACCACAAGGGATCAAATCTAATTGTCCAACCAGCACAGCTATTGGAGAAGATACCCAGAGGAAGGCACAAAGAAATCATACCTGACTCCTATATCTCACCAAGCACTTCTTTCTCTGTGTTTCTAATTCTGTGTTCCAGGTTTCATCCAGACTTTGCTCCTCAGCTGAGGAGAACCAGTTTTTTTTTTTAAGCCACCCTTGAAAATCTTTGTCTGATCTTTTTATTGCAAAAGACTACCAATTATTTCTTGATACTGATTCAATCATTTATGCCCTGTAAATAAGCACTGGCTATAGTGGTAGCCGCAGCAGATATAGAGAACTTTGGTCTGATGATGACCTCAGAACAAGTAGGTTCTTAGAATAGCTCTTCTGATAAGAAAATAGAATAACCAGATTGCAAACATAAATGTAATGAAGAGCAAGTTTATCTTCACAAGCCTTATCTATTAAGACTTGGTGACATAGGCCTTAATGTTAGGCTCTAAAAAGATTGTTACTAGTTGAATGCGATTTCAAATTTCCCACAAGTGAGAACTCTTTGTTATAATTTGCTCTCAACCATTTGTAGTTACAAATCTTTACTCTCACCCCCACCCAGGGGTGGGTTCTACTTACCTTTACTACCAGTTCGTAATAGGACCACGAGCGCTTCCGCGCATGTGCAGAAGCTTCTGCACATGCGCAGAAACTTCCTGATGGCATCCAGGTCGGTGGGCGGAGCAACCCACCACTGCCCCCATCACCTTTAAAATGGGTGGGTTGCACTCTGCAAACCTATGCAAAAGGGTGAGTTAAGCCCAAATTAGAACATGTCATAAGGTGAAGGAATGATATCAATAAAAGCTTTCTAAAATCAGGAAGGAAACTAATTCTGTACCTCCTCAATGGCAGCAAAAAACAAGACTGCCCAGAAGGGAGGAGCATAAAATGAAAAACAAAAGAAACAATCTAAATACAAGTTCCTCATTAAACATAAAGATAGAATTAAATCAATATTCATCCTGCAGTCAAGCCTAAACAGATGTGATGTTAAATGCATGAATGCATTCTCTCTCTCTCATTCTCATTCTCTCTCCCTCCCACCCTCCCTCTCCCTCTTCCCTCTCCCATTTATCAGTAATAATTTGGGGACCCTTTTCTCAGACTTGTACTACTTCTGTGTATTTTCTTCATTGTTACTCTTGGTGTGCCAGATTTATATTCAATCCTGAAATGCTAGGCCACCATTTTCTGTCACTAGAAACACCCTATTTGCTTAAGACAACTTCTGCCATTTGGATACACACACACACACACACGCAAACACACAAATCTTTTCCAAACTCAAAATGATGAGCCGATTAGAGGCACGACAGGTGTTAAGACCTTGCAGCATCAAACATGAGCAACTGACAAGGCGTGATCTGAAATCAATGAGGCACACAAGGGAGCCAGGTTTTGGGCAAAAGCTGGGCTTTAAAAATAATAATATTACAGTCAAACCTAGTTAGTATCTAATCCACCCATATATTGCCTGAGGAAGCCCAGAAGTCTGGTGTAGAATTAAAAATGTATCTCCCTAGGCTAATCTCTGGCAGAGGGGGAGGCCTGAAAAGTTTGCCTTACAGCTACCTCTTCTTTTCTATCTTTTTTTTTTTTCCAAAGGAATCACCACAGATCTTGAGAAGTGCCAAAGCGTGACCCCGAAACATTTGAAATATAATTGAGGGCAAGGCACAGAGTCCCTGCCAACTGCAAGAAATTAAATCTAGTCCTGATCATGACATGCTGCTGCTGCTTTCCCCACATCACGGTGATCATGTGAGGTAGTGTCACATTTATGGCAGGGCATAAAAGGAAACTTCGCGTGAGATTGTGAGACAGTCTGGCAGAGACAAGCAATGAGACACAATTTAACACGGTGAGAGGATTGTTCATTTTGTAATATCAACATGTCACAGCAATGTGAGAGGGGAACCATTCAAGAATTATTAGAAAAAGGATGAAAATATGATTTCATCAGCCTATTTGCCAATGGAATAAAAAAAAAGAAGCTGTAAAAATCCAGATGACCCCTACGTGGCTACTACTATCTCTAATTCTGGTCAGCTTTTGAGATGGTGAATCTATTGGAATTGTCACACTGTTAACTCACAATTTACAGGTTGGACCAGTCCCTCTGACACAGCTATTAAAATAAAATAAAAAATTGTGGTTTCTTGTAATTATTCTACTTTGTCTCAAAGGAAAATCCTTTATTTTTTATAGACAAGTTGATGGTATTCCCTCAAAACAAGGTCATATAAAGTCCAAGCAATTTTGGCACATGTTCCATGAGTATTTCATCCTACATGAAAAATATACCAATAATAAGCCCTACACTATAATTGTACAATAAATTATACCTTACTACATAATGGATATGGCCAGTTGCAAGCCCAAGGGCAAGCTAGGACAGAAACAAAATCAGTAGACAGTTTCCAGAACTTTCTAGAATCTTGAGAGTGTTTTGCATATCTGCCCCCATATTTCTTCACACGCCTGTTGCTTAGTAGTTTCACCATCAGTTATTCCCCAAAGGAACGGGCCTGTTAGTTCAGTAATCTACTTAAACTCACCTCAGATCAGGGGTGAAATCCAGCAGGTTCTAACAGGTTCTGGAGAACCGGTAGCACAGGGATGGGTTCTACTTACCTTTATTACTGGTTTGCAACGGGGCCACACGCATGCACAGAAGCTTCCTGATGACGTCGGGGATGGTGAGCGGAGCCTCCCACCGGTTTTACTACTGGTTCTATTGAACCGGTCCAAACCGGGGTAACCCATCACTGTGGTAGTGGAAATCTTGAGTAGTTTGGAGAATCGGCAAATACCACCTGTGGCTGGCCCCAGAGTGGGGTGGGAATGGAGAATTTGCAATATCCGTCCCCCAGGAGTGGAGTGGGAATGGAGATTTTGCAGTATCCTTCCCCTGTCATGCCCATCAAGCCATTCCCGCCAAGCCAAACCATGCCCACCAAGCCATGCCCACAGAACCGGTAGTAAAAAAATGTGGATTTCACCACTGCCTCAGATCGTTAATTGTTGTTAAAGTAAATGGGCTATCTGCTTACTAAAAGGCATCCCTCACAATTAGTTTGGAATGCCATAGTTCAGAACATTATTACCAACATGCAGGAATTGTATGTCCACTGTATAATCCTTTATATTACGAACCTAGTATTTTCCCCCTCCCAAATTTATCTCCAGCTTAAAGTGATACTATGCAAGGCCAGACCATTTCCCAAGAAATTCAGTTTGTTGTTTATGCTTTTTTTTGCAATCATTGACACAATTCTCTGTTATCCAGACAGTTGAATAACTCCTATGTTCATGCATTATTACAAGAGAGGGGCAGTTCAAAGTCTACATATTATTTACAGTATGTCTAAATCTCAAGAATTGCAAGAGCAATATAACATGAACATGTATATGGCTCTTTGTCAGCATACCTGCATCAACAAGTAGGCAAATAGATCTTATTCCAAACTCTTGTCAAGAACTCTCAGAAATACTGAATGAATTCTAAACTGAGCCAAGTAGAATTTATGCAATACAGGCAGAGAGACCATGTGCTAGGAATGCTTTACACTAATTTGTGGCTGGTGCTGGGTGGCTGAAAGATGCAACTATACTGGCTGTCAAACCATGCAAGATCTCCCCCGCAATTTTGGCACCCATTGTAAGATTACATCATAGAAAGTTTCTCTGATTTAACTGGGTGCCGTTCCTAGAAACTATCCCTATACAATAAGATTTGGAATTTCCACTCTGCACTCCAAGAGTTCAGAATCAAATCATGCTGCTACAAAGGCCACTGTTCAATTACAATCATTTGGCGATTAGGAACTGCTGCCAATTTTCGCATAGGGTATGTTGCTTTAATTATGGCACCAGGCTGTAGTTTTTAAAGTCTTGGGCCTTAATTAATAGTAAAATTGAAAACAAACCTTGCCATTGTAGATAGAAGTGATAATCACTACATAAGAATGCCTTGGATCATTCAGCTCTAGTATAAATTATTATTAGTGTGCCGTGTGTCTTTCGGTAGCACTTGCATGTTCTAGCCACAGAGGGATTTAATTAAATCCTCCTGCAAGATTGACAGATGAATGGAGCAGTTACTACTCCGTGAACTGGCCAGGCAGAAGGCCAGGAGCCAAACCTCATGAATAGAGCTTTTCACTTTGTGACCTGTAGTATTCCCAGTGTGGTGCTTAAATCCAGGTGCCACAGGGAGGGGGCCTGCTATGCTTGGGCTAAGCAGATGTAAGGCCCTGCCTTGATAACAGAAGGATTACCTAATCCAGCAAATACGTAACCATGCAGAAAGCCATCTGCACTCCATTGTCCTGCTGAGGATTGTCCTTGTTCCATGGACCAAGACAGGAAAGGACCGGCAGATAAGGGACCTGCTTGCTGTGGGCATCTGCTGTAATAGATATTTTGGATGCAAGGTTAATTTGCTGTAACTAAAAACAAAAAGCCTGAAAGATAGAAGGGGCAGATTTTTATATGATACATCCGCAGTGCTTACGAATCAGAACTCCATACTGTATGTTTCAAACCAGCAGGCATGAGAATAAACTAAGTACACAGAAAATACGCTTCCTAAGACAGAGGAGCCCTGTGGAAAATAACCATTCTCTTTTGGCTATATATTTTCCACCTCCCTTGTGGCTGTCTGTGATGGCATGTGGGAAAGACCTTGGAAGATTGGGTGAATAGGCATAGCCAAGGGAATGGTACTGCTCAGATAAGAGATAACATAGCCCATAGCTGGTTAGTAGATGGGGCAAGAGGCTCAGAAAAGACCTTCCTTGGTTTCTTGAGTTATAAAGGAGATGGGGAGAGAATGGTGCTTTCAAATTTGCAAGATTGATGTCAGCCTTGCCAGGTAAACCAGATAGGAATCACATCGTGAGCTAATTCCACTTTATTGTAAAGCTACATTGACCAAATTGTGCAAATCTGAAAGTACAATTCTCTCATGGTCTTAACTAGAAAAGATCTCCTCTCAGCCGCTTGCTCTTCCTACTATCTACCTGTGGGCTATGCTGTCTCATCCGTTTCCTCTGCAATATCTCTTTGCCCTTTCTCCCAAAATCTTTCTCAAATGCCATTACACATCAGATTCAGGTCTTGCTATATGAATGTGTAAACATAAAGTTGGTGAGCGGGAGGCAAGAAACCATATTTTGAAGGCAAAATTAAGGCATACCTGTAGAATCCTATTATAGAGCAAAGCAGACAACAGCTTGACATGGAGAGATTTCTCTTTTAGAGTCCATCAGGTGATCGACCTATTAATTTCAGAAGAATTTTTTGATTGATCTATTCCAGGGGTGTCAAACTCAGGGCATCATGGCAGTGTCACATGACGTATCAAGACTTTTCCCCCCCTTCACTAAACTGGGTGTGGGCATGGCCAGCATGTGACACATCTGGCATGTCTGACGTATTCGGCCCCTGGGCCAGGAGTTTGACAGTCTTGATCTATTCCATTGTCCCTTCCTTAATCAAGATTTCATCCACCTGGTATTTTCCAGATAGTTCAATTTCTACATATGTGGAGGTCATTGAGGTTAGAATGATTTACTTTTACAACTATTCTAGAAGTGGTCAAAGGTAGCTTCAACATGAAAACCACTTCTTATCTATCTGGAGTTCAATTTTACTTTGGGAGTTGCATGTTCTCCCACTGTCCCCAGATTCATTGTAACACAAGTTTCTCAGAGCAAAGAGACTCAGTCAAAGGAAGTAACTTCGAAGGGACAACTATCTCCTGGAAGGACTACTATTTTCCTTCAAGTCTGCCTCAGTTTATATGAAAAGCTTGAAGTCAGAGTATTTAAGGTGATAGTAGCAGCTAAAAATCATGTATCCACTTCCAGCATTTTTGTATGGACAGAGTAGCTATAATTTGCTTTTGAAGAACGGAGTTCCACCATAACATTACATTTCCTTTCCATATATATACTGTGTTTCCCTGAAAATAAGACCCTGTCTTATATTTTTTTTGACCCCGAAATAAGTGCTTGGCCTTATTTTCAGGGATATCTTATTATTTTGGGGCATGTGGAGCAAGACGGGGATCCTCTTGCCATCTTACCTGATTTCCAACTCTGTCTCCCTAACCCTAACCAGAGGAAATGGCGGGGACCAGCTGCACGTGTTTAAATATTTTCAAGCAGGGCTTATTTTCAGGGAGGGTTTATTTGTGGGGGCTTATTTTAGCATATGTGCTCAAAAGTCTGATTGGGCTTATTATCAGGGGAAGTCTTATTTTTGGGGAAACAGGGTACTGAGTGGATGGATGGATTTTTCTTAAGACTGTGACAGGATAGGGTGCATGAAAGTCTCCTTTGCTGCTTGATTGCTATGAAATTATCACCCATTACCTGTGCCGTTTTTACTTTTTGAAACCTTGAAGAAGGCAATGGTCAACCACTTCCATAACACTGCAAAAAATTGCATGGATGCATCCATTAGCAGTTGAGTTTAGGGGTATCTTATTCATATCTTGGAGAACTCAGGAGGCATGAATTACAAATTACGACATTAAAAACCATAACTCCCCTCCATTACCCTTGTATGAAACCAAATATTTAGCATGCAGAATTTGACCTTAATGCATAGCACTTTAGAGTGTGTGTGAGAGAGAGAAAATTAACTGTGGTATCTATAACACTCATTGTCAAGTTTCATGAAAGCCATTGGGAATTGAATCTTTCCAAGAGGAAAGGAATACATTCCAAAGCATTTCTCTAGGAACAAATATGAAAAGACTGGTATAGTAATTCTAAGCACTTGCTCAGCACAACAGGACTATTGTTACCCTGGTTGAATATATGTAGGTAAATTTGAAGTATCAAAAGGTTGGCTTTGTTTGTGGCTTATTATTGCTCACCTTTAATTTCTTGCTACAATCTGGCCAATAACTTAATAATAATCATGGGGTTTCTTCTGGCAGTATTCATCCACAAATATAAAATACAGGTAGTCCTCGTCTTACAACAGTTCATTTAGTGACTGTTCAAAGTTACAATGGCACTGAAAAAGGGGATTTCTGACTGTTTTTCAGGGTTACGATCTTTGATCAAAACTCAGATGCTTGACAACCGGTTCATACTTATGACCATTGCTGTGTCCCAAGGTCATGTGATCCTCTTTTGCGACCTTCTGACAAGCAAAGTCAATGGGATTCACTTAACAACCAGCTCACTAACTTATCAACTTCAGAGAGTCACTTAACAACTCAAGGAAGGTCATAAAATTGGGTAAAAGTCACTTAGCAAATGTCTCACTTAACAACAGAAATTTTGGGCTGAATTGTAGTCGTAAATCAAGAATTACCTGTATATGTATTACAAACAAGGAAAGTGAGCTAATCCATTTATTAAAGGTTACACACTAAATTGCCTTATAATCTGGAGAAGAAAATGTTGGCTGCATAGGTGCTGTCATATGTAGCTTTAAGGAAGAAGCAGGATGCTCTCCAACCAGGTTTTCCATCTTTTGAAAAGTCCTTCATTCAAAAGCATTTATGAATCTTTAACAGCCTCTTACTAGAAGCCTCTCAGATGCAATTTCGATTTTGAGGGACAATTTACCATGTATTTTTATCTTGTTCCCTTGCTGGTAACCTTGGACCAGTCGCAAATGGGCAATTAGGGGCACTTGATGAATACATTAACAATTAATTTGGCCTCACGTGGGGCCCTGCCAATAAAATGTAATTGTTAAATTGTACACTAGTGTCACTGTATCCGCTTATAACAGTATAAGCTAATGGCATTATAAAATGGCATTATAATAAGGGTGTCATTATAAAAACTTATATTTGCTTTCTAATTTACCTACCAACATTAATTTATTTGAAAAGTAAACATGTCTCTTTCTCTCATTGCAGATTGGAATGTACATAAGTACCAGAAACAATACCAAAAGATTAACCAACATATGCAAACTTTTTTGTTTATCACAGAAATTAAGAAAATTTTACTTATTTTATAGTGTCATTTAAACAGAAGGGCAAAGTGACTTTATATTGCTTTTCATGAGGAAAATATGAATCCATATGTAAGAAACGTAAACAGCAATGCAGGTAATATATAAATAATGGGTAGTAATCTGAGCTAGATGATCCAAAGCAACAACAACAAAAAAAAAGGATACTCTTGAAAGGAGAGAGGTGTGCTCATGGCACCAATTAACTTCTTAAAGTTATATATAAACTTATATAAACTTCTTATAAGAGACTTGATGGCGCAGCAGACTAAAGCACTGTTAAATAACACTAGCTGCCTGCAATTACTGCAAGTTCAAATCTCACCAGGCTCAAGGTTGACTCAGCCTTCCATCCTTTCGAGGTAGGTAAAATGAGGACCCGGTTTATGGGGGCAATAAGATGACTTTGTATAAAAAGAACACTGCTTGGGGGGGGGGGGCTGAAAGCCCTACTAAGCAGGTATATACAAAAGTATGAAGGCTATTGCTTAATGCATTGTACGCCGTCCTGAGTCTCCGGAAAAGGGCAGCATATAAATCGAAGCAATAAATAAACAATAAATAAATAAAGTTGATGAGTCTTTTTCTAAATTAACATGGCAGCCACAAGAATCCCAGGAAAATAGTGTCAGAGTTAAGGAGGCATTAAGCGGTAGAACCGGTAGTAAAGGTAAGTAGAACCCACCCCTGAGCAATAGGGCATTCTAACCACTGCGCCACCACAGCTCATAGATTAAGTAGAGTTAGTGGTGAGGTTAAGACTAAGTAAGAGTAAATATGAATGAACTGGAGAAAATAACAAAATACAAAGACTTGCAAATAAAGATAGAATGACTGTGGCAAAAGAAAGCAAGGTGGTGCCAATAGTAATAAATTCCTTGGGTGTAATCCCAAAATAACTGAAGCATCTGAACATCACTGGCACTGACAAATTCACCATCAGTCAATTGCAAAAGGCAGCTTAATTTGGAACCGCTTATATTCTGCAATGATACCTCCAACATCATAAAACACCATAAAACATCCACATAAAACATTCCACGTTCTTGGAAAGTACTCAATAGGTGGATAAAAATCCAGCCTGATGATGAGAGAAACTGTAACAATGACAATAATATTAGCATCATCATATCCTCTATCACCCTCTTGACCTCCCTGACACTTTGGCACATATCAAATATCCAGGGGTGGGCTCAGGAGTGAAATGCTCCCGGTTCGGACCGGCTCGGGCGAGTAGGTAGCGATGGCGGAAGGCAGTTTGGAGAACCGGTAGCAAAAATCCCTGCCACCCCCCCCCCCATGCCTAGCTGAGCCCCGCGATCATCAGAGCCTTTTTTCCTTTTAAATGGCTCTGACCAGCCAAGCTCTGACATCCCAGCTGAGTTGCCTGCTAATCAGGCAACTCAGCTTGGATTACCAGAGCCATGTAAAAGAAAAAAAGTTTCTTTTTTTCTCCCCCCCACCCCAGCCTCCAGCTTGCTTACCTTAGCTGCTGATCACATGACGATCGCAATCCATGCATCAGCAAGCAACTGAATCTCCCTGCCTGCAATCAAGCTCATTGGTGAGCAGCTCTTTCTGCCTGCCTGCCTTGACTTGTGGACTTCAACTCCCAGCACAGCTGGCTGAGGAATCCTGGGAGTTGAAGTCCACAAGTCTTAAAGTTGCCAAGGTTGGAGACCCCTGTTCTATTGGGTAAGTTTTTTTCCCCTTTGGGAGCTTTAAAAAAATAGTTAATTGGGCGTTTTTTTAGTTTTTCTTTTTTTAGACCTAGCCATTTAAAGTTTAGGAAGTTTTAAATTCAGCTGTTTTTATATAAAAATAAAAATAAAATAAAATAAAATAAAATAATATTTGTGCAGCTTTCTGAGATTTAGTGTGTTTCTGTAGTGTTTCACTCTAACAAACACACAAAATCTCACAAAGCTGTATGTGGAATTTTGTATGCGTAAAGTGTGAAAGTTGTTTTTTTGGGCTTTTTGTGGCTGTGTGAGGTTCCTGCTTGTTGTGAGGCCATTTTGAGTCTAGCACAGCTGCTTTTACATTGTGGGTGAGCCAGTTGTGTTGTGTTGTGTTGTGTAGGTTAAAAAAGGGCAAAGAAGTGACATTGACTTGGCCACGCCCACCCTGTCACCTTACCACCAAGCCCTGCCCACTAATTAAGCCACGCCCACAGAACTGGTAGCAAAAAAAATTAGATTTCACCCCTGGGTGGGCTTCAAAAATTTTAGCAAGGGGTTCTCTGCCCGGTTGCTGCCCGGTTGCTGGGTGGGCGTGACCATGGTGGACGTGGCCTAGTCGGCCTCCTGCACCACAGCAGGGCAGGGTTGCCCTCCCCGGGCTCCGGAGGCTTTCCTCGAGCCTCCAGAAGGGCAAAAATGGCCTCCCCAAGCTTCGGAGGCCCTCTGGAGGCTGGAAATGGGCCAGTTTCCAGCCTTCCCGAATTTCCGGTGGGCCCATTTTTTGCCCTCCCTGAGCCTCCGTGCGCACCCTGCACTTACCTGCATCCAAAACAGGTCACGTGGGGACTCCTGGGAGGGGAGGGGTGGGTGGGGCCAGCCAGGAGTAGGATTTGGGAGTTCTCTGAACTGCACAGAATCTTAGCTAGAGGTTCTCCCGAACCATTGCGAACCCCCAGCAGCCCACCCCTGCAAATATCCCAAGTCATTTCCACCTCCGCCCAAGTCAAAATCCTCCCTCTATGAGGCTAAATAAATCATTGACAACTGATTATTGCCTAATTTAGAATGCACCCCCATGCAAGGAGGCTCCATTTTCAAAGTCTGAGAATGGGCTGGCACAATGGAAGCATTTTTTTTCCAATAATGCTTTCATCGTCAAATGAAGAATCGGTTTGTAGATTTTTATTTCATTGTCCAAACATCTCACGGAGAACATCCCCTGCAGAATATGCAAATGAATCAAGAGGGAAAGAATTAAATCACAATGACAAAGTAAAAAACAAATTATCTTTGCTTCAAAGCACTGCTAATCAGGCTACACTGATGAACCCCTTTCAACTTAAAGAGACGCTTTCAAGATCAATGAAGGACCAACTCTATTTCATCTTCTTCGTGAAAACCCAAATTATTCCCTCCAGTTTTGAAACCCAATAAATTACTGCTACAATAAGATCTCTACCTCTATGCACACAATTCTGTGCGAGAAGTACAGACCCTGGGGAACAAAGTGATCGAAGCAAAATATTTCATTAAGGGGCATACATCATAGTGATGATAGCAGTATGAAATTCCAAATTTTCTTTAGCCTCCCTCTCTCCCTCTCCTTCTCCCTCTCCCTCCTCCTCCTCCTCCTCCTTCTCCTCCTCCTCCTCCTTCTTCTTTTCTCTCTCTCTCTCTCTCTCTCTCTCTCTCTCTCTCTCTCTCTCTCTCTCACACACACACACACACACACACACATACACACACACACACAAACAAACAAAGAGAGTGTGTCTAATGTACTTTGGAATCTTTGCTCAACTCAGATTATTTTCTAGATGCCTGTTACAGGCCCCAAGGGTTGCTCATTCCTGCATAACCCATTTTTTAAAAAAGAATGAGGCTGTTATTTATCTTTCCTTGCAAATACCTAAAGGAACCTGTCCTGATTATTTATCTCTCTTTCATCAGATTTTGGTGGAACTCATCATTCTGTTTCTTATGTGGCCTATCTTCTGGCACGGTGACCTAGAAACCCTAATTGTATGCTTTATTGCACTGCCTAGTTGCCCCATCATCAGAACAGGCAAGAAATTGTTTCTGGAGGACAACAATGGCCAATATAACCCTCTACTAACCACTTCCACCCCTCACATTCAAATTGAACTCAGAGCCCACTAAGCACACTTTTCCCTGTTAGATTAACTTGAATAACAATGAATTCTGATTGCTTTTTACTGTACCTCCTTTTACTAGCACTGCTGAAATAGTAAAGCAGTTAACATCTTTTGGTTAACATAAAGAAGACCGATCTGAATCTTGCCAAAACTTTGTTGCTGTGCAGTTAGTTGCACAATCACATGCTGGATTTGGCATTTTTATCCAGCTATCTAGTCCTTCCCTAAGGACCTGGGATAGGCAGATGTTTTATGGTGTTAAAGGTAACACTGCAGAATGTAAATTGTTCCAGGTAAAGCTGCTTTTTGCAATTGATGATGATGATGATTTCGTCAATGCCGATTATATTCAAGTGGTATTCCAGTTGTTTTGGACTTGCACCCAAAGTGTCTATTATTATTATTAGCATTACCTTTGCTTTCTTTTGCCATAGTCATTCTACTTCTATTTGCAGGTCTTTGTATTTTGTAATTTTTCTCTAGTTCTTTGTGTTCTGTTCTGCTGTCCCCAGATATTGCCACTATGTCCACTATCCAGACTTTTTTGTCTTTCTTATAAACAATTGTTAAATCTGTAGTGTTATGTGGCAAGTGCTTGTTTGTTTGAATTCTAAAGTCTCACAGCACTTTAGCTTCTGCATTTTCTATTGCTTTGTGGTCCCACCATTTCTTGCTTGCAAACAAATCATATCTTTTGCAGATATTCCAATGCACATTTGTTGATTCTTTGTCTTGATATTGTCTGTGTAGTCAGTCTGTGAGATCTTGCAGCAGTTAACTAGGTGGCCCGCTGTTTCTTCAGCTTCTTTGCAGAAGCGGCAGTTTCTGTGGCTGTCTTCTCGACTCTGGCTTTGTATGCATTTATTCTTAAGGCTTGGTCTTGTGCAGCCATAATTACACCCTGTTGGAAGAAATGTCCATCTGGGTTCAGTTCCAAGTGGGGAAGAAAGACACTGGAAACATGGAGACTGCTTAGAAAGATGTTTTTTAATGGTGGACAGGACCACATGGTTTGAGGTCCTGGAGGAAAAAGGGAAGAGTTGCTGAGAGTGCCCCGGTTTTATGCCCACTCTGGGCTTTTGAATTTGAGCTTGTATTCTGATTGGTTGTCAGACTTCCATGAGGCCATGCAGGGGCAACTATGTAGTCTGTCCTGAGTCCCAAGCTTGGTTGACTCTTGCTGGGTGATGATGTAATGAAAGGGCTTTGGGATTCCTATTATGGCTCTGCCTGATGGTAGTAGATCTTTGTTATGTAGAATAGACTGGCCCAGGCCTTAATGGCCCATTGACAAAGTTGGTGGGGGCTGAGTTCCTGCCTCCCTTTTAGGGGAAATATTCTGCCCTTTTAATATTTCCTAAAATATCTCATTTTCCTAGGAGAGGGGTGGGTGCTAACTTCCTACAAACCCTTCCTTCTCTTTCTTCAATTTTCCTGCTCTCAGCCATTGCTAGTCTTGTTTGCTTTTCCTGTTCATTTGTTTGTTCATTTGTACTACCCATGTAATACTTTGCCTTGCCATGTCTCTTTTCTGTTCCTCCTTTGGCTTCCTTATAGGCCAGTTTGACCTTCCAAGTACTCAGTAAGCCTTCATGGTATATTAGATTCAGTGCATCTTCTTCACTGTCCTTCAGACATTCTTCTGGTGCCCTTTTTTCTTCTTCAATTGTCTGGTGTACTTGCAACATTCTGCCTATTTTCCTTGGTAAGTAGAGTCTGACAATGTCGCTGCATGGATGATGGGCATGACACAGTCATTGTTTTTCTGGTCTTCCTAGGCTTTAACTTCTGCTTGTGTCTTGTCCACTATTCCAGATGTGTATCTGATGATTAGAATTGTCCAGCTGTTGCCTGTCTTCTCAATTCTTCCTCTCTTGATAGTAACCGCTCCTAGTCTATCACCACTGAGCAGCAACTGTATATTTCATTGAGCCATTGATCTTTGCACAAAGGTTCTGATATTTCTTCTGGCTCTTGTTATTTCTAGATGTTTGATGATCCAATCATGTGTAAGGGAGTCAAATGCCTTCTTGTAATCAATCTTGGAGCCTGGATAGCTCAACAGACAGAGCACTGTAATTTAACACCAGTTGTCTGCAATTAAAGTAAGATCGAATCTCGCCAGGCTCAAGGTTGACTCAGCCTTCCATCCTTTCTAAGGTAGGTAAATTGAGGACCCAGTTTGTGGGGGCAATAAGCTGACTTTGTATAAATATACAAAAGTATGAAGGCTATTGCTTAACGCATTGTAAACCACCCTGAGTCTCCAGAGAAGGGCGGCATATAAATCAAATTTTTTTTAAAAAATCCATGCTACATTCAAGTTGGTCTTCTTTCTCTTGCCGTTTTCCAGAATCATCCTGTCAATTAAGAGCTGATATTTTGCTCCTCTGCTGTTTGTGCGGTTTCTCTGCTTTCTTCTTAACTGAAAAGAGCTTGTTTTCAACTAGCTCCTGTTGGACTGCATCAGCTGCAACAACAAGTTAGCAATTTGAAAGCTGTTGGTAAACAGCTCATTGGCCTATGGTTGTCTGGTGCTGCCCCTTTTCTTGGATCTTTCATTATCATCCTTCAATGAAGACAATCTTATTCTGTTGTTTCTGTGCTGTCCTAGATGCTCAGTTATTCTTCTTTCGGTTCCTCTTGTTTTTCACTTAGAGGATTTGACAGTTTCTGGGGAGAAGGCAGAGGAGACGGTGCCTGGTTAGGGAATAAAAATGATTCAATAGCTATACTGGTTTCCTCTACTGCTGACTACTCTGGTTTGCCTCTACAATTTGAGCTAATTTTGGCAAGGCTCTCATTGCACTGGATAGACCTTGGTATTTCTTCCAATACTGCTTCTATGAATACTTCATGTTGTATAATAAATGGTTGTTGATCTGCTTGAACTGATCCTGAGCTCTGTAGCCCATTTGTCACCAGATATCCAGGAATTCATACACCTATCATGGCCCTGGTTGACCTGGGTGACAACCAATCTGGTATGGGTTTCCTTTCTGTAAATTGTATTGTTTGTGGGAGAGACACTCTTTGTCTGGCTCCTCTGATGAGACCCATCTAGTATGCTTGAACCTCTGGCATAGCTCTCATCTTTCTCAGAGCATGCAAGTCCCACAACCACATCAAGGTATTGTCTCGTTGGGGGATTGTTGTTATTATATTCTCAGCTTCCTACTTTACCTGGCTTTCATTTTTGAATATGTTCAGCAGTTTACTGTTTTACTATAAGGGATTCACTCCTATTTCTCAAATAGCCTGTAGATTATTTGAGCTATTTGGGAGCGGAAACCTTTCAACTCGTATTACTGGAAAAACAATAAATTTCTGAACTTGTTTTCTTTAAATTAAAAAAAAAAAAGCCCAGGGAGAAGTACAAAACTGAAAAAGAAAATGAATAATTAACAAACTGAGCTAGGTTTTGAACTACAGTCTTGTCTATGCTAAATGAAGATCTTAACTACTATGCTATTTCAGCAGGGCTGATAATGTATGATAAAGAAATAATTAGAGTGCATGCTGGAAAGAAGGTTTTGGGTTTTTTTAAATTGCTGTTTGTTGTGCCTGCATGTATCTGTATCTTGATCCACATCTTGGTGCTTTTTACCTTGTTTATACAAAGATAACTTGGTCCTAGAATGTTGTTTTTGTTTCAGGCAATACCTGTTTTGACAACTGATGTGCCATTTAAACAATGACAGAAGGAGGTATCTAAATTTATGTGGCAGGGGATAAAAACCTGAGTTCAATATAAGGTATTACACAGGGGTGAAATCCAGCAGGTTCTGAAAGGTTCTGGAGAACTGGTAGCGGAAATTTTGAGCAGTTCGGAGAAGCAGTAGCAGAAATTTTGAATAGTTCAGTGAACCGGCAAATACCACCTCTGGCTGGCCCCAGAATGGGGTGGGAATGAAGATTTTGCAATATCCTTCCCCTGGAGTGCGGAGGGAATGGGGATTTTGCAGTATCCTTCCCCTGGAGTGGGGTGGGAATGGGGATTTTGCAGTATTCTTCCCCTGCCACGCCCACCAAGCGACACCACACCCACCAAGCCACTCCCATAGAACCAGTAGTAAAAAAATTTGGATTTCACCACTGGTATTACACAATGGAAAGGAAAGAGGAGGATTGGATCTGCCTGATTTGAAATTATATTTTGCGGCTTATTGTTTGGTTTAGAAGAAAGAGTGGATGCTGCTTAGAAATAGAAGGTTCTTGAAGTTTGAAGGATACAGCCTGAAATGTTGGGGGGGGGCATGGATATTTATAGTATGTCAAAATTAAGGTTAATGTGTTAGATGTGCCATATTGAGAATATGGAATAGATAGTTGTGCCTGAAAACATCTTTGTGGTTCTCAGCACAAAAAGCATTTTATAGATGAGAAAGAATTATGAGACTAGGTGGATACCCGTGCTCTGCTACGAAACTATGTGATGGAGTTTGTTAAATTGACACTTACATCTTGAAACTTAATGAGTAGCTACGATCAGCCTCTCCTATCCCCTCCTCTCCCTCAGCCTTGCCCCACAGAAACACCTATCCCCTTCTCTCCCTCAGCCTTGCCCCACAGAAGCCTCCCCTACCCTATCCCGTTCTCTCCAGAGTTATTTTCCAAGTTGGGAGGGGGAGTAGGACATCTAACTAATTAGCATCAGAGCATGTTATAATAATATAGGAAATACTAATGCTCTGATGGTCATTTCGAAAAATACTTTCTTAGTGAGCACCTAGAAGCCAAGAGGAACATATGTGGCAAATTTCAAGTTTGTAGGATTTACCCTTTTGGAGATTTTGTGATTACGGTGCGAGTGGTTTTTGCTTTTATATATACAGTATAGATAAGTAGAATTTTTTCAAGTGGAATATAAAATCAAATCAAAAGAAGAACTGATGGTAAAGGGAAATAGTTGTCAATAGTTCTCTTATTTACAATAATTAGAAAGATTTAAAATAGGCAAAAGAATTAATAGAACAGAACAGAATAGTATATTTTATTGCCCAAATGTGATTACACACACACAAGGAAATCATCTCCATTGCATAAGCTCTCAGTGCACATGGAAAACAACAAAGTAATAATAATCATAATAACAAAGGAATGATAATCATAATAATGATACCAATAAGAGAAGGTAGTGGAACAAATGAGAAGAATAATAGTAATATGGCTGGAACATTGTAAGATTGAAGTTTGAACTAGAACTGTATACAAAAGATGAATGTTAAAATGTATAAACTTTCACTGAAATTTGAATTGGAAGAATGAATGAAAGAATGTATGATAAAAATGAATTAAAATTGTGGTCATAATATACAAATGGAACAATGGGGAAAATGTGGTTGAAAGGATTGAAATTTATACTATGGTATAATCTTAAAAATAATATTTATGAAGTGGCATACTGTTGGCATACTATCATTCTCCAGAGAAATTGTTTAGAATGTATAAAGACACTTCAAATTTAGGTTGGAAATGTGAATAATAACATAGGACATTTTATCATGCTGAGTGGATGTGTAAAAAGCTTTTAAAATGTTGAATTTAAATATATACCCTGATTCAGAGGATTTTTAAAAATAATATACAATGAGAACAGAGGTTTTTCTTTTGGAGTTGATGGACTAACAGTTAAAAAAAATATATGGAACTTTGTTTTTGTACAAGATATCTGCAACAAGATTATTTTATGCACAAAGATGGAAAGATTCGGCACCACCTACAATGGAGGAATGGATGGTGAAGATAATGGAACTTGCTGAGATGGTTAAATTGACTTCTTTTGTCAGAGAAAAGACAATACCCACTTTTATTGCTAACTGGAAACCCCCTACAGACTTTTTGCAGAAAAAATAATGGACTTAAGATTTATGGTTTTGATGATTAGACAGGCTAAATTACAGCAAGAAAAGAATCATGTTGTAACCAAGGAGTAAAAATATATGTATAATTATAACTGTTGTAAAAAAAAAAAGTCAGAATTTACTTCTTTGTATTTTTTTCTTTTCTATTTTTTCCCTTTCTTGCGCTTTTAGATTTTTTTTCTTTAATTTCTTTTTTTTCTTTTTCTTACTTTATATTAACTTGTATTCATTTTTATTTTCCTTTTCAAAACCAGTGGCTAAGACGCTGAGCTTGTTGATTGAAAGGTCGGCAGTTCAGCAGTTCGAATCCCTAGTGCTGCATAATGGGGTGAGCTCCTGTTACTTGTCCCAGCTTCTGCCAACCTAACAGTTCAAAAGCATGTAAAAAATGCAAGTAGAAAAATAGGGACTACCTTTGGTGGGAAAGTAACAGCATTCTGTGCGCCTTTGGCGTTTAGTCATGCCAGCCAAATGACCATGGAGACGTCTTCGGACAGCACTGGCTCTTCGGCTTTGAAACGGAGATGAGCACTGTTCCCTAGAGTCAGGAATGACTAGCACATATGTGCGAGGGGAACCTTTACCTTTATAGAAAAGTGACGTATGTGTATGCATATATGTATGTGTGTGTTTTCTTTCTACAGTTTTCCTGCAGGTGTTTTGTATGTGTGTCTATGTTTTTATCTGTCTGTGTGTGACAACTGAGTGTGGATCCATTGGTGACAACTGGAATTAACCAGCTGGCTTGTTGCCTGAGACTGACATTGTTGATTGAGAGGACTGGCCCAGAGTCACCCAGTCGGCTTTCAAGTCTAAAGTGAGACTGGAATTCACAGTCTCCTAGTTTTTAGCATGGTGTCTTAACTACTACACAAAACTGATTGGCTCTGGCTCTCTCTTCCTGCATTGTATTATCAGAAACTCTAGGCCAGGGTTACTTTTGGTTAAAACCAGAAAGTAATGACCCCCCGGGCAGGTGGGCAGAGCTTCGCTCCGCCATCACTACTGGATTGCCAAACCCCCGGCCAAGATCGCTACCGAACCGGACAATCTGGCCCGATCCGGGAGCATTTCACCCCTGCTCTAGGCCATACAGAAGACGAAAGAGTCCAGATATCGCTCCTTTCCAGATTGTTATTATCAGCCCCCAAGAAACATGAGATGCAGGCATCTTAGCAGGTCCTCCCAGCTGCTCTGAGAGACTCCTGAAGCAGAACACAAAGGAGACCGACAGCTCCCAAGTCAGAAATGACAAGAGAAGTCCCAGGAGAAAGCAAAACACCAATATTTATGCAGGTCTTTGCAAAAGCGGGAAAGAGAGAAAGAAAGCAGGCTGCATTGTTGGAAGTGCCTACTTTTTAAGTATGTTAAAGAATGGCTAAAAATTTATTCATATGAAATTCTGTTGATGGAAAAAGCCTTGGAAAACTTAGATCTCATTTCCCCGGGAGCCACTGAGATGAGAATAAATAATTACATGCTGAGAGATTACTGTGAATTTTGCAAAAGAAAGAAGGGGGGAAAAAAACCTTGTGTCATTTGTAAAACGGGTACTGGGGAATTTAGCCAAAAGGAAGCCACGTTTGTAGGGAACCGGAGGAAAAAACAAACTGCCTGAATTAAAATTTATAAATCTGTGAGTTGTTTTTCTTTTCCCTTTCACCTGGGGCTGGAATCTGCAGATAGGAAAAAGGAGCAGAACGATAAGGAAGTCAAAACTTTCAGAAATGGAACTGGCAAGAGCAAGGCTATGGCTTGTGTCAAAAGCAGCACCCATCTCTCCCACCACCAAATATATATATATATATATATATATATATATATATATATATATATATATATATATATATATATATCTTTTAACAGATATTAACCAGGGTGGAAGTCTACTATCTTGCAGAAAGAGCATTTGCTTACTAATCATTCAAATTTACAACAGCACTAAAAAAAAAGGTGACTTACAACTAGTCCTCGCACTTATGACCCTCACAGGATTCCCCACGGTCACATGATCAAAATTCAAACACTTTGTAACTGGCATATATTAACAATGATTGCTGTTTGTCATGTGATCACTATTTGTGACTTTCCCAATCATCTTCTGACAAGCAAAAGGGAGCTGGAGCCTGATCCTCATTAGCTTCCCAACCCAGAAAAAAAATCAGCTACTTAATGTATATATTAAGTATCTAAAAAAAGGAAATCAAATTTGATAACCAATATATTGTTTTACTCAAATTTGCCTTCTCCGCCATTGCCCCCACCCTTTGGAACATTCATCTACCCAGAGGTGAGGCACCCCACACACACACACACACATTCTCCTGGCCTTTTGGAGCCTGAGTGGCGTAGGAGGCTAATGCCTCCTACTAAGGCAGCATTTAACATCCAGCTGCCTGCAATTATTGCGAGTTCAATTCCCACCAGGCTCAACGTCGACTCAGCCTTCCATCCTTTCTAAGGTGGGTAAAATGAAAACCTGGTTTGTGGGGGCAATAAGCTGACTTTGTATAAAAATATACAAAAGTATGAAGGCTATTGCTTAACGCATTGTAAGCCGCCCTGAGTCTCCGGAGAAGGGCGGCATATAAAAATAAAATAAAAAAATAAAAATAAATTTCGGAGAATGCCCGAAGATCTGTCTCTGTCTACTCGCTTGGGGCTGGCTAGCACTTTGAACTGCCATTTTAATTTTAAATTTTAATTATTCTATTTTTGTTTTAACTGCCTATTATAATATTGATATATAGCTTTTATATTTTTATGTCATATTAGTCATCCCACCCAGAGTTGATCAGTGAGAGACCTGGGCAGTTTATATATATATATATATATATATATATATATATATATATATATATATATATATATATATGTGTGTGTGTGTGTGTGTGTGTGTGTGTGTGTGTGTGTTTGAATGTATCTCTCTCTCTCTCTCTCTCTCTCATCTATCTATCTACATATACCTATACAGTACATATACATATCCACGCATGTGTGTGTGTATATGTGTGTTTGTGCATGCAAATATGAAATGTGTAATGTGTAATATGCAATATGCAAAAGTAGAAGTAGAAGTAGAAGTAAAAGAAGTAAAAGTAAAAGTAAAAGTAAAGGAGTCCCTGCAAATTTTACTCCACTAGTCATTAATCATAGGGGGCAGTCCTCATCTCCATTTCAAGGCCATTGAACCAGCACTGTCTGAAGACATTTCTGTGGTCATGTGACCAGCATGACATCACCAAGTCCTGTTTCCTTCCTGAACTGTAGTGGTACCTATTTATCTATTTGCATTTGCGTGCTTTTGAACTTCTAAGTTGGCAGGAGCTGGGGCAAGGACAGGAGCTCACCCTGTCATATTGCGCTCAGGTCTTGAACTTGGGTTGCTGTCTTTCCAGCCGATAAGCCCAGTGTCTTAACCACTGAGCCACCACGTATATGTATAAATGTATATATTTGACATTTTAGTAGCAGTATCTCTGTTATATGCCATAAAATAATCCCAGGGTTTTAGGACAAAGAAATTACTTAATAATACCTAATGGAAGTATTTATGATTCTTATCCACTGTTGTATTTTAATAAGTTCCAACCTTGCTGTTTATAGCATCTTCTAGAGTCATCCAACATTTGTTGGGCCAAAGTAACATTAATGCAGACAGACCTGATATTTCTTCCATGTTGGCTGGGTGATGCTATAAAATGCTATAACTAGTACAGAAATGACCTTTGAGGAATAAAGTGTGGTGGGTGATTTAGCTTTTCAATTGAACAGAACTTGACTTTTTTTGCCTATGCAGGAATATCATTATTAAGCTTTCCGTGAGGAAACTTTTTAATATTCACTTACATGAGGCTTTATAGCTCTTTTTGCACACATAACCAGTAGCTGTTTGTCTTCTTTTTCTGACAGCTTCACAAAATAGGAGATTAAAATGTCATATCCATCTGGCTTTATAATATAAAGTGATAGACACCTTTGACCTGTATGAGAAATGGCAACATCCCAGTTAAGATACATGAATGAAAGCACAAGTTCATATAGATATTTAAAGAGTACAAAAATGCAGGATTAAGATTTTTTCTCCAAGTCCCAAGATATTTTTATTCTACCATTTCTATGAACTGGGGACCTCTTCTTTGTCAATTACTGTTCCAAATTAATTGGGCAGGAATTATGCGGTCTTTATCACAATGGCTTCTTGATAGATTTCATTCAAAATATGTATTCAGTGCTCCACTCAATCACTTGCCCAATCAAAGCAATCGAATATACTCAATTCCCAACCATAAGCTTTCAAAGAGTCAAAAGGTTTATGCACTGTTCCCAAATAATGAAGTCCTGGATGCATCTAGATGTTACCTCTTAAATGCAAGGATAGTTTATCCATGATAAAGTGTAAGAGAAATGAGTAGGTCTCCACCAGTGGTGGGTTGCCCCTGGTTCGCACCAGTTCTATAGAACCGGTAGTAAAACTGGTGGGAGGCTCCGCCCACCGACCCCAACGTCATCAAAATGCTTCTGCACATGTGCAGAAGAGTGTGCGCGCGGCCCCGCTGTGAACCAGTAGTAAAGGTAAGGAGAACCCACCCCTGGTCCCCACTCCAGCATAAGAAATTCCAATTCCACTGGAATAGCTGCCCAGGTTATTAGATGGGACCCTGAAGAAGTTAGTATCTAAGAATAGCATCTGAATAATAGCACAGTAGCCTTCAGCTTATGGCCAGTTGTTTAATGACTATTTGAAGTTACAATGGACCCCTTAAAAGTTACTTACGTCCATTTATGAACTAATGACAACCACACACACAACCCTGCATTTTGGATGCAAATGGCTCACCTTTATGGTCCCAGAGTCCCATGGTCACATGACCATGTTATGTGACATTTTTTTTGCTATTTTCTGCCATTTACTTTTGATTTCTACCCAAAAAAAAAAAAAAGCCCACTGCGGAAAATTAACCTAATAATTGTTGTGTTCATTTAACAACTACCACAACGATGTCAAAAAAAATTGGGGTCTGCTCATGTGACATCTTAATTTACAACTGCAATGGCTTAACAACTGTAATTAGGGGCTATATTACAGACATAAGTCAAGGACTACTTGCATTTGCCTATTAGATGACTAGTAAGAGATGGCTTGCCAAATAACAGGAGGCAAGGTCAGAAATGGATCCAGCAGCAATTACAGAGCAGTGAACCAGTTTTCCTGAAGCTGTAAAACTGATAAAAAGGCCTATATATTCGCAAAGGCTCCAAGGATTGTCTCCAAGAATCCATAAGAGCATTAAATGTCAATTAAAAGAATGGCAATGTGGCTGTGACCTTTGTAATTTTCCTGTTCCACACGGGGCTTCTTTCTTTGCCAGTGGCAATTGGGAGAGAAAGAATTATGTGGCTTCATTTCACAAGAACCCAGGGAGGAAGTATCTTCTGTGTATTCACACCCAAGCGTACATAATACGAAGGCCCTCAAAGTAGTCGTTATGGAGCCTTTGAGAGCTTGTAGTCATTGTGAGACTTCAAGGAGCAACAATACTGCAAGTAAAGCAGCCATTTAGATGGTTGGAATCGCCTTAGTAAGTGCCTTAACTGTTAAATGTGACTTGGGTATTAGTGCATCAGTGGAGAATAGTAATAAAAAAGTTTTGAGTGTTAATAATAATGGAAGTGTGGCTGCAGAGTGCAAAAATCATGCATGTTGCTATAACAGTGGGCATTGGTTTCAATCAATATCTTCCCTCCTTTGTTGCAATCTAGTTCCCCTTAGTGATTATCCATCTGGGGGAAAGATGCTGTTCTCTCAAATATTGGAAAACAAATAAATATAAATGTAATTATATTGTTTATATTCCTCATTAGATACAGATTTAAAAACTGCAAAGGCGAAATTCTGTTCCTTCTGCGATTTTGCGTTTGTTAGCACTTTTTAAATGCATATAATTAACTGGAACGTTGCTATCAGCAGCTCTATATAGGTCCGGTTTAGCACTTCTACAGTGGAAGAAGATATAGAGAGCAAAACAGGAAAAATTAATAAATAAATAAAATAAAGAGTAACTTCCATCTCTAAACATTGTTCGACAGCATGTAAGCTTCCGTGGTTTTAATCAGTAAATTAATTATTTAAAGGTTTTGTATTTTGCCAAGACAAGTGCTTAGTTTAATTTAGTTTAAATTCTATTGTGTAATTGGATTGTATTAGCGTTTTCTATCTAAAATTAATAGTAGCTCTTATTTCCTATATTACTTTGCCCATGATCTCCCAAAAATATTGTTCTTGAACTTTAATTAATGTGGAAATGTATTTCCATTTAATACATTTATCAATCGAACTACCAAATCCAGGGGGAGTTTTTTGCATCAAAAGCATCAATTAGTATTTCAAAGTTTGTATAGCAAGCCACACTGAATACTCCTAATATCCTTCTATTTAGAATCCAGATCCAGAATAATTGAAGAACCTTAAAACTAGGCACAAAAGGTTTTTGACATTTTTCACCAAATAATACACCTAACAAAATTGGGTGGATAAATTCTCTCTCAATCCAACAATTTCTAAAAGGCAGAACTTCCCTGACATGGTAACAGCACCATAACTGAAAAGGCCCAAAAGGAGGCATTTCCATATTATGTTTTCCCTAAATTAGCAGCCAAAGAGGCTGCAACCAATGGGGCAAATGAAAGATAGGACTTTCATATCCCCCCACAACCCACTTTCTAATAAAATTAATGCAAGAACATCAAAAACCATCCATCTGATGTTGTCTTTGCTTTTGAAAACATTTTTCTACCTAATTGTTTTTCATTCATCTGAAAAGAAACTGATAGGAAAAATGGAGGAGACTTTCTCCGGTTGGTAAACAATACAGATAAGAGGAAAATGAGATTTCTCTGTATATTCCACTAAGACTCAATCTGTTGTCAACAGGGGATTGGAGTAGGAGGGGCCTTTGCCACAAACATTCAAGACTACATATTGGTTCATGATTTCATGGTGTCTAACTAGCTAAGAATATATTGTGGACAGCCAAGAAAACAAACCAATGGCTCATCAAATCAACACAAAGTTCTCATTCAATGATCAGACCCAAATTATTCTATTTAGGACACATTAAGCAAAGACCCAGCTCTCTGGAAAAGTCTGTAATGGTGGAAAAGGTAAGAGAAGAAGAAGACAAACAGCAGCAAGGTGGATCGTCTCAGTTACACTGGAGATGAATGCACAATGGGAAGACTTGAAAGATCAAGTTAGGGATAGATCGTCATGGAGAAAATCTACATGGTTGCTAGGCACCAAAAATTACTTATGATGGCATATAATCAATCAATTCAAGCTTGCAGTGAAAAGTGTATGAAGAACAATAGTCAACTGATTGGAGTCTGTATAGAGAGCTGTTACAACACATCTCACATTCCACTGAATTGTCCATTGTACCATACATGGGGATGTTCTGCCCCAGCTACGGATCCCAAAGAACGCAGCACACACAAAGTCTGATTTAATATGTCATTAAATCTCATTAATCACTCCGACTGTATTGTGGAAAACACATCTTTTTATTAATTAACAAATCTTCAGAAATGTCAAAAATATGGCAAGATATTGCTTGATCATCATTGCAGTAAGGGAAGGGGCACAATCAGGTTTATTGGATTATCGCATATTAGAATGTGTTAGCTGCATCCTTCTTTTTTAATACTTTAGTTCACAGGTTGTTGCTGGTGTTTTATTTTGTATTTTGGTCTATGAGCAACAAATAAACGTTGAACTTACTCACAGTTGAAGGTCAAAAGCAGATATGATGCTGAAGATTCAGTCAGACTTCACACTAGGATCTGTCTGTAGATTTCTGAGTTTGATTAGATCAGGAGATGGGCAAATAAATGTTCAGACTTCTTCCTTAGGCCATTTTTTTAGTCTTAATCCTTCTTTACTATTCACATTCACATAGATGCTACCACAAATGTTGGCGAGGGAAGATGCAAGGAGATGCACTTTCAATGATGCTGTATTTTGTGTTTCTCTACTTTCTTCTCATCAGTTAAAATAGAATAGAATAGAGCTGGAAAGGACCATGGAGGTCTTCTAGTCCAGCCCCCTGCTCAAGCAGGAGACCCTATACCATTTTAGACACGTGGCTGTCCAGTCTCTTCTTAAAAACCTCCAGTGATGAAGCTCCCACGATCTGTGAAGGCAAGCCGTTCCACCAATTAATTGTCCTGATTGTCAGGAAGTTTCTCCTTAATTCCAGATTGCTTCTCTCTTTGATTAGTTTCCAATCATTGTTTCTTGTGGTCATTGTCAAGAATTCCAGGTTGTCATTGTCAAGAATGGGTGACATCTAATATCATGATTACCACTCACAAGACTGCATCTTTGTTCTTCTGTAAATATCAAGTATAATAAATATCTCAAATGAGCCACAACTTTTTTTTTAACTGCAGCCTTGTGACAAAGCAAGCCTTGGTGGGAGAGCATGTTCTAACTCCCTTTATACTATTTCTCCCAGACTCTCTCATTCAATGCCTTTTTTTTAATCAATAAAAGATTTAATTTCCTCCTTTTCGTGGAAGCATGGTCCTTCTGCAGCCAATTAAAGCCAAAGACAACCTGATGTTAAAACAGTAACAAGCTTTGCCTCCCATTTTCAATTTAGACCTAGTTATTCCTGCTACCGCCAGGACATTAGGGAGGTCCATTATTTGCTTGAGTAATTGCTGGGGACAGGCCAGAGCAATTTATGTGCAAGCAAAACTATCATTGCTAGAGCACCAGTCCATGAACCTTAAGGCACACATTACACATTCCTTTTTTTAAAATCAGAAATGGGGGAGGCAATGGCCAAGAATTTTTGTTTTCTTTTCAGAAGCTGTGCAAAGTTGTAAAGGCCATCGGTACTAACTGATTCTGCCAGTGTTAATTTTAATTCTGATCAAAAAGGTGCTTCTGCTGTTTTTCTGGGGAATTGGTCTCATTGAACTCAACTGGGCAAGCATGAATTCTCCTGAACTGTGCAAACAGAAGTTTATTTAAACTTTGTATTGGAGGCAGAAGTGCTCTGCAAACATTTTTAGTGGCCAGAAAAAAAGCATATACACACCTACCTTGAAATAAGCTATACCCATTTCCAAACTAGTGATTGATAGGAGTGTGTCATCCAACCATCACTCAGCAGTAGTGGGGACAGGATTTTTATTGCAGTCATAAAGTCTGGGTGAGGAAATGGCCTTAATGTAGTGTAGTAATGGCTTACATCTAAAGAGGCACACTTACATATTTATTTATTGCACTCACATCACACCAAGTGCCTCACTTTTGAGAATAGGGCTATGCAACAACCGAATGAGTTGTGCTCAGAGCATTGGTGTCACGTGTCATGGATACCTTGATCCAGTGTTTCTCAAATCTGGCAACTTTAAGATGTGTGGACTTCCAGAATTCCTTAGCCAGCTATGTAGGCTGCAGAATTGAACTCCATAGAGAAACAAAATCCAAACAGCTTGTTCCAATAACACATGTCAGTAGCAAAAAAGCTGGTGTCCCCTGCATCATCATCTTCTTTTAATGACCCCCTAATCCCTTGCTGGGTGGAGTCTGGGCAACTGAAAAAGAGCTAGCAGAGTGTTTAAATGGCCTGATGCCCTTCCTGTTGCCAGTATGGAGTTTTGTTCAGCACATATATTCTCAGTGTGCCAGAGAGAGAAATATCTGTCTCTACCTAGGATCAAACTCACAGCCTGCTGATTGAGAGGCAAGAGCTCCAGCTCTAGGCCACCACACCACTTCTGGTGTCCCCACCCATGCTGGGTTGCAAATATCATTTTGCCCTTTGAGTCTGGATCTCTTGATAATCCTACTGGCTGAACAGGCAGAGGATCAGGTGCTACCTTTTTCCTTTTGAGTAGATATGCAGAGAAGAAGTTGATGCAGCTAGGGGCATCTATGGCAAGATCCCAAAAGCTCAGTGTTAAAAAAATCAAGATGGGAGTTGTGACTGCACTGTGATGACAACCATCACAGTGCAGTCACAATTCCCATCTTGATTTTTTTAACACCCTCTTATGGACATCCCATGTGCAACTGATGTCCTTCCTTGAGGGGTCAAGGAGAGTGTTGGAGGTGGGTTTTTTTTAAAAATTTTATCCCATTTAATTGGAATGAGTCCTATTAAACCTTTTCCAGATAAAAATTCCTCCACTCCACCTCACCACCTTCGGTGTAAGCATAATAAACTAAATATAAAGAAATAGTTATTTGGGTGGCACTATTTTTTTTTAATGCTATCCTCTGTAGACTATTTAGCAAATGGGCTGTTTTCCCCCTTCGCCTTCCCATGCTGAGATCTGCACTTCTTGCAACGAGGCCAAATTGAACAGCCACTTTTGAGTTCTAGCAGCTTCTCATTTTAAATCCAAACCCTGGGGGTAAACTATATTCTCTTTTTAAAAAAAACCATTGAGACAAACACAGTCACAGGCCCCCTGCTCAAATCCAACCACTGGTTGCTTCAGCCATTGTGCTGCACAATGTCATTAAACCCCCTCTGAGAAGCAGCCTAAAACATGATCCAGTAAACATTTTAAAGCTTTGCTCCCAGTACTTTACCTGCAAGAGCAAAGCCAGCTGAAAATTTCAACAACCCTTTGCTGAATAACCCCATTTCTGCAAAGCAGAAGGGACTGTCAGCAAAGTAGGGCACTGGTTCCTTTACAAATTGAGCAAGTCAGCATGTTCCCTATAATTAAAGGTGGGGATATTGCCTGATTCTGTAGGATTGTAAACAAGGAACACACTCACACACTGTATCTGGCACAAATTGCTAAAACTCTTGTGGGTTTTTTTCTTTTTCTTCTTTTCTTTAAGCGTTCTGTAGGGCAGGAGATAAGTTTTCAAACTTCTGAGAGTACTTTTGATGCATCTGAATCCAGAAAGGGGCTAATTAAGTGGCCCAAGGCTGGAAGACATTGCTCTCCATTCTTTCCTGGAGCAGAAAGATTTATGCAAACTTCTACCAAAACTAATTTGTTTAATACTGAAGACTTGGCTGTTCAAGCAAATAGGCTGACTCTGATTCTGGGTTTTATTATTTATTAGTTAATTTGGATTAAAATGGGATTTTGTTGTACATGTTTTTAACTTGTGTTCGCTACCCTGAGTCCTTCTGGAGAAGGGTGGCATATAAATACATTAAATAAATAAATAAATAAATAAATAAATAAATAAACACCCTGCCCCATGATCTCTCTCTCTCTCTCTCTCTCTCTCTCTCTCTCTCTCTCTCTCTCTCTCTCTCTCTCATATTCAAATAAATTTTAAATCCCCACAAAAGCCAACGTGATGAGGCAACTTTTTGGAGAAGGTAAGAGAGAGAGGCTGGGGGTTATTAAAAATTAAAGATTTTGATCCCATTAGCTGAGACAGCATTTCAGTAATTACATAAGTTTATAAGGTAACCCTGCAAGCATCAGTTATGCGATGGCAAGCTGGGGCCATTAGCTGTTCACAGTGTAAAGAATACCACAGGATTGGTTTCGCTTCTGACAGGCAATATAAACTGCAGCTCAACCAGTGCTCCAAGAAAACAGTGGGCATCTCCAGCTCTGTCTGGGCTGCATTAATTTCAAACAGGATTATTCATACCAATTACAGATTTTCAAGCAGTGGGACAGATTTGGCCTGCTGGGCTCATGCTGTTGAACAGCCTGGCTCATGGAGTATAATCTAGAGCTGTCTTTCCCCAGCCTGAGGCCTCCAAATTTGCCAGATCATAACTTCCAAGATTTCTGGCCAATGTGGCTGTTAGCCCAGAGTCGTGTTGGCTAATAGCAGTGCATCCAGTATATCTGATAGCTATCTGTTTGGAAACAAACCACAGTTTATTAGTTGCAGAACAAAATGGCAGCTCAGAGCTGAAACTCCGAGGCTAGGAGGGAGATGTTTCGACATTTTCAAGAGTGTGGAGGTCAATTAACCATCCACAGAACCCCCTCCCAGCAAGCTGAGGTATTTTCGGCTCAATAGAGCTGTGGATGGAGCCCAAGGATAAAACCCGAGCCGAGCCCGAAGATCAGCTGTTTGTTGGTAAAAAGACTGAGGGCGGTGGGGAGGATGTCAACATCAAAGCCTGGCTGTCATGACCGGGTCAACCACTGAGTCTAATACAGCTGATGAAATGGTTGGCGAGACGGTGGCAACAGCGACTCCGGATAGGGTGTTGATAATGATGCCTGGGCTAATAGGCGCTGCATGTAGCAACACGGCGGTGATGATGTCTATGGCAAGGGGGGTTACCACAATGGCGAGGGGAATGGCGCTAATGGTAGCGACGGCGACGGCAACACCAGGAGGCTGCAAGGAAGCCCTCGTTGTTAATAGAGGAGAGGGCAATGCTGCAAAGGCTATAAATGTTAGGATTCCTTCAACCTCTAGGGATCTGTTGCACTCCTCTTTCTTGAAACGCTGAGGACTTATTAAACTAATTGAACTAAGTAGCCTGAGCAAGGTGATGGATAGGGACTGAGGATTACAAACAGGAGATGATGACTTACTCTCCTCCTCAACTGTCCCTCTCTCCTTTATCAGATCTAGATCTATTATGACCGCTCAGCGTTAACTTGCAATCTTAGATCGATCTGTAGCTTTATTTACCACCTATTCCCCAAGATTACCCTGATTATTTAACCCTAAATACTTTGTCCAGTGGCTCTGCCTTACTTTTTTGATCTAATCCTTGGCCATTGCTGGTATCAGGACTGGAGGAGATACAGACATCGAGAGTCTTGGATTATGGGGAGATAGACCACCTTCTCTTTGTTTGTTTCAAATGGTTTGGTCGCTGTGAGAGGACGTCCCTTTGAGACCTCTATCCCCACCTCCTTTGGATGGACTTACTACAACCACAAGACTTCCCATCGTCGTGAGAGGGTGATGATGTTCTGATGTATTGACATTTGTAACATACTGGTCTCCCTTTTACATCTATTTCCTCCCTTATTCTAAATTACCTGTCTTAACCATCTCTAACACTCTTAGAAGAAAATGATCCTTCATCTCCTTCAACTCGCTCCTATCTTTGATGTATTCAACTGCGGAGCTCCTTGCACTGCGAGATTCCCCCCTCTCGCATGTCTGGCCCTCTCAGTTATCAAGGGCCACCCTTGAGGGCGGGTTTTGGAACCCTGAGAGGTGGTTTGCAAAAAACCGACGGCTTTGGGGGTTTTTAGATAAATCTTTAAGTTCTATTTTAAGGGGTTCTGGGAGGGATTGTGGGAATGGATCTGGGGGGATCCATAAATCCACTGAAAGGGGTAATGGGTCTGATAATCATGGTGGGGAGGATGGGGACAGAAATCTGACAAGGATGCAGGGGGATGAAGCAATGGGCATTAGTATAGTAAGTAGGAGGGGCAGATATGACCGCTGCAGGGGGCCATATTATGTTTCGGGAGTGCGCACTCATTGTTTACGAGCGATTGCCCACTCCGACCCCCAAAGCACTGCTCGTTTCCCGGGTTGTTCAGAGTCTCAGACCCTGGGTCTATGGCTGATGTTATGTAATGCCAGGTCAGTGGTAAATAAAGCCCCCCTCATTCATGATCTTATTTCAGAGGGGGGTGCTGACCTGGCAGGGATTACGGAGACCTGGTTAGGCCAGGAGGGAGAAGTTCCCCTTGTGGAAATGTGCCCGCCAGGTTTCCATTTATTCCATCAGCCAAGGACTCAGGGAAGGGGTAGGGGAGTGGCAGCAATCATTAGAGAAAGTCTTTGCCCAAGGGAGGCCACTGTTCCTCAGATAGCCGGATGTGAGTCCCTCCTTGTGAAGTGGGGTCGGGGGATTCAGATGGGCCTACTGATTGCGTACCTGGCTCCCTGCCACGTAACAGTGATCCTGCCTGAGCTGCTCGACATTATAGCCGGGGTGGCGGTGGAAACCCCCAGACTTATTGTTATGGGGGATTTTAACCTGCCATCCGCTGGTGAGATGTCGGAGACGGCTCGGGAGTTCATGGCTTCCATGACGGCCATGGACCTGACCCAGGTAGTTCAAGGCCCCACTCACTTGGGGAATCACACTCTGGACTTGATTTTTGTCTCTGATCAGTGGCTGAATGATCTAAGAATAGGGGATATAGACATCAAGCCCTTGTCATGGTCTGATCATTCTCTCCTTCACATGGACTTTCAAGTCACTTCCACCCACCTCAGGGAGACGGAACCAACCAAATGGTTCCATCCCAGGCGCCTGATGGACCCCGAAAGGTTCCTGATGGAGCTTGGGCCATTTCCTGAGACTCTGGCTCACAACTCGACTGAGGACCTGGTGGTCGCCTGGGACAGGGCGGCTACTGGGGCCTTGGACCGCGTTGTGCCTTTGCGGCCTCTGACCCGATGTCGATCTCATCTAGCTCCTTGGTTTTCCAAGGAGCTGAGAGAGATGAAGCGTCAGAAAAGACGCCTGGAGAGCGATTGGAGGACAAGCCGATCTGAATCTGACCGAACACAGGTGAGATCTTATATTAAGACCTACCTAGTGGCGATAAGAGCGGCGAAGTCTAGCTACTTCTCCACTCTTATTGCATCTGCAGAGAACCGCCCAGCTGCGCTGTTTAGGGTGACCCATTCCCTACTTCAGGTGGGGGTACGGGAAGATCCCTTAAAGGGTCGAGCTGAGGATTTTGTACAATTCCTGCATGATAAAGTCGCTCAGATTTGGGAAGGCCTGGACTCCGATTGGGTAGATCCAGGGGAGGAGACGGGGGCAGGTCTTGAGAGCGTTATCTGGGAAGAGTTTGACTCTGTGGCTCCTGAGGACGTGGACAGGATTTTGGGCAAGCTTAACGCTGCCACATGTTTATTGGACCTGTGTCCCTCCTGGTTGGTACTAGCCTCCCGGGAGGTTACATGAGGCTGGCTCCAGGGGATTATAAATGCTTCTCTGAGTGAGGGTGTCTTTCCCGCCGCCTTGAAAGAGGTGGTTGTGAAGCCCCTCCTCAAGAAGCCTTCCCTGGACCCGGCTATATTATCAAATTATCGTCCAGTCTCCAATCTTCGCTTTGTTGCGAAGGTTGTTGAGAGTGTGGTGACGCGACAACTACCCCGATACCTGGATGAAGTTGTCTATCTGGATCCGTTCCAGTCGGGCTTCAGGTCACGATACAGCACGGAAACGGCATTGGTCGCATTGGTGGATGATCTCTGGAGGGCTCAAGACAGAGGTTGCTCCTCTATCCTGGTCCTATTAGATCTCTCAGCGGCTTTTGATACCATCGACCATGGTATCTTACTGCACCGGCTGGAGGAGTTAGGAATAGGGGGCACCGTGCTTCGGTGGTTCTCCTCCTTCCTCTCTGACCGTTCGCAGTTTGTGTTGGCAGGGGGGCAGAGGTCGACCTCGAGGCACCTTATTTGTGGAGTGCCGCAAGGGTCAGTCCTCTCACCCCTTCTGTTCAACATTTATGTAAAACCGCTAGGCGAGATCATCCGTGGTTTTGGGGTGAGTGTTCATCAGTATGCTGATGACACACAGCTATACATCTCCACCCCAGACCACCCCAATGATGCCCTTGCTGTGATGTCCCGTTGCCTGGAGGCCATGCGGATCTGGATGGGGAGAAACAAGCTCAGACTCAACCCCTCCAAGACCGAGTGGCTGTGGCTTCCAGCGTCCCGGTATAGTCAGCTGGTACCATCACTGACAATAGGGGATGAGATCTTGCTCCCCACAGAGAGGGACCACAACTTGGGTGTCCTCCTGGATTCACGGTTATCTTTAGAAGATCATTTGACGGCCGTGGCCAGGGGTGCCTTTTATCAGGTTCGCCTGATCCGCCAGTTGCGTCCCTTTCTGGATCGGGACGCCTTGCGCACAGTCACTCATGCCCTATTACCTCCCGTATGGACTACTGTAATGCTCTCTACATGGGGCTCCCCTTGAAAAGCACCTGGAGGCTCCAACTGGTCCAGAACGTAGCCGTGCGGGTGATTATGGGCGCAGCTCATTACGCCCATGTAACACCTCTCCTACGCGAGCTGCACTGGCTCCCAGTGGTCTTCCGGGTGTGATTCAAGGTGTTAGTTATCACCTTTAAAGCGCTCCATGGCTTAGGACCTGGGTACCTATGAGACCGTCTTTTGCCACCAATAGCCTCCCACCGACCAGTTCGTTCTCACAGGGAGGGACTACTCAGGGTACCGTCAGTCAAATTATGTTGACTGGCGACTCCCAGGGGGAGGGCCTTTTCTGTGGGGGCTCCAACCCTTTGGAATGAACTGCCCCCGGAGATACGGAATATCCCTGATCTCCGTGCTTTCCGCCGTGCCCTCAAGACCCTGATGTTCCAACAGGCGGGGCTAAACATACGAACATGTGAATGATTTTTTAAATGTTATCTAATTCTGGGTTTTATTTAATTGACCAAACTAATTAATAATTTTAATTAGCAATTTTATGATGTTTGTGTGTCTATATTTTTCTTGACTGTACACCGCCTTGAGTCCTACGGGAGAAAGGCGGTATAGAAATATAATAAATAAATAAATAAATAAATTCCTATTTATTGGGAACTTTGCTGGCATATAGTGATATAGATCACTATGCCAGCAAATTCAGATATAGTGATATCTGAATTTTCACTGCTAGACCTGTTGTCCTATGTTTTCTCATGAATAATAGATAAATAGGGGGAAAGTAAAGTTTTCTTGGGAGTCTTCATGATCTGCAACTATTACACTGCAAAAACATATGGACTTCAAAACTCGACCAGGGTAAATCAATAGGTGCAATTTATATAGACTTCAGTAAAGCCTTCGATTCAGTGGTACATGACAAGCTACTTCTAAAACTAAAGTCTTTTGGCATTTCCGGATTCCTGCATAAGTGGATAGTTGCGTTCCTATCAAACAGGCAGCAAGTAGTCAAAATAGGGAATGCCTTATCTAACCCTGCACCTGTTAATAGTGGTGTCCCCCAAGGCAGCGTTTTAGGACCCACACTCTTTATACTTTATATAAATAACCTTTGCGATCATATTATAAGCAACTGCGTTCTCTTTGCGGATAATGTAAAATTACTCAACACCACTGACAATGCTGCTACTCTACAAAAAGACCTCGACTATGTATTAGAATGGTCAAACAATTGGCAACTCCAAATCTCAACCAACAAATGCTCTGTCTTACACATTGGCAAAAAAAAGTCAAAATGCAAAATACAAGCTGGATAGATACGACCTAACAGACGACCCTCACTCTGTCAAAGACCTTAGAGTATTCCATCTCAAATGGTCTAAGTGCCAACTCACTGTAACAGCATTGCTAAGAAAGCATTAAGAGTTGTTAACCTAATCTTGCATAGTTTCTTCTCCAATAATATTGAACTGCAAACTAGGGCATACAAAACTTTTGCCAGACCAATTCTTGGTGACTGAGGACGATGGGCAGGGGTGGGTTCTACTTACCTTTATTACCGGTTCGCAACAGGATCACGCACACGTGCTCATTTCGCACACATGCATTGCTTCTGCGCATGCGCAGATCACTGATGATGACATCCGGGGCAGTGGGTGGGGCTTCCTGCTGGTTTTACTACTGGTTCTGGTTTTACTACCGGTTCTTGAATACAGCTCATCTGTCTGGAATCCGCACTGCATATCGGACATTAATACAATTCAACAAGTCCAGAGATATTTCACAAGAAGAGTCCTCCACTCCTCTGCCCGCAACAAAATACTTTATGCCACCAGACTTGAAATTTTGGGCTTAGACAATTTAGGACTTTGCCGTCTTCGGTCTGACCCAAGCATAGTACATAAAATCATCTGCTACAATGTCCTACCAGCCAATGAATACTTCAGCTTCAACCAAAACAATACAAGAGCACACAATAGATACAAACGCATGGTAAACCGATCCAAACTAGACTGCAGAAAATACGACTTCAGTAACAGAGTGGTCAACGCCTGGAATGCACTACCTGACTCTGTGGTTTCTTCCCCAAATCCCCAAAACTGTAACCTTAGTCTGTCTACTGTAGACTTCACCCATTCCTAAGAGGTCTGCAAGGGACGTGCATAAACGCACCAGCATGCCTACCGTCCCTGTCCTAATTTTTTCTTTTATTCGTATCCTTTTCATGTATTTATAATTATGTTTACACTTGTATCTGTCATAAAATACATGCTTGACGAAATACAAACCCATCAACTTGAAATCAGCCAGATCATTTGAGGAGGAACAATTTAGCAAAATGGCTTTTCCCCTAAGTTTGCTTCCAAACTTCTGATTAATTCTTGAACACAGCTCGGCTGAATACAAATAGCTCTTATTCCTGGCAAGACATGCATAGCTGTGTCCAGATTATTTCTGCTTTACTTTGCTCACATAAATCCTGTTTTCTTTTTCACCTAGCTACACAAACACACACAGAGAAGATATACATTAGCTGCCTTTAAAAATTTATACTCTTTTGAAACTTTGATGGTGACAATAGCATAATATTTTAAATTTTAAAGTCTTTTTTTTTTGAAGACTTTAAAATAATCTACTAATTCAGTTTCAAAAGGATGAATTGATATATGATACCTATATCATTTTAACAAGCCTAACAATAAGCCCTAAAAAAAATTAAGGTTGGGAATGGAACATTCAGGGTACTATATTTTCAGGACAAATTGTGAAAAGTAACATTACCCAATCTCTACTCTACATGATAACAAAATTCTACCCCCAAAAAATCCCTCATTCTTCTAGAAACTGCAAGAGATATTTTAGTACTTGGGGATTTGAATGGGATTTCCCTCCTCCAAGACAAGTCATCTATTTCAGAAATATATTCTAGAAAACTTTCTCTAAATGTCTTAGACCAGGGGTGGGCAATTGTGGCTCTTTTACAACCTGTGGACTTCAACTCCCAGAATTCTTGAGACAGCTGTCTCAGGAATTCTGGGAGTTGAAGTCCACAAGTTGTAAAAGAGCTACAATTGCCCACCCCTGTCTTAGACTATATTACATTGTTATTTCTAGCTCAGCCTTGAAATGTGGAGTCCTTGGTAGAGTCCTTCAATTCTGAGCTACAAATATTTCCCTCTATTGTTATTTCTCTTAGATTCTTAGAGATATAGATACTCTGCAAGGAGAGATCATACTTATTTCTCATTACTCTATGATTAATCCACTCTACAATTAACTACATTGAGAAATTTGTTAAATCAGCTACGCACAAACACAAATTGAAATTATTTGCTGCTGATGTTGTATTTAAACTTACTTGTCCCACAGAATCGTTAATATTATTGATAGAATATGTACAGCAATGCAAGCTGGTCTTGGGTGACCACATTATTAAAAAGAAAACTCAAATGCTAAATCAATAAAAAGAAAACTCACTTGCTGATGTGCAATTTGACAGAGAATGAAAAGCAATGTGCCTATCCACCAACAGGCTTTAACATTCTGCTATTATTTGTGCTAAACAATAACTAAAATCAGTCTTCTTCTTCTTTTTGACAAACATAAGATTTATTTAAGAATATTTACTAATTTAAAAACATGTCAACGGATGTTTTTGAATGGAAAAGAAGTAAATACCTTGGTTAAAGAAAACTTCCTCTTTCAAAATGAATTCTGTTTCAAATAATTCCAATACAGTGCATTGTTTGGCACAAGAGAATAATGAATTCTATATGGTCCAATAAGAAGCCAAGGATTCAATTTAAAAATCAGCAGGGCTTGACCGAACAAGTGGTCTCATGGCTCCAAATTTAAGTCTGTGTTATTTCGCTACCTGTTTAACATGATGTATTATATCTCCTTGTAGCTCTACCACTTATATAGAAAGGGTAAGTCTTCCTGAGCGGCTATATAGAAATATTTGGACCAAAATTAACAGAAATAAACAAATTATAAGAGATTATGCAATGCTAAGTAATTTACCATCAACATTCTAAGGTAGACCAGACTAAGAAAACAATGCCATATAGGTCTAAAACTACTTTTATTGAAGCAACTACCAGAATCATGCAAGTCTGAATATGCTTCCGCTTCCCGCCCTTTATCATCAGTCCATTAGGGCGGGGGTTAGCTGTTTCTTGGGTTCCTCTTGTCTGATTGCAGGTTTTTCTCCATCCCTCAAAGCCAATCTCTATGTCCTCTACACTTACTGAATGTTGGGGATAAATACAGGAAAAGAATAAATGTCTGAGGAGATTCTCAGTCATCCAGGTCATGGTTGTCCCAAAGGTGCTTTTTGGAAGGCAACTAGACTACCTTTGTTTTTTCTATGAAGACATTTTGCTTCTCAAGCAAAACATCTTCACTGAAAAAAACAAATAAAGTTTAATTGCCTTCTAAAAACCACCTTTGGAAAAAGAATAAATACAGATTTTTTTCCCCTCTTGCTTCATTTTTAAATATTTATTTTTACAAAGAAGAAGGCTTAAATAAATTTGGTTAGTGGAGAAATAATTTCTTTACATTACAAATTTATTGATAAGAAGACAAATATAAAATCTTTTAAGTCTCTTGCTATTGTATACAGCATTCTTCTATATTTAATTGGTTTTGGTATTCAAATAAGCAGTGCAGCAGTAAAAATTTACGGAAACAAAGAAATTTGAGAAGTATGAATGAATTTGAAAAACTAATAAGCACATACTATTGATCATTTCTAAGGCATGATTTATAAAATGTTAATGAAGTATGATTCATATTACAAACAAGTTACAGATTGTATAATTAAATAAATGCAAAACATGGATATAGTTAGAGAGCTGCAACAATGGGAATCTTAATGAAAGTAGAATATTAAATTTACTGCAAACACTATACCCATGGAGAACTGATATGTTTTACTGTGATAGTAGTCCAGTCTAGATTGCTGCAATGAATAATTCTTTTCTTGAAAAAAAGTTTGAAATGTAATGAGCAGTTGTTATCCTTCTTTCCTATATAGGAACAATGTGGTAAAGCCCAACATGTTTCATTCTCTGGAATGGAAGAAATTTTAAAAATTAACAATCACATTTTAACTGGAGATATTATTATAAAATTTTAACAAACCATATGGTATCCCTTCAAAAATATAATGAAGTGCAACCTATTAAGAACACTGGATTCACTCAAATCCTCACCTTCTTAATCACATTGGGATATAATAAATTTACAATTAAAGAGAGATCTTTGGACCAGCAGGATAAAATAAAAAGCCAGTTGGTGAGTCAACATTCATTTCAGATTAAAGAAAGAAAAAAGGGAAGTAATAATTTCAGGAACTTTCAATTAATATCACAAAGCTTAATAAAAATCTGATCTAAGAAAACTACAAATAGATACCAAGAACACTTCAAATTGGAAAGATTAATATTTCGGCAAAAGTACTTTGATACCGTTTGGAGATAATTAGAAAAATTATCCTTTGTGGAAATGCTGATTGTTTAATGTCAAAGGGAAAAGGTAATTGCTGAATTTTACAAAACAAAGATATAAATATAATATGAGATAGATTATATAACCAGAATACAGTGCTAGATTGGACTAAAACCTTAAGGACGTAGAAATGGGGGTGGGCTACATACCGGTACCTTTTTTTCTTTTAACTTTTTAACTGACTCATTTTAGGATTATATATAACAGAAAGCAGCAAAACTTGGTGAAGGGAGAAGAGGATCATTAAAGCAACTGACAGAAAAGGGTATTCCTCCAGAGATATTACCGAAAATGTTTGAACAGATGGGGAAGAAAGTATCTGAATCTATCCAATATGTTAAAAGTGATCCGGCTACATTTGAAGGGAGAATGAAAGAAAGATTTGTAAAGAGGAAAATAAAAGAAGTTCAAAAATTGAAAAATCCTTAGAACAACTGGCTGGAGAAGTAAAACAAATTAAACTGCACTGAGGTATGCACAGAGAGAGAAAGATTCTGAAATATCCACAATGGAGAAAAGGCTGGGGAAGATGACAGAATTTGCAGTGATGGCAAAAAAGTTGATTTTCATGATTAAGGAAAACACAACTACATTTATCAGTGACTGGAAACCCTTTATGGGCTTTTTGCTGAAAACAAAGAAAAAAATGTGATTTATGGGTTTGACAATTAGAAAGGTTCAAATGTGAAAATAAGGGAGCCATAATATAACTATGAAGAGAGGGGATAACATATAAATGCATTTATGACTGCTGTAAAGAACATCAGTTTTCTTTCTTTCTTTTTTTCTTATTAACTTTTCACTTTTCTTCCTTTTATTTTTTCTTTAAATTTGTATTGTTTTTAGTCTGGAAAAAAACTGTAATAAAAATTAATTTTATATATGTACAGTACTGAATTGGCATTTTATACATCGTATTAATGTGGCTGCAAGGATTTAGTATACCTTTCATTGGAAAAGACCTTTGATTATCTCTTTGGAAGACTAAACAGTGGGAGTATACATCTAAGTACAACTAAAGTACATCTAAAACAACTTTGGTTTTTTATTAAAAAACTTTTTAAAAACTAAAAAAATAATAACTTTGGTTTTAAAAAAAACTGACACAGACTTTAATTCAAATTGGAGACCATTTTCAATTTATAATCTTATTCATGGAATTGTGCTGCATCCAAAATTCAGTTTCTAGAGCTCATATTTTAAGTGATGGTATAATTTATAATATTAATGGAATGTATTATTTACTACTTATAGCTTCTTTTATGGCTTGAACAATATTAATCAAGCATATCTTAGTTTAAAACCCAAGAGAGAGATATGTGGATTTTGACTAGAAAATGGATATTAAATATCTCATAATAGGTTCCTAGTGATGTATTGGAATATATTTATGATATTTCAGATTGGTTATTTATTCACCCATATCCTTGCCTGATTGTATTTGCTGTGTTATTTATTCCTTGTATTCTTTTAAAATATACAGTAAAGAATTTTTAAAAGGACAAGGTATGATTAAGTAATTTCCTCTCTTCTATTGCAGATTGTGATTTTTCTGGTACTAAATATATAAATGAAAGAATATATGAATTAAAATGAAAAAATCTGAGGCATAGCTTTTGACTACACAAGTATAACAAATAGATGCATCTAAAATGATATGATACGTGGTGTTGTACATATGGGAAGAAATCCTTTCTCAAGATGTTCAGATATGGAAGCGTTAATCAAACTTTGATCTGTCAATCTAGATGATGGACAGGGACTTTCAGTGCCCAGGAAAATTGAACAAATAAGTGTACAAAAATATCCCTCTTTGAAGAGCATAAAGAGGACAGCAGTTCCATTTTGCCTTTGTTCTTTCTGCATCCTTAGGAGAAAATGTTACCTCTTCTCAGACTAGCTCAAAAAAACCTTTCCCCAACCTGGAAAACATCTGAAGAATTAGAATAGTTAGCTATAAGTAATAGTGGAGCTAGATATGGATTAGGATCCTTTCATTAAGGAATTTTAGTCAGATTAGTCTGAATTGTTTCTTTGCATCCTGAATCCCATTTTGTTCTATCTGTATTGATTATGTGTATTCCTCTCTGGAAAAATAGTGCTTTCCCTTTCCGATTAACAGATTAACACAGTTGGAAGGGACCTTGTAGGTTATCTAGTCCAACTCTCCGCCCAAGTAGGGGGGTTGGACTACACCATTTCTGATAGATAGCAATCCAGTCTCTTCTTGAAAGCTTCCAGTGATGAAGCTCCCACAACTTCTGAAAGCAAGCTGTTCCATTGATTGATTGCTCTCACTGTCAGAAAATTTATCCTTATTTCCAGGTTGAATCTCTCCTTGTTCAGTTTCTATTCATTATTTCTTGTCTGGCCTTCAGGTGCTTTGGAAAATAGCTTGGCCCCCTCCTCTCTGTGGCAACCCCTCAAATATTGAAACACTGCTATCATGTCTCCCCTGGTCCTTCTCTTCACTAGACTAGCCATGCCCAGTTCCTGCAACCATTCATTGTATGTTTTAGCCTCCAGTCCCCTAATCATCTTGGTTGCACATTTTCTAGAGTCTCAACATCTTTTTTATAGTGTGGTGACCAAAACTGGATGCTCTCATATTCTTCAATTTTCAATCAATTCCTTAACCTTAATTTAGATAATAAAAGATGTGTATCTTCTGCTAAGTGGTACTCTTATTTTGACAGGAAATTTAACATTTCACACACTCCTGTTCGGCTGAGTTACCAGAAAACTGAGAACTGACCGTGGGTTGGGGTTTTTTTACTCTCTTCCTATTGAATAAAAGGGTAAAAGAGTGGATTTCTGGTAAAAGAGTGGATTGTGACAATATTCCGAACAAGTCAATCTGAGGAGTGTGGAAGATGCAACACTAGGGGCCAGAGTAGTATTCAGCAGGTTCTGACCAGTTCTGGAGAACCGGTAGCAGAGAATTTTGAGTAGTTTGGAGAACTGGTAAATACCACCTCTGACTGGCCCCGCCCCCATCTATTCTCTGCCTCCTGAGTCCCAGCTGATTGGGAGGAAATGGGGATTTTGCAGTAACCTTCCCCTTGGAGTGGAGAGGGAATGGAGATTTTACAGTATCCTTCCCCTGGAGTGGGGTGGGAATGGAGTGTTTACAGTAGCCTTCCCCTGCCATGCCGACCAAGCCATGCCTACAGAACCGGTAGTAAAAAAAAATTGAATCCCACCACCGACACACACACTTAGAGGAGCAAGTGGGGTCAGTCCACCACTTCCCTGTGCATGTGTTTACAAACACTTTACACATCAAAAGAAAGTTAAGGAAGTATCGGCTGTATCTGACAGTGTTTAATGAGCTATTGTTAAATAGCCATGCATAGATATAGAAAGCTTCAGCAGAACTGATTGCAGAAGTTTGTCAGAGAGGATGGTTTGTCAAAGAAGTTTATAAAATGACACAAACTGAAGTCTCCACAAGCTGGCAGCATCAGCTGCTGATGCTTATCACTGCATTATTCATGCTCTGCTGCTCAGGTCTCCTCAGTGTTTATATGAGCAACTGTTTTGCCCATCTGTGGTTGCATATGCTTAGTTTTTCTTTTTTTAAAAGCTACCAGGAATTTTTGGAAGGATCCAGAACTGCTGCCAGAAAATGTACAGTGGGGAAAGAAGCTGGAAGCAAGGATCTAGCAATCCAGGTAAACTGGTACAAGAAGTCCTTGACGTATGACCATAATTGAGCCAAAATTTTCTGTTGCTAAGGGAGACAGCTGAGTTTTGTCCCATCTTACAACCTTTCTTGCCACAATTGTTAAATGAATCAGTCCAGTTGTTGTGAGTAACATGGTTCTAAAGTAAAGCTGGCTTCCCATTGACTTTGCGTGTCAGAAAGTCGCAAAAGGTGATCATAACATGATCCCAGGACACTGCAACCATCATTAATACAAGCCATTTGCGAAGCATCCAAATTTTGATCACGTGACTATGGGGATGCTGCAATGGTTGGGTGAAAAATGGTCATAAATCACTTTTTTTCAGTACCATGTTGACTTTGAATGATTGCTAAACAAATTGTTGTCAGTCGAGGACCTACAATTGTATCTAAAATTGCAAGCGGCTTAATTGTTGGAGAAAGAAAGAAGTGTGCTGCTCTTTGTGTTTCTGTGTGCCCCAGTATCGCTCTGCAAAAATCAAATTGCCTATTGAGTCTTGCAAATTCAAGGGGGCTGTTAAGTTTTGCAAAATTTTTGCACTCTCCCCCAAAGATACACCAAAACAGAGTCATCAGTGATGACTCAAATGCTACAATACATCAGCATTTTCAAATAACTCAAATGCTGCAATACATCACACTTTCTAAGCTAGTAACACTACATTGGAATAGAAATAACTATAGCAAGTAGTCAAGGATTCAGCCATTTTCCTAACAGAATACAGTATGAATAGCATTACAAAGCAATTTTCCCCTGCTTTAATTACTTATTTTGTTTTGCCAGTTCAAACTGGTTTTCCAAAAGTTTGGAACACTGTAGCAGTGGTTCAGAAAGGCTAAAGTAGACTTTTGAAATAAATTTCAGCCACCTGAAAATCTAGGAAATGGCATTGTTAACCCACAAAGCTGTAATTATATTTTCCTAAGCCAATGCCCTATGTAGTATCTTGGACCACATTTTCCACAATTCCCAGGCACTATCCATCCAAACTACAGGAAGTTTTAACTCAGTGTATCTAGAAGCTGCCAAATGGGGAAAAAACTCTATGTATATAGTAGATATAGAATAGTGTTGTTAGATGTGAAGTGGTGTCTGACTCATCATGACCCCATGGACGTTCCTTCAGGCTTTCCTGTCCTCTACCATCCTCTGGAGTCCATTTAAGCTCCTGCCTACTGCTTCAGTGACTCCATCCAGCCACTTCATTCTCTGTCATCCCCTTCTTCATTTGCCCTCAATCTTTCCCAGCATTAGGCTCTTCTCCAGTGAGTCCTTCCTTCTCATTAGGTGGCCAAAATATTTGAGTTTCATCTTCAGGATCTGGCCTTCTAAAGAGCAGTCAGGGTTGATCTCCTTTAGGACTGACTGGTTTGATCACCTTGTAGTCCAAGGGACTCGCAGGAGTCTTCTCCAGCACCAGAGTTCAAAGGCCTCAATTCTTTGGCGCTCAGTCTTTCTTATAGTCCAACTTTCACAGCCATACATTGCAACTGGAGAAAATAGCCTTGACTATACGCACTTTTGTTGGCAGGGTGATGTCTCTGCTTTTCAGTATGCTGTCTAGATTTGCCATATAAAATAGTAGAGTAGATCTATGCTTGGGATAGATGCAGTCAATGAGTTGATTCCAGTGTTTCCAAAAGTAAAAGAGTATTCAAAGAGATTGCCCCTTTAGGGAGGAGACTGGTTTCCCTTGATCCCTTGGCTATCTAACGCTGGCTATCTAATATTTGTTATGCAGAATTAGAGAGTTCCCCAAAAGCTGGTTGGATGATTTGGAGGAGGAACTATCTGGGCAAAGGAGATCTGGCAAAAGAAAACAAAACATCCTTGAAATCACAACTCTTCTGCAAGACATGGGGAAGGAGGCTTTGGAAATTGAGGAGGCAGAAGAAAAGGGTACCAAACCACTCCGTATTGCAAATAATTCATCAAAATTATCTAGCACTCCTTAGAGTGGGGCTAACACAAGGGTGTCAAACTCGCGTCGTCACGGTGGCATCACATGACATATCAGAACTTTTTTCCCCTTCCCTAAACTGGGCATGGCCAGTACATGATGCATCCGGGCCGTGGGCCGCAAGTTTGACAGCCCTGGGCTAACTGAATAGTGGCCTTCTATATTGATCATCTTTTAAAAAGAAGGAGGTGAAGCTGATTGATTAATCCATCTGTCGAGAGAGTGTTCAGGGCTTGCGTCTTCCATGGATTGGTTTGAATCTATGTGCATTCAAGCACACTGGTAGTCCTGATTCAAGATGGCCACTTCCTTTTTCTGACAGGCGTTTCATCTTTAATAGTTATTGGCCAGGCAGATGCAGTGTGCTTTAGCCAGCTGATAGATTCCTTCCTTCCTTGCATTAGGTTATTTCTAGGTAATCAATGAGCAACAATTCTTCTCCCTTTTCCATCTCCTAATTGGTGAAAGCACCTGCTTTTCATGTCTAGTTCAAAATTCATTATCTTATATCCCCCGTTACGAATTCTCTGGGTGCAGCAGGTAGAAAATACCCAAATGAGACATTGCATTGCCTTACTCCTAGATAATATTTGGCAAGAGAGGCCTGTGAGCTGACTTCCTCCAAGACAGCATCATCTGTAATCCAGTGCAGAAGACCAATGGAAGGGTATAGTTGACACAAAAAGATTAATACACTTATCTTCCTTGTCCCCCATCCCCTCCACTTTGCATTTTTAAAGTTTGCTACAGAATTATAAAATGAAACATGGTGTTTATAACTTCAAATTATTCCACCAATGTACAAAGAATGCCAAATTTCTGCCATTGTTCTATCATTCATTCTTTTCCCAAAAAGTTTGATGTTCTTTTATAAACGTTTTTTTATTTTTATTTCTCATAAAACATATATAAATGTACAATTTCTTTAATCATTCATATCACACATATTATCTTCTAAAATACCTGTTTATACAATGAAAGCAGGTGTTAGCATTAGGGAGGGAGAAAAAATACACTTTATAAAAATGTATCAAGTGTTCAACTCTTAAATTACAAAATCTAGAATACAATGACACATTGCATATTCTTGTGACATACATAAACAAATTATCATCATCATCATCATCTGCCACATAATATCCCAGATTTTAAAAATGCTCATAAGAAAGGTAAAACATGTCTGGTTAGTGGCTGTTGCAGGACCTGGAGACAGCAGAAGAGAAGAGAAAGAACTGGAGAAAATAAAGAACTGCAAATAGAAGTAGAATGACTATGGAAAAAGAAAGCAAAGATAGTACCAATAGTAACAGGTGCTTTGGGTGCAATCCAATGCCACTGAACACCATCAGCATTGACCAATCACCATCAGTCATTGCAATTGCAAAAGACAGCTATACTTGGAACAGCTTACATCTGCAACGATGCCTTTAACACCATCATATATCAACATCTGCCTATCCCAGATCCTTGGAAAGGACTCAATAGGTGGATAAAAATGCCAGATCCAGTCTAAATGTCCAGCTGACTGCAACCAATCATCATCATCATATTTAATAAAAAGCCTTGATACAAAATATTTGCTACAGAAAAAGTGACATACAAAAATTGTAGACTTTAGTATAAAGAGGGAAAGGGTGGGATTTATTTATTTATTTATCTATCTATCTATCTATCTATCTATTTATTTTATTTATTAAAAGATAAACACACAGATTACTATAGAAATCCAACCAAAACAAACCTAGGATGGAAAAGATTAAAACGTAAATTAAACAAAAGTGACAGATACATTCATTTGTAATTTAGAGCTGTGTTACTGGGTATCTATTAAAGATCCATTCTAAAGTCATAGAGCTTTCTGGCCCTGCACTAGTCATCATCTGCATGCAGTTAATATAAAATTAAGGATGGGCAGCATCTACTTCATACTTTCTCTTCTTCCTTTGATGTGCCTAGAAAAACCATCACAAATGAATGTCCCTTTCCATGAATGGCAAGAAAGAGATGGAGCCACTCAGAACAGCAACCCAAGCTCTTGCTCCCAACCATGAAACTCTTCAGTCTGGTCCCTTTTGAGTGCCTTGTGCTACCACTTCTGCCACTGACTATGCTGGGTGGAGGACAATATGATATGATATGTAGTCCAACATCCCTGGGAGACATCCCATTGGAAGAAAAAAAAGCTGTGTTCAAGCTATCTCAAACAAGCAGCCATTTAAACTGAGTTGGATAACAACTTCTTGTTCTTGTTTCTTTGGCTATCAAACTCATGACGCAATTACAACAAAATGTTTCATGTTTCAAAAATCAAAGTACCCGAAAAAGCTAAATATAAAGTTTATTAATTCCCTTGTTTCAGAAATGCAATCCATTCTGTCTTTCTTGCAACAGATAAATCATCTATAATTCATAAATATTTGTTAATCAAATTTTTTAGAAAGTCAGTTTGATACAGTGGTTAAGGTACGAGGCTAGATATAAGGAGACTATGAATTTTAGTCTGCCTTAGGGACAAAGACAGCTGGGTGACCTTGAGCCAGTCATTCTCTCTCAGCCCTAGGAAGGAGGCAATGACAAACCACTTCTGAAATCTTGTGAGGAAACTGCAGGGACGTATCCATGCTGTCTTCAGGAGTCAAGATTGATTTGAAGAAAGAGAGAGAGGGGAGGGAAATTAGATGATAGATGATGGATGGATGGATCAGATATCTAGGATTCTGGTTTACATGTTTAATTATTAGAAATCACCATTACATACAGCTCCATACAGCTTTCCCATTTTAAATGCTGAAGATCTAGTCCCCATTCCAAGCAGAAGAAGGAAACCAAAACACTTTTTGCATTACACAGTAATGAGCTTTTCTTGCCCTTTGACTATTTTTTTTTAATGACTGAAAGTTGTGAGTACACTATTGACTCAACTCTTTTGAGTGCTTATAATACAGCACCATTTTTTTTACAACATACAGTGCAATTACTGTGTCCTTCTGCATTTAGGAGCATCCCAAGGGAAGCATATTTCACAAAACGCTAGAGACAATATTGATTTCACTGAGCCTTTTGCATTTGCTAAACAGTTGGCCTCCACCATGATCAATCCATAAATGACAGAGATGAACATTTGTGTACCCTGTCCATAAACACACTGGCCCTCAGTAAAGCAAATCCAATAAGGAACCACCTCTGAAATAGATCATATATGAGGGCTACCTGATAGCTTGTGCCTCAAACCTTCAGGTTATCTTAATACAATTCTGTTGATTTACCCATACTAATGTGCTTTATAGGTAAGACCTGAAAGGGAGGGAACAGGCCTATACCTTCCTCCCAGATTAGTCTTGTTATATAATTGAATTTTTCTGATTACACTGCTATAGATGGTGAAGGGACTTGGAGTTGTCTCTGTGATGTGCCATTGAATATTTTCAGTGCACCAATTCCAGTAACATTTTGCCTTTCATAGTAGAGGAAGGTCAGAACTTAAAGGCCAAGAGAACCTGTGGCTTTCCCCAGTTGGATTCTCACTCCCATCAGCCACATCTGGCATAGTCAAAGGGATTGTTTTTTGTTTTTGTTTTTAAAATTTTTTTTAAGTTTTTAATTAAAGACAAAACACAAAACACAAAATCACACCCAGTGTATAATACAAAAAAGGGATTGTGACCATTGTATGGAGAACGAGAGCTTCCCTGTTCCTGCCTTAAAATATTTGACAAATGAAAAAGAGACTTTGCTTGCTTACTTGTTTCCCTGCTTATACTAATGAGAGCATCTGGCCCTTCACATCCCCAACCCTCTCAGAGTTCTAGTGAAGTCTCTTGTATTCATTGGCTTTCTAACAGACATGTGTGGACTGGCTTTAGAAGCTGCGTTTTAATAAAGCTGACCACACTCATTTTCTGAAAAGGATTTAGCTGATCCTTGGTGATGCAGGCTTCTCAGTGGTATTCCACAACTAAATCTGCTCCAGGCATGTAATGTCACTGCACTGAGTGTTTTTTTTCTTGCTGGCTGCTTCTTTTGTTTTGTTCTAAATTTTCCATATAGCCTGTTTAACATCAGGAAACACAAACAGTTGGGTAGAATAAATAAGCTGCAAATCTAATATTTTGCATCTTGTACCTTTACAGAAATAACCTAATCAGGAGGGGGCTTCAGAAATTTTAGCAAGGGGTTCTCTGCCCGGTTGCTGGGTGGGCGTGGCCATGATAGGCATGGCCTAGTCGGCCTCCTGCACCACATTTTTGCCCTCCCCAGGCTCCGGAGGCTTTCCTTGAGCCTCCGGGAGGATGAAAATGGCCTCCTTCCCGATCTTCTGGTAGGCCTGTTTTTCACCCTCACCCAGCCCCCGCACACACCCTGCACTTACCTCAGGGGTGAAATCTAAAAATTTTCGCTACCTGTTCTGAGGGCGTAGCTTAATTAGTGGGCGTGGCTTGTTGGTCAGGTGACTGGGTGGGAGTGACTTGTTGGTCAGGTGGGCCTGGCCAAGTCGACGTCACTTCGTTGCCCTTTTTTAACCTACAAAACACAACACAACACAACTGGCTCACCCACAATGTAAAAGCAGCTGTGCTACATCCAAAATGGCCCCTGCAACAAGCAGGAACCTCACACAGCCACAAAAAGTCCAAAAAAACAACTTTCACACTTTACACACACACACAAAACACAACACAACACAACACAACACAACACAACTGGCTCACCCACAATGTAAAAGCAGCTGTGCTAGACCAAAAATGGCCCCTGCAACAAGCAGGAACCTCACACAGCCACAAAAAGTCCAAAAAACCAACTTTCACACTTTACACACACAAAATTCCACATACAGGTTTGTGAGATTTTGTGTGTTTGTGTAGTTAGAGTAAAACACTACAGAAACACACTAAATCTCAGAAAGCTGCACAAATATTATTTTATTTTATTTTATTTTTATATAAAAGCAGCTAAATTTAAAACTTTCTAAACTTTAAATGGCTAGGTCTAAAAAAAGAACAACTAAAAAAAACCCCAATTAACTATTTTTTTTAAAGCTCCCAAAGGGGGAAAAAAACTTACAGGCAGGCAGGCAGGCAGAAAGAGCTGCTCACCGATGAGCTTGATTGCAGGCAGGGAGATTCAGTTGCTTCCGATGCAATCGATTGCAGGGATTATAGCAAGCGAAGCAAGGCAGGCGGGCGAAGGTAAGCAAGCTGGAGGCTTGGGGGGGGGAGGGATTTTTGTTACTGTTCTCCGAACTACCCGCCGCCATCGCTACCTACTCGCCTGAGCCGGTCCGAACTGGGAGCATTTCACCCCTGACTTACCTGCATCCAAAACAGGCCGTGTGGGGACTCCTGGGAGGGGCAGGGTGGGGTGGGCGGGGTGGGGCAAGGCCAGCCAGGAGTGGGATTCGTGGGTTTTCCGAACTGCACAGAATCTTAGCTAGAGGTTCTCTCAAACCCCTGCAAACCCCCAGCAGCCCACCCCTGAACCTAACAATAAGCAAATAGGTATCTTCATTCCTAGAATGGACACTGAATAGCAATTACCTAAGAGATTGTTTTTTCAAAGTGAACTAATTAAGCATAAATGTGATTGGCTCTTTTTTGTCTCTGCTTGCTAGATTGCACTCTGCACTTCATAGTTCAACTCTTAACTTTCAGACAGTGTGACCCCTGCTGTTAGTGATGACAAGTTTTGACCCACTAGTCAATAAATCTATGTTTTATTTTCTTGTTTCTGGTTTTATAATAGAAGTATTGTATATCATAACACAAAAAGAAAATTGTTATGTACATGGTCATACAAATATGGTCATTCCAATTATAGAATATTTCCACCAACAATATTTATGGTCTTACAGATAATTATATGAGAGGGAATGAACTGGAAGAGAGTTTTGACATTTTGAAATAAATGAGCCCCAGCTAAAACGTATCCCTTTTCCCTCTATTTAATTTAAAGATTTTGACATTGTATGTATTGTATTTTACCAATAACAAATAATCTAAAACTGCAAAATCCATGGCAAGATTGCAAGGAAAGAAGGGAGCAATAAAACTGACAGAACAGGAAGTTGGAAAGGTGTCGTCTTATCTAGCAATTAAATTGTGCCAATGCATCTTTTTTAATTGACTGTAAAATAAGGCTTCTTTTTCATACTTTACCTGAAAATTGGGTACATTCATTTGGAAGACTGCAGAGAAGTACAAATCCCCAATATTATTAAATATACAGAAGTTAGAAGCAGAATAAATTCATTGGGAAGTCTAGCTGAAAGTGAAGGGTGGGTGCGTTCCCTCTGTAATTGCCTATAAAACAAGGCCTTTTGGTTCTGATTACCTGAAAGTTGGCAGTCAGGTCTGACAGCTATTTGAGGAGGTAAGAAAGTTTTTTAAATGTAGGCAGGAAAAGACTAGTTTATTCATCTTCTGATGTCATTAGAAAAAAAAATGAAACTGAATGAATGACTGCAATTCAAATTCATGAGTACTGAAACAAATGAATGTTGAAATGAGATGAATTATTTGCCTTCTCTCTCTCTCTCTCTCTCTCTTCGCTCTCTCTCTCTCTCTCTCTCTCTCTCTCTCTCTCTCTCTCTCTCTCTCTCCTTCTCCCCCCCCCCCTATACTTGGAATGCCTGGCTGCAAATATAAGTATATTAAATTTATCATCCACCTACTCTTGTGTTGGGAGACTAAGACCCAGAGAATCAGAGAATGGAAGATTCTGTTATACTGCCTTGAGCTCCTGAAAAAACAGTAGGCTATAAGTCTTTAATGCTGGGAAAGATGGAAGGAAAGAGAACCAGCAGCCAGGTGGATGAACTCAGTGACAATGGTGATGATGCCCTGTTGGAAGACCTGGAAGACCAGGTTAGGGACAGATCCTCATGGAGAAAATCTAGGTGGTCGCTAGGAGTTGGTGATGATTTGATGGCATGCAATCAAACTAATTCACTAACCAAGTAATTCACCCTCTTTGTTTTTGTGTTCATAAACTTTAGTAAGAGTGCATTATAATTGCATTCTTCCAAATTCACATTTGATTTCAAACAACAGTGAGTATAAATAAAAGCTCAGTTTTAGCTTGGCTGCCAAATCTTCCACCGAGAAGCCACATCACTGGTTCCTTGCATAGCAGGAGATAGAATATGACTCCACTGCAAATCTCTGTAACATGAGGAGGAAGTCACCACAGGGATCCTCCATGATTAAACATACCCTTTAGAATTCAAGCTATTATTGCCATATAATCTTCAATGCTAAGGCTGGCAATTTCTCCCTTGGTTGCTTCTTTAGATCTGCATGCACAGAGTGGTTGGATGCCTTCAGGAAATCTATGCTCCAAAGCTAAAGACAACAATTTTCTGGCTCATTGTAATTTTGGTGCATAAATTACTTCAAAGCACAGCAGCAATCGTAACAAATAATGATAACTTTAGACTCTGGAGTTGGGTCAAAAGCAACTGATCTGAACCGTATTCCTGGGTGAATAAATCTTAAGAATCCATTTACTCTGGAAAACTTCATATTTTTAAGCGAATACTTTTAATATTTTTGAGCAAATTATATGCAAATGTAAATAATTTGTGAAGCATGTTTTGATTTACAGGTAGTTAAATACTTTGGTTTTTAAGAAACACCTTAAAAGAAAAATTCAGGACATAGAGTTCCATAAATTTCATAGGACTATTACCCGATAAAATAATATACACTACTAAGTGTACAAATTCAAATCATTGATTGTTTTATTTTTATTAGGGTTAGGGTTGTATTATTTTGAGTTGAAAATATGGTCATGACTGAAGTGATTTGAGTTTGAAAAGGCTCACAGGTATTTTCAGTTTAAATTATTTCCAGAGTAGTCAGAACTTCCATTTCAGACTTGAAACAACTATTTAGAAGCTCAAAATAATTTGTGCTCCCCTAAACTTTACTTCTAGCTAACTTAAATTACTTGTGAATCAAAATACAGTTTTGCACTTTCTTCACAATTTCTATGAATGAGGAGCAGAACGCAGAAATGGGGTGAAAGAAAGCAGGATGTTTAATGCTTTCACTGAGAGATTTACCTCCAAACCAGAAATAAATAGTTAACAGAGCTCCGAGTTATAATATTTTTCTACATGATGCACAAATACTTACCAAAAACTATTTTCCATTTTTTGGTCCTGCAGCTACATTTACATGCTATGCAATTCTTCTTAAAAAGCTTGAAAATCAGGAAGATAGAACAGATCCAATGAACCAGGCTAAGCAATTGGAAAACTGTGCCTTCAATTCTGGAAGTTGTACTGATCATCACCAAGTTGAGGGAGGTTATATATTATCATCATCATCTACATAAATTTAAGTGCGTGCCTGTAGCTTGAGGTACTATATCAAAGGCACATCAGTTGAGTTCATCACCTCAAAGAGAGGTTATCACTGCACATTATCTAGGTAGACATTCTCAGCTGGGCAGCCAAGAGACCACTGTGGCCTGAAACCTTAAGGAGACAAAGTACCTGAATTCTGCTTGTTTCCCCTTGAGTCCAAAATATGACTTTTATCCTCTTGGCTTTCATTCCAAAAGGGCATGTAAAAAACCAGAAGGCAGAAAAATAAAAATGCCAGTTCCTATTTACAGTATATGAACTTTCCATTTCTCAAAACCCATTGGCTGTTAAATGCTAAATTGTTAAACAAGCTGTTAAACATTAAGGTATCAGAAGTAAGCTGGAGGGGTAGTTCTCTTTTCCTCTAATTTTTTTGGTATTCAGGTAGATAGTACTTGAGCTCAATAGTCACAGAAAACATGAGAAATTAAATTTAGTTTGGCAAAACTGAATCAGCACTAGCAATGCCCACACCACCTACATAATTTGGACAACCCCTCAACAAAGACCAAAGTTAGCTTGGTTTTCAGAAAGTTTAGAGACAGGGCCCTTTCTTTCTTTCTTTCTTTCTTTCTTTCTTTCTTTCTTTCTTTCTTTCTTTCTTTCTTCTTTTTTTCTCTTTCTAATTTTTTTAATCCCACCTTTATTATTTTTATAAACAACTCAAGGCATCAAACTTATCTAATACTCCTCCCTCCTCTTATTTTCCCCACAACAACAATCCTGTGAGGTAGGTTGGGCTGAGAGAAAGTGATTAGCCCAAAGTCACCCAGCTGGCTTTCATGGCACTAGAACTCACAGTCTCCTGCTTTCTTCACCACTATACTAAACTGGGTCTCTCTTTTTTTTTTTTTCTTTGCCTTAGTTTGGCAGGATCCTGTGTCTATAGGATGGTGAGAAGGTGATGTTTAATTTAGGATGGTTTTAATATAGCAGAAAGAATTATCCTCGGCATATAAGGCTATTATAATATTATTATTATGACAGTGAAGATGTATCCCCTTCTTTAGTTCAATAGTTCCTGTAGTGGAGATTTCATTCCCATCACCAGTGGTGAAATCCAAATTTTTTTACTACCGGTTCTGTGGGCATGGCTTGGTAGGTGTGGCAGGGAAAGGATACTGCAAAATCTCCATTCTCACCCCACTCCAGGGGAAGGATTCTGCAAAATTGCCATTTCCTCCCCACTCCTGGGGGAAGGATATTGCAAAATCTCCATTCCCACCCCACTCTGGGGCCAGCCAGAGGTGGTATTTGCCGGTTCTCAGAACTACTCAAAATTTCCGCTACCGGTTCTCTGAACTGCTGAAAATTTCTGCTACTGATTCTCCAGAACCTGTCAGAACCTGCTGGATTTCACCCCTGCCCATCATCCCATTCAAGATTGCTATTTTCCTTGCTGATAGACAATGAAGAACTAATGATCTTAAGCTAGGATAAAAGAGAAGGGAACTCATGTCTTCACTGGATCCCTGCTGCTGTTAGCAGCCAAACTATTAGGTAATTGGGCAAAAAAAATAGGAATGGGCCAAATTCTTTACTAGCCTTAGATACAATTGTGATGTGCCCCACTGGCTGAAATTGGGAACCTGCCACAACTTTTGTTATAAGCACACAAATAACCTGAATATTTTGTTATACACAGATATATATTTGTACAGTATACACGAATATATTATGACAATTTTATTACATTTAATATTACATATTATATGATTATTCACACACACGTACCGGGGCGAAATCCAGCAGGTTCTGACAGGTTCTGGAGAACCGATAGCGGAAATTTTGAGTGGTTTGGAGAAATGCCACCTCTGGCTGGCCCCAGAGTGGGGAGGGAATGGGGATTTTGCAGTATCCTTCCCCTGGAGTGGGGTGGGAATGGAGATTTTGTAGTATCCTTCCCCTGCCACACTCACTAAACCACGCCCACCAAGCCACACCACACCCACCAAGCCACACCCAAAGAACCAGCAGTAAAAATATTTGGATTTCACCACAGACCCATACACATATATTTTGTTAAACACACATATACCATGAATATCACAATAAGCCCAAGAACATATATGTAAAAGGACTTTAAATGTTAGGCACTGCAATTAAAATGGTGGGTTGGTGGTTCAGAATAGAGCCCAGTCCAATTTTCACTAGTGGAAGATCTCTCTACACAGGATAACAAAGATAACTTTGCATTGGCCCTGCTATCGCTATTTTCAGTCTCAGGTTTCTGTATACTCTAAAGACAATCTTCAAAGTTGGATTGGAAGCTAATGCTAATGATTGCATCTTGCTCTCATTTTGCCCTTAGCAGACTTATGAAATCTTTGCGCTCAATAGCATTAAGAAGCTACCTTTAAGAAAAGAGGCTTATTCTTCCCATTTTGCCAACACGGGGAATAGGCAACCTATAAGCATCAATGAATGCTTGAAAAAAATCAAGGGGTAATGCAGCTTGAATTATTTAAGTGGGGCTTTGACTGACAAGGGAATCCTTTATGTTCCCCAGTATAGGATGTTAAGTAGGGCTTAACGCTGTCCGGAGCACAGTGTCTGCCTTCTGATCACAGCCTTGAACAACCAAGGACCTGCCAACAAAACAGGCTTATCAGCCATGTCTTGCAGCTAGCCTGGTACTAAAATCATGCCGCTTCCTAAATTTGAAAATCCCAAATATGCCTCCAAAGTATCGACGTCCTCTCTCCATGCGTTGTTTTGGAAGAGTAGTTTTTAAAGGTTTTAACCTAAATGTTATACAAAACCATGTAAAATCTGCTACAACAACAACAACAACAATAATAATAATAATAACTACTGATTACATCCAGAAAAGTGAAGAACCAATGATTAAGGAAGTAAATAAAGGAGGCCTTTTAAAGACAACTAAAACAAAAGCAGAATATAAGAAAGAAGTAATTGAGCAGCGAGCTGAAAATTGGAAACACAAAGCTCTGCATGGCCAATACTTGAAAAGTATTGAAGGCAAAGCTGACCAGAAACTAACTTGGAACTGGTTAAGATCAGGAGTACTGAAAAAAGAAACAGAAAGCTTTATTTTGGCAGCTCAAGAACAAACCCTAGCCACAAACTGCATGAAGGCAAAAATTCAACATGTTACCACCAACAGCAAATGCCGCCTCTGCAATGAGAAAGATGAGACAGTCGACCACCTGATCAGTGGGTGCAGCAAAATTTCACAAACTGACTACCTACAATGCCATGACCGTGTTGCTAAGATCATTCACTGGAAATTGTGCCAGAAGTTTGGATTTGAGTACAGCAAAAACCACTGGGAACATCAGATTGAGAAAGTTTTAGAGAATGAGAAACTCAAGATCTTGTGGGACTTTAGGATTCAGACTAACAGGCACTTGGTCCACAACACACCTGACATAACAATAGTTAAAAAGAAAAAAGTATGTTTCATTGACATTGCAATACCTGGTGATGCACGAATTGAAGATAAGCAGCAAGAAAAAATCACAAAGTACCGGGACTTACAAATTGAAGTTGAGCGATTGTGGAAAAAGAAATCGTGTGTTGTCCTGATTGTAATTGGAGCCCTTGGAGCAATACCCAAAGGGCTACCCCGCTATTTAGAAATTCTAAATTTTCCACACAACAGACCAAATAATGCTGTCCAACAGCTCACTAATGGTGGCCCTTTAGTTCATTGTTGAATGCAATTATAGCTCTGGGATAAAAACTATTCAGAAGATGTGTAATCTGAGTTTTAATTGTTCTGTATCTTCTGCCAGAAGGCAACAGTCCAAAAATATAAAAATATATTGTTGTAAGATTACAAGTGGTAAACTGATAAACAAGATTACCAGTTTCTTAGAGTAAATAAAAGGGTGAGGGTCTTATAAACTTTTGCCGTGGATGACTTTCCAAAGTCCATTAACTTTGGATGGATGTTTTGCATAAAATCATAATATAGCTGTTAGAGATTTATCCAAGAGCACTTTACTTATTAAGATAATTATAAAGTCAATTAGATGGAGTAAGTAAAGAAAAAGAATTAATGAGTTAATTAATTCAACTACCATCTCTTCATTAATGGAAGGCATCTGTCACCAGAAAAAGAAGGGGTTGACATCTTCAGATGACTCCCCTCCTTCCTGCAGGCTTCTGTCTACTTGCCCTCATCCCTAGATCAACTCCAAAGACATTTTTACACATCAATTAACTGCAGCACCCATTGTTATCAAGAAATTTTGGACTTCCGGTTTCCTCGTCTTCGGCGGCGACGGTGCTTTCTTTTGGCACCGCCACCCCCGCCGCTTGTAGAGCCGCTTCCTGATTGCGAAGCGGCTCGAAATCTTCGAAATCCATAGGATTGAAGAAGAAGAGGCAGCAGGGCACAGGTAGAGTCCCTGCAACCCCCCCAGGGAACTGTTTCTGGGGAGGAAGCAGGCGCGGCTCCCTTACAACCTGCTGAAACTCCGGGCGGCGTGGGACGTCTTCTGCTTGTGCGGAACAAGCCGACCTCAGGAAACCTTTAAAGAGCGAGGAAATAACTCAAATAAACATCCGCAATCCACTTGAACCCTGAAACTTTGAACTGCAAGTATTAGTCCTTTGCTGAACTTTTTTACTGAAGTGAAAGTCTCGGAATGAGTGAAAGTGATTGAAAAAATATGGCGCTCAGCAAATGAATTAGTGGGTGTGGATTGGTGAAGTTATCTTGTCTTGCTACAAAGTTAAAAAGTTGTTACAGAGTTGCTCCGGCTGCAACAGAAATAAGAGGAAAATCTCTCCCTTTTACTTGTCTTTGCTGCATTATAGCTTTGCTTTGAGTAATTCTGGGGGACTTTTTTAGAAGGTATTGTGGAGGTGGCAGAAGAGGCGGACCCTCCCTTTTTAAGAAAGCTAGCTTACGTGGCAGGATGGCTTCAAAAAAGCAGGAAGGCAAAACAGGGGGGGATCCCCCCCACGTAAGCAGGATACGCAGTCACAAGCCCAAAAAAAAGATTTGGATATGGGAGAATTAAAAGCATTCATCTCAAATATTTTGGATGAGAAATTTCAAGACATGGATGACAAAATAAATAAAATAGATGAAAAAATTCAAAAGTCACAACAGGAAATCATGCAGGAAATGCAGCAGAGCCAAAAGATGGTGACCAAAAAAATAACGGATGTGGCGTCTGGTCTGGCAGGATTTATTATGAAAGTTGAGACAAAAGTGGATGAATTTAAATTAGAAGTTAATGCTAAGATGAAAAATAATGATCATAAATTTTTTGATGTTGATGACAAGATGCAGAGAGTTGAGAATGATATTGTTATGATGCAATTTCGTGCAATGGAATTTGCTATAAGGCTTCGAGGAATTAGAGAAGAGGAGAGACAAGATTTGAGACAGATCTGTGCTGAAGCCCTAGCTGTGATTTTAAAAGTTGAACCTGAGATGGTTTTTTGCAAAATAGATAAAATCTATAGAGTTAACTCGTGGGTGGCCAGACAAAGACAACTGCCTAGAGATGTGGTCATATATTTTACAGATAGAGCAATAAGAAATGACATTTTGCAAAAATCTTTTCTCACTTCTGTGCAAGTGAGTGGATCCAAGATTACAGTTTACAAGGAGCTCCCACCCAAGATGTTGAAATCTAGAAAAGAGTATGGTTTTCTTGTTAAAGAACTGCAGAATAATCAAATCCCATTTCGTTGGGACGCCCCAACTGGCATAATTTTGAGATATAAGGGAGAGAAACACCGTCTGAATACTGTGGAGAAGGCGGAGCAATTTTATAATGACATCTTTAAAGAAAGAACTCCATCCCCACGCACATCTACAGTTTTGGAGATTAAAGAACAACAATCTAAGCAGGAATTAGCAGAGCTGAAGGGTGCTGAAGGAGGCTTTTTGGATGAGCCTTTGCTGGAACCTTCTCCAATCTCGGAGCTGGCTTGGGCGGCTGAAGTTAAGGATCAGCGTATAACTCGAGCAAAAGCCAAGGAACTTAAAGAAAAGTTACAGCAGGAGAGTCAAGACAAGGCTGGGGCTGTGGGAAAAGCAGGACAGAGGATCTCAGATGACATCCTAAGGTTCTGCGCTTCGCTCCAGAAGGAGAATAAGGATGATTAAATGTTTATCTTGGAATGTGAATGGGTTGAATGCAACACAAAAAAGGAAGAAAATATTTGCATATTTAAAACAACATAATAATGATATAATTTGTTTACAAGAAACGCATATTACAGTTCAAGATCAAAACTATTTGAAAAATTCCAAATTAGGAACACATTTTATATCCTCAACTAACCAAAAAAAGAATGGTGTGGTTATTTATGTAAACAAAAAATTAACAGCCAAACTTATAGAAGCTGATCAAGATGGTAGGTTTGTAGCAATTGAATTACTTTCTGCTAATAGTCAAATTCTTCTGATAGGAATTTATGCTCCTAATCAACAACAGGGCTATTTTTATAAAATGCTGCATACTAAAATACTTCAATGGGATTATAGATCTATTTTAATTATGGGAGACTGGAATGGAGTAATTGACTCTAAATTAGATAAAAAGACTTTGGCAAAATCAAGAATTAGATTACCACAGACTTTTTTTGATATGAAAGAAGACCTGGAATTAAAAGATATTTGGAGAATACATAACCCAAAAGAACTGGACTATACTTTCTTTTCTGACAGACATAGATCCTTTTCCAGGATTGATTTTATTTTGTTGTCTGATGACTTACTTGTTAGGACAAAAAGAACAAAGATTCTGCCAAGAACCTTGACTGATCACAGTCCAGTCTGGATAGAAATTGAGACATGTAAGAATGAGAGACGTTCTTGGAGATTAAATGAAAACTTGTTTAGATATGAGAAAAATATAATAGAACTTAAAAAGCATCTGAAAGAGTTTTTTGAAATGAACTTGAACAAAGGCACCCCAATGGAAATTGTGTGGGACGCAAGCAAAGCTTATATGAGAGGGGTGCTTATATATATGAACTCTAAACATAAGCGGATTCGACAAAAGAAAAGACTTGAATTGGAAGCAGAAATAAAGGACAAAGAACAGTTACTTATTAAAAACCCAACAGATGAAAGAATACTTAGTGTTATAAAACTTCTGAAAGACCAATTCCAAATGCTTATAGCGGAACAAGTTGCAACAAACTTACAATATGCGAAGCATAATACATTCTGCAATGCTAATAAACCAGGCAGGTGGTTGGCTTACACATTAAGGAAGAAACAAAGCATACGGACTATTGATAGTGTTGATATTGGGGGGAAAGAAGTTTTTCAACAGAATTTAATAAAAGAAGCCTTTCTTCAATATTACACTAAACTATATGCCAGAGAGGAGGTGCAGAATGGACTTATAGAAAAATATTTGGACAATAAAAGAGTTATAAAAATCACTGAACAACAAAAGGAAAGAATGGATTATCCCATAACAGAGGAGGAGATAATAGCAGCAATAAAACAATTAAAAACAGCCAAAGCTCCTGGAACGGATGGTCTGACAGCAGTGTATTATAAAACTTTACAGGCAGAAATGGTGGAACAACTCAGAGACTTATTTTGCAACATACAACAAGGGGGAAAAGTACCTCCATCGTGGACTACAGCTTATATTTCTTTGATACCAAAAGAGCAAGCAGGTCCCAAAAAACCGGAGAATTACAGACCAATATCTCTTTTGAATACGGATTATAAAATTTACGCAAAAGTATTAGCCAACAGACTGATGCCAGTAATTCAAAAGGTGATTCATGATGACCAAGCGGGATTTATTGAGGGTAGGCACATGAAGGACAATGTAAGGCAAGTAATAGACTTATTGGAATATCTTGAGAAGAATAAACAGATCCCTGCAGTGCTGGTCTTTCTGGATGCAGAGAAGGCCTTTGATAGAGTGGATTGGAATTTTCTATTAAAGACATTAAAAAAGATGGACTTTGGGGACCAATATATACAGGCGGTCTCAGCAATTTATCAAGAGCAAAAGGCACAGATCATTATCAATGGAAGTTTGACAACAGAGTTTAAAATTGAAAAAGGTACAAGACAGGGATGTCCACTGTCCCCATTGTTGTTCATTTTAACACTAGAAGTCTTGTTAAATACAATAAGGGATTCTAACACATTGAAAGGTATAATGATAAGGCAAGAGGATTACAGAATAAAGGCATTTGCAGACGATCTGGTTGTTACCCTAACACAGCCAATGGAATCGATAATCCAGATGAAGGACATTATACAAGACTTTGGTAAAGTTTCAGGTTTCAGATTGAATCAGAGAAAAACTAAGATGGTAGTTAAAAATATGACACAAGATCGTAAACTGGAGTTAGAAAGGAGGGCAGGTTTTGAGATTGTACCAAAGGTAAAATATCTAGGAGTTCAGGTTGCAGAATCAAATATGAAATTGTTTCAAAATAACTATGAGGTGTTGTGGCGAGAGGTGCAAAAAGATATGGAGATTTGGAAAAAACTGCAGCTGTCTTTACTTGGAAGAATAGCAGCAGTTAAGATGAACATTTTGCCAAGATTTCTTTTTTTGTTTCAAATGATTCCGGTGCTCAAAAATGATAAACAACTAAAAGCATGGCAAACTGGTATCAACAAATTTGTCTGGAACGAGAAAAAACCAAGAGTAAAAATGAAAATTATGCAAGACATCCCAGAAAGGGGAGGTCTCAAACTTCCAAACCTACAGTTATATTATGATGCAACAGCTTTGACTTTAGTAAGTGATTGGTTTGGAGGAAAAAAGACTGGAATATTGAATGCAGAAAGTTTTGATTTGGAATTTGGATGGCACGCTTACTTATTTTATGACAGCAAAGTGGATAAAGTATTTAAAAGCCATATACTTAGAGATTCTTTGCTGAGAGTTTGGAAGAAGCACCGAAACAACTGGAATTATAAAATACCGCTATGGCTGGATCTTGGTCATACCTTGTGGAATACAAATATAATGTCACTCGGGGGGTTTTTATATAAAGAGGTTCTTTTTACAGATGCGGGCAGATGGCAGCTGAAGACATTACAGACATTGTTGGCTGAAGGGATTAATTTAACTTGGTTACAATATAATCAACTGCAATTGAGATGGAAAGAGGACCAAAAAACTGGTATTATGATGTATGAGGAAGAATTAGTTAGACATATAAAAGAGAAAGGCCCAATGCATATTAAAAGACTTTATAATGTTTTGTTAGAAAGGGATTCAGAAACTGAACTAGTTAAAGACTGCATGGTTAAGTGGGCACAAAATTTTGAGGAACCAGTGATGTTGGAAACATGGGAAAAAATTTGGGTTCAGAATGTTAAATTTACACAGTCGCAGAATCTGCGGGAAAATTTCTATAAAATGTTTTATAGATGGCATTTAGATCCAAAAAAATTGTCGTGTATGTACCCTAGTGCCCAGCCTAAATGTTGGAGATGTGACTGCTTAGACGCTACATATTACCATGTTTGGTGGACCTGTAAGAAAGTTAAGGCTTTTTGGGTAAAAATTTGGTGGGTCATGCAGAATGTTTTGAAGAGAAAAATTCAATTTTCTCCACAACTGTTTTTATTGGGTATAGTTAAGGGTTTTACATTGGGGGAAACAAAAATGATATTGTACATGATAACTGCAGCAAGATTGTTGATAGGTAAATACTGGAAAAATGAAGCGCTGCCTTCGATTGAGGAATGGACTTTGAAGATGGCCAGTTTTGCGGAGATGGCGAAGATTTCAGCATATTTAAAAGATTGTTCTCAAGAGACTTATGAATGGGAATGGAAGAAGTGGATAAATTATGTTCAGCATAAATATCAAACTAGGAAATATCAAATAGCCTTTATTTAAAAATGTTATATAAGATAGAAACATTTTAGGGTTGAGGATAAAAATTTGTTAGAAAATGTTATATTAAGATAGAAATATTTTAAGGTTAAGGATGAAAATTTGTTAGAAAATGTTACATTATGATAGAAATATTTTTAAGGTAATCAGGATGAAAATTTATCTGAAAATGATATACCAAGATAGAAATAGGTTAATGTAATGAAGATGAAAATTTGTAAGGGGGAGGGAGGGGTTCAAGTTTTATATACAAAGGAGGGTTTTTTCCTTTTATCTGACATGAGCATACTAGGAAGTCTGGGGGGAGGGGAGGGTTAGGGCGGGCTGGGGAGGTTGGGAAGTTTGGGGGGGGTAGGGGGGGGGGAAAAGGGGGTGAAAATGTAATTGTAAAACTTTTGCAATAAAAAAAAAAGAAATTTTGTGAATATAGAGAAGCATCACAGTTGCAGGCAGGAATGCTTTAAGAAAGCAAGATTGTTCGAACGCTGCAATTAATTAGAAAATGAGAGTAAATGGAAGAAAACGAAACAGAACTGGAAGTGTTTCAAACAAATATCCATATACCTTGAGGGAAGGAGAAAAACTGCAGCAACTGAGAGGGATTAACTTTTGACATTAATATGAATAAAGCCTTTTCTCAGGTTATTCATTGGATGTGTAGCCAGCACAGCTGTCTCACTATCATGCCACGACTGGAGAAAGAATTAAACAATTGCTATTAATTGTATATTCTGAAGAAAATCTATTTATGAGGTCCATAAAGTCGACAACTCGATGGCATATAATTAGTTTTTTAAAAATTGGTTCTTTCCCACATTTAAGCATTCCTTTTCACTCTACAATTTGATATGACACTGCTAGCGGTGTGTAGGATCCAGAATAACTTGGAAATAACAACCTTCTTCTTTATGCCACAACCATTTGGCTGCCAATGTTGCCTGCATGTTTGGAAAGGATATATTTTGCTACCCAGAGGTTGAATTCCCACTGTAATCCTCCCCATAATGACATAGTTATGAGCTAAATCTCTATATTAGAAATGTACCATTGTGGAGATCAACGTAAAGCCCCATTAAGTCAGGGGCTAGATGCCACAGCTGTGCCCAAATCCAGACTTATCTTCTCCCCAGAGACACTGAGTTCAACTGAGAGAGGCAAGGGCAAGGGCAAGAACCTAGTGCAGCACACAGGACAAAGCAAAGCAAGTCTGATCCCTTGAGGTTTCTAAAAGGTTTGGCCAGTCAGAAAGCTTCAAAATGCTTACCCAACTTCTGGTGTTGTTCTTGCATTTTTTCCCGAAACCTTCTGAGGCTAAAGGGAACTGTTTAATCACAGGTCCAGTTCACAGTAGTATATACCTCACTATCAGTGGTGAAATCCTCCGTGGATTGCTATCAGTTCGCTGCCCGCACATGCGCAGTGTACGCCAAATGCATGCTGCGCGCACACATACACAATGCACACCACATGCACACTTCACGCAGAAAAAGGAGGCTTAACAAGGTAAGTAGAACAGCAAGGGGGGAAGAGCTGTGCAACACGATTTAGATTCACTAGAAAGCAGGATTTCCTGGTTCATCTGAACTGGTAGCTTTTATCACTACCGATTCGCGTGAACCGGTGCGAACCGGTAGCATTTCACCCCTGCTCACTATATTGAAAACCACGATGGGTATTTATAAAGTTCTTTTTTCATGCTCATGGGCTTTGCACAAGAGGATTTCTCCTAGAACAATTTTCCCCTTGTCTCTCATTCTCCAGATATGTTGGGTTCCAATCCCAAATTTCTTACCAGGAATTCTGGGCATTGCCATTCCAAGACATCTGAAGGACATTCATTTGGAAAAATGTGGATGTATTGGATTGTGTTATAAAAATTACTCAATTATTAAATCAATTACTGTTCCTCCTCTGTAGACTGTAATTTTAAAAAAGCAATTCAACATTGTGCTTGGGGATATTCTTGCATATACCATACAAATCTGTTGACATTAGCACCATCCAGCAAAGAAGATAAAGTGTGAAGACTAGAATAATTACAAAGAGCTCATTTTTACACATTCTTCATTCAAGTATATACTTCATATAGTTTCACTAGAGTGATCTGTTTATGGTGGTTTGTCAGTCTTTGAATAGACATGTATATCATAACAATTCTGAGATCTACACAGTTCTTTCACTTTGTTTTATCCCAGTCACCGGTGGACTACATTACCACAGTTCCTAGGGGGTTGGCCATGTATTGTTGCCATACAATCCTATGGTTCTTTAATGCCTCGCTTCTCATAACAGAAGCTTTTGTGAGTTTAGCTTCAACAGCTGCATACAATATTGTCCTGAATAAGAAGTCTGTGGGCTAGAAAACAATGATTCTGTTAAATGAAATAGTGATACTCCTATTAACAGTGACTATTTGCAAAATAATTCTTAATCTGATATATGCATTCTTCCATTAGTAAAGTGTTTAGCAGAGTGCGATTTAAAATTGCTTCTGATTTAATCTATTGGTAATACCAGTAATTCTGCTCATGAATTTTGCTTTGCTTTGACCTGGTTGCTTTGTAATGAAATCATCTTTTATACCACCAGGAGTCATTCTGAGCTGAGTATTTGCAAAAATTAAATATTTCTTTTGCTCAGAAAATGCTACATTGAGGTCGTTTGAGAAATGTCCTGGGAAATTGAAGGATCCTTCAGCTGTTGTTCTTATCTTTGATGTTACCATTCCTGATATCAGAGTTGTGACATCGGGCAGTTGTTTCTATAAACATGCCAATTTCTTTGATCTAAAAAGCAATGGGGCATTGCTGGCACACGATGGGATGCATCACCTTGGATAATGAACAAGTGTATGAACAATCCATGTTGTTGCTGACATTATTTATTTGTTTGCTTGTTTGTTTATTAAATTTAGGTATCACCCATCTCACTATCAAATAACCCTGTGTTCGATAAGAGTCTACTACAACATCATAAAATACAGTAAGAGCATTAAAACATTAAAAGCATTAAGCATTCAAATTGACAACAAAGCAGATAAAAAGAATCAATGTGTAGATGCAGGGGTGTCAAACTCGATTTCACTGAGCGTTGCATCAGGGTTGTGTTTCACCTTAGGGGGGCATAGCCGGGGTGGGGGTGGCCAGCTCAACGTCACTCGTGTTGGGGATACCTATGGTGACCCGAGCAGTCTGCCAGTGAAAATCATTTTCACTGGCAGAGGTACTGCAGACAGTCCTTTGCTGTTTCCAGGGTGGCTCCACAGGCCAGATCTAAGCACCCTGTGAGCCAGATCTGGCCCACGGGCTTTGAGTTTGACACCCCTGTGTAGATGGGATCGGGATGGGATCTTCTCCTACTAATCTACTAGCCACTTCCAAAATGGGTTACCAATGTTAAGGATATTGGTGTTGTGTTACCAACTAGCAGAGTGTATGCACAAGGAAACGTTACTGAGAGCAATGAATAAGAGTTATGCAAACTGGTTTATCAAAAATTTACTTTATAGTAGAAAAACAGTCTCATAGTCTTTAAACAAATTCCAAGTCTTTGCCAGTAAATCAGTCCAGTTACAGATATCTTCTTACCAAACAAACATTAGTTGGTTAGAATAACAAACTCACTTCACAAACCACGATGGTTGCAGATCCATCAAACGATGATTAGCAGATAACAACTCCTCACTATGGCAGCATATCATACTCTGGTAGCATATCACATCAGCTTCATCATCAAACTGAATACGTTACAATACCTTGCTTAAATACTCTCACAACCAGTCATTACCTAATTATAGCATGACTCAGCATTACAATGAATACCTTTAAAGTAACATAATACATTTACAGATTAAAGTTACAGTACACTTATATTGCCTGGACAACTGTTAGGCTCAAACCATATCCTAACAACCCCCATCCAGGCCCTAAGCCAGTTACCAAAGGCAGGTTTTCAGGCCCTTGCAGAAGGTCAAGAGTGTGGGGGCAGATCTCATCTCAAGGGCATGTTGCTCCACAGGGTGGAAGCTATAGCAGAAAAGGCTCTTCTCCTGAACCACACCAGCTTAAATTCCTTAACCGATGGGATCCAGAGCAGGCCTCTTCTGCTGGAGCAAGTAGAGTAGGCCAATCCCATTGGGGTAAAACAGTTCCTCGGGTACTATAGGCCAAACCACTAAATGAGACCTGCATATCACACAACCAGCCACTAAGCTTGCAGCCCACCATTTGTTTTTAAATAACCAGTCCACTGCCACCAGATATCACCATCACCAAGAAGGATCCACCATTTAGATTTTTGCAGCCACACTTTCTACAAAAGTCATGCTGATGGGTCCTTCCACTCCTCGGCGACATTGCCAGCTCCATTGCTACTACTGTGTTGCTAGCTGTCAAACAGCTGAGCAGTATGGCCCACAATTCTTTTAATGTATGAATCTAGCCTGCTCTAAATTCCATTCTGAAAGATTGATAGAGGAAAGGAAAAATTGAAATCTACATTAGCAGGAGGTCTAGGGAGTTACAATACCAGGTTGGAGCTTTTCCATATAAGTCCATTGGAATACAAGAGAAACTGCATGTGTGAAATAGTACTCATAATCCAGCAAAGTAATGAATGATTTGGAATCAAGAGTAAAACATCTTTAATTAAGAGATGCTTTGGAGTATATAATCAGGACTCTCTACTGGTATTTTGCTGTGTAATGGTATAATTTTGCTATATTGTTGTAGAAGACCTGTTGTCTTGTTCCATGTTTCAACTTTGCAGGAGTATTGGGCAAAATTTGCCAGTGAAGCAAGCAGATCACAGGTTTCAGGACCTTGGTCAGCTCCAAATGGATCAGGTACTAATTTCTGCAAGCTACTCACAGCAGTAGTGAAAGATGTTTCAATACTATACAAGCTGCAGATTGTACTCCATGCAAGTCAAAGACGAGAACAATTTACAAAGGAATTGATGGCCATGCTGACTTTTGGGTTTCTCTGTGAGAGGGATCTTGGAGTCCTAGTGGACAGTCATTTAAATATGAGCCAGCAGTGTGCTGCAACTGCCCAAAAAAGCCAATACAGTTCTACACTGCATTAACAGAGGGTTAGAATCAAGATTACATGAAGTATTAATATCACTTTATAATGCCTTGGTAAGGCCACACTTGGAATACTGTATCCAGTTTTGGTCTCCACGATGTAAGAAAAGATGTTGAGACTCTAGAAAGAGTGCAGAGAAGAGAAACAAGGATGATTAAGGGGCTGGAGGCTAAAACATAAAGAACGATTGCAGGAATTGGGTATGTCTAATTTAGTGAAAAGAAGGACTAGGGGTGACATGATAGCAGTGTTCCAATATTTTAGGGGTTGCCACAAAAAAGGAGGGATCAACCTCATTGAAGACAGAACAAGAAGCAATGGATGGAAACTAATCAAGGAGAGAAGCAACCTAGAAATAAGGAGAAATTTCTTGACAGTTAGAACAATTAATCAGTGGAACAACTTCCTCTAGAAGATGTGAATGCTCCAACACTGGAAGTTTTTAAGAAGAGATTGGGCAACCGTTTGTCTGAAGTGGTGTAGGGTTTCCTGCCTGAGCAGAGGACTGGACTAAAAGACCTCCAAGGTCCCTTCCAACTCGTGTCATTCTATTCCAGTGATAGCTAACCTTTTTGCCGTCACGTGCCAAAAGTGGGGGGAGCGCAGGGGGGTCGTGCACGCACGTGCCCACACCCATAATTCAATGCGTCCCGCCCCCCCACGCATGTGCACCCGATCCCCTGCACGACCCCCGCCCCTTTTGGCACACAATGGCACGGTGGGCCCATTAGGCCTGTTTTTCGCTCTCCCCAGACTCCAGAGGCTTTCTAGGAGCCTGTGGAGGGGGAAAGCTGCCTTCCCCACTCCCTGGAGGCCCTCTGGAGGTCAAAAACAGCCTGTTTCCTGACTTCTGGTGGGCCCGGAAGGCCCAAAAATCATCTGGCTGGCACGTGCATGTGCACTGGAGCTGAGCTAGGGCAACACTCATGTGTTGCCATAGGTTCGCCATCACGGTTCTATTCTATTCTATTCTATTCTATTCTATTCTATTCTATTCTATTCTATTCTATTCTATTCTATTCTATTCTATTCTATTCTATTCTGTTCCATTCATTATCCTGATGTTATCCAATATTTTCTTCCCTTGGTCATTATCAGCCAGTAGTTTAGAGGATTAGGAAAACTACAATACAGTACAGTTAAATAAATCTTTACATATTATAGGAGAAGAGGGGAGAATTTGACACCAGATGTGATTAATGGTAATGCTTAGTGCTTTTTTTTTTTTTTGTTGTTCAAACTAATTATATGCCATTGGAACAATCACTAATTCAAATCTCAGTAGCTTCCACAATTCTATGAAATCTTTAATTCAAATGGGTCTATGGTGTGCTCATTACTGTGTTTCTGGTGTTCCTAATTTGAAACAATATCAGCTTGGTATTATAGTAACATTAAGGCTCCAGCCAACAACACTTCCAATTTAATACAATGCACAAAAGTGTCAGTTTTCCTGAAACTACACCAACTTCTTCTGCAAGCTAACATTTAACTATCACCAACAAATTACTTCCACCCCTGTTCTCTTTCTTCCTTGCCATTTATTTATCTAATATGATTTATTTTCCATAGGTAGATTAACATACTATATAAAGCTTCCACTTAATTCATTTAATATTAACTGATCATTCCAAATCAACAAATTAAATGCAGATAAAATAGAATTGTGATTGGGGGATGGACCTTGGAAATTCAGGAGATACTTTGATTTGGGGTTCTACTCCCTTAAATCCTAGGCCTGTAATCTGTAGACCCTCATGGATTGAGCATCAACATTGAGCAGCCACGTAACTTCAGTGGCAAGGAAAGCCTTGGCTGATAAACCAGATGTTTCATTGCCTGGAGAACAGAGACCTCCCCATGTGCTGCCAGCCTCAAGGTTGGATTCCAGCATATGCACTTACAATGGTTCAAAATGTGGTAGCACAAATAATAAAAACCACGCATAACCCCTGTATTGAAACAGCTTCTTGGGATACCAAGTCACCTTCTAAGCATACTAAAATGATAATATATTCAAGACTTCTGTAGTAGAATCAATTATATGCTTCATGCCTCCTATTTATATAATTTCCTTCAAGTATTATCCTATTCTCCCATCAGCCTTTTACAAAGGAAAGCAAAGAGCTCTTGTGCTTCATGCAGAAATGTAGGATGTAAGACACATCAGGCTAAAACAGTGTCTTTAGACAGACCCACCTGATTTCATTTGACCTTGGTCCTTTTTTTCATTATGAATGCATCTGAGCCCAGGATGGATTCACAAGCAACTGAGCAGAAAATCTGATGTGTGCAGAAGCATTAATTTTCTGTGCATACCAGATCAGCACTGCTGCTAAACAATGTGCCCCTCAATCCAATTTAGACAAGCAGCATCTCCAAGAAGAAACGACAGGTAGCACACGTCAGATGGAAACTCAAAGTGAAAGCCATAAATTAGAACTACCCAAAGACACCCGCTGGAGTGGGAGATTATTCAGACTTTTAATTTTCAATCCCTTCTCATTCAGAAGGCAATACATGAAGAGCAATTTATCTTTCGATAGGACCGCTTCAAATTTGGGACAAACAAGGGAGATGCTTGACAATTAGAAGCATTCAACTGAAGACATGATGTGGATACATAAAATTTTATACGCCAGCAAAAGAATTGGCAAGGGACTGAATAAATTACTGGCATTCTGTGAAAAGTTCTGAAAAATGGTGTTTTCTGTTACAAGCCAGGACACTTAACAATCAGAAGTGCTTTTGTTCCCTAAGGGTTTACAAGCTCATTTTTCCATATGCTAAGGAACACTTTTTAGACAAAAAAAGCTTACAGAAATAATGGAAAATAAGTGGCTATTTTTTCCAGGAAAATGAATAGTAAGGAGCAGACAATTTTAAACTAACAAATAACAATAAAAATAACACTTCCCTGCCATGATCTACTTTTTTCCAATTTGCTCTAAGCTTGTTTCATTTTGTTTTTCAGCTACAAGTTCCATGTACATTTATTGTCATGACATACATTCAGAATCCCTCAGGAAATATTCAATAGTCATGCAGATTAGAGAAATGGCAAATGGATCAAACTCCTTTTTCCTGTTCCTGAGAAGTTTTATATTCAAAGCTGTTTCTACCTAAAATGGGTGAGGAGAGGAGAGGAGAGGACAAAGATCTTTATATCTGCATACCAGGGGTGGGTTCTACTTACCTTTACTACCAGTTCACAACAGGAGCACATGCGCTTCTGCGCATGCACAGATCATCAATTATGACGTCCGGGCTGGTGGGCGGAGCCTCCCGCCGCTTTTACTACTGGTTCGCAAGAATCTGACAGAACCGGGAGCAACCCACCACTGCTGCATACAATATAAACAACACAGAGCAACAAGCAGTGTCAAAAGTGGAAGCTTGCTTTGGATTTGGGTTCCAGATCCTGAACTGGGCTCTTTGAGGAAACTTTAAGAGATATCCCAGCTGAAGCAAACTGGATGAATCCCAATGCGAATCTTTGCAAATTTTTCATAATATTTAAGAGTGATTAGGAACTAAAGACATAGATATTTTATTTGCAGAAACTTTATAAATTCTACCCCCAGGTTCTTCATAAGAAGAATATACTACTCATCCCCTTCTTAAAGGATGATAGAGAATAAAGAAAAGAATGTTTCTTGAGCCCTGGCGGCGCAGTGGTTAGACTGCCGTACTACAGGCTACTTCTGCTGACTGCCAGCTGCCAGCAGTTTGGCAGATCAAATTTCACAGGCTCAAGGTTGACTCAGCCTTCCATCCTTACAAAGTGCGTAAAATGGGGACCCAGATTGTTGGGGGCAATAGGCTGACTCTGTAAACCACTTAGAGAGGGTTGTAAAGCACTGTAAAGCGGTATATAAGTCTAAGTGCTAAGTGCTAATGTTGTATCATGCAGTAATTTGAAGTAAAAGAGGGAACCTTTGTACTAAACTGTAAAGGAAAGTATGGTAATTTTGTTGTGGGTTTTTTTTTAAGAATATAATTTTACTTTTTCTAGAGTTCCCAATTTTTTAAAAGCTACCTTGCATATTTGATTAGTCATTTTTCTTCCAAGAGTTTGATCACTGAACAAGTTTCATTGCATCCACACCACATTTATTAGTATTACATTCGTGGGTGAATGTATGGAACCATATTATTTCAACACTTCCCACCTCTGCATAGCTTCAGCTCTTCATCTGGATACCATCATCCTGGTGTCCATTCTTTCATAAGGTAACAATGTAACAGCAGGCAATAATGGGTTTCTTTTTAAAGAATTTTAAAATTCTTTAGGGTTGGTTGTAACATGTTCTTAGATCAAATTATAATTCGAATCCAATCCAGAGCCTGTCTATTGCCTCTAGTTCAGATATAACTGTAAAAGGACTATAATCTCTTAAACAGAGTAAGCACCACTTCTGAATATCTGCATGAAGTTACTATGAAACTATCAAGCGTGTTATTATCCTTCTTAGGATTTTACGCTATTCCTTAAGAATAAGAGAATTACTGAAAAGTAATTAATGAAGAGAACTACTGAAGAATAAGAGTAAGAGCCACGATAGATAGATAGATAGATAGATAGATAGATAGATAGATGATAGATAGATAGATAGATAGATAGTTAGATAGATAGATAGATAGGTAGGTAGAAAGATAGATAGATAGATAGACAGACAGACAGACAGACAGACAGACAGACAGACAGACAGACAGACAGACACCTCGTGTTTCCCCAAAAATAAGACTGGGTCTTATTTTCTTTTGGGCCCCAAAATAAGCACTAGGGCTTCTTTTGCAGGGGTGTTTTTTCCATGTACAGGAGACCCACTTCTTCTGCTTGCTGTCACTCATGCAAGTATAAACAATTTTAGAAACTAACCACCTTCTCTTAAAATGCAGCAAATGATCTCTACTTTCCGCATCTTATCTCTTATCTATAAGCAAATCTTTAAAGCCTTGTCATTCATTCCTGGTCAGCAAAGAGTTACCAGAGATAATAAGATACCTATTTTAATCATGATCAAATAAACCGGCTTTATATTCTTTTACTTTGAACAGTGTTGATCTTTAATCCCTTCAAATGCCGTCCTAGAACTTAATTTCTTTTCAGTTTTTCTCTGTTCCTTCTCACAAAATCCTTCAAAACTTTAACAACTACCTTATAAATCCAACATAGGAAATTTATCCAGGTCACTCCTTTAGTTTACTATTATTAACACATCAAGCAGTTTCATTTGTATATCCAGATTAGCGTTCATACCATGCCAGCCTGTCACATTTAAATCCACTTTTACAACAGGAAAAATTTGTTCCTCTTCTATAACATCTCAACTCAATCTAGCCAACAAAAGAGACACTGTTAAAATTAACCTCTGGGTCCATTGTTCACAACTATCCTTCAATATATCCAATGATGAAATATTTTACTCCATTCTATATTAGTAAGTCAAATTTAAGTGTTCTTCTCCTTTAATTGCAATTTTTAATTCCTTCTGTTTCCTCTAATGGTTTCCTCTAGTTTCCTCTAACTTAAAAATCATGTATTTTTTTACGAATTCAAAACAATGGCATTTTTCCACAGGAAAAAAAATTATAATTAATTTCAAAATCTTATTTCAAATCCATCTGGACCTTTAGTCAATTTGTAACTTTCCAGAATCAATATTCCAATTATCCTTTTGTTGTTTATTTTTAAAAAAATTGTTGGAAGTCCCTAAACTTATATTTAAAAGAACATTATCAGTCCAAATTTGGTGTGGGGAGAGAAACCAATAAAAATAAAGAGCATTTTGAAAATGGAGCTGCACAGAAAAAAATATCCCAACTGAATATGCACACACCATTGCTGTGTTTTACAGTATAAAATATAAAAGCCTCCTAGGACCATTGCTGGTCAAAAGGTTGGAAACAATTCTTGAAACGATGCTATGCATTCTTTCCCCACCTTGTTTTTACCTGAAGAGTTGCTATCATTCTTGCACACATGCCTTCTATCACACAAAAACAAGGCAATCCATCACTGTCATATCATTTATCACTCCAAGTTGCTTCTACAGAGCATTTTATTTTCTGGGAAAGTTGCTTATTAACATCAGAGCTGCCTCAGCGAACTCATGAGACATCAGAGTTGGAGTTTAGGCTATTGTCATAGACTGACTAATGGCCAGTTGTAGTCCTAACTGGATTCTGCAGATCTACCTATATACGAAACCTGCAATAGCATATCATTCCATGTGTGCATGGGGGAAATAGAGAGTTATTGGTTGTGGTTTTCATTTCTTTGAAATGTGGATTGTGTGCCTGAGAAAACATGGGACAAATCTTTTTATTGGTGCTTTGGAAGGACATTTTTTGTGCTTTCAATTTGAGAATTTGCCTTAAATTTAATTTTTCTAAGACAGGGGTGTCAAACCCAAGGGTGCTCAGATCTGGCCTGTGGGGCTGCCCTGGAAACAGTGAAGGACCTGCCCACGGTACCTCTGCCAGCGAAAACAGAGCTCAGGAGGGCTGCGTGCCACACCCATACCACTCCCCCTCCCCAAGGTCAAATACAACCCTGATGTGGCCCTCAAGGAAATCGAGTTTGACATCCCTGTTCTAAGATGTCTTTTGCCATTTTTGAAACGGTGTTTTGTCACTGGCTAGTTTGTTGCTTTGTTTTTTTAAAAAATCCAATGGTTTTTTTAAAAATCCAAGAGTTTGTGGACTCCTAAACACTTCCTAAGTACTAATGACATTATGGAAGCTGTTGTGACCAAGGCCCAAGTAGTGATTACCAAATACAATTCAGTCCTCAACAAACTTATTTTATTAAAACAGCTGAGAATTAATTCATTCTCATCTTAGTCCAAAACAAAATTCTTAATAACCCGTCCATCGGCCTTATCACCAACCTTTGATGTCTTTGGCAACCTGCCAAAGGCTTTTCTCGGCAAAACCCTCACAAAGTTCAAGAGACACTGACAAGAAGCATGGGAATCAACGTTGCTTTTCTACAAAGAACCCAACGGCTCGTTGCTGCTCTTTTAAGCCTTATGGGAGGGGCCAATCATCTCCTGGCCTTACTCTCGAGTTGTCCTTTGTTCTTCATCTGCTCTTGCCTTCTGGAAGCTCTTTGCATGCGTGCACTAGGAACAGGCTCCTCCTGTTCCTCTGCCTCTCTGCTGTCTGCCTCTGGAGGCTCCGGAGTCTGCACATCGCTCCCAGATGGCCCTGGCCCCATCTCTGCCTCCGATGCAGAGCCCTCGTCTGAGCCTTCCCCTGACTCCAGGACTGGCCCATTGTCCTCCCCAGCCTCCTCACTGTCTGACTCTGCTGCCAGGTCTGCAGGCTGCTGGCAGACCACAACAGAAGCCATTGTAAAACAGAAACTTCATGGGGCAAAAAGGGAACCATGATGTGCTACTCCCAGTGCAGTCCTTGGGTGAAGTTGATAGAATGGAAGATGCAGCCCCAGGAGTAATTATATTTATACATTTATTTATTTATTTACTAGCTGGATGCCCATGCTTCGCTATGAAACTATCGGGCATGATAAATTGACACAGCCTGAAACTTGTAACTTGTGTAACTCCATAGCATCAGAGTGTCTTAATATAAGGCAACTGGCAGTTGGAACAGAGGGGGAGGGGGAGTAGAATGTCCCAGCCTGCAGGCCCGATGAGTCGCACGCTGGCCACGTCCACACCCAGTTTAGCGAAGGGGTAGCATCAGAGCGTGTTAATATAAGGCAACTGGTAGTTGGAACAGAGTTCTTTTCAGGTGGGCAGGGGGAGCAAAATGTCCAGCTCAGGGTGTGTTCTACTTACCTTTACTACCGGTTTACAACAGGACTGTGCGCTTGCTTTGCTCGCGTGCATGCACGCTCTTCTGCACATGCACAGAAGCTTCTACACATGTGCAGAAGCGTTCTGATGACATCGGGTCAATGGGCAGAGCCTCCCACTGGTTTTACTACCGGTTCTATAGAACCAGTGTGAACCAGGGGCAACCCATCACTGGTCTAGCTCCTTAGCATCAGAGCATGTGAATATAATACTGTATATGAAATATACAGTATATTTCATATACAGTATAATGATCTGTTGGTCATTTCAAAAAATCCTTTCTTAGCGACCATCTAGAAGCCAAGAGGAACATATGTGCCAAATTTCAAGTTTGTAGGCTTTACAGTTCTGGAGATTTCTTGATGAGTGAGTGGTATTTGGTATGTATGTATGTATGTATGTATGTATGTATGTATGTATGTATGTATGTATATATATATATATATATATATATATATATATATATATATATATATATGGAAGATTTATATTTATTTATACATTTATCCCAAACCCACTTTAAGAAGAGTCATAGCAAGCAAAGGACTCAATTTTCTTCTTGTGGTTCTTGCTGTGCTGTTCCTTGATTGAATGACAGGTTGAAGATGCTTCCCCTCTCCCTTGCTTCCTAAAGGAAAAATAGCATTTCCTTCCTTTCTTCCACTTCAAGGTCAGATGCAGACTTTCAGTCGATGCATGTAATTTCATTAATAAGCTTGACTTTTTTTTTTATTGAAAAAGTTTTACAATTACATTTTCTCCCCAATTCCCCCCCCCAAACCCTCCCTAACCCTCCCTAACCCTCCCCTCCCCCCCCCGGACTTCCACAAAATATAATCCAAATCAAAATCCCCTTTTTATAAAACTTGAACCCCTCCACCCCCTGTATATTTTTCACATCTTCATAAAATTCAATTATTCTATACCTATATAATACTTTCAATTAAAAGCTATCTGATATTTCCTTATTTGATATTTATTCTGCACATAATCTATCTACTTTTTCCACTCCCATACATAAGTCTCTTGTGAGCGATCTTTTAAATATGCTGAAATCTTTGCCATCTCTGCAAAACTGGCCACCTTCAAAGTCCATTCTTCAATACTAGGCATAGCTTCATTTTTCCAATATTGACCTATCAGTAATCTCGCTGCTGTTATCATGTACAATACCAACTTTGTTTCACCCAATGTAAAACCCTTAACTATACCCAATAAAAACAATTGTGGAGAAGACTGATTTTTTTTCTTCAAAACCTTCTGCATAACCCACCAAATTTTTATCCAAAAAGCCTTAACTTTCTTACAAGTCCACTACATATGATAATATGTGGCATCTGGGCAATCACATCTCCAGCATTTTGGTTGAACATTAGGGTACATACATGATAACTTCTTAGAATCTAAATGCCACCTATAAAACATTTTATAAAAATTTTCCCTCAAATTCTGCGACTGCGACAAATTCTGCGATTTAACATTCTGAACCCATATTTTTTCCCATGTTTCCAACATCACTGGTTCTGCAAAATTTTGTGCCCACTTTATCATACAATCTTTAACCAGTTCAGTTTCTGAGTCCCTTTCTAGCAAAACATTATAAACCCTTTTAATATGCATTGGACCTTTCTCTTTTATATGTCTAACCAATTCTTCTTCATGCATCATTATACCAGTTTTTTGGTCCTCTTTCCATCTCAGTTGAAGTTGGTTATACTGTAACCAAGTTAAATTAATCCCTTCTTCCAACAGCGTTTCTAATGTCTTCAGTTGCCATCTGCCCGCATCTGTAAAAAGAACTTCTTTATATAACCGCCCCCCCGAGTGACATTATATTTGTATTCCACAAGATATGACCAAGATCCAGCCATAGCGGTATTTTTTTTTTTTATTGTAAAAGTTTTACAATTACATTTTCACCCCATTTTCACCCCCCTAACCCTCCCCAAACTCCCCAACCCCCCCCCCTCCCAACCCCCCCCGACCCTCCCCTCCCCCCCGGACTTCCATAGAATATCATTATCCCCTATACAAAAATCTTGAACCCCCCCGACCCCCATGTCATTTTTCATCTTCACATAGTTCGACTATTTCTATCTTAATATTAATACTGTCAATGAAAAGCTATTTGATACTTCTTAGTTTGGTATTTGTTCTGCACATAATCTATCCACTTTTTCCATCCACATTCATAAGTCTCTTGTGAGCGATCTTTTAAGTATGCTGAAGTCTTCGCCATCTCCGCGAAGCTGGCCATCTTCAAAATCCATTCTTCTACGGTGGGCAGAGCTTCATTTTTCCAATATTTACCTATCAACTATCTCGCTGCTGTAATCATATACAAAATCAACTTTATTTCATCCACTGTAAAACCCTCAACTATACCCAATAAAAGCAATTGTGGAGAAAATTGGATTTTTTTCTTTAAAACATTCTGCATGACCCACCAAATTTTTATCCAAAAAGCCTTAACTTTCTTACAAGTCCACCAAATATGATAATATGTAGCATCTAAACAATCACACCTCCAACATTTTGGCTGAACATTAGGGTACATACACGACAATTTCTTAGGATCTAAATGCCATCTATAAAACATTTTGTAAAAATTTTCCCTCAAATTCTGCGACTGTGTAAATTTAACATTCTGAACCCAAATTTTTTCCCATGTTTCCAACATCACTGGTTCTTCAAAATTTTGTGCCCACTTAATCATACAATCTTTAACTAATTCAGTTTCCGAATCCCTTTCTAACAAAACATTATAAAGCCTTTTAATATGCATTGAACCTTTCTCTTTTATATGTCTAACCAATTCTTCCTCATGCAACATAATACCAGTTCTTTGGTCCTCTTTCCATCTCAATTGCAATTGATTATATTGTAACCAAGTTAAATTAATCCCTTCAGCCAACAGTGTCTGTAATGTCTTCAGCTGCCATCTGCCCGCATCTGTAAAAAGAACCTCTTTGTATAAAAACCCCCCGAGTGACGTTATATTTGTATTCCACAAAATATGACCAAGATCCAGCCATAGCGGTATTTTATAATCCCATTTGAGTCGGTGCTTCTTCCAAACTCTCAACAAAGAGTCTCTAAGTATATGGCTTTTAAATACTTTATCCACTTTGCTGTCATAAAATAAATAAGCATGCCATCCAAATTCCAAATCAAAACTTTCTGCGTTTAGTATTCCAGTCTTTTTCCTTCCAAACCAATCACTTGCTTGAGTCAAAGCTGCTGCGTCATAATATAACTGTAGGTTTGGAAGTTTAAGACCTCCCCTTTCTGGAACATCTTGCATAATTTTCAATTTTACTCTTGGTTTTTTCTCGTTCCAGACAAACTTGTTCACTCCAGTTTGCCATACTTTTAGTTGTTTATCATTTTTAAGCACCGGAATCATTTGAAACAAAAAAAGAAATCTTGGCAAAATGTTCATCTTAACTGCTGCTATTCTTCCAAGTAAAGACAGCTGCAGTTTTTTCCAAGTCTCCATGTCTTTTTGCACCTCTTGCCACAACACCTCATAATTATTTTGAAACAGTTTCATATTTGATTCTGCAACCTGAACTCCTAGATATTTCACCTTTGGTACAATCTCAAAACCTGCCCTCCTTTCAAGCTCGTGTTTATGATCTTGTGTCATATTTTTGACTATCATCTTAGTTTTTTTCTGGTTCAGACTAAAACCTGAAACTTTACCATAGTCTTGTATAATGTCCTTCATCTGGATTATTGATTCCATTGGCTGTGTTAGGGTAACGACCAGATCATCTGCAAATGCCTTTATTCTGTAATCCTCTTGCCTTATCATTATACCTTTCAAGATATTAGAGTCCCTTATTGTATTTAGCAAGACTTCTAGTGTTAAAATAAACAACAATGGGGACAACGGACATCCCTGTCTTGTTCCTTTTTCGATTTTAAACTCTGATGTCAGACTTCCATTAATAATAATCTGTGTCTTTTGCTCTTGGTAGATTGCTGAAACCACCTGTATAAATTGGTCTCCAAATCCCATTTTTTTTAAAGTCTTTAGTAGAAAATTCCAATCCACTCTATCAAAGGCCTTCTCCGCATCCAAAAAAACCAGCACTGCAGAGATCTGTTTATTCTTCTCAAGATATTCCAGTAAATCTATAACTTGCCTTACATTATCCTTCATGTATCTACCCTCTATAAACCCAGCTTGGTCGTCATTAATCACCTCTTGAATTACTGGCATCAATCTGTTGGCTAATACTTTTGCATAAATTTTATAGTCATTATTTAGAAGAGATATTGGTCTATAATTTTCCGGTTTTTTAGGACCTGCTTGTTCTTTTGGTATCAAAGTAATATATGCTGATTTCCATGATGGGGGTATTTTACCCCCTTGTTGTATATTACAAAATAAGTCTCTAAGTTGTTCCACCATTTCTGCTTGTAAAGTTTTATAATACACTGCTGTCAATCCATCTGTTCCAGGAGCTTTAGCTGTTTTCAATTGTTTAATTGCTGCAATTATTTCCTCAACTGTTATAGGGTAATTCATTCTTTCTTTTTGTTGGCTAGTAATTTTTGAGACTCTTTTCTCTTCTAGATATTTTTCTATAAGTCCATTCTGTATGTCATCTTTAGCATATAATTTAACGTAGTAATCTACAAAGACTTCTTTAATCAGTTTTTGTTGGAAAATTTCTTTCCCCCCAATGTCAATACTCTCAATAGTCCGTATACTCTGCTTTTTCCTTAAGGTATAAGCCAACCATCTCCCCGGTTTGTTAGCATTACAAAACGTATTATGCTTCGCATATTGTAGATTTGTTGCAACTTGTTCCACCAAAAGCATTTGAAACTGATCTTTCAAAAGTTTTATAGCACCATGTATTCTTTCATCTGTTGGGTTTTTAATAAGTAACTGTTCCTTATTCTTTATTTCTGCTTCCAATTCAAGTCTTTTCCTTTGTCAATTCTGTTTATGTTTGAAGTTCATATGAATAAGTACCCCTCTCATATAAGCTTTGCTCGCGTCCCATACTATTTCAATTGGGGTACCCTTATTCAAATTCATTTCAAAAAATTCTTTCATCTGTTTTTTAAGTTCTATTATATTTTTTTCATATCTAAACAAATTTTCATTTAGTCTCCATGACCTTCTCTCAGACTTTCCCATCTCGATTTCTATCCATACACAGCTATGATCAGTTAAAGTTCTTGGAAATATCTTTGTTCTTTTTGTTTTAATAAGTAAATCATCTGATAACAAGATAAAGTCAATCCTGGAGAAAGATCTGTGTCTGTCAGAGAAAAAAGTATAGTCCAGTACTTTTGGGTTATATATTCTCCAGATATCCTTTAATTCCAAATCTTCTTTCATATCAAAAAAAGTCTGAGGCAATCTGATCCTTGATTTCGCCAAACTTTTTTAATCTAATTTAGAATCAATTACTCCATTCCAGTCTCCCATTATTAGAATAGATCTATAGTCCCATTGCAATATTTTATTATGTAGAGTCTTATAAAAATGATCCTGTTGTTGGTTCGGAGCATAAATTCCAATCAAAAGAATTTGGCCATTTGCTGTGTGCAATTCAATTGCAACAAACCTACCATCTTCATCTGCTTCTATAATTTTAGCGGACAGTCTTTTATTCACATAAATAACCACACCATTCTTTTTTTCCGAGGTTGAAGCTATAAAGTGTGTTCCTAATTTAGAATTTATCAAATATTTATGATCTTGAGTTCGAATATGAGTTTCTTGTAAACAAATTATGTCATTATTAAATTGTCTCAAATATGTAAATAATTTCTTCCTTTTTTGTGGTGAATTTAGTCCATTAACATTCCAAGATAAGAGCCTAATTGTCATCTTGACCTTTCTGAAGCGATGAGCTGCTTTGCCTAACTTCTTCTGAAGTCTTCGGCCTAGCTCCTCCCATGGCTTCACGTTTTTCTTTTATCTGCTTGGAAATTGCACGAGTTATACGCTGGTCTTTAACTTCAGGCATCCCAGCTTCATCCAAAACAGCACCAGTTGACAGAATTGGGGAAGGTTCTGACAATGATTCCTCCAAAAGGCCTCCTCCCTGTGCAGCACCCTGCATTTCCACTGGTTCCATCTGCTTAGACTGTTGTGCCCTCTCGTGCTGAGATTGCTTTTCTTTATCACTTTTTATCTCCAACAATGTAGATGTACGTGAGGATGATGATCTTTCTTTAAGGATATTATAATAAAAATATTCCGCCTTCTGAAAAGTATTCAATCGATGTCTCTCTCCATTATATTTCAAAATTATACCAGTTGGGGCATCCCACCGAAATGGTATTTCTTGCTTTTGCAATTCATTCACTAAGAACCTGTACTCTTTTCGATCTTTTAACATCTTAGGTGGTAATTCCTTATAAATTCCAATTTGAGCTCCCTCCACTTGCACAGAGGAAAGAAAGGATCTTTGCAAAATATCATTTCTTATTCTTCTATCAGTAAAGTATATCACCACATCTCTGGGCAATTTTCTTTGTCTAGCAACCCATGAATTCACTCTGTAAATTTTATCTATTTTATAGACCACATCTGCTGGATCAATTTTTAGCAATACAGCCAAGGCATCAGAACAAATCTGTCTCAGATCTTGCCTATCATTCTCTTTAATTCCTCGAAGCCTAATAGCAAATTCCATAGATCGGAACTGTATCATTGTGATTTCGTTTTCGACTCTCTCCACTTTGTTATCCACATCTGCAATTTTAATATCAGCATCCTTCGTTTTGACATTGACTTCTGATTTAAATTCTTCCAGTTTGGAGTCCACTTTAGTAATGGATTCTGCCAAGTCAGAAACCACATTTGACAATTTATCTGACACCTTATCATAATTTTCTTTCATTGCCTCTTTAAATTCATTAATTTCCCTCTTCATTTCCTGTTGTGATTTTTGAAATTTTTCATCCAAAGCCTGGGTAATAAAATCTTTTAAACTTTGCACATCAAAGTCCTTTCCCTCCCTCTGCTGACTGGGAGGGGGCTGCTGTTCTGGTTTGTGGGTGGGAGATCCCTCCCCTGCCACCTTTCCTTCCTGTTTCTTTGAGGCCATTTTGCCATGTAAATTAACTTTTCTGAAAGAAGAAAATCTTTTTTTTTCCTTTCCTTTGCACCTCCACAATATCCTTTGAAAAAGTCCCCCAGAATTAAATAGATTGAGACAAGCTCAAATTTATTTTTCTTTTCTTTTCCACTCTTCTCCGTTCGCTTGCAACAGGCACTGCTACAATGTAGCTTGTTAGAATAGTTCTGCGCAATCACTCTCCCTTTCAGCTCGTTAACGCTGGAACGGCGCCATTTTTTCAAGCCGTTTCCGCTCACTCTAGCTTTTCCCCAAATCAAAAGTTCAAAAGAGAAGAAATACTTGCAGTTTCTTGGTTTGGGGGTTGAGGTTGTTTTATAACAAGATTATCTTCCCATCAGTTTAAATGTTTGCTGCAGCCGGCTTGCTCTGACGAGCAGAGTCGTCCCACGCCGTCCGGAGTCTCCGCAAGTAAAAAGGGAGCCACACCCGTTTCCTCCCCAGTAGCAAACTTCTGGGGGTTCACGGGGGCTCAACCTGCTTCTTGCTTTGCTCTTCTCCTCAAATCCTCAGGATTCTGGAGTTTTCAAGCCACTTCCCTCACTCGGGGCGGCTCTACAGGCGGCGGGGCTGGCGGCCGTTCAAAAGCGACCGTCTTCGCCGGTGGCAGTCAAACCCGGAAGTCAGCCATAGCGGTATTTTATAATCCCATTTGAATTGGTGCTTCTTCCAAACTCTCATCAAGGAATTTCTAAGTATGTGGCTTTTAAATACTTTATCCACTTTAGTCTCATAAAATAAGTATGCATGCCAACCAAATTCAAGATCATAACTTTCTATATTCAGTATTCCAGTCTTTTTCCTTCCAAACCAGTCACTTGCTTGCGACAAAGCTGCTGCTTCATAGTATAATTGTAGGTTTGGAAGTTTAAGGCCTCCCCTTTCTGGGACATCTTGCATAATTTTCAGCTTAACTCTCGGTTTTTTCTCATTCCATACAAACTTATTCACTCCACTTTGCCATTCTCTCAGTTATTTATCACTTTTAAGCACCGGAATCATTTGAAACAAAAAAAGAAATCTTGGCAAAACGTTCATCTTAACTGCTGCTATTCTTCCAAGTAAAGACAGCTGCAGTTTTTTCCAAGTCTCCATATCTTTTTGTACCTCTCGCCACAACACCTCATAATTATTTTGGAACAGTTTCATATTTGATTCTGCAACCTGAACTCCTAGATATTTAACCTTTGGTACTATCTTAAAACCTGCCTTGCTTTCAAGTTCCTGTTTTCGATCTTGTGTCATATTTTTAACTATCATCTTGGTTTTTTTCTGGTTCAGTCTAAATCCTGATACTATACCATATTGTTCTATAATGTCTTTCATCTGGATTATTGATTCCATCGGCTGTGTTAGGATAACAACCAGATCATCTGCAAATGCCCTTATTATGTAATCCTCTTGCCTTATCACTATTCCTTTCAAGGTACTCGAGTCCCGTATTGTGTTCAATAAGACTTCTAATGTTAAAATAAATAACAATGGGGATAACGGACAACCTTGTCTTGTTCCTTTTTCAATATTAAAGTCTGTTGTCAAACTTCCATTAATAATAATCTGTGCCTTTTGTTCTTGATAAATTGCTGAAACCGCCTGTATAAATTGATCCCCAAAGTCCATCTTTTTTAAAGTCTTTAATAGAAAGTTCCAATCCACTCTATCAAAGGCCTTCTCCGCATCCAAGAAAACCAGCACTGCAGGGATCTGTTTATTCTTCTCAAGATATTCCAGTAGATCTATAACTTTCCTTACATTATCCTTCATGTATCTGCCTTCTATAAATCCCGCTTGATCACAATGAATCACCTCTTGAATAACTGGCATCAACCTGTTGGCTAGTACTTTTGCAAATATTTTATAGTCATTATTCAGAAGAGATATTGGTCTAAAATTCTCAGGTTTTTTAGGACCTACTTGCTCTTTCGGTATCAATGAAATATATGCTGTTTTCCATGATGGGGGTATCTTACCCCCTTGTTGTATACTACAAAATAGATCTTTTATATAGATCTGCTTTTATACTAAAGTTTTATAGTATACCGCAGTTAAGCCATCCGTCCCTGGAGCTTTAGCTGTTTTCAATTGTTTAATTGCGGCAATAATCTCCTCAGCTGTTATAAGATGATTCATTCTCTCCTTTTGTTGACTAGTAATTTTTGTGACTCTTTTATTTTCTAGATATTTCTCTATAAGTCCATTCTGTGTATCATTTTTGGCATATAATTTAGTATAATAATCTACAAAAACTTCTTTAATTAATTTTTGTTGAGAAATTTCCTTCCCTCCAGTATCAATACTATCAATAATCCGTGTACTCTGCCTCTTCCTTAGTGTATAAACCAACCATCTGCCCGGTTTGTTAGCGTTGCAAAATGTGTTATGTTTCACAAATTGTAGATTTGTTGCTGTTTGTTCCGCCATAAGCATTTGAAATTGATCTTTCAGAAGTTTTATAGCTCCTCGTATTCTTTCGTCTGTTGGATTTTTTATAAGTAACTGTTCTTTATTCTTTATTTCTGCTTCCATTTCAGATATTTTCTTTTGTCAATTTAATTTGTGTTTAGAGTTCATATAAATGAGTACCCCTCTCATATATGCTTTACTCGCATCCCACATGATTTCAATAGGGGTACCCTTATTCAAGTTCATTTCAAAAAATTCTTTCATCTGCTTTTTAAGTTCTGTTATGTTCTTTTCATATCTAAACAGATTTTCATTTAATCTCCATGATCTTCTCTCACTCTTTCCCATCTTAATTTCTATCCATACAGGGCTATGGTCAGTTAAAATCCTTGGAAAAATCTTTGTTCTTTTTGTTTTTACAAGTAAGTCAGCTGATAGTAAAATAAAATCAATCCTAGAAAAAGATCTGTGAAAAAAAAGTAAAATCCAATTCTTTTGGGTTGTGTATTCTCCAAATATCTTTTAATTCCAAATCTTCTTTCATATCAAAAAAAGTCTGTGGTAGTCTAATCCTTGACTTCGCCGAACTCTTTTTTATCTATTTTAGAATCAATTACTCCATTCCAGTCTCCCATAATTAAAATAGATCTATAGTCCCATTGCAATATTTTAGAATGCATAGTTTTATAAAAATTGCCCTGTTGTTGATTAGGAGCATAAATTCCAGTCACTAGAATTGGACCACTTGCTGTATGCAGTTCAATTGCTATGAACCTACCACATTCATCTGCTTCTATAATTTTAGCTGACAGTCTTTTATTTATATAAATAACCACACCATTCTTTTTTTTCCAAATTTGAAGCTATAAAATGTGTTCCTAATCTTGAATTTATCAGATATTTTTGATCTTGTGTTCTAACATGAGTTTCTTGTAAGCAAATTATATCATTGTTAAATTGTCTCAAGTATGTAAATAATTTCTTCCTTTTCTGTGGTGAGTTTAATCCGTTCACGTTCCAGGATAAAAACTTAATTGTCATGTACACGTTTTTGAAGCGACAAGCACATTTGCCGAAGATTTTCCGAGTTGGTAGTCTTCGGCTTTGCTCCCCCCATGGCTTCACGTTCTTGTGTATTACCCTTGACTCCTTTCTTATATTGCTGTGGCTTGGCCCTTTCCTGTTGTTGTTTTTCTTTAAGTTGCTTAGAAACTGCTCGAGTTATACGCTGATCTTTAGCTTCACACATCCGGGCTAGGTCCAAAGCCACTTCTCTTGTAGTCTTAGGTGGTTCATTCACAATTTTCGAAGGAAAATCTAGCAGGGGCTCATCCAGAAAACCTCCTGTAGCTCCCTGCATTTCCATTACCTCTAGTTCCAGCTGCTTAGGCTGCTCTTCCATCTCTTGATGAAATTGCTTCTCCTTATCACTCTCCTTTATATCCAACACAGAAGATGTACGTGGGAATGGTGAGCTCTCTTTAAAGACATTAGAATAAAATTCTTCTGCCTTCTCAACAGTATTTAATCGATATCTTTCTCCCTTATACCTCAAGATTATACCAGTTGGAGCATCCCATCTAAATGGAATTTGTTTGTTTTTTTAATTCATTCACTAGAAATCCAAAATCCTTTCTATCTTTTAACATCTTAGGTGGTAGCTCTTTATAAACTCCAATCTCCTTTCCATCCACTTGCACAGCAGAAAGAAAAGACTTTTGCAAAATATCATTTCTCATTTTTCTATCTGTAAACTATATCACCACATCTCTAGGCAATTGTCTTTGTCTGGCCACCCACGAATTCACTCTGTACACTTTGTCCATTTTGCAGAAAATCTCTTCAGAGCTAATCTTTAAAAACACAGCTGGAGCATCAGCACAAGTCTTTCTCAGGTCTTCTCTGTCATGCTCTTTTAAGCCTCTCAGCCTTATGGCAAATTCCATAGACCTGAACTGCATCATTGTAATCTCATTTTCAAGTCTCTGCATTTTATTGTCAGCTTCAAAGATTTTATAATCTGTCTCCTTCATTTTGCCATCCATTTCTGATCTAAGTTCTTCCACCTTATTATCTGTTTTAATAATTACTTCTGACAATCCAGTCACCATTGTCATTAATTTTTGGATCACCTTATCATATTTTTCTTACACCACCTCTTTGATTTCTTTAATCTCCTGCTTAATTTCCTGTTGTGACTTTTTAAACTTCTCATCCAAATTTTCATCTTGCCTCATCAAAGCCTGAGTAATAAAATCCTTTAAACTTTCAAGATCAATCTCTTTTTTCTGCCTCTGCTGGCTGGGAGGCTGCTGTTCAGGTTTATGTGTGGGGGATCCCCCCCCCTGCCGCCTTCACATTCTGTTTAGTCTGCTTAGAAGCCATCCTGCCACGTAGTCTAGCTTTTCCAAAAAAGGAAGTCTTTTTTCCCTTTCCTCCACCACAGAGTCCTCTAAAAAATTCCCCCAGGTTTAGTCAAATTAAAGGTGAAATTGAAGCAAAATCAGGCTTGTTTTAAAAAAGATTCTCTTTTCCTCCACTTGTTACAGACAATGCTACTTTTTAACTTGTTGAAATAACTTTGCTAATCCACTCTCGCTTTCAGCTCTCGTTAACGCTGAAGCCGGGCGCCATTTTCAAGAGACTTTCACTCATTCACTCTTCTGTTTTAAAATTAGTCACAGGGCTAGTAATACTTGCAGTTTCGTGGTTCAAGTTGTTCTTCCACCCTGTTTGTTTGAATTTGCTTTGTTCTCAGTAAGAAGGTTGGTTCTGCCACCTTGTTCTACGCTGGGTAGACTCGTCCCACGCTGTCCGGAGTCTCGGCGAGTTGAAAGGGAGCCGCGCCTGTTTCCTCCCCAGAAGCAAAAGGAAGCTATCTGGGGGCCTACAGGGGCTCTACCTGCTTCTCGCCAACTCTATTCCTCCAATCCTTCAGGATTCGGGAACTTCCGAGCCGCTTCTCTTGATCGAAGCGGCTCTGACAGGCAGCGGGGCTGGCAGTCCTTTTTCGGACCATCTTTCGGCGACAGGAACCAAACCAGAAGTCCAATAAGCTTGACTTTTTGAAGCTCCTGCGTGTAAATGCTGGAGACCTTCAGCCTTTCTTCTACTCCCACATATGTATTCTGCTAAATACGGACCTCATAAAGGATTCCAAGCAGTGTCAGCTGAGAATTTCTCCTGCAGTACCTTCCCGGGAGCATTACATTTGTGTGAACTTTCTTCTTACCTTCAGTAATTGAAAAAGATTGCCCTGTGATTGAAACTGCATTCTGTGAGTCATTTATAGTTAAACTAGCTTTCCTTCCTTCCTATTTTTGGAGACCGACATTACTGAACGAGCCAAAAGACTGTCAGGCTCAGGAGAGAAACCATATTAATCTATTATGCATTCAGAACTGTGAGTTTAGGCAGAAGGACACTGATAATTCTATTCTACCATGTTATCCCAAACTAGGTTTTTTGAAGTTAATACAGTAGTTAAAACGGGAAGAAGCATCTGCATAATGCTTCACATCAAAGCAACTTCATGCTATCACATGTACCTCCTCTCAAAGATAGAATTGCTTCCATCAGCTCTCTTTTGATAATAAATGCAAAGGGAACAAAGCAAGCACAGTGCAGTATAGAGATGGCAAGGGAATAGACTCACCCGGATGGCTAAGCACAATTAGAAAATCCAGGACAATTTTGCAGAGGACAACAAAAATAGATTTGATGGGGGAAGGAAATACCTAGGCAGTTGGGTCAACTTTCCCAGTCTTTGACCAGACAAAATAGAGTTCAGGAAAAGACCTCAAGCAGAGAGGAAAAGGGAAGGGAGGTGGCGTGCAATACAAAAAAAGAAAATAAGTGTTAGATGAAATTAGAAGATGTTAGTTGGATAAGCAGGCCTGGAACTCTCATTTCAGAACTGGCACCTGAAAAATTATGTCAAATAGAGGCGGTAAAAAGCCTATGATATCAAGCAAACAGACAAATTATGAATTACTGACTGGTTAAGTAGAGAATGTAAATGTGTGGGCAACATGCCAACATGTTATAAGGTTACCAATATCCATCCTGGCTCTTGTTGACCTCTCAACGGCATTCAATACCATCAGTCATGATATCCCTCTTGGCCAGCTCTAGGAGTTGGAGTGAGTGGCACTGTACTGATATATTGAAATATTGTATACTGTATTGAGCTAGTGCTCCCCCTTCCTCCAGGGTTGGTCTCAGACAGTGTTGATAGGTGAGGTATGCAGGCCTTGGCCCTACTTTGTGGGCTGGCTGAGGGTTAAGTTCTCTCTCCTCTAACATCTACATGAGGCCCCTGGATGAGGTGATCCATAGGTTTGGGTGACATGTCATCAATATGTAGATGTCACCCAGCTTTATATATCTATTCCAGGTCCCTTGTGTGATGTTGTAGTATCCCAGTGACTGGAGGTTTCTTTGGGTCTGGATCGGACAAAATGAAGTCTCATGCAACCCTGGCAAGATGGAGTGGCTATGGATATTTGGACCCACTAGAGTCAAGGTTCTTCTGTCTCTACACTGGGTGGGGTGGCATTACCCCAGGCAGACCCAGTGTGAAATCTGGGGGTCTTCCTAGACTTACAGCAATGCACTCTACATGGGGCTGCCCCTGAAGGGAATACAGAAACTTCAACTGGCAAAAAAATTGCAGCTGCACAGTTATTCCAAGAGCTGCACTGGTTGCCTGTGTGTTTCTGGGTGCAATTCAAATGGCTGATTGTCACCTTTAAAGCCCTACGTGGCTTGGGACTAGGTTACCTGAGGAACCATTTTTTCATCCAACTCAATCCAACAGAGTGGGCATGCTGCCTATCCTGTCACCCAAAGACTGTCAACTGGTGGGGACTAGAAGTTGGGTTTTCTCTGCTACAGACCCTGCCTTAGTGCCTTATGGAATACTGTCCCCTGAGAGATTAGAATGGCTCCAAACCTATTGGCCATTCATAAGGCTTGGCGATTGAAAGGTTGGCAGTTCAGTGGTTCGAATTCCTAGTGCCGCATAATGGGGTGAGCTCCTGTTACTTGTCCCAGCTTCTGCCAACCTAGCAGTTCGAAAGCACGTAAAAAATGCAAGTAGAAAAATAGGAACCAACTTTGGTGGGAAGGTAACAGCATTCCGTGCACCTTTGGCATTTAGTCATGCCAGCCACATGACCACGGAGATGTCTTCGGACAGTGCTGGCTCTTCAGATTTGAAATGGAGATGAGCACTGCCCCCTAGAGTCAGGAACGACTAGCACATATGTGCAAGGGGAACCTTTACCTTTACCTTTACCTAAGGCTTAAAAAACTTGGCCATATACCTGGGATTGGGGCTCAGAATGTGTTAAGAGCCCTGTTACTTGACTACACTTGATTAATCATCATAGCTGCTGCTTGTACATATTTGTTTTGTGAATGCCTTTATTGCTTTAAGGTTTATCCTAATTGTTTTATAATTTTAGACTTGTGAGCCACCAAGAGTCACTTGGTTGAGTTGGGTGGCTATAGAAATTAAATATATACATACATACATACATACGGTACATACATACATGCATTCATACATATAAATCAGGAAAGGGGATTCAAATGAGATCCTTTAAATTAGAGACCTGTTAGCATGACATTTGTTCCAGATCAATTTGCAAAAAATTATAACTAATTCCAAGATATTTAAATGGAAAGAAAATGTTCCTATCAGTCCTATGACATAGCAGTTCACTTTTTCAATTTAAATAGCTATCATAAGCAAATACAGTAAGAAGACATTTCATTTCACTCTTCTTTTATGGGCTTTTGACAAACGAGAGTGTAAGGACATTAAACCAATAAAAGAGTTTTGAGATGTTTGTTCTTGGGACAAGTGCAAAACTGAAGCATTTCAGTGCAAGTATAAATCAATGTCTGGTTGCTCCTTTGATGTTCTCTTTCTGAATTCTAATGAATGTCTTGTCTTGGGATGTGTCAGACAGATCTGTACACAACTCCAAATCCCTGTATTCCCCCCCCCCCAAAAAAAAACAATGTCTAGGAATCTCCAACTTAGTTGATTCTTGTACAAATGAGACGAGGATTTGTCTTCTCCCTAATGGCAAGTCCAACTCATTCTGACACTTTCTCTAATTTAACTAATGCAGCCTGTAATTTGGAGGTAGACAGAAAACAAGATGTATCATTTTCAATCAATGCTGTGTTACATGGGCTATAATTGGACTCAAGCTGCCTCGGGATCTTGGAATTCTCCCTTCAATCAGACTTTTCTGCAGTAAACCTCCCCAATGTAATGACAAAGATGGAATGGATGAGCTGTAATCATATGGTAATCGCATACAGTTCCTGTTGATATATGATACACACTGGCCTGGATAAATTAAAAAAAGGTACATGAATGGAACCTGCTCTGCACAGAATTTGCACTGAGCAAGCATTAACCTAACAATGTATATGACTGCAGAGATATCTGTATTAATCCATTTCCATTTTAGGGAAAGATCAAATCAATCTGGATCACTTTGTGAAAGGGGAATTGTTCTTTCACTTCCTACCCAGAAAAATTAGCCATAATCTTATAGGCAAATTTGGCCCTTTGATATCATTCAGAAATGTTTGCTCCCAAGTTCTGCAAATTGAAGTCTTCCAGTTTTGAATAAGTGGAAGGTATGAAGAATAGCAAATGGTTCAAGACTTGACATAGCTAAGAATCTGACAATTTAGACTTCTATAGACTTCATTTTCTTCTAGGCTTGTGTTCAGTTAGTTCCCTCTGCTTCCTTGTATGGAATGTAACATATAAACATTTGTCCAAGGTTTTCCCCAATGAAACAGGGAGGGTGACATTTTCTTGGATTTAAGATTGAGAAAAGACTAAATCACCGACTGCATAATAAGATCTCAAGCAATGCTTTGCAGGATCTAGTTGTTAGTCTGTTTTATAGTGGCTAAGAAGCCATTGAAGGTCCTTGATTTTTAAAAAAATGCACAATGATGCATGTTCACCTTGTAGTCTCTTTGATTCACAAGAAGAGTCCTCCACTCCTCTGCTCGCAACAAAATACCTTATGCCACCCGACTTGAAATTCTGGGCTTAGAAAACTTAGAACTACACCACATTCAGTATGACCTAAGCGTAGCTCATAAAATTATCTGCTACAATGTCCTACCTGTCAATGGCTACTTCAGCTTCAACCACAACAATACCCGAGCACACAATAGATACAAACTTAAAGTGAACCGCTCCAAACTCGATTGCAGAAAATATAACTTCAGCAACAGAGTGGTCAATGCCTGGAATGTACTACGTGACTCTGTGGTTTCATCCCCAAACCCCCAAAATTTTAACCTAAGACTGTCTACTGTTGACCTCATCCCATTCCTAAGAGGTCTGTAAGGAGCGTGCATAAGAGCACCAGTGTGCCTACCGTCCCTGTCCTAATGTTTCCTCTATTTGTATCTATTTTATGTATCCAATCCATGCTTATACTTATGACCTAATACGTTCTTGACAAATAAATAAAATAAAATAAATAAACGGCGTAATCCTTAGGGAGGGGAAGGAAGGTTGGGCAGAGTCCTCACCCAGCAAAATCTATTGAGTTTTATACTAGAGTTTTATCCTAGCCCCATAATGCACTCAGAAGCAACCACTCCTTTAATTCTAAGATGTCTTCTTCTGCACCTGGTTCTGCTTAGTGGCATTAGAAAAGAAAGACACCACTGTTGAGCCTCGAAAGCTCCATTTTTTTTTTATTTTTTTTTTTAAATTTGATTTATATGCCGCCCTTCTCCGGAGACTCAGGGTGGCTTACAATGCGTTAAGCAATAGCCTTCATCCTTTTGTATATTTATACAAAGTCAGCTTATTGCCGCCACAAACTGGGTCCTCATTTCAAAAGTTTTGAAGACATTAAAGCAATGTTTCTCAGCTACTTTAAGACATGTGGACTTCCGCTCCCAGAATCCCCCAGCAAGTATGAGGCCCACACATCTTAAAGTTTCTGAGGTTAGCTAACTGAGTTAAAGGGATGCTAAAATTAAGGCACCACCCCACAAAACTGCAAACAAAAAGACCAATGTGTTTCACCTCTGAGGATTGCAAAAAAAAATGGTGACTGACTGCATTATTTGCACCTCTACTCTAAAGGTAATCCTTGATTTATGACCATAACTGGGACTGAAATTTCTACTACAAAGCAATATGGTAATTAAGTGAGTAGCATCTGATTTTACAATCTTATTTGCTGTGGCTGTTAAGCAAATCCGGCTTTCCCCATTGACTGTGCTGGCTGTGAAAGTCACAAATGGTGATTATGTGCAATACACACACACACACACAGGCTCCTGTGACCATTGTTAATAGAGCCAGTTGCCAAATGCCTGGGATTGTGATCATATGTCCACAGGGATGCTGCAACTGTCATAAGTCACTTTCTTCGAGGCTATCATAACCTCAAACAGTCATTAAATGAATGGTTATAAATTGAGGACTGTCTGTCCCACCGCCCCATCTTAACACCTCGCTTTCCCCCTGCAATCTGCTTCTGAGCTGTTTACCAATTTTATCTTATTTTGAACACTTCCTCTTCGTAGCCCATCAGATGAAAACTGTCTATTAGTCTTGGTGTTACAGCCCTCTCTACTGATCATGAAACAATTTACAACTGTCTCTTCATTTTTCTGCTTATAATTTTACCACACAGAAAAAAGTGAGGAATAAAATTATATGGAACACACTGATTGTAAAACTTGGCTGTGTGTGAGAGAGAGAGAGACAGAGAGAGGGAGGGAGAGGGAGGAAGAAGGAGGGAGGGAGAGAGACAGAGAGAAAGGGAGAGGGGGAGAGGGGGGAGGGAGAGGGGGAGAGAAAGGGAGACAGAGAGAGGGAGAGAGGGAGGAAGAAGGAGGGACGGAGAGAGACGGGGAGAAAGGGAGAGGGGGAGAGGGGGAAGGAAGAGAGACAGAGAGAAAGGGAGAGGGGGAGAGGGAGGGAGAGAGAGGGACAGGGAGAAGGAGGGGGGAGAGAGAGAGAGAGAGAGATCATGCATATATTGGAGAAAAATAAACTGTTTAACGATATTTAATTAAAAACAATTAAAAAGTGACCTTGCTACTTTGGATGTAGCCATTAACATGCCATTCAGAGTGCTGGAAACTGCACTCCTGAGCCAAAGTTTAAGTACAAAATAATCGAATTGAACAAGGCTGAAGTGTGTTCCTTTCTACTACATTACCCCAGAGCAGTGACCCAGAATCAGAACTTCTGCTTCTAACAGTAGCTCCCTGAGATTACAGACAAAGAGGTTGGGGGAACAAGGTAAAACAGATAAGCAGCTCGGAAACGCCGATTTCAAATTAGAAAAATTAACTTGAATTCACCAAGACAAATTATGGTATCCAGGACTGTCTTCATCAACAGAAGCTGTTACCTCCACAGGTAACATGGACTGCTCTGCAGACACATATATGTAAGTACTAACCTGAATCTGTTGTTGGCTAGTGTTAAATGTAATCACAGACACACACACACACCTCCTAGAAGAATGAAATATTTTGGGGAATATTAAAAGAGGCAGAATATTATATTTCGTCAAAGGAGAAATGGAGAAACATGCTCCAGCCCCAATTTCCTGCATAGTAAAACATCTTCCAGCAGAAATCCTTAGAGATAGAAATTTTGGGCCCATTAAGAAATCCAGGCCAATCTATTCATAAACATCTTCAGCTCCAGGGTGATGGGATTAAGAAGGACAGGGCATGACCTTTAGGACATAACAGGATTAAGCCACTACCATTAGAATAGCAAAAGATACCAGGCTCACTACATTGCACAATCCCCTGAAGCATTTCAAACACAAAACCCCAGAAACCTATAAAGATCCATCCACTCATTCAGCCATTGGGTCAGCTGCCCCAGAACCACATGCTATTGTTGGTTCTGTTCATCAATAAACAGAATATTTCTTTCCAATCAGCCTCCATTTTGTTTCCAGCGCCTAGCTTGGAACTGAACAAGATGGATTTTCCTTCCAACACTAGGAAAGGGCAAATGAAACCAACAGGGCTTGGTGTAAGGGAGTATGCTGAGGATTGGAAGATTACCATGTCTTTATGCTTTCTCTGCTACAATCTGATTACTGGTTGTATCAGCCTCCATAAAAATCCCATGGCATGGAACTTAGGTTCCAGCTCATACTCAGTACAGATAGTTCTCGACTTACAACCTTTCGTTTAGTGACCATTCAAAGTTATAATGCCACTGAAAAAAAGGGGTACTTAGGACCGCTTTTCACACACAGACGACCACTGTAGCATCCTCAAGGTCATGTGATCAAAATTCAGACGCTGGGCAAGTGCTTCATATTTATGACTGTTGCAGTGTCCCAGGGTCACATGATCACTTTTCGCAACCTTCTGACAAGTAAAGTCAATGGGGAAGCCTGATTCACTCAACAACGGTGTTACTAATTTAACAACTGCAGTGATTCACTTAACAACTGTGGCAAGAAAAGTTATAAAATGGGGCAAAACTCACTTAAAAACTGCCTCGCTTAGGAATGGAAATTGGGGGCTCAATTGTGGCCCTAAATTGAGAAGTACCTGTACTGAGTGTAGATTGTCCTAATCAGCTGAATATTTAATGTGTATCAGATCTGAATTATGGATGATTCTCAAAATATTGCTGAACTATCCTTCATTATTGACTAAACTTAGATACGGTATGCTGATCACTTGAGGGTCACAGTGCCCAGGGCTATATGGTGTTCAGGTAACTGCAGATTTGAGTCATTCTTGCCCTCAACAAGATTTCGCTATTCCAGCTGTTTATTTTTCCTTACCCCACAAATGTGCCACTTTAGGCAAGCAACAGTTAAACTGCTTAGCCAAGAGTTTCTACTTATTAAAATCAAAATAATACAATTCGCATATAGTTTCTGTCATCTGAGACTTTCAAAGAACTCTATAAATATTCATGTTTTTTTTAAAAAAACTGAAGTTATGCACAAACAACCATCACTCACAATAACTGCAGGGTTTGGAGTTATTAATCTTCTCCCTCCTTCCCCCCACTGCACACTATCCCACTGTATTTACATGGAAGTAAATCCCTTTCCTACAATAGTTCCCCTCTTCCACCACCCCCGCCCTAAAAAAATGAATAATTTCTAACCTACGTGTGCACATACATATTTGAGGAATCTTTAATTTATGTACAGGCTGGCTGTGTGCACTGGGCAGCCATAAATTTGTGGTTTTGTGCTTACTAAATTTAATTGTATCTATAGATGGGTTTTTATTTATTTTCTCTCCACCCCCACCTTGATTAGGTATTCATGGCGTGAGTAAATTGGTTTTCTCAAGCTGATCATTTAGCCATGCGGAGTAGGAGTTGCAATCCCGGAATGTCTGGATACCAGAACCATCATTTAGCTGTAGGGGTTGTGTGATTTCTAGCCACCACAATATAATTTGGGATCAACAATGCTGTCCCGGGAGACGGCTAGCAACTTGTGCTAACTTCAAGTCTTGTGCTGATGATTTGAAACTGGGATCCATAACTAGGAGAGAAAAGAGATACCTTACGGCAACCTTTCCAAAACCAGCTTCATTAGAAGAGTAGGTGTAAGCAGTTTTTTTTAAAAAAAAAAACCTGATTTTTATCAATAAGTTTCAGTTGATATAAGCTCTGGAACAACTGCTGTTAGCATTTGAGTACAATGCCTTCTGTTATCCCTTGGCCTCTCTCCACTGTGGTTGCTTTTATATTTTTAGCAGTCTTGCTATAAAACTAGCTGTTTGGGGTTGCAATTGTAACTGATCATAGCCATCCCAATAGACTCCTTCTTCTCCACTCCATTCCACTCTCTTTTCATAGGCCTCTCCTTTCGCAACCACATTTCATTCAACGTGTTGGACTGCAGCTCCCATTATCTTTGTGCTGCAGCAGCTGAAGATTTATTTTAAAAATTCTAATCAAACCTAACTGGAAAAGGTCTCCCAATGGGGAAAGCCATTCTAGATCTTCAGATTCCTCTCCCCACAACCTTCTCCTCTGAATCTCCTCTTCCGAATTCATTTTGCTGCAAAACGATTTTCTTTCTTAATGTTTCTTTTGTCATTATCCTTAATCTGTTCCCTTTTCCTCAGTTATTCATTTCATTCAATATTTCCTTCCTTTTTCTTTTTCTTTTATCTATTGTGCTCTCCCTTTCCCCCACCCACCCACCCACCCACCCACCCATAGAGCACAAGATTGGGCTGCTGGGAGTTTGCAGGGGTTCGGGAGAACCTCTAGCTAAAATTCTGTACAGTTCGGAAAACCCCCAAATCCCACTCCTGGCTGGCCCCGCCCACCCTGCCCTGCCCCATGCGGCCCATTTTGGATGCAAGTAAGTGCAGGGCATGCGCAGAGGTTCAGGGAGGGCAAAAAATGGGCCTACCGGAAGTTCAGGAAGGCCAAGGGCCTCCGGACTCTGGGGAGGCTGTTTTCATCCTCCTGGAGGCTCGAGGAAAGCCTCCAGAGCCCAGGGCAAAAATGTCCCCCCACCCACCGTGGTACAGGAGGCTGACTTGGCCACGCCCACCATGGCCACACCCACCCAGCAACTGGGCAGAGAACCCCTTGCTCAAATTTTTGAAGCCCACCCCTGCCCATATATCTTTTCTGGTCATTTTCTGCTTGAATAACAGACTTGTTATCTTTAAACTCATTTTTGCTGCTTGGTCTTTCTGTGATGTTAGAACTATTTAGCCAATGACAAGAGAAGCCTAGGAGCTTTAAGAGCTAATACAGAGGTTTACAGAAGTCATAATATACAAGGGTCTTTGATAGATTGGCTCACGTGGTCACTGTGGGGTATCATTATCTCAGTCTTACATAAACTATATGTCATTAGCTTTTCTTAAAAAGCATTTTTAAAAATAGCAGAACCAACATAATTTCAGCATGGTGATATCATATATTTATGCCATTTGCAGATGAATTATCGCAGAGAATTGCTTTTTAAAAACAGTTTACTGTAAGAACCTTTTCATGTTTTCCTTTGCAGAAAATGAAAATGGATCATCCATTTATTGTGTTTAGCTATTCTGGGGAGGCGGGGGAGTTTTACATTTATAGTGGAACCAGAAAATGGCAATAAAATGGATAGCAATTTGGTCATAAAATAACCAGTTACTACTTTAAATATATAAAGAAGCCTCATTATGAGTTCAGTTTCATCTTCATGTTTGACTTGCAGGTCAAACCAGATTCGTTCTTTGCTATTGCTGTACCTTGAACTGATAATAAATAGACATTTTGAAAAGGAAAAAAAAGAATCTCATCCCTCTGAAAACTACTTTTATGCTAGTACTGTAATTTTCTACTTGAACTATCTTATGGTTATGACTGCTAAGTATTTGTATTCTGAGATATAATCTCTATTTCTTCATTCTTCATTGAACTGCTGCTGTATGTTATCCTTTTTTTCCGTTATAAAAAATAAGTTCATCTTGGGGTGTATGTGTGTTTTTTTTTTAAATGGATGGTTACTGCCCTCTGCCTCAAAATGGAAAAATATAACAGGCAAAGGGGGCAGGAAATGGAAAGAAGAGGGAGAAGAGAAAGGGAAAAAAACCAAGCAAAATGCAACCTGGGCCTACCAATTTTCCCAGTCCTGGATTCAGGACAGAATAGCAGTTGGTGGCTTTTGCTCTCTCAGCCAATAGACAGAGCCAAAATTGCGGTGGTGATTGCATGAGGCCAACATGTGCTCCCTTTTGGCTCTCCAGCCCCCGTCTGAGTGTAAGCAAAAGCTGATTGAGGAGGCTTTTAGCTGCCTGAGGCTACTTCTCCTCGGTTGCCCTTCTCTAAATGTTGACTGGAGTCCCCTGTGAAGTAGCAGCTTCACAGCAGCCTTTGATGCACTGGCTGATGAATGTGGTATGAATTGTCTCTGTCACTTCTGACTTTTGGCTTTATTTGGTGCTGATGGTGTTTTTAATCTAGGGCCATGATGGCGAACCTATGGCAGAGCCTTCTCTGAGAGCATGTGCACCATCACCAGCTGCTCTTCTGGTTTCTGGCATGCCTGCCAGGTGGTCTTCACAGATGCCAGGACGCCTGAAAATGACCAAAAAACAGGCCATTTTGGGGGGCCATTTTCCGGGCCGTTTTTCAGGCTGTTTTCCAGGCCGTTTTCCGGGCTATTTTCAGGCAGATTTGGGGGCCATTTTCAGGCCATTTGGACCATTTTCAGGCCTAAAAATGGCCCCCAAAACGGCCTGAAAGCACCTGAAAACAGCCTGAAAACGGCCTAAAAACGGCCAAAAAAACAGGCATGTGCGCACCGGCCAACTGCTCTTTGGGTTTCCAGCGCTCTGGCACATGCAGACCCACACATGCACACGTGTTCCGGTTTGGGCACTCAGTGCCGAAAAGGTTCGCCATCACTGATCTAGGGCTATGGTCTTTAGCTTCACAAGATTACAGTATTCCTCGACTTACAGTTCATTTAGTGACTGTTCGAAATTACAACAGCACTGAATTTCGACCGTTGCAGCATCCCCATGGTCACGTGATCAGAATTCAGATGCTTGGCAATTGACTCATATTTACGATGGTTGCAATGTCCCAGGGTCATGTGATTCCCTTTTGCGATCTTCTGACCAGCAAAGTCACTGTGGAAGCCAGATTCACTTAACAATCGCGTTACTAACCTTAACACCTGAGGTGATTCACTTAACAATTGTGGCAAGAAAGGTCATAAAATGGGGCAAAACTCACTTAATAAATGTTTCACTTACCAACAGAAACTTTGGGCTCAGTTGTGGTTATAAGTTCGAGGAGTACCTGCACTCAGATATCCCCACCCACCCAACATTTATTGTTGATGTAGGCAGTGATGAAATTCAAATTTTTTTACTACCGGTTCTGTGGATGTGGCTTGGTGGGTGTGGCAGGGGAAGGATACTGCAAAATCTCCATTTCCACCCCACTCCAGCGGAAGGATACTGCAGAATCTCCATTCCCACCCCACTCCAAGAGAAGGATACTGCAAAATCTCCATTCCCACCCACTCTGGGGCCAGCCAGAGGTGGCATTTGCCGGTTCTCTGAACTACTCAAAATTTCCGCTACCGGTTCTCCAGAACCTGTCAGAAACTGCTGGATTTCACCCCTGGATGTAGGGCAAGTAGGGAAGGAGAATATGAACGTATTGGTTTCCCTCTCAGTCATTGTCTGCCTCTTTTAACAATTTTCTTCCTCTTTCTTCTTAGTTTCCCTTCCCTTCTTTCCTTTTTCATTCTTTTGTTCATACCTGCCCCACTCCTTCTACTCTCTCTCTTATCAGGTCATAATTCCTATCATCAAGGAATTCAGACTACCTTCAAGGGGCTTTTTTAAAATTTTCTTATCAGAGTTCAGATGTCCTCCCAAAATAAGAAATAGGTAACTTGGTGCCAGTTTCTCCCAGGTTTCAGCATATTATAAAATATGAAAAACTAATTATAAAACATTGTAGCAAATTATGTTAATATTGAGGTCCAGGTCAAGAAACATAGTACTTTATTACAATCATTGATCAGAATATAACAAGTTAACAGCAAACAAAAATACCCCAATAGTATAGTTTATCACAAGATCCTTGATGCAAATAGAAGGCTTCTGCTTTTACAATGAGTCATTTGCTGAAATGGGTGGCTATATAAATTGATTAAATAGAGCAAAATTTGGCCACATTCAGAGAAACTGAATCATATTGGTCTGATAATTGTAACCGTATAGAGGGAAAAAAACCAGAATTGCCTGGGTGTTTCATTATATAGGAAATTATAGGACAGGCCCTTGCATCCTAACCCAATATAACAAGACAAGAACTACAAATTCAATAAACATTTCGCCACAAAAACAAAGTTTTAGCTCATAGAGGATTATTTTATATTTTCACTCAAGAATTGCTATAGAGAAAGCATCAAAATATACTAAGGATAGTGCTGTTTGGAATTTAGGAACAATTATATGGCATAAATACCTCACTGGCCTAACAAAAGGAATCTGGCTCAGGAAGACAGGAAATCCCGAGTAGGGCAAATGATAAAGGGGGTGGACTAGAAGACCTCCAAGGTCTCTTCCAACACTCTTATTCTGTTTTCTGATCCAGTTGAGCTTCCAGATCTTAGGCACATTAATTGAATGCAATGAAGACTTGGTCATACCCTATCAAGGAGAATGGTACTCAGTATTAGGCATATTTGCCACCTTCGGTAGACCAAATATTTTTAAAAGTGAGATAAAAATATAATAATAATAAAGACTTGATAGGTGGCTAAAATGACAAATCCACTCTAAATATCTGGCTGACTCTGCAACAAACCATAATAACAATAATAATACAAAAGGCAGCCTTACTTGGAAAAGATAACATCCTGCGACAATACCTTTAACATCATCAAACAACAATAACTGCTTATCCCATGTTCTCAGGAATGACTTAATAGCTAGATAAAAATGCCTTATCCAGTCTAAACATCTGGCTGACTCCGTATGACCCACAATAATAATATTCTGGCACCAAGGTGCAATAAAATATAACAGCACCAAATTAAACCAGAAACCATTGGCTGCCAAATTTACTGATGCCCCCAAATCTACTGATTGAGGTAGTAGCTTCATTCCACCTTATACTCAGATCTTGGCTTACAAACATGAAAGGAATATAGCATTAGAATAGCATTTATATATCGCTTCACAGTGCTTTATAGTTCTCCCTAAGCAGTTTATAGAGTCAGCATATTGCCCCCAATGATCTGGGTCCTCATTTTACCGACCTCGGAAGGATAGAAGGCTGAGTCAACCTTGAGCCAGTCAGAATTGGACTGCTGGCAACCAGCAGTCAGCAAAATTAACCTGCAATACTGCATTCTAACCACTATGCCACCATGGCTCTATTTGCCCTGTCCAATTTTTTATTTCCTCCTGATAAAAGTGTATAGTTGCTGGACTACATGCCATTGAGTCATTGTTTACTCTTAGTGACCACATAGATTTGTTACATGACTCTCTGTCCCTAACTTTAAATGTTTCGTACAATATGGCCAACAATCATGGACAACAGGTATAATCCAGTCAATGTCTGATTAATGAATTAACCTCTGCAATAAGATTCCCCCTCCAAAAAAAAATTATTCATGAGTATATTTTGTTGTGCTAATTGACACTTTTTAGCATTTGGGGAGGTAACTATAAACTGTGTAGAGGGATTTGGATTTTCCATTTCTGGCATCAGCATATTTGGATTGTCCCTGACAACAAAGATATTAATTACCCAACTATGCATAGCAGAATAATAGGAAAAACTCAGTGCTGTTTTCTGAAACTTCTGCATTCTGGAAAGTCAAAAGAAGAAGAAAAAGTTTTCTCCCTATTTCCAGTATCTGGTTTTCATGTAACTGCAAATGAATAGGAAAGGCCCATCACTGAGTATTCTATGCCAGTCAATATGATTGTTAGCCTTTAAAAAGAGAAGGAAAGCTTCTTAGAAGCAATGCCACTAAAATGTTAATTTACTCATGCCAGTTGCAGAATATTTTCTCTCATACGCAAAACTAATCCCCTCACGTATAGAGAATCTCTGGCTTCAAATTATTTCAGATTAAACTTGTTTCAAATTGCCAGTGCCTCATCTAATCAGTGAGGGAATTAAGGGAGTCTTTAAGGAAGCATTATCAAAGCAGCATCACTTACAAATGAAAGCTACTCCTTCACAGGTTGCTAAATAAACCACTCTGTCCCAAAACTCCTGGGCTGCCTTCCCACTGTATTAAAATATGTAAGATTTAATTCACTGAAATCCATGTAAAATGATTCTTCCACACATGTTCCTTCATAACAACAGTGTTTTTTTTCATGGAGCTGGAATCTGGGTTATAGAGAAAACACTGCTTTTAATTGCTGGTAATTTTTAAAGCACTTATAAATATAGTTATTAGAGATGGCCAGTCACTGCTAGCACACTGTAAGTGTGTTAGAGTGGTGGTAGGTTACACCATCATAGTTTTTCCAGCCCACCTGCTCATTTGGGAGGGTGGGAAAGGAGTTTATGCCATTGCCTGCATAATTCTAATCCTGAAGAGGAAAGAGTAATCAGGAAGACCCAAAGAAAAAGGAGACCTAGGAAAAGATAAGATGATGTTCTGTGCCGTACCACTACCACAAGGCATTTACACTGAAAATTATGTTGCTGAAATTCATTTTTTAAAAAATGCATAAAAAATAAACAGGAAAGAGTATATCAAAAAAACTGCAATTTGTACTGAAAAAAATCTAAACTAAGATGTGTCCCCTCCCCTCCCCCAAGCTACTATTTTGCATTTTGTGGGGTCTTTGGTGCTCTCAGAGGTTGGTTGTTTCCTTGCAGATGTTTCATTATCAAATTAGGTAACATCTTCAGTGCTAGATGTTTGCTAGTTTGGTAATGAAATGTCTGCAAGAAAATAATCAATGCTCAGAGAGCACCAAGGACCAATTTAACCCTGAGTTACAAATATTCTCTTCTATTGATTTTGTGTTTTCTCTAATTGCTTGATCCTGGGAATCTTAGCAAAATGGGAAGAGGGGATCCCACCATTTCAGATTTTGTCATTTCTGATATAAAGAACCACAAAAACAGACTGAGCCAAAGAACTACTCTTGAGTTCTCCTACAGCACTTGAACCCCATCTTCATATCAACCATGGCACCAAGATGACCTATTTTAGAAGACATCTCCTTATGGCACAGCCTTGTCATATTCCCAGTTCACTGCAAAGGAAACTTTAATCCATCCACATCTGTCAGTTTTAAATGAGCATTTTTCCATCTTCTCCTGACAAGCGTCTGGATGTATGAACAATCTATGGTGCTTCGTTCATTATTTTGGGTCTTGCATCTGCTGAGTTACTGTTGGCTAAGTGATGTAGTTGCAGGAATACCTCTCCTCTCTGATCACTGGACATGGCCTTTCAGGATCATTTGACTTGGGCTGCCAAAAGCCACTGCCTGCATAATGCCTGATCAATAAACTGATGTCCAAAAATAGCCTGATATAATGGTGGCTCAGGATAAAATAGGAGAGACCTGTCTCAATGCATTGTTTAAGCTACATCCTGCTTCACCCTGTAATTCTATTATACCCCACTGACCTGCATCTTAAGCTTTATTGGACACAGGCCTACTGAACATTCAAAAGATTGTTATCTATTATATAGATATAATGTAGATTCAGATATTTTCTAAGTTTCAACATCTCATCATGTAATAGCTACTGAATCTCACACTTACAACAAAGCTTTCAAACCCAGTTGTGTCCCATTCCCAAATCAATTGGGGTATATGCTCCAAGGCTCTGAATGAGGTCTTCTGTTCTGACTAGAATCACAGAGACTCAACATTTCTCGACTTTAGATTACCCTTCCCCAAGTGATTATGACACCAAGGAGACAAAGGGTTCCTTGGCTAGAGTCCAGTTACTTTTAGATCCTCTAGCAACACTCCAAGGAGCCAAGAGACTGATAAATTTATGGTAAAGAACATGTTAGAGATCAAATGTCCATTTGGTAATCTAAGACCTTGCCATTATTCCAAGCTCAGCATTGAGGCCTTGCTGAATTCCTATAAGAGGGGAAACAGAAAGGATGCTGTGTAGAATTACTCACCTTTGTCCAATAAATGATATTGTGATTGTGAGAACATCTCCTTTGCTAAGAACTGTCCTCTTTGTCCAACTCTTTAGTTGAGTAACTGTTCCAGGTACAAAAGTTTTCCTGCCCAGCTCAAGATTAACAGAGTTGGACAACACTTAATGAAAATGCAGACTCATGCAAATGCCTGCTGTACTCTAAATCTGTCTTCCCCAATGTCACATTTTCTGGATGTGATTGGTTTATAATGCCTGTCATCCCTGACCAGTGTGTGATGATAGATAAGGATGTTTGACCCATGTCAAGGGCACCACATTATGGAAATCTGGCATAGAAGTTGCAACCCAAACATTCTGAGCATTGTGCTTAGATTATTTATGGACTTTTTTTTTCATGGCAAGCTATATTTAAAGCAAAAAACTGGTTCTTCAGCCAAAACATTTCCTCACTGTAGTTTAAGAAAATAGTAATTAGGCCATCTCTGCCTTCTGGGTCTAGAATCCAAAGATTCAATGAAAAAAAAACTAGAAAATAAGGAGAAAAGCAAACATAGTGATAATTGTTACAGAGCATAGAAATAAATGTATTGTGGTCTGATTGCAGTGTGTCTTATTTTCTTCCTGAGCTGGCTGGTCATTCTCCTCTTTTTTCAATCACTATTTTTCCCATTCTTCTTTTGCTTAATTTGCCTCTTCTCCTCTTTCTTCAGGATAAAATGGTTGTTCTGGGTCAATCAAGCTAACCTCTCGTGTCTAGGTGAGCTGTTCTTTTTTCTGCCAGCTGACTCAAGTTCCTTCTCCAGCTTTTGTTGTATTCCAAGGGAGCAATAGATTTCCAGTAGTATAAATTATTGTCTTTAAAACCAGTAGAGCTCTCAGTCCATACTTTAATGACCTCTGAGAGGGCCCAAACCAATAGTAGGCAGAGTGCAACACTACGTTTATAGTGCTTTTACACAACATATACTGCAGCACTTGTAATTAATCTGATACAGTGAGAACACTCTCGTCAAGCAGAAGAAACAACTCTGTAAGGACCTTGATAGTGAAGCAGTGCCTCCAATTAGTGATTATCACACATATGTTTCGCAGGATAACACGTGGTTATTAAAATGATCTCTCCATGGTACTACAGGCTGGAATATCATTGTGTCACATTATCATACCCTAATGATCATCAATTGGCTCATTTTTCAGAATTAGGTCTGTAATTAACTGATGGATTGCTAAGACTTCTGAGTGCCTTTCAATTACTGCCAAAAACATAGCTATTGAAAGTATGATTGATGATGAGGCTCTCGGGCATTGACAACCAATACCTGATGCATCTTCATTCTTGAGTTATCCATGGGAAACATATAACTATACCCAGAACAGTGGCACCTGCGGAAAAAGGAAATGAGTCCAGAGCAACAGGAACATTCATAGCTGGTAACAGAGATGTGGCTGAATTTCACAACCACTCCATCCCCAGGGAGTCTCAATGCAAATGTGATTCACGCAGAGACTACCAGAGATTTTCATTAAGTTCCACTTATTAAGGTAAATTAGCTGTCTCTTTCAGCCAAATAGCCCTAGGAATTTCTATACCGTAGAAAATTTACAGGCTATATGAACAGTGGGACAGAATATTACTATCAGACAGTCTCATATTCCCAAAATAGACAATCTCCTTAGCTACAGATAAACCTCAACCTACGGCCACAATTGGGATCGCAACTTCCATTGCTAAGCAAGATGGTTGTTGGGTGCCTGCATTTTATCTTTTTTGCCATGGTCGTTAAGCAAATCACTATGATCCTGTTAAGGATATTTTTGGCTCATAACCAATGTTATGGGTTATTGAGCAGAGTACCCCTTGAAGATGCACATGAAAGCAGCTGGGAGTGGTTGTGAATATTTACAGTTAATACACAGACACACTGAATTGTGATAGTCTTTTAGTTTTAGGAAAAAGTAAAGCAAAGTCCAATAACAATCCAGGTCATACACAGATAAGGCGATAGTTAAAATATCAATCCAGGGATATTCCAAGTACAAAGTCTTCTTACCAGTTGTTGTCATACACAATAAAACAGTTCTTCTCAAGTTTCAAACAGGAACAAGTTCAATATTAAAACATTCAATAAATATTAGAAAGCAACAAATAGCAATGATCAAACAGTGATCATTGGCTACAGAGTTTAGCCAATCAGGATACAAGATGATGCAATACAGTCTTAAAGCAATATAATACCTTTTGACTGCAAACATATATTGCTGATTTATATATTGCCTGACCAACTAGTTAGACAATAGCCATTTCCTAACAGATCCTTAAGTGAAGCATGTGCTCATTAAGTGAATCCGGTTTCTCCCACTGACTTTGCTTGCTAGAAACTGGCTGGGAAGGTCTCAAACGGTGATATCCAGGATATTGTAACTATCATAAATCCATGCTGGCTGCCAAGGGCCCACATTTCAACCATCTGACTGCAGGGACACAGCAACGGTTGTAAGTGTGAGGACCGGTACACATATTATTTTTTCAGCACATTATAACTTTGAATGGATGCTAAATGAATGGTTTGGTAAGTAGAGGACTATTGGTACATATAGTATTGTATGGTTAGTTGGGAAGAATATATCTACATGAACATATAAATAATGTACATCAGCGCTAATGCACAAAATCTCTCGGTCCTGTAACTATCTCCCCACACATCTGCTTTTTTCTGCCTTATTGCCATTGTGGCTTGGACAGCACCAGTTATTGAATGATCCTAAATAGTCCTGAATTGCCCAGCAATTATGGAACCTTCTCAGTACAGAAACAGGAGTGGAAGAATGGGTGGCCATAGCAGCTACAGCAGCGTGAAAGCAGTTAGGAATAAGCAAATGGGGCGGTAGAAGTGGGTCATCAGCATTCTTTGTGGTTCACATCAAACCTCTGGAGTGTCATGTGCAACTTGTGGACTGCCTATCCTAGTAAACCTATTTACTTTAGATTACGATAAGTCCTTACTGAATTAAATGAAAATTGCTTCTAAGTTGCCGCACAGAGAATACGACTGAAGCTATTCTTTTAGGATTGCTGCGTTGTGTCACTTTTAGAAACTTACCAAGTTCTTCCTTGGAATTTTGGAAGAGGAAATCAAGAACTGACTTTCACCGATCAGGTTTTAGTCAGTTGATGGATGGTGGTTTGTATCCGCAATGAAACGTCAAAGCTAAGCAAGGTAGAAAATATTCCATTTGCTGACATATAAGTTCAATTTTATAATGACATGTTTAAGAGATCTGGAAGTATAGATACTCCTTTCCATCATTAGAAATTTGGGAACTCATATATTGGGTCTATAAAACAACAAGATAAGAAATGAAGTAGCAAATCTAGTACCTAATGCAGCTCAAAATGCTGGTAAGTGATTAGAAAAAGGTGCTTGCAAAGGAGATGAAATTGATTTTTTTTAAAGAAGTGGTACTGCTTCTCAAATGGATTTCTGTAAAGGGAAAGTCATAATAGATTCATGATTTTTACAGAGTTAGATAAGTCACTGAGTTAGAAACATGTTAATGAGGCACCGTGCACAGTGCTTTAGGAGCAGACCAGATGCTTGTCACAACATGTTGACTATCAGGTGGCAAAGAAACAGCATGGAGAATGGTATGAATGTGAAAGAGATGGTATATACATATATATAATACATGATAAACTCCTGCATTGTGTGCAAAGGCTAGCACATGCAATAGAAGAAGAAATACTTACACAAATTATAAAATATGGCATATCAAAGCTATCGCTTTGAAAAGTGCTCTTCAGAAGTGATTATATGTCAACATCATTGTGCATATTTTTTAAAATGTGGATTTCCAAGATTAGATAATACTAGATAACCGGTGACCAATTGAGCCCTCATTTTAGAGTCATTTCCTTACCTAAATGGAGAAACAGAATTATAAGATATGGCATATTAAAGCTATCGCTTTGAAAAGTGCTCTTCAGAAGTGATTATATCTCAATATCATTGTGCATATTTTTTTTAAATGTGGATTTCCAAGAAAATTAGATAATACTAGATAACCGGTGACCACCAATGACCAAAAAGCATGAGAGGAAACATTCAACTTCCTGCCAGCTTCCCCACTGAATTTCCTTGTGGGAAGTTAGAAGGGAGCTTCAGAAATCTTCCTTCCTTCCTTCCTTCCTTCCTTCCTTCCTTCCTTCCTTCCTTCCCTCCCTCCCTCCCTCCCTCCCTCCCTCCCTCCCTCCCTCCCATGTAAAGCCTGGAGGATTTAGGCAGTGGAACTGATCTCCAAAGTAGATTACCAGGATAGCACCAGAAACATCATTGAGCATCTATAAAGACCCTTATCGCAGTAGCATGTCCTTGGTCATCCCAGCCTTTCTTTCTTCTTCCTCTTCATCTTCCCACTCTCAGTAACAAAACAAGGAGAAGTTATATTCTCTCCCTAGAAGAGCTGGTTCCTATGGACCCAAAGAGAAAAGCAAGTGAGTCTACTGCTATGACAGTGATAAGGAGACTAAACCCGGACCTAAAGAGAACATTGGCTTCACTGATTCAAAGACCTGAAACCAGCCCTATAGCCTATTGTATTAAAGTAGAAGATGTATAGTCAAGGTATGTGCACAAATACAATCTTACTTGTATAAAATAGAACTCTATGAGAAAGCAATAAATCTCCATCACTGCCATATAAGGCTATCAAACTGCTGGTTCCTGTGTTTCTAGAAAGGCATTAGAGTATCTGGAGATAGCTTTTAGATTCAGGACATAATTTATGATAGAAACCCTCTCTTGTTGTAAATCGGACAGTAGAACATATTGCTTTTGGCTTTCCTAGCCAGTGGAAGGTTTGTCTGCTTGTACTTTTGGTTATCACAACCAAACACTCAAGGTCATTCATAAATTACATGCAGTTCAATGTAAACAGTAACTCCAAAAATCTTAGCTACATGCATGGCTCTTTATTACATATTTAGCACAGCTGGGACATTGATCAAAGAAATGCCATTTTCCCTCACCCATACACCCTCCCAGATGCGCACAATTATTACTTCCAAACTGTACCACTCTTGATTTTCTTGGAAAAGAGCTGTATTAATCTATGGGGGGTGGAAACACTTAGAAAGATTCTGCTAATACCTTTTTCTGACTACAACACATTTTATTAACAGAGTAAGAGCAGCTCCTGAAAGCTTATACTGTTTAATAAAATGTCTTATTTAGAAAAAAATGCTAGCAGGATCCTGTTTTTTTTTCCAATTTATAGCCCTAGTTTCCAGAAAAAGGACTCAGAACATTAATTTATCCTTCAAAATAACATTGCTGGAATTCTCCAAATGCAAAATAGTTTATATGCCATCTAATCCATAGAGATGGTACTTACTTACTTACTAACTAACTTACTTACTTTACTTACTTACTTACTTACTTACTTACTTACTTACTTACTGTGTTTGTTAAATTTATATGCCACCCATCTCACTCTGAAAAGCGACTTTGGGCAACTTATGATTAAAATCATAAATTATATATATAAAAACTATTAAATATATTAAATACAAGGGTAAGAAACGAAAAAGCAAGATCAATACCTTATAAGTATAGCATAAATGTAGCATAAACAAGAGTAGTGCTGCTGAGTAATCTTCTGTAATAAAGTAAAGCCATATTCCAAGTATAGAGAAAGGAAGGAAAAACTTGCATTCGTAAGTGTATACTGCCCTCTAGTGATTCCTTCAAAAGGTTGGTGATATTCTTCACCAGCTAAATGGAAGAGAATTATTGTGTGTAGCTGTAACATCTTCTACCAAAAGTCTCTTAACTAAAGGATTCTCAAATTTCAGCATATCAGAAAGCTCTTCTGTAATCAACCTACATTATATTCCTTTGATAATCTATAGTGGCCCAGCATTTGTTTTTGTTTAATTAAATAAGATTTGATGATAATCTCACAATTTAGGTGAGCATAATCTGTTAGGGATTTATTCTAATGTGAAGAGGGCTAAAATCAATAGTGGGAAGAACTTGAGCTGAAAGTGATTAGGCTGTAATTATTTTTCTCCTCCATTATTTTCCCTTAGGCAGCAGTTTGCCAAACAGAAGACAATTCACTCTGCTTTCCTCTCAAAACATTTTTGAAATTAAGCCAAAGACCACTTGACATTAGATCTTAAGCGTATAAATTATTTTAGGATAACAAATTATCTGTTCTAATATGATAAATCTATTACACTTATAAATTCTTAATTTGTTCAGTACCCTTAGCTTATTTTACCCATAAATAACAGTGGCAGTCCTACATAGTGGAATAAAATAGTTAAAGAAAGGATTCCAAAGGAAGGACAAAATGAAACGTGAATGACAAAAATTAAAATAACTTTTCAAATTATTTAAAATAATTAAATTGAATTGTTGAATTGTCCTGAGGCAAGTTGGCCTGTGGCAAGTTGGCCATGGAAAATTGTCCCACTGTGAGTTGCCTATGGTGAGTTGGCCGCGGTGAATTGGCCATGGCAAGTTGGCCATGGCAAGTTGTCTCATTTCGACATGCAACTCTACATCTTCAAAGTTCATCTTCAGTGTACACTATAAAGTGATAATGCCTTGCATGTACAACAGTTGAATTGTTTTCAGGTAAATACCCCAAATTCCTTTCATGTGAAACTTCCCAAACTTCTTTGCTCATTGCATTGACCTATATCCTCAGATCATGTGACCAGAGTTTTATTTGGTAAATGTGGGTCAATTCTTGTAATTGTACCAACATGGTTCTTACACAAACTCCAGGTGGTTCAATGTAAACGTGCTAAAGATGCATCCTTACTGTATCTCCAGCAACTCCATAAATGGCCTGGATTTTTTTCCTGAACTCACACAGTAGTCAAATATATGTTTGAGATCAGGAAGTGGTAGTGAGGCACCAAACAACTGTGGACACGCAGTTGTATCCTGTCACCGCTCTGTAACGTCTCTTGAATTCAATCTATACAGATACACTGTGAATATAGGAAAAGACACAGCGATGAGTACAGTACTATACTCTCACACCATATCCAAGGGACCTTTGTCTACTTTGGATCTTGAACCAGTAAACCTCTATTGACCTGCATCTGTTTCAAGTCACTGCAGTCTCCTGGCAGCTCAACCCCATCCCAAAATAATGGTGACAAAAACCTAAATGACTTTACAGACCTTAAGGCTGCCCATGATTGATTTTGGAGTGAGAAAGAAAATGCTACTTTAACACCAATGGCTAACAATCACGAACCACCTGTCTCACTACAGGTAATGAGCTAGGAGATAAAAGAAAAATCATGGGTCATGGCAGAAAAAGAATGAGGCATGGTTACAACATGGTTAGGTGACAGCCAGTTTGGTGTAGTGGTTAACGGGTATATGACAACTCGCCATGGCCAACTCACCACAGCCAACTTGCCATGGCCAACTCTCCACAGGACAACTCGCTATGGCCAACTTGCCATAGGACAACTCACCGTGGGACAAGAATTACATTAATATCAAAGAAATGATGGAATAAAGTAATTAAAGAAAGGATGCAAAAGGTGGGACAGAATGAAATGTAAATGACAAAAATAAATTTTTTTGTTTATTTTAAATAACTAAATTGAATTGTTAAATTGTCCTGCAACGAGTTGTCCCATGGCAAGTTGGCCATGGCAACTTGCCCTGCAGAGAGTTGGCCAAGATGAGTTGGCCACAGCAAGTTGGCTGTGGTGAGTTGACCGCAGCAAGTTGGCTATGGCAAGTTGTCCCATTCCGCTGGTAAAAGCACCAGGCTAGAAACTGGGAGACCATGAGTTCTTGTCCTGACATGAAAAACCGGCTGGGTGACTTTCGGTTAGTCACTAGGAAAGAGGCAAACCACTTCTGAAAAACCTTGCCAACAAAACTGCAGGAACTTATCTAGGCAGTCATCAGGAGTCATAGATGATAGATAGATAGATAGATAGATAGATAGATAGATAGATAGATAGATAGATAGATAATAGATAGATAAATAGATAGATAATGATAGACAGACAGACAGACAGACAGACAGACAGACAGACAGACAGACTGAAGGGGCCCATTATATATGAATACTAAATAGCATATCTTTCCCACCCATTCATTCCCAAAAGACTGCAAATTTCATACTGCACGCATTATGCATAATTTAAATTTTAATTTACTACAAAACAATGAGATGTAGTGGGTAACAGCATTAAATTGTGCATGCTTTTATATCAAGATGTGCATGTTAGAAATAATTACTATGGTTTATTTAACTTCATCGATAGCTAGGCTAACAAATTAATTTCTCATTTGGTTTACACCAAATAAAATAAATCTTTCAATTAATTTGCACCCCATCCCTGGATCATCTTTTTTCCATTTTAAATTAAAACTAATTTGTAATTAATGAGCAGGTGTGAAAAAGTGCACTGGAAAAAATAGAACTTGATAAGCAAGCCTTTTTATAACACACATACACATAAAAATAGCAACTTCTGCATCAAAATGTCATTTTGAAAATTTAATGGAACACTAGTCTAAAACCAAGCCAAGGGCAAATCAAGGTGCTGTTCACAATTAATTTCGTAATTCTCACCCACATCCCATAGCAACCTTTAATCAGTTCTCTTCCTGTTAATTACTTTATTCATCAATCATTACTGTCTCCACTATTAAATTCATAACAAAGTGGTGAACAATACCACACACTGGGGTGGAGCAAAATGCTAGGGATTTGTGGAAGAAATGAGAGTAGGATAGAGAAAGTTGGGAAAGAAAGATCAGGAAGACTGAGGGAGGAACTGCAGATACAGACATAAAAAACAGGATTTGGAAGTATGTATTTAAATTAAGAAGGTGCCCACAATATTCCCATGCCTGCTTCTCTCATCCTGGTGTGAGTGTCAGAGAATTGTGGATGAGTTCCAAGAATCCTGCAGTTTTCATTGTCCAAAGTATTCTAGAAGCATCTCCTTCTGTCCAAAGGAGGAGATGAACATCGAGGCCTTTTATAATCTTGTATGCTGAATTCTTTGCATAATTATGAGTCATCAAGATCAAGTTTACTTTGTAAATGTATTTTATTTTGTTTCTAATACTGTAGCAGCATTATTTATTTCACACACATGCAAATATTATCACTTTAAATCAATTAGAAGATAAATACCTTTTCACTGAAGATTATGGACCATGATCCACCATACAGGAACAATGCAGGTTAATAGACTATTTTTTAAAATTCCCCATTATAGGACCGAGAGAGTAACTGGCTTCCATAAACCTGAGCCTCTCTGCTGCACATCCAGCATCTTAAATAATGTAATGTTAGTCTGGCTGTCATATCTACACAAACATACAAACACATACATCAGGGTTGTATGAAAATGATGCCTTCAGTTTTTAAGTTGCCAACAGGTGGCAGGATCAATGCATTACAAGTGTTATGTGTTCTTTAGTGCCTATTCTTTCACTTAAGTTGATAGGAAATTGCTAAGAGAATAATTTATGTTACTGTTTTTGCGAAATGAAAACCTGCAGTTGCATCATTATGTTTAAGCAATGCACTGAGATTGAATTTTTAACTGTTGAAAGAGTTTCTTCTATGAAAATTCACTGTTCATTGTAGGTTAATTATGGTGAGGATTGCATTGACATGAATACTGTGTGCCACTAGGCCAAAAAATGGAAAGATGATGAATCAGGAAGTACTGATTTACGGAATCAAGAATTAAGTGGATGGCCTATAACATCAATTAATCTGTTTCACATGAAAAAAGGTTGATGGAACTGATTAAAGATATCGGTGGCTCACTTACAGGGAAATTGCTGCCAAGCTTAGCATTTCACAGGAATCTGTGGGTTTGTTTATTTATTTCATAGGCTGCTCAATTCCTAAACCTGAAGTTTGTGATCATAGTTTGTGTTATTTTAGTCTGATCTGTTTTATTTTGCTCTTCTGGTCAGTTGTATTATATATACCGGTAGTCCTTGACTTACGACCACAATGAAGCCCAACATTTCTGTTGTTAAGTGAGACATTTGTTAAGTGAGTTTTGCCCCATTTTACGATCATTCTTGCCACGGTTGTTAAGTGAATCACCACAGTTTTTAAGTTATTAATAAGTTTGCTAAGTGAATCTGGCTTCCCCATGATCTCTAAGAGTCAATACTACATACACACATATGTAAAGTATTTAGTCAACAGTTCCTACCCATGGAAGAAAACAATAAATATATGTATTCGACAGCTCATCCATAAAACATTTTCTCTGTAAAACCATTGAATAGAATTCAAATCCATAAAACCAGAAGAAGAAAAGCTACATGTCATATAACTTCTTCCCACTAGATGGCAGTCTATTCTTAGCCAACCCAATATAAAGTAATGGTCATTAGCTCATTCTGCAGTGACCTCTTGTTCTTACTTGTCAGAGGGTCAAGTGAGGGCAACATACTTTTCAGAATTACACAATACCCTAAGCCCTGACATCCAACACAATTAATGCAGTCAGTGACAAACAGAGTTCCAAATACACAGTAACAACCACCTCAATTGAAAGCATAAAATAGGGCCTCCCATTAATTAAATACTGTTTTCTTTGTGTGACGTACACGTCCTTGACTTGTGACCAGAATTTCCATTGCTAAACAAGCGGTTAAGGGAGTCATGCCTGATTTTATGACATTTTTTGCCATAGTTTTGTGAATCACTGCAGTTATTAAAGTGAATTGTGATTATTAAGTAAATCCGGTTTCCCTCATTAATGTTGCTTGTCAGAAGCCAGCTGGGAAGGTCATAAATGATGATCACATGTCCCTGAGACATCATAAATACATACCAGTTGCCAAGCAACCAAATTTTGATCATGTGATCATTGGGATGCTGCAACAGTCGCAAGTGTGAGGAATGGTCATGAGCCATTTTTTTCAGTGCCATTGCAACTGAATGAATAGTTGTTCTGTAACTCAAGGACTATCTGTAGTCAGCAACTTCCAGGCTGCAGGATATCAGTTCATCACACACACACACACACACACACACACACACAGAGAGAGAGAGAGAGAGAGGATCAAAATTGGTCAAGCTATTCTCCAAAGCATCTGAGATGGGCAGGACAAGAAGCAATGGGTGGAAACTAATCAAGGAGAGAAGCAACTTAGAACTAAGGAGAAATTTCCTGACAGTTAGAACAATTATTCAGTGGAACAACTTGCATCCAGAAGTTGTGAATGCTCCAACACTGTAAGTTTTTAAGATGTTGGATAACCATTTGTCTGAAGTGATGTACGGTTGGTTTCCTGCCTAGGCAGGGGGTTGGACTAGAAGACCTCCAAGGTCCCTTCTAACTCTGTTATTCTATGGTGTTCCTGTTTAACCTCCTCTTTCGTAAAACAAATACAAAGTAAAATCTCTTTTGAGGTGAGCAAAACTACACATTCATATAGTTTTCTTGGCAATAAGATGGAAGCAACTTGCTGAAACCTTCTTCCAGGGTGTTTTTTTAGACTTTCCCTTGAGGCATAAATAAGCATCCCAACAATAAATTATAAATAGAAAAACCTAGTGATGGAACTAGTACCCAAAATGGAATACTGCCTTCTATATCCCAACATTCCATAGCTTTTTTGTCTGATTTCTCCTGAATGTATTTCTGAAGCATTTTGACTTATATTTGATTTATATTTGTTTTGTAGTGTTCTGTCCCATTTTTTTCCCAGCAGTTAAAAAAAAAATTCAGAAAAGTCATTGAAAGTTTTAGTCAAATGGGATCCCATTATACTTACTGGGGTTCACTCCCAGATAATGTGCCTGGACTGTAATCTCAGTAAATAAAGCTAAAAGTTAACTGTACTCATAATAGCCATCTTAACAATACAGATTCCAAGGGACATTATGGAGCAGTTAAGGTGATTAATGGCTAGTGAGAATAGGGGAAAAATCAGAGGTGCCATTTCTATGTTAATTGCAGGGGGAAACCATCATCATTATTGACTGAGGCTATGCATGCTTCTTGCCATTAAGTAGCGAAGCTGAGCATCAGTGTATAATTCAGTGCAAATGACTCTCTATTTAAACATTGCAGTTTCAAAAGAGCATTGATGGCATGCCTCCATTATTTTGGACAGCACTAAGTTTTTTTTCTTCAGTTTATAGAAATCAGGAAATAAATGCCTCCAGTATAGGGAGCTGTTGTCGGCCATTAAATTTTGAGATGATAGAAAGCATCATCTGGGAAGCATCAGATTGCAGATCCCTTCTGACCACACTAAGGTAACCGTTTACATCCTGCTTACATCTTCTTCTGTTTCCTTTTTCTTTCCGCAGTCAAGTAAGTTCTAATTGTTTAAAAAATTTCCCAAGGTTGCAATTAGCTCTGCCCTTCTCTTTTTAGCAGCAAGTTGACCCTAATAAAGCTTCTCTAAGCAACAAAGTAAAGGAGATAGAGAGAAGACTGAATTTATTTAGTGCCTTCCTGTGCCAAGCTGCCATTAAGGGCAATAAAAAGATAGGCAAACCCAATCTTTGCTAATAGTTGCTAATCAGTAATGATTCTATTTATTCAAAATGTAAAGCTGCTTTATCATAGGGGTTTGGGGCTATGGGGGAGCAGGGGAACAGTACGCTGAAAGAATGCCAGGCATGCCCACAATACTTGAGGCTTTCCCTTACCAAATTCTTTCCTGGTGCTATTCCAGCTCTCTTATCAAAAACTCAACATTTTGTGACCTTCTGACAAGCAAACTCAATGAGGAAGTCAGATTCACCTTGTTACTGACATAACAATTGCACTGATTCACTTAACAACTGTGGTGTCAAAAATAGGGCAAAACTGAGTTAACAACCGTCTTGTTTAGCAATGGAAAGTTTGGGCTCAATTGTGGTCATAAATTAATGACTTCCTGGAGTTCTTCCTTCCTTTCCTGGAGCTACATCACTGGAAGTTTGAGACTGGACTGCCATCTGTCAAAAATGGTGTAGTGTCTGCTGGGGCGTTGGACTAGATGACCTACAAAGTTCCTTCCAACTCTGTTAATCTGTATCTGTATCTATCTGATGATTTCTCAGAATGCAAGCAGAGATTTTGAGAAACCTTTCTTTCCCCTCTTATTCTAATGGACTATTTTAAGATTGAGGCACCCACAAAACTGCCCTTTCATCACATATTAACTTCTCCCTGATGGATGACTTACTAAAATAAGATCCTGACAGTAGCATTGCTCAGAATAGTCATAAACACTGAGAGAAACAGACTCCAAGGCAGGATAGAAGGTAAGGCAAAGTTTGAGAGCTACAAAAAAAGGCCCTACTTTCCATTTTTTCTTTCCTTCTGTTTTTGGAGATTCCTCTATTGTTTGCATTTTGGAATCAAGGACTCCTAGAGGTCACCAGGAGTTACAAAGACCGAAATTACATGAGTTGAGTCTATTGAGCCATTGACTTATCAGAAGATAAAGAATAATAAACAGAACTTGGTTTACAAAAAAAAGTTAAGTCATTTAAAAAACAATTCCTTGCAGCTGTAATTTTTTGAAAATATTAAAGGGATATAAATTTCACGTTTTCCCCCAGGATCTTGCCCCAGGTCCAGATTAAAATTTTTGTAGACTCTTGACATTCTCATAATAGATCGATATATAAATATTTGCATTTCAGGCGATAGCTAGCTAGCTAGCTAGCTAGATAGATAGATAGATAGATAGATAGATAGATAGATAGATAGATAGATAGATAGATAGATAGAGATAGATAGATAGATAGATAGATAGATAGATAGATAGATAGATAGATCTCTTTTTAAGTTATCCCAATAAGGCTCTCCCTTAAGTCTCTAGAGCAGTGATGGCGAACCTTTTTGGCACCAAGTGCCGAAAAGGTCATGCATGTGTGCGTCCTCCTGAAAAGCCAAACTTCTGGGTTCTAGTACACATGCGCGCCTGATGATTAGCTGGCTGGTGCACATACGCGCATCGGTTTTCGGCACTGCCCCGCATGCAAAGGACAGCTGATCATTGTGTGCGCATGTGTGCCAGAATCCCAGAAGACAAACAGGCAAGGCCACGTGTGCCGGGCAACATGGCTTCACCTGTCACTTTGGGCACACGTGCCATAGGTTCGCCATCACTGCTCTAGAGCACTTCTGGTAATAATAGCTGGCTTATCTTTCTTACCAGATCATATAAACCATATCTGATTTGGCTCTAATTCCTGATCTTGCCACTAGGCAATACAATTGGATCATTTTAGTTTCTGAACCTAATGGCTTTAGATTTCCTGACCTCTTTAGACGAATATAACCATTGGCTTCAAAACTGGCAAACAGAGGATCCTTCTGTCCCTGAAGTCAATATTGCTGGTTTTAGGCTTTTTCATTTCAACAGTCTTCAAATCCCTTGATCAATTGTCCACAACGTAACTAAGGAAAAATCTGGCAGAAAGTAATGGCTGAATGCAACTAAGGAAAAATCTGGCAGAAAGTAATGGCTGAATGCAACAGCCTCCTCCATATTAAAAGCATTAGGCTGAAAACTTTAAACCCAGCCCAGCGATAACCAGTGTGGGAATCTTGCTAGCCATTATGTTCATCACAATGCAAGTCTGGAAGCTTTCTTTGTAAGCCATCCATCGCACAGAACAGGGATTAAGCACAGATACTAAGGAAATGAATGAGCTGAGTAGCACAGAAGGGTGAAGGCCTCACCTTTCAAGACTAAGGCAAAATCTGTCAGATGGTTGTGAGAACTTGGCACATAATTAAAAGGAAAAAGCATATTTTAATCCTGAAAAGTAGACTCTAAATTGACCTGAATAATCCAAGACCAGGTTATGTCCAGTAATTAAGCTAATTACTTTAAGCTAATTACTCGGATGCTTCCGTGCCTGCTTTTTTCTGCAAGTTAAACAGTTATCTTCGTTAGACACACTGATCCCAAATTTTATTTTATTTTTGTACCTTTGAATCAGTTTTTTACTCTAGGCAACTGCCAGACAAGTCCTTGTAGTTTTGGGGCAAAGTGGTTTACCACTGCCTCCTTCTTAAAGCTGAGAAAGAGTGACTGGCTTTGTGGTAGGACTTGAATTCATGCTCTCCTGGTCTCAGCCTGGGTACCTACAAGACCGCCTTCTGCCACTGATAGCCTCCCACTGTCCAGTTCGCTCCCACAGAGAGGGACTCCTCAGGGTGCCGTCGGCCAAATTATGTCAGCTGGCGACACCCAGGGGGAAAGCCTTCTCTGTGGGAGCCCCTGCCCTTTGGAATGAACTGCTCCCGGACATACGCAAGATCTCTGACCTCCGAGTTTTCTGCTGTGCTCTTAAGACCCTGCTCTTCCGACAGGCAGGGCTAGCTTCATAAATTGAGTTTTAAATTTGGAATTCTTAAATTGTTGGGCTTTTTAGTTAATTGGCCTTAAATGTAATACTTTTAATAATTTTTTAAATTTAAATTGTGATATTTGTATTGTGTTTTTACCTGGCTGTACACCGCCCCGAGTCCTTCGGGAAAGGGGCGGTATAGAAATAAAATTATCCTTATCCCTATCCTTATCCTCAGCCGGGTGCCTGGACCACTACACTAAACTGACTCTCCAACATCTATCACCATCATTTGGACACACCTGCATGACACCTCCCAGGTGGTCTTAATCAACCAAGAGGGGCATGGATCTAATGTGGAGGAGGTGGCATTTGCATTCCATACCAATCTCCATCCATTTCTTCAGGTCCAACAGAATCAAACCATTCCCAGATTACTGAGCAAATTACCTGAGATTATTCTAATTATTACATCTAAATTATGTCAGAACCGAACTGGCCATTTCTTTGTTCTCCTTAGATAGTGATCAGCAACATTACATTCACATCCTCGCTTGTTTGCAATGTAGAAACCTCAAATAAATTTCTTCCTGTTCAGCATCCCTGATAATAACGGGCCATTTTTTTTCTTCACATGAGGCTCAGTTCACAAAGGAGCAAACAAACAAACCTAAATCGGATCTGATGTTTAATACTCTACTTTGTACACTGAAGCCAGTAAACTGAAGAGTCAGTCACTTTAAATTGCAGGTCTGAGCTTGTCAGTTTTGCACTTTTGGGTGGAAAATTTGTCAATTTCACCATCTTTCAATCTCTTTTTTCAAGTCTACTGGGAACATGAAAGCGCACCTATACAAATTAGCAAAAAACATGTGATTGCTGCAACAAACGTGTATCCTAGAGCTGCCTGGAGTGGCTTCTTGCTTTGTTTTTTGCTAACTGGGGCAACCAGAGATGGCAACATGGCCAAACACAGAGCTCCTTTTGCTCAACATACAGGTAGTCCTCAATTTGCAACAGTTCGTTTAGTGACCGTTTGATGTTACAACAGCATTGAAAAAAGTTGACTTATGATTGTTTTTCACACTTATGACCATTGCAGCATCCCCATGATCATGATTAAAATTCAGATACTTGGCAACTGACTCATATTTATGACAGTTGCAGCATCCCAGGGTCAAGCAATTACCTTTTGCAATCTTCTGAAAAGCAAATTCAGTGGGGAAGCCAGATTCACTAAACAACTGTTATTAACTTAACAACTTCAATGATTCACGTAGCAACTGCGACAAGAAAAATCATAAAGTGGGGAAAACTCCTTTAACTAATGTCTCACTTAGCAACATACATTTTGGGCTCAATTGTGGTCGTAAGTCAAAGACCTGTATTTAGTTTTCTTTCAAATGGTGCTTCTTAGCTGTGTACTTCCACTTCAATACACCTGTCTAAAAAGGAGAAGGATACATAGTCTCCAGGAAGCTGCACCGCTTCTCCCCTCCCTCATGTCCCAAAGGTGCTTTTTCAAGAGGCAACTGGACTTTCTGGTTTTTCTTTGAAGACATTTTGCTTCTCATCCAAGAAGCTTCTTCACCTCTTAACTGGATGGTGGGAAATGGAAGGGTTTATATTCCTTGCAGACAGCTGGTCATTTGCATTCTTTTTAGAGAGTCGTTGAGGCCACTTGGAGGTTTATCTGTGACCTCAGGGTTACCTCAGTAGTGCAAATGGGTGTGGAGCCTTCTTGGAACTGTTGAAAGGATTGTGTTGTAGACTGGAGTTAGATGATGTTGTATCCCACCCCCTCTGTCCTGTTGCACATGACACTAGAGTAGATCCAGCTCCTTCTCAGTTCCAGTTTATCAACAGATTGGGCCTGAACAACTACAGCAGATGATCTCGGCGGCAGTCCAAAAGTCCTTGTCTGCAGACAAGGAGGACCACTGGTTTGAAAAAGGGGTCAAAGAGGCGAACTATGTCAAAATTGAACAGCCCTCTCACAACAGATGAGAAGGGATACATCATCTATCTCCAGTCTACAACACAATCCTTTCAGCAATTCCAAGAAGGCTCCACACTCATTTGCACTACTGAGGTGACTCTGAGGACACAGATGAACCTCCAGCTGGCCTCAAGAACTTTCTAAAAAGAATGCAAATGACCAGCTGTCTGCAAGGAGTATAAATCCTTCCATTCCCCACCATCTAGTCAGAGCTGAAGAAGCTTCTTGGATGAGAAGCGAAACGTCTTCAAAGAAAAACCAGAAAGTCCAGTTGCCTCCTGAAAAACGCATCTTTGGGGCAACCGTGACCTAGATTGATTGAGAAACCCCGTTTTCCGTCCAACCATTCTCCCCAAACGACTCAGACCTCCGTTATGCCTAACGCGCGCCTAGAAGTTCGGCGCTAGAACAGCTTCTCCGAGCGGGTTCGGCCGGCGCCTGGAAGGGGAGGGGGCGTGGTCGTCTGGGTGGGGGGCGGCTTTCTCGTCGCTCTCCGCCGCCGTCCCCTCAGATGGCTGCTACGGCGCGAGTCTTCGCAGCCGCCTGCCTTGTTCCTCTGGGATCTCGCAGCATGAGCGCCGGAGGCCGGGCTCGGTGGCTATCGCTGGTGGCCCTCTGCTGGGCTCTGGCGTCGAGGGGCGCGACCGGTTCGGCTTGCGCTCCGTGCAAGCCGGACCTTTGCGCGTTTGTGCAGTGTGCCGTGCCGGAGCTGACCGCCCGGGACGAGTGCGGCTGCTGCGAGCGTTGCCTCGGCGCGGAGGGGGAACGCTGTGGCGGGACGCGGGGCGCTCGCTGTGGCCCGGGGTTGGTGTGCGTGAGCCAACGCCAGGCAGAAGCGCCCGAAACCGACGCCGAAGAGGGAACCGGGCATTGCGTCTGCAAGGAGGACGGCGCCGTCTGCGGTTCCGACGGCCGGTCCTACAGTAGCGTGTGCGCTCTGCACCTGCACAGCTGGCGCGCGCTCCTCGACGGCCGCGAGCGAGTCCGGAAGGCCCACGACGGCGAGTGCAAACTTGGTGAGCCGCGCGGCGCGGGGACGTGGGGGAGAGGGGGGCAAGCTGAATACTCCTTCCTTCCTTCCTTCCTTCCTTCCTTCCTTCCTTTCTTTCTTTTTCGTTCCCGACTGCCCCAACTTTCCAAACCTTGCTTTCTTTTGGTGTTTTCATCGGAGAGAGAAATGCATCTCAGTCTAAATTGGAACAATGAGTTGTTCTTTACATTCGCACACTCGCACGCACCATACGCACACAAAACACACATAAGCAATCAAGATAAAAACTTGGACAGGTGTTTTTTGCAATAGCAGAGTCTTAGGCACTATTTTTAAGACTTTATATACTATTGTATCTATTAAGACTTTTGTCATTTTATAGTAGCCTGCAACTATAGCAGAGCTCTTGAGAGAGAGTATATATACACACACACATACATACACACACACACACACACACACAGAGAGAGAGAGAGAGAGAGAGAGAGAGAGAAGGACTTACATAATGATACTGTTTTATTCAGGTAAAGCAACAGTATACAAAATACAGACAATAAATGAAATACAATGGGGAAAAGAAATCAAGGAGAATTCTAAAAGTAGGTCATTAAACTTCTCAGGAACTGCCTATCCTGACAACTGTTCTTACCTATTCCTGTGTTGCCTTCGCTTCCTTGTACCTTTCCCCAGCGTAATATATGGTCTCTTCAAAAGGGGAGCATCCAGTCAGTTTAGGGAAGGAAATAATCAATGAGTTCAAGTTGGGGAATTTAGAATTTGGACTATTAAATGGTCCATGAACATGAGCACAAACCTCACATGGCTATTGACACTCCAACAACCTGAATGCAGGCACGCTTGTAATCCATGGAGTCCCTGGTTTCATGCAATACTCATAATTTAGTTAAGTCATGTTCTGGGTTCAGAAAATGTGGTCATGCTTCCACAACAAGTTCAGAGACACATTTGGGTTCCGCAGGCACTACGTTATACTAGCTCAGAAGTCACCTTCTTATACCACTATAACATCTTGGCGCAAACTTTTCCTAACAACTTTCCATTAACACAGCCAGACTGGGTATTACAGAAAGAGTGTTCCATTCAGCCAGACTAACTAGTTTGGGATTTTATATGGCATGTTGGGCTTGGATTAAAAAGACCTAGATTCACATCTCTTTCCACCTTTACAGGACAGTAGGTGGCCCTCAGCCAACTGATTCAGCAACTCACATGTTTGTCACAAATATAAAAAGGTGGGAAAGGAAGAGGGGTGAATTATTGTGTGTAACGGGCATAGGGACAGGTGGAAGAACTACTACCAAGGTCAGACAAGTGGAGCCTGAGCCTGGGCCAGGAAACTAATTTGAGAAAACATCTCAGAAAAACCCCCTCTCTAATTCACAGGAACATAAAGTGAGATAGTGGGGAGAACATTTAGACTTGCAAGATACTGTTCCAACAATAGTAGTTTCAGACTTATGTGGCATTGAATTCTTCATCTAGTCTATTTTATAAAGCTGCCACGTGTGTGTGCTATTCCAACAAACATAATAAATAATTGTTTAAATGGGGCTACTGTTGCCTATTGTATTATTCCATGCATCTTCTCAGCTGTCTAGATGGTAATAAAAGTACGGGCAAAGGAAAGGAGAACACATTTCTCTGTTAGTAAGTACTTCATTATATCTTAACCCAAGGGCACTAATTTACACACATATAATCAGTGGGGTAACATTTAATGGCCCCCTTTGGGAACCAGGCTGTGCGTAACAGCTGCTTCTCTTTCTATTTATAATCAGGCCTGCTCCTTTTAATTTGGGTGTGTGTGTGTGTGTAGATACAGATGTAGATATATAAGCATTTCAAGAATACAATGCATTTCTTTTCTTTCTTTTTTTTTAGTTTTATTTGTGCAGTGAAACATATTACTGTTTTTCAAATAAATGCCCTTATTTCAAATCTCGGTGGTGTGATAGAAACGTCCAACCATAGGATATTCCCTATGCTATTTAATGTAATGCTGCCCAGCTGGAGGGTTGAAGTCCTGAATACATGTGAATAAAGTCACTGTATTCATGATTTGTAGCACTTTCTTTAAACAAAAGCCAAGCTTTTCCCCACCCTACTGAACTTCATTCAATCTTGCTTAAGACAGGACTGGGAGAAGTGGGAATCTTACTTGAGACAGGATACTTTTCAAAAGGGCCTGTGTTTCCTATAAGCTGCTCCCTCCCAAGAGCCAGCCAGCTTTACAATGTTCTGACTACTGTGTCAGGGAGAAAAAAATGACAGATCTCTTTTTGTATCACCAGCGGTGCTTTTCACACCCATTAATCCTCTTGCTGACTCAACCAGTCTGAGATTAGTTTCAAATCTGCTCATTTCACTGCCACTTATGGTTTACAGATTACATTTCCATGAGTTCTGTATACATTTCTGCGGATGAGTAGATTTCAGAATCCCCTTTGATTTTAAAGGAAATTCAGGAAGGATGGATTTTTAAAAGTAATCCAAACAGAAATGAGCAATAATCACAGAAGTCCAAAATATAGTACAAAATATTTAAGTAGTAGACACCAGCTGGGGTGGGGTGCTAGAATGCTTTTTCCTATAATTTATTTATGCTAATTTTGTTTTGCCTTTTTTCAAACTTAACAAAATCTGTTTATAACATTTTCGTTTCAGCCTTTGCTCTAGTGTAAATTTATTTTATGTGTGTATATGCATTCTTATCCCTTTTCTTTATTTTTACTTTTTGTTTGTTTTATCTTATTAATATAAAAATAAAATGGGGGGGTGGAGAATGAAATGTTCTTCCAATTGTAGCTTAGGTAAAAGAGCTACCAAGTAGTCTTACTTATTTATCCAATTTTTATCCTTCCTTTTTAAACACCTTGCCCTGTTCACAAAAACAATGAACATAGTCAGCCAATAACCCAATCAGATCTTCTAACCAATGGTTTTGGGTAGACTAAGAAGACTAAGAGTCATTATTTTGGGAATACACAGTTCCTGCCCACTTTCTTTAGGAAGTTGTGTCTCATGTTCATCTTCCCACAAGTAAGGCAGAGTGTTTAACAAGTAACAATGGGAAGAGAAGGTAGGAATTTGTTTCATACTATATAGAGTAAGGAAGGAGATATTCAGGAAACATTACTTGGGCAAAAGAGAATAGAACATTTTTAAACTCCAAAACAAGTTATAACAGTGTTGGCAAACCTTTTTGGCACGGAGTCCCAAATGGGAGCATGCTCACACGTGCCAGAAACTGAAAGAGCAGCCATCCGGTGTGCATGCAGGGAAGATAATATTCTGGTTTCCGGTGCGCGCCTGCACACCAGCCATCTGGTCTTTGCGCACGCATGCTCGCCAGAAACCGGAAGACCAGGAATCTTCTCTTTCTTATCGGCCTTAACTTGAGCAGACACGCACACCGTGAGGTGTATGCGCTGTGAGGTGTGTGCAACTGTGTGTGTTTGCTCTGTAATACAAGGCCGAGAAGGAGAAGACTTGGCCAAACTTTGGAAGAACTTTGCCCAAGACTTCTTGTGTATTCAGGGGCTAGCCTACACCTCTCCCAACAATGAGTTTGGCAGCAATCTAAGTCTTCCAGCTCTTCAAGATCGACTTTAAGAGTACCGAGAAGCCAAGAGCAAAAGTAGTGGTGGTTGGGGCAACGGGTATATGTGTGTGTCCCTCCACAAGGACTGTGAAGGGAGGCAGACACTGCACCTCTGAGGAAAAGAGGAGGTGATGAAGCCCTGGCTGTCACCCAGGAGGGGATCGTGGAGGGACATGTCACACACCCCTGTTGCCCTTGCCGCCGCTACTTTTGCTCTTGGCTTCTCGGCTTCTTTCATGGGAGCACTCTTAAAGTCAATCTTGAAGAGCTGGAAGATGTTCCCTTAGATCGCCACCAAGGAAGAAGCTCGCCTGCCTGGCCGGGTAGCTGCATGGCTCCCTTCCCCGTTCTCCCAGCCACTGCGGCCATACAGCTTCTTGGCCAGGCGGGTGAGCGGTCTTCCAAGCCAGCGCAGCCAAGTGGCTTCTCAGTCAGCATTCAGAGGCAAGCAGAAAGGTCCAGAAAGCTCCGGGAAACGCGGAAAGTGGTGCTGGAGGACAGGGACTGGGGGTGCAGCTAGCTAGCTGCCAGGCCAGCTTGGGGAAACACCCAGGAAGGGCTCCGGTGCCGCGATCTCCCGCATGCTTCCCTCGCAGGCCAGGCCGGCTTGGGGAAACACCCAGGAAGGGCTCCGGTGCCGCGATCTCCCGCATGCTTCCCTCGCAGGCCAGGCCGGCTTGGGGAAACACACAGGAAGGACTCCGGTGCTGCGATCTCCTGCACGTTTCCCTCCCTCCCCATGCGCATTGGTTCACCCGCCGGGTATCACCCCTCCGCCAGCTTGCTCTCTCCCGCCCACCTGCCAGCCTGTACTCTTTGGCCTTACCCTTGCGAGCAGTGGTGAGCAGAAGTATGCAGCGTCTAGATTCTGCAAGTAGGGGCGGGGTGGGTAGGCGTGGCCAGCCAGAATTTCTACTACCGGTTTGCCTGAACCAGCCAGGACTGGCTGTATGCCACCACTCTCGCATGCCTGGAGAGATGGCTCTGCGAGCCACTTCCGGCATGCATGCCATAGGTTCGCCATCATGGAGTTATATTCAGAACAAGCTCAGGGAGATGTTTCTTTTATTCAAGGATCTAGAATACGGGTGTAAAACTCATGGCGTCACGTGACATTTCACATTTTTTCCATTCACGGAGCTGGTGTGGGCGTGGCCTGTGCGTGATGCATCCAGTCCATGGGCTGCCAGTTTGACACTCCTGATCTAGAGGAAGGAGGAGAAGGACACTGCAATCAGAAGTGTCTGTTATTGCAGCCAATCTCAGTTAAAGTAGTTTTAACCTTCCTGTGGAATTGATTTCCTGGTCTGAGCTATCTAGTGGGGTCGACATATCCTTGCCTCCATCCTTTTCTCATTCATGGCAGAGAGACAGAAAAAAACAGTAAGCACAGCTCCCTTGATGCCAATCCTCTCATCCCATGGAGAAACCAGTACCAAAGGAGGAATTCTACACCCCACTTCTTTCTTTCTTCTCTCTGTTCCTGCTATGAACAAAATCTCTATTGTGCTTCCCAGCCAAGGGACAATAGCTATTAGAAGTGTGGTTTGTATTTCCTTAAAATGGCTCAATTTTCTGCTAGAACCTGCAGAACCTATGTATTAGTGCTATTTTGCAGAAAAACTCAGAAACAGTTTTAAGCTAAATCTAACTGCTATGGTGTTAGTGAGCTGGGTCTGTTGATCCCTTTTTGATGTTTCATTATATTATGAACAATATATTGTCTGCAACGCCACCACTTCTCTTCTAAAGAGCATTGTTGTAGGGCTATTTTGGGACTGCAAAAAATCTGGATCACCAGTAGCACAGAGACAAAGAATATGAACTGTTATCTGATATTCCTATATTCTCAGGGCTTCATTCTACCCGGCTTCTGGCTCATATACATCTGCCTTAAGAGCTGCTTGCCATTCTGTTTTCCACAATGTAAAAACTGTCAAAGACTATTAAAGAACTGAAGCTGTGTTTGGTCTACGTTGCTTTCAGAGATTGTACCAAGGAGGCAGGGGTGAAATCCAAAATTTTTCCCTACCAGTTCTGTGGGCGTGGCTTGGTGGGCGTGGCAGGAGAAGGATATTGCAAAATCTCCATTCCCACCCCACTCCAGGGGAAGGATACTGCAAAATCTCCATTTCCACCCCACTCTGGGGCCAGCCAGAGGTGGCATTTGCCGGTTCTCCGAACTATTCAAAATTTACGCTACCAGTTCTCCAGAACCTGTTAGAACCTGCTGGATTTCACCTCTGCAAGGAGGATCTCAGTTCACACAAGGATCTTTATAAATATACTATTTTCTGAATAAAGTCTGTATCTTACATAAAATGCATATTTCCCCAGTAATGACTAGTGGCATCTTCTAAGCCAGTCAATGTCAAGGCAATAACACAGCTATGCGGATTACTGTTAAAACAGGACACGAAAGGTTAGGATGGCTGTAGAACAGTGGTGTCAAACTCGATTTCATTGAGGGCCCTCAATGAAATGATGAGAGCCCGCATCAGGGTTCTGTTTGACCTCGGGGGGCCAGGTGGGCATGGCCAGCTCGATGTCATTCATGTCAGGGGCACCTATGGTAGCCAAGTGCTAAGGCAGGACTTCCCTCAGATCCACCCTTCCTCTCATCTCCTCCCTTCCCTTCCCTTCTTTTTCCTTCCCTCTTCCTTCTCCTTTGTTCTTCCTTCCCCTCTTTCTTTATTTTTCCTTCCTTGCTGTCTTCCCATCTTTCCTTCTTCTTCTATTTTTTATTTCCTCTTTCCCTTTCTCTCCTATCCCTTCTTGGTTGCTCAAATGCAAAAGGGGAAACATTTCTCCTTTTGTTTTGCTTTGCTTTTAGTTTGTATTGCTAGCCCTCTGCCGGTGAAAATGAAGCTTGGGGGTGGGGGGGCGTGTGTGGCTCTCCAGAGCTCCATTTTCACTGGCAGAGGCACCATAGACCAGTCCTTTGTTGTTTCCAGGGCCGCCCATGGGCCAGATCTAAGCACCCTGTGGGCCAGATCCGGCCCGCGGGCCTTGAGTTGACACCCCTGCTGTAAAAGGTACTGTGAGTCAGAAGTCAGGATTCTGCCTAGATTGACATAAAGTGGTTCCATGTGAACTTTTTTTCCCCAGTCCTTAAAAGCAATTTAAAGGCAATCCAAATCATCTTCACTTCTACAGACATTATTTCTAAGAACATTCACAGAATATCATGAGCCCCTCATTATTCCTTCCAGCTAACCAAGGGGATGGAGGGAGGGGACAGCATTTAATCAGTGCCCTGGCTCCTGAACTGCCACAGCTCGAGCCGTTACAAAAGTTTTATTGTCCCTTCCACCATTCAGAAGTGATAGAAATAAATTGCTAATGCATATATTCATCTCCGGTACTTTTTGTGTGGATTTGTCAGGTCACTTCCCTCCCCACCCCGAAATCTCAGCAATTACTACAAGGTGGTTTTATCCATCTGCCAAAACCCATTGCTTCGCTTTTCTTTTCAGAATCAGGGTTAGCTCTGAATCCAGAAGAAATACAGGATCCACATTTTGGCAGTCAGAATATTTTTCAGAATAGCTCAAGTAATGGTTGTTTGCTGCAGTGGCAAAAGTAAATGAACAAAGCCGGAATCATAATAATACTCCAGGCAAAAAGCAAAATTAATTTAATTAATTTAATTAATTAGTACAGTGGTCTAGGCACCCTGTTATTAACACAGCTGCCTGCAATTTACTGCTGGTTCGAATCTCCCCAGGCTCAAGGTTGATTCAGCCTTCCATCCTTTCAAAGGTAGGTGAAATGAGGACCCAGTTTGTGAGGGCAATAAGCTGACTTTGTATAAATATACAAAAGTATGAAGGCTATTGCTTAACGCATTGTAAGACGCCCTGAGTCTCTGGAGAAGGGCGGCATATAAATCAAATAAAAAAAAAAATCATCAAGAATTCTGTTTCCCCCTCACTTCAGTGTTGGACCAGCTGGCTGCAGTGCACAAGGCAGATGCTTTTTCTCGAGGATGGTTTTAAAACTAGGTCCCTCGAGATATGTTCAGATTGAAGTTCAGAATTAGGGTTGCCTTCATAAATACCTTAGGAATTGTGGCCCATTTGCTTCTGCTTTGTGCTGAGTCTGCATTTCCTTTCAAGCATGCATACCCAATGCTAGATGACAAACATTGGCTTCCTCAATTAATAATTTCAAACATTATCAGTATATTTGTATGAACCTGTCCATATCTGAACCTCTGTTAATTATCTTTTGACATATTGAGAGCCTTTCCCAAAAACAAAACTGAGGGAAAAGCTCATTGCTCAAAATACAGGTAGTCCTTGACTTACAACCACAATTGAGCCCAACATTTCTGCTGCTAAAAGAGACATCTGTTAAGTGAGCTTTGCTCCATTTTACAACTTTTCTTGCCACAGTTGTTAAGTGAATCACTGCAGTTGTTAAGTTACTAACACGGTTAAGTGAAACTGGATTCTCCATTGACTTTGCTTGTCAGAAGGTCGCAAAAGGGGATCATGTGGCAACAGGACATGGCAATTGTCATAAATATGAGTCAGTTGCCAAGCATCTGAATTTTGATGACATGTCCATGGGGATGCTGTTATGATTGCTAGTGTGAAAAATGGTCATAAGTCACTTTTTTCAGTGATGTTGTAACTTCGAATGGTTACTAAGCGAACTGTTTTAAGTCGAGGACTAATTGTACTGGCTTTTAGACATGAGGTTTTTAAATGACTGTGCAGAACTTTGGACTTGAAGACAAAAGAAATGCTTCGGAGCAAACAGAGTAATTCACATTGTCCTTATCCAGAAGTCTTCAAAGCAACTGCATGAGACGCTGAGCTTATTGATCGAAAGGTCAGCAGTTCAGCAGTTCACAGCTTCTGCCAATCTAGCAGTTCGAAAGCACGTAAAAAATGCAAGTAGAAAAATAGGGACCACCTTTGGTGGGAAGAGATAACAACATTCCGTGAGGCTTTGGCGTTTAGTCATGCCAGCCACATGACCACGGAGACGTCTTTGGACAGCGCTGGTTCTTCTGCTTTGAAACGGAGATGAGCACTACACCCTAGAGTCAGAAACGACTAACACATATGTGCGAGGGGAACCTTTACCTTTACCGTTAGAGCTATTTTCTGTAGTTGTGATGTAATCCTGGCAAAAAAATATCTTTGGTGGGTGCCCCTGCATGTCCCCAAACCCTTTGGTCTTAAAATCTAAAATATTGGACAACTTTACTGTTCACCTGAGTTTTTTCTTTAAAACAATAATAAAAACCTTACAATGCAATTCATAAACTCAAAAGTAAAAATACAAAAAAATAAGAATTAAATCAGTGTTTCTCAAATAGAATTTAATTAGCTTAGAAGGCAGGTGGAACAATGAAAAGTGAGGGTTTTTTTAAAAAAATTGTTTTTAAAGGAGGCATTCATTACTGCTGCACATTCTTTTCTAAATGGGCTTTAAAATAGTTCAAAGACCATCCTGGAGCTTTGCAACTGATTCTAGTTAGCTTCATGATATAAATGTTATATTTAGCATTTATATAAAGATCAGTTTGATATCTTCACTATGTGAATCTATGATATCTTCACTCACTGTGTTCTGATGCAATATTAATAAAATTAAATCAGTCTCTTCTGTATTTCCTAACATAAAAATGAAGGGAGTGGAAACCATTCAACAGAACAATGCTAGCTAATGTTTTTCTATGACTTCACTGCAGGGCGAGACTGATTGCAAGTCATCGGAGCAGAGCAAACACTGGGGACAGTTTTATATTTATATGCAATGTTTTGGATTTGATTGCAAGATTTAGCAAGTGCAGGGGCATAAACAGAGCACTTGTCGGAGACTCATTAAAGCAGCCACACCTGTATCCAGGATGGAACAGGTGTGCGGGTGTCAGAGACCATTTGTCATATACTGAATCCTTCCTAGCAAATAAATTGGACTATCAGACTATAGCTTAGAGCACTGAAGAAGCTTTATCTTTTTTTATTGGTCATAATTCTGACAAGAAGCCTGTGAAGGAAGCATAATTCAATAATGGTGCAATAATGGGGATACCGAGACTGAAAAAAAAGGAAGATTAAGCAAAGAGTGACTTTCCTGTGAAGATCAAAATAGATGGGGAGTGAAATCCTGAAGGAGAAAAGAGAAAGGGAGAAGGCAAAACGCTTTTCATCTGTTTCCAGTGTCTGCCTTGGGGTGGAGGGCGAATTTGACCCTCGCTTTCCTATTTAAATGCAGTGTAAAAGTAGTGAAGTGTGTGATTATGTTTATACTACAATGTTTGTTTTTAGGTATATCCAAGCATAAGCATTTGAGAGTTACGACATTAGCATGCTTGAAACAATGTCCTTGAAGTCTCTCTCCCATTCCTTTTTCTGAAGATTGGAGCTGAATTTTCTTCTAGTAACTTGGAATGTTATGGCTGTCAAAAAGTATCACTGTTCATATGGCATTTACATAACCCTTCTGGGATTTAAAAGTGCCTATTCTGAGTTCATTTAAACTTAGCCAGTTGTAAAATATCCAAAATGGCTTCTTCCTTCCTTCTAGTATCCTAAGAGACAATATCTATGGGAGGCCTGTAAAAATCTATAAGGTGTTAATATTAATAGGGAGGCTTGTTTGTGAGAGGCACACACAAACACACACTTGACACCCAGACAGGTCTATTGCCCAAAGTAGCCTGATGACTCTAGATCTGTTAGATTACAACTCTCATCAATTGCTCATCGAAGAATATGGATATTGTAGCTTTACACGTCTGAAAAGGTCAATGGATGACATAGCTCCTATAGATTAGACCAGAGGTCTTCAAACTTGGCAGCTTTAAGACTTGTGGATTTCAACTCCCAGAATTCTGGGAGTTAAAAGTCCACACGTCTTAAAGCTGCCAAGTTTGAAGACCTCTGGATTAAACAGTAATATTGAAGAAAAGAAACACATTTACAAAGATGTGTTTTAGAAGAATGAATGACCACTTGCAAGCAATTCTAATTAACAATTTAGTGCAGTGATTCCCAAATCTGCTTATCAGAAAATCCTACTGAACTTCAGTGACCTGTCCTGTCCTAGGTCCTTTTCTTTAGAACGTTGTAACTTTTAACATTGCTGAATGAATGGCCATAATTTGAGGATGCTATTGTATCATCATAACAATATCATTGGATGATCTTTTTGTCATTTCAAAAAATTACCATTGGCAATTTCATTGGTTTTCATCTCATTATTAGAGTCTTATTTTGGGAGATTTTTAAAAAAATATATTTTAATGCACGTGGCAATCTTTATGTCAATTTAAATATTCATGTTGTGATGGTTAATGAATTTGTATGTCATTACCCAAAGAAAAAGCACTTTTACCCAATTTTGGGTAATTTCCCAGGTTTGGGAAGCGCCAATTTAATAGGCTTTTCTTTCTTTTATATATGTATTCCAGATTTCTTGTTCCCATGAGTAGTTTCAAAGCTTTTTTTTATTATGTATATGCAAATGTCAAAAATTTTATTGTCCAAGCTTTTTCCTCATGCTCCATTCATCTTGGAAACTGACATAGTGTGAAATGAACATATTAATATGTAACATATGTTTCACATGTTATATAGGTCTTTACAGGAATTAGACAAGCAATGAAATTGTTCCCTAATGATTTATGAGCTTCTTGATGATACATAGATTTTTTTCCCCCTTATTATGAACTATTTCTATAATAGCACAGACACTGGCGCATGGCATGGTTACCAATCTCTCTCTTGAAATCCTAAGCATTAGTCTGGTGAAGATGAGCATCAGTTTATTTATTTATATTTACTAAAGGAGCCCAGCTATATTTACATTCTGAAGGTGACCATAGTTAGTAATACGATATGCAGTGTCTAAAGTACATAAATAGAGAAGCGGAAATTATAAAGGGAAGATGTCAGCATCTGTGCAGAGCTAAAACTGAATGATGAAATGATAGTTCACTGTAAGCAAGTACATGGATCAAGAAATAAGTTCTGTTTCAAACCCAGAAAAAATGTATCATGATCCAAAAGTTTTTCTGAACGATTCCAAATGGTGGCTTGGAACAAAATCTGGAACATTAAATAAATAACTTTATTGTCATTGTATGTGTATACACAGTATACCCATACAACGAAATTCACTTAACACCCAAAGACAAGGTCCAACACACATAATAATCCCCAAACACACTCCTACTCACCACAATTCCCCACCCCTAAACCACCCAAACATCCACACAACAGACCAAGTAATACTGTCCAACAGCTCACTGATGGTGGCCCTTTAGTTCATTGTTGAGTGCAATTATAACTCTGGGATAAAAACTATTCAGAAAATGTGTGGTCCGAGTTTTAATTGTTCTGTATCTTCTGCCAGAAGACAACAGTCCAAAAAGATTGTAAAGCAGGATGGGAAGAGTCTCTGAGAATGTTATGCAACTTTCTCAAACAACGAGATTGAAAGATGTCATCCAGATTACAGGTAGTCCTTGATTTACGACCTCAATTGAGCACAAAATTTCTGTCGCTAAGTGACACATTTAAATGAGATTTGCCCCATTTTACTATCTTTCTTGCCACAGTTGTCAAATGAATCACTGCAGTTGTTAAGTTAGCTACATGGTTGTTAAGTGAATCTGGCTCCCCCATTGACTTTGCTTGTTGGAAGGTCGCAAAAGATAATCTCAGGACATCGTAACCATCATAAATATGAATCGGTCGCCAAGCATCTGAATTTTGATTGCGTGACCATGCTAAAATGGTTGGATGTGCGAAAATGGTCATAAGTCACATTTTTCAGTCCTGTTGTAACTTCAAACAGACACTAAATGAACCATTGTAAATTGAGCACTACCTGTAGTTATTCCAACTTTCAGCTGAAACAATTACAGCAGAGTTCCTGGAGTGAGTAGGGCAGGGTGATGAGCACCGTCCTTTCTCTTCCCTCTTTCAGAAACAGTGATGTCATTATTGCTTCCTTCATATGACTGTTCTTTGATGGTCTCAGCGGCAAGGAGTGCATCATTTCCCACTAATCTGCCCCTGCTTTGCACAATATCTTTTGTGCAAAAATCAAATGTACAGGTAGAGATTAGATTACACTTGGCTCAATAGCAGTAACTATGAGAGGGACCTTGGAGTCCTAGTGGACAATCACTTAAATATGAGCTAGGAGCCAAAAAGTCCTAGTGGACAATCACTTAAATATGAGCAGGAGCCAAAAAGCCAATGCAATCCTAGGCTGCATTAACAGACGGATAGAATTAAGATCATGTGAAGTACAATATTAGTACCACTTTATAAAGCCTTAATAAGATGTAGAGACTCTGGAAAGAGTGCAGAAAAGAGCAACAAAGAGCAATGTTCCAATATTTGAGAGGTCAACCTATTTTCCGAAGCACCAGAAGGCAAGACAAGAAACAATGGATCGAAACTCATCAAGGAGAGAAGGAACCTAGAATTAAGGAGAAACTTCCTAACCTTTAGAACAATTAACCAATAGATCGTCTTGCCTTTAGAAGTTGTGGATTCAGTGACAATAAACAGTATTTTCTAGGAGAATTTCATGCAAAGTTATATTAGATTGTCTTAGCTGAATGTGAAGCCTTTCAGGTGTTTATTCCAAATACTATGGTTCGTCACACAGCCAAATGTTCAGACTGGACTTGGCATTTTTGTCCGCCTATCAAGTACTTTCCAAGAATCTGGGATAGACAGATGTTGACGTTAGATGGTGTTAAGGGTATTGTGGCAGGATGTAAGAATATTATTATTTGTTAAATTTAATTGCCACCTATCTCGCTGTGGAGCTTGGTGGCTTACAACCGTAAAAGCAAAAAGTGTAAACATAACAATAACAAAACAATGAAACAAATAATGAAAGTATAGCAGGGGTGGGTTCTACTTACCTTTACTACCATGTTCGCAATGGGGCCACGCGCGTGTGCTTTGCTTGCATGCATGCATGCTCTTCTGCGCATGCGTGGAAGCATTTTGATGACGTCGGGATCAGTGGGCGGAGCTTCCCACCGGTTTTACTACCAGTTGTATAGAACCGGTGTGAACCGGGGGCAACCCACCACTGAAATACAGTAATAACAGATTAAAAGATAGGGGGGGATGGAAAGAATACAGAGGGGGAGGTGAGTGTTTGCTAACAGTGTAGTAGCCACCTCCAGTATGGTACTTCACCAAAATATCTGTTTCAGAAAGCATCTATCAAAATTCTCCAGCAAACACTCTAATTTTATCTGTAAAGTTTGCAAGGCTTTTGTTGTGATAGCTGTACCTGTTTTTCTTTTTGACCATCTTTGTGAGGGAAGGCAGTAAAATTCTTTGTAGCAATCCAGTAAGAAATACTCCTTTAAAAAAAGAGAGAGGGAGATGCCTGATAACACTTCAATGAAGGAATCAAAGCTTTGTCCGGATTAATCTTACAGGGTCTGCTTTTGGTCCCAGGTGTATTCTCTCGCTTTTGAAATTGTTGGATCTCATGCTTTCTACTCTTGTCCTGGCTTTGTCATCTGCATTTGCCTGAAAACCTGAAGCTTCTGTAAGCAGATTTAATGATGACCTAATGAGCAAAAACACATCAGGAGCCAGTCAAAGAAATGAGAACCCTTTTGAAGTGGTGGGACTTTTCCAAAATCTTTGTACATATGCCACTCCAGCTAATCAGTTCTTGAATTGCAGGGTTATATTCCATAAACACATTTCTATGAACTTATTTTTCTATAACAAGCCTTTGAGCTGGGAGAATTATTAGGTTATATTAAGTTTAAAACATACTTCTTCCTGGAAAACAACAGACTTTTAAAACGAACCATCAAATTTGTTGATTTTTATTATGTAAATTATGAAATTTCAATTATTACAATTATTGTTAATAGCATTTGCAGCATATGATATGATTTAATCCATGTCTGAGGAGTCTGAATTATGGAATACAAAAATGACCAAACCTTTTAATTAGGAATTTTCTTAGGCAACTGCTTAAAATTAGAAGGCAAAATTAATCATTTTGTCACCAAAAATTAATTCAGGAACAGTTCTAGGTATCATAAATAGAATATACGGTACATACGTACATACATGCATACATACATAAATACAAAAACATATCTGAAGATGGAATTTATACTTCATAAGCTTTTGTTTGAGAACTTTAGGGTTTTGGTTTTGCAAGGCTGTGTAAAATTACCAAATTTTTGATTAATGCATTATTATTGAAAAATTATTGGATTAAGCCAATCAAATTTAATGCACCAACAGTTGCTTCTGTAAATGATGAATATATTCATCTTTGTAAACCTTTAATATGAATTAAAACATGGGAGCCCTTAAAGGGCTGATTCATTTTTTATGTATGGCAAGTTACCAAGCAATTATAAAATCTTTAATGACTTCAGACATGAAAGCATCGATGCATTTGACACTCAGCAAGTTGCTTTCAGAGATGTCTTTTTAAAGTAGGATCTCACCCCTAAATAATGCTCATCAGCATTTATTTTCCACTGTTGAAATCTGCTAATAGTTTTGCATTACTAGTATAGAGAATTCCTTCCGTAGTCTTAAAAAATATCTGACCTTTTTTTAAGTAATTCAGTTGGACACACTTTGCCAAACTTTGCTTCCTATTTTATGTAAATAAATAATTTATGTAGGCCATTTTGATTCCCAGTTTATTTTGAAAGTTCTGAAGACTGAAGTACAGATAATTCTCTAATTGAGCCCAAAATTTATGTTGCTAGGTGAAACATTTGTTAAGTCAATTTGCCCCCATTTTACGATTTTTCTTGCCACAGTCATTAAGTGAATCATTGCTTTTGTTAAGTTAGTCACATGGTTGTTAAGTGAATCTGGCTTCCCCATTGACTTTGCTTCTCAGAAAGTTGCAAAAGCTGATTGCATGACCCTGGGAAAACAGCAATGGCCATAAGTATAAACCAAGCATCTTAATTTTGATCATGTGACCATGGGGATGCTGCAATGGTCGTAAGTGTGAAAGGAGTCTCACTGAACACCTTGCCTCAGCATCTCCTTATTGGCACATCTCTGATGGACAATGCTGAAGGCTTTTGGGAACCAAGGTCTTCTTCTCACTCCTGCTGTTGCCTTGCTGCTCCAGCAATTGCCATCCTCTCTGCTCCTGAAGCAAGACTGGGGTGCACAAGCTTTGCAGGGACTTCTCATTAAGGCAGACGGAGTAATACAGGTAATCCTCGATTTACAACAGTTCATTTAGTGACCATTCAAAGTTACAACGGCACTGGGGAAAAAAATGACTTATGAATCATTTTTCACACTTACGACCGTTGCAGCATCCCCATTGTCAAGTGATCAAAATTCAGATGCTTGATAAACTAATAAAAAAAATAGATTTAAAAATTTCAGATGCTTAGCAACTGATACATATTTATGACGGTTGCAGTGTCCTTGGGGTCAGGGGGTCATCTTTTGCAAATTCAATGGGGAAGCCAGGTTCACTTAACAACAGTGTTAACTAACTTGACAACTGCAGTGATTCGCTTAACAAGTGTGGCAAGAAAGGTCATAAAATGGGGCAAAATTCACTTAACAACTGTCTTGCTCAGCAATAGAAATTTTAGGCTTAATTTTTTTTTTTTTAATTTGATTTATATGCCGCCCTTCTCCGGAGACTCAGGGCGGCTTACAATGCATTAAGCAATAGCCTTCATACTTTTGTATATTTATACAAAGTCAGCTTATTGCCCCCACAAACTGGGTCCTCATTTCACTTACCTTAGAAAGGATGGAAGGCTGAGTCAACCTTGAGCCTTGGAGAGATTCGAACCAGCAGTAATTGCAGGCAGCTGTGTTAATAACAGGGTGCTTAGACCACTGTACTATCAAGGCTCTTGTGGTCATAAATTGAGGACTACCAATATAGGAAGTCAGGGGCTAGAAAACAGCCTGATTCCCAACTACCAGATTAGACTGTGTTTCTTTCTATATTGCATAATTATATTGGGCTGTATTGCTTCCTCTCTAGAGATACATTTTTATTGTGAAGCTGCCTCTTTCGTGTAACCCTTCTCCCTTTTCTTTTCCCTCTCCCCCTGAAATTTTTCCCTTTCTGGTTTAGATACTCTGTCTCTTCTTCAAACTTTCTCCGAACAATCTGAGCTTCCCTGTGTGATCTCCCTCACTTCTTTCTGCTTTTCTTTGTTGCTCACTACCCACTCAACTACTACCGTATATACTACAGTACTTCTCTCTCTCATGTCTCCATCAATTGCTCATTCATTGTTAGATACTGACAAATGAAAGTTCCTTGGGTCTAGGTTGTCCTACCAGTATGGTGTCCACCTGCCCACTGCAATCCTGTTAATTCATAAGTTCTGGATGGGCAGAGGCAACTCAACTTACAACCACAATTGAGCCCAAAATTTATGTTCTTAAGGGAGACATTTGTTAAGTGAGTTTTGCCCCATTTTACTACATTTCTTGCCACAGTTGTGAATCACTGCAGCTTGATAAGTTAGTAGCCCGGTCATTAAATGAATCTGGCTTCCCCATTGACTTTGTCAAAAGGTCGCAAAAGGGGATCGCATGACTTTGGGACACAGCAATTGGTCATAAGTATGAGCCAGTTGCCAAGCATATGAATTTTGATCACATGATCATGGGGGTCAGTGATGGGTTGCTATCACTGGTAGTAAAACCAGCAGGAGGCCCCGCCTACCTGCCATGACATCATCATGGGTGATTTGTGCATGCGCAGAAGCGCGCGCGCACTCCTCCTGCGAACCGGTAGTAAAGGTAAGTAGAACCCACCCCTGATGCGGGTGCCACCAAGGTTGTCATTGTGAAAAATGGTTATAAGTCACTTTTTCAATGCCATTGTAACTTTGAATGGTCACTAAATGAACTGTTGTAAGTCGAGGACTACCTATGTTCTTGTTCCTGTCCCTTCTCACATTTCATGCCAGTACATCCTCATCCTGCAGTATTAGAAGTGCTACAGAAATTTGACTCTCTCTGTTGTTCCTATTTACCCTAAAATCAAGGTGTGTGTTGTGGCCCCGCCCTCTGAGCCTGTCCCATCGGAGGAAGAAAGCTCCGAGCATGAGGAAGAGGAGTCAGCCAGGCCTCCCTCTTCAGGCCCCTCCCCTCTGGCACTGTCTCATGTGCCGGCCGAGGGAGAGGAGATTAACAGAGAGACAGGTGGCTCGGATGAGAGTGAGGGAGAAACATCATTCCTGGACGCACGCCTCCGAAGGCGTGATAAACGATTGCAGCAGCTCAGGAGGCGTGCTAGGGATTAGAACTGAGTCACTGGACCACACCCCAGAGACTATATAATAGAGGGTGGTGGCCAGTGATCTTTGTGATGAACAAAGTAAACCTTGGATAGTCACTAAAGCCTCGTCCGGAACTGCTGAGAGAAATATTTATTGTTGTTGGACATTTGGACACTGAGTATGTTATCTGTCTGTTTTCTGTGGAAATAAACGCACTTGGCAGACGGTTTGTAAATCGCTGCCAAAGTTGGAGATAAGGACCTGGGTGTGTGCCAAAGTGTTTCCTTAACCCTTGGCTGGCTGTGTGTGTGTGTGTGTGTGTGTGTACGGGGACAGAACAGTGTGACAGCCCAGAATCTTACAAGAAGTTGCTATCCAAGGAGAGGTTTCAGTTTGAGATGGAGCAATTATTTAATACATGAAATACATTTATTAATACTGTTCTATAATAACGTGCAGAGCAGTGCACGTCATTTACAGTAATATGAAAAAGTAGCTCCTTCAGTTATAATTTTATAAACTCAAAATTTTCATCGAGAAAAATGTTACACACACACACACACACACACACACACACACACACAAACACACCTGAAAAGGGTGCCGTTTGGGGGGGCAAGGAAAAAACTTTTAAGAAATTATAAAATGGATATCAGCTTGACATTGCATCATACCAACAGTATCTCATTAAGTTCACTTCTATGCAAACTAAATCAAATGTATTCTGTATCCAGGCTAAATTCATTTCTTTCTTCCAAACTTGCCCATATTTTGGAGGGCAAAGGCCAAGTCCAGCCTTTGGACAGGGAAAAAAAAGTATTCTTCCCAGGCTACATTATCCAGGTAGTTGCTGCCCATTGCAAGAGGAGATGCTAATGAACACTGTGCCCACACAATGCTGCTGCCCATATCAGTGAAAAACAGACTGGGCTCCTACACCTGATTCTGCTTATCTGTGCCAGGGACAGTATTACTTGTGTTTTAGTGTTGACTAAATACTACTTTATTCAGAAGCAACAGATAAGAAAAGGGTCAAAGGGAAGATGAAAACTCCCGGGAGCATAGTGCCAGGCTAAACTGCAGGAGGAAGTAGGGCAAGTCCACCCTTTGTTGCTTATAAAGTTGGCAAAATATTGTTACAATATTTTCTTTAATGAACAGGCAACCTGCAGCCTAGAACTCCATGTAGCTCCTGAGTCTCTTTTTGCAGCTGTGAAAACCTTAGCCAATTGCACCACAATTAATTGCAAAGTTTCTAAAAATGGCTGGCAGTTTTCCATCCTTTCCCAAACAAAAAGGAAGAAGAAAAGAAAAAAAAATAGCACATCTAAGGTACAATGCATGCATGCTTAGTTTTTATCACTGCAGGTGTGGTTCCTGCTTGCCAAATATTACTTATTCCAGCTGTGGATAATGGTTTAGTAAATGCCTTTTTTTATTCTGTAAGTGAAATTGGCTCTTTCTTTAGGCACAAAACATTCAGGTATTTTAGCCATAATAACACACTGATTATTGTTACTGTTTGTCCCAATGGTTCACCAAAAAACAGAGCCAAAAGAATAGACTATACCTGCAAATGTCATTCTGATTAAGGGGGGAGGGTGATAGAAAAGCTGAGTTCAAGGAATCGTTCACCCTTTCTTGAAATGAGTGACAGTTTTCAAACCCAGCCATACTAATTATCACTCTTTCTCTTCACCAAATGCCAATTAGCCAGGTACCAGCATACTGAGGTCAGAAATGCTAACAAAAGCACTTCCATTTCTGCTTGCAGTGTTTTTGTTGAAAGCAAAGAAGTTTGCGGCGAATTAATCATAATGCTACGAATGCCTGCTGTTTTTAAATAAATGTGTTTGAGTACAGTTTGCATACAAATACTCATAATTCAAATGATGGAAAACGTGATCCAGTTCAATCCAAGAAAGCCTTCGCTATAGAGCAATGGCAAGCCTCTAGATTTCTAGAGAATTTGTAGAGAAATTTCTAGAGAAATTGTAGAGCTTCTATACTAAAGACAAATTCCTTGAGTGTCTAATCACACTTGGCCAAATAAAGCTATTGTATTGTATTGTATTGTATTGTACTGTACTGTACTGTATTACTATCCTATTCTATTCCTATTCCTATTCCTATTCCTATTCCTATTCCTATTCCTATTCCTATTCCTATTCCTATTCCTATTCCTATTCCTATTCCTATTCCTATTCCTATTCCTATCCTGTTGTCAGGCTTCCCTAGGTAACAAGACAAAAATAATAGGTTTCCAAGGACACAAAAGCTCAGATAAGGAGACTTTTTGTAGAAAAGCTGTGAATCAAATCAGATAGGAAATAATTCTACCAACTGCTGTATATCAAAGGTGGATAGTTTCTGTTTAATCTGTTTTATAATAAAATTCCTGTCCACATTCTTGTGTTTGTTTCTCACACCCATGCAATAGAAAGATCTAGAAGCCACTCTCTTTGTGGTAGGGGGAATTGCTTTCATCTGTTTCTGGATTTTAAAATCATGCCTTCTGACGTGAATTTATAGCTTCTCTCACCATTGGCCAGGCTGCCAGTAGATTGTGACAATTCTGGTATGAAAAGGATCATAGCTGATCTCTCCCTGACTTAGAACCTGTTCTGTGTGGACTGTGATGATAAAAATGAAATGATCTGTCATCCAGCAGAGATGTTCAAAGGGTGAAAGGTCATCTGCGGGACCTGCAACATATAATGTATTAGACTGTAGATCTTTTTGTAGATAAAGTCACATGAAGTTGTTCAAGCTTGGACACCATGCTGCTAGAAAAATCAAGTCTGGCTGCTTCTTGTCAGTAACATGTAAACTTTGGTGTATGCTATCTGAGAATCCTTGTGATTTTTGGAAAACTGAAGCCATATATTTGTCATGTGTATCCTTGTCTGCCATTTTGCTGGCTGCAAAGTTCTGGAAGTTTACATTTCGTCTTCTCCAAATAGTATCTTGTTCTTCTTTGTTAACCTTTCTGATTGTCTTCAGCTCCATCAAACACCATGACGCTCTTCCTTCCCACCTCATTTCTCTCCCCAGTTTTTCACTGAACCACACTACTTGGGGATACCTTGAGTTACCTCTTCAAGGTTTTGTGGCACCATACATAGATAGCCCTTCTCTCTAGCAATAGCCATACTGTGGAATAGAATAAGCAGGTTGCCCTTAATAGGAGGAGCAGAGTAGTCCAAGAGAAGACCTTTATTTACTGTTTGGGGAAAAACATGTTGCAGAACTCAGAAAGTCTGTGATCAAGAAAATTTCTTGCCACATAATCTTGACATGTAATTCGTTGCAGGCAACTATCTGAGTTTTGATTGTTTGATTATTGTTGCTGGGGGGGGCATAGAGGTTTATTGGGTTTGGTGTTTAGTATTTTACTTCTTAAACACCCCCCCCCCAACTCACCGTGAGTTACTTGGGCGGCCATATACATTTTCTTAATAAATAAATAAATGCATGAATGAATGAGTGGTTTACAATTATGATTACTGTGAAGGTAGATAAGGTGATCCTGGTGGTATTTGGAGGAAGGAGCATAAGGATACTATAGGTAACTAGCATAAAGAAGTTTAGATAAATTTGGAAAATATAATTAATTTGTATCTTCCCAACACATATAGAGGTCCAAAGACAGGAGGCTGACCAAGTAAAAATGGAAAAGAAGTAGATGTCTTTTAGATCTGACTGTAATCTTTGAGAGACAAACTTTTTGAAAAATAGAGATGCTTGTAGGGTCTGTTTTTTTCTAGAAATCTGAGGTAGGAGTAAGACAGTGGGTTTCACTACAAGTTGAATGTAACGTGTTGTCAGCGTCCCAACACTGACATATATAAAGAGGGGAGAAGCTTGAACCTTTGCCTACTAAATCCTTTTGAAGATTCTGTCTCCTCAGAGATGGGAGGGGGGGAGACATTCCTGTGATCTGACGAAGAAGAGATGAGGAAAGTGGCTTGGAAGATTGGGGATCGGAAAGGGAGGGACTGGGGGGTAAAGGTCAGTACTGACCGCGAAAGAGCCAGTATCAGATCGCTGTGCTCAATAAAGAGAAAATTTCCTCAAAGATCGGCAGTTTGGAAATTCATTTATTTTGAGATAGCATCGAAACCTGACAGGTGTTTCCACTTATAAAAGAGCAACCACATCTCTATATATATGTAAATAAATAAATAAAAACTAAACCTTTTCCTAACAGAAATGATATCTAAAAATAAAGTGCTAGGCTCTAGAGATTTCTCAACATGTTGGTGCAAAATTGTTCATCTTTTAGAGTGAGAGAACATAATCCTTCATTTGTAATAACCCCCTTTGGCATTAACTATTTATTTTATTTATTTGTCAAAAGCGTATTAGGTAATATATATAAGTATAAGCATGAATTGAATACATAAAATAGATACAAATAGAGGACAGGGATGGTAGTGCGCTGGTGCTCTTATGCATGCCCCTTACAGACCTCTTAGGAATGGGGTGAGGTCAACAGTAGACAGTCTTAGGTTAAAATTTTGGGGGTTTTGGGATGAAACCACAGAGTCAGGTAGTGCATTCCAGGCATTGACCACTCTGTTGCTGAAGTCATATTTTCTGCAATCAAGTTTGGAGCGGTTCACTTTAAGTTTGTATCTATTGTGTGCTCGTGTATTGTTGTGGCTGAAGCTGAAGTAGTCATTGTAGCAGATAATTTTATGAGCTACGCTTAGGTTATACCGAAGGCGGCGTAATTCTAAGTTTTCTAAGCCCAGAATTTCAAGTCTGGTGGCATAAGGTATTTTGTTGTGAGCAGAGGAGTGGACTCTTCTTGTGAAATATTTCTGGACACGTTCAATTGTATTAATGTCTGATATGCAGTGTGAGTTCCAGACAGATGAGCTGTATTCGAGAATTGCTCTAGCAAATGTTTTGTATGCTCTGGTTAGTAGTGTTCTCACATAATTTCACAGGAACAGGTATGTTTGCAAAGAAGCAAATTTTTTGCAAGGAAACAAAATTTTGCTTGCCCACATCAGACTTATTCATGCTTTGTTTTCAAAAAATAGGGAAAAATAATGAGTATTGCTTCACTATCTAGTTAACGCAGCCAGATGCATCAGAAAAAATGGCTGTATTTACACATTACATTAAACCAGGATTTTGTCGCTCTTTTAGGCAGGGTTAATTGAATGGACGCAGCAAGTGGTGTTCACCTAGCCAATTTTGTTTGGGCTAAGAAGAATTGGGTTAATTAGTATTTGGAGGGGTGAGTACCAAGGAATACCAAGTTTGTATACCTGATAGTTGAAAAACATCCAGGAGAAAGTAGCATTGCCAATACTATGTGGATGGTGTTGGAGATTGTATACTATCTATTTGTATGAAATTTGCATCTGAAAGCAGGAATCTCACCTGAGCAATGATTAGTGTGACAGGCTTTATTAAAAAACATAGATATATGTTTTTAATAATTATTAAATAATTATTAATAATTATTATGCATAAGCATAATAATAAGCTATTATGCTTATGCACCGAAGACTTTTTTATAAAGTGCGTCCAGTCACACTTCGCTAATAAAGAATTATACTCTATTGTATATCTATTTCCTATTATTTCTTATTAATTTCTATTTCTATTCCATTCCATTCCATTCTACTGAAAGCCAAACTTAGCATTTAACTGATTACACCCTGCCAGAAGAAAAATCAAAGGACATGTGGTCTGTGCTAGTATGCCCCGGGGGGAAAGAGCAGAAGGAAGTGACCTCAAATTAGTAATCTCTTAGACAAGATCTTGCCGAGCAATTACTAGAAAGGGAGTGCAAAATAAACAATTAACATATATACCACTGCATTTTTGTGTTCAGTAGATTATGAAGATTTAAGGAATCAGTGCCATTGGCCTTGGATCACTTCTCAATGTCTTGAGTACCAATCCACACTGTCTGTTGATAGAACAGTATTTCAGTTCAGTGGGTCTCTCTCTTCTTGAGCACCTAATATATAGTGGTACTTGGTGTCTGTTTTTGGGGGTTGGGGGTTGGCCTTCTTGGATGTAACATTCTTCATTTGAGGGAGTTGAATGCTTTCTTGCTCATCTTCACACAGAACAGTTGGTTTTGGTTCACCTATCCAAAACTGTTGGTGCTGTAGATACATACTCTGTTTTGATGGACAATATAACCACCATTGATCGCTTTTTGCTTACTTGATTACACAGTCTTAGTTTCAGTCTGCCCAGTCTTCTGCCGAACCAGTTTGATATTGCTATGACAGTCTAAGAGTTTAAATGGGCACTGTCCGTTAGATACAGTTATCTTCGCACCATCTTGATTCTAATCCAGACCTCTGTGATAGATGTTCTTGTCTTCCTATAAATGATTCTGACTGTTACCACAATATCTGGCCACGCTACTACCGTTAATTATAAGAAGTTTTCAACTGTACTCCTTTGTCACTTTGCGATAGGAATTCACTGTTTACACATAAACACATGTTTGTGTTTGTTTACACATAAACATATTTATGTTCATGTTTACACATAAACAAAAAATCAATTTCCCTTGGTTTTGTCAGTTCCAGCTAGCCCTGGGTATTTGAAATCTTTTCTGTCTGGCTATGGAGTAACTTCACATCTTCCTAGGAGTAGACCTTTATGAGGGTCTAACATAGTATTGGAATTTAAGAGATTTCCTTATTTTGAGGAGATTTGGCTTCCTGGTAAAATGCACTTTTGTCATCTTTTAACCTGTATAAGATGAAGGGTTTTTAGGCATTTTTCAAGTAGAAATATAATTCTAAGTTGTATACGTCTACAAGTAACTCCTAATTACTCCATCTTGAACCCTATTCCCAACTTTAAATATTTTAGGCATAAGAAGAAAAATACCCACTTGCCACCTCGGTTACCCACTTTCAAAGGCATAAAATACTCCCAACCCACTAACGAAGTTACAGAAAATGCCTAAAAAGCCTGTTCTCTTACACAGGTTAAAAGATGACAAAAGAATCTCTTCTCCAATTGAATTTTGGGGGGAAAAAACAAACAGGGCAAAAATGTACGCCTCGCTTGAATTTGTACACACAAATAAAGCTGTAAAACTCAGGAGGCAGTTCAGGTATGATGCTTGGAAGGGAGGGGTAAACAGGCTCTGGCTACAGCAGCAGCAGCAGGAAAAGAGCATCCTAGGGAAATCAATCGATTTTATTTACAAATAAGAACTCACTTTTTCCAATCCAGTCCTTCCAGTGCCACTTGGAAGTCTTGAGGGATACTGAGATTTTGTTTTCCACACATTTGTAAATTTCCCTACACAATAGAATTCCTATGCCTATGGTTGTGCACTTTAGGCTCTTTAATAATAGTAGGCAAATTTAGGGGCTATGAGGTTATCTTGATTCTCTTTCAATAGATCGTTCTTGGTGGAATTCTCCTTAGAGCCACCTTTAGAATAGAATAGAATAGAATAGAATAGAATAGAATAGAATAGAATAGAATAGAATAGAAACATTGGAAGGAACCTTGGAGGTCTTCTAGTCCAACTCCCTGCTTTGGCAGGAAACCCTACACCACTTCAGACAAATGGTTATCCAACATCTTCTTAAAAACTTCCAGTGTTGGAGCATTCACAACTTCTGGAGGCAAGTTGTTCCATTGATTAATTGTTCTAATTGTCAGAAAAATTCTCCTTAGTTCTAAATTGCTTCTCTCCTTGATTAGTTTCCACCCATTGCTTCTTGTCCTACCCTCAGGTGTTTTGGAGAATGGCTTGACTCCCTCTTCTTTGTGGCAGCCCCTGAAATATTGGAACACTGCTATCATGTCTCCCCTAGTCCTTCTTTTCATTAAAAAAATTAAACTTTCATTAAACATTAAACTGTTTTTGATTGTGTCTTTGATTAATTACTAATGGAGCCTGAATTCATCTCCCCTTTTTCCAAAACCTCAACTTATGGCCTCACGGCTAAGGCAGTGGTGAGAGGGGTTGTGATTAAATATATGGCTAAAAAATGGACGGAAGATAGGCAGGAGAGACTAGAGTGGGCAGACAGAGATTACAAAAGGAACCAACAGATAAGATAGCGAAAGAAGCAAGAGGATTGGCGAGGCACCATATGAATTTATTGGATCAAGCCGAGTTAGTGAAAAAAATCTGGAGAGCAAAGCAAAATTACTTTGAACATGCCAATAAAGCGGGAAGATGGTTGTCAAGCAGATTGAAAAAGGAATTAGAAGGCAGAAAGATTAAATGGTTAAGGGACAAATCGGGTCATTTAGTGGCCAGTAATGGGGGAAAAAAAGAAGTGGCGTATGAATTTTTTCAGGAGTTGTTGTTGTTATTGTTGTTGTTGTTGTTATTATTATTATTGGTTAATCTTTAGTGAGATTCACAGCCTTTGAGGCTGGTTAATAGTTCAGCAGCTCGAGTCCTAGCCAAGGACCTAGGAACTGTTAAGGTATCGTCGGAGGATGTAAGCTGTTCCAAGTAAGGTGGTTTTTTGTAGAGTCAAAATGTTCAAGTCCGGCAAATTTAGAATTTCTAAATTATTATTATTATTATTATTATTATTATTATTATTATTATTATTTATTCAATTTATATACCGCCCTTCTACTATTGGACTCAGGGCGGTGCACAGCCAAGGATAAAAAACATATCAATAGAAAATTTAAAATCAATTAAAAGAATTATACAGCTTTGGCCCACAATTTAAAACAATCCAATTAAAACCCAATTTACACTTAAAAAGCTAAAAAGAGCTAAAAAAGGGAGGGGGGGTTCACCTGCTTGATGAAAAAGAACAGTTTTTAGGGCACGGCGGAAGGCCCAGAGATCTGGTATCCTTCGTATCTCCGGGGGCAAATCGTTTCAGAGGGCAGGAGCTGACACAGAGAAGACCCTCCCCCTGGGGGTTGCCAGCCAACATTGCCTGGCTGACGGCACCCTAAGGAGTCCCTCTCTGTGGGAGCGTACTGGTCGGTGGGAGGCTATCGGCAGCAGAAGGCGGTCAATAGTGATATCGAAGAGAAGACACTAGTCAAAAGCAATTCAGTTTCCTAGAGAACTTGCCAGAGGTACCAGATCAGATAAGAGATATACTGAATAGAAATATCTCAGAGGAGGAAATAGAGGAAAGTCTGAAAAAACAGAAGAGTGGTAAAACCCCTGGAACAGATGGACTGCCTGTAGAACTGTATAAGGCAATTTGGGAAGTGATTGGGACCCAGTTGTGCGACGTCTTTAAAACGAAGTGTTGAATGATGGACGAATGCCAAAATCCTGGGAAGAGATGTATATCTCTCTCCTTCCTAAGGAAGGGGCTGATACGACCTATATTAAGAATTATAGACCAATAGCCTTGCTTAATGCCGATTATAAATTGTTTGTATCCATCCTAGCAAAAAGACTACAGGTTTTTTTTAAATCAGTTCATACATAGAGACCAGAATGGTTTCTTACCGCATAGATTGCTGAGAGATAACCTGAAAGTAATATTAAATGCTCTTGAGTTTTATGAACATCACTCGGACAAACAGATAGCACTTCTCTTTTTAGATGTTTACAAAGCATTTGACAGTGTGAGTTGGGAATTTATGTTAACCCAGCTTCGTAAAATGGAATTTAGCGAAAAATTTACACAGGCGATACAAACAATTTAAACCAGATGATTATTAAATGAGTCAACTTTATGACCTTTCTTGCCATGGTTATTAAGCAAATCACTGCAGTTGTTAAGTGAATCACACAGGCATTAAGCGAATCTGACTTCCCCTAATGACTTTGCTTGTCGGAAGCTGGCTGGGAAGGTTACAAATGACAATCACGTGATCCTGGAATGCTGGCAGCCATGGTAAACCCCTGAAATTGGATCACATGACTATGGAAATGCTGCAATGGTCGTAAGTATGAAGACCAATCATAAGACACTTTTTTCAGTGCCATTGTAATTCCTAACAGTCAGTAAACAAATGGTTGTAAGTCAAAGACTGTGTGTATTCACAAATCTTTCTGGATCTGTTTTAAGGTCGCTACTGTGCTTTGTTTCAGTGCATATGTTGATATATTCACAGGTGAAAAATTGGTACTTTACAGGGAAAATGAGAAATCTTAATCTATACTGAATATCACCATTGAGCAGAAAATTATGTTGAGTGGGGAACTGTATGTTTTTTTAGTGTCATCTTCTAGTCATCCAGAGTTTTATAGCCCAGCTATGAAAGAGGGAGACAGCTCTGAAAAGCTTAGACCTTGGGGCCTTTTTACATCTGACTTACACTCATCACTCCCACATAAGGGATGTTCAATGGCTGTGATTGCTACACAGCCATCAGAGACCATTTCTGAACTGAAACTGTGTTTGACCTATGTTATTTTGTGAGCTCAGGCAACAAATTTAAGGAGATTTTGCAACTCACCTGTGGATCTTTAAAAATAAATTGCTTTCAGTTAGGTTCTCTGATTGAAAAATCGGCATCTCACTTAAAAGGCATTTCTCTGCTAGTGATTTTAACAACTTCCAATCTCTCCAGGCTATTTACAACCATTCTCCCTTCATCCATAGTAGCCCAGCCAAATTTGTAAGAATTTTGTCTCCCTCCCCACCCCTCTTCAGGAGGGACCAGCATGCTGCAAAGCACCAAAACACATTATTTTTTTTATTTTTTTCAAACAACATCCCTGGAGATACGTTCTAAACTGAAACTGTATAAAGGAAAGAGAATAATGATTTTGTTGAGTTAAGAGTCAGGAGTTGGGGTGAAGTGTTCCCTCCAGAGGAAAATGAGACTGCCCACAAACTCAGTTTTTTAAAAGAAACTATTGGCTTCACTGCAATTTCAGTTAATCTGCATCTAAGACGGAACTAAATTGATTCACCTCTTGAATATTGCCAACATCATTGCAACACTGAAGCTTGGAACTGCTTTTCTGGATTGGGGGACCCTTCACCCTGTTACTCGTGCCCTTGTGATCTCTCATCTGAACTACTGTGAGCTGTGGTGACACAGTGGTTAGAATGCAGTATTGCAGGCTATTTCTGCTGACTGCCAGCAGTTCAATTCTCATTGGCTCAAGGTTGATTCAGAGCCTTCCATCCTTCTGAGGTCGGTAAAATGAGGACCCAGATTGTTGGGGGCAATATGCTGACTCTATATAAACTTCTTAAAGAGAGACTGTAAAGCACCGTGAAGCGGTATATAAGTCTAAGTGCTATTGCTATTACAATGCACTCTACACTGAGCTCCCCTTGTCAAGGTTTGGAAGTTTCAATTGGTGCAGAATGTAGCAGCAAGTGTAGTAAATGGCTCTGCTAACCCAGTGTCTGTAACACCGCTTTTCTGTGAGCTGCTTTTGTTGCTAGGCTGCTTCCAAATGCAGTTCAATGTGCTGATTTTCACCTTTAAAGCCCTTCACAGTTTAAAACCAGGTTACTTGATGAGCCATTTCTCCCCAATTGTTTTTAACCATCCAATCCAGACAGACCAGATGAGCATGCTTCAGGTCATGTCTGCCAAAGAATGCCAGTTGGCAGGGCCCAGAAGACATGTCTATTCTGCCACAGTGCTTACCTTGTGGGCAGGGGTGAAATGCTCCCGGTTCGTACCGGATCGCCCGATCTGGTAGTGATGGAGGCGGGTGGTTCGGAGAAAAAAAATCCCTGTCCCCCCCATGCCCAGCTGAGCCGCACAATCATCAGAGGCTTTTTTTTTTAACTTTTAAACGCATTTTTTCTACAACCTCTTCGGCTGAGTTGCCTGATCAGCAGAGGCTTTTTTAAAAACTCAGTTTGGATCGTCAGAGGCATTTAAAAGAAAAAAAAACCTTTTTTCTTTTAAATGCCTCTGACATCCAAGCTGAGTTGCCTGATCGTCAGAGCCTTTTGAAAGCATTTTTTTTTCGCTGAAGAGGTTGTAGAAAAAATGGTTTTAAAAGTAAAAAAAAAAATTGGCCAAACCCACCCAGTCACATTACCCACCCACCCCCACCAAGCCACGCCCACAGAACCGGTAGTAACAAATTTTAGATTTCATCACTGCTTATGGGACATTCTCATTGATCCTGGCTCCAGTGGTCAGGATTGGGTAGTGACACGCTCCAGTTATTGATTGAGTCTGCAAAGCTGAGAAGCTCCTCCCCTTTGCCTTGCCTCCCAGCTTTCTGACTCAATCCGGTTGTGAAAGGCACGTTTGAGCCTAGCTCTGGCAAAAGTTTCCCTTTTGCCACCAAATTTCATCTACAGCTCCCAAAAAGTTTTGGTAGAGCTCCCAGCGCGAAGGGGTTCGTACCCGAGACCGCTGGAGGCCAATTTTTGGCTGGTGAGGACTGTAGGTTCCCAGCTGGTTGAGCCTGGTCCTCACCCTAGCGTGGAGGGCCTGTTCCCTCTACTGCTGCATACAAGGGGCTAGCCTCTTGCCTGGCCAGGCAGAGGCTTTGGAGAGGCTATCGGGGATCCGATAGCCAGCAAATTGCGGCGATTTTATCAACGGAGCCGCTTTGGAGGCTGACCACGAGGCCTGAGGCCCCTGTTAGCCGCAGCCCCTGCCGGGCGGCTTCTGGGCTCAGCACAGCAGCGGAGACCCTCGTTCTGCAGCCCCAGCCCCTCGGGTGGATCGGCTCTGCTGATCATCTCCCAATCGCCCGGATTCCAAATGTAAGTAAGAGGGGAGTTGGATTAAGAGTCCGGGCGGCCATTAGGGTTTCCTAGGCCATTCATAATGTCCCGGTGGCCATTTTGAGTGTCCCGGCGGCCATGTTGAGTGTCCCGGCGGCCATTTTAAGTGTACCGGTGGCCATTTTGGGAAGGTCCGGCGGCCATTTTAAGTGTACCGGTGGCCAATTTGGGAAGGCCCGGCGGCCATTTTAAGTGTACCGGCGGCCATTTTGGGAAGGCCCGGCGGCCATTTTAAGTGTACCGGCGGCCATTTTGGGAAGGCCTCGTTGCGACTAGAGGCCTTGTGAGGGCTAAAGGCCTCTTTAACTGTCTGCCTTGCCCTTTCTATCAGCTTCCCCTCTGAATCCTGCCCTTCCCTCAGGGGAATTGAGGAGTTCTCATGGCTTCCCATCGGCCTTCCAGATCGGCCAAGCAACCCTTACAGCAGGAAGAACCTGGATCTTCTGACCCTGTTCCTGCTAAGAAAAGCAAAAAAACCCATCATACCACAAAGGGGTCTAAGCCTTCCCAATCTTCTGCTTTGTCCAGGGAAGAGCTAAAGCGCCATAAGGCTATTGAAAAGGCAATCCAGAAGGCCATCCAGGCAGCCTCCTTGCAGGAGAAAGCCTCCATTAGTCCCCTTCCATCTCCTGGGGTGGCCCCTTCTGCAGGTTCAATACCTGCTCCTGCAGGCCCAGCAAATCCGGATCCCCAGGTTCAGCCTGAGAAAGGGGATAATCCGGGCCAAGTTCTATCTCCTGCCTTGTCCTCAGATAGGGACATCCCATCATCTGCAGGGCCTAAGGAGGTCAATGTAACATTATTTGGACCTCAACCTGAAGCTTCTCCTGTCCAGCCTCAACCCCAAGAAAATCCTGCACAGGCCCCCGCCCCTATGGCCCCTCCTTCCTTGGCCTCAGGCAATCAGATCACCTCTGATCTGGCTTCTTTCATCAGGGAAGCCATCAAAATGGGGGTTAGGGAGGAGTTGCAGAAAACCTCCTCTTGGGGCTCCAGTCACTCTTGCTCACAGGTTGATATTGAAGGCTCCATTGTCTCGGCTGCTGAGGCAGCTCTTCATGGACCAAAGTCTCTAGCCCAGGCAGGGTCACCTGATCATTCGGACAGGGAATCCTTAGGAGCTCCTGATCCTCTGGACCAGGATTTGTCGGATGACGAAGGTCTGGCCCCAGACCAACCAGCATTTGTGGGTCTTTTTAAGCCCCAGCTTTTCCGTTCCCTGCTCCACAAGGCCAAGGCCGTCACAGGTTTGGGTTCCTCTCATACCTCATCGGTTAATGCGGGGGAAGGCCCTTCCTCTTCCATTCCCCTCTTTGAGGAACCTGCCATTGAATCTGAGGAGATCCCTGGCCCCAAGATATTTAAGGATGTTCTTCAACGACAATGGGCGGCCCCTGCTTCTGGACCCAGCCCCAATGCTAATGACAGACGTCTCTATAATTTGGCACCTGAACTGTCCTCTCTTTTGCAGGTCCCTTCAGTAGACCAACCGGTAGCGGAATTGTCAGCCCCCTCTAATTTGACGGGGCCTCCTGATGAAGGTCTACGCCCGGAGGATAGACGGCTGGAGCATTCCCTAGTTAGATCACACCAGGCTACTGCCTGGTTGGTCAAGGCTTCCTTGGCCGCCTCCTTTTTTAACCGAGCCTCTATCTTATGGCTTTGCCAACTCCAGGCCAGACTCCCGGTCTCCGACCTGAGGACCCACCAAGATATAAGCAAGGTTATAGTTGCCCTAGACTTTTCAGCGGATGCTACCTTAAATTCTTCTCGCTTCGCTGCCAAGGCCATCGGTTCCTCTATAGCTGCTAGACACTTGCTCTGGCTCCGACAGTGGCAAGCTGATGCTAAATCTAAATGGCGCCTCGCTTCTTCCCCATTTGAAGGGCCCAAGCTTTTCGGCGCTCCTCTGGAGCCCCTCTTGGTGGAGTCCAAGGACAAACGCCGCATCCTTCCTAGCTTGTCCCGGCGATCTGACTTCAGGTCCCAATCCTCCTTCCACCCATTCCGGTCTCCTGAGGGTGGTTTCTCAGGAAGCCGTCGTCAACGGTTTCCCCCGCCTAGACAGTTTCGACCTCAGGACCGTCCAGGTCCCCCTCCTAGAGGTCCTTCCAGACGGCCCTTTCGAGGGGGCAGGGGGCGGGGATTCCGTAAGTCTCGCTGACGGCCTGGTCCAGCTACCCATTGGAGGCCGCCTGGCGTCCTTCGCCAGCCAGTGGGCAGCTACCTCGTCGGACGCCTGGGTCAGGAGGACTATCAGTTCTGGCCTCTCTCTCGAATTCCTCTCCTCCCCCCCAGAGAGGTTTCTTCGCTGTCCCATATCGCAGAGCCAACCATCCAGGCTCTTGGTGGCCTCTGCCATCCGTCACCTACTAGAGATTCGGGCCATCGAACCTGTGCCCTAGGGGCAGCACGGACAAGGCTTCTATTCACACTTGTTCGTTATTCGAAAGTCCTCAGGGGGGTGGAGGGCAATTTTAGACCTCAAATCCCTGAACCGCCGGATCGTCTACCGGCGGTTCAAGATGCAATCCCTCCAGACCATCTTGGAGGGCATCAGGGTCGGAGATTACCTCTCGTCAATCGACCTGACGAAGGCGTATCTCCACGTCCCCATCCTCCCGGCCCACCGCAGGTTCCTTTGATTCTGCTTCTCAAACCAACACTACCAGTACAGGGCTCTCCCATTCGGCCTCTCATCGGCCCCCAGGGTATTCACGAAATTGATGGCCGCCATAGCGGGCCATCTCAGGACCATCCCAATCCGGATGCAGTTCTATCTGGACGATCTTCTGGTCCAGTCAGTCTCGGAGCCCCAGGCTCTTCGGGATCTCTCGACCACTATCCGGGTTCTGGAGGCCCTTGGGTTCTCCATAAATCAGGCCAAAAGTCATCTGGTCCCGACCACTCGTCTCCAGCATCTAGGTGCCGTCATCGACACGGGTCAATGCAAGGTCTATCTTTCCCGGGATCGCCTGGCCAGTCTGCGGTCTCTGGTCAGGGCAGTGAGGACAGCGAAGGGCTCTTCCCTGGCCTCCCTCTCCCAACTCCTAGGGAAGATGGTATCTTGCATTGGCATAGTTCCCTGGGCCCGTCTCCACTGCAGGTTCCTGCAGTGGTTCCTCCTCCCTTATCAGAAACAGGGGTTGGGGTCCTCCCATCGATTTGTCCACCTTCCCCCCAAAGTGCTCAGGTCCTTCGATTGGTGGAACTCAGGGGCCCTCCTCCAGGGGAGGGAGTTCAGGGATCATCAGTGTCTGATCCTGACTACGGACGCCAGCCTTCATGGCTGGGGGGCCCACCTTTCCTCTTCCCTCGCTCAGAGTCGATGGACTCGAGCGGATTTAGAGCACAACATAAACTGGTTGGAGCTCCGGGCCATCCACCTGGCCCTTTGGGTCTTTGCCCACAAGGTACAGGGCAAGCATGTCCTCGTCAGGACGGACAACGTGGCCGCCAAGGCCCATGTAAACCGCCTAGGAGGGACCCGATCTCGACACCTCATGGAGGAGGCCGAGAGACTGGGCTCCTGGGCAGAGACACACCTCAAATCTTTGAAGGCAGCCCACATCTCCGGTCTCCAGAATTCTCAGGCGGATTGGCTGAGCAGGACCACGGTGGACCCCGGGGAGTGGTCTCTGGACCCTCCGCTCTTTGCGGAAGTCACATCCTTGATGGGGGTTCCAGTCCTGGACCTTTTCGCCACACAGTCCAATCGACAGACCCAGAGGTTCTTTTCACGGTTTCCGGAACCAGGAGCGGAGGCCGTGGACGCTCTCCACAGCGCATGGCCCCCAGGCCTTCTGTATGCCTTCCCTCCACTCCCAGTCATCGCCAAGGTCATCAGGAAGATGCTACAGGAGAAGGCGGAACTGCTGCTCATCGCCCCCCATTGGCCTCGCCAGCCTTGGTTCGCGGATCTGATGGCCCTCTCGGTTCGGCCTCCATGGCGTCTTCCTCCGGACAGAGTCGTCCTCCGTCAAGGGTCTCTTCTTCATCCGGACGCCGCATGGCTACAACTAACCGCCTGGCGATTGAGCGGCGTCTCCTGAGTTCCCGTCATCTTCCGCCCAGAGTCGTCGCGACTATCCAGGCGGCTCGTAGGCCTTCAACCACTCGGATCTACGACTCCACCTGGAGAACATTTTCGTCTTGGTGCGACAGACATTCCATCACCTCTACGGCAGCCTCCACGGAGCAGGTCCTCATCTATCTTCAGGATCGCCTTGACTCAGGTTTGGCTCCCAACACACTCCGCAGGCAAGTAGCGGCAATTTCCTCCATTCTTTGCTGTGGTTCACGGGGTTCCCTAGCCTCCCGCCCGCTTATTCGGCAATTTCTCAGGGGAGCCTCCAACCTTCGGCCTGCTCCTCTCCATAGATATCCCACCTGGGATCTTCCTCGGGTCCTGGACGCCCTGACCAGGGCCCCGTTTGAGCCCCTTAGGGAAGTAGGATTACGGTTCCTATCGTATAAGGTAGCCTTCCTTCTGGCCATCACATCGGCCAGGAGGGTGTCGGACTTGGCTGCCCTCTCAGCCCGAGAGGACCTATGTATCTTCCATCCCGACAGGGTTGTTCTCAGATTGGACCCCACCTTCCTTCCCAAGATTAATTCCCCTTACCATAGGGCCCTGGAATTAGTCCTTCCCGACTTCTGCCCTCATCCTACTCATCCACTCGAGAGGGCTTGGCACACACTAGACGTCAGAAGGGCTCTCCGCATTTACCTCTGACGCACCTCTTCTCTGCGCCAGACTGAAGCCCTCCTGGTTTCATTTCAGCCATCCTCCTTAGGCAAGAAGGTATCGGCAGCCACTTTGGGGCATTGGATCCACGCCACCATCGCAAAGGCTTATGAGGTCCTCTCCATCCCGGTTCCTCGCCGTATCACGGCGCACTCTACCTGTAGTGCGGCCACTTCGGTCGCTTGGGCTACTCAGGCTTCCCTGGAGGAAATCTTCAGGGCTGCCGCCTGGACTTCCCCCACTCCCTTTGTTAGACACTATCGTCTCGATCGGTTTGCCTCGGCCGAGGCTGCCTTCGGGCGCAGGGTCCTCCAACAGGTTCATCTGGGAACTTCCCCACCCCCTCGGACGGGTCCCTCCCTACAGAGTTAGGCTTGGGCATGTCCCAATCCTGACCACTGGAGCCAGGATCAACGAGAATGGGCGTTGACTTACCTGAACGCTTCTTCTTGTTGCACTGGCTCCAGTGGTCAGCCCCACCCTGTTGGTGCCCTCGTTGGTGGGGAAGATTCTGTGGATCTCTCTTTCGTTACCTTACAGCTCAAAGTGCCTGTCTGCGTTGCTGTCTTTCATCAGAAAGCTGGGAGGCAAGGCAAAAGGGAGGAGCTTCTCAGCTTTGCAGACTCAATCAATAACTGGAGCATGTCACTACCCAATCCTGACCACTGGAGCCAGTGCAACGAGAAGAAGCGTTCAGGTAAGTCAACGCCCATTCTACCTCCAAATACCAGGATGGCTCTCTCACTGCTGGCTTTTTGTAAAACCTGGTTCTGTGCCCAGGCCTGGGACCCCAACAATGTTCAGGAACTCACTTTTTGGTTTTGCTAGTGATGTTGCTCAGCTGCTGTATTTTAACTTTTGAAATGTTTAAAATTATTTTTATTTTAAGTCTGTCCACTACCCACAGTCACTTATTGAGATGGGTGACCATATAAATCAGATGGCAGAATGGGTTGGGTTGATATATAAATAAAACAGAGACTCAAGGCATGGTTTCTCAAACTTTTAATACTTTATCATACTTTTGTTAAAGTTATCACCAAAATTAAGTATCGCTGGTACTGCTGTGCTTGTATTTCAGCCATGTCTTAAAATAGTTCAAGCAAACTTGCTTTCTGCTGCTAAGGCTACATTTAGCCACTAGGTGGCTCAGTGGCTAAGACACTGAGCTTGTTGATCAGAAAAATCAGCAGTTCGGCGGTTCGAATCCCTAGTACAGGTCTCCTGCATGAGCAGGGGGTTGGACTAGATGACCTCCAAGGTCCCTTCCAACTTTGTTACTGTTATTATATAAAGCTGAGCTTTATGGCCCCACTTTGCCAGCATAGCAGTTACTCTGCTAGTATAGTAGAGCTTAAACCATGTACTGTGTATTCCCCAACACAAAAATGAAGGGAGAAGAGTATAAATCCGTGGAACTATAAAACAATACCCTGTACTATATGCTTCTCTTTCATGCTCAGAGCAATTGTATAAGTCAACGCAGCCGTGAAATTCTCAGAAGACATACTTGGCATATTTTAGTACTGTGTACTATTATCCAAAGATAGAAAATGTTGCAGGTTTGCGATGCTTTGGATTCGGTTTGGAAGAAAGAATTCAGAGTGTGCCGGGAGCACTAATTGTTATTGTTAACATTTCCTGACACTTTTATCAGGAAAACTCAAGCAAGTAAACGTACCTAATGCTCCTTCCTCCAATTTTCCTCACAACGATCCACAATTGCAACCTTTGTTTGGGACTATAGTTTGTCTTACTCCACTATGTAATGTTACCTATTGGGAGCACTCTATATGTTTATGTTACTTATCATGACTGACATTTTTAATATTCTTTTTATAGAGACTTTTATCATTAAAACCTAAGAGCTCCCGCTGCGTATGTAGGGACTAAGCCCTAATTAAATATTCAGAATAACAGCTGAATATTGTTGAATTTGCATTTATGGGTATGTTAATTGGTCATAGTTGGTTTAAAACCAGCCTACGGCCCATATGAACCCCCCTTTTTTTCACTTTTAAAGCCAGTTTCAAAATCTTATATGTTGGCTGCCTCCCAAGAGCTTTTACCCTTTCCCTTCCAAGAGATATACAGCTATGGTAAGAACTCTCACTTTTCCTTCATGTCTAATTGAAGATAAATTGTGGTATTTGCTACTAAAATGTATTTTACATTAACAGGTTGCATTTGAAATCCTTGTTTTTAAAACATTGTCTGGTTTGTATGCTGTAAGTCATCTTGGGAAGATTTAAGACTTGAGTTCTTGCAAAATGGCTAGAAAATTGATTAAAGCAATAAAGTAAAACAATTGTTTGTGGAGAAGGAATTGTGGACTAGGTTAGTGAAGAGTTAAACTTTAAGAAGCTCGAATCATAACAATATTCCATAGACAGGGAGATTGACAGTATAATGGACTCAGGAATTGCATAAAATAACAGAAAAGAGGCTGACACACGCTGCGTTGTCATATTGTATGGTTTGAAAAGAATTAAGAATGGCTTGTTTGCTTACATTTGTGCTATGAAACTGTCATGCTGCAGATGTTGTCCCAGAAGTCTGCATTATTTCAAAGAGTTATTGGTATAGATGTCATGAAAAACAGTTTGTGAGGTAGGTGGGGTTGGTAATTCTTCCTGGGGAATCTAAAATATTGCTATATGCCAGCTGCTGCTGGCAATAACCACTGTATAGTGTCTCTTTTTCATAGAATGCTTTGTGCCATTCAATTGCAAAACCTATCCCGTTACCCTTTTTTTTTTGGCTACAGTCTTCAACAGGGGTTAGATTTTGGGGGAGGGGTGGGGTTAGCATAGGAGTTTTTGTTAAAACAAATGATTTGCAAGAACAAACTTAAGTGGGTTACACATGGCTTCCATTAACACTGTTCTATCTAGAGGGCTAACTGTGGGAAGAGGAGATGTAAAAAAGTCAATATGCCGGCCACAACCAACCAAGCATGATGTATATAAAAAGGGGATGGGTAGAATTCCAATTGCATGGTTGCAGCTACCATCTTTTTTTTTTTTTTTTTTACTGCTTTTACAGGTAGTCCTCATTTAGCTACTGGAGTTACCGTGATGAAAACTTTGTGAGTAATCCACATATTTATCACCTTTGCAGATCTGTAAAGGAAAGGAAAGCTGAAGTAAGATCACAAACACAGCCATGGTTTCACTTAGCAATCTCTTTGCTTAACAACTGAGTTGCCAGCCCCAATTGTGGTTGCTAATTAAACAAGGACTGCCTGAGTGTACTACATTTTGGGGTACTCCTGCTATTCTGTTCTTTATCAGTTACATTTAGCTGCCACTCTTGGACAATTCAGCCCTTTCAATAGGAGAGGCTATGAGGAGGATGTTTATTTATTTGTGTCAGAACCATCACAATTAAAATAAGGCATATTTTATGACGTAAAATTTAAGATAAAAAATACAAGATTCAAATATGTACAAATTAAACAGATCTTGCCCAAAATTTAGCAACAAAATTAGCAACTAACAGACTCTCACCCACCATCTCAAACTTTGGAGAAGTACTTTTAGGAAATTAAATCAACAACAAGTTTAAAACAATAGTAAACATTCTTGGACAAAAATTGTGTCAATTTCATTTTCATTCTAAGCAGGGTTTTTTTTAAAGCCTAGATTGGCTGTGCAAACCCAGATATCTGATTAAGCAGTTTTTCTACAATTTTCCATTGTTGACATCTGTTTTCCTACTATTTTCAGCAAAGATCTCCAATCTGGTGCAGGGTATAATCTTTCCTTCCTTCCTTCCTTCCTTCCTTCCTTCTTTTTCTTCCTTCCACATGTGCTTTCATTAGCTATTTCTGACCTAACCTCAGTTTATTTATTGAGTCTCTTTGTGACCATGTAGTAGCTATTACAAACTGAGTGAAAACTGTAGAAATTTTTTAAAACAACTACCGGTAAGCTTATTTATCTAGGATTTATTGCTCTCTGTAACATACCTGATTGGTCAGAAGGTAATGAAAATTATTGTCCATTCCTTACTTTCTTAATTGCAAAAAAATAAAAGGTGCCAATCAGCCGTGTTACAAAGACTAAAAGATTCCTTATGAATAATAATGATTAAAAAGGACTTTATCTAAAATGTTGTTATACACCATTTGATTGGCTATCAGCTACAAAATGTATGGTAATTCTGAATGAAATATTTATTTATTTTTATTTTTTATTTATTTTATTTTGTTGAGTACATATCAGATAATATATATAAGTATAAGCATGAGTTGAATACATAAAATGAATACAATTAAAGGGAACGTTAGGACAGGGATGGTAGGCATGGCCTTTGCTATTTGCTTCCTTCTCAGGACTGACCGGATTTACACATTAAGATAACTAGGGTTTGCTGAACAAACCACAGCAGATTGGGATGCCTAAATACCCTGAGCAATAAACCACTGTTTATAAACCACATTGCCTGAGTTCAGATAGCAGACTGTGCCAAAATCATATTGGCTCTGTGGGATACACAACTGTGACCAAGTTCATATTTACCCCAGCTGCTTTCTTCTCCAAAAGCAACTCACTTAACTAGAAAAAAAATGTGTTTGGCTAATCCATAGCTTAGATTCATTTTTTTTTTTTAAATTGATTTATATGCCGCCCTTCTCCGGAGACTCAGGGCAGCTTACAATGCGTTAAGCAATAGCCTTCATACTTTTGTATATTTATACAAAGTCAGCTTATTGCCCCCACAAACTGGGTCCTCATTTCACCTACCTTAGAAAGGATGGAAGACTAAGTCAACCTTGAGCCTGGTAAGATTCGAACCTGCAATAATTGCAGGCAGCTGTGTTAATAATAGGGTGCTTTAAACCACTGTACTACCAAGGCTCCTTGGTAGTTGATCTGTGTGAGCTTGGGCAATTAGTTAATTCTGTAAATCATGATAGGGATTACCATGTTTGAATGGCTTGTATGAACTGAAGTTCATCCACCTCGGTTGCTTCCTTTTAAACAAGCATCAGGCTAATTTTTGCATGGCGTGAAGAGAAACACTTCTTTCCTGCCTGAATGTTGACTGCAGTGCATGAAGTACGGTAGGTCTCTGCTAGAATCTCTTATCTTTCACAATGGGGCTTTTTGTCCATTGGCTCATATGAAAGTGACTCAGTGGCTCTTCCAGGACTTCTAGCATTACTAAAAATATTTTGGAGTCTGAATCAGGTTGGGTAAAACCAAGTAAAGAAGTATAGAAGTGCACATCCATGCAGATGTGCTTTTTAGATGGCATCATATTTTTCAACAAATTTAAGTAGGACCCAAGACTTAGCAAGGAAAGCAGGGGGGTGGGGGTTGGAGGGGGGATAGAGGTCATTAATCAATGGCTGAGATTCAGGAAAAGTTGCTGATTTGCAGCTCTTCTCTAAGTTGTAGCTGCTTAAATTTAGGCTTTACCCAGCCTTTACGGGAAATTCTGCCTAGGCTGAATTGCATTGACATCTATGAAGCTTAGCTCTGTGGATGAATAAATGGTGTCTGAGAAATCCCACTTACTTTGGCTCCAGTGGAAATGCATTCTGGGGTCAGAAAATATGAGAGAGGTAGTGAACAAAGCAAACTGATACAATGGCAGTATGGAAAAATCATCCTTGTAATTGGATTTTGTGGTGGATAAAATGATCTCCCAGGTTACGGACATGGGACAAATCCAGACACAATTCTTTTTATTAAAATACAAAAATCTAGCCCATTATTTATTAGAACCATGGCTTGTCTTTATTTAAAGGAGTTTATGGTAGTATTTATCAAAGATGCTTGCTTTTTATTATTGTTGTTGTTGTTATCATTATTTCTATTATTTCTACAAGATATAGCTTAGAGGGAATAGCCCTGAGCAAGTGCTATTCCTCTAAGCTATACTTTTTATGAATTTGAATTTTATATTAAAAAGCTATATTTTTTTATCTATTTGAGCCTTCATGTCTGCATCTCAATTAGCTCTTTATTTTACATGTGTATTAGAAAGCCAGTTTGGTATAGTGGTTAAAGCACCATGCTAGGAACTAGGAGACTGTGAGTTCTAGTTCTGCCTTAGGCACAAAGCCACCTTTGGGCCAGTCTCGCTACCAGTCATAGGAAGGAGACAATAGCAAATCACTTCTGAAAATATCAGGAAAATTACAGACAGCTTACAGGTGTCAAGACTGGCTCAAAGACAAAAGCAGTTTTATTAATTCTTTTTAGTTATTCTTAATTAAAAAGATAAAATCTTATACTAAAGCCGTAAGAAAACTTTACTGTTGTCTATGTGTCCTTGAAAAAATTGAAAATGGAAATTCTTTACATGAAATCCCAGTGTTCAGTATTTTGAAACAGCTACCCTTTCTGTTCTTTTTTGATGGAGGGAGAATACATGTAATACTTAAAACAATGAACAGAAAAAATCATTTTACTATAGAAAACCATAAAATAATCTCACTGAAGCAAAAACAGCAATGCTTTTTTCAACCTTTTTTCTTTTACATTCTTGATAAATGTCTACTGCCCTTTGTTTAAAAAATTATGCCCCTCTCCAAATTACATAAGAAATACATAGTAATATTAATGACAGGAACAGATTCTGCTTTTTTATCTCATCTTTTTTCATCTCCTGTCTAAGATGTCATTGTTCATCTGTCTAGAACAGTGTTTCTCAAACTTTGCATAGCTGGCTGGGGAATTTTAGGAGCTGAAATTCACACGTCTTAAATGAAGTTGCCAAGGTTGAGAAACACTGGTTTAGAAGGGAATGGTATTAAATCTGCCAAAGCAAATATAGAAAGTTTTATGACACCTTAAAAACTACTGATTGTATCACGGTGCATATTTGTAATTTCCTACAGGCTAAAAGATTCAAAAACAATATTGCTGATCCTAATAGTGTTGATTTATATCATGCAGTACGACCATGCAGATAGAAATCAATTTTATCTGTCACAAAGAATTCCTGATATATAACTGGAGAATACATGATTTCTCGAGGTTATAAAACAAGAGAAGAGGGAATCAAGCTATTCTCCAAAGTACCTGAAGGCAGAACAAGAAGCAATGGATGTAAACTAATCAAGGAGAGAACCGACTTAGAAATAAGGAGAAATTTCCTGACAGTTAGAACAATTAATCAGTGGAATGACTTGATTCCAGAAATTGTGGATGTTCCATCGCTGGTAGTTTTTAAGAAGCGATCAGACAGGCTTTTGACTGAAATGGTATAGGGTTTCCTGCTTGAACAGAGGGTTGGACTAGAAGACCTCCAAGGTCCCTTGCAACTGTTACTCCATTATTCTATTAAGAGAAAAATGTTTCTGAATCTTTATACTCCAGTATCCATGTCCCATTTCTTACCTGATTCTAGATAATGAGGTTTATAAATCTATTGTCGAATGTCATACTATTGCAGACCATTTGGATTTTATTCCTTGGCAATCTAGTGTACATATTTTCTTTTTTGCCCATCAAAAGCATTGGCAGGGGACTTAATGTGTTTATAACAGTGCTGTCCATTAACCTTGGAAAATCTAATACATATGGAAGAACTGCAAAGTTACAGCCAACTGCTATAAAGAATAAAATCTACTATTAATCTGCTGCTACTCCTCATCACCAAAATCCTTGAAAGGTTCAGTGCATCTAACAGACAACCCTGAATTAAAGCACATGTAAACAGTTATACTCCCTAGTCATCCTCATTCATGAACCAGAAGAGTGTCAGCAGCTATATACTGTAGGTATTCCTTGTTTAATGACCACAACCGGGACCAGCAGCTTGCTTGTTAAGCAAATAAATTGCTAAGTGAAACATCACCATTTCACAATCTTATTTCCATTTTCCTTTGCTTTACAGACTTGTGAAAGTTACAAATGCGAAGTTTGGTTGCCAAGTTATTTTTCCATCATCACTGTAACTGCTAAACGAGGCAATAACTAAACAGCTACCTGTAATGCTGGCATCTAAAGGAAATTAGTAGATTGGACATTTCACCTTTTTTTTACAGACACAGTTAAATAAAATTACTACAAACATTAATTTCTCATTTGAAGTGTTACAGATGGGAGTTCTTCTAACAGATGGCCTTTCGCTCCCTCGCTTTCCCATCCTTTTCAAAGAACATTGTGACAAGAGACAGGTGCCAGCCACTCATTCCTGTCTTCCCTGTTGCTTTAGCTGCAGGCATCTTCTATTTGGGATTCTCCCAGCATGCCAGGTGTGGAACACATCTTGCTATGTCAGTTCCAAAGAGCCAAGCCTAATAGAGAGAGGGATTTTGCATTGTGTTCTCAGAGGCTGATCCAGAAGTCTCTCTCCTCTTCCCCCACCCCCACCCCTACCCCTCCAGGGCGATAATTGCCATCTGCAAAGGAAGCAGTGCTAATGGCAAGGGAATCCAGGCTGTCTGCATATTCCTTGTGAATTGGGGAAGCTGAAAGGAAATTGGCTTAATTTTACAAGCCTCCTCCCTCCATCCCAGAAGGCTTGCCATCATTCTGAAGTGTTGCCATAGATACAGCTAAGAGAGAACTCTGCATGAAATCAAAAGGGGGAGCTATAGAAAGATTAAGACACGTGAACCTTTGAGTTGCCTTGCTAGTTTGAAAGAGCCAGTCACTACTCCCGGGATGTATATTTATTCCATTTTCACTTCTACCAAATAAGATGTAAAGAACAGTTGTTGACAACTGGTCCTGTGTGTCGCAGAACCAAAAGAGACTTGAGAATAAACAAAAATATGGAGTTATGATTCTTTCCAATATAGAAAAGCGTGCATATTTTGGCTTTGGAACTCCCCCACCCCACCCAGCCTTCAGAAGATAACGCTGAAAAATCCTGATATTAAAATTATTAAAAATCCTTTGCGTGCATAGAATGAAGAATTACTATAAAACAGCTGTTCATTCCATTCTATTTTTTCTTTGGGGGTGCGTAGCAGAATATTTCTTGCATTTAATTATTTCAATAGTAGATTCAAAGACACTCACTGTCCCAAAAGTCACCCAGTCAAATAGAACATGGTTGAATGAGGAATGTGTGTTTTCATAGTTTTAAAATCACTATGCCTGTTAATCTTAGAGATTTAGAACTACATTTTTACTAAAATAATATTTAGTAACATGCAAACATTGATAGATTAGATTAGATTAGATTAGATTAGATTAGATTAGATTAGGATAGATGCATCAGAAGCATTGTTTTCTTAAATCTTTATCAAAGCTAACAGATTATTTAAAATTTATGTACTTTAAAATATTAAATAATATTTAATATAATTTAATTTAAAATATTAAATAATATTTTAAAGATTTTTTTTTTACAAACCATTTAAGCTGTTTGAAACCTTGAAAAGTAAGTTCCAGTTTACCTTCTTTGAATCATTATTTAGTATTAGGAAATTGGAAGTTGCTTCACTACAATTCCCAGAAGTACCAGCATTAGCTATACTGTTTAGAGCTCTTGGGAGTTGAATTCAAGCAACATCTGAAAATCCCAGATGGTTTGTTTCTGCATTTAATGGAGTGTGGACTGTTTTACTAGCAGACTGAATGTTCCATTTCAAAGATTTTTTTTCTTACCAGGATCAGATCAAATTAGAGCATAATTCAATTCCCTAAAACTCAAATGTTGCATAATGGTGCAGATCGGGTGCTTCTGGGATTCTTGCTTTGTACATCTGTAATCATGTTCATCCTTCATTCACATTTTTTAAGAGTCTGGTTTTTTCCAGACCTTGAAATTTTCTTGCACAAGAAGGACTTTGAATAGTTAAGAAAGTCTTCATGAAGAAGCACCATTGAATTCCACGAAAGAGCAACAGCACCACATCCTGGACAACTGCAGCTTTTTTTCTTAAATTGTCTGTGTTTCCTGATGCATCTCTACAAGTATCTCAGAAGAAGGGACAATGAAAGAGATATATAGTAGTAATTTATATGCCACTCAAGAATCCAAATTCTTCACACGGCTCCAGATTGTTCTTCACAAATCGTTAAGCATTATATTTCCATGCTAGCAAATGAAATATAACTGTAAGGCACTTGAATTTATTTTAAAGTAGTGATATTAGTGCAAAGAATTAAACTGACAACCATCCACTAAGGGAACTATTTTTATTATCTCTATTCCATGAAAAACTCACAAAGCTAAAAAGTGCAACTTTCGAATGTCTCTATTTCCAATAGATCCACAGTACAGGAAGTCTTCAACGTACGACCACAATTGAGCCCCAAATTTCTGTTGTTAAGTGAGACGTTTGTGAAGTGAGTTTTGCCCCATTTTATGACTTTTCTTGCCTCAGTTGTTAAGTGAATCACTACAGTTGATTAGTAAGCCGTTCATTAAGTGAGCCTGTCTTCCCCATTGACTTTGCTTGTGAGAAGGTCACAAAAGGCGATCACATGATCTTGGGACACAGCAACCGTCATAAATACGAACCAGTTGCCAAGCATCTGAATTTTGATCACATGATCACAGGGATGCTGCAAAGGCTGTAATTGTGAAAAATGGTCATAAGTCACTTTTTTTTCAGTGCCGTTGTAACTTTGAATTGTCACTAAATGAACTGTTGAGGAGTTGAGGACTACCTGTAATTCTAAAATACTATATATCTCTGTTTCTTACAGCTCCTGCTATAGTTGTGCCACCGAAAAGGATTCACAATGTAACTGGAGCCCAGGTCTATCTGTCCTGTGAGGTGAAAGCAGTTCCAACACCAATCATCACTTGGAAGAAAGTAGGTTAAGGGTCCTTCTAAATGCCAGTTGGTTGAATCAGGCAGCTACATCCATGCCAGGCATACTTCTGACTCAAGCAGTATCTTACTTACAGAGTAGGTTGTGATCTAAATTCAGTTGATCTTGGATCTTCTAGAACCCAAAACACATTTTTCTTTTTTTTTAATCTTTAATTTATATGCTGCCCTTCTCCGGAGACTGAGGGCGGCTTACAATGCCTTAAGTAATAGCCTTCATACTTTTGTATATTTATACAAAGTCAGCTTATTGCCCCCACAATCTGGGTCCTCATTTCACCTACCTTTGAAAGGATGGAAGGCTGAGTCAACTTTGAGCCTGGTGAGATTTGAACTTGCAGTAATTGCAAGCAGCAGATGTTAATAACAGTGCTTTAGTCCACTGTACTACAGGATATAGAGGTATTCATAGAATGGATCTTAAAGGTTCCATTAAAATCCTGCAGGAGTGCAGAGTAGCCCCTTAATTGGATGTATTATTATTAACAGTTTTTCTTTACCCTTAATTAGCTGGAGCTGACAAAAGCATTGAGATCCTGAAGATAAAATATATTTTAAATTCAGTGAGCTCTGTTTATTCTTGAATATATAATGTTAGAAGAGACTGTCATGACAGAGGTAGATTCTCACCCTTTTTGTTGGATCAGCAGTCAGTACCATTTTGTGGGTGGCTGAAGGATTGCAGTGGGTGAGATAATGATGCAAGATGTGTATGGCAAGGCTTCTCTATTATTTTTAATTAAATCTTTGCATTGTGGCTATTTTAGGACTTGCACAACAAATGCCGTGTGTTTCCTTTCTCATGATGCTCTTGATTTTTGGCAGCCGATACCAGAAGCTCTGAGGATGCCAAAAATGGTCCAGGGGCCTCCAACCGTTCATCATATATTAGATGGTTAAGCCTATGAATATCCCAGGAAAGGGGAGTCTTGTGTAATGGTAGGCTAGGAAAAGGAATATGACAGCTATAGCAAATAAAGTGTCTTAAAGGTAAAGGCAAAGGTTCCCCTCGCACATATGTGCTAGTCAGTGGTGAAATCTAAAATTTATTACTACCGGTTCTGTGGGCGTGGCTTGGGGGGGTAATGTGGGTGTAGCCATTTTAAAAAAAACCTTTTTAAACCATTTTTTCTACAACCTCTTCGGCGAAGAGGTTGTAGAAAAAGGCTTTCAAAAGGCTCTGACGATCTCAGCTGAGTTGCCTGATCGGCAGAGGCTCTTTTCTTTTAAAAGCCTCTGCCGATCAGGCAACTCAGCAGGGATCATCAGAGCCTTTTAAAAGTATTTTTTCTGAAGAGGTTGTAGAAAAAATGTTTTTAAAAGCCTTTGACGATCCCAGCTGAGTTGCGTGATCATCAGAGCCTTTTTTTTTACTTTTGAAAGCATTTTTTCAGCCGAAGTGGTTGTAGAAAAAATGCTTTAAATTTTTTTTAAAAAAGTCTCTGATGATCGCGCGGCTCAGCTGGGCATGGGGGGGGCAGGATTTTTGCTAACGGTTCTCCGAACCACCCGCCGCCATCGCTACTGGATCAAGCGATCCGGTCCGAACTGGGAGCATTTCACTCCTGGTGCTAGTCATTCCCGACTCTAGGGGGCGGTGCTCGTCTCCGTTTCAAAGCCGAAGAGCCAGCGCTGTCTGAAGACATCTCTGTGGTCATGTGGCCGGCATTATTAAACGCCAAAGGCGCACAGAACGCTATTACCTTCCCACCAAACGTGGTCCCTATTTTTCTACTTGCATTTTTTACGTGCTTTCGAAGTGCTAGGTTAGCAGAAGCTGGAACAAGTAACGGGAGCTCAGCCCGTTACGCGGCACTAGGGATTTGAACCGCTGAACTGCCAATCTTTTGATCGACAAGCTCAGCGTCTTAGCCACTGAGCCACTGAATCCACTAAAGTGTCTTAGGGTATTGGAATGTAAGGTTATGATGAGACCGTAATATTAAACAAAGCAAGAAAATAACTAAGCTCAGAGAGCACCAAGGAACTTTCAACTCTGAGCTTCAAAATATTCTCCATTAAACAAAGCCTTAAGATTTTTTGAAATAAAAATTGTTATACACAAATGTTTAAATAAAACATATACATAATTTTAAGCCAATGAATCTCTTTCAAATATGCTGTCTTGGTTAAATCCCACAGGTCACCGAGTCGCCAAAGGGAGTTAGGCTCTTAGAAGAATTGCCCGGAGACAGAGTTAACATGGCTGTTCAGGTCCGAGGTGGTCCTTCTAAGCATGAGAGCACAGGTTGGGTTTTGGTAAGTATGTCAGAAGGGACAATTTGTAATGGGACAGCTAGTGGGACATGGAACGATTTTTATGTGTAGGATCTCATTTCTTTGGTGAATGGTCCATCAGGATTGTATGTCATCAGTGAGCGTGATTAAACCCAGTGATTTGTGGTATAAAAGCCAAATTTATTTATTTGTCAAATTTATTTGCCACCTATCTCACTATGGGACTACTCTAGGCAGCTTACAACAACAACAAAAATGAAGAAATGAAAAGTGTAAATATAACAATAGGAAAGTAAAGGAACAATATAATAAACAATGGGGAAAAAAGCAAAGATAGAGCTTCAGCTCAAGAAGCTTCTTGGATGAGAAGCGAAATATCTTCAAAGAAGACCAGTTGCCTCTTGAAAAAAGCATCTTTGGGACAGTAGACAAGGCTGTTTTTCCCAATTGATTACCAGGAAATTATCAAGTCTGTTCTGGATTGATCAAAATAATATTTATACCTGGCATACAAGGAGAGGACTTACCATTTCACAAGAATAATCATCCTTAAATAGCGAAGGAACTGCTGTACCCAAATATTTGCTAAATGGTGCTATCAGGAAGAGGTTTTTCAGTCCCTGATTCTGTTGAAAACAATATAAAAAGGGATTATAGCAGTGGTGGGTTGCTCCCCGTTCTGTCCGGTTCTTTAGAACCGGTAGTAAAAACGGCAGGAGGCTCCGCCCACCCGCCCGGTTGTCATAATTGATCTGCGCATGCGCAGAAGCGTGCGGACGTGAGTTCCCATTGCAAACCGGTAGTAAAGGTAAGTAGAACCCACCCCTGGATTATAGGTATGCAAAGGGAAAAAACACCCCCAGAGAGAATGTTTTGTGCGCTTGTTTTTTCCCCTAGATTAATCCACTAACAAAAGATGACGAGGGTGTTTACCAGTGTCATGCCACAAATATGGTGGGAGAAACGCAGGCAGAGGGGACTATTAAAGTCCTACACCAAAGTAAAAATAAGAAGGATCACTTCCCAGCATCAGAAGACATGAAGTAGCAAGGTAACCTTGATCCCTTTATCTTCCATGGTGTTAGAAATGCCTTTTTAAATGAATATAAATGCCTGCCTTTTTTTGATAGACAAAGTTGGTATAATAAAATGAACAAAAAAGAGGGAAAGAGGCTTACAAGTCTGTTTCAACCTAAAGGCAAATAGATCTTAATTTCCATGGAACATTTATAAACCACATAGTTGCAATTTCCACACCATGTTCCCCAGAACTCACCTTACAGGAGTTATTCTTTGAAAGGCTTTTATCCTACATTGGGTATGTTGAATTTCTAACTTTTCAAAAAAGAAAGTTAAGTTGGCATCATTGCCTAGTGCTGTCAAGCAGAACGAATGTACATTTCACTATAGGCAAAGTCAAGGCATTGTAAGAACTATGAAAATGTTGCTGGAAATTGCCACTATATGGCCGTCCCTTCAATTCTAATCTCTAAAAGTATGGAAGCATCTCAGAAATGAGACCTTTTGCAGCAGTGATTTATCTTGGGGTAATTGGGGGTTGTTATCCTCAACATCATAATACGCATGATGGATTTCAATGGAGAAAACCTGTAAAGGCAGATTGGTTGACTTAACTTTCTCAGAAAAGGAAGGAGAGAAAACTATGACAGTCTTATTGGAGCAATGAACTGCTTGATGCTCACCAGATAGTAGTGAGAACAGGACAAGGGGACCTGGTAGCATACATGTTTCTCCAATTAAGATATGGGGGAGACAGCAGCACCCCCTTTTTATTATTGCATTGTAACTGTTTGTGCCTTTAATCACAGGAGCCTTGGTAGTACAGTGGTTTAATGCACCCTGTTATTAACACAGCTGCCTGCAATTTCTGCAGGTTCGAATCTTACCAGGCTCAAGGTTGACTCAGCCTTCCATCCTTTCTAAGGTAGGTGAAATGAGGACCCAGTTTGTGGGGGCAATAAGCTGACTTTGTATAAATATACAAAAGTATGAAGGCTATTGCTTAACGCATTGTAAGCCGCCCTGAGTCTCTGGAGAAGGGCGGCATATAAATCAAATAAATAAATAAATAAATAATAAAAATAAATAAATAATCTATTAACTGCACAGAAACATGCTATTATAGGCCAAAATAACAGCTTGTGAGCCAATTGCAACTTTTTCTCACTGTATTTGTAGTTCCTTATATGGAGACTCTATATCAGGGTTGTCCAGCCTTGGCAACGTTGAGACTTATGGACTTCAACTCCCAGAATTCCCTAGTCAGCATGGTAATTCTGGGAGTTGAAGTCCACAATTGCTAAGGTTGGACACCCATGCTCTACAGTATTAATGATACTACCGGTATTCTACATTTTTCCAAGAACTAGTCCATGTGTTTGAGAAGTACAGCAGTTGATGCACATTTTCTGGCATATGACTGCCAGACTATCATTCTGCAAACAGTCCACATTCATTTGCATACACATTATGCAAAGTTTTGGCTGTAGTTGCTACACAAAGCAAGATCAGTGAATGCTAGCCAAAGTTGAAATCTATCACTTCACCTTAAAAGGAAAACAGAAAACCAGAGCAGGTAGGAATATGGTGGAACAGGAGAAAGTGCATTTTAGGGTCTGATAAAAATAGGAGCTGAAAGATAGGGGTGAAAAGAAGATTATACACTTTGGACACAGAAAGAAAATTGGTGGGTTACATAAGGAGTGTGTGTAGAAAAAGAACAATCAAGAATGAGGCAATAAACTGAATTATAACCAATTATTTGTCTGTAACTGAAGGATAATTCAGCCTTCTGAATTATCAGAAGCCTCCACATTAATTTTCTGTAAAACTGCATATAAATATTATTTGTAAATGCCACAAGTTATTTTTTTCTCTCCTTCCCTCACATCCGTTTAGGAAACATCCTCCAGTGGGATCAGAACTGAACACAATCTAGACACCAATGGATTAGTGATTGCTTTCTTACTTTCTGAAGACTAGAAGACACTGTCTCAATCTTTTCTTGAGTAATGGTGATATTTGTACCTCCTTTTTAGTGTTTGATGAATATTGAATATGTAGTTAGTATGGAACAAAGACATAATAAAAGCATGTTTTTTTAAAAAAATGTTTTTATTGGCACGCTTAAGTAACATCTAGGACACATTACAACTTACTATAGCAACAAATTAACTGGCAAAACATTAATGTATTCAGGGCCATTTAAAATTGAGACATGGAGAAAATATTCACTGAAGCTCTCCCTTCACTAAGCAATCGATTCTCCATCATTTTTGTCCATAAAACTAAATGGCCTACTAAATGAGAAATATCAAAAATAATATTGTATTTTAATGCATTAGTTTAACCACTTGACTGAAATTTGCTAGATTTATATTCATCTTTCTTCCAAGACCCTTATGCGGGAACTTCCCTTCATTACATAACCACCACAACAACTTGTAGGGTAGATTGAGTGAATTGCTGGTTGAAAGTCATCCATTGAGTTTTTATGGCTTGTGTGGAATTGAATCTTGTCTCCCCAGTGTTAGCCCAACAGTTCAATCAATACATTGGCAATCAACTTGAGCATTACAAATTCTGAACTGGATTCTGAATAGGACTCCTGTCCTATAGAACCTACAACATGTGTCAATAAAATACATACAAACACACGCACATCCCTCCAGAATGCTATAGGCCAGTGATGGCTAACCTTTTTGTCGTCACATCCCAAAAGCAGGGGGAGTGGGGGGGTGTCACGTGTGCACATGTCCATACCCATAATTCAATGCACCCCGCCCCCCCCTGTGCATGCGTCCACGACCCCCCTGCATTCCCACTGCTTTTGGCACGCGATGGCCAGTAGGCCCGTTTTTTGCCCTCTCCAGGCAAAAAGCGCAAAAATGGCCTTCCCCACCACTCCGGAGGCCAGGAAAGGATCCATTTACCTACTTTTGGTGGGCCCGGAAGGCCTGAAAATCAGATGGCTGGCACACACGAGTGCTGGAGCTCAGCTAGGGCAACACTTGCATGTCCACAGATATGGCTCCACGAGCCACCTGTGGTAGGCGTGCCATAGGTTCGCCATTACAGCTATAGGGTCTCCTGCTTGAACATGGGTGCTGAACTAGAAGACTCCAAAGTCTTTCAACTCTATTATACTTTTACATATTTAAAAGTGCACTAAATTTGAGAACATACTGTTTCATCTTTATCATCTTTGTTGCTTGTCTTATTATAGAATAATGTCTTTAATCTAGCAGTATTCTCTGCCCAAGGTAAAAGAGGTTATGACAGGTTTTGAAATGCAATAGAAAAGATGGAAACTCGCAATTAAACTGCAGTTTCCTGCATGCTTATACCCATTTGGTAGAAGACAAACCCCTGTTATTCTATCTTCTCATTCCCGAGTTTACTTTTATACTTTGATTAGGTAGGTACACTTCAACACAAAGCAACCCTTAAACTTCAGCTACCTAGTTTTTATTTTCCAAAAATAGTCCTCAGATTTTGATGGAACCTAGAGGCATTCCTGGGGGAGGGGGGGAATCTTTTCCCTAAAAATTCATATCTGATTTTTAAAACGACCAAAAAATCATGAAACTACAAATGAAATCCCTATTTAAAAATGACCACACCACTTTTCTTAGGAAAACGATTGCTATCTACCTTTGACATCTGGTGGCTGTTTTCATTTATGGAAATGCTCACATGATATATTCACATGATTTCATTTTGAATTGTCACTAACCAATTACAGAAAACAAATCAGTAAAAGAAATCAAAATAGGAAAAGAAAACAGCCTCATACACATAACCCGGACTGCTTTTTGAATGAAATGAAAGCCCCTGCCAGTCACTCGTTTCTGGAAGAAGCTGACATGGATATGAAAGAGAGCATCTCCTTTTTGTAAATGGCATCTGGATACCAAGGTCTGCTATCTTCCAGTTAGATTATCTGGCTGACCTAGCCTCCATTAATTTAATATTTAAAAAGAAAAAAGAAAACTTCTGAAGCTACATCTAATTTCTTCATTGGTCTCAAGGGAGACAGTATCAATAGATTGACTATGATCTTGGTTCATTTCAAATCAAGATTTTAGGGAGCAGGCACATCAATGTAGGCGCAATTCCAGTTTTTAATATGAAAGTCATGACTAAACTAGTACCTATCTCCCCATTTAGCAGCAGTGATTGTATAAGTCATCACAGTATGGTATTCTTCCTTTTTTTGCTCTGACCTGACAAGCAACTTCATTAGATGAGCCCACATTTTAATCATAATCAAATTGTTCTGTCTACTCCATGACTTTTTCTTTTTTTGCTTGATTGCTTAACAAAACTGAGTGTCATCGCAAACAAGACAAACAGGAAAAGTAGTCAGCTTTGCTTTTGGCTCAATTTAGCATTACCTGGTTTTGATCTTTTGAAAAGCTTCAAGCACAGTGCTGTATGGTTTTGTTTTGTTTTGTTTCTCATCTTTATGTGTCAGAACTTAACAAAAAGGATGCAGTACGAAAGAAGTAGTTTAACTAATCTGACTGGAAATATTGCAGAACACTATCATTAATAGATATACTCCATTTATTTTAATATTTCAGGATATATTCATAAGGTATTACATGGAGACTGTATAGTGACAACAATATCACTGTTTACACTTCAGATATAATTATATTCCAATGCATATTTAGTAGCTTTCTGAAATCAGGCCTGATTATAAGCTCAGAATAAGAAAAAGATTGCACCACATGAAAGCAAGAACACAAGTCTGGCACACAGAAAGAAAACTGACCAAAAATATTTTACTTTTTCAGCTGTTCAACAATCTTCATATGGAAATGTTCAGGATCCATGTGTTAGGATATGGAGTCACTTGTCTATAGTCTGTTCTTAGAAAAGCATTCAGTCCAGTTTGGTCTTCCATGTAGGCAATCCTCGAAGCTTTTACTATCATATGCTGTCCAGCTTCTTTAAAACAAATGGAGCTATGGAAAGAATCACAATAATGCTCTCAACAAACAAAATGAGGCGTTTAGATCTCGATTCCTGATTTAAGTTTAGCTAAATGAGGAGGATGGTAAGTGATGGTATTCTCTTAGTATAGGCAACTGACAATGAATGTCCTATATAGGTGTAGCTATACCATGGTAAATTTTCTAGTAAATATTTTTTTTACTTAGTTTCTTCCCCATGGTGATGAGCCACGATGTTCTGTAGTAGTGTACTAATCAATCTGATCTTTTTTTTTATTGAAAAAGTTTTCAATTACAAATTTTCCCCCCTTTTCCCCCCCTCCTCCCTAACCCCCCCTCACCACCCCATCCCCCCCTGTGACTTCTTCAAAGAAAAAACCTAATACATAACAGATTATATAATATTTTACCATCCCCTTACTCCCTCCTCCAAATACTGACCCTTACTTCTAATGATGTTATTAATATTATTACTTCCTTCTCTTACCATGCACTTCAAAATAACATTCTACTATAACACTGTATAATAACTTCTGATTTAACACAGTAATATTATTATAACTCCCAATTTAGCAATAATCTGCCCTTTTTTTCTCCTCCCCCATACTTATGTCTGTATATTAACATTTCAAAACAGCCTTCCACTTTAAAACTATATAATAATTCCTACTTTAACATTTAATCTCAGCTGCAAGAATGAAGACATCTGTTAAATTACAGTGATCTTTCCTTTTTTTTTTTTTTTTTTTTTTTTTTGCTGCCATGTAATGACACTCTGGATTTGAACTTGGATTAATACCTCTGCAAGTGTTGTGGACTGCATTAGAAAATTTAGCGACAGCTATGATTTTTCTGTTGTTGTTTTTTTTAATTTTACGTTGTTTTCATCCTTGGGTTGCGATTCCTCCAGAGTTTGGTTTAAGATAGACAACCACATAAATATTTATACTAACTTTACTTATTTGAAACAAATTAGCATGTATTATTCCTTGCGTGAGTATTGCCCAACGGAGATTAGGCACCAATAAATTTAAATAAATAATCTGCTTTAACACCAACCAGCAAACATAGCACCGCCTTTCCCATTTTCCCCTAAGGCTGCACCGAGGCATGCCTGGCCAAAGGTCCCTCCCATGAGCCAGAGTTGCCTTGAATCCAATTCCCCTCTGGATCTACTTCAAAGTACTCCTTAGCCACTATTCCGCCCCGCATCTTCTAATGGCATGAAATGCTACATAGCCACTCCTTGTATGCCCGTATAAAAAAACACCCCAACGTTAAGGTCGCTCCTAAATCCCGGATTTGCAGCAAGGAAAATCCCAGCACGTGGCCGCCGCCGCCCCAGATGTGCGCGCGGGAGGCACTCACTAATGCGCAGCACGGCTACGTAGATGAGGAAGTTGCGGATCGAAGAGAGAACGTCCTCGCGCATTTTGCGCTTCAGCTCCTCCGGGTCCAGCTTTGGCCCCAGACCCTCAAGGCGGAACATGGTCTCAGCTGCTGTCGGCGCCCAGCGCTCCTCTCCTGAGCCGAAAAAACTACCCAGGGGCTCCGTCTCGAAATAATCCCGCCCTCCCTACGGATGTCATTGAGGGACAAATTTCTTGCTACGGTCGGCGCCCAAAGGGAAAGACTATAGGAGTTCTCCTTCTACACTTCCGGTGCAGAACGCTTTTCAATCCTTGAGTTCCGGAGCCGAAGGAAGGTTCTGATCCTAAGAGATGAAACAAAGTCTCTTTAAGGCTGGTAGAAAATCGCAGGTGGTTTTTTCTTCTTCTTCTGATTTTTAACGTTTCGTCTTTTCCTCTCTCATAGTTTCCTTATTATGTGAAATAGCCCCGCTGCCTGTCTCTTGTAAACTTTTTTTTTCCTGTTCTCTGCACAGGAAAATTAAAATTGGAAGGGCGGGTTTATTGCAGCCTTACTAAACTGCAACATTTCGGTTCCTGTTTCGATCTGCAATAAAAAAAATAATCGCAAAGGTGCTCTAACTACACGTTTATAATTCTTTTGCTAGGGGAAAAAAAACAAACATTACAATGTTATAGCCAACAGTATGCTGCAAATTGCAATAACTATTTGGCACATAGATTGGGAAGTTGAGACTGAAAAAAATACTATCCTCGTGTGCTAGAGCTTGTCTTTGTTTTCTTTTGTTTACAAAAATAAAAGGAAGAGATTTTCGGCCAAATTATTTAATTCGTTTTATTTTATTTTAAATGTTGTATTTATATGTTTTATTCTATGGCTCTTCACCGCCCTGAGTCCTTCGGGAGTAGGGTGGTATATAAATTCAATTAATTAAATAAATAACTAAATAACTAACTAACTAACTAACTAACTAACTAATAAATAAATAAATAAATAAATAAATAAATAATAGCCAGTTTGACAGATAGCAAATTGAAAGACAATTCCATCATCCTGGTGATCTTGATCACAAATTACCTGCAGAATAGGTTTGCCCAACCCAGTGTGAACACTTTAATATAACTGGCTATAACTGGATTGTGACAAAATATGGACTTCATTCTGGATGCTTGCAATGATAATCAATGAGACATTAATGGACATTTCTGTAGCAGCTACTGCTCAGGCATTGTTCAGAATTGGCCCAAGACATTTTGCTACCCTCAAAAGAACAACAAACAGTAACTATTTGATTGGGAAGAACCTCATTTCATCCACGACAGCAAATCGTCTTTACCATCATCACTATTTTTAATGTCATCTAAAATCAGCTGCTTCACATCTCTCTCCATCTAATAATATGGCATTGCCTGCCACCCAAAATTGCAATTTACAAAGAGGAAAGGAATGTCTCTGGCTCCAAACTGCAGGCAGAATGCTTCTCAGTAGGGCTGCCACACTGAAGATCCTTAAGCAGTGAAGATCCTCAAGCAGCAACTTCTAGTGGTTCTACAAATAGTTAATGAAAAAAGGCTCAGAATTTGGGTCCTCACTCTGATGTACTAGTCAGGTTACCTTTGATTCTATGCTTTACAGGAATATGGGAAGGAGAAGCACATGACTGCTAGAGAAGGTATAACTCTTTTCTAGCTTTCCCAGTGTAGGAAGTTAGCACCCACTCCTCTCCTAGGAAAATGAGATGTTTTAGGAAATACTAAAAGGGCAGAATATTTCCCCTAAAAGGGAGGCAGAAACTCAGGAGCCCCCCTACCCCACCTTTGTTAATGGGTCATTAAGGCCTGGGCCAATCTATTCTGCATAACAAAGACCTACCTCCTTCAAGCAGAGCCATAATAGGAATTGCTCAAAGGCCCTTCATTACATCATCACCCAGCAAGGCTCAACTAAATTTGGGATTTAAGACACCTACAGAGTTACCACTGCATGGCCCCATGGGAGTCTGACAACCAATCAGAATACAAGCTCAAATTCAAAGCCGAACAGAGGGTATAAATCTCTGTGTGTGTGTGTGTCTCTTCCACCATTAAACCATCTTTCCAAACAGTCTTCATGTTTCCAGTGTCTTTTCCCCCCACTTGGAACTGAACCCAAATGGACATTTCTTCCAACACCAGGTTGAGATTTGGGAATTGAATGCAACATGTACATGTTGGGTGTAAAGTTTGCTGTGCAAACTTCAAGGTTTGCCTTCTCACTGCTTGAGGGTCTCTCTGAAATTTGTGTGGTATCCTAAAAATGCTTTGTCACTGCTGAGAACATCAGGTGGGCATTCAAATAGAGAAAGACAGGAAGATCTAGGAAGCAGTATTCATACATTGGTAATTAATGTTTATGTATAATTCATTCCCACTCATTCAGTTGGCAAAAATTAGAAGTGCTGCAGAACCAGAAAGTTAGGCCTTTGGGAGAACATAGTGGAGGAGTAGAGAGCTTCTACAGACAGCTCACAGAGCTGTGACATTTACTGCTAAGATGAAAGGAGATGATACTAAGAGATAAGCACACACAAAAAAATCAAAGTGTCTGATAGACTAGGTGAATTGAAGAACCTTTCAAATATAAATTCTGAAAACACCTCATTAAATGCTAGAATGTCTCTCTTATTCTAGTCATTTTCTGTGGCTAGAATTAGGGCACACTACATTTTTCAAACAAGGAGCCACACTTGACCAATTAGCCTTAATTCACCTTTGTTGCCAAAAATAATAAATTATATCTAGCAATGATGTTGATTTCTCTTATGTTTTCTACCATCCTAGAATTGTATGTACCATAATGGGATGGGAGAAAAATGAGCTGAATTTCTATTTTCAGAAATGGTGATTTCATAGGCATTTGCTTGCTTCTTTCTAACAGGATTTGGTCAAGCTGTTTTGCAATATATGTAAACCTGTTTTGCAGATTGTAAAATCCAGTTTGGAAGTCTAAAAGTTGTTGTCCGTATCATCTAAAATATAAACAATGTAAAACGGTTATAAAACCAGCCATGTTTTTCTCTAACACGTTTTGCAGTGATTTTGTTCAGTTGGTATAATAAAGCTATCACTATTATGGATTTTGATTTTTTCCCCTCAACATACACTATTTTTATACTTTATATTTTTATTTTCCATATCTTTACTAATGTTCTCTCTTAATAAAAACTGCAGATCAGTGCAATCTGGATGCCTCCTAAATGGTTTTATTTTAAATTAACCTAATTCTATTTTTTTTTATTGACCTTCAAATAGTTTCTTTTACTATTAATGCTTTTCTTTCACAGTTTTCAAAATCCTTTTCTAAATTTTTCTGAGCTTCAATAAGAAGAGCAGCAGAGAAATAGAATGATGATTATGATTGCCAAATTCCATAAAGAATTTAAGTCTTTTTCTCCAGAATAATTATTTGTGAATTGCATGCAGGGAGATATTATCCTATATCAACTGAGAAGAATAGAAGCAAATGTTAAGGAGAAGAGAAAGAACAAGAGGTGCAAGTGACTGTAGACATACTTGCTGAAAAACATGGATTATTTGGAAAATATACACATTTCAATCTTTTGTTGTGTTTCCTGTCCAGATAACTTTTCTGATTTTATCTCTATCTAGTATCTTTCCAGGGCAGCTACCTGTTACCCTAACCTGTTTTCACTCCTTTTTTCCCCTTCTTCCTTTTTGTTGTTTCTACTGGAAGCAGGGAGGAATATTCTGTACATGCTGATGCAGGATCAATTATTTTTATAAATGGGATGCTTTTACAGTGAATAAATTTTAATCCTTGGTTATTTCATTATTGTATTTTGGAGTGCCTTGTCCTGACCTTTTCTGAAATATCGTTTTTTTTGATGAATATACATACATATTCATAAGCACAACATTTTCCACCTGCATGTATTACTTGGGGAAAGAAAAGTTCCCGGGATTGGATTCTGAGAACCAGCAAGTCTGTCTGGATTGACAAAGCATCAGTGTGCTGAATTTCTATTGGTGTGTTGCTCCTCTTTCCAGTTTCAATTTATTATAATCAAGAATTAACTTTGAAATTAAAAGTCATCTTTTCAGATAAAATGTAATTTTTTAATAGATATTTTGGAGACAATTTAAAATTTCTTCGTCCTCTTAGATAGGTTACATGTTAATTATGGTGTGCAGATAGCTAGATAACTAGGTGGTAGATAGATAGATAGATAGATAGATAGATAGATAGATAGATAGATAGACAGATAGATAGATAGATCTTTAAGTCAGTCCTAACTTACTTGCTTGGATAAATTATGCAGGTTTTTTTGACAAGATTTTCAGAAATAGCTTGCCCTTGCCTTCTTTCTAGAGATGAGAGAGAAAGACTACCCAAGTCACCCAGCTGTGCTTAAGACAGGATTAGAAGCCAGGTATCCCAGTTTCTAGATTGATGCCTTTAACCACTGAAACCAACTGGCTCTCAAAATTAATTATAATACCTGCAAAACTGACATCCTTATAAACTGGAAGAACTGAAACTGGAAAACTTTGATAGTAGAGTGGTATGAAATAATGCAAAGATGTTATTTGCAAAGATGAAATGCATTTTTAAAAGTATATCTAACAAACATGGAGAAGTACTGTTAAAAGGTGAGATTTTATTGTGTTTTTAAATACAGTGACACCATTCAGGTAGTCCTTGATTTACAACAGTTTAGTACGTTTTTTTTTTTGTTGTTGTTGTTGTTCCATTTGGTTTCTGCTAGCAATACAGAAGTAGTCAAATTATTACTTGTTAGCATTTAAATATTTTAGATTTTGGAAGCACTGCAAGATAAAGAACTGATTAATATGGTGCTGCCAAGAAGACTAATAGATCCCAGGTGAATCAGGAAAAGTCAGGTCTTTGAACTTTTACACCTAGTGATCCTGCTGACATTCTGATTGATATGTCAATTGGATGGATGATTGAGATGTGGTTGTTCTTAGGATCTGTATTTCTGAGAGAAATTGGGGTTTCTGAACGGTCTAGATTAGAGCAATAAAAGCTTAAGTAGAAAGTTAGAGGAATCTTGTGGGGGACCTTATTCCAGAGGACAAGCACTGCTACAAAGAAGCTGTACGTCAGGGGTACTTCAAGAAAAATTTGTTTAAGGAACCCAGAGCATGACAAACTTGCCATATTGTATCAAGCAGGCAGATATTATGGGAGCCAGGCACTCTCTCATGTAATCAGACCCCAGGTCAAGTACAGCTTATATATGTAATGACCAATAATTTGAATCACACCCAAAAGCCACTGGAGCTCGCAAAGTAGAGGTGTTACATAGGCATAGCAAAGTATGCTCATTATTGCCCACAGCATTGTTTCTTGGGCCATTTGAAACTTCTACGTAATCTTCAAGGGCAGTCCCCTGTAGATTGCATTGTAGTACTCAAGCCATTAAATGACCAATGCATGAGTGACAAGTTATGACATATAACAGTAAGCTCCATTGTCCCATGAACTTATACTACATAGTTTGGTCATGAAATGTTCTGCAGGAAGAGAAGCAAATTCAGAAAACACCAAGAACGCAACAGTTCAGCTTGTGCTACATCTATTCTCCACTGATGGTAATTCAGTTTTCCTGAGCAAGTATATTTAGGGAGCGGGTTATTTATTTGATGTAATATTTCTCCTTCATTTTACCACCATTGCCAACAAGGTGTCCTCCAAGACATTTGTTTAAAAGGTAGATTCGGTGTTACATTCTGGATATCAGAATTGTGAAGGGAAGCCCTCTACAAGCCATGAGGATGAGTTTGCAAAATGGCATATATATCCATTCAACATCCATCTCACCTGAAGACAGATTCTGGATCAACTGCTCCTGTTTTGAAGGATGGCTAGTGTTATTGTTTCTTGTCACCACGTCCTTATTTAATCATGCTGGCCTAGATGTGAATCAATTACTTGGTGAAACCTGGTAAGAATTGTTAGGGGAAGATGGCTGAGTCATGTGCCGGAGATTAGAAATGCTTCTTTACCAGTGAGTTGTGTAAATACACCTAGGACATCGTAGAAGCCTATTACACTGAGAATACAAAATGTTCTTCACTTTGTTTAAAATAAGGTTCCTCATCCAGGCTTTCTGGGATAATGAACTATGTCTTAATTCAATCTTTCATTGAGGATGCTAATTATCTGGATCCTCCTCAGTCTGGTTTCTGAGACAATACAATAATGGTAGTGCTTGCTGGGAGCTGGCAAGTGTTACTAGGAGAAGAGCTCTGCTGGATGCCATTGACCCTCTTATTCTCCTGGAGAATCTGCACAATATGGAACCTTGGAGGTAACCTGATCTGTAGTGGATTTTGCTTGGTGTAGCTAAATGTTCCTAGGGAGGTTCTGGGAAAGTATTGCCTGGCCCACCTACTAGTGGATTACAGCATTAAACAAAATACTAGGAAAAAATGTTCCTAACAGTATGAATCAACGGAGAATGGAACAATCTGCCCTGAAAAATGATACGTTTCTTTTACTGAAGACTGAAAAGCTAGAGGTAGAATGTGCACTAACAATGGTTTTCTTGTATCAACAAGAGGTTGGACAAAGTGATATTTGATTATCTTTTCTGATTCCTATATTTCTACAAAGTAAACAAGCTATTTTTCAGACACGATGTGCACTCTTAACATCCTATGAAATTGCAAATTGTTTGACCATTCAGGTTGTGGAGTTAAAGAAATTCTGCATTTTGCATTTGAATGCCGAATGTTTATTTCTTTACTTAATACATTTTACCCAATACATCAGACCAGAGGTGGATTTACATTTGAATGCTTGACAGCTGACTCACATTTATGATGGTTGCTGTGATTATCTACAAATCTATATATCTATGGTATCTATCTATCTATCTATCTATCTATCTATCTATCTATCTATCTGTTTTAAGTACCCAAAGAATATATTAAAATCTGTTTACTATTGCTTCCGAGTACAAGACACAGAATAAAGGCCTCAAAGTTATAGGAAAGCAGATTGTGTTTGAAAGTTATGAAAAACGTTCTAACAACAAAAGTTTCATAAAGAAACTGATTACTCAGAAAGTGATGAGTGACGAGTTCCTCTTTGCTATATACACAAAGAAGCTAAACATATCTGCTGCCTGTCAAGGAAACTTTAATTTGGATTTCTGCACCAAGCATGGGATTCTATTTGGTGGATAAAATGATTTTTTAAAATTCTATGGTTAGTCCTGTGGCCCAGGACTAATGATGGATTTTGGAATTTTTGGAACAAATACATTTTGGAATCCCTATGAAAACAAGGAAATTTTTACCCATGAGCATTAGCACTTTCTCATCCAAGCCTAGGGAAATTCTATTAATATGAATGTGGTGTGTAGACTACAATCTTGGGAATATTAATTTAAAAATAAAGTTCCTGTTGGTTCATGGAACCTATTCCCTATTAATACATTCAGGACAACATTCCTAAATTATGCATGGTGATGATTACTTACATCTTGTAGTCAAGATGTAAGTAAGAGAGAGGGATATATACCCTATTGCTCTGATGGTATAGTGGTTAGAATGCAGTATTGCAGCTTTAAGGTTGACTCAGCCTTCCATCCTTCCAAGGTTGGTAAAATGAGGACCCAGATTGTCGGGGGCAATATGCTGATTCTGTAAACCATTTAGAGAGGGATTCAGTCAGTTCGCTCCTATTTAGGAGAACCAGTTGTTAACTTTCTAAGCAGTTCAGAGAACTGGTTGTTGGAAGAAATCTTATTTTGTTCTTTTTCCACTTTACAGGGCTAATCCTGTAAAGAAGGCAGGAAGGAAACATTCTGGTGTTGTTTCTAGCCTAATCTTTATTGCCCTGCTTACAGAAACTGTCTCTCTGGTTAACCCTTATTACATTGTAACAGCTAAGGCGAAGCTGAGTGAGTAATGTTGAGTTGGCCATGCCCACACGGTCACATGACCACCGAGCCACACTTACCCAGCTAGTCATTAGGGCAGAGAACTGGTTGTTAAATTATTTGAATCCCACTACTGGATGTAAAACACTATGAAGTGGTATATAAGTCTAAGTGTTATTGCTATTTGGTGTCAAGAGGGTGAAAAAAAATCAAGAAATGATAAAACACACCAAGAAATACAAGTGAAGCATCCAGGAAAGTTCTCCTATTGTCAGCGCCAATAGGTAGACCAGACCAGAAAAACAACTGTACAGGAAGACCAAAATGACACTTTATTGAAATAGGCTATACTAACAGAATCTTGCAAGCCTGCTGGGAATGTACCTCCCCTGTTATACCTTGGTGAATCAGGGAGGCATTTGCCTGAGTCTCTCTACTGAATACTATCTTGCTTCCCTTGGACTTAAGGAATGTTTCAGTCTGTTTGCCTAGGTAACAGTTCTTGCATACTTCTGTCAAGATCATTCATCTCCCCTGGCTTTCTATGATCATTCACTTGGAAAGCAGATTGAAAAATGCAACGGAAATAGAAGATAACAAATCCGAGTAACAAGGATCTGAATAACCCTAACAAAGTGGACGTTTAAATGAAGGGGTAACCTGGAGATGGATGGAATGCTTATACACTACACAAACATCCTCCCCTCTCCCTTCCGTCCTTCAGAACATGTTCAAATTGCTTCAAATGCCTAGGGCAGGGGTCTGCAACCTTAAATACTCAAAGAGCCGTTTGGACCTGTTTCCCACAGAAAAGAAAACACCAGGAGCCACAAAACCTGGGTGGGCGTGGCCAACTCAACATCACTCACTTCCACCAGTCACATGACCCACCCTAACCCTACCCAGCTGGTCATTAGGACAGAGAACCAGTTGTTAAAAAACACTGGAAACCACATAACCCTTTTGACATCTCTCTCTCCCTCCCTCCCGCTCTCTCTGTATCTCTCTGTCTCTGCCCTGGCCTCCATCCCCCGCCATCACCCTTACCTTCTCAGGCCAGGCGAGAAGTGACTGGGAGGGGAGGGTGAGGGGCGGGGCCAGCCAGTGGTGGGATCACCCAACAGGGAGCCACAGCAGAGGGCCCAAAGAGCCGCATGTGGCTCTCGAGCCGCAGGTTGCTGACACCAGGCCTAGGACTATAAGACCTGGGCTCCAATAATCCTGATGGCCACTGGATAGCATCCAAAAGATAAGAGTTCTCGGTCTTGCTTTGTTTTATTTAGTGATAAAGGTTTTTCTCTACGAGCTCTATGCATCCTAAATCAAAGCTGTCATTTACAATCTAGTCCAATGTTTTTCAACCTTGGCAACTTTAGGATGTGTGGACTGCAACTCCCAGAATTCCTCAGCCGACTTAACATTGCCAAGGTTGAAAAAGGCAGATCCAGGCATGGGCCTGATCTGACATTCAGCATCCACAGTTCAAAGGTGTAGCCTCAGTCCATCTGGAGCACACTAGTAATAGGAGGCTACCTTAGAAGTTGTGACAAAAGCAGCCCACGTTGCTCAGTTAAATATTATTTTAACTCTATAATCATTGTTATGCAGTAACCTATGCTCTTTAATATTCTCATATCCACATCTGCTGTTAATAATCATAATTAAAGTTTTTACATAGCAGGGACATGCTATTCCACTGACTATTGTAAGGAAATAGCTGGGAGAATAACTTCACGAATTTCAAACATATAAATTAATAATTCCATAGGAAGAGAAAAATCATTTGATGATTTCATCCTTGGGTCTTTTTTTTTTTCCAACCCGTTAAATTACTGCCCTAATATACTGAATGAATTGGCTCCATCACGAGCCTCTGTCGTATTACTCCGTCAAGAAAGGCAAACTTAATTTCTGGACGGAGCTATACGATAGCGCCTCGTGACGCTTGCAGAAAACTCCATCGCGGCGATACCCCATATATGGCGTTGGGGCGGAGCTTCAAGTCCATGGGGCGTGGCTTCCAGCTAGGGTTGCGTTCAAGCCCCCGCCTTTTGCCGGTGAATGACAACACGGTCGAAAAAGCAAGGGGGAGTGGGGGGAGGGAAAGCCAGAGGCTCCGGCAGGCGAAGCAAGGGGCGGGGTTATTCTAGAATTAATACCGCCTCTTTCAGCGCGCGGCCGGCACCTGCTGCTGCTGCTGCTGCTGCTGCTGAGGCAGAGGCTTCACTCGCGGCGCCGCGGCGCAAGCAGAAAGGGCATCTCTGGTACCGTAATTCCCGCTCGGTTCCGCCAGCGCGCAAGGAGAAACAAAGTTCTCTTCTGGAAAAGAGCCGGCAGGTAAGCGCGCTGGGTTCGACGCGTCTCTCCGCTGGAGCTTGGATTCGTAGGGTCCGCTGGAAGCTTCGCTCTGAAAGGGGCTTACACGAAGGTAAAGGCGCCTAGGACTAAAACTCAACCCGCTGCCCTATTTACCATCCAAAGCGAGCGGGGCGGGAGGCATCTCTCGGTCTCCCGAAGGAGAGGCGAGCGCCGCGCGCAGCCTTTACTTCTGGAAGCTCCTGGTCGCTGCTCGCTCCGCTTCTGGCCACCGCTGATCTGGCAACTGGAGGTCAGGCTGGTATGAGCCGGAGGAAGGTGACACCGTCTCCCCCACCTGCCATCCCGACCCCCAGTCTTCGTCCCTCCGTGTGGATTGAAACCATCGTATGTTCTGTTCAAAGTTTTGTAGTCCGGCACCCTGCCTTGCCTGGGAGCAGGTCCTGTTTGCTTCGTCCCTCAATGTGTACTTGAAACCATCGTATGTTCTTCCAAAAGTGCTTTTTTTTTTCCCCAAGAGGCAACTGGACTTTCTGGTTTTAAGACGTTTCGCTTCTCATCCAAGAAGCTTCTTCAACTCTGACTGGATGGCGGGGAATGACAACCATGACCTGGATGACCGAGAATCTCCATAGACACAATCGTGTGTTCTGTTCAAAGTTTTGTAGTCCGGCACCATGCCTTGTCTGGGAGCAGGTCCGGACAAGTAATGCCATTAGCCCATACAGGTGCTGATAACAATGTCAGTCAAACGGTGCATATAGGCAGGGGGTTGGAGGGAGGGAATTAGGTCAGGTAAAGTCCATAGTTTTTAAGTCTATGGAGATTCTCAGTCAGAGCTGAAGAAGCTTCTTGGATGAGAAGCGAAATGTCTTCAAAGACAAAACAGAAAGTCCAGTTGCCTCTTGGGAAAAAAAAAAGATGGTCCTTTGGGAGAACCATAGTTTTTGTGTTTTAACTGTATATGTAACTGTAAGCCGCCCAGGGTTAGTTACCCTATGGTAAGATGGACGGCCAATAAAATTTATAAATAAATAAAAGAAATGTGAATAAATAATAAATAGTTCTCACCCCTTTTTTGCAGGGAAAATCTATCTCACTGCTGTACGAGGGCGGTTGAGTAACTTGATGAAGTGTGTGGCTCAGTTTCTATGAGCAGTCAGACACAGAGTTTCCCTTCTAGAGGGAAGGATGATAAACTTCAAGTGGCTTCCTTCTTTCTGAGCCAGTAGGCTAAGGTGGTGTGACATGCATCTCTGTACTCAGCTTAGAATTTGATAGACCTTGCAGTTTGCCTGCCTTTGAATGGGTATTAAATAAATAAACTCTCACGGTCGCTTCTCATTCCCTCTTGAGTTTTTTAAAGGTGTAAGTACAGTATATCAGATCATTGATTCCCATAAGTCTTCTTTTTCCTCTGTCTGGCTTCTCCAACTCAGTTTAACTTCAGTACTTACATTGACAGTCAGGGTGATACGGTTGTTAAAATGTTAGATATGGAGTAGGGAATACAGATTTTTTTTTTTTTGGCCTCCCTTAGCAACAGAAGTTCACTGGGTGATCTTTGCCCAGTTAGTTTTTCTCTATCCTATTTTGGACTGTTTTGGGGGGCAAAAGTATACCAGCCTGAGCTCCTGAATGAATGTGGGACATAAATTGAATGTATTCCTTGCCAAATGATTCGGACATCTCAAAAGGGTCAACTGTGGGTCCCTCCTCTTTTTGAAAACCAAAGCATTTGAACTGGGCAGCAACTTTACTGTGCCAGCTTCTGTATTAAGAAGCATTTTATCCCCAAAAGCTTGAATAATTCCTTCTGTTCTGATATTCTAGAAGATCATTAAAATTCCCCCAGTCCAACCAGCTTTGGCTCCTGTTATCTGCTGCGGATGCCCATTCTTACATTTATATAATTATTTTATGTTTCTTTATGATGTTTGTTTTTGTCTTATTTCTCTTTTGTTGTACAACTGCCCTGAGTCATAAGATTAATACAATTAACACATATAGTCCAGTGGTGGGTTGCCCCCAGTTCGCACTGGTTCTATAGAACCGGTAGTAAAACCGGTGGGAGGCTCTGGCCACCGACTCCGACGTCATCAAAACACTTCTGTGCATGCGCAGAAGCTTCTGCGCTTGCGCAGAAGAGTGTGCAGCCCCGCTGCGAACCGGTAGTAAAGGTAAGTAGAACCCACCCCTGATATAGTCGAATAAATAAAATCCCCAGCCTTCTATCTTGATTGACAGCAACATTTTGCTAGAGTTTCCAAAAAGATTTCTCAGCCCCAAGTTGCAGAAATGAGGGGATTTTATTTTTTGATTTCTGTCCCCATTCTTTTTGATGGATTAATTGTGATCTGTTTCTTAGAGTGCGTTGATAAACGGAAGACCAGTAAGCTTAATTTTGAAGTGAAGATTAAGTGAAATTGTACCAATCTCAATCTGCCTTTTGATCCTCTGATCAAAAATGAATTCTGCCCCCTTTTTTGAACCTTCACATTCTGACCTCCAATCTTGCACTTTGCCAGAAATAGAAATCCATGTGCAGAGTTGACCATACGGTACTGTACTTTTGTTGTGTCAGCCTGAATCATAACATCAAATATTTAAAAGCTATGATTATTCTTTCTTAAAGAAGCATACATCAGCCACTGCTCTTTTTTTTTTTTAGTTCAGATGTTTAGTAATAGCCAGATTTAATATCCTGCCTTTTATTTAATTAGGAATGTTTTGGAGGGAGGTATGTAAGCAGTCATTGGATCATTGTGTCATTCATACAAGACGGGGGTCAGGAAGAGCATAGTTTTGGTTTTGTAACACTGCCAATGTGAATTTAAGCCCTGCTTCTAAATGTTCATAAGTTTTCTGTTCGCTCCCTCTCCCTTTCCCCCACTAATTTATTTCTACACCAGCAACTTGACATGTAGACACTTAACATATGAAGCTTTCTCTGCCATGGCTATAAAGTGTTATGGCAAGAGTTTTTTCACTTGCTTAGTTCCCCTATGTCACTACTGCTATCAAAGAGATAGGAACAGAGTTAAGCATAGTATCTTTTTCAAAGAAGCAGCACATCTCCACTTCCCGAATCCTAGTAATTTGCCATAAAAAATAGATAATTTGATCATGATTGTTCTGGCCATGTTCTCGGTCATAATGATGGAAAGAATAAATATTGTTGGATTTGTGATGAGCAGTGATGAGAAAGGGCGTGGGATTATTTTCTTACAGAAAGGAACCTATTTTGCACTCTGGAACATAATGATAATACCCCATTCGCCTAATGACTCTTGTAATATAGTCTTATGGTGCAGGAGAAATCTGAATCTCTCTAAATCAGGAATGTAGATAAGCAAGATTGCCCTTCCCCCTTGGCACAGATGATTCCCAGAAGCTTAAGTCCCTTCCGTTTGCGGATGTACCTTCCTCTCTCGGGGGACTGCAACAACAAACAATGAGTTGAAAAGCTATCACAGTTTGCATTTCACAAATACAAGTTCCCCAGTGACTGAGTTCAGACATTGTGCTAGGCTGAACCACAATTTTCTTTCAATAGCTACTCTTGGCTGAGCTCCCTCTTCATGCTAAGCCACAAATCATAATTCACAAATTATATTAGCTGCATTGAAACAATATGCAGCACAAAACACACACATACCATTGTTTGGTTTACCACAGTCCTGTGACTCTCTCCCCACCCACATGTACAGATTCAGTTCTCAATAAGCCATCCGTGCCTGCTGCTGTAAACCAGGGAATGAAGCACCCAATGGCTCTCTTCCTGCTTGAGTCCTAAAATGACATGATTAAACTAAGATTTCTGAAGTCCTTGCTTGTTGATAACATTCAAGGAAGTTGATGCTACTAGCCCTTTGAATCGTACTATATGCAACCTACAGATAGGTTGACTGAACGGTTGTGGGAAATGAGAATGTCTAGTCTAACGAAGAAAAGGACGAGGAGTGACATGATAGCAGGCTTCCAATATTTGAGAGGTTGTCTCAGAAATGAAGGGGGTCAACCAGTGGTGAAATCCAATTTTTTTTATTACCGGTTCTGTGGGCGTGGCTTGGTGGGCATGGCAGAGGAAGGGTACTGCAAAATCCCCATTCCGCCCCCACTCTGGGGCCAGCCAGAGGTGGTATTTGCCGGTTCTCCAAACTACTCAAAATTTCCATTACCGGTTCTCTGAACTGCTCAAAATTTCCGCTACCGGTTCTCCAGAACCTGTCAGAACCTGCTGGATTTCATCCCTGGGGTCAACCTATTCTCCAAAACAGCTGAGGGCAAGATAAGAGGTAATGGGTGGAAGCTTAACAAAGAGAGATCCAACATAGAATTAAGGAGAAATTTCCTGTCAGTGAGAACAATCAGTGAAACAGTTGTGCTCTGGAAGTTGTGGGTGCTCCATCCCTGGCAGTTTTTAAGAAGAGATTGGACGATGATTTGCCTAGAGAGATATAGGGTCTCCTGCTTAAGCAGAGGGTTGGACTAGAAGACCTCCAAGGTCACTTTCAATTCTGTTATTCTGTATTCTGCAACATCTGTGCTGGTTGCTAGTATGCTTCTGGTTACGGTACAGTTTGTTGGTGGTCAGCAGTCAACATGACTTAGGCTCCAAATAGCCTGGGGATCACCTTTGATACTCTTCTGCCACTCCCTAAAATTATAAGAAGGAAACCTTATTTCTGGGGTGGGATGATACATCATAGAAAGAAGATGGTTTTAGAAGTTGGGTCCAATCATATAATGCCTCACCAATTTAAATATACTCCTCTTCCCATTTCCTTGCTATTTCTCACTGGTTGTTGATGTCCATTTTATTCCTACAGGCTTTTGTTGAAGTCCATTTTATGCCCACAGGTTCACTCTGTCAGATTGGCTGATCGTTCTATATTGTTCTTATGAGTTTATAATTTTAAAGCTACACTAGCTGGTGCTTTGCAGAAGAAAGGAAAGGTGTATGTGGTTCAAGGACTAATTATAGGGTCATTGATTGGGTGCTAAGGAATGTGAGTGTTTCCTGAAATGACTCTTACTAGGCAGTTTGCCAATAGCTCTCTGTTTTTTCAGAATACTTAAAGGACTATAAAATAAAGCTATTCATTTCATTAAAGATGAAACTGGACGTATATCTTTTCTTGAATAAGAGTATCAAGTAATGATGCTTAGAAACAACATCTGGAATCTTTCCTACAGACCATCAGTTGGTGCATTGGATAGTAGCATTATTTTAAATTTACTGATGGAGAAGAAGGTCCCAATGAAGAAACTTGGTTTCTATCTATCTGAACAAAGTTAGAATCAAACTGCAAAAGAGAATCCTTATGCTCACATAGTGAATGCAGCCAAGCTAGTATTTGAGTTCTAGTTTCTCAGACTTGGGTACTATAGTGTTTCTGTCTATAAAATATACACACATTCATAAACACACACAAATTGCTGGATAGAATTTTATCTATCAAAGTTTCCCAGAAAGTAGAAGGCTTGATAGACACTGTTATACAAACTCTTTTCCTTCCTTCCTTCCTTCCTTCCTTCCTTCCTTCCTTCCTTCCTTCCTTCCTTCCTTCCTCCCTCCCTCCCTCCCTCCCTCCCTCCCTTTCTTTCTTCCTTCCCATATTTTTACCTGGAAGATTGTTGCACTGATAACCCTAGTTCATTTTATTATGAGACTTTTAAGGAAGAATAAATTTAAAGATAGTGAGGGATTTGAGTAGAGTTTGAACTAAGGATCTTTATAAGATTTCTCCATCTTTATGTAACTTTTCCAACTACACAAACATTGCTTTATGATGAAATAAGGGCAATTAAGATAAGCCAAAAAAAGCAGATTGATCTTTATCTGCTGTTATAATCAGTTGAACATCTCCCTCATTTATCCTAAAAACCAAGAGTGCTTTGGCTGAAAGATGATGAACAGTATAACAATAGTTTTATTTCAAGAAATATTGATCAAAGTTATGTTTTTGTCAAGGAAGGCATTAACTGGATGAAATATTCTTTGTGGCTTACCTCTGTGTTGGCATCAATTTTCAAAGCAAATTTATAAGCCTGTATATGTCACAATATTTTCAGAAAATTGGATCTTAGAGAAGCTTGTTTCCAGTTCTTATATCACTGTTTTATTAGTGAGCTCATTTCCTTATCTGCTGATGAATTAACTAAAGCTTTACTTGATTAACCAGGGGGCCACCGTTAATAGGTAGTGCCAGAAGTGTCTTAAATGTTTAACTATTAGTTCTGCTTACTTCCATCGCTACCTCCATACTGTGTCACTAGATGCCAAACACAGTTGATCAGTGCCCTAAGTAGTATGGGTCAGTTCTCAACCGGCTCTCAAAATTCCAGAAAAAATCTAATAATCGACCTCATAAACTGGTATGCGCCTGCTCAAGCACACCACTAAGCAGGCCTATACATTTTTTTTTAAAAAGCTCATTTTACTCTCCTGTAATGCTGAAATATGAAATGCAAAAAGAAAATGACTAACAATTACCATTGTTTGTCCTGAGAAGCACTTTTTTCATCATCTCCATTACAGTAATAATAATAATTGTCTGTTGCTTCCTTAAATATTTGAAGAATACATCTATCTGTATGGTATTTTTTTTTTAAAAAATTACCCTTCCCTTTGAACCAGTTCCATCAGTTGGGAGTTCTAAGTGTTGCTCATAAGTAGGACTCATAGCTTACAACTGAGCCTCAGTTTCAACACCAAAATATATAGGAAGATCTATCCAGTCTGGATGGACCTTAGTTCTGTGCTTTTAAAGCTGATCCACATGTGGAGTTTCTCAGAGAAAGGACTACAATTCAGGATAATGGAGGAACACCACATCCCAAACAACAACAGAAAAAAGAATTGACATCCAAATCTGCTGAATGTTTCTTACAGCTATTAAAGGACGGGGCACCCTGCCTTATGTCAGATTTGATAGCCTTAATGCAATTGGTAATTACCCCAGATGCAATTTCCTCCCATTTGCTCAGCTTTCTCCCTATGTGCCTTCCAGATTGTCCGTAGTTGCTGTCCATGTTATTTGAAAAGAGCTGAGGGAGAAAAGGAAGCAGCACTGATAAATACATTCAATCCTACTCATTTTCTAGCAAAGAGGACTTGATGGGCTTATTTCAGATTCTTCCATTATCTGGTCTTTTTGCATTTGGAAGCTGCTTTCAGGATACCTAACTTGATGGTATCGATGGAAACCAAGAATTAGGATCTGGTATAAAATGCAGGTTCAAGTAGAAGACTTCAACTTCTCCTATCAGTTTCTGTGAAACTAACAGACTTGGGGAATTGGTGGACTGAAGATCTAGCCATTTTTACTTTGTAGGAGAAGGTAGACATTAGGACATTAATCCAGATCAAGCTCCTGAACTCTCAGGTGGGCTACTAGAGAGCATCTTTCAGGGCAGAGATAATTTTCAACTGTAGAAGTCTTGAGTGAAAGAAAGTTCTAATTGAATGACTAGTTTTCTTTTTTTTTTCTCAATCTTCTTCACACATTTTTTTTCTTTTTCAGGAAAAACATGTCTAATATATATTGGTTTGTTCCTATTACACATGCATTTTAAATGTCTTATGAATCATTTGCAAAACTTCGCATTCTGCTTATTCTTCATTATTATCACTCAACTATTTTCTTTTTCCTGTTTATATCACACCCAGTCCAATTTGTGCCCAAGGAACTTCCTTCCTTCTTTGTCCTTTCATGGTAGCTTGTATAATCAGTTCTGCCATAAACTGAGATCCTACAGCACTAGGTGAGCAGTTTGACAATGTGCAACAGTCTCTTTGGTTCCTGTCTTTTGCCTGATGACCATCCCATCCCTTTGAATTTATTTCAGTGAGGCTCCTCTGTGATGGAGCTGCCATGGGCAGGAAACTATGATCACTATCACAATATTTAATTTAAAACTTCTTGCTGGGCTTTTCAATATCTGGGTGGAATTGAGTAGGTGGAACCTTCTCATGACCACTCGCCAAGTCCCATGGCTTTCTACCATTGTCCACACATAGGAGCTCCTGACTTATCCTGCAGCATGAAACTGTCTGTCCCTCATGATATTGTAAGCTGGCCACAGCTGCTTGATAGTGAGATGGACAGCATATAAATTTAATCAATAAATAGTGTTATAAATAAATAGCATAATAAATAGAAGGAAGGAAGGAAAGAGAGAGAGAAAGAGAGAGAGAGAAAGAGAGAGAAAGAAAGAAAGAAAGAAAGGAAGAAAGAAAGAAAGAAAGAAAGAAAGGAAGAAAGAAAGAAAGAAAGAAAGAAAGAAAGGAAGAAAGAAAGGAAAGAAAGAAAGAAAGAAAGAAAGAAAGGAAGAAAGAAAGAAAGAAAGAAAGAAAGAAAGAAAGAAAGGAAAGAAAGAAAGAAAGGAAGAAAGAAAGAAAGGAAGGAAGAAAGAAAGAAAGAAAGAAAGAAAGAAAGAAAGAAAGAAAGGAAGAAAGAAAGAAAGAAAGAAAGAAAGGAAGAAAGAAAGAAAGAAAGGAAGAAAGAAAGAAAGGAAGAAAGAAAGAAAGGAAGAAAGAAAGAAAGGAAGAAAGAAAGAAAGGAAGAAAGAAAGAAAGGAAGAAAGAAAGAAAGAAAGAAAGAAAGGAAGAAAGAAAGGAAAGAAAGAAAGAAAGAAAGAAAGAAAGGAAGAAAGAAAGAAAGAAAGAAAGAAAGAAAGAAAGGAAAGAAAGAAAGAAAGGAAGGAAGAAAGAAAGGAAGGAAGAAAGAAAGAAAGAAAGAAAGAAAGAAAGAAAGGAAGAAAGAAAGGAAGAAAGAAAGAAAGAAAGAAAGGAAGAAAGAAAGAAAGAAAGGAAGAAAGAAAGGAAGAAAGAAAGGAAGAAAGAAAGGAAGAAAGAAAGAAAGAAAGAAAGAAAGGAAAGAAAGAAAGGAAGAAAGAAAGAAAGAAAGAAAGAAAGGAAGAAAGAAAGAAAGAAAGAAAGAAAGAAAGAAAGGAAGAAAGAAAGAAAGGAAGAAAGAAAGAAAGGAAGAAAGAAAGAAAGGAAGAAAGAAAGAAAGGAAGAAAGAAAGAAAGAAAGAAAGAAAGAAAGAAAGAAAGAAAGAAAGAAAAAGTTGTGTCATCTGTCTCTTGCCTGTGTGTCTCACACATCTCTGATCCAAGGGTTGCCCTTGTTTGGCCATATTGATTCTTGACCAGTGAGCCAAGAACAGAGATGATTTAAGGATTTCCAAACGACTAATTTCTCTCTGCTAACAAGAAATAGATGGGATTGAAAGAAAAGGGCTGTAACACTTCATGCAAAAAGCAGAAGGAAATTGGGGGGGGGGGAGAGATCGGCTTCGTTGTTACCAGTAACCAAAGAGACACAGGATTTTTTTAAAAAATCTGATATGTCTGTCCATATGTGGCAACTTGATAGGATAAATGTTTGCGGCAGAACTAAAAGTGCACCTGTTCACTGGTGACATGAAAAAACAAGAGGCAGCTGACATGATTTGTGTCCATGCAAAAAGACAGATTTACAATCTGATTTTTTTTTTAAAAAAAAAATAAGAAATAAAGTCTTCTGTAAGTCAATCTTTGTTCTGGATGGTATGTTCATTTCATTTTCTTGGCGACAATAGGGAATTGCTTTACCATTGCCTTCTCCCAAGTATTTTATCCAAGTACTAATTAGGCCCACATTCATAGGAACCTATTTATATTTCAATTTCTGACTTTCAAGTGTCTACACCTTGAAGAGGTTCAGAAACACTTCATTTGCTACTCAGGGGCAGTTTCAAAACCCGTTGCTACCGGTTCACTCGTGGGTGCGCACACGCTCACGACGCTTCTACACATGCACAGAAGCCTCCAGGCTGGTGGACGGAGGCGCCTCCTGCCACCACCTCTACTGGTTTCCCAATCCGGTGCGAACCGGTAGCAACCCACTACTATTGCTACTACAGGTAGTTGTCAACTTACAACAATTCATTTAGTGACTGTTCAAAGTTACAATGCACTGAAAAAAAGTGACATGACCATTTTTTCACACTTATGACCATTGCATGACCAGCCCCATGCTCACGTGATTTACATTGGTATGCTTGAAAACTGGTTCATAGTTACAATAGTTACAGTGTCCTATGGTCATGTGATCATCTTTTGCAACCTTCTGACAAACCAAGTCAATGGGGAAGCCAGATTCACTATGTTAGTAATTTAACAATTGCAGTGATTCACTTAATTTCGTAAAAGTCGTAAAATGGGGCAAAACTCAGTTAACAAATTTCTCACTTAGCAGCGTAAATTCTGGGCTCAATTCTGGTCATAAGTCGAGGACTACCTGTACTAAAATGTCAAGACAGCAAGGATACTTGATTTTTTTTTAAAAAAACTTCCACTGTGGTCAATACAGCCCTTAGTATTCTTGATGGGGGCTGATTAAGTCCTTGCTATATCCAGCAGACAGTCTGGCTACTAAGGCTGGACTGGGGAAGGAGTGGGTATAGGGGAAATTCTTGCCAAGCCTGGGACAACAATCCCTTTGTGTTCCGTTTCAACCCTCTAGCATTTTCACCCACTTTCGTTTGCCAGGGATTGTGCATTGCTTGGAATGTTTGCAAACTCGCTGCAGGAGACCTTTTGCAGGACAGGCAGTGTTAAGAATAATCACAGTGGGCCCAGAGGTTGGCAGGATAATTTCTAAAACTTTGTTTAACTGCAGTGTTCAGATTTCATAACTAACTCTCCCCAACTCTCTGGGTGTCAGTATTCCATATATGGCTCAAAAATCGATTAATTAAAGGATCTCCAACTTTGGTATGAAGCAACCCAAGCATAGGAGTTATTCGTTTGAGACAGATTGTGTTGTTCCAATGTATTTACAGCTACTTGATACACAAGTTAAATTGAGGAGGCTTTCTGTGCCCACCAGATTGTCAGATAAAAATCTTTACTTGCAGAATTGCTGTGGGTTGAGTAGCCCAGTAACCAGCTACCCAAGAACAACAGCCTTTATTATGAAGTACTTTATTGTTTTTGATGTTAAAAACTTTTGGGCAACAATCCTCCCCAGCTTCATCTAAGCCTTCTGGATGTATATGCAGCATGGATTATTTTCCTTGTCACTAAAATCTCAACTCCCACAATACAGCCACTAAAAATTGGTCTTATTCTCTTTGTAGAGTACAGGTACTCCTCAACTTACAATAGTTCATTTAGTGACCGTTCAAACTTACAATGGCACTGACTGCTTTTCACACTTACGACTGTTGCAGCATCCCCATGGTCACATGACCAAAATTCAAAAGCTTGGCAACTGGTTCATATTTATGACTTGTTATATCATATCGTCATGTGATCACCTTTTGTGACCTTCAGATAAGCAAAGTCAGAATGGGGGAAGCCAGATAAATCAGTAACTTCGTTACTAATTTAACAACTGCGATAACTCACTTAACAGCTGTGACAAAAAAGGTTGTAGAATGGGGCAAAATTCACTTAACAAATATCTTTTTAACAAAGTAGATGGTGGGCTCAATTGTGGTCATAAGTCAAGGACTATCTATCTATCTAAACTCCCCATCCAGAAGTATTAATAAAATCTATATGTATAAAAAAGGATCTATGCATATATATATATGATCCAGCATAACTCTGGAACAACTCGAGCAATTTCAACCAAACTTGGTACACAGATGACTTACTCTCTGGAAACAAATACTGTGAGGGTAAGACACCCCTGGAGTGTTTGTGTGTGTGTGTGTGTATGTGTGTGTGTTTGTGTGTGTCTGTGTGTGTGTTTGTGTGTGTGTGTGTTTGTGTGTGTGTTTCAGCATAACTCTGGAACGCCTCAAGCAATTTCAACCAAACTTGGTACACAGATGACTTACCCTCTGGAGACAAACACTGTGGGGGTAAAACACCCCTAACACCCCTCCAGGTGTGTGTTCCAGCATATCTCTGGAACACCTTGAGCAATTTCAACCAAATTTGGTACACAGATGACTTACTCTGTGTAAAAAAAATACCCCAAGGGGTGTCATGTGCACATGCACAGGAGTCAGGGGGGGATTAGGATGAAAAAATACCCGGGCAGCACTGGATCATCAGCTAGTATAAAATTAAAAAAACTATATTCTATGGACCTGGGGCACAGCTATGCAATATACCTAAGCTGCAGCCCTCTGATTGCTAGTACCTTTCAATACATTCCTTACCCCAACATTTCAAGAACAGTTTTGCTGATCTTAGGGTTAGAAACTCACTTTTCAAGCTGTATTCTATAGCTGTACTCTATTCTGTGGCTTTTGGTGCTACTTCTTTATTGTGGCAGACACAAAATCCATGTTGGGTCCCAGAGTGGTTTAAATTTTCTTGTGTTGGCCGCAGTAATGAACGATGGATGAATGGATAGAGAACAGAAAACATGTCTATTTGCTCTTTTCCCAGATTCCCTTCCTGAGAAACTGCCGTCTCTCTCACACTTCACATTGGTGTATTTTTAGAACCAGGAACCCTTAAAAAGGCAGCCTATTGATTCCATTCATCCTAGCCCTCACGTACCAGCTTTTCCGTTTTAGAATGATATTCTGGTCTTCTTGGTAACATGACCTCAGCATCAATATTCATATTATCTCCCATGCTTGTGTTCTGAAATAAACCAGATCCCTGCAGGGCCTTTGGCCATAACCAAAACATGTCTGGCGTTTTAGTTTTTCACAGGATTGTCAGCAACGACACACTTTCGGTTTGTACATCATAAAGATTGCTAGGAACAGAAGGTCGGCAAAGAGGCCCCTTCTAGAGAGTTTTAACTTTTACTTTTTAAAATGTTTATGCTTCCGTGTAGCTTTTGATTTATATAATGGATGGAAGATACAAACTATTGTCAGCCTAATTGCTGCACAAGACATAAATAAGCTTCTGCTTTGTTCTAGTCGAATGAGAAGAAAGTCACGTTGGTGAGCTCTCGATTCTGAACTTCAGGGTTTTTTTTTAAAAAAGCTATATTAAAGTTTTTAGACCCATTTCTATTTTTTTAAAATTTATTTTATGCACTTAATAGAGTTGGGCAGCTTGCCCTGGCCTTGAAGCAGCTGGGTCTTTTTTTCTGGAATCGCACATCTGTTCTCAGCTGCACTGCAATCTGGGGAAAAGCCATGTTTGGTTTAAGGAGTTGAGCTGACAATGTGCTAAAAGCATGTCTGCATTTGTTGCAAGCATTTTTACCCTATGGATCCAAGTAACTGCAAACCTATTTGTTTGTTTGTTTGCTAGATTTACATCTAGTCTTTCATTCAGGAGCTTCCTCCTTCCCTCCCTCCCTCCTTCCCTTCGGCTATATTTTTTTCCTCTAAAAAAGGTTAGTGATGACTAACCTTTTTACCATCGCGTGGCAAAAGCAGGGGGAGCGCGGGGGGGTCATGTGCGCACGTGCCCACACCCATAATTCAAAGCCCCCTGTGCCCCGCACATGCGTGCGTGCCCCCCCACTGCCCCCACTTTTGGCACATGATGGCACGGTGGGCCCGGTAGGCCCGTTTTTTCACCCTCCCCAGGCTTCAGAGGCTTTCTAGGAGCCTGGGGAGGGTGAAAATGGCCTTCCCCACCCCGCTGGAAGGCCTCTGGAGGCCAGAAACAGCCCATTTCCTGACTTCTGGTGGGCTAGGAAGGCCCAAAAATCAGTTGGCCAGCATTCACATGCACACTGGAGTTGAACTACAGCAATGCTCGCGTGCCCACCTGTGGCAGGCGTACCATAGGTTCGCCATCACGGCCCTATAACAACAAACTTGTGAGATAACTTGGACTGAGAAAGAATGTCTGGCCTAAAGTAAACTTCCATGGCTGAGGGTGGAACCGAAGTCTCTCTAATCGTAGCCTACTCTTCTATAAACTATAACTATAGCCACTACACTACACTGGCTATCTAATTTAATCTATTAAATAAAGCATATAAGCAAATATTATCCTTGTCACTCTCGCCAGAAATTCGCTATTACAAATGAAGTGAACAAGGTGTGTGGGTGAGTGGTTAAGGCGCCAGGCTAGAAAGCAGGAGACCATGAGTTCAAATCCCATCGTAGCAATGAAAGCTGGCTAGATGACTTTGGCCCAATAACCAAGGGACAGTGAGTTCTAATCCTGCCTTAGCCCCAAAAGCTGTCTGAGTGACTATCACTTGCTCTGGTCACTCCTTATATTATATACTTACAAGCTACATTTATCTGCTTCCATGTAAAGCTTGTGTCAATTCACATTGCAGTGTTAAGAAATAATATACAGACGCAATGGAGTTATCAGACATGAGAAAGAGCACATCAGATATTTTCCAGTAGATGCAATTCATACACTAAAGAAGAATATTTGTAGCTCAGAGTTGAAATGAGGGGTCCTTGGTGCTCTCTGAGTTTGCTTGTTTTGTTTTCTTTTTCTGGCTTAACATTTTTATTGAGTTATAAGATAAAATAAGATATAAAATACAAAAATAAATAGGAGAATGGTGTGGGGGGGAAGAGTGGGAAGAGAAGTGAGGAAGGGTAGGAAACAAAGAAAAAAAAACATTGACTTCCAACCCCCTCCGTTGCATTAAAATAAGGCATTAAAATCAAATAACTCCTTTTTGTTTTTCATAATAATATAAACAAGCCATTTCTATAAAGATCTATCGACCTAATTGGTAAAAGCCCAAAATCAAAATTTCATTCTTTTCCACTTCAAGCACAAAGTTCAGAAGCGGTCTCCATGTGGAAACAAAAGTACTTATATTCTTTTCTTTAATCAAAATAGTCAATTTTGCCATTTCAGCCACTGATAATGTTACCAAGTCTGGATAATGAAACATCTTCAAGAAAACAATCATGCTCAGAGAGCATCAAGGACCCAGTTGTCTTAGCTGCATGTATGTGTAAAGAAATAATATTAGTGGGTGAAGTTGCTCATCTTACCTTTTGGCTCTTCCTTTTGAGATACTTTTGAGCAAGCATAGATGTTTTGGGGAGGGATAACTTCAAGAGGACTCAATTCTGAACAACATCATCTCTTTGGAGCAGAATAGAAATGGATCAGTTGTTCTCTTTGTCCTCTCCTGTTTCATGCCTGGAGAACTGGTGTATCACTGACCTGCATCATTACAAGTCCTCTTTGCCCTCTAAATGAACCTTACCTTCAGTAGCATTAATACATGGAGAAATTAAGCTGACTGAAATAACTGTTCGATACCTAAAGATATCCGGGGTATATATTGCAAGAGGCTTGTCTAAGGCAGAATTCTTCACCTACCCTGGCAGTAACAGGCCAGTTCATTTTCATAATACCAGGATTACGGGATATCACCCTGGACTTTGTAGGAGAAATTAACCCAGTTGCAAGGTCAGCAGCTCCCATTTGATAGTAGTTCCTTGTGATCAACTCCAGCTCTTTCTATGTAGCACAATGTCTTTCTATTTACTGGCTTCTCCATTTTTTGGCACTGCCCAGTATCTTCTTGTGGCAGCTGAAAGGAATGGGGAAGTCTCAGACTTTGCATATGATATAAATAAAGGGCTTTCAACAAGTTTCTCTAATAACCACCCACTGAGAGCCACTATAGTCATTCTTTCACTCATGCAGATTGAATCTGAAGTTGCTTTGCTTTAGTTACTGAAACTATTACATCAATAGAGCTCTCAAGAGGACAAATGTAATATTGCCAGAAGACAGATGTAATAGCAGAGAGCTGTATTATATCAGAAGTTCCTGGATTGCAAAGTTGTTGGGCTAAATGACATTCTACTATGATGAGGCACCATCAATTATTCATAATTAACATAATAATGCAGAGGTTCCTGCTTCTCTAGTATGATATTTCCTTATTGTCCTATGCGAAACCATAAGTTGTGCCCAGGTAAACCTGGTTCTGTCTTGCACTTTTTTTAGAAACAAAGTTTTCAAAAGGAACTTCTCCTACTCCTTGTTGCTTCAAATTTCATAAAAGTGAATTGTTCTTGGGTACCAAAATACCGTAACCACATTTAGGCCAAGGCAGAAAAAAAATAATGATTAGATAAGTAACTGACGCAAAAATACAGATTCTAATCCTATTAAGGAGATTTGTAACTACCAAAGACTGTACTTGGAGAAAAAGTTGTTGTTCCAGAAAGGTTGTTTTTCTTGGATGAAGATGTAGAAAGCACTTGAGAAAGAAGAAATGAAAAATCAATACAGTGTACCTAAGATTTAAGGCAAGAGGGACCGCATTGTTCATTAAAAAGGGAATAGTTAATGTCTACTCAATTTAGAAGGTAAGAGAAAGGCACAGTTTGAAAAGAGATGCACAGTTTGAAAAGAGATGGTAGTAGGATAGGAAATTCTATGACCCTATGAAATGAACATAGCTGCATGAGTTATACTAAAATAATTTTCCATCACAGCTGATAGCTATAGGTTGCTTTTAGGCAGGTTTGTTAACATTACCAAGCAAAAAGATAACCATACAACAATTCCACTTTCCCCTCCTTAATGGATTTGTTTCTTCTTAACAACAAAATAGTAGAAAACAAAAGGTCATAAACGGAAGACAGGATCATCAGCAAGATAATTGCACAATGGAAGTTTCTTGGTTCAGAACCACCCATGGAAAGATCACAGGACTGATGATTGAATGGGCCCAAAGAATTGTTGTTAAATGGTACTGCCATCCCCCACGCTGCCTTGGTAGGCAAGTGGTCACCTGTGTGATAACAACAGCATGTGCAGCAGTTGCAAGAACTCACTGAAGATTATCTGCAGACGCACTATAACCTAGTAAAACTCAGAACATCACATGGACAGAAAAAATGGTTTCATCTAATTAGGACTGTGTTGTCTAGGCCAGGGATCCCCAACCTTTCGGACCTCAGGGACAACTTAAATTCATAATTTTAAATCCTGCAGACAACTAATATGATCTGCCTAATGACTGGCTGGGTGTGTGTGGCAAGGTGGTCATGTGACTGGGTGGGCATGGCTCCAATGTCATTCACATTGAGGGGCACCTTGCCAGCCTCTACTCGCTACTCCTCGCCTGCCCGTCCAGGCTCTTTAGAGCCCCAACAGGAAGCAGTTGCTGGAGCTAAGCAGCCACCATGAGAAAGAATTGGCAAAACAGTTAGCTCAGTTCAAATCTGACTGAGAAGAAGGCTTAGCAGAAGCATCTCACTGAGGACTACGAGCATAGGCTTTCCAAACAGAGGGAAGTCCTGCGGGAGTGCAAGGCCAGGTACTGGCACCTGGAGGCTCAGCGGGCTGAGATAGTCAAGCAGTTCCTGGCCATGATGCAATCCCACTGGAACAAGGTCCTCTGGCTCTTCACCAGCAGTGGTACTTCCCTTCAGCCTTCACCCAAAGCCCGGCACCAGGAGGCTGAAGCAGACCCCAAGCCAGAATTTCTGCCCCCCTCTGCCCCACACAAAAAGATCCTGAAGGGGGAGACTCTCTGCAGCAACACAAACGTTCATTGCACATATCCGGCCCAGGGGCCGTAGTTTGAGGACCCCTGATTTAGTGCAATATAAAAAATGCAATAGGACCCCTGATTTAGTGCAATATTATTTTTCTGGGGACCACCAAAATTTTCTCAGGACCATCAGTGGTCCATGGACCACCAGTTGTGTCCCAGTATAATGTTGCAGGATCCAATCTGGGTCAGTCACTGGGACCAGAGGTTTTATCTTCCGAGCTTTAGGACTCATGCTGGAGTGACCAACCTGGATTGGATCCTGCAAAGTTTATGATGATAATCCTCTTCAATTCAGCCTTTTTCCAATCATTCCTATAACATAATCTCCAAATTATAGATATACTCATCAGACCAGTAGTGTTGGGAACCCCTGGCATAAAAATTTGTTCATCTGTTGTCTATCCTTAATGGGCTTACATTGAAACCGAAACTGAACTCCTCCTTTAAAAAAAAAAAGAACCACGATGTCTTGACATTTTAAAACTGTATCTGGAAAGCAGGAGGAGACTTGATTGCATAGGGTTAATAAAAATGAGATTGGAGAGAAATAAAATATAAACATCTTATTTACCATGGAGTTAACTGCTTAAGAGGTAAGTTAATCAGGCATCTTCCCTTATTCCTTATGTTTTACTTTAGCTGAGCATTCTCCACTATTTGTACTTGTGACCCACATTCATTTACAGGGGGTACATATTTTGGTTGTTCACCCACATTTTATAAAGTTCCTTATGTATAGGCAATACAATATTCCTGCAACGATCACAGCCTTTTACTCTGCTTGTACCTTAGCCATTCATAAAATCTGTGGAATTATGCTTTCAAAGCATCCTAAAGCTTGCCCCAGTTCACAAAATGTATAAATGTTTGTAAATAATTGGCCATCATATAGCTATCATTATCTGATTCCTGGAACATTCACTTCATGCTTTTACCAACTCTTTAAAAAAACTGTTTTGCATGAATGGACATTTCAGGAAATGGGGATTTTTGTGTATTGCAATGTCCAGTGTGTTTCAAGATGGAGCTCTTCATTTTATTTGTGGGAAAATCAAACCTGGACTCTGGAGTTTGAAACTGATCAAGTGTACAAATAAGATGCAGAAAGTGTTGATAAAATGGGTGAGGCCTTGAATGAATGACAGGAAGCAGGAGGGTCCCTCATATCTGCTTTCCCCAAGGTATCAGTAAATGAAAAGGGATTAAATGTTGAAAAATGGCCTCAGATCTGCAAAGGATTAATTATCTGATAATGATAATGATAATTATATAAATAATCTGTTTATCACACAAACAAATGTAAGGACTAAACACAAAGTAGCACAGAAGACCAGGAGGAACTTCAGCCTGCAATAATCATGGCTTTTGGTCATAAAGAACCTACAACTTTCTTAGTGCCTCCTCCATCGCTCAGAGTTTCAAGATATTTGCCTTCTGTTCCTGTTCTAAACACAGTGGACATTGTGTTTCACTGTCAGGCTGTTTGCTTAATGAGTGCTAGTTGCATTTTGGAAAACTACCACTGGCACAATGCCTTACACACAATGGAGGCTCCTTGCCAGTATTAACAAATCATCACCTCTCCTGCTCTTCAAAGGTTGGCCTGGTTTTGTTCTTAGACACTTTCCAAGTTTCACTTCTGCACAGGTGCAGCTAACTTAGATGTTCTGCTAAACCCAGATGAACATTTTTGCAACAAGTACTTACCTATAGTACATGGGAAAGATCATGACCTGGGTTGATTCAGAAAACATTTATAATTTGAGGCCCAGAGTCTTGCCAAAATGGGCATTTTCAATTTGGTTATACAGCACATGTATAATGCCTATTTTCCCAAGATAGTTTGGCTAGCTACCACACAAGCCCAGAAAAAGATCCATGCAGTTGTAAGAGTTGCTGACCAGTGCTACACCTGCTCCCAGGTAACCCAAAGCACATTTTTCCCTTCAAGTCCAAAATAGTGCAGAGTACTGTGGGAAAAAAAATCACTGTTCCATCTGGATCTAGAAGGAAAGAAGGAAGGAAGGAAGGAAGGAAGGAAGGAAGGAAGGAAGGAAGGAAGGAAGGAAGAAAGAATGAAGGAAGGAAGGAACTTTGCTAGTCTTGTCCCTGGTAAAAGAAGCAAGTTCTGATCAAATTCTTATAAATCTCATCCCTGACCTTTTTTAATGAGGTACTGAGTGCCATCAATTGAGAGTTTCCTTCAGCAGTTGGAAGCTCAGGTCAGTTTTCTCAAACCTGCTGGACAGAACTAGTTTTGAACTAGCAGAGATTTGTTGTGTAGGACAATCAGCGAAGCCTTTTGGGTTTTGCAACATACTATGATTGTCTTCAGGCTGGAGTTGATTTAAATGCATTGAGATTCATACTGGACAATCAAATGTGCCCAGGATTAGCCACAGATGATATCTCTGTATAAGCCTCACAGCCTATGAAAGTTACTAGTCTAGATGGTCCTTGATTTACATGTTACATTTACTAAGTATTACTTGGAAGATGCACATAGTAGGAGAAAGTTGTATTAAATCTGTAGGTGCAGCTCTTGGGCAGGACAAGACATCCATCATATTGTTAGCATGAATAAGTCAGGATAGAGGGGGAAAGTTTTTTGAAGGCACTCTTCTGTCTTCAGTTGAGAAGAGATATTTCTTTGGAGCCCACCTCTTATAGGTTTACCACTAATACGATAAGGATTTAGAAGGGGAGAATTTGAAAATTAGAGCCATTTGCCTTTGATGAGATTGAATTACGCAGAATTAAGAAGGATTGTGTCCAGAGCCTCCATTTCAGTTAGAGAAAAGAAGGTGACATTTCTGTTTGCTCTTACAGCCTCTCAATGTAAGCCAAAATGGGCAGTTAATCTTTTCAGCCTTTCTATCATGAGTCCCTTCAAAACCTGGGATCTTTTAAAAATTAGTTGGTATACTGTTTTTCCTTGCAAGCAAGTAATATATACATGCAATCTTTAAATAAAAGACTCTAGATTAAGCATCTTGTCTACAGAAATACCATTAATGTGAAAAGTATAAGTTAAGAGAAAGAGCCATGGTGGTGCAGTGATTAGAATGAAGTATTGCAGGATAATTCTGCCGATTGCCAGCAGTTCGATTCTCATTGTCTCAAGGCTGACTCAGCCTTCCATCCTTCCGAGGTCAGTAAAATAAGGACTCAGATGGTTGGGGGCAATAGGCTGACACTGTAAACCGCTTAGAGAGGGTTGTAAAGCACTATGAAGCAGTATATAAGTCTAAGTGTTATTGCTTTTGCTAGGAAAATATTGTGATTTTTAAACTGATGGTGTGGATATAGCCTACTGCCTGCAATGAAATCTGTGGTGTTTTATAATGTTCTGGAAGGAAACATGTTTATCAGATATTTATAGAAGGAGAGGAAACATGGGGGGGAGGGGGAAACACAGTTGCTTCATCCCAAACTTTATACATTAGTTACTGTGCAAAACACCTTTGTTCTAATCATTACAGACTGCATTAAAATCTGCTCTGCTGATAATAGGAAGCATGATGATATAACTCCAGATGCAGAAAACCAAAGTCTCCCTCATTAACTGATAATTGCATTTTCTATAAAGATATTCTGGGAATTGGAGAACCCCATAGAAATTTTCTAAACAAAAAATTATTTACTGAAAACATTAATATCTTAATATGAATTAAGATATTATGCGAGTTGCCTGTATCTAAAGGCATGTTTTTTTTTTAATTTGCCCTTATTTTCTCTTATTTTCCCACTTCCACCCTTGCTTTTTAATATCTGCATGGAACTCTTGGCTTGTGCTACTAGATGACACAGAGAGCTCTACAAGTAGTATATAACTCAGAAGAGAAGACAGCTGATTTTATTTTCCGCCAACATTCTTTTGTTTATTTCTAAACTTCATAGTATTATTCCAGTGTTAATGCAAAAGAGGTGCCTTTAGCATCTATTTTGTTAGCCGATCCAAATTGAAATTTATGCCAATAGGTGAAAATTGTCTTACCCGTCCATTTAAGGAATACCAATTCTGTATTCTTACTGAAGTCATTAAATATTTAGGTACCATACAACTCAGTTAGCAACGTGTAATATAAATAAAATATATAGAGAGGTTTCTTCAGATATTCATAGATGGGAATCATTAAACCTCACTCTTTGGAGGTAGGTGAATACTCTCAAAATGAATATTATTCCTAGATTAATTTATATTCTGAGAGAAATTCCAGTTTATCTACATAGAAAATATTTTCAGAAAAGAAAAAAGAATTGTGTGTGATTTATCAAATCACACAAAATTGGTGTTTTGTGATCTCTTGCCCCCTTTTTGCATTTCAATGGAAATATGACTTTGGAAGCCAAGGAAGCTACTGTTGCAGCTGGGTTGCCTCAGGTTGCTTTCCAAATGATATGTGATGAATTTCTAACAACTGGCGTGGCTAATGCAAGGGATCAGCTCAAATAGGATTTTCTCTTGTAGCTCATGTCCTAGAGTTGATGGAAGAGCACCATGTGCCTCTGGATGGTAATTATTGCAGGCAGTGCATCGCTTGAACAAAAGCTTTTAAGCTCACCAGCTGCACTTTTAGAATTTTTTGTTCATTTAGAATTGTTTTGCAAGGTCTGGCTTTTAAGGATTATTTGTTTCTGAAGAGAGGCCAAGAGCCTGATACAGCAGGAAAAAGGCTTTTCAATTCTTTGAGAGAAACCCCAACTGTTTCTCATGAAAACATACACCTGAGGAACTCAATATCATAGAATTGGTGTTTGACTGGATTTTGTTTTCTTTGAGACCAATGCTAGTATATCTCAAGCCTCCCGATTCTACTATGGGGTATGCCTAACATTGATCCAAACCAGGGGCGGGCAAATGTGGCCCTTTTACAACCTGTGGACTTCAACTCCCAGAATTCCTAAGACAGCTTGGCTATCTCAGGAATTCTGGGAGTTAAAGTCCACAGGTTGTAAAAGAGCCACATTTGCCCACCCCTGATCTAAACAATTGTGTTTTCTAGATCATTCCCCTGTAGAGCAGTGCCTTCCTTGCAATTCTTCCCTTTGATAGAATAGTCCACATAAATAGAACAGGAAGGAAATTGATCCAAGTTAATTAGCAGTAGATCAGTTTTTGATTGATTGATATCCAGGTCAATCAGCAAATCTAGGCTGTTTATTTTTGCTTTTTTTACTGATGTTTGACCTTGAAACAGAAATTGACCATCCATAGAAATAAGTGGGATATATTAAGAATTTGACCAATTGGAAGACCCCAGTCCATAACATTATTTGATCATGGGAGGAGGAAGGGTTATCTTGTATTAAAAATACAACTACACTTCATCTGACAGTTACCTCAATTTTGATTACAAAAGTAAAATTCAGCAAGAATGTTTGAGAAGGGGAAAGTTGTGGTTTTGGAAAGACAGTGCTATGCACCCTACAGGAAAGTTAAAAGGAAAATTATGATCAGTGGCCAGGATGACTTGTTCATTTCAGGAAAGGAATGGTCAAGGACAATGTTTCTGCTGGTCTCTGCTGGTCTCTGTGACATTAGATTCTTTGCAAATAAAATGACTCATATCCCTCAGAAATCTTTTAAATGGAGTCTAATGTGATCTGGGATAACATTTTGTGACACGGTCATTCAACCTTGTGGAGACCAAGTAACAGCGTAAAATCTTCTGTAATAAGATTTCCACCATGTGTGGCTAGATCTATGCCCTTCATGGCTTCTTTGGATGAGTATGAGTAGCTAGAGTCAAGAGGTGGTGAATGTTTCTTTGAGAGGAGACATAGTACTTCAGCCTTGGAAGAAATGGTGATATGCTGTTTCTTGAAGAAACCCTCTCTTGAGCGAGCTAACTTTTGCCAGGTATTTAACCTTCCCTCTTTGAGGAAGGTGCTGGAGAAAGTAACGGTGAATCAGCTCAAAAGCTCTTTCTTGAAGCCAATTATCTAGATCCCTTCCACTCTGGATTCAGGCACGAGACAAAAAGAAGCATTGGTTGACTTGGTGGGTAACCTGAGAGTGTGCTCCTTTTTTTTTTTTTTCTTATCAGACCTCTTACTATCTTAATACTACTGCCTATGGTATCTTATTGAACTGCCTATAGCAGGGATCCTCAACCCCCAGTCAGTGGACTGACACCGGTCCATGGCATGCCGGAAACTGGGCCATGCAAACAAGCAAAGCCCCATCTGTGGAATGGAGGCAGCACATGAGGTTCACAGAAAAACCTCTCTCCATGGAATCAGTTCCTGGTGCCCAAAAGGTTGGGGGTCGCTGGCCTATAAGGTTGGGAAATGGAGACACCATTTTATTATGATACTGTTCCTGTTGCTGTGGAGTTTTCAGTCATTATTAAGGGAAGAAGTCAAGCCCACAATTAGTCTAACATGGACTCCCTCAGAGCTCAATTCTCACTTCATTTCTACTTAACATTATGTGAAAACACCTAGAAGTTTGGGATGAGATATCAGTATGTGGATGCTGCTCAGTTGCACATTGCTATCCTTGACCAAATCCAATCTCTATAGCCATCCAATCTCACCAAATGAGACTCTAGGCAATGCATTAAAAATGTGGGAATTCTCACTCAGAGAAAAGATGTTGTGGATCTGGATGGGCCAAAATAAGGCGATAGGTTGAATCCCAGAAATACAGGATTATTATTTGTTCAGAAACATCAGTGATTCCTCATGCTCCACTGATGATTGTTCTCACCTTGTCCACAGCCTAAGGTTTCTTCTGGGCTCACAGCTCTAGGTGGAGCAATAGATGGAAGCCATGGCCAAAGAGACCTGTACACATATTTGTCTGGTAGTAGTTGAAGCCCTACCTGGACCATGAAGCCATTGTGATCATTATTTTTGCTCTGCCTTTGAAGACAGCCTGTAAAGTTCATCTGGTGCAATGTGAGGCAACCAAGATATTTGGAGATGAAAGTTGCCTCTGTTATGTAACACCTATTATCTGGTTAATTTGTTGGCCGTTAGTGAGTTTCCAGGCCTAGTGCTGATTATTACCTACAAATCTCTATATATCTTGGTTGCAGGGCAACAGAAGAAATGAGGTTGCTTAGGATTGCCATCACAAGAGTTCAAAGAGGCATGAATCTAAAGGCAAGATGTTGTGAAACAATTTATCTACAGAGGTGCATCAGGTAGTCTTCTTACTGGCTTTCCTTGGAGTTGTTAAACAATCTTATTTCTCTGAATATTTGGAGATTGATTTCTAGTTGTCTGGTTGATGATTGATTTGTGGCTGCTATCTTTTTATTCTGCTGGTACTGAATTGCACATTTTGCCTTGTGAATCATCCATAGTCTTGTAGACTGAGTGCTATATAAATCTTTGCAGATAAATAAATGCATCACTTTTCTGTCTACAACCTAGGATATCTGTGTTAGAACCTGTGATATCCATAAATCTATTCCCTGGAAGTATTTTGAAGTCGTTAAATGTAATCTTTCCAGTGAGAATCAGAAGCTTTGGTAGGTAACTGATGTGTACCACACCAAAATTTACATTCTGTTAATGCAGACAAGGGAAAGTTTCCTGGATTTGTTTTTTTGACAAGGATCGTAATTGGAATATCTTGGTGTTTGTTTTGTATTTCAGAGCTATTGGTAGCCTTGAATTATAGTAGAGGTTGAAATCATCAAAGGTCTTCCAGTTCATGAAAGAGCCAAGATCATGAAATGTGGTTCCAATGCTATTGAGACTCAGTTGTAGAAAACAAATGTTATAACCTTCTGCCTGTTGAAACAACCATCATTTATTTGGAGTTAAAATGTAGCCTTCCGTGCAAAAAATTACTCTCGCTATCCATATTTTTCTTAAACTGTGAATGAGGAAGGGAGACTGTGGTTTTCAGCCAGAACTTTATGGATTTATACATTAGGCCTGTCATTAAGCAATGACTGATTAGACCTTCTAACAACCCATTAAGTACTTCTCTCTGAGTTTTGGATCATAGCTGGTTCTAAAGTTCTCCAATAAGTTCTCCAATAAGCCCTTTATATTCTCCTGCAGTGATTCTCCTACTGCATTATAACTTCTGATTGAGAGGTATAAAAATTTCCCTACAACAAGAAGAATAAAAGACATAGGAGGGAGAGAACAACTGTGAGAATAAGTAGAATAAAATTAAGGATTTAGGGATTCATCATTTATGCTTGTAGTAGCACCAAGTAGAAGACTCTTATCAACAGGACACCATTCTTTGCTAAAGGAATTTGCTTTCTGCCTAAAGAGTGATGATCATTAAACTGGCTTTGAAGAAATTAACAGACACATTCATTGACTGCTGTTGGGAAACACCCACCAGGCAGGGAGGAAGATTCAAGTGAGGGATTAGCCCTGAATTGTGCAACTGCAAGAGATTCAGGACTGACACCCACCTCACCCACACCTGTGCACCATATCTGTTCCCAAGAGAAAGCAAGCAGTCTGGAGGATTCCTGTATAATGGGCAGAATATAATGAAGTAGTTAACTTGAACTCTACACATGTGGATCTGGTTGCTTGCACATGATTACTGGCCACCATCATTGCTACATGGAGTCTTGAGGTCCAGAGTGGATAGACTTCCAGATACCAAATTCTAGAGATGGAAAGATCTATCTCATGTCCTTCTTATGAACTTCCAGAGGTGCTTCTAGAGGTGCTAATAGCCACTTAGAAACAGGAAGCTTACATGGCAAGGTATTTATTATGTTGTCATAGCTGTTCTTGTCCTGCCTTACAAAAACAGCTAAGTCCATAAATCATGAAGGGAAGGAATCATCCTCAGACTATGCACTACTGGAAAATCCTGCCTGAATTCTCACTTTATGCTTATCTTTCACCACAGGTTGAAAGGCAAATGGGCTGATGTCTCCTCTGTTCAGCAACAGGTGATGCCCAGAACTATAAACTGAACTGGGAGTTCCTAAAATGCAAAATATATGAGTGGTTTGGCTGGATTAAAGCTGGCATTAAGAACAAACACGTAAGTTTTGGCAAATTGTTGGAATCAATATATTTGTTTCCTCCTCTTTTTTCCTCCCCCAGTTTTAATTGCAGACTTGATTTTTCCACAGCTCCAACTGTGTCTTTGGAGATTACTAAGATTTATTGGATGTGCTTATTTACACAGGTTTCAGACCCACTAAAAAGCAATTAGGTAGGCATGCTGGGAGCAGACCTATATGATTAAGCATACAATTTGAGCAGCATGGTTTATTTGCTTCTATCCACAAAGTCTAGGAAACTATCTTTCAGGGTGGCAAAGATTAGCCTGTTCTCTTCCTCTCCTCCACCACCTAAATCTGATGAAGGGGTGCTAGACTGGGCTGCAAAATTCCGGACAACCGCCAAAAAGCAGCAGAATGGCATATAATGCTGTAATATAGAAGTTGTGTCTTGTCATGCACTCCAGATTCAGTAGCTCTTCTTTCATTACTGCCTTGCATTTATTTTTGTATAACTCTTCTTGGGAAGATCAATGTTTGGGTGTTGTCCTTCTCCCTTTCTTTTTATACCTGCCTCCTCCAGGTATACAGAGATTTATATCTTGTCAAGGAGTCTGGACCTCATTTTTCTAGTTGACTTGGGACATTCACACTTCCTGTCAGAGGAAAAAGTTTACGGACAGCTATTCTTGCAGCAACATTGTGCTTTTCTGACTTTAAGTAGCTTCATTCTGGGGGAGAAAAACCAACAAGCATAAACTATCCTATCTTTTAACCACAAGAGCTTTGGAAAGATGATGATAGAATGATCAATATTCTCTGAAATGCTGAGCTCTCACTCAGGAGAATGCACTTGATTCAGCAATTTACTGGGATTGTGCACTGTAATCTAGCTTTGGCTTCAGAAACATCTCAAAGGAGCAAAGCCATTTTCTCTTTTTACCAGAATATGAATGTGTTTTCTACATTGGAATATTATCTCTTAACCTCATTTCTCCCAAATAGGGTTGATTGATGAGATTAGGCAAAGATGAATTTATTTTGATTGTTCTATTTGTTAATTTTGTCCCACGTTCAGAGGAAAATGACCGTATGCAATAGGGGAAAAAAAAATTGTGCTACTCTTGCCTGTCATGTAGCCATTAAGATGGGTCTTCAGAATGAAGAAGAGGGGAAGAAAAGGGGGACAGTTTGATGAAGTGGTTGTAGATCTAAAAGCCAAGAGACTGTGAGTTTTAGATATGAAATCCAGCTGGGTGATCTTGGGCCAGTCGTTCTGTTTCAGGCCAACATTGTGAAACGTTGGGCTCAACCCTGTCAGGGTTGTTGTGCGGAAAATAGGAGCCGGAAGAAGTATCAAGTATGTTTTCTGCCCTGAGTTATTTATTAAAAAAAATAATACAGGGAGGAAAAGTAAGGAAGAAAGAGTAGGAAGGGTAATATAGTCATTTGGCTCCACCAGTGTGATTGAAAATGCCAAAATTCAGATGCAGATTTTTGAACTCTCCAAGCACTTCTGTCCAGCTCAACATCACTATCACCTTTGCTTTCTTCTCTTTGCTTTAAAAAAAAATCCCCAAATCAAAAACCCTGTGTTTCTTTCTGTCCTTGCACATTAAGAACCTTACACATTGTGCTGGAAGAAATCATAACATTCCCATCCATCACTTAATGGAATTCTTTAATTGTCCATGCAACTTGCTGGTAGTTCAGTGTGAGAAATTAATACCTAACTAGTGAAAGAATCATCGCAGGGGAAGCACGTAACAGCCTTATAATCTTTTTGTAATAGATGTTTGTTTTTAGACCTCCCAGTTAAACAGGAGCGAAAGGGCACCTGACAGACAATGAGAAATTATGCAATAGCATCTTGCTTCCAGATTCACTCAATGTGATCATACATTTATTTCCAAAACTTTTCAGTGCATAGATAAAATGCCAAAATGCCACTATGCACTGAAAAGCCCCCCACCCTACTTTGTAAAAGCAGCAGTAAAGCTGGCCATGGGCTGAGTTTTTCCTGAGTCTGTTGCAAAACTCAGCCCATGGCCAGCTTTATTGCTGCTTTTACAAAGTAGGGGGGGGGGGGCTTTTCAGTGCATAGATAAAATGCCATAATTCAGAGGCGATCAATTTGACCTGAATCCAATTCAATTCAGAAATTTAGATTCAATCAGGAGACTAAACCCATATTGTTTAGTACAGTAGAATATCTTCTGCAGCCACTTTGTATTTTAGCTGGGCTTGTATTTATATATATATATATATACATATATATATATATATACATATACATATATATATATATATATATATATATATATATATATATATATATATATATACACATACATACATACATACATACATACATATATATATATATAGTTTTTAAAATCTTTGTTAGCAGACCAGAGTTGCATTAATGGGTGATCATATAATCAATATAAATAAATACACAAATAAATATCAGATATTCAAGAATTCCATAGAAATATAACCAAAGTGGAAGACATACAAACACTCCAGGCGTTGTTTCTTTGTTTTGTTTAGAAATGTACCAACCAGTCTCCCAAAATAAAAAAGGGAAGCCAGACTAACAGAAAGCCTTCTGGACAGTTATAATGTGAGAAATGTCTCCTTGTATTCTATAAGATATCATCAAACATAGGGGATGGGCTGGGAAGGGATCTTGAAGATCATCTAATCCAACCCACTTGCCCTGTGCATCCAGGAATTCCCTATCATAACACTGGCTAGTCAAGCCTGCTGTTTTGAGATGTGAAATGTTTGACCCAACAACCTGAAGAAAGACTAGAAAACGGTCAGCAGGACATACTTAATGGCAATAAGGTTGTACAAGTATTATCTTCTCCTCTTAAGACAGAAGTTGCTACTGAGTCGTTCACGCCCCCCTCCCCCCTTTCTCTCTTGCTTCTTTTCAAAACATTCTGCAGCTGCTTTTTTTTTTTTGAAGGATTTTGTTTGCAATCATACCGTGCGTGTATGTGGTTATTCACTTTTTGTTGCTTTTTAATTAATAACAAAAAAGAGAAAAAAGGATCAAAGCACAAAGATAATAGGGATGGAGATTCATGCATTGTCAAAGAGAATGGGGGGAAAAAGAGCACATAAAAAAGTGTTTGTCATGTGCTTGAATTCTGTTTTCCATGCCACCCTAAAGTTCAAACAGATTCCATGGAAAGACTGGCTTTACCTACCTAATAAATATCCAGCTTAATTCCAAGATATAGACAGGAACCCTTCCTAGCTTGCCATTCTGCCCCAAAGAAATGCCTCCTCCTCCTTCCCCCCACCCTCCCCTTGTCTAGGTATTATGCAATTGGCTCTGCAATATAAACATCGAAATGAAAACTTCATCCAAGTTTGAAACTCCTGAGGCTTAAAACCCTGAAATCTGGAACTAAGATACAACCTCATCATTTTCCTCCAGTGTTTTTTTTTTAATTGAGTCCTGTCCCTGCTCAAATTGCCTATTCAAACTCCCCCCGCCACCCCGTCCCGATTTGCAGGCAGAGAAATTAGATGGATCCTTTCCTCCATTTCTCCTGAAGAACAAAACATTATTGGACAAATTTATTAAGGGTTCTTCAATGATAATACAGCAGTACAAGTTATCTCACCTTGCCTTCCATTGGGATTTAACTGAGTATGGAAAGTCCAGAAGGTTGCAGAAGGGAGCTATGATTGTAGGATGAATGTTAGGAGATACACAATATTGGGCCACTTTACAATTAAATAAGCGTAAGAATATCACACTCCAGCAATGAGGATTTAACTCCAATTGTGTCCTCAAAATTCTGCCACAGATTAATCAAACTGAAATAAGCACTAGAATAAAGTACAGGATAATTTCTCTGCCTGTCGCTACTCATCACTTTCTACAGACGCAGAGGGAAATAGGAGTGTACAGATCAGCTTCTGTGATTGACAGGCTTGGTATAAATACTCCCAAGAGCTTAACATCCTGTACTTGCTTATTCGACCGCATTATGTGCTTTTTGCATGTTGTAGAAGCTGCAGCGACTGAATTCTTGTGCCTTGCTCTAGATTTGAAAGGTGCTACACTGGTACCAACCTTTCCTGGGACTTCTCCCAGGAAAAAGCTGGTGGCTTCACATATATGCCATTAATAGAAGTGTGGCCTCCTTATCACAGTTTTAAGACAACCAGTCTGGGAAGAGTGGTGTTATATGTTCCTTGAAAACAGTTGATAAATAGCCTCTTAATCTCTAGCCAAAATAGAATTGTTCAGCAACACTAGAGAAGTGCGGAAAGGACACTCACTATTATTTCATTCTGAGCATGCATTTAATGAGTACTGCTTCGGCTCTGGTTCCTTCTTTGGGATTTTACCCTGCCTATCATCATCCAACTGTCCTTGACAGTGTTTGGAAGTTAGCAGGATTAGCTCTGGTTTGGTCCTTCCAAGTCAAGTGATGGGCACAGCAGAGATTTCAAGAATGCTGTTTATTGTAGTCAGGTGGAGTCTCAAAATCTTAAATCCTGTTCACGTTTTTCTCAATCCCATTTTACAGTGAACAAAATCAAAGCAGGCTTGTTTTGAATCTCCTTCTCATACTTCCCTCTGTCTCAGGATTGGAAAATCTCTTTTCCAAATCCCTCCTTAATGGCTCACTCATATCTCCCCAAGACCCTCTCTAAATTCCTTCCTTTGAGAGAGCATCAAAAAATGCCATAGGTCCAAGTAAGATGCAGAAGTTGGAAAACAACCCAGAAGAAGGCAAGGATAAATTATTCATACCATTGCCAAGAAAAAATTGCATGGACAGGATGCTCAACTCCCAAGCGTCTCTTTTACTTTTCTGCCATCCCAAGAGGATGTCATTAAGCCTAAAGGCAGATATAAATCTGTGCATGAAAGAGCAACTTCTCCATGGTTCTGAAGACAAATATCTCATGGGTAACCTGTGTAATGTTTGGACAGAGCATATGGGAGAGTGTCAGAAATAGAATTAGAGGCAAAACACAGATGATAATCTAATCACCCTGTGGGAGAAAGCTTTAGTTGGATTAAGCCTGTGTTCAATGTTCTTTAGCTTGAGCCTTTGTTTTGAAAGTTTTGCCTGTTAGACTACCAAATATTCTTGAACATATTCTTTCCAAACCTTGGGTAAGTTTTGTGCTGTGCATTTTTAATCTCTAACTTACTCAAAGGCTGCCTTCACTGTTGTTTTTTCTCACTGATAGATAATCTAGCTCAGCTATTAAATGCAATGGGTTTCAATGTTTTTGTGTATGTATAGGAAAAGATAATGTTATTATTATTAGTAGCCTTGAGCACTTGCTTTGGTTGAAAGGCAGAGCGGGTTAATTTATCACAAAATAAAACTCCAGTTAGAACGCAGTGGGTTCGATGCCTCATGAAACCATAAGTCAAAGAAATATATTGGTTATAACATCACAGCAAAAACAAGTAGCCTGCCGTTATGGTGTCCAAACAGGAAGATCAGGTCTTCTCTCCCTAACCACTAATATTGAGTGATTACCATATTACTGGATCAGGTGCAGTGTGTTGGCTGCAACCAATAGGCAGTCTGATTTCATTGTCACAAATGACAAGTTCAATCTGGTTTTCTTTCCCATCTGTTAGGATTACATCAGTATAGGAATGACCAGAAAGGGTTAGTGCAAGTCCCCTAAATCAATTATGCCTGCTGGATTTTTTGACTTTGATTTGCTCAGTTCTTCCATTGCCTTGTGGTCTGATTTTTTGCAGTCACTGAGAAACTTAGAAATAAAAACGTTGATATGGTTGCTCCATGCCTTGAATTTCCATTCAGTATAAAATGCCTTGGGGATATCTCATGAGCGTCCTGTGCTCAGCAACAGTATCCTTGGATTCAGTAATTATAGTCATACTAATGGTTATGTTCATATGATTTATATCTTCATCATGTTTCTCCTTCCCTTCTAAATGGGCCCTTATTGGTGTGATGAACTGTCATTGTAAACAAATACATTTCACTGATGAAATAAAGCAATAATCTAACAGGGAGTTGGAGTTAATTACTAAAATCAGCTCAGAGTCGTTAAAACACCAGAGTGGCAATGCATAACTCAATTGTCATTTAAAAAAAAAACACCTTACAAATGATGTATACTTCATTTGACTGTACAATAATGGATAGAAGCTAATCTGTTCCATAAAATACATGATCTCTATTGTAGACTTTAATTTATCTCAGTAATCTTATTTGAATTGGTATTTTTTCAATGATTCCATTGAAATGGCATGCTTCAAAAAGAACCCGCATAGATACCAATGTATTTCATTGAAAGACCCTGTCCATCACATTTACTATTCTTGTTCCAAATGGTGATAGGACCAAGACCAGGATTTCTATTAAATAATATTGTTATTAGAAATATGATCTAAAGCAGGGAGCACCGGCAGGAGGATTACGAGAGCTGTAGTTTCACATGTCTTAGAACACCTAGTGAATAGAGATTGTCTTAGAGGCATTGCCACTATTCCGTCAGCAGAGTCAATCTGGGTCAGGCATCCACCTTGGTTCCTGATGACTTGTTGAATGAAAATATGGTTAAACACCCATTTATTTCAAGGGGATTTTAGAAAATAATATCTTGATGAACTTAGCTCTGTGAATTAGACTTGATTGTTGTCTTTTCTGCTTGCTTAATGACAGCTGTTTTTTTGGCAAGGTCATGACTAGCGTTTTTAAACTATCCTCCATTCTGCCAACCTTTCTAATTAGAGTTTCCAAAGCAACAATTGGGTTGTTTCCATTCCATTCCATTATGCCCTGGATTGGGGGAGGGGAGAGAGAGAGATGGAGACAGAAAAAGAGGGATCTGCATTTACCCTGCATTTGTTCTGTTTTGCAAAGCATCCTAGAAAGAGTGTATTCACCTCTTCCTGAAAAAAGATTCAGTGTATATAATATTTATGGAAAAAGAGAACATTTTGTCCCGCAATCATTTACCACTATGTTCCTGTTCTTTGCAAAACTTTCCTGAAACTTCTGTACAAATATCCAATTAGTACTTTTAAAACTCTTTGCTTAGAGCTACAAATGAACTTGATGGGAATTTAAAAGGGCTGCGGCTGGGTTGTAGCATATATGTCAAACTCAGAAGGCCACCTTCTTTCAGATGGAGAAGGCACAGCTATGCCTGGCTTTATTTCAGATGTAATGCCATGACAGATCAGAGGTTTGAAGCCTAAAATTCAAGGGTTGTGACCAGAGGTGGGCTTCAAAAATTTTAGCAAGGGGTTCTCTGCCCGGTTGCTGGGTGGGTGTGGCCATGGTGGGCCTGGCCTAGTCAGCCTCCTGCACCACAGCAGGGGAGGTGATTTTGCCCTTCCGGAGGTTTTCCTCAAGCCTCCGGGAGGGCGAAAATGGCCTCCCCAGGCTCCAGAGGCCCTCTGGAGGCTGGAAATGGCCCCATTTCTGGCCTTCCCAAACTTCCAGTAGGCACGTTTTTTGCCCTCCCTGAGCCTCCACGTGCGCCCTGCACTTACCTGAATCCAAAACAAGCTGCATGGGGACTCCTGGGAGGAGCAGGAGGGGGCAGGAGGGGCCAGCCAGGAGTGAGATTTGGGGGTTCTCTGAATTGCACAGAATCTTAGCTAGAGGTTCTCCCGAACCCCTGCGAACCCCCAGCAGCCCACCCCTGGTTGAGACTCCTAGACAGGATCAAACTATTCTTAGAAGAATAATTGTCAAAGGATGCTAGACAGCAGCTTTTAGCAATCGCTCATGGTGCGACCAGGACAATCTGGAACTGAACACATTCAAAACCGTAGAAATGGTGGTGGACTTTAGGAGAAACCCTCCCATACTACCACCTCTTACAATACTAGACAATACAATATCAACAGTAGAGACCTTCAAATTTATAGGTTCTACCATATCTCAAGACCTAAAATTGACACCTAGCATCAAAAACATCATCAAAAAAGCACAACAAAGAATGTTCTTTCTGCGCCAACTCAGAAAGCTCAAACTGCCCAAGGAGCTACTGATACAGTTCTACAGAAGAATTATTGAGTCTGTCATCTGCACCTCTATAACTGTCTGGTTTGGTTCTGCAGCCCAACAAGACAGACACAGACTTCAGAGGATAATTAGAACTGCAGAAAAAACAATTACTATCAACCTGCCTTTCATTGAGGACCTGTATACTGCATGATTCAAAAAGCGGGCTGTGAAAGTATTTACAGACCCCTCACATCCTGGACATAAACTGTTTCAACTCCTACCCTCAAAACGATGCTATAGAGCACTGTACACCAGAACAACTAGATACAAGAACATTTTTTTCCCGAATGCCGTCACTCTGCTAAACAAATAAATCCCTCAACACTGTCAAACTAGTTACTAAGTCTGCATTACTATTAATCTTCTCATTGTTCCTATCACCCATCTCCTCCCACTTATGACTGTATGACTGTAACCTTGTTGCTGGTATCCTTATGATTTATATTGACTGTTTCCTAATATGATTTGATTGCTTATTTGTTCCCTATGACTATCATTAAGTGTTGTACCTTATGATTCTTGATGAATGTATCTTTTCTTTTATGTACACTGAGAGTGTATGCACCAAGACAAATTCCTTGTGTATCCAATCACACTTGGCCAATAAAGAATTTTATTCTAAGAGTTATTGTCAAAGGATGCTAGACAGCAGCTTTTAGCAGTCTGATGCAACACTGATTTAGAACAGTTGTGCTTTTTATTATTTCAATGGAACACATAAGCTGGCTCCATAAAATGCCTAATATCTATTGAAGATGGAGTCTTCATTGCGGTAAACCTTCTGGATTGGTATTAATTCTAGTGCATTCATTACAATTTGGGGGACTGATGGTATTTCAAAGTGCTTAGAAGGCTACCTTCCTCCATAAAATGTGAACTGAAATGGGTAGAAGAATTGTGGCTTTTGCATTCTCGATATGTATAATATAGAAATTATTGATTAGGTACAAATTTATCCTCAACCCACAAGATAGAAATTTAATATTAAATAGCTGCATTTCTATATATATATATAAGGTCACCCAGCTGTTTTGTGCTTAAGGCAGGAATAGAAGTCATAGTCTCCTAGCTTCTCTCCTGGTGCCTTAACCACTATACCAAAATGGCTCTTTAAAGATGTGTGTGTGTGTGTGTGTGTGTGTGTGTGAGAGAGAGAGAGAGAGAGAGAGAGAGAGAGAGAGAGGGATAGAGGGAGTTTCTTTGCTATTGCCTGACATTATTGATGTTCTCTTGCTTATTGCATAGTTGCAAGATACTGTGCTTCACTACTAAGGATTGCATTATGGGACATAATGACCATTTTCCCCAATAATATAATAATAATATTTTTTCCAAAATGTCTTGCCATTGCCTGCTTCCTATGGCTGAGAGAAAATAACTAACCTGAGGTCACCTGGCTGGCTTTGTGACCATGGCAGTACTAGAACTTACAGTCTCCTGGTTTCTATCCTGATTCCTTACCCACAACACCAAACTGGCTTTCTGTAGATATATTAAGTAGTAATAAACAACCTTAAACAAATGAATCTGAAAATGGCATAGAAAAGATAACGAGTTAAAAAGACCTGTACTGTCTTTAACCTGAAATTCTCAATTAAACAATGAATATTCCCATCTATCTCATCAGTAATCTCTGTACTTATGCGCCTATTATATAGTGATACATATTGGAGATGAGGAAATAAATCTCAACTCCCAGTGACTAATAGACAAGTCTCCGCCATTTTCTTTGGAAATGCTGTATTTTAGGAAGCGGTTTGCAGTTGCCTTCTTCTATTCAAAGTCATACAACAGGCTAAGAGAAGAACTAAAACATAGGTGTCCCCATTGCTAGTCCGGCACCTCAACCACTAAGCCAAACAGGCTCTCTATAAATGCATTATCTCACTTTTAAAGATTTCTGTAAGGAAGGAACAAACAGAAGGAAGATTTTGCAATCCAATGCATTTCATATTAATTGGTTTTGTATTAAAAGGAATCTGAGTAATAGGAAGTAGTTGACTCCAGGGTGTTCCTGCCTATTTGTACAGGGGTTTAATAGAACTACAAGTGAATGCCATCTGTTTAGTCTTTAAGATCAGGCAATGGAATTATACTGAAGTGAGATCTGAACCAAAAGATATCTAGCTGATAAATATTAATATACAAGTAGTGTGCTTGAGAGGAAGACTGTATAATAATCCCAGGAACTTTTTTCAGAAGCATTGCTCCTGCCAAGGGAATTATGGAACACCATTCAATAGCAAATCACACACTCTGTGTGTTTTCAGTTCCCTGATCAAATTAGAAGTTGGGCTGAAAAACACATTGTCTGCCTGATACTCTGAAGAGTTTTTGCTAGTCTGAATCAATAAGATTGAATTAATAAACTGTATAGCCAGAGCCAGACCCAATTTCAGGTGGCTTCCGCGTTCTTCGTAAATCCATGAATTTTCTCCAATGAAGGTTCTTCCTTGTGTGATGATGACTTTTCTATTTATTTATTTTTTTAATTTGATTTATATGCCGCCCTTCTCCGGAGACTCAGGGCGGTTTACAATGTGTTAAGCAATAGCCTTCATACTTTTGTATATTTATACAAAGTCAGCTTATTGCCCCCACAAACTGGGTCCTCATTTAACCTACCTTAGAAAGGATGGAAGGCTGAGTCAACCTTGAGCCTTGGAGAGATTCGAACCAGCAGTAATTGCAGGCAGCTGTGTTAATAACAGGGTGCTTAGACCACTGTACTATCAAGGCTCTTTATTTTTGAAGTTTTTTATTGTAAACACATTAAAACAAGAGACAAACATACAACATTTATATACATACATTTTTTTTAACAGCTCTTTCAAAGTGGTCCTTTCTTACTATTTACACATATTTTAACTTTATCTTACTCCACATTGTTATCTATCTTCCCTTATTTTGTCTACATTTTACCTTGATCTTTAACATTTTTTTTTCCTTTATTCCTCTTTCTCATTTTTCCTATTCTCCAACCATTCGTACCATCTACACCACACTTTATAATATTCTGTATCCAGTGGTGAAATCCAAATTTTTACTACCAGTTCTGTGGGCGTGGCTTGGGGCCGTGGTGTGGCTTAGGCATGGCTTGGTGGGTATGGCAGGGGACTTATACTGCAAAATCTCCATTCCCACCCCACTCCAGTGGAAGAATACTGCAAAATCCCCATTCCCTCCCCACTCCTGGGAGAAGGATATTGCAAAATCTCCATTCCCACCCCACTCTGGGGCCAGTCAGAAGTGGTATTTGCCGGTTCTCCGAACTACTCAAAATTTCCGCTACCAGTTCTCCAGAACCTGTCAGAACCTGCTGGATTTCACCCCTGTCTGTATCCTCTTTCTCCTTAAGTTCTTTTATTAGTTTGTCCATCTCTGCGCACTCTAAAATTTTTTTAATTAAATCTTCTTCTGTTGACGAGTTTTCCTTCTTCCAATTTGCGAATAGACTATGCGGGCCACTGTTTGTGATGGTAACTTTTCAATCGTTTTTGTGCAGATGTCATGCTGGCTGAAAATTTATGAAAATTGAAGTTCAACACCTCTGGATGGTAGTCTTATCTAAACTAATTACAAAGATTCATACAGTGTAAAAGATCTGAATTGTGTTGATGAAAAGACACATTGATGAAATTAATACAGATATTTTTAATAAATTAATAGAAATTTCAGCTACTGTTTGGCTTTTCAGAACTAAGAAAAGCATACATATTTAGGCTGCAAAGTTATCTGAGAATATTAATTCAAGAGGACTTTTTTCTATATGACTTTGTTATTACACTGTTATGTCTAATAAATTACTGTATGTTCCTTAATAGCATTTTGGATGTGCTTTTCTAAGTAATTTAAACATGAGTATTTGAAGAGACTCTAATCCAGCCATATGAATTGGAGGGCTCCTAGGAGAAGGAGGAGGAGGAGAATATTTGCTGGGAGTTGGCTGAATAACTCAATAAATGTGGTAAATAAATACTTTGTTTTCCTCTGCCATAGGTAAATGGAAGATCTAGAAACACACAAAGCACGCAGGATAGAGCAGATGGTAGCAAAATGGCTGCGTCGATCACGAGATAATTCAGCCAGGTATGTTTTTTAATGTAATATTATTAGATGGAACAGTAGAGTGTTTTCATTGTCTGTGAGATGCTGTTCAGTAGCTTCTTAGTTTTGGTTAGATCTGATCTTGCCACCCAAAGCTCATCTGTTTACAGTGAGGAAGGCTTATGTGGCTTAGGCTGATCCTTCTCTTCTCTCCTAGGTCAAGTAAAATACCAATAGCAAACTTTTGGGCTATACTATGTATAGTCATGATTATTCCTGAAGGTCCAAATACTGCAAAAGTCCAAGACAGCAACTGCTGTAGCATATCAATATGCTCTCAGTGCCATCCCAAGTGCAGAGAAAACATACCAATGTTGGCATTAGTTTTTAGTGCCAGGTCAAAGTCTTGGCCTTAGCTACGAATGTATGGTGGGATGCCAGTATTTAAATAATTAAAGCCAAAAGAAGAAAATAAAGCAGAAATGAAAGTTATTTGTAGCATTGTTTCACAGCAGTCTGCAAAAGAAAAACCATATACAAATTTAAGCTGGAGGGGAGGAGGAAATGTAGAGTTAGGATGATTGCCATCCTTGCTAACCAACTATTATGGTAGATTTATTAGGCAATGCTTGAACTAACATCAAGGATCAAGGGTTCCTGACCCCCATTTTGCAGCTACCTTGTTTTTTTTATTATTATTATTATTTTCTGGCACCAAGAACCAAAAAGAACAGGGCGATGAAGTAATTCCATCACCAGAGGGGACAAGATGGAAATTGAACCGCATTTCCCGCTTTTTTTTTTTTTTTTTTAAACTAAGCCTCTCCAGAACTTCTGGAAACTTAACTTACCTCTTTGATTTGATTTCCCACTGAATGTTGGTGGGAAACTTTGCCATTATCAAATGATTGAGAGAGCAATCTTGGGAGGAGAGAAGGCAAGGAGCTGCAAAAAAAAAAAAAAAAAAAAAAAAAGCTTGCAGGCCCCTAGTAGCTTATTCTTGCTGTTAGTTTTTTGTTTTGTTTCTTTTTACAAAGGTCCATTTGAAGGTAGTATGAAAATTGCCAGATTCTCCCATCAAGATTTGCTTATCAGACCAAATTTTTATTCAGAACCCAGTCATGAGTCTCTGGGTATCCTTCTTTCCCTTGTTAGCTTCTCTAGATGTTGGAGGGTTGCAAATTTGTTACAAAATTTGGGTTACAAAACGACCCCATTGCCATTCTGGTGGCTTTTGTCTGACCTTGAGACCTGGTCTCAAGGTCAGACTGTTCAGCAAGTATGGGAAAGTCAGGTAGCAGGATGGTATTCGCTCTGCAGAAAAACTCAGACATATATCATACATCACATATTTCACAACTTACTCATGCATCACAACACACATTAAAAGGAACAGGGCTTTGTTGCATGACAACCATGAAATGACCTCCATCTCAACTTTGGGCATTCCTGTAGCACAAAATAGATTAGAACACGTTTTCTCATATGTCATCAATTTTTTTAAGTCTATTTATTGTGGAACAAAACTTTAGCACAGAAAAAAATAAAGCTTGGATTTAGGTTTACCACCTGTGGCTCTCTGTGAGAACGAAGTGTCATCCTGTGGTCTGGAATGAACCTCCTGTAATGATTTTTTTTTTGCCAGATGCGCATTGCAGGGAATGACTTTAGGTTGCTGTAATCAATAGGCAAACTGTGCTAGAGGGAAACTGATGCAGCGTTATCCGCCTTTTTTTTATGAAAAATCCTCAGTAATTTTCAAGGAACCCGAGACCAACATTCTCAGGATTAGAGAGATCACTTCATCATGCTTGCTGAAACACAAAATACTCAAATGTCATTTCAAACTTTGAACATCATGGCGCTCAGAAAGTACTATTGAATATATCAAGAGTCAAGCATTGACAAATATTTCCCTGTTTGTTGCACTGCAGAACAAATCTGTGAAAAAATAAAACACCTTAATTTTGCCTTAATACAAATGTTATCTATTTTCTGATGGCCAATATGAATCCTTTGCTTTTTTGTGTGACTTTGGAAATCTTGTAGCTTTTCTGTGATAGATATCATAAAGGCAGCAATGCTTCCATCCTGGCCTAGTGGATGGAAGCCCACTAATTTGGATTTATGAGACACTATCTACCGTGTTTCCCCAAAAATAAGATCCTGTTCTTATATTTTTTTGAACCCTGAAATAAGTGCTTGGCCTTATTGCCATGCGTTCAAAAGCCCGATTGGGCTTATTATCTGGAGGTGTCTTATTTGGGGGGAAACAGGGTATTATTGTAAATGCTATCTTAAACTTGGTTTATTTCTGTATAATATTTACTGTGATTCCTTTTTGACTGAGATAGATGAACCTCAAATTTTTTACAGAGTTGTTCGAAACTGTAGAATTGTTATTTTCAAAGCAAGTCAACGTTTCAGCACTGGTACATAACATCAAGCCTATTCATTCACTTCATGTCCACATGGATTTTCCACTTGGTTAGGAACTGCATTGTGTAACTATTCCATTCACATCAAGTGACCTTATGCAGAAAGAGCTGTCCATGCACAGCCTCTTTGCTGAATATCCAGCTAAACTGGCCTTCATGTTTAAATGTGCATGCTAACATTTATGTATTCATTAGATCCATAGGGCTGCCCAATTCACCTAACCATTCTTGCTGCCTTACAATTTGCAGAAACATGAAAACAATGAAATAGAAATGGGATGTGGTAATATATAATATAGCAAACATTCAGAACAGAGAAAAAAAATAGAATAACAATAGAGCAATAGAGAAACAGAAATGACAATAAGAAAAGGATTAACTGAGACCAACCCACACATATTTTAGTCAAGATCTCTCTCTGTATATGTATTATGGAATAAAGATTGAGCACCAGTATTACTTTTCAGTTTTATAGGTATCTTTTCTGGATCTGCCCATTACTATTTAAAATATTTATCAGATTGTTACATCAAAGCATCTTTCTTGTTTACTGGCTTATGTTTATTTTCCTCAGTAGGTATGCACTGTTGTAAAAATATCTCAAAAGCAAATGCTAAGATTTCAGGAAATGGGAATCACTGGATATCTTTTTTTAAAACTGGCTTTTTTTCCACCCTAAATTTGCAGAGGGAGAGCATCAGTGAGTGATAGACCGTCCGATGGCAGTAGCCAACCTGCAAGTCATGTCAAACTCACAGTGGATGTTCAAAAAGATGTGCTACATGGACATTATGGCATTGAAGTTTCTCATAATTTTCCCCTTTTGATCACATCAGTTGCTGCAGGTAGAAAACAGTTTTTCCTTCTCACATTTTCCTCATGTTAAAAATTGTCTGGAGAAATATAAAGCTGTGGTTTTAAAAAGAAAGATGTCTTAAAAACACACTGATCTCTGACATTGTCTTGATCCCAAGCTAATATACATAGTCAGATAGAGAAAACTGGCTGAGTCCAGGCTCTGAAATTTTTTGAAAGAACAGGGAGCTGAGCACAATGCTTTCTCACCTGTTCCTTTTGGCTTGCCAGAGGGAAGCTGGTAGTCAGATCTTGCTGGGATGTCAATCTAAGCCAGAGGTCAGTAACCTGCAGCTCTGAAGCCGCATGTGGCTCTTTCACCCCTCTGCTGCGGCTCCCTGTCACTCAAAATATGCTCACAACCACCAATGTGTGACACCCGCCAGCATGCAATTTATTGAGCTTTTCAACCCCCGGTAAGCCAACCATGGATAAATCCAAGAAAAGAATAGTTTCAGAAGAGAACAGAACGTTTAATTCAACTACATATGCCAGTTTTGTGGCCGCTGAAGAAATAATCAGGCACGGGAAGGGTTTTGTAGGTCCCGGTGTTTTCTTTTCTGTGGGAAACGGGTCCAAATGACTCTTTGAGTGTTTAAGGTTGCAGACCCCTGATCTAAGCAGATGCCAGTGTTGCCGGCCCTCAAATGCCTCGTGTCAGCCAGGAGTGGACAACAAAACAGCATTTGGAACAACAGAATATAGTGGCAGGTTATGTTGAGAAGGAGACTGTCCTTCCTGCCATTACTTCTGCTAGAAAGGGCAGCGTAGGCTTAATGAATGGTGCCCGTTAAGAACCTTTCAATAATTTGGATTCAAATTTCCAAATTGTAGGCAAGCAATGCCAGGTCATCTTACATGGCTTCAGTTTCTTTACATACGCACAAATAAAGGTTCCCCTCGCACATATGCACTAGTCGTTCCCGACTCTAGGGGGCGGTGCTCATCTCTGTTTCAAAGCCAAAGAGCCAGTGCCGTCCAAAGACATCTCCGTGGTCCTTTGGCCTGCATGACTAAATCCAAAGGCACACGGAACGCTGTTACCCTCCCACCAAAGGTGGTCCCTATTTTTCTACTTGCATTTTTTACGTGCTTTCGAACTGCTAGGTTGGCAGAAGCTGGGACAAGTAATGGGAGCTCACCCTGTTACGCAGCACTAGGGATTCGAACCACTGAACTGCTAACCTTTCGATCAACAAGCTCAGCGTCTTAGCCATTCAGCCACTGCGTCCCCTCTATATTCATGCATATGAGCGCGCATTTGTTTGTTTTGGGGTGATGTTGTAAACAGGAACTACCAAGTCTGTCGCTGACAAGGCTGATGTTTTGCAGGCAGCACTGCTGATGGGAAGCTTCTGCCAGGGGATCGCATCCTCGCAATAAACAACGACGCAACGGAAGACCTTACCGGTGAACAAGCAGCTGCTCTTTTAAGGTGCAGTATGGGAGTCTGCTGCCCCAGGGCAAAGGGGGATGGCTAAACTTCACTCCAGTGGCTGACTTTCATGCCATGTTAGCTTGTGAGAGCTTCTCTTTCTCCCCTCTCTTCAGCTGAGCACTCCAGAAAACCATCCCCTATTTTGAAGCTGTTATGCTATACTCAAAAGCATTTTGAGTATTTTGATACAGGTAGTCCTCGATTTAGGACTATAATTGAGTCCAAAATTTCCGTTGTTAAGTGAGATGTTTCTTAAATGAGTTTTGCCCCACTTTACGACCTTTCTTGCCACAGTTGTTAAGTGAATCACTGCAGTTGATAAACTAGTATCTCGGTTGTTAAGTGAATCTGGCTTCCCCATTGACTTTGCTCGTCAGAAGGTCGCAAAACGTGATCAGATGACTGGGGGACACAGCGACCATCATAAGTATGAACCAGTTGCCAAGTATCTGAAGCTTGATCCCATGATCATGGCGATGCTTCAAAGGCCGTAACTGTGAAAAACGGTCGTAAGTCACTTTCTTCAGTGCTGCTGTAACTTTGAACGGTTGTTAAATGAACTGTTGTGAGTTGAGGGTAAAGGTATGTGGCAGAGGTGGTATTCAGCAGGTTCTGACCAGTTCTGGAGAACCGGGAGCGGAAAGTTTGAGAACCGGTAAATACCATCTATTCTCTGCCTCCTGAGTCCCAGCTGATTGGGAGGAAATGGGGATTTTGCAGTAACTTTTCCCTGGAGTGGGGAGAGAATGGAGATTTTACAGTATCCTTTCCCTGCCACGCCCACAAAGCCACGCCCACAGAACCGGTAGTAAAACAAATTTGAATCACGTGGCAATAACATTGGGAGACAGGAGGGAGAACTGCAGACAGCCTGCTAAAGATATTTCAGCCCATCAAAGGAGAGGGCATGGAAAATGTTTCAGAAAGGACCCTCCCTAGTTTTCTGGAGAGTAAAAGGAAAGGAGGGGAGAAATACTTAGTCTTGCAAAAATGTGTTAATATAATCTTACAACAAAGATACAGCTAGTATTTCTACTTGCACGTCTTCTTTGAACTACCTCGCAGGGCTAAGAGTTTCAAGAGAAGCTAATTTAAAGCATCCTAACCTAACCGAAATAATTTGACAGTTCTTTGACTACACAGAAGTATAGTATGAAAACAGGAACATCTGTTTTTCTTTGTGGTGTTTGGCAGTTATATGTGTATTTGTTTATGTAGCATATCATCGGGGTGCGCAGCACTTCATGGAGAATAACAAGGCAGGTTTCCCACACTGCCTTGAGACTGTTTGCAGTCTCAGCTTTGGCCCAGGTGAGATAACAGAAATCAAAATGGTGAAAATTAGGAAGCACTAACAAAGTTGGTGAAGGTGCATGGGAATTAGCTACAGGCTCAGTTATAATAAATTAGGAAGAACATTAATGCCAAATTCTTCACTGAAAACGTACATTTTTAAGAAACCATTTGTAACACATGTAGAGATATTCTGCAAGTATTCTGGGAAGCTGTTTTAAGTGAGGGAGAGGAAGGAAGGAAGGATGGAGTTGTTTGAAAGTAGAAGAACTTGGGTGGTAGTATTAAAAAACTAAAGTTCATAAGCTGGAGCTTATTTGGTTGGTGGAAAGAGAAGAACTGGTTGGTTGATTGTGAAGGACACGGGTTGATCGGTTGTGAAGTCAGAGCAAACAACCTGTACTAAATTATGGAATGAATAGAAAGACATTATAGCAATTTAAGGAGTATCATGGGACCAGAGCAGAGGTGAAATGCTACCGTTTCAGGCTGGTTCGCCCAAACCGGTAGTAAAAAATGCTCTAAAAAGTTTTTTAAAAGTTCCGATGATCAGCTATGCGACAATCAGCTGTGCCGCGTGATTTATATTCGCTAGAAAGCAGGAAATCCTGCTTTCTAGCAAATCTAAATCACGCGGCACAGCTGTTCTCCTCCCCTCGCTGTTCTACTTACCTTTGCAGACTCAGAAAAAGCTTCTTAGTGCCTGCGGTGCGCATGCACGCGAAACGAACCAGTAGCAGACTTCAGAGCAGGGGTGAAATCCAGCAGGTTCTAACAGGTTCTAGAGAACCAGTAGAGGAAATTTTGAATAGTTCAGAGAACCAGCAAATACCACCTCTGGCTGGCCCCAGAGTGGGGTGGGAATGGAGATTTTGCAATATCTTCCCCTGGAATGGAGAGGGAATGGAGATTTTGCAGTATCTTTCCCCTGCCACACCCACCAAGCCACACCATCCCACCAAGCCACGCCCACAGAACTGATAGTAAAAAAAATTGGATTTCACCACTGCTTCAGAGCATTTTACCTCTGGATCAGAGAAATGAGAATAGGACATGATTTGGGCATGTGAATAGAGCAATGTGAGATCAGAGAGGAAAAAATTAATTTAGGCAAATTTAGTTTAGGCAAGAGGTGATTATGAAGGTATTGGTCCGAAGAATTTCTGGAAGAACTTTTAAAGTATTATTAAAAGGAAAGTGGTATAATTTGATTATGTACTGTAATATGGGGGCATCAAATGATTAATGCAAAAGTACCAATATGTACAACAGGGTGAATGGTAATACTGCCACTGAATACTGAGAGTAAGGAGGAGGTGGCAAGATGTTTTCTCTAACACATATTATGTATGAGAGTGGTAGCTACTTCTAGGCAAAATACAGGTAGTCCTCAACTTACAACCACAATTGAGCCTAAAATTTATGTTGCTAAGTGAGAAATTTGTTAAGTGAGTTTTGCCTCCTTTTACGACTTTTCTTGCCACATTTGTTAAGTGAATCACTGCAGTTATTAAATTAGTAACACATTTGTTAAGTGAATCTGGTTTCCCCATCAACTTTGCTTGTCAGAAGGTTGCAAAAGGTGATCATATAACTCCAGGACACTGCAACCGTCCTACCTGTGAGTCAGTTGTCAAGCATCTGAATGTCCATGGGGATGCTGCATTAGTCATAAATGTGAAAAATGGTCATAAGTCACTTTTTTCAATCCTGTTGTAACTTTGAACGGTCAATAAGTGAGCTGTTGTAAGTCAAGGACTACCTGTATAGATGTGATGGAAGGAAATTGGGAAAAAAGGACAGAGTTGGAAATTATCTGCCTTTAAAGGTACAGGTAATCCTCGACGTACGACACAATTGAGCCCAACATTTCTGTTGCTGAGTGAGACCGTTGTTAAGTAAATTTTGCCCCATTTTAGAACCTTTCTTGCCACCATTGTTAAGTGAATCATGGCAGTTGTTAAGTTAGTAACACGGTTGTTAAGTGAATCTGGCTTGCCCATTGACTTTTCTTGTCAGAGGTTCGCAAAAGGTGATCACATGACCCCAGGACACTGCAACCGTCGTAAATATGGACCAGTTGCCAAGCGTCTGAATTTTGATCATGTGACCATGGGGATGCTGCAACGGTCATAAGTGTGAAAAATGGTCACAAATCACTTTTTTCAGTGCTGTTGCAACTTCGAACAGTCATTAAATGAACTGCTGTAAGTCGAGGACTACTTTGTTGAAAATGATGCAGGTTTTTTTGGCATTCATAGCAATGTCTTCAAATAAAGCTGTTTAGCAGAAAAAGGGTGGGGGTGTTTTCCTTGTTCCCCATCCTTTGTATTCACACTTGTGTTGTTTTCTTTTATTATATTGTCTTAACAGGGAATCGCAAGGCACTCTCCAGTTTACAGTTCTGCGATGCACCTCGGTAAATTGCCCTCATGTACCACTGGTGTTTGAGTTACTCCTTGGAGGGTAAGGTTTGGCCTCCTGATGGGTATGCAAATGAGAATCACAAATACGAAGTTCCAGGAGGTAATCTTAGAGATACAAAGGGTGGGAAATATGCCCAGATAAGGGAGATGATGTATTAGGGCAGGGGTGTCAAACTCACGTCGTCATGGCAGTATCACGTGACTTTCCCCCCTTTGCTAAAATGGGTGTGGGCATGGCCAGCAGGTGATGCATCCGACCCGCGGACCGGGAGTTTGACAGCCCTGTATTAGGGGATCCTTGGGTAAAGATGGTGAGATGCTTGCCAATAAAAGTGAGATAAAGGGTTTAAAGGGTGGCCATGTTGACATTGCTGGACCTTTGTCATCTAGTCTACAACACAAACAGAATGTTGGATTTGGGTTCAAGCTATATACTACATGCAAATGTGCAGAACAGGATATTGTCAAATTGTTTAGATGGAGGAAATTTAAAAAGTTAAAAAAAATACTACCTGGCATAGGGCATACTTATCCATGAGCTTTCAATGCATTATAGACCCACTCAAATCACCCTCAAAAAGATTTGGAGTAAAATAAAGCCTCAAAATGACAAATTTAAGCTCAATTCCCAATGACTTCATATCTATGTTGTTTACATAGATGTTGGATGGATGGATAGATGGATGGATGGATGGATGGATGATGGATGGATGGATAGATGGATGGATGGATGATAGAAGCAAATACAAATAGATATAAAATAAGAAAAAGAAAGCAAAGAGAAAGCAAAAAGTGTAGGAAAGGAAAACAAGGAAAGCTAAAGAAAAATATAAAAGAAAGAAAAAAGAAAAGTGACTTCTGATATTCTTCATAGCAGATATAAGTACAATTATATTTTAATATCTCTCTCTTTCTAAAATTACATCATAATACTCTCCTTTCTATAATCTATCCCATGTAATCATCAAAGCCATAAATCACAAGTTCATTTTTTAAAAATTTCTGTACAAAAAAATGATAAGAGATTTCCAAGTCACCGCTTTCTAGATAGTGTTCTCAATTTCTCTGGCTTTTGGATTTCCTTGCAGCCCCAATATAAATGCTAATCAGCTCTGATTCTGCTTACCTTTTTGAGATCATCCAAGATCAGTTAGGTAATCTTACCCATCTGTGTAAATCTAATGTATTAAAAATTTAAAGGTGAACCCAGTTCAGAGTCTTGTAACATTGAAATGTTGGTAGTATATATTTGATTACGCTGCAATCAATTTCTTTGTATACATTAATTTTTATTCCTTCTGGCTATTGTTTAATGCTGCTGCCCTGTGCATAGCTCCATTGGCTCCATTGATCTCAATGGCTTATAAAAGAACATATTTACACTGCACTGTAATCACACTACTTCTGCAAATTCTGAAAATGTCATTTTTGCTGCCACAACGGAACTTTTCTCTCCCCCCCCCCCCCCCCGCCGAGTGATCTATCTTTGAAATTGACTCTGCTTAACTTTCTAGCCCAAACAAAACTGGCTAGATATTGCCTGTCACAAGTCCAAATATATGTATTTTATGTCTGCATTTAAATCCATCAAGGAAACATTGTTGATGGGAAGGAAAATATGAGTGGAAAGACCAACTGCAGTCCATCCCAACACCTTCTCCCAGAGGCAACTTTCACTTATATAAACATGCCTTTAAACTAACATTTATAGGCATTTGTATTCTATAATTTGAGGGTTCTTGTATAATGCTGGCATCCCCATTCAAACAATCAATGACTTGAATGCCATCATACAGACATACAAAGTCGCTCTCTTATAGAAAGTTAAACAATCCATCTTGCCCAATCCTTGGGGAATAAGCATCTGCACCTTCTTTATTGCCATCAGTTCATGTTGAGATCCCATCACCAAAAAGCTCTGTGTGTTGGGTCAGCAAAGAATTGAAAATTAAGAAGCAAAATAAGTACACTAAGAATGCACTTTTTTGAGGGTTTTTTTTAAAAAATAATCCAGACATCCTAATATGGGAGGTAGATGCAGGGAATTATGCTGCTGCCTTTTTCAATAGTGCCATCACATCATCACCCTGCCCTTTTGGTCCTTGATAAGGAAAACAAGCATTGCCCTGGCTGAAGAAGGCTTGCTTGGCTCCAGTCCATCCCAACAGCCACAATTCTCTGCCGCCACTCTAGATTCTTCGGAGCTGAAGATGTTACAGATAGAACTTGAGAGCTTTCAGCATGCAATGTGCCATGAAGCAATGCACTAAATCTTGCCTTTGTGTGCAGATGTATCTGTGGGTAATAAAATATAAACCTATTCTGAAATTATTGGTAAATTAACATCATCAGGGTGCATAGCACTTCACGGAGAATAATTCTGCTTTGAGACAGTTCGCAGTCTCAGCGTTGGCCCAGGTGAGAGAACAGAAATCAAAATGGTAAAAATTAGGAAGCACTAATCCAGTTGGCAAAGTTGCAGGGGAATCAAGACTTAGTCACAGGCTCCATTATAATAAATTAGGAAGGACATTAGTGCCAAACTCTTCACTGAAAATATGCATTTTGAGAAGACATTTGTAGCACATGTAGGGATATCTAGTAAGTATTCTAGGAGGCTGTTTCAAGTAAGGGAGAGTAAGGAAGAAAGGATGAAGCTGTTTGAAAGATAGAAAATCTTGGATGGTGATATTAAAAAGTAAAGTTCATAAACTGGAACTTACTTGGTTGGTGGAAAGAGAAGAACTGGTTGGTCAATGTATCTGTGGGTAATAAAATACAAACCTATATTGAACTTGTTGGTAAACTAACGGTGGTAAAATAAAACCTGTTTTCTGTTTACTCCGGTGGGTTGTATGGTGTTGATAGGAGTTCTGAGCTGTTTGGGGCATGTGTGAAACCAACTGCTTGGAACTAGATCTCCTTCTCTGTACATTTGAACCATTTTGCATTTATTACTTAGACCCACTAATTCAGAGATCGCATGGTTCTGGGATGTTCCCTTTCTCTCCTGATGTTTTAATATATTTAATTGTATTTAAAAATTTACTACCAGCCCTAACTCAGCAAATGCATGCATTAGGGGATGCTAGAAATTAAAATGACATTGAGAATTGGCATCACAATATGTTCATCAATATGTGTGGTGGGATGCAGCAAAAGTTCAATTTGTTTCCAGATAATCCTATCAAAGCAGGTTTGTTTAGTTTAAGGGTGCTGAAAACCACTGCAATGAAGAGACATGAAAGAAACTGATAAATGCACAGTGTTGACAGTAATCAGAGTGTTTTCCCCCCTAACTAAGACAATGCAGGGTCTGGTGATGAGTTGAATGGTGGAAGATGATATACATCTTCACTCAGCACATAGTTACAAAAAACAGATTACGCTGGCTTGTCTTCACTTAACATACAGTAAAACTTTGTCTACCACAAGGCAGTGTTGATGGCCACTAAATAACTGTCACTGTGATAGCAATTAGTCATGACAATTAAGAAATTCCACCTTTAGAAACAGGATCCTTCCACATGCCAATTGTTATAAACAGGCCTTCTAACTCCTACTACCTTCCAGATGTTTTATGTCATCCTAACCCGGGGGGCCAAACTCATGGCATCACGTTACTGTCATGTGATGTTTCACAACATTTTTTTCCCTTCACGGAGCTGGGGTGAGCGTGGTCTGCGCGTAATGCATCCAGCCTGCGGGCTGCCAGTTTGACACCCCTGCCCTAACCCATCCCATTAATTCATTTCAAGCTGGGATTGTTGAGAATTACAAGGGATGCTCCAAGTTGAAAAGAGTTGCTGCAAAGGCTGAATGTGAGCTGTGTTTTCTTTGACTGTTGTTATAATGAAACTCATCGGTCCTGAGGATAAGGTTAAGAGTTGTGATCCTAGACATCTAAAAATCTTCCCCATAACTTTAACCTTAGACTGTCTACTGTTGACCTCACCCCATTCCTAAGAGGTCTGTAAGAGGCATGCATAAGCACACCAACGTGCCTACCGTCCCTGTCCTACTGTCCCCATTTATTCGTATCCTTATCCTAAATTCATAATCACGTTTCTACTTATATTTATTATCTTATGTGTTTGACAAATAAATAAATAAAATAAAAAGTAAAGAAAGGCTGCTCCAAGAATTCAGGTTGTACTCTTAGCATTGCAATCCATGTTGGTCGAGCTAATGGGAAGTAACTTGGAAGGCAACAAATTAAGGAAGATGGTTGTGAAGAAACAGAAACCATGTCCCTTTTCAGGCTCCATTTGGGAACTTCAGAAGAAAAGGCTGGCTGCTCTAAAAAAAGTATAGAAGGAGATTGGACCAGTGTTGATGGGCAGAAGCCACCATTAACATTTTTTGAGGACTTGAAATCCACTTTTCTTAACTATGCTGCCTATTTTAGGGCTTATGCTCTAGTTTTCACATGTTTACCCCAAGAAATAGAATGAAACCTTGCTGTTAGTTCTGGTGGTTATGGTCTGTTGAGGAAGATGGTGGTTCAGAAAGAGATAGATAGATAGATAGATAGATAGATAGATAGATAGATAGATAGATAGATAGATAGATAGATAGATGAGAGATAGATATAAAATAAAAAAATTAAATTAAATTAAAAATAATAAAATAAAATAAAATATTCTAGGAGTTGGAACAGCATGGTGATCTAGAAGTAAAGACTCTCACCTCCCACTTGGAAGGTTGAGAGGTCAATTATAGGCAGTGGCAGATGTTTCTCTATCAGGGCATAAAGAGAAAATATTTCTGCGAACTTTGCATAGGTGTAAATGCTCAGCTCCATTCAGTCACTCTGACCCCACCCTGAAGCAAGGGATTACGGGGTTGTCAAAAGAAAAAAAAAAATATTCCAGGAGTTTCAAAAAAAGAAGAAATGGTGGGAACATTATTTGTACTTGATGGTCCCTTGCTCTGATCCAGGAAGCTTCTGGCCTTACTCTTCTTGTGATTCTGTGTCTATTTCTGTTGTGAGAAGGCATTAAATGCTCTCAGAATTTGTTACCGTGTTGTATAATAGTTTGCCAATCCAGTGCTTTTGTTTTTCAGGGTGGCCCTAAATCATCCTTTCTTACAGCAGAAAAAAGAGCCAGGCTAAAAACAAATCCTGTTAAAGTCCGTTTTGCGGAAGAGATTGTTATGAATGGACATAATCAGGTTTGTGTGAATGCTATTATTGCCAAGCCATATGGAATAGTTGGCTTTAAAATTTGACAGGTAGACCAAATTACATATTAAGCTAACTGCACTGGCTGAGAGTGAGCATGAAATGAAGACAACTTGGTCTTTTCACAACTATTATCCCCTCCAACTATATTTGCACTTTGTCAGATAGATCCATGGGCTCGAAGTCATTTGAACCAGGTAGGATGCTACTGAAAAATAAACAAAAATCTTTCTTTCCTTCCTAGAAGGAAAAAGTGTGTTAAAAGTGTATATTTCAACCTGATACAGTAAGCAGGCTGAAATCAAATTGTCCTTAGTATTCTTGGAAAAAGAAAATGGAATGGAATGACAATGTTAACAGGGGCATCTACAGTGGGATGGGAGAGTCAAAAAAAAAAAGTCAAAATGGTAGCCATGATCATGAATTGAAGCTCCAGGGATATTTTTTTACATGCACGATTCAATTGTGCAATCATAGAAGCCATCTTAAATTTTTGTAACCGCCTTTGCAGACATTCCTGAATTTTTCTATTTGTGGACGTATTTTTATGTACACATTTTCTCCTGCTGAGGTATTGACAATGTAATTGCAAAATTGTTAATCTAAAAAGTATGGATCACCTGCATTTCTCTGAGTTTTGTTAAACTATAGTTTCCAGAACCTCTCATTATTGGCTAAGTTGACTGCTGTTGCTGGGAATTCAGAAATAGTTGAGAGGCTCAAGTTACCCCTTTCTGCATGGTGTATTAATGGAACCCTATGTTTTTTCCCCCATTCTTTTTCTGTTTACAAACTTGTGAACAGTTTGTTACAGGTTATACCTGGCAAAGATGAATAAAACCTTCCATTTTGCTTTCACTCAGTTACCCTTTTTTCAATTAAGTTGAACTCAGTTTGAAGTTTTCACAAATATTTTTATCCATTTTTGCATGCATCTTCTGGTAATATGCATGGACACGTTTCAAGCACACACATTTTATCTGCCGTTTTCTTTAATGCAGTCCATTTTCATATATCATGTCCACTGAGACAATGCACTTTTCTTCAAAATATTTAATATGCATATTTTAAATTTGAAAGCTGTGTGGGAAAAAAATTCCAATATTGCGTGAATATCACTGCAGTTCCAATCGTGTGTTTCTGGGAAAATGTGAAATCAGTAGTTTTGCATTACGATACAAACCAGACCTATTGTTCTCCTATTTCTAATCACATTGCTCGCCGTCTAGCCTTTTTTCTTCGGCTCAGTCAAGGATTATGAGCTCATGGATATACAACAGGAGGCATTGTTTTACATATAGGGATCTCTCTAAGTCCATCTGCTCTATCCACGGAGGAAGATAACCTTCCCAGATACTTTATAGTACGTTTCCAAACAACACAGCAACCTTCGCAGGAGGGCCCATCACAGTAGTAATTTTAAATGGAATATTACAGCTGAAGTAAGATTTTTTTGGAAAAATCCCAGAAGTGCTTTCACAGTGTTGGCCTGAAGGCATAAATTGTTGATGAGATGAAATGCTTTTAAACCTTACTTTTCCAAGGTAAGGCTTGTATATCACCCTGTGGCAATCCTCTGCACAGGTCATCTGAGGAATCTGGCTATGTAAATGATGATCTCCCCTCAGTTCTGCTATGCTGCCTCATCATGGGAGTGGGGGGAGGAGGTGATCCTGGGAGGAATGAGCAAAGAATAATGGGAAAATATGCCACAAACTCACCAAGGCTTGAAGGTCATCCCAGCTGCCAGCTAAAGCAAGCAGGCACCTATATTGGCCAGCAGCAACATAGAAGGATGTTCAAAGTGGATGTCAGCATTAATTCATCATGTGTGGGAGAAGTAAATGACGAATCACTTCCATATTTTGCCAAAAAACCCCAAGGTTATAGACATGGTAAAGTGATGGATTATACAATACAGGTAGTCCTTGATTTACAACCATAATTGAACCCAAAATTTCTGTTGCCAAGTGAGACTTTCGTTAAGTGAATTTTGTCCCATTTTACGACCTTTCTTGCCACGGTTGTTAAGTGAATCACTGCAGTTGTTAACTAAGTGACACGGTTGTTAAGTGAATCAGACTTCCCCATTGATTTTGCTCATCAGAGGGTCGCAAAAGGTGATCACGTGACCTGGGACACTGCAACGTCATAAATATGAATCAGTTGCCAAGCATTAGAATTTTGATCACTTGTCCATGGGATGCTGCAACAGTAGTAAATGTGAAAAACAGTCATAAGTCACTTTTTCCAGTGCTGTTGTATCTTTGGTCACTAAACAAACTGCTCTAAGTCGAGAAAGTACCTGTAGTGAATGTTGGGCCTCTTGGGTCAAAGGGCACCCAATATGCTACTGAAGAAGAGCTGATTATGTTTGTCACATGGCTGGAGTAGAGCCCTTTGGGAGTTGCCATGCAGAAAAATAAAATGTAAAGTTACAAAGATAAAATTACAGAGGGAACATGAAATAAACTCAATGCAGTGAAAGATGAATTAATTAACACATTGACACATTGACACGGATGATCATTGAGATCATCCGTGGTTTTGGGGTGAAGTGCCATCTGTACGCTGATGATACTCAGCTGTACATCTCCACCCCAGACCACCCCAACGATGCCCTTGATGTGATGTCTCGCTGCCTGTCTCGCTGCCTGGAGGCCGTGCGGGTCTGGATGGGGAGGAACAGGCTCAGACTCAACCCCTCCAAGACCGAGTGGCTGTGGCTCCCGGTGCCCCGATATAGTCAGCAGGTGCCATCGCTGACTATCGGGGGTGAATCTTTGCCCCCCACGGAGAGGGCTCGCAATCTGCGTGTCCTCCTGGATGCGCGGCTGTCTTTGGAAGAGCATATGACGGCCGTAGCCAGGGGGGCCTTTTATCAGGTTCGCCTGATTCGCCAGTTGCAGCCCTTTCTGGATCGGGATGCCCTGTGCACGGTCACTCATGCCCTTGTTACTTCCCGGTTGGACTATTGTAATGCTCTCTACATGGGGCTCCCCTTGAAGAGCACTCGGAGGCTCCAACTGGTCCAGAATGCGGCCGCGCGGGGGGTTATGGGCGCAACCCGTTGTGCCCATGTGACACCCCTCCTGCGCGAGCTGCACTGGCTCCCAGTGGTCTTCCGGGTGCGATTCAAGGTGTTGGTTACCACCTTTAAAGCGTTCCATGGCATAGGACCCGGGTACCTCCGAGACCGTCTTCTGCCACCAATAGCCTCCCACCGACCAGTCCGTTCCCACAGAGAGGGTCTCCTCAGGGTGCCATCAGCCAAGTTATGTCGGCTGGCGACACCCAGGGGGAGGGCCTTCTCTGTGGGAACCCCAGCCCTGTGGAATGAACTGCCCCCGGAAATTCGTAAGATCTCCGACCTCCGGGTGTTTCGCTGCGCATTGAAGACCCTGTTGTTCCGCCAGGCCGGACTATCAACACAATAGTTTTAAATTGGGTATTTAAATTTATTGGGGTTTTAAATTTGAGCCACCTATTTAATTATTTTAAATTTTATACTGTTGTTTTGTCTGTGTTTTTAAATAGGCTGTACACTGCCCTGAGTCCTTCGGGAGAAGGGCGGTATAGAAATAAAATTATTATTATTATTATTATTATTATTATTATTATTATTATTATTATTATTATTATTATTATTATTATTATCTTAGGTATCAGCAAATTGAAATGGACTGGAATTTCAGTCAGAATATATTAAAGCAGTGAATAGTTTCTGCCTTTTAAGACCAACTATCAACTTTAAAGGAACCAATAGTCCAGAAATATGACAACATTTGGTAGGATAGCAACAAAGGTTTTGGTAAAAGACATTCAGATGCTATGATACATCTATACCCTTAACAATTAGAATCATGCAGGACATAGTTTTTCTAGTGATATTTTACAGAAGTGACAAAGTTGGACTTTGAAGAAAAAAGATAAAAAGAGTTATTGACTTTTTTTGAAAGTTGATGTTAGAGAAAACTCTTGAGAATACCAGATGTAGACAAAAAACCACCCTATTCCTTGCTTTTTGTTAGATCTATGCAAAATTGAAGGGTAAGGCTATAGTGTGTTAAGATTCTGTGACAATTTTTTTTTTTTAAAGTGTTGTTTGAACCATTCAAGTGCCAGGAAGGCATTCCTAAATTAAGACCCTACCATTTAGAAGGTCAATCCTTATTCCTAGAGAAATTCTTTGTGAAGGAATTTTGAAAAAGAACCTCTCTGGGGATCTTAAAACAATGTAAAGTGTTGAGGTAAAGAAAAATCCTTTGGAATTGCAAAATTACAAACTATTCATATTTCATTCAGGCATATCCCTTCTTCAAAGTCTTTAAACCCATGGAACTTGTGCAAATGAGGTTTCTCAGGGCTCTGGTCCCACTGGCAAGCAAAACAGACCATGACTGCTGACTTGAGAACTGGCTGAATTAATTGAATTGAATTAATTTAATTCTGCCACTATAAAAATAATAAAGAATAATAGTATTATTCAATAACAAGAATAATAAACTCTATTCTGGATAAGGTAATAAACTAAAGTATTGGGAGGATGGCTGGAATCTGGAAATCACAAAGAATTATCCTTTTTACTATCTCCAAAGCATGTGGCAATGCGTTAACTTTCCCACAAGGAGGCTGCTTTATAGCACTAGAATTAAATTTAATCTTTTGATTTCTCTCACTTGTACCCAAGAGACAACAGAAAGGCAAGCAACAGGAAGGCTACCTAATTCTTTACTTAACAGCATTTATTTCCTGCTCTGTAACTTCTGGCTGGCAGGCTTGCTCTATAGACAGTAAAATAAATGCTGAAAACTAAATATACAACAGCACCTCAACATGACAGAATGTTCTTTAAAATGTAAATGTTCCCAAACCCTATTAAGCCTTGAAAGCCAGTAAGGGACTTGGGAGGAAATCCCCAGAATTAAGCAAACTTTACTTTCTGCAAAGAACTCCTTTTGTTCCTCAGTAAATTGCTGCATATTTCAGATAGAATTTGAGAGTCAAACGTATTCACTGGATGCTGTCTTTTGTGTGTTTGTCTAGGGAAGTTCTCTTCTGTGTATGCCCAATGTTCTCAAAGTCTATTTAGAAAATGGGCAGACTAAAGCATTCAAGTTTGAAGCAAACACAACAGTCAAGGTATGTTTAAGTCTAATATCGTGATTAAATGTTGGATTAGGAAGTCTCACTTGGCAATGGTGGCCAATGAGGAGTTGGGCTTGTGAATAGTTCTCAAACTCTTCTCTATATTGCAAAGTGTTTTGTTGAGAGAAATTGAATAAAATGAGAAGAGACATGTAACGGCCTTTAAACTCAATGACGAAAGCCAGAAGATGAATACAAGGCTGCAGCATCTACTACAATAATGGAAAACATATTGTGAGCAGGTAAAGTAACAAATCTGGTATATGATGGAAACTCTTGGACCCATGTGAACCAAACAACATATATCAGTATTTTTGTTTGCGTCTTAAAAATAGAATAAGAAAGCAATCAAAGAGCCAACTTGCCTCATCTATAATGCTGTATTTTTTAACGCTCATAAATTTGGTTGGGACATGAACATAATCCACATTTAGCCAAATAGCAGATTTTATTGTAGCCTATGGTTAATGCCTTTCATTGCAAATTTCATGACTACGTTCTAATATATGGTAATCCTTACTTAACTGTCAGAGAAATCAGTAGTACAAATCGTAATCCTCCATATCTGTGTGCTGGATTGTATTCTATTTTGATTCTAATCCACGTGGGTATTTCTTTTTTCAAATTGTTGTCAGATTACATTGCAGTCAACAATGGGGGTTCGTTGTCAGTAAACTACGCTAGCCAAGATTGTGTGCCAAAGAATTCTTATGCATTTGAATAGCTTTCCATCATGGGTTGGATCTGCCGTACCTTATGACGTGTGTACAATTATCCTTGTGAACAATTAAGCTCTCCAAGGACATTGTTGTGTGGACCTAGATAATTTCTACAAGTTGTTGAAATTGTGATATTTTTTGCACCCATAATTGGTAGGATATTGTTCTCACTTTGAAAGAAAAGCTATCCATTCGAAGCATTGAACATTTTGCCTTGGTTCTGGAAGAACAGTATAATGTGTTGAAGATGTATCTTCTGCATGACGATGAGCTCATTGGACGGGTGAGTTTCACTGCTCTACGACATTTTTGTTGGTGGACAAATTAATGAACTTTTGCCTGGGGATAATAACCAGTGCAGGGGGGTTAGAGTTGCTCACTCTGGCGTTTTGTCTTCTGTGCTTCATAATCTATAGATTGGGAAGGTACGAACTCCAATTATCAACTCCTATCAGCTTGGCCAGCATGGCTAGTGATCACAGAAATGGGATTTATACAGGGGTGAAATCCAGCAGGTTCTGACAGGTTCTAGAGAACCGGTAGCGGAAATTTTGAGCAGTTCAGAGAATCAGCAAATACCACCTCTGGCTGGCCCCAGAGTGGGATGGGAATGGAGATTTTGTAATATCCTTCCCCCAGGAGTGGGAAGAGAGTGGGGATTTTGCAGTATCCTTCCCCTGGAGTGGGGTGGGAATGGAGATTTTGCAGTATCCTTCCCCTGCCACACCCACCAAGCCACACCATGCCCACCAAGCCACGCCCACAGAACCGGTAGTAAAAAAAATGTGATTTCACCACTGGATTTATAGATCAGTCACATTAATAGAACCACAAGTTGTACACCTTCCAAAACGGAAATATGTATCACTTTAAAATATATGGCTGGTGGAAAACTGGGACTATTGATTCAGAACATTGCACACTTGTAAACCTGTTTATATAGCAGCAGCCTTATTGAAATAATCCCAGTTTTCATTTATTGATCTATAACCGTAATAAAGATTTGATTTGATATGAATATCAGTTTCCCTGGAATCTACTTTCATGAACTCTTTTCAATACAGTGTTAACAGTTATCAATTTGTTATTCAAAGTAAAATTTTAAACACCCTCTTAGAATTTGTATAATATTATTACTAATGGTGGACCATAAATGTTTACTTAATATCACTTTGTTTTCTTTAAAAGTACCATTGAATTGTACTGAAGTCATGCTGAAGTGGATTTAATATAAATTGCTTCCCTAATGAATCATCTTGAAATGAAGATAATACACTGATTGTCATACAAAATCTATTTCTTCAATTCATTCTTCCAGAATGGCAAGCACTCACCTTGTTATAATAGTAGATATTGAATGATTGAGTGTTTAAAATTTTTAGACAGAAATTTCCATCCTTTTGATTTTTTTGATGAGATCCACATAGATTAGGTTTCCCCAAAGATTTGGGTCATCCAAAATCTCCCCCTATCCTTGACAACTTTATCTGAATTTTGAATGTGAGTTATTCTGAGCAGCTATCTATCATTTTACCATTTGATTACAGATGCTCATTTTATCTGATTGCTTTCAAAATTGTGTACGCAGCCAAAATGAAAATCAAAATAGTGGTGACTGCTGGGTAATTTTATTACCAGAAAGAGGAATGGTGGCAGTTGCACAAATTTGCAAGTAATTTATTTTGAGATATATATATATATATATATATATATATATATATATATATATATATATATATATATATATATATATATATATATATATATAACTCTGCACAATTTATTCTGCTTCTACCATACATAGGGAGGGTCAAGAAGTTAGATGGGATTCTGAAACAGCATTCTGTCGATCACTCAAAACTTTATAACTCAAAACTTTTAATAATAAAATTCCTCTGACTTCTGGAATTTTGCTAGAAATTATCCAAATTTGTCTGAGCAGCTATAATGTACTTCATACCTAGTTTATCAAAGTATCTTAGCAGATAATCACTAGACACTGGTTTCCAATTCTAAGGACTTTTGTTATGGTTGTAGTATGCGATAAATTTTTTATCTGTCTATCTACCGGTATCTATCTATCTGTCTGTCTTTCTGTCTGTCTGTCTATCTGTCTATCTATCTCTCTATCTCTCTATCTATCTATCTATCATCTCTTCTTTGTTTCAGGTGGTTCAGAGGAAAGAGTCTCATGATTATCGATGCCTCTTCAGAGTTTGCTTTATCCCCAGAGATCCATTGCATCTCTTGCAGGAAGATCCAGTGGCTTTTGAATATCTCTACTTGCAGGTGATATTGGAATACACTATGAGCTTTTCTGACTTGGTTAGGTTTTATCAATACATAGCATAAACCCAAGTATCAGACAAGTTTATTCATCCATAATAACGTTGGTGCAGGAGGCTTTCCAGGCCCAAAACGGGGTGCTCGGGAGCCTCGCGGGGGTGGGAGCTCACGCAGCCCCCATGCCCTGTTTTGGTTTCCAGGTTGGTGCAGGGAGGCTTTCCAGGCCAAAAACGGGGCATAGGGACCTCTCGCACGGCACCCCTTCTCCCTGTTTTGGCTTCTAGGTTGGTGCAGGTGGCCTTCCAAGCCAAAAATGGGGCGGGGGGCCCAAGCGCACTCAAACCCCCAAAATGCAATGCAGGCGCCCCCGCACATGCGCATGGGCACCCCTGTGGATGTGTGCGCACGTCCCCCGCATGCACCCCGCCCCCCCACACACATGCGCGGCAGAGACCCGAAGACCAGCTGGCCAGTGGGAGGCACGGTGGAGCTAGGCTGGGGCAACAGCTGGTGTGCCCGCACAGAGGGCTCTGCGTGCCACCTGTGGCACGCGTGCCATAGGTTCACCATCACAGTTCTGTAATGTGACATGCTAAAAGCTCAGCTATAAATATACCACATGAATCTTTTGGTCAGTCTCTTTCTGTCCTAATAACATAGAGAAAAAGTGGACTGAAAAATCTGGATTGGGTTGACATGTGCATGTCATATCCCACTTGATTTCTCATATCAACATAGGTGATGGACCACGGAATAATAGAGTTAGAAGGGACCAGGGATGAAATGTAAAATTTGTTACTACCAGTTCTGTGGGCGTGGCTGGGTGGGAGGAAGGGGTAATGTGACGGTGGGCGTGGCCAACTTTTTTTTTTTTAACTTTTCAATTTTTTCTGCAAATACAAAAAAATGCTTTGAAAAGGCTCTGCCGATCAGGAACACAGCTGGGATCTCAGAGGCTTTTCAAAGCATTTTTTTAACCACCTCTTCCCCTGAAAAGGTTCTAGAAAAAAATGCTTTAAAAGTCTCTCTCATGATCCCAGCTGAGTTGCCTGATCATTTTAAAAAATGCTTTGAAAAGTCTCTCTCATGATCAGGGAACTCAGCTGGGATTGTCAGAGAGACTGTTAAAACATTTTTTCTGCAACCTCTTCTGGGGAAGAGGTGGTTAAAAAAATATTTTGAAAAGGCTCTGACGATCCCAGCTGTGTTGTCTGATCCTCAGAGGCTTTTCAAAGCATTTTTTTAACCACCTCTTCCCTGGAAGAGGTTGCAGAAAAAAATGCTTTGAAAAGCCTCTGAGATTCCAGCTGAGCCGCGCGATCATCAGAGGCTTTTTTTTTACTTTTAAAAGCATTTTTTCGGTGGAAAAAAGTTGTAGAAAAAATGCTTTAAAAAAAAAAAAGCCTCTGATGATCGTGCGGCTCAGCTGGGCATGGTGGAGGTTGGGGGGGGGCCCGCAGGGATTTTTGCTACCGGTTCTCCGAAACACCCGCCACCATCGCTACTGGATCAGGCGATCCGGTCCAAACCGAGAGCATTTCACCCCTGGAAGGGACCTTGGAGATCTCCCAGTCCAACGCCCTGCTCAAGCAGGAGACCCTAGAACTTTCTTGACAAATGGCTGTCCAATCTCTTCTTAAAAACTGAATGTGGGTTTCCAGATACAGAAGTTACAAATTCTCTATCCAGCTAATGTGCGCATGTGTGAACCAATCTCAAATTGTATATGACCCAAAGAAATTAATTAAACATTGGGCTTTGCAACCAACATAATTGCCAAATGGTTTAGCGGTAGAAACCACTTCTTACAATAACAGGATTAGATTAAATCCTGTTTAATGTAGCCTGGTGCAAGTGTATGTCTCTTCTTTCCCCTTGTTAACCTGGCCCTGTCCATTTCAGAGCTGTAGTGACGTCCTTCAAGAAAGGTTTGCTGTTGAAATGAAATGCAGTGTCGCGTTACGGCTGGCCGCCTTGCACATCCAAGAACGGATAATCACCTGTGCTCAGCCACAGAAAGTCTCACTAAAGTATATTGAGTAAGTGAAAAAGTATTCAGTTTGTACTTGATACTTCTTAAGGAAAATACAGGAGATTTTAAAAGAAACATTAAGACATTAATAGCAATAGCACTTAGACTTCATAGTGCTTTATAGCCCTCTCTAAGTGGTTTACAGAGTCAACATATTGAACTGCCAAATTGCAGGTAACCGGCAGTCAGAAGTACCCTGCAGTACTGCATTCTAACCACTGTACCACCACAGCTCTTGAGCCAAGGAGTTCAAAGGTGATCAGTCATATATAGTTGGTCTTTTACTTGAGTTGTTTCCATCATTTGCTCTCCTAGGCTGCCTGCCTCAGGTGGATGCCTGTTGTTGAGAACAATGCCACTTTTGGTTTTGAAGGCTAGCAATTGCCGAAACCTACAGTACATTGCAGTTACTGAGCTACAGTGGCGCAGTGGTTAGAGTGCAGTACTGCAGGCTACTTCTGCTGACTGCCTGCAATTTGGCAGATCGAATCTCACCAGGCTCAAGGTTGACTCAGCCTCCCATCCTTCTGAGGTGGGTAAAATGAGGACCCAGATTGTTGGAGGCAATATGATGACTCTGTAAACCACTTAGAGAGGGCTGTAAAGCACTAAGAAGCAGTATATAAGTCTAACTGCTATTGCTATTATAAATTCTAAATCCTAAATAGGATGGTGACTGCAAGTTCTGCCAGATGATCATTTCAGGATAGGTTTTTTTCCCCTCTCTTTTTTTCCTTATGCTGCAGGAAAGACTGGGGAATAGAAAATTTTATTTCTCCAACTCTACTCCGAAACATGAGAGGCAAAGACATCAAAAAAGCTATTAGTTTCCATATGAAGAGGAATCATCTTTTGCTGGACCCAAGGCAAAAGGTAAAGTAGCTTTAAAATATCTGGAAAGGTCACCTTCTAATTGTCTATGGAGATTCTCAGTGTTCCAGGTCATGGTTGTCCCAAAGGTACTTTTTCAAGAGGCACCTCAACCTTCAAGAGGTTTTCTTTGAAGATGTTTCGCTTCTCATCCAAGATTTTTGGAAGAGAAACGAAACGTCTTCAAAGAAAACCTCTTGAAGGTTTAGGTGCCTCTTGAAAAAGCACCTTTGGGTAACCTTCTAATGGACCTTGACTCTGCCATTCCTTGTTAGATCCTTTTTATTCGTGATTTGACCTCTCTGTGATCTTCATTAGAAAAATTAATGAGATGATAACACTTATATTCCAAGAACACAATGATGGATCCATGGGGAATTTTAGGATGTGCATATGCTGTCGGTAAAAAAGTAGGACAATACCGATAAAGCTGGATAATAATTACCTACATTTGTGATTTGAATATGGTTTTGTATTTATTGGGACTCAACTAATCTCATATTTTACTGTATTGTTCAATGCTTGTGATAACATTATTAGTTAAAAGGAAACACAATATTTCTATGCTGAATATTACTCTGTGATACCTTTCAGAAATACTGGCTGTTCCCAAGACTACAGATCTGATACTGGCTGTTCCCAAGACTACAGATAGTCCTCATTTAGTGAACACAATTGGAACCAACAATTTGATCACTAAATAAAACAATCCCTAGGTGAAACTACAGCTTATGATCTTACTTCAGCTTTCATTTTCTTTATGACCTGGGAAGATCATAAATGTGAAGATTGGTCATAAAAGTTACTTTTTCATCTCTGTTGTAACTGTTAATGGTTGCTAAACGAGGTAGTCGGTAAACAAGAACAGCCTATATTTCTGATTCAGAGATACCCTATAATACTGGTAGACAATTGGAACATTTGCCCCACTATTGTCCCAAGAAGGTCATGGTAGTAGCAGCTTGCCATATTATAATTGACCCCAAATTTTATTGTATGAGAGTAATAATGTATAAGAGGTTGCGGACCTACCAATTATGAAGCTCTGGTTGTGTTAACTTTGCTTTTCAACAATTGCAGAACCTCCTTTCAGCAGCCCAAGTGCGATTGTGTTACCTGCAGATTCTTGGAGACCTGAAACTCTATGGAGGGAAAGTCTTTAATGTCACGCTCATGGTAAATTTATAATGTCTAATAGAAAAGAAAATATGTCATTCAGGGCTGAACTGTTGGGTTCTTGGTGCTCTCTGATATTGGTTGCTTTCAGTAGTCCTACTTGGGACCAGCAGCTTTGCTGGTAAGCAAAGCAGTTGCTAAATGGAAAATCACCTGACTGCAACTATGTTTTCCAGCTCAAAACTGACAAGATTAATCAATTTCACACTTTTGGCTTTTGTTTGTCTTCCAACTACTCCCCACCCTTTGTATTACTGGAGTAACTGCTAATGTCTTGTACACATCAAAAGCAATGTGAGTGCCATGGGCACACTACTCTCCTGAAATCCCTTCCTCTCCAATCTTCTTCCTCTGCAGGGAGAACAGATGGAAGGGGAAAAAAGCAATCTCCCTTTTGTCTGATCCTTCCCCCTTTTCCCATAAGGAGAGATATTAGAGAGGAAGGGACTGCAAGAGAATAAACTGTTGGATCTTCTACATATTTAAAGCAATGTAATCACATTGGAAGTCTGAGCCTGGAAGCCACAGGCATGCTATTCAAACAACTTATAGTACTGTCTTGAAAGTTCTTCCTTTTCAATTTCTCCATTCTGCAATGCAGGAGGGGTGTTGGGGGAAAAAAACAATTTCTGTAGGCAATCTCTTCTTTACCTCACACTTTCCTGCTGCCAGCACAATCTGCTGGCTGTTTATATCTACACTCTAACAGAATTAATCAAAGAAGAAAAAATAGGAGTCATGTACACCAGTGGCGGGTTGCTTCTGGTTCGCACCGGTTCGCAAGAACCGGTAGTAAAAATTTGTAGTAGTTCCAAGAACCGGCAATAACATTGGCTGGCCATACCCCTGAACCGGTCCCCGGCCTGGTTGCTGCTCGCTTACCCCACCCACCTCATCAGAGGCTTTTTTTTTTTTTTTTTACTTTTAAAAGCATTTTTTCTACAACTTCTTCGGCCGAAAAAATGCTTTTAAAAATAATTTTAAAAAAGCCTCTGATGATCCCGTGGCTCAGCTGGGATCGTCAGAGGCTTTTCAAAGCATTTTTTCTGCAAACTCTTCAGCAGAAGAGGTGGTAAAAAAAATGCTTTGAAAAGCCTCTGACAATCCCAGCTGAGTTGCCTGATCGGCAGAGGCTTTTCAAAGCATTGTTTTCTGCAACCTTTTAAGGTTGTAGAAAAAATGCTTTGAAAAGTAAAAAAAAAAAAAGGTGGCCACGCCCTCCCAGTCACATTACCCCCCACCAAGCCACACCTACAAGCCATGCCCACAGAACCGGTAGTAAAAAATTTTAGAACCCACCCCTGATGTACACCATTCAATGTAAGGATTGTTACAGCCACTATGTAGGCCAAACAAATGTCAGACTGCATCACAAACTTCAAATAGCAGAAAGAAGACATGAACAGTGTTAATTTTGTAACACATAAACAGAATTGACCATAGTTTATACTGAGACACTATTAACATTTTAGAATGTTAGGGAATTCCTGGAATGTGGCATTCACACATATCAGTCATCAATAGACACACAAATTCTATTTACATACTATTCAAAAGACACAATCAAAAACCTAGAAAGGAAACAAGCAGCCCAGAATTCATCCTGTTCCCAGCAGCCAACACCCAGGTAGGCAAAAAACAGGACCAGATAAACATTCAAGGAAGAAATAACACCTTAATCAAGGAACCATCAAAAAGGAAGCCACACCCACACAAAGATTGGCAAGGCAAACAGCAATGAACCCCATTCTCCTTTCCACTGATGGTGTTATCCAGCCTGGTAATGAAATGTTTGCAAGAAAACATCCAAGCTCAAAAAATATCAAGGACCCAACAGTTGAGATTTATTTTTTACAGCAAAATAGTATTTTTTTAGTGAATGTCTCAGCCTTTCTACCATTGCATTCAATTCTCGTGTTACAACATGAAAGCTAGATCATCCCTGTGATTTATGGGGTTTTCCCAAGGTCATTGGGAATGTCATGATGCAAGGAAACAGTTTAAATCTTTTATTTGAATTAGCTAGGTCTCTGTCTTAAAATAACTTTTAAGACCCCTTGTCATCATTTGCACCTCTTACAGATTAAACAAGGCAGTTACTTGATGTTTATTGGTTAGAATTAAACTGCTTGCCATATGAGCCAAAAGAGAATTCAGTGATCAAATGCCAGGACACATGCACACATCACAGATTGCAATAATGATGCAATGACACAACCTAAGGTGTGGCAATGTTAAGTCATCTATCACTGCTCACATCAAAAGAAGTTCCCTGCTTCCAATGTGGTGTACAGATACCATTAAAGAAAGAAAGGAGTGGCCCTTTTCTGAACAAAGGATGGCGTAGTAATTAATGAATTGAAGCAAGAGCAGGGAGCTGTCACTCTTAGTAATGCTATTGTTCAGCTATTCCTTGAGGTATCTCTCTTACTTTCCTGACTGACAGAGATCTGGTGAGTTTACAATAGGAGGGGGAGGGCCATCTTGAATTCATGGAGGGAAGGCAAGATGAAAATAAAATAGTGCCCATGTAGATGTCTCAGATTTTACATCAATAAAAAATGAATGTTGCTAGTTCTATCTTATTGGATAGTAGTTTGCAATGGGACAAAGTGGTCCTGTAGATGTAAAGGTCATAAACCAAGAAGCAGGGGTGGGCTTCAAAAATTTTAGCAAGGAGTTCTCTGCCCAGTTGCTGGGTGAGCGTGGCCATGGTGGGTATGGCCTAGTTGCCTCCTGCACCATGATGGGGGGGGGAGGTGTTTTTGCCCTCCCGGGGCTCTGGAGGCTACGGGAGGGCGAAAACAGCCTCCTCAGGCTCTGGAGACCCTCTTCCCGAACTTCCAGTAGGCCCGTTTTTCACCCTCCCCGAGCCTCCATGCACACCCTATACTTACCTGTATCCAAAACGGGCCGCATGGGGACTCCTAGGAGGGGAGGAGTGGGGTGGGAAGGGCCAGCCAGGAGTGGGATTTGGGGGTTCTCCAAACTACACAGAATCTTAGGTAGAGGTTCTCCCAAACCCCTGCAAACCCCCAGCAGCCCACCCCTGCCAAGAAGGGTTTTAAACTGTTAACACCTTGAATTGTGCTGGCAACTAGAGTGGTGGGGACGGAGCAGATCTTGTTTAGCCTTGTGAGAGTGTGGCCCAAGGTGAAACAATTGTCCACGGCTGTAGCAAGTTTCAGAAACACTTTTTGTTGTTAATGTTTAATGTGTAGCAATAAACAATGCATAGGAGAAGATGCCCTTTGTGGTACACAAGGCCCAGTTATTTTAAGAGTTCTGAAATTTAATATCGGCATTAGAAATGTCAAGCCAAGTCTTTTCTGATTCTGACCTTGAAATAACCAGTAGCCTGTTTTTCCTGAAGTCCACGCATGACACTATTTCTGTTTTGCTTGACAAGGAAATAAATAGACCCTACATCTTTACATCATTAATCATTTCTTCATCACCACTCAGAATGGGGCCTAATGCTACATATAGAGTCAGATGACAAACAGGCTGCTGGAGAAGGGGCTGGACTAGAAGACCTCCAAGGTCCCTTCCAGCTCTATTCTGATTCTGATTCTGGTAAAATGTTGAGTGCCTATATTTTGAGTCTCTAAATTCAACTCTTTATCCCATTAGTGTGTCTGTGTATAGATAACACATAAGATCAGTCCAGAAAGGCCTACCATCGGAGACCTTGAGATGAAGCCACTGTTCTCTTCCACCCATTTGTTCCTAGGACCAGCCTTGACATTCTCCTGCCAATTAACTGGTTGGCCAGTCACCTTAAAAGCTGTGAGCATTTTTCATAGGCATAAATTGTGAGCAGCCCATAGTTTGATCATGTCTGTTAAGATGAGCTATGATCATCCAAAAATGTTCATTCAGAAGCAATTATGTGGAAATAGTAATTTCCGGAGTTGAACAATAATATAGAAAAAACAGACCTGCTGCCATCATCCAGTGCTGGAGTTAATAAATGAAATAAATTTCCTGCTTTCCTCTCTATAGAATAGCATAAATGATGGCTAGTAAGTTTCATAAAACATTGAATTATGTTAAAGTGAGCTGTTCAATTCCCATTAAGATTTTTGTAATGCATTTGTAAACTTTTGACTGCATTCATAAAACACAAGCTGTTATTTATTTAACTTCATATTTCTGAATTAATGACAATTTCACACAAATCCTAAACATTTCTAAACCATTGCTTAGTCAGCACAAACGTAAGCCACTATTTGAGAGAGGGGGAGAGATTTCTCATTAAGATCCAATTCTTTGCTGGGTGTCTATCATTTCTTCTCAGCAGAAGCAAGAATATGAGAAAAGGTTAACTGTTAGCTAATACAGAATACTATTAAAACAACTTCTGAACAGATCAGAAATGTCTACTTGAGTCTAGAGTGTATTTAAACATAATGATATGAAAGTTCAAATTGTGTTACTTCACCTGTGTGGATTTCTTTACATGTCCAAATTATACTGTATAGAGATTGTAGCCACTGAATACATAGGCATGAGTTTGTTCCTTTCTAAGTTTGGTCATAAGCTGCTTTTCCCCTATGAAGCTACAGGACAGAGAGACATGCATTGCCTTGCTGGTGGGAGCCAAATATGGAATCAGTCAAGTGGTTAATAGCAAACTCAACATTGTAACCTTGCTGGCAGAATTTGCTAACATAAGCAGACTGGAGCTCACTAAAGAATCTGACAAAGTAAGCATGGTGAAGATCTACCTCCAAGATATAAAGGTAAATATATTTCATATCAATTTTGATGCATTATTCTGTCAGGAACATTTCAGCTCATCATGTTTCCCATCTTCTATACAAGGTGCTCACTGTGCTGCTGGAGTCCAACAGTGCCAAAGATCTGGCTTGTCTCATCAGTGGTTACTACAGAATGTTTGTAGACTCAAGCAGCTCCATATTCATCTGGGAGGAGGGAAAACCTCAAATGCACCGGATTTCTGCTGAGGAAGGTAAAAAGCAAGTTTTTCATAAATAAGTAAAGGAGTGAGAGGAATGTTCCAAGCTCAATAGTACACCTGTTGCTAGAGATATGTGCATGTATTTAGCACACTAACACATCTCAGTGTGTTATGTATTCTTGTCTATACAGCTTTATTTCCTCCTTCATTTGTGTGGGCAAAAGCAAAAGGGTTCTTAGAAGCATCATTTGAAATGGTCATTGAGATACACTGAAAGGATGTGGGAGATGTTTCTGTCACATTTGAATGTGAACTCATCTAATTTCAGGTGCATGAACCAACACCAGAGTTACCATTCAAGGCACAGTTCTCATAATTTTGCATGCAATCAAAATTATCAGGCTTCCTATAGTTAAACCTGAGCCTACTTTCCCCCATCCAGATCCCTACAGTCTCCACATACTGAGACATTCAAAAATGTCACTTAAGACAGTCCCTGTTATCCTTTGACTGCTGCTGAGAACAGTATTCAGGATATGTACAGAGGAATCCTTTTTCATACTTAGCTGTACAGTCCTCTTAAGGATCTTTTCAGGGAGGTTTTATTTCAACTGTGTTCTAAGTTTGCTTGGAAGGAAGGTGCAACTCCAAGGAAATTGTCTGTATGTGTTTGCAGGATACGAATCTAGAACCTGCAGTGACTCTGAAGAATCTTCTGAGCCAGATTCCTCCTTGGACCGTTTCTCAGACACTCATTCACCTAAGTACAGCAGTATTAGTCCCCCAATTGAGGAGGAAGGAAAGCAGCAAGAGCTGGAGCAAGAAAGGAAGACCTTGGAGGCCAAAGAAATGAGTTTTTGCAATGGGTACAACATAAGTGATAGCCTTTCAGAAGCCTCTGATTCAGCCAACACAGAAAGCAAGGGGCCAAAGTCCAGTGGCTCAAGTGACTCTCTGGATGCCTTGGAAGAAGATGATTTAGAAGCGTGCTCAGCAAGCAGGCCAGAGATTTTTCAGTTTTGTAACTCTGCTCTTCAGAAATTGGCCAATAATGACAAGATGCTTTTTGGTGTGGATGGAGATGAGGAAAGCGGAACATCACAAGAACATTTCTTTTCTTTCCTCCTGCCGCCCCTGGTATCCAGTCCTGGTCTTCCACAGCCAGAAGAGGAATCCAGAAGAGAAAACGGTGTGAGTATTCTAGAATCCAAGTTGGCCAAAAGCAACATCATGGACTACTACAGCCTCTGTGCCAATCTCTCCCCAGCCAGCAGTGGAGGGAAGAATATCCAGAGTGACAGTCCTGAAAGCTGCTCTTTGCAGGAGCCTGAAGATCATGAGAAAATCAGCAAGGGTCAGGCTCCTGTCTTTGTCTTGAGATCTCCCCCTGGCTTTGAAAAGACTAATTCAGATGATAACATCTGTGATGGAAGCAAAAGGATGACCCCAATGGAGCCACAAGCAGGTGAGTTAAAAGATAATCCCCAGAATATCTCCATTGTGGTATGAACCTCCCAAGGTCTTTTAAATAGGAGTGTTATTTTGACTGCTACCTTGGCAATCCTTGTTGGTCTCTTCCACATTTCACACCATTACTCATGGGGTCTCACATTCTCACACCTGGTCAGAGGAAGGATGGCTATAGTAGCAATATGAGGCCCTTAGAATAATTAAAGCTGATTCAGTCGCTTACTGAAATCTAGCCATTATTAGCTTTTCCTTTCATATTCAAAATATTACTCCTCCTATCTGCCCAGTATTTTGTTTCCATTTAGGCAGAGATGCCTAAGGCTGAGAGTTAATGGCTATTCCACAAGACCTATTGCAAAGAAAATTCCAGTTCAGGGTTTCATATTATTACATTTCCTCTGATGTTTTTTTTTCTTTTAGTTGCTAAAAGAACCAATATACGGAAATAAATTGTCGCAGTACTATTTGTGTTCATGCAACTATAGGTGGTGGAATGATTGTATGAAAAGGTTTTATAGTAACAAAACCCAAAAACCTAGAAATGTACTACTACTACTACTTACTACACTGTGATAGCAGGATTTCTCTAGTCTCTCTTAACTTTTCACCCCTTTGTGCCATTAAAAGATTACAAAAGTGGATGGAAGAGGATGATGGGTAAGTAGGTCTCCAATTCTGTTTGCAGTGGTGATGCTTCTGAGCTGGTTACGATAACTACTTTTCAGTGACAGGGTGAGGGAGGCAGGACAGTAGTATAATGCCTGGTATTTCCGTAATTTCTTTATTAGCTTGTAGAAAGAAAAGAATTGAATGCACCTTTAGACAACTCACACGTATCATCAGCAACATAAATCTTTTTACAAACGACTTTGTTAATTCTCCATATTGATGGCCTCTTCTTTATTTTTTAGGGTCTGAAATTCTACCCCTGCATCGTTCCTCAGAGTTACCATCTTGTGGCAGTTTGGATGAAAACATCCTGTCAAGGCAAAGCAGAAGGATGAAATCCAGGCCAGAAAAAGACCCAAAGTGTGCCAATAATTTGAGGAAAAGAAGGTCCTTCCTCGAAACAAATTATACTTCCCAAGTTAGTTTCCCCAAAGCTTCACCACAAGCCCTGGAAACCAATGTTTGTTGCAGTAGAAATGCTATAATTTCAGGAGCTTCAAACCCCACAGGTGACACTTTATTGAAGGAGCCCCAGCAAATTCCCAATCTTCTTGAAGCCACACAGAAACCCCAGGTGGTCCAAAATTCAACCTCTTCAACAGAAATGGGGCAGAATTCATCAGTACCCAATTCAGTCTTGTGCCTGGCCTCTGCACAGGCAAGTAGAGAAAGTTCAGATTCAAATGATTGTTCTTTAAATTCTTTTTATATGCCCCCCCATCAGAGTCCACATTTAAGTACACCAGAAATTAATTTTCACCCAGAAGGTCTTGATCCCACTTGTGAAGAAAAAACAGAAAAGCTTACAGAAATAGATAGACTGGTTCAGGGACATTGTGAAGTAAAAGCAAAGTGTTCCATAAAGCAAACACTTGACAAAAAAACGAGTACAATCAAAGCTACGCCTCCGACAGGAGTCAGTTATGTATTGATTGAAGAAATAATACACACTACTACCAAACCTTCAGGGTCTCAGAACAGCACCCAAGACAAACCTTCGTCTTTCACCCCAGTCTTGGACCTGGATTCCCTCCCTGCAGAGAAAGCTGAGAAACAGGAACAGGTTGTGCTAGAACCCTGCAAGAGAGTCAAAAATGACTCCATCTTGTGTGAATCCAGCCCGACCCTTGGAGACTTAAACCTTGAAGAAAGTATCAGCCAATTGTCAAATAAATGTGCTACGCAGAAATCGGGAGATGGAAACCATCTGGGTATTTCAAATGTAACTGAACTATTTTTCAACTGCAGTGATACATCAGGCCAAATTTGCTGGCCAAATTTCAGTTCAGCAGCAGAAAATGAAAAAATCTGTCAACAAGCAGATAATGAGTGCCAAGGAATTACTAGCCAAAATGGCCTGGGCATTAATAATTTATCTTTAAACGATGGTGTTATAAATCAAGTCCCAGCCCACTTATCAGCCATGAATATGTCTCATAATCTGTGCCAATCTACAGACATTGCTGGTGACTTTAAAACAGGGGGGGGAAACCTCAAAGGAAATGCTCTCATTACAGATTATAAAAATAAGAGATCCAGTTCACTAATGGCTTCCTCAGAGGAGAACATAGAACAGAGCAAAAGTGATAATTCAGCTGGACAGGGTTACCCTTCATTTGACATTTTGCCGAAGGCTGCCAGACCCAGTGAGAAAAACTGTACTTCAGAATTATCCTTTCTGTTTTCTGACAATGCAACTGGAGGTGCAGTGGCATTCAGTGACACAGGTCCACCAGGTTTAGTGAATTCTGAGGAGACATTTACACCCAGACATAAACTGGAGAGATGCAGCTGCCAGTTGTCTTATGCAAGCTGTTTCCATGGGGTAGAAAACGAAGCGGAATTAGATACCATTAAACCCTTCGCAAGTAGCATTTCTGAAGGACCCTTAACAACTCCACCTTCAACAAGAAACCCACTGCCTTCAGATTTTAATCCCACCAGGCACCTTCAAGCACATACCTATGTGAACGGGACTGCCAGAGATTCTCAGAATTACAGTTACATCCCAGAATTGCCTATCAAAGAACTGAGCTATATGAAAGAAAAATGGTCTCTCTCGCCATTTGACTTCTGCCATTTGTTAGGGGATGTAGTAGAGCTAAAGGAAATTTTAAGGCGGTCTTCAGGAAATCGAAGAAAACATCCAGAGGACCAATGTGCTGCTCTTTTTTCAGAAAACGAGAATGCCTTGTATGTGGAATCACAGAGATTGTTAGCTAATTGCCAGAAGATTATCAAAGCACAAGGGCCTTCTCCTGAGACACCAATCATAGTTCAAAAGACCTTCCAAAACCTTCTCCAGTTGATGGAAGTATGCCTACAGTTCACAGACTGTGGCTTTTGCAGTAGTAGGCACATAGACCTTAAAACCAACCTGAGGGATGTTTTATGTAGCTATCAACAGTTTTTGGAGGCATGTAGGCAAACTCATGAGAAGGATTACTCCAATTTAAGCTTAAAAATATGTGTATGTCAATATACAGCCCTCACTGCTTCCCTTTTCTGCCTTATACAGCAGTTCAAAGCTTCATCCTGCACATGAGATGGATTTGCTAAGCTGTCTGTTCCTGCTTCTCCTTTCTTTGCACTAACAGTACAACTATTGTTAAATTCATTATAAAGAGAAATAGCTATTTTGAAAACTTACATATTTTTGTGACCTTCTGAGTTGGCCTCATAAATGTATAACCCTGGAAGATTCTAATAAAAGCAAGGGATGTGTAAAAGAATGGCTTGAAGGAAAACTGAGGCAATTGTTTGGTTTCATTTGTCAATGAATATTAATACTCGAAGCTTGAATGAAGTCAAGGAAATAAGTCGTTTCTCATAAAAGTCATAGATAATATGCTAATTCACATCCAATTTTACTCCCCCCCTTTCCCCTTAAGTGAAGAAGACATGAGATCTATCTTTTCTGAAGGTCTTTTCAATGTTAACTGCTGTGGATAAATGCTACTTAAGAATAGCTCAAAGAGAATGCTGTAGGTCAAACTGGACAGATTTGCTGAACATATTATCTTACAAGGTTAGCATGTGCCAAATTGTGGAAATGTTGATCAAGGTTAAAGAAACCGTACCATAGGTATCTGTCTTTTGTGTGGGACTCTTCTTTTTGTGTTTTAAATAAATGCACCTGGAATATGTTTCAAAGATACATTTTTAGAAAAGATCCAGTGATGTGTAATTGATAAGATGCTGGACAAAATAGACCCTGATTCTTGTTTACCTAAGCCATGGAGGTTCACTTGGGAACTTTGGGCCACTGACTCTTTCAACCCAAACTGTCTGACATGCCAAGGGTCACAGGCAGTGGAGTGTCACAGGCAGCACAGTGGTATAATGAGCTGTGAGAATAACCTCGGGAAACAGAAAGAAGAGCTGATGCTTACATAATGGCCCTGCCTCCTCTTTCCCCAGGATTGTTTTCACAGCCCATTATAGGGGGTAGCAGTTTTCCTTCACTCAGTTGCTTTTACTTTCTATTTTAAAGGGATGCTCCCCTTTATAATAGAAGACAACTTTTGAACCATATTTTCACCTAATTGCTGAATTTTTGTTCTCACCGAAAATGGAAGTGATGCATCTCTTTATTATACCTAATTAATAAAGACCTAGTTAATTAGCAGGAAGTAAGCTCTACCATAGTGGCCTTGCTTCTGAGTGCCAATGCAGGCTAGCGCTGCAGAGCATTTGACAATATTCCTATCCTTAATTTTAGAACACTTCTAATAACATACAGTATTTAGTCGACTCCGCTGTGCTTAGAAGGGTAAATAATGGTGGCAAGGAGATTTAAATAAATCAATAGAGCATAAAGCAATAAAGCATTTATGTTAAAAAAACTAAATTGACATAACCTCAGCTCCTTTGCCTATGAGTGCAGGAAAAGCTACCCATTCATTTCATTATGAAAGACTCATTGTTTTCAGCAAAAATTCCCAGCACAAATGTCATGTTTAAAAAAAAGTGTGTATCGGTAATAAGTGCAGTTAATTGTAATGTAAAACAAACAATACTTTAACCCTTCTAATAGATTCACCAAGAATAAGCAATGAGAGACCCAGTCTTCTCCCCAAGAAGTACAGTAAGCAGAAATGAAGATAATTAAGTAATCATTTAGTCTCCCCACATGTCTATATACAATAGTGCTGGAGTCAACCTCCTATAATTTACAACTGGAAATTTTAATCGTTGTAGTTCAAAATATCTGGAATGCAATTGGGTAAAGGAGGCTGTTGTAGGTTACCAAAGGCAGACCACATCTTGTTTTCACATATTTATATCCAGAACTCTTTTGTCATTGTGTGTTTTTGAAGATGTATCCTTTTCCAGGAGAAACTGCAGCTTTAAGTGCTTCTTCCCAACTCTTTGTATCACAGAAAGTTGATAAGGCATCGAACACTAAAAGAAATGCATTGGATAGTTACAAAAAAGGTCATGAAAATTACACGGAGGATCAAATCCAATCGTGGCATAACAGATCTTCTATAGAAACAATGCCCATCCTCTGTATTGTTAGACTCTTATTTTCCAACAATAATTTTAAAATGTTAAGGAGTATGCAAGATTTGTGGTCTTTAATACAGCATGACTCTTTACATTCAAGACTTTCCTACTTTGCTCAAGGTAGATCTCTACTGTTTAATGCCTATTTGTCCATATCTCATAGGATAGCTCCCCTACGTTAGGACTATGTCTACCTAAGGAGGAACAATTTCTTGAACAGTTCATGTGATATACATTTTGTGCCCTAAAAAGTACAATAAACAAAAGTGAAGATCAATTCTGTAGAGAACTGAATCCAAAACTCCAGGGTGCACAAATCAACTGTGCAACCGTTGTCAGAAAGGTGTAGTTTTTTTTAAAAATACCATCCATGCAAGTTATCAGGAGTTAATTTGCAACAGCCATGATAATTCCAGCTATAAATTTTATAGGAAAGCTGGTGGTAATACCATGCCTGCAAATAGATGGCAGTAAATTCTATCAACAGGTGTGTGCATTACTTACCTTGGTTGATTGCTAAGGTTGTTGAGTGGTAATTTTTTGCATTGATGTTTTTTACCATGTACTCTTGAATAGGCAATCTTGCTGTCTGCAGATGTCTTTCCTGGGCAATTTGGAAAGTGAGTTTCTACAAAAACAAATTATATATACTAAAAAGAGGAAGGGAGGAAATGATTCTTTATGCCAGCTCTTTTAAAAGAATTACATCTGGCTATTAGATTCTTTAAAAAGCTCATGATGCCAATCCTCCAAATCCAGAAGCTCTATCTTAATGATGTTAGCTAATTGTTCACAGGAAAATTAAATTTGTGAAGAGGTAAGTTCCTGCAGTTCACCACTAAAATACTACCCAGCTATTTCTGTAAGAATATAATATGTTCAATATACTTACTTTTTGAATGCTTTCATCCACCAGCCCTCCCAAAATATGTACTTTTTGTGGATCAACTTCCTCAAGAACTAAAATGAGAAGAACACAAATAAATAAACATCTAGTAATAAAGACAGACTGCATTATATCATCCTCGGTACCATCTTCATAATCATGTTATGTTTTGCCTATCCATAACATCTCTAGCAAGAGCCAGTAATAAAGGCAAAGAAATACAGAGAACATCTCTAGCAAGAGCCAGTAATAAAGGCAAAGAAATACAGAGAACATCAAAACTGGCAGTAAAGGCATAACACTATTATTATGAATGGGGAGCATTCAAAACATACACTGTCCCTCTACATCGGGCAACTTTTGAAAGTCATTCAAAAACTGCAACTGGTTCAGAATGCAGGTGCACTAAACTCATGTAACATCGTCTCCTTGGTAGGCTCTTTTAACACCACTACTTTGAGTTGCATTGGTCCCAGTATGTTTCTTGGTGCAGTTGGTCATCTACAAGACCTTCATAGTACAAGACTGGACTACTTGCAAGATTGCCTATCTATACTTATTTCTGCCAGTTCCATGAGATCTGACCGGTAGGCATGTTTTGAGTTCACGCAATTAAACAATAACATCTACTGGTATCTAGGCGGCTTAACTTCTGTTGCTGTGTCTGCCTGTGGAACAATTTACCCCTCCTTATCCCAAAATTCAGGCTGCCTGAATCCCAATGGCCAATAAAACCTTAGCTTTCTTCCGGGGCACTGGGCCAAGAAGCTAGGTGAACCTCATTTTAGGGGATTATTGCAGGGAATATGTTTGCTACCTGGGTGTGATGTGTTTCAAGTTTCGTTTATGTTTCTAACTACCTAATCATATGCCAGGAGGTGGAGAAGAACAATAGGTTGGTTTTTTAAAAAAATGCATGTTGAGAGTTTGGGTGAAAATTTCATTAATCTCTTCTCATAACACATTTAACTCAATTAGATACTAACTATTCTGTCACTGGTGGCTTTGGCAGCACACAGTCCTACTAACTAGCTAAAATAATAATAATAATCAGAATTTGGGGAATTTAGAATCTCTGTCCACTTTCTCCAAGAAATGCCATATATTGCATCTGTCAAGCATCAGAGATTTTGGGAGATCCGGGCAGTTCAAATGTGTATCAAGATTTATTGTAAGCTCAAGTTCTCTACAAGAATCTGAACTACCAACGGTCAAAGGAAATTAGGAATTAAAAATAGAAAGGAATTCAAGGTGGACTGGCCTAAAATGTCTTGTGGGCGTGAAGGGACTCCTGACTAATGATGCATTTGACTCCTCCCTCAGGCTCAGCCTGGTCATCTCCTACAGCATCTGCCCTATTACTATTCCAATAAGGTTCCATGACACTGCTAACCCTTTTCCATTTCCTTTTTCATCCAATCAGAATATGGGAGCTTCTAGAGTAGGCATGTCCAACCAGCAGCCCAGGCGGCTTTCAATAACTGATCATGCAGCCCCCCCCCCCAAGATTATAACCTTTTAATATTATTATGTGATTTATATACTGTACATTAGCTATATTGTAAATATTTTATATGTGTCCCAGGACAATTCCTCTTCACTCAATGTAGCCCAGACACACCAAATGTTCTATATTGTACGGCTAAACTTAATAGGCAATTTTGTAATGGAGAGGCTTCTACCACTCTTTATGTCAAATTCTCTTTTCCTTGAATACTTACACAAAATGGGTTAAAATCAGTGGTGGATAGCAAACCAATAGCTCCGGGATTTGAAACCTACTATTGGTCAAAATGGGATATTCTATAATACAGCTGACTTGGTGAAATTAGTTGGGTCTGTTCTGAGGCAAATTTAACTCTAGGGGAGAGGGGCAGGGTAATTGATTCTTCTCTGTATTGCTACATTAACTCTCCCTGAGCCAGTTAAGCATGCAGTGAGAACAGGATCATTGAATAATATGTTATTCTACCTTAATTCTCTGAATTGTGTAGCAGTCTTTAAAAAATGACTAAAATCAGAAAGACTGAAATAGAACTGCTGCCAAAAGTGTTAAGCCACTGCCTTGGTTCAAAACCAAATGTCTGGGTGTGCTCATTCAATTTTTTAAAATTCTGCCTAACAAAATCTACACACTATATAATACAGAAGAAGTGTAATAATTATGGTTTCTATCTGACCCCAATTTCTCCTTGCCTGCTTTGTGAAGGGTTTTTTTTTTCTCCTTCCCAGCTCCAATGAGCTTACTCACTGGACTCTTTTGAAGAATTTTCCTTCCTCATTAAAAAAATTAATCTTAATTATGTTTTATCTGTCTGCAAACTTTGCTGTTTTCCAAAGCTTGCTGGTGCTCTCAGCAAGCTTGTGTTTAGCTGCTGATGTTATTTTGGCTAAATAAAACATTAAGTGCTGGTACTTGAGTACTGGAAATGAAGGGAACAATGTTATTTATAGATACCATTTACACTATCATTTTCTCATATCTCCAGTAAGAGTATTTCTGGCTTAAATTGCATCAAACTAAACTACCATCTGCTTAATATTATAGATTTTTCTATTTTGAGATATACCCTTCTAATTATTGCTAGTAATTAGCTCTATTTTTATTCTAAAGGTTACTATATATTCCATGCTAGTCTATATTATTTTATTATCTTTTTGAAAAATACACTAGAACAGGGGTTCCCAACTTTTCTAGGCATGTGAGTGGCAGGTCCATGCAGGCATGCACGGCTCCATTGGTGGGAGAGGCGGGCGCGCATGCCATCCACTCAAGCAAATGAAGCTTCACACGTGAGCGGAGGGTACTTGTGCTTGCACGCAAAGCTCCACTCGTGTGAGCAGAGACCGCTTGCATGCAAAGCTCCATTCAGGTGAATGAAACTTCGTGCGCAAGACTCCTCCACTCACATGAGTAGAGCTTTGTACATGAACACAAGTACCCTTTGCTCAAGAGCACTCTGCTTGTGAGCGCAAAGGTCCACAGCTCGTGCAAGTGGAGTTTTGCGCCATGTGCTTGCTGCCACCCAGTTTCAGGTAGTGGGCCGTCGCCTGAGGGTTGAGGAATCCCTGCAGTAGAAGTTTTGTAGCTTCTGTTTAGGCAGCCTTTAGTGATTTTAAATCAACATTTAATTCAATTTTTAGATTTCCTCAATAGGAAAGGCTTGGTATTTTAGATACAGTTATTCTTCCTAATCCAGGAGTTTCATAAATATTCTAGAATTAGGAACTTGATGTTACTCGCAAGGTCTATAAACTTAGCTCCCTCCTTGTTCAACTTATACATGAATTCATAGGCAAAGAAATTTTTGGATCCAAACTTTCAGCCTTCTAAAGCAGTGGTCACCAACCATTGATCCGCGGACCACTGGTGGTCCGCGAGAAAATTTTGGTGGTCCGCAGAAAAATTCGCATTTTTTATACTGCACTATTTAGCTTTTAAAAAAAATCATATTAGTAGTCCACGGGATTTAAAATTATGAATTTTGTGGTCCCTGAGGTCCAAAAGGTTGGCAACCCCTGGTCTAGAGTAACAGATATGAATTCCCCACTCTTTTTTAATGGAGATGATCATTTCAAGAGTTTCAAATGGCCTCAGATGCTCACTTAATATTTTTGTGCATTACTGCAAGGAAAATCACCTTGGGATATATTTCCAGAAGTCTAAAGTACAAGCAAGTTCTCGACTTAAAACTGGTTGTTGAGTGACTGTTAGAAATTACAACGGACCTCGAGTTACTTACAACCTGGTTTTGACAGCCTCCTACCCCCCGCAGATCACATGATCAAATTTGGTAACTGGCAAACGTTTGCAGTGTCCCATGGTCACGTGATCGCAACTTGCAATATTTTTCGCTGGAAAGTAGTGTTTACTTCCCATTTCCAGCAAAAATGCCCACTGGGTATAATGAGTTCTCTTAACTACCACAGTGTTCATTTAATGACCATCATGACATATAGCCTTAATTCTAGGCTCAATTATGCTTTTAAGTCAAAAACTATCTAAAATGATCTTTCCTAAAACATTTAGGAAGTTTTACTGGGTAACAGACATAGCAAGTGAGGAATTTTAAATATCCTAGTGTAATCCTTCAAGACTCAGGATCATGGGATACAGGTATCAAATCTGTATTCTTCTGGCCTCACAGAGATTCTTCAACTCTTCTATTTTTTTTTTCACAGAAGAGGACTTATCTTTACAACTCTAGAACTATTCACTGACCAATGCTTGGCTCAGTTGCTTATAGATCTCCATTCCATTCTTACCCAAATTACCGGTATAGGCTGATTTTTGAGGAAATAGTACAAACTAAGTCTATTACAGCAATGCTGCAAGCTCTAAAATGTGCATTCAATGCAATTCTAAGGCTAAACGTAGCCACATGAGGAAATAGCTTTATTATTCATTTTTGATCCCATTACTTTTAGCCAATAAATTCCAGTTGTTTTAGATTCTAGTGATTTTTAGAACATTTCTCAATTTCCGAATTTCCTCAAATTTATGGTAGCTGGGAGTTATCAAAGAAAGGCTCTTAGACAGCGAATAGTAGAATGAGAGAGGCCTCATTCAAAATTTATCCCATTACAGTTTAACCACCCTAGATGGATGTCAGCTAATTATGCTGACTCACCATCTTCCCCATTTCAACAAGGGCTTTTCTTCAGAGCAAGGTCAATAGTTGGCCTTTAGCATTTTTATATGGGAGAGTTAATAAAAGTTCCTATAGCAAATCAGACTTGCCCTTGTGGGCAATAAATCCATCCATACATTCATGCTAACAAGAAGATTCCATTTTCCTTTGTTACATGCCCAAGATCAGTCTGAACAATTTTATATTATTTCCCTTCTATTAGATAATAAAAGCCTTACTATAAATAATATAACAAAGTTTTACACAGAAGTTGGACAAACAGTGACTTCTGATCTATATGAGCAATATGATGATACTGGCTCCATTAATCTTTGGAAATGTATAAATGAATTTCAACTTAGTAACAATTTAGATTATTAGATTTTAAAATATAGTTTATAACTATATGGTTTGTTTACTGCATTACTGTATGGACTGAATACCTAGATATAGATTTTACTTAAAATTCATTTTATAGTACTTTTTATCTTATTTTATGGTTCCTTTTGTGTTATTTAATGTTAATTTTTAAGTCTTAGTAAGAGTCCAGTATTGCATTATTTCAGCAGTGCTGCAAAAACCTTCAATTGCGAATCCTCACCCCACCAATCAAGACAGATTAATTTTTGGTTCCTAGCCATAGTATTTAGAGAAAGAGGAAGCGCATCAGCAAGCACCACAAGCCTGGATTAGGTTGGGTTATAGTTATAGTTACCCTACTTACTGCTATTCTTACTAAGGATGAGTTCATATAACTGTTGCTTAGTTTGGCATATAAGGCTGCTTGTCCCAGCTGGGGCAATATATGGCATTAGCTGATAGTTCATGAGGAGGATGTAAAATAAGTGGAAACAAGTTTAAGCTGATTTGAAACATACATTAAGAAACCCCACATCCAATTATTACTTGTTTTAAAATAAGAACAACACATTTTAAACAGTCCCAAGGCTGTAATATACCATTATCAGAATCTGGTGTGAGATACACAATCACATCCAAAGGAAATAGATCAAGATAACTTTCTGCGGTAACATCCATCTGAAAAAGAATGCAACATACATAAATGGAATTTCAAAAAATCCTTTTAGAGAGGCCACTTGTGCAGGAATGAGAGTGCAATTTTGGAAAAACATGCCACGCTGACTCCATTACTATTCTACTGAAAAACACATTTGAATCAAAACAGCATTTTAGCCCAATTTAAACCTAATAATATTTCACAACACTATTGACGATATTAAACTACAGGACTTCTTAAAAGCAACTATTCTGTGCTAGTAATGTTGGGACTGCAACTCTGGAAGGTACCAAGTTAACTATACAGAGAATATTATGGGAAAGGAAGGCAAAGCTACCAATTCTATGCGTTTTGCCTTCTATTGATAAGAGCAACTTGAGGAAGAAACTATTTTCCTTCAGTGTCGTCACTTGGAGAAAGCTAAAGCAGAGGGGAAGAGGGGAGATATACTTACCAGATAATTGGCAAATCCATCATTCATTCTCAAGCATGCTTCATAAATAGGACTGTTTTTCACAATTCCTGTGAGGTGGAGCCAAAAGGGCTTCTGAGCTTTCTTGTTAGACCCATAAAGCCGCCTAATCTGTGCAGCAAGCCGACTTATTTCCTTTGAAGAAGAAGGAAAAGTCTCTGTGGGTTTTTGTTTGTTTTTTTGCTCTAGATACTCATATTGGGAACATGTGTCCGGAACTCATTATTTAACAGCAGGACTAAACCCGTATTTCTAATAAGGTACAGTAATTCCAGAGGTGGTTCAGAGAACTGGTAAATACTACCTCTGACTGGCCCCGCCCCCATCTATTCTCTGCCTCTCGAGTCCCAGTTGATCAGGAGGAAATAGGGATTTTGCAGTAACCTTCCCCTGGAGTGGGAGGGAATGGAGATTTTACAGTATCCTTCCCCTGCCATGCCCACCAAGGCACACCATGCCCAAGCCACACCCACAGAACCTGTAGTAAAAACAGTTGAATCCCACCACTGAGTAATTCTCTGCCAAGGACTCTGTGTTCTCCATAAAGTATCAAATTCTATATGAGAATTTGGAAATGTAGCTCATCACATTTACGTCTTTAATTGTTAAGTTTCCACACGCCAACTTATATTAACATATTTAATAACTTGAGGGCAAACAAGCGCTACGGAGGGACATCACGAAGTATATGAATCCAAGAACTGCAGTTTTATTTCAGGCTGATGTAACTGCTCTAAATTTCCTCCTGAGCAATAGCTGTTTAGAGAGCCAATTTGGCTTACTGTTTAAGGTACCGAGCAACAAACCAGGAGACTGTAAGTTCTATCTAGACCCACCTTGGGCACCAAACTAGCTGTGTGATCTTGGACCAGTTACTTTCTCTCAGCTCTAAGAAGCAGGCAACGACAAAGCATTTCTGAAACCTTGCCAAGAAAACTGCAGCCACTTGTCAAGGCAGTCGCCAGGAGTCAAAACTAACTCAAAGGAACAAAAAAAAAAAACCCTGCTTATGAGCATCTCAAAACACTGGATCTCATGCTCTGCCATATGTGATTGTAATACACATTTTGATCTTGCAACATTGTCATCAAATTTAATAAAGAGCACTCCTTCCATCTATTGCCTTTCAGTGGCCCTAAAGCCCTCTCCATTCCCCTTTCAGTATATCTATTCCAAGAGGTAAATCTTAAAAAATATGCTTAAAATCCTGCCAATCACAATGTTTCCTCAGTTCAAGAGGACTTAGTCATATAACTACAAGCAAGGTATAAAATCTCTCACAGAATATGATTCCTTCATCCAACCATTTCCTTTCCCCATGGATACTGCAGAGGCTGTGTTTCCTGCACTTATAGAACTAACCTATAGAACTAACTTACTTATAGAACTAATTTCTATAATCATAATAACTAATTATAACTAATTATAACTAATTATAACTAATAATAATAAGTTACAACTAACTTATAGATCAAGAAACTTACATTCCAGTCTGGGCTTAAAAGTGCAGGAAGCTTTCGTTGTTTTCATGAGAAAAAATCAAATGTTCACGTCCAAATTTCTAATTTTTATGGAGTACAATTCTTCAGTTAATATAGCAAATAATACTACTGAATGCAACCTCTTCAAAGTATTGCAAAATAAGTACTCAAGAGCAGAGGCACACTCACCAGTCCTGAAAATCAAATTCCATGTTTTTTTAAAAAGAGCAAATAATATAAAGCTACCTTCTTAGTCATGTGACCGGTCAAGCTCATATCAATACACAGCCGAGGACCTGTTGCCTTGGCCTCTAGAAGACGATCTTTTGCAATGGCTTTTAGATCTCGCTTACTAAGTTGAGGAGCAGTGCCTGAAATAGATAAAAGAGAAAAAATCATCACTATGGAACGACATTAAGCATACAGGTGAGGCATAAGCCATGATTTTGCAGGGTAGCAATAACTTCTTTGAAAGGCACTTCAGTGCCTATAAATCAAAATCTCTCCAAAAATAAAATGTTGCCCAGCCTGCCCTACACTTCCTTCCATGTGAACAATACAAAATACTAGCTGTAGTAGGGAAACCTCTTTCAGAAAACCCGACCGCCATTATGGTTCTCACAGAAAACCTAAGTTAAGTTCCTTGAAGCTTCCAAGTACAGAGAGCAAACTATTTTCCACCAAAGATGGAGACAGAAATTATACTGTGTTTCTTGTACCTTTTTGTTCAGCGTGCTTCGCTTTACGTCGTTCTCGTTCACATTTTCTTTTATCCTTCTTTGCAGAAACAATCTTCTCCCAGTGCCGTTGTTTCCTTAGAACATTCCTCTTAATATAAAGAAAAATAAACAGACACACTTAAGGGAGGAAAAGAAGCCATTTGCAAAGATTTTCTTATCACATCTGGATGTTAGAGATGTTCCATTGTTTAAATTTCCCAAATCTTGCGTATGTTCATCTAATACAAGTGTACACAGTTAGCTATTTATCCTTTCTTTTTCTACCTCTCACACACAAACTATTACAAATTGCAGCTATTTTACACAAATAGAAAGGAATACATAAGCATATGCTGTATTTTTCCCAGATAACCACCAAAGAGTGGCAGAATATTTATGAGTTAATATTTCTTCTGGCTCTAAAAATTATTTGCTCAGTGCTTTTAGTCAATAGCAGATGTTAAGTGTAAATGGCATTTTGGCAGACTGCTTGCCATTCTAAATGCATAGAAGATCTTTGTGGAAATCCAGGAAATATCTTCTGTAGAAGTATTTTTGTAGCAACATTTTTATTAATATGGTTGGCATGACAGTAATCCAGATGTTTAGACTGAATTTGGCATTTTTATCCATCAATTTAGTTCTTCTCAAGGACCTGCTTATTATGATGATGATGGTCACACAGTCAGCCAGATGTTTAGACTAGATTTTTTAAATCCATCTTTTGAGTCTTCCTTGCCTGAGGGTGTTAAAGGTATCATCACAGGATGTAAACTGTTTTAAATAAAGCTGCCTTTTGCAATTGACCTGAGGTGATTTAGTCAATGCTGATGGTGTTCAAGTAGTCATCCAGTTATTATTATTATTAAACGATCTTTAGGCCACTGGTACAGAGAAAGGCTCAGCTGATTTCAACATGACAACTTTTTGGCACCAGCTTAAAAATTTTCCATTGGCCCAGACATTTTACAGGAAATCTGTTTTGATTCTTGTTTGAATGTGTTTTATATTATGGTAATTTCCTATTTTCTTTGTATTGATATCTTTTAGCTAAAGAGCAACAATGAGCTATTTCAAAATATGCAAGTTAAAGGAAAAGGGAAGTAAACAAAATCTTTGTTGCTGCCTACAAACCGGGAAGGAAGGAAGGAAGGTCACAATGTATAAGTATTTACCTTACATATCCACAGGTATGCCTTTAAACAAAGCCATTGTTACAAGACTTTCAGGCCCTTTTTCAATGTAAAATATGATCCCTGTGAAATACTGAGATTCATAACATGAAACAACATTAAAATTGCCCCAATTTGCTTTTGACATGAATGACACTTTACATACCGAACACCAATTCTCATTTCCTGTAACCTGTTCACTGGATCTTTCATCATTCCCATCAATTTCCAGAAGCTCAAATGCATCCCAGAGCTCTTCCCCATGTCCATCTCCATAGTTTTGCTGTTGATCACAATGATCTCCACAGATATTTTTCTCTACTTTCTTCTCAGGATTAGTCATTGTTGTTTTTTGTCCAAACTGCTGTGAAAGCGTAGGAAAAAAAATGACATTAAATGCTGGGCCATAGAATTCAATTGACAGAACTGAAACCGCTCTCATCCTACTAGTAAAGCAGGATAGTTTTATTCTGTACTGACTACAGATTCTGGCTACTTTTCAAAAGAGCCCTAAGTAAGCATGTTATAGTAGTCTAACATTGAAACAAGAAGAGCATAACTCACTCTGTGTATTCATCCTTTATTCAGAAAATGGAAAAAGGTGTGAACCAGTTTTAAGGGGTGCTGATTAATAGCACGGAAAGGGAAAAATTATGCATTGTCAATTCCAGATACCTGAAAGGAGCCTCACCGGTATTCAAACGTTGTCCGTTGTGTAAGAATTTCAGAAACATGCAATTCCTCCTGCCATATAAGGTCTTAAAGGCATCTATTCTACTTACAACTTCTTAAGTAACATTACACAAATACAATCAGTGCGGGGTCCAGAAAAAAAGATAAAACAAAATGTGCTTTACAGATAACTTTTATGAATACCCAACAGTCAAAACGCTTAAGTAATTTAAGAGTCATGAATTATTGTTCAGACCAAACGTCTGTTACTCACCTCCCTTTAAGTAGCAATTTCTCAATCAGCCTTTCTTTTACTCTTCCGGACACTTTTGATTCATTAGGAAAAATTAGTCCCACGCTAAGGTTATTTCCTTCACCTATCTCTAAGGCATCATCCAATGAGACTTCCTCTACCGGGACCCAGCTGCATTCTGGGAATTGTAGTTTTCACAATGGGCGAAGGGACAGGATTGTCTGATTCAAGATTGGGTGGATGGGAACGTGCGTTGCTTTGATTTGGAGACGACTGAGGGGGAGTTTAGATTTGATTCGCTGGCCATCCGTTCTGAAATGTCATCCTGAGTTAGATTTCTTCATGGAAAGCAAAAATACTCTTTTCAATTCTGAAGCCTGTTCTCAAGTTTATGGTTTTATCGGGCCAGGCTTGATTTCTTTTTATCTTTTTTTCCCTAATATTTAATAATAAGTCGCTCGGTAATTAGAAATCAGGCGGTCTATCAGCGATTTGATAGTATGCATCAACCATGCTTATGTTAAATACCTATATCCTACAAAGGGAGGAGCAGAAATATATTAACCACACATTCTGAGTGCACATAACTCCCTGAACTTTAAGCTCGGGTTGAATAAAGATTCACACAACTGCAGTGTTCACATAATATGCTAGGTCTCTCCTCTAAGAAAACACATTGAAGCCTAATCTGACAAATTGCCACCTGCATGCGGGTAAACCATAGATTAGGATAGCCCGACTCTTTCCAGAGGTTTTGTGCTTCCTTACAGATCTAGATTACCATTTGTAACTCCCCACGTTGTCTCTGTCTTTACCTCACATAAAACATCTAAAACTGTCACTACCTATCAAAACACATGATACACCCATAATAAATCTAGATTTTTTTTTTCTTTAATGGATATCCTCTTGGAAAGAAAAAAACCACACAGGCGCACGCACCTAGAAGCTCACCTAAAACGATTTTGGAAAATAATTTAAAATGCGTTCTAAAGGAAAAGATGGGAAAACAGCAAAGTGGCTATTGATCTGAAAGCCGCTTTCTGAAATCCTACTATCACTTACAAAAGAACAATCCCATTATCAAGCGAAACTGGAAAAGTGAGAGCCTTGCTCCGATTTCTATCCATTGCATAACTCTCCCTCTGGTCTTTTCCTGCCATTGGTTACAAGACTGCAACTTCCCCCTTTCTGGTGCAATTGATTTGCTCCTGGTGATTCTCCCCCCCCCCCCCCCCCCAAGGTTAGAAAAGAGGGCAGATTGGAAGACGCAATTTCTTCCGATCCGAGACTACGGTAGAAGCCTGAAAGCCCCAAACTTCTATTGTTGCTCTTTCTTTGGGAAACACCATAATGAAGCCGCTTCTCAGCAGCCTCCTGCAGCTCTGGCCTCGAGGATCTGTTTCGGTGAGTGTTACCCTCCATTTAGCCACTTCTGCAGGACTTGATCATCTCCAGTTAGCTTTCTTTGTCGAGCGAGAATTTTTCCCCAAATGTCCCGTTTGCTCCAATTCTCTTATACTCTCTTCCCAAACTCCCTTCCAGATACGCGGTGCAATCTTTGGGGAAAATCTTTCGAGGCAGAAGAAAACATCTCTTTTGCAACTTGGATTCTTTTTCCAAGGCAGCGTTTCTCAACCTCAGCGACTTTAAAGAAGTGGGGACTTCAACTCCCAGAATTCGCCACGGACTGAGGAATTCTGGGAGTTGAAGTCCACACATCTTTAAAGTCGCTGAGGTTGAGAAACTCCTCTCTAAAGGGTCAAACTATGTTGTAAAGGGCAGCGGGTATAAAATTGAGCTTGGGAGAAGACCTATTTTGAGTTGGAGAATTACCCAACTGTGATTCAGAAAAGGAGTCTAGGATGGGAATGGCAAACAAATGGGAGCTGGGGAGATTACCATAACTCTTTCTTGGGATGGATGCTTTTCTCTGAGAATTTAAAATGGCCACAGGTAGACACCACTGTCTTCTAATATTGAGTTAAGGTCCACAGGCCACCCCAGACTCTCAGAGATGAGGGGCAATGAGGCTGTTAGGGGCTGGTAGCTGGGGGTTTTCCCTGTTGGCTTCAGTTTGAGAAAGAGGTCTTGAATTGCCCCAGGTGATGTCTTCATGAAGAGAGGCCATTCAGAATACCTGGGGCAAAATTCAGAACATAATTATGTTAAACAGATTGTATCTAGCAAGTATTGCAACTAGGTGAACTGTTCATTGGGAAACTGAATGTTGCAAGAGGTGACTCCATATTGCAAATACTGTAGGTGTGACTCTGGCTAACATTTCCCAATAATATTTTTTTCTTTGGAAAAGTTGAATTTGAGTGAGGGTCTCCAGGGAAGTTATTAAAATTGCCACAGCAGATAATTAAAAGTGCCTGCACACTGATAAAAAATATATGTGAAAACTCATTGGGCCAAAACTCAAAAAAAAAATTAAATATAGTTTTTTGTGTGAATTTAAATATACAATTCAATAAAGTATGCAATTTAACACTGCAAAATTGCACCACTTAAATGTAGTGATACCTTCTGAATATACCCGTTTGCAGATTCAGGGCTATGATCAGAATGCATCCATATAATCTGAGAGTTGGATACTTTACATTATATTAAGAGGATGAGGAATGGGGAAGGCTACAGGGACAATTTTAGTTAAGAGAGTTTGCATAGCTGAGATTCCACCGATTTAACCTTTTAACAGGAAAGATTTGGTCACTAATTTTTGTGTGCCTGAATTATGTTCACTGCAGCTTTCATTCTGATCCATAGTCTACCATTTCTCTTTTCCATTTGACATAAAAGGAATCTTCAATGTTTGTTAGCCTAATATCACAAATATCAGCTTCATTGCCAAAAAGCAGGTACAGCTCTTATGCAATAACTCACTACCAGATCACTACCTACTGCTAAAAAAATTTTTCCTGAGATATTTTTTTCACTGTTTAAAAAAAGCACTTTTTATTTTTTCTTTGCCTGTGTATTTTTTTTATCTTTGGGGGAGGGTCAGGTGTCACCATTTTAAAAGCAATAAATAATTAAAAAATGGCTGGTCTGCCAAGTGCCCAAATTTGATGACAGGAGCACTGCAACGGTGGTAACTTCAACAACCAGTCATAACTACCATTTGTTCAGCTCTGTTGCAATTTAGAATGGTCATTAAGTGGTGAGTAACTGTAGTTGCAGTTCTCTAAATCTATGCATTCATTCATCTTTGCTTCGCTCCAAAGTACTTGGAGGCAAGTAATTCTAATAATCCACTTTAAATCCAACAAACTCTTGACTCTCTTAAGTCCTGATATACAGTGTCTAGATAACATTGCACAACAGACAGTAAAACCTATTTAAAGTCTATGAAATCATCCTGGAAAAAAAAGAACTTTACTGACAGGTTGGGGTGAGTTGAGTCTGCTTTCTGCCTCTTTTATAAGTGATTCAAAGTTAGCAAATGTTCTATAATTTATTTCCCCCAGTTCTTCAAGCAAATTTGTCATTGGCGAGAATTCATCCCATTGAACAAGGTAGTGTGGGTAACTATAAACATTTCCTGCAGCAGTGCTAATTATACAGGCCTATTAAAGAGTTTCAGGCAATAAATGATGCAGTTCTAATTTCACTAAATTTGGGGAGCACTGATGAACTATATGCCATATGTACTTTATTAAATGAAATACTGTATTATATATTTCTGTATTATAGCTTCTGCCACGAACCGTGCCTGAGAGATTTGGGGGGAAACACCAAAGTGTAACCTTGAATCATGCATACCACACAAAAGGAGACAACACCAAGCCAACTGAGCGGTATCCAATGCCCAATAAGAAAGACCTACCACATGATATAATAGAACACCTGGAGGAAGCAGAAGCGACGGTAAAAGAAATCAGTTGGAAAAAATCAGTTCATAGAAGCTTATATCTATCAACCTTCAACATAAATGCTGTTCCTATACATTTGATTAGAGTTTGATCATTATCAGATTAAAGAGACATTAGGAGTTGCTTTGTTGGACAGCTGGTTTCTAACTCTACATGTGAACCTAATGATGATTAAAGATGATTTGATATGCTATCTAATACATGTTTCTTATTCAGTTAAGTTACATACTGGGGTTTAAAATAGATGCAACAATCGGGTTGTGATTAGATGAGAAACAGGATCAGAAAGAAAACACTTTTGTTTAGCCCTTTTCTGCTCTTCCAAGCTAGCTGGTACCTTTCATAGCATAGTAGAAAAGGAAAATGACAATGAAGGCTTCATCAGGTGCTATTTATTTGTTATTCAGACTAATATTATAGCCCCATCATGCCATCAAGCCAGAAGAAGCACATCAGTCCTGTATCTTCAGAAACCCTCTATAAATCTCAACATCTGGTAACAGAAAACTCCCAAGGTGAAGGAGCACCTGTTGAGCTTAATTTTTCAGGCTTATTGTTTTGAAGCAATATGTTAGAATTTATTAAAAACTGCCTTAAAACAGATCAGCTTATTTGTCCACATAGCCCAATATTATTTAGCTGGCATTTGCTTTCCATTTACCTGCGGCCCAATCCTTTACATCCTTCCACTGAGAATTTGGTTTTTTATGCTTAAAAAAAACAGTTGTAAAGCTCAAGTCCTTCTTTTTCTAGGAGAGAATTGAGATCAGTCAACAGTATCCTTATATTTGAACCTCAGCACATTGTTTCAAAGATTTTGCAAAGATTCTCAGGACCCAAGAATTCCATTCAGTTATTTAGTGTCTGCTAGAATGCAGGATCCACATCTGATTTCTCTCTCTTGGACCTTTTCCTCACTTAATAATTGTGTGTGCAAGTTGAGAATCAAGAACAATTAGGAGGGAATGTTTTTAGCACCAGCTAAATTGTTGGTTATCTTCCTTCAATGGCTTGGGAAGTAGCTGTCTTAAAATGAAAACTCACCCTGCTGTTTTTTAAAGGAGCGCTATCAGAGAAACCAACAACAAATCTGAGAACATTATGGTTCAAGAAATACTAGCCCCTCTAGAATGTCTTGATACTAAATGGGGAGAATAATTCTGGACTCCTGAATATTTCCCTGAATAGTCTTGAATGTGAATTTAAGGTGTCTGACTATTTCCCCCTCCTTGATTCTCAGAATGGGTTTTTGCCCAATGTGTTTAAAGTGATGGCTAATCGACCAGAAGAATTTAGGGTATTCTTTGCCTATCACGATGTCGTCATGCACAAGAAAACAGGTATGAGTAGCAGTCAAACATGGATGCTTTGAAGATACTTTTCTAAACCAATTGCACTACATTGCATTCCAGTTGTGTTCCTAAGAATACAGGTGTACTTTAAGAACCATTGAACTAAAGAAGGTTTGAGCCAACAGAGACTATTCAACTACTGTGATATCCAAAAGCTTTAAAATAATCTTAAGAGAATGCAGTAGGAATCTAATACAAAAGCAATTAGCTTCCTAGGATACTTCACATACACATAGGGAGTTAGTTCTGAATTACTGAATGCAGTTTCCCATGTTCTTAATGTGAATGCTAGAACCTAATAAGACTGCTGATGGCCTATTTGAGACTATTGTGAAGCTCAGAGGGGATTTAATTAAAATTCCCAATACATGTCACTAGAGCATGGCACTTTTCACCATAAAGGCTATAACTTAGATGTGAAACTGGTTATCTCTGGCAGTAGAATGGTTGCAGCAGAGATCATAATCATCTCATTCCTGTATAAAAGGCATGTCTCTCCCTGACTTAAAATCATGAATCGCCTCCATGAGCAACAACACAATGGAATTTTATTTTAGAATCCTGAAAAATAGCTATAATCTGACAGAGTAGTCACTTTTCAATATCATAATTTAATTTCCATTATGTATGGAATAGGGTACCAAGTGGTCAACAATAATTATGTAGTAATGTGATTGGATTTTGGGGCATTAGAACAGGTCTAGAATGATATTCAAATGTATGGCATTGCTCTGTCTTTTAGCATCACCAATTTGTTGATTTCTGATTTCATTTTGGTTATAGAATGTCAGATAAGTGCCCAACCTATGCATAACTATTGTTGCCTTCTTCCTCTTAAAAAAACCCCAAACAATGATTGATTTTACTTAAGATTTGGTCATTTATCTAATGCTGAGAATGCAGTTCTGTTCTTGTTTGATTATACTTGACTTAAGATGTCTGTTGACAATGACTGTTCACATTGACTTATGATTTCTGGGAAATGAGTGAATCCTGTTGTGGCTTTGACTCTGTAATGTGTATTTGTACAGTACACTTTGTGGCAAGTGAGGCTTCTTTCAGCATTTAAAGAATATATCCCAGAAGATGGCACATAGTATATAATTATTAAAAAAATTCTTATTTTTGCTCCTACTGGCATAATAAAACATAAACATTTTTAAAAAGCTGATCTTTTAACTATATGGTATTAGGGGAGGGTAACATTCATATACAACATCAACTTGTGCTTTGGTGAATCTGCCCTGAGACTACTCACCTTTCACAACTCTCTTCCTCTCCAGGAAAGCTAAGTATGGCTGACAAAGAGCTCATTGCTGTGGTTGTGAGTATTGTAAACCATACTCCCTACTGTGTAACTGTACATAGTGCCTCACATCGGAAGTACTCCAAGAAACCAACTTTAGCAGATCAGGTCAGTCCCCATATCTGCCTTGTTTTTCTCTTGAAAGCACATTCTTTTTCCTTATTATGATCTACCCTGTTTCCCCCAAAATAAGACATCCCCTGATAATAAGCCCAATCGGCCTTTTGAGCATATGGCAATAAGGCCAAGCCCTTATTTCAGGGTTCAAAAAAATATAAGACAGGGTCTTGTTTTCGGGGAAACACGGTAGTTGTATGAAAAGATCTGTAAAATTAGAAGACATAAATTAAAAATGGGTTTGTTTGCTTGCTTGCTTGCTTTGTTTGTAAGCTGTCCAAATCCATAAAGACTCTGTGCAGCACACAGTTTCGGTATGTATGCATGAATTGCCTGCTCAGCACATAATGTATAACTCTTAGATGTGTACATCAATACAAAGCAGAGCACCAAAAATGAATAAAAACAATATAAAACCAAGATAACGAACCACAGTCATATAGATGCATGTAACAAACATTCACTCTCCTAGCAGGAAAGTGGATCAGTCAACATTAAAGCTCAGTGCCCAGGAGAAAAGCCACATCTTCATTGTTCTAGGAAAGGCTAATAGGATCAGGGCTGCCAACTATCCAGAGATAGATAGAGCAGCAGAGAAGATAACTTCACAGCCCCAGAAACAAGACCTATAGCATGCTTACCCTGTGTAATCTAGTAAGACAGGCAGAAATAATCATGCAGTCCTGCTAATAATCCAGTCTTGTGTCATGTAGGGCAGGGTCTCCAACCTTGGCAACTTTCAGACTTGTGGACTCCAACTCCCAGAATTCCTCAGCCAACATGGCTGGCTGAGGAATTCTAGTTGAAGTCCACGAGTCTTAAAGTTGCCAAAGTTGGAGACCTCTGATGTAGGGCTTTATAGGTGATAACTTGAATTACATCCAGAAGCCTATTGGAAGCCAGGCCAGCTTGTGAAATTATGATGCTACATGAGTGTAGAATTATGCCCAATATTACCCACTTGCTGCAGTCTGGACCTGTTACAGGTTTCAAATAGACTTCAAGACACATAGCCTCACATAGATCTCATTGGAGAAATCTAGCCAGGAAGTGACTATGATGTGGGTGGGTTCCTTGTATTTACCATGTTTTCCCAAAATAAGACCCTGTTTTATATTTTTTTGAACCCCAAAATAAATGCTTGGCCTTTTTTGGGGAGGTCTTATTATTTTGGGAGGCATGGAGCAAGATGGGGCTCTTCTTGCCATCTTACCTGATTTCCAGCTCTGCGTTTAAATACTTTCAGTGAGGGCTTATTTTCAGGGGAAGGCTTATTTTAGCGCATGCGCTCAAAAGTTTTATTTTGGGGAAAACAGGGTATATACAATAAGTTCAAAAAAAGCAGAAGAAACAAGTTATACAAAAAGAAACTTGCTCTAAATTCAGATGTTCTGTAATATTAAAAGATAGCAGCTTAAAAAGAAAGATGGAAAGATTACTGAAGAAAACAAAACCAAAAACATTATGCCCCAAAGTTTGTACTTTGCTTTTGTATAGGTGGCTGTGAATTGGAAACTGGCTGATCTAAGTGATCGAGAAGTAGCCATGCTTGAGTTTGCCCTTGCTATCTGCAGAGCAGATAACATAACAGAAGAGCACTTCCAAAAGCTGGAGGCACATGGATTTGATCGAGAAGATGCCTGGGACATAGGCTCCATTTCAGCCTTTTTTGCCATGGCAAATCGCATAGCTCTCTTCACAGATATGCGTCCCAACCCAGAATATTATAACATGGATAGAGAAGAAGACAAGGTCCAATCTTCCAAATAAACTTTGCTGGTATTTACAAGAATATTTGCTCCTCAGTGCTATGGCTAAGTCTGGCTAATGGACAACACCACTTTCTATTACATGCAATACTGTACTTTCAAAGTACTGTCCTATTTGGTTGATGTAGCACACCTTGCTTACTTTCATATACTTAAATATTTTCTACACTTTAGAGAATCTAATTCTAAAAAATGGGTCTGGTTTTATTTTTACCTTATTTATAATAATATTGAAACCTAACTTAATCCTTTTGCACCTCTGAGCTTTTCTATTTTGATCAAAAATGTTGATTTTGGGGGGGTTCAGACTGCAGTTTGGGGAGTAACATCACTTTAACTGTTGCTATATAATTACACTGATCAGAATACATAATTCTATCTATAACGGATTTGAGATGATTAGTCAATAATTTTGACTTTAATAATGAAGTAGACATTAGTACAAAAATGTACTATGCAATTTTTCCTGGATTTAAAATATGTCACTTTAGATTTTTGTCATGAATCAGGAATATTCTTACCTTGATGTTATAAATTACATATTTCTTTAATTTAATTACATATGCATAAAACATCTGTAATTAAAATATATTTGAACATTTATGGTAATCCTTGATAGAACCATTTAAGCCAGATTTCCAATTTTCAAAATGTTGAAGTCTGCTATTCAGTTTCTGTAAATGATGAACCTGTGTATTGAATATCTGTGTTGATAACACTGGTTAACTCCAATGTATAATTTTTAACAATCTCTGATGTTGAATATATATATGTTTGCAATAGTGGCAAATATCTGTAGTTTGAGTATAGGATGACACTTACCTGATGTGACACACACACCCCCCATCACAAGACCTACTGACTACACAAAGCCCTTATAAGCAGAAGAACACTAACATCGATATCCCCTACATTCTGCTGAAGATGTTACCTAGCCTACTAAGGAAACATTCAGAAATCAACCCACAAGCTCGGAGAACGAACCTCCACTCTCAAACATATATGTATCAACTTACAACCATTTGTTTAATGGTCGTTCAAAGTTACAATGGTACTGAAAAAAGTGGCCAGTTCTCATACTTATGACCATCGCAGCATCTCCACACTCATGTGATCATGCTTCAGATGCTTGGCAACTGGCACATATTTACAATGGTTGCAATGTCCTGGTGGTCTGGGATCATCATTTGCAACCTTCCTAGGGAGCTTCTGACAATGGGGGAAGCCAGATTCACTTCACAACTACAAGATTCACTTAACCAAGGCAAAAAGGTCATAAAATGAGGGATGAACCACTTAACAAAAGCCTTGCTTACCAATGGAATTTTTGGATTCGATTGTGGTTATAAATCAAGAGCTATCTATATACTTCTTCAAAAATCTTGAATACTAAGTGCTATTATTGGTATTGTAATTGAACATAAATATATTGATTTCATAAATCACATCTTTTTAAAATTTATTTTCTAATAAAGTTCAATATCTTATTTTTGCTTTCAATTTAGAAGTGGTATTGAAATTTTGTTTAAGTGTTTATTTTGTGGGTGTTTATACGCCTTTGGGGGGCTTTTTTTATAGTTTGCTTATGAATCTTTAATTTCTAAATTTTTCTTAGATTTTTTTTTAATTATATTCCTCTTTTTAATTATATTCCATTGTTACTCACACAATGAATTAATAAATAAATGCTAATAAATTCTATCCTAATTTGTTTTCCATGTTAACTTCCCTTCTTCTAAAGAATTACTTATTATCTCAAGTATCTCATGTACATATAACTTAATCCTAATACAAACAGATATTTTAATACTCTTCTAGATCTTTTACTTATTCATTCTAAAAAGTATTTATCAATAACCTTTTTTATAAACTATCTTCTTTCATTTGTGATAGTCATTTCCAGCTTGGCCAAATCTCCAAGTTTGTTCCTTGAGTTTGCACCAGAGGGAGCCTTTTTCAAGTTTGCTTTTATTCCTATCCTGAATAATATAAATTGTTTCTCTTCCATTTGGTTGCAATATTATAAGTTTAAATGAAAACCTTCACCTCTATCAAATCTTTTCCATCCTTCTGAAAAAGCCTTAAATGTAACCCTTTTCTGTAAAAGAGTTTCAATAAAACCAAACTTTGCCTCCTTCCCACTTTTTCCTTCAGTTTGCAAACTTCCTGAATAATTTTATCTCTAGTAAGTTCATTAAAAAAAAACTTAATTGAAATATCCCAAGGTGTGTTCAACTTTGTAAGTATGCACTTTTGAACTGTATATGAACATCCTGTGACGTGTTGAGAGAGGGTAACTGGCCCAAAGCCAGTTTTCATGTATAAGATGGGACTAGAACTCACTGCCTCCTGGTTTCTAGCCTGGCATCTTAACCACTACATCAGAATCAGAATCATTCTACAAGGGACCTTGGAAGTTTTCTAATTCAGCCCTCTGTTCAAGCAGGAGATTCTATACCATTTCTGACAAGTGACTGTCCAATCTCTTCTTAAAAACCTCCAGTGATGAAGCACCCACAATGTCTGAATGCAAGCTGTTCTATAGGTTAATTGTCCTCACTGTTAGGAGGTTTCTCCTTATTTCCAGGTTGCTTCTCTCCTTGATTAATTGACTCCTCTTAAAATCTGTGAGGAAGTGGGAACAGTAACTGCTTATCTTTTTATTAATGAAAGAAAAAATTCTCACTTCATGTATGTTGAATGAAATTCACGAACATCTTAGTGTCTGGGGAGAGAAAAGCATTTTATTTCTAGTCAAATAAATTTAAACCTCTTCCCTCTTCATATACACATGCAGAAACCAGCAGTTTCAAGGCTTCAGCAGAAAACCACTATATACATATATTTTAAGCGACACCAAAGAACATCAAGAAACCAACCAAGGCCTCTTAATTTGGGTAAGTAGGAGAAAAGTCTGGAACTTAAACTCTGAATAATTTAAACCCAGTGCCGAATAGGATGAGTCCAGAAAACTGATTTAAGTAGAAACTTGGATGAAGCTTGATAACTCATTATATACACCCACACAACCTTAATTTTAACTTATTTGAATGTTTAGTTACCAGATAGGTGAGCTAGTTGGAATTATTGTGTTGTTTATTATGTAGCAAGCAAGCGAGGAAAACTATGGGAAATCTCAGTTAAAACCAGGGAAACTATAATGTTGCATTTCTTCATAAATCTTGTACTCTTGAGTTCCTGTGTAGATGAGAAACCCTTTTGGTTAAAACTAGTGAAGCAATTTAACAGATTCATGGATAATGAAAAATGGACAGTGATTAAATAATCAAAATGGACAGTGATTAAAGTGTGTGTGTGTGTGTGTGTGTTATGTATGTGTTTGGGTAGACACACTTTCTCTTGAGAGCAGGCAATAATTTCATTTTTATTGTGGGCCAGTGTGCCCACAGTAAAAAAAAAACGACAGTAAAAAGTTATCTTAATTGTGACTTGTATATAGCTAATACTCAAATGCAATGTGAAATTAATCAACTCTTCCATTGCTCTCCTTATTTCATAGTTCTTTAATCACATTTCATCTCCATACCTTGGTAAATTTAAAGTAAAATAAAACAATGAATACTAAATAAAAATAGTGATCTTAATGAGGATATACTGCCCTTACATGCTTATTCCAACAACTCATTCTTTATGTCTATGAAGATTTCCGTCATCCAGATTATGCTTTGTCTCAAAGGTGCTTTTTTCAAAAGGCAACTGGAGTTTGGTTTTTTCCCTGAGGAAGATTTCGCTTTTCATCCAAGAAGCTTCTTCAGTCTTGGCTGAATTCAGAACTGAAGAAGCTCCTTGGATGAGAAGCGAAACGTCTTCCATAAGGAAAAAACAAAAGTCCAGTTGCCTTTTGAAAAAACGCCTTTGAGTTCACTTTTTATTTACTCTTTTCAAGCACAGTAGAGCCTAAGCAGCCCAGTACAGCATTACAGAAACATCAGAAGTGTATTGATTATGCTATTTACAGAAAATACACCAAGCGAGAACCACATGGATTCCAAAAGGTACATAATAGGAGTCAGGGTAACCCCCTAATCTTAAAAAACGGTAACAGTGATTTTCCAGGCAGGCTTATTCGCTCTTTATAGCAACCCAATGAAGCAAGCCTTGGACCACATTCTCTCCCACCTCCAAATCTCAGTTGTGTTGCCTCTTCTCATCTGGAACTTAATTCATCCTCCTCCTCTCCATCCCCGCCTGCCTCGTACAGTTTCTCAGTGGCAACGTTTCCTACTTCTCCAGCTTCACTATCTCCCATCGACTCCGATCTCATTTCTCCCCACGGCATGTTTAAGAGAGAGGAGCCCACAACAGCTTGGGCCCTACAATACAATACAGGACAGCTTGGCTTTGAGAGGCGCGCTCGCAATGATATCATAAAGGAGGCGGGTTTGGGGAGACAGTGTCGGGCATGCGTGCTTCCTCTCGCCTCCCAATACCCACCGAAGGCTGGCATTTCGGATTGCTCGGTCCTGTTTTCCGCAAGGGTATCATGATCAAGCGTTTTCTCCTCTCCAGCTTCCTCCAGCTCCACCGCCGCGGTGGCGGCTCCGTTTCGGTGAGTAGGGCTCCCGCAGCCGCGCGCCTCCCCCCTTAATATTATATTATTAATATTTCCACCCTATTCGCCTAGAAACGGGCTGTCGAGGGTTTCCTGGAGCGGCGCTTGTTGGACCTAATTCAACAGGGAGCGCTTTCGGCCAGGGGGAGCCGTGGGAGATGATGGGGTTCGGCTCTTTTATATTTATACCGTTAGTGCAGTACGTTAAGAGTGAGGAGGCTAAAGGGAAATTTGCAGCTAACAGATCTTCTGCAACTGGGTGCCCAGTGATTAATTCAACTTGAACTCTGGAACGCTTTATTGTGAAATGGCCTATTGCAGGGTTCTCTCTCCTGTTTGGATAAAAGCACAATCTCGTTTATTGGAATCCTTTCTCAATAGCTCCCCCTCCCCCCTTGTGTCCTTCAGAAAGTGTAAAATTTCCTGAGTATGGAGGAGGCCATTGATTCACCAAAGCAGAGAGAATCAAAAGCAGCTGGTCTCTTGACAGAAATGTTGATGAGGAAAAGAAGAGATACAGCAGCTCATTGCATATAGCTGCTTCCCTAGCTCTCCTTCCTTCCCTCCCTCTGTCCCTACACATAAACACACACACACACACACACAGAGAGAGAGAGCATGTCACTATCCAAAGTGAGATTTCCCCATTTACTTAGTGTCTTCATAACATCATCCCAACCATAAGTGAAATGGTATAAAGCTGTTAGTTACTGTTGTTTTTGCACAACATTAGAAGATATTATGAATCCCTTGTGAGAAAGTAATAATCCCTTGAGAATTCCTTATGAGAAAGCGACGTTGTGAATCTCACAATATCACTGCTTTCTCATTTCATAATAATAACTTCATTGTTATTGTACATGTATACACAGTATACCGATACAACGAAATTCACTTAACACCCAAAGACCAGGTCCAACACACATAACAATCCTCAAACACACTCCCACCCACCACAATTCCCCACCCCTAAACCACTCAGCATCCACACAACAGACCAAATAATACTGTCCAACAGCTCACTGATGGTGGCCCTTTAGTTCATTGTTGAGTGCAATTATAGCTCTAGAATAAAAACTATTCAGAAAACATGTGGTCCGAGTTTTAATTGTTCTCTATCTTCTGCCAGAAGGCAACAGTCCAAAAAGATTGTAAGGAGGATGGGAAGAGTCTCTTGAGAATGTTATGCAACTTTCTCAAACAGCGAGATTCAAAGATGTAGTCCAGGGCTGGTAGCTGGAGTCCGATGATATTCTGAGCAGTTTTAATGATTCTCTGTAGAGTTTTTTTTTTGTCTGCTATAGAGCTGCTCCCATTCCATGCAAGAATGCCGTATGTCAGGACGCTCTCAATGGTGCTGCGATAGTAGGACAGAAGTAGATGCTGAGATAGATTTATCTTTCTGAGCATTCTCAGGAAATACAGCCTCTTCTGTGCCTTCTTCACAAGCATGTTAGCATTCATAGTCCATGAGAGGTCCTCCGAGACCTCTCATGGCCCAGAAATTTAAAACTACCCACCCTCTTCACCTCCTCACCATTTATGTACAATGGTAAATGTAGATCTCTCTTCCTCCTGAAGTCAATTATAAATTCTTTAGTTTTTGTGGTGTTAAGTGTGAGATTATTTTCATTACACCACAATGTCAGTCCTTGTACTTCCTTCTTGTAAGTAGACTCATTGTTCTTATTAATGAGCCCCACCACTGTTGTGTCATCCGCAAATTTAATAATTGCGTTGGTGTTATGCAATGGGGTTCAGTCATGTGTGTACAAGGAATAAAGGAAAGAGTTTAGCACACAATCTTGGGGGGGGGCTCCTGTGCTTCATCTGGCCTTTATGTCAAAAAAACATTTGTCTCCATTCAGAATTTGAACTTCTCTGAAAAAAATTCAGCTCAGCAGTTCCTTCACTTCTATTTTTTAAGAGTTTCAAAACTGGGAGATATTTTTCTGTTTCATAGCCCTTCACATACTCCTAACAAGAGTTGCTCCAATAGTAAGATGGGTGACATATTGCGTACAGTATGCCTTTAAAAAGCTATAATTATATTTGACGGTAAACTCAGGTTTATCACTGGTGAGAGCATCTCTTCAAAATGGTACGTGGGGGAGTGTAGCAATCTCACTGCACTAGTTTAAAATGCCTATTTAGAACTTGTACCTGCAGTGATACTGAAGCTCTTAAGGACTGTAGCTGTTTTAGACAATCAAAAGTACAAGTAATAATTTAATATCCTATGTTAATGAAAGTTTATCTTTTGTTCTGTATTTTAGTTTCTTCCTCTCAGTGTATCAGGAAACCTATGGGGAAGATCCCAAAGTGTAGCACTGAATCATCCAAAGAATACAGAAGGAGAAAATATTGCTAAGGAGATTGGACGCTATCCAATACCCAAGAAGACGGATTTGCCATATGATATAGTGGAACTCATGGAGGAAATGGAAGTAAAGGTAAAAATACCTTACTGGAACAATCCTGCCTATGCTACTTTCATTATTGTAGGACTATATTTCCTATCTTAACAATTTTTCCCTTCGACTCTGATACCTTCTGGTAGCTGTTTTTGTCCATTATATCAGTGAGAGGCATCTGAAGTGAAGGATGTTTTTTAGCAGGACATGAAAATATAAAAATTCTCATTAACCATTGTCTGAATTTGGTACTCTAAACATTAATGAATTAAATGATGTATCTTGGATTGGACACTTGGATAATAATGTGTGCCTGCAAAGCCATCAATCATTCTTCTTCCGGAACTGTATATCTCCTGTTCTTCTCACTTTCTAGAACTATAAAAGCCACCAGGATGACTGAGCATCTGTTGAGCCTCACTGGATCTCAGGGCTATTGTTTGGAAGCAATAATATTTGATAGACATTTTTAAAAAATCTGATAGCAGATAATTTTATTACTCCATGTAGCTAAGCGTTGTTAATGTGGTGCTCTAGATTCTTGCCTGCCAGCAACCTTTCAATTTGAAAGGACAAGACTTGAAAACTAGAGATTTCCTTCTAGGAAAATATACGTTTTTCAATTGAGCCATTATTATTTTCCATTAACATCATTCTTTAATACTCCATCACAGGTAGTCCTTGAATAAACTATTCATTTAGCAACCATTCAAAATTATAATGGCACTGAAAGAAATTAGTTATGACCTATCCTCATGCTTATAACAGCTGCAGCCTCTCCTCAGCCACACGATCAAAATTCAGGCACTAGGCAACAGCCATGTACTTATGTTGGTTGCAGCAATACAGGGTTGTGTGATCGCTGTATGCAACTTCCCAACCAGCTTCCAACATACAAAGTCGGGGGGGGGGGGGCTTGATTTGTTTAATGACCATGTGATTCATGTAACAACAGCAATGATTTGCTTAATAACTCTGGCAAAAGTTGTAAAATAAGTCATAATTCACTTAACAGCCATATTGCTTAGGAACAGAAATTCTGGTCCCAGCTGTCATAAATTGAGGACTATCTGTACATGATCCAAACTAATTCTGCCTTGTAACTACAGTATCTGTGAATTGAAATAATACAGATGTTGGATAGCCTCTTACATAAATGATGTCTGACTATTTTTTTTCTTAATCCTCAGACTGGGTTTTTGCCCAATGTGTTTAAGGTTATGGCTCATCGGCCAGCAGAATTTAGGGCATTCTTTGCCTATTACAATGCCATCATGAACAAAGAGACAGGTAAGAATACCCATCTGGCACTGACTGATGAAAACTTTTTCCTGGTAAGAATCTCTTAAATCACTTAGTGGCATTTAGTATTCCAATATAGGTCCAATTTAAGAATTGGCTCAAGCTTTCTATGACTATAGAACAGGAATCAGCCAATTACAATATCCATTAGCTTTCATATCCCCGAAGAATCCCTAATTTGCAATCAGAATTACTATGGATCATTGTTGTATCACACATGGTTTTCCAGTAATTCTTGAAACAAGATTGATGATGATGATGAGCCTTCAATGAAAATAAAAGGTTTCATAGAATTTCACAATATACAGCAAAGAATAGTTTACAAGTACTCCTCAACTTATGTCTGCAAAATGAGCCCAAAATTTATGTTGTTAAATGAGACATTTGTTAAGTGAGCTTTGCCCCATTTTATGAATTTTCTTGCCACAGTTGTTAAGTGAATCACTGCTTCCCCATTGATTTTGCTTGTCAAAAGGTCGCAAAAGGTGATCCTGGGACACAACAATGGTCATAAGTGTGAACCAGTTGCCAAGCATCTTAATTTTGATCACAAGAACATGGGGATGCTGCAAAGGTTGTAACTGAAAAATGGTCATAAGTCACTTTATTCAGTGCCGTTGTAACTTTGAACAGTTACTAAACGAACTATTGTAAATTGAGGACTACCTGTATTTATTTTAAAAACTAAAATGTGGATATATTCATGCAGATAGAGTAGAGTAGAGTAGAGTAGAGTAGAGTAGAGTAGAGTAGAATAGAATAGAATAGAATAGAATAGAATAGAATAGAATAGAATAGAATAGAATAGAATTCAATTCTTTATTGGCCAAGTGTGATTAGACACACAAGGAATTTGTCTTGGTGCATACGCTCTTGGAGTACATAAAAGAAAAGATACATTCGTCAAGAATCATAAGGTACAACACTTAATAATAGTCGTAGAGAAACAGTCAATATAAATCTTAAGGATACCAGCAACAAGGTTATAGTCATATAGTTATAAGTGGGAGGAGATGGGTGATAGGAACGATGAGAAAATTAATAGAAATGCAGACTTAGTAACTAGTTTGACAGTGTTGTGGAATTATTTGTTTAGCAGAGTGATGGCGTTTGGGAAAAAACTGTTCTTGTGTCTAGTTGTTCTGGTGTGCAGTGCTCTATAGCGTAGTTTTGAGGGTAGGAGTCGAAACAGTTTATATCCAGGATGCGAGGAGTCTGTAAATATTTTCACAGTCCTCTTTTTGATTCGTGCAGTATACAGGTCCTCAATGGAAGGCAGGTTGGTAGAAATTGTTCTAATTAAGCTCTGAAGTCTGTGTCTGCCTTGTTGGGTTGCAGAACCAAACCAGATTACTGCAGTAGTGATTCAGTTGTTGATGCATTGGAGAAATTGTCATTTTAGTCCTGATTATTTGAGATCCACAATTATTTCTTATATGCATTGGTTGTGCAGATTATGGACTGTGCTACAAGATTTTTATGAGTGTGTAGTAGCTGTTAGAATTCAGTTTATATTTGAATAATATTATTTTTCCAAGCTGAATAATAAAAAGCCATCCGTCTCATTTCAGGGGCTATTTGCCAGGGCCTTCTTAGCAGAAGATAACAGTATTAAATATAGAAAATTTAACTTCTATTTGAAGTTGCTTGCCTGCAGTGACATGATAACACATCAAGCATGGATTGAAATTGTCAAGATAAAGCAGTAAAGCAAGTGCAGGATAATTCCTATTAATTTAGAGTCATAATACTTGCTTTGGGGAATAAGTCCTGAAGCAGCTATAGAAATAAGATTCATCTTTCTCCCATAGGAAATCTAAGCAAAGCTGACAAAGAACTCATTATTGTGGCTACCAGTATTGTCAACAAGTGTCCCTACTGTGTAATTGCACATAGTGCCTTACATCGCATCTATTCCAAGAAACCAACTTTGGCAGATCAGGTCAGACCCAAGTTTATTTGCCTTTCTGTGTGGGTTTGATTTCTGTTCTGCTTTAAATAATACATAAGCATGATCAAGTACATGCAGCAGCTTGGAATCTATGTAGGAAAAGTAGGGAAAACTGGAAGGAATGAGTGAAAATAACTTCTAAATTCACAAGCCAGTTTTCCAAAGTGTGTGTGTCTCACAACTGTGTTATTTTTAGCAGTTTTGTTCTTCGTTGAATTCTATTTGGGGAATATGGTTGCAAGAAGTTTAAGTAGCACCTGTCCTGTAATAAATTGCAACTGAAAGAAAATCTTGAAGGATTTTTAAAGAAGGCTGGGTAATAATTACAGATTAGTTCTAAATGAGATTCTATTAAAATTAAAGTAAAGTAAATTCATTCATTTCTAAAGACTGCAGAAGCTAACTCAGCCCTCCAATCTGCCTTGTAACTATCAAAAAGATTATATTGGCAGATGCTACAAGTCACACTACCTTCTTTTAAGAGTGAAAAATGCACATGCCAGGATACCCTCATATGTTTTATAACTTTTTAATTTAACTATAATATTGTTTGCCACCCAAAGTCAGTTGTTGAGATGGGCAGCCATACAAATTGATTAAATAAAAGAAATAAATATGTGCAAAAATAAAAAAATACCTTTCATCTTGGTTACATTGTTATGAATATCCTGCATTGTGTTATAGTTCGCATTCCTCAAACTTTGTTCTGAAGATACTGATTTCTTTGACACAGACTGATCTGAGCCGTGATCTCACATTTAACCCTAAATGAACCCAATGGAAGTTTGTAATCTCTTGTGACTTTATTTTTGTTTAGGTGGCTGTGAATTGGAAACTGGCTGATTTAAGTGAGCGGGAAATGGCCATGCTTGACTTTGCCCTTGCTGTCTGCAGAGCAGATAACATAACGGAAGAGCACTTTCAGAAGCTGGAGGCACATGGATTTGACCGAGAAGATGCCTGGGACATAAGCTCCATTTCAGCCTTTTTTGCCATGTCAAATCGCCTAGCTCACGTCATAGATCTGCACCCCAACCCAGAATTCTATATCATGGGAAGAATACCAAGAGAGAAAAAGACCATTTCTTCCCAATAAAACTTGTTGATATCCTAATCTGTGCAAACACTGAAGTCAAGCTTGACTAATTACTGAATTACGAAAATGGACCAGTTTTAGAAACAATACAATACAATACAATACTTCTGAAATTATTTCAAGTAAATCTCAATTGGAATGGGTTTCTTTAAAAAAAAAAGTGAGATCAGATATTTGTAGTTTCTTCTGATCATAACTAAAGATATGATTAGAAGTAAGAACCTCATATCTTTTATTTCTATGTAGCTAACTAAATACTATAATAAGACCTTTTTATTCAGACATTGGAAAAGACAAATAAGCTGTGTTTACATTCTCATTTCCTCTAAAGTACTGGCAACATGGTTGATTCCTAAAGACTTAAGTTTTTGCACTGGATCAGGAGTCTTTTTTTAAATTTTATTTTAATGAGCTTTATAATGTAATTCTATTTCTTCTCTTTGGATTTAACAATGCTTTCATTCATTTGTGAATTTCAGCTTTTTTATCCTTTGATTTAAAAAGGTCATGCAAACAACTGAAAAATGAAAGGTATTAAACAGTTACAATAAATTAATATATGTTTTTGCTATTTTTTGCTATTTATTGTATTTATTTTGTTATTGCTCTTTGTAAAAAGTCTTAAATTATATGACAGCTTTCCTGATGCTGATATCTCAGAACTATGATAAATATCTCTGTAAACATTAGATTTTCAAGCAAAGATGAAAAAGCAATTACAGTACTTGTTTTTTAACTGAAGGAATACAGTATATTTTTGGCTCAAAATTGATATGCACTGAAATTCTAGTCTTGCTGTAAACATACCTCCTTTAATCCTAATGTTTGAAAGCTCATTTTATTAGCTTGGTGAATTAGTTGGGTCTCCAATATTTGCCCATTATAATAAGATAAGACTAACTACAGGGAATCTGTGTCCAAAATATATACTGTTCATTCCAAATCTAACTTTAATATTCATCAAATATCACTCAAATGAATATTTTCTTCCCTGCACAGATGAGAAGTTCTTTAATCTGGAAATTTAGAAACAAAAAATGCATGAATATACTCTATGCTTATTTCATTGATTCAATCCTATATTGCTGCAGGCTGCCAGGACCTATTTTTATCATTAATTCCATAGTGCTAGATAAAATAAGGATCCAATACAAAGCAAAACTAATGGCCTAGAAAACTTACTGATCCACTTTTCAGAATCATTAATTGGTCTTAGTAGTTTATCCAGCTATGACTGTACCACTACATCCTCAAAAACAAACCATGAAATCCCACATCAGAAAAGTAATGAGCCATAATGCTTTTTACAAATGTATATGGGAATGTACATCTGAGGAAAATGGAAGTTATTATGCAGGATGGAATCTGAATAAGAACAGATCTACCAAAAACAGTCTCTGATCATTGCCTAGACATTTCATTGACCAGAGGATACCCATGTTCATGGCCTGCTCAAATAGCTGAGGACACCATATATTATTTTAACACTTGAATCAAGGACAAGTGTCTATGGAGATTCTCAGTCATCCAGGTCATGACTGTTCCAAAGGTGCTTTTTCAAAAGGCAACTGGACTTTTTGTTTTTCCTTGAAGATGTTTCGCTTCTAATTCAAGAAGCTGCTTCAGCTCGGAGCTGAATCGAGAACGTTCCCGATCTCCCATCATGGCTTTGATCAATCAGATTTTTTTTTTTTTTTACTAAAATAGGGAAGAAGCATCCTATTCCTAGCCTAACGCATATACTTGTAGCACACAGTATTCCTTGGTAAGCATAAGGATGGTTACAATCCCTTCTGGCATATTTATTACGCCACAAACCCAGTTTTTATGCCCAGCATTCTCGGATTATTTTGTGAAAGACTGGATTTCTAATCGAGAGATTAAGTAACCAGACAACATATTGCAGGCTTCCTCTCCAGCCCTGATGACGTTACCTAGTTGGGTAATGAAACATCTTAAAGAAAACAACCAGCTTAGAGAGCATCAAGGATCCCACAGTTACATCCTCTAAAACCCACAGCTCCAACCTTAAACTGTCTACCGAGGATCTCACCCCATTCCTAAGAGGTCCGTAAAGGGGGCATGCATAAGCGCACCAGTGTGCCTACCGTCCCTGTCCTACTGTCCCCATTTATTTGTACTCATGTCCTATGTTCATGTCCATGTTTATACTTATACCCAGTGGTGGGATTCAGCCAGTTCGCACCACTTCGGGAGAACCGATTGTTAACTTTCTGAGCAGTTTGATGAACTGGTTGTTGGAAGAAATCATTAGGGCAGAGAACCGGTTGTTAAATTATTTGAATCCCACCACTGCTTATACCTGTTATCTAGTCATGATCGACAAAATAAATAAAATAAACAGTTCAACCATGAGCTACAACTATTATCTCCTATTAGTTCCTCCCACCAATTTGACAGATATGCAGGGAAGACAAAGACATTAATTTGCCTTTGGATTTCTGACAACCCTGCTAGCAACCTCTGAGCACAAACCCTGCTGAAAGCAGCCATTAATCCTGCATAACTCCTCTGAAAATTACAACTGATTCCTGAAATTCCTGAAACCAAACCAGAGGCAGAAAATCGCTTTCCGATCGGTTTAAAACGCCCGGCCGCTCAAAGGCCAGAATGAGCCAAATTAGGGCGGCCGCTTCGAAACACTCTCGTGTTTTTCGCCCGGTGCTATTTCTTTGGTGCTCACCGCACCGGAAGTGGTGGGAGCCGAAGGCCCTGGGGTGGGTGGGGAATGGTGGCGGTGGTGCTGCTGCTGCTGCTGCTTGTCGTGGCGGCGGGGCCGGGCTCGGGATGAGCTGGAAGGCGCGGTGGGGCTCTACCCCAGAGCGGTCGCCCCCGGGCGACGGCGACCAGTCGCCGCCCCCTTCCGCCTCACCACCCCGGGCGGTGTCACCGAAGTCGCCCCCGGCCTCTTTTACTTCCACCGCCCCGGTCTCGGCTCCAGGCGGGGGGCTGTTCTCTTGGGTGCGAGAACGGGGCCTGGGCCATGGGGGCCGCTGCGTGGAGCCGGCGAGGGACACTTTCCGGGCCATGACGAGGCTCTATGGTGCTATTCAGCCCGCCGATTCGGTGTCCCCCATCACCCGCACCCACGGCGCTGTTTTCAACCTGGAGTACTCCCCCGGCGGGTAAGGAAGGATGAAGCGAAGGGTTGCTCAGAGCCGCTTTGGCGGCTGCCTCGACCTCCTCGTTTGTGTGGCTGCGAGAGGTCTCCGTTTAGTGGCGTGTTCGCGGCACGTTTTTGCCGTTTTAGCTGCAGGTTGAATTATGTCCACGCTTGCAAACGAAGAATTGTGTCTCCATTTTTATTCCTATACTTCCACACACACACACACACACCTGAATTTAGTATAGTGTAATAGATGTTGTATCTCCCTTCCTCCCCCCCCCCCCCCCCCGGTTGTAGTCTGCACGTAAAGTTATGAGGACATACTGCGATTGGGCAAGCAACTGCACAAGGCCGGTGAAAGTGTTTGCAAATAGGGAAATGGGGACAGAGTAGCAACAAATAAAGATGAGAATGGATGTGTCACTTAGCAGTCGGAAGCCACTTGATGTAATGAGAAACATACCCAGTTTATGTGTACCCTGTTTCCCTGAAAATAAGGCATCTCCTGATAATAAGCCCAATTGGCCTTTTGAGCGCATGTGCTAAAATAAGCCTTCCCCCCCCAAAAATAAGACCTCCCCGAAAATAAGGCCAATTTCGGGGTTCAACAAAATATAAGACAAGGTCTTATTTTCGGGGAAACACGGTATCTCAAATATCTCAAGATTGTGAGAACATTTCCATTAGTCTTCCATCAAGTAATGTTAATTTGCTGTGGTTTGAAGCTGTCACTTACAAATAAAAGCTGTAGCACCTTTTTTTGTGTAACTCTGTTTTCTATCCCTCAAGTTCTTTTTAAAGATGAATGTATGATTTAAATAGCACATGCAAAGCTGAAGTGTATTAGAAGATCCACATTTTTAAAAGAAATATTCATGGGACTCATCATAGTTGATAGGATATAGCAATGTGCTGCTCCAAATTTTTTTGTTGTACTGCATTTATTATAAGATCAAAGGAAACTAAAACAGGAAAAGCATAACTTCTGAGTAATGATTTGTTGATGGTGGTGGTGCTTTTTAGTCAGTTTTTGACTCCTGATATCTGCCTGGTCTTTGCAGTTTTCTTGGCAAGATTTCAGAAGTGATTTGTTACAGAAATTTTGGTTTCAACTGTGGTCATAAGTGATAAGATTATTAGTTTTTGCACTGAAGAATGTAAACTGGTGTTGAAGAATATAGCTTGGTTTAGCATAAAGTGAAATCTATTTCTCCAAGACCCTCATTATTTAAAATACTATAACAAGTTAGTTCCCAAGTTACTTTTTCATATATGTCTGGATTGATTAATACACTTTACAATTTCTACTTGTCTTTTATCTTTTTGTTCTTGGATTAAGGTGATGCTGGTATATTTCATGTAATACATTGCAACAAAAAAAAATTATTACAGGTAGTCCTCGATTATTTAGTGAGCATTCGGTTATAATAGCACTGAAAAGGTCATTTATGACTGTTTTTCACACTTACAACCTTTGTAGCATCCCCTTGGTCAGATAATCAAAATTCAGATGCTTGGCAACTGACTTATTCTTATGACGGTTGCTGTCTCCCAAGGTCGTGTAATCACCTTTTGCAACCTTTGGTCAAGCAAATTCAATGTTCTTTATTCTAAGCTAAATATATGCTAGCTGTAGTCCAGATATTAAGCAGTGAAAAGTATTTGAAAGGGATGCTTCTGCAAAGTGTCTTGGTGTGAGTGAAGCACTCTTCAAAATGTAAATGTGGCTGCATACTTTGAAAGCCCATCTGTTTCAGAGGCTATTCTGACTAGAACAGATGTCTGTGCATGGGAAGTTCTTTTATTGTTCATTTTTTTATCAACCGTATGCCTCCTATAGGCTAGATCTCTACTTAAAATCATAGCCTGGGACCTGAATGACAGACCTGCTAAAGTTATGGAAAAGATATTTCAGCTTAGAAACTGTTAAATTGAACAGATTGGGATATCGTGTAAATGTGATGTATTTATATGAACGCTTATGTTTTTCATTTAGCACATATGTTTTTTTATATATATCTTATTTTTGTATTCTTGTATCTTATTTTTCTCCTGGAAATATATGGTGTATTTTACTTTTATTTTTTTTAATATGGTCTTAAAGTTAATCAATCAATAAACTATCTTTGTATTGTCTATCTACCCACTTTTATTGAGACCACCACCAGAAGTACAACCTTATTAAGTAACTGTGCTGTAGTACCTTAGTAAGTCAGAGTCTTTCATAAATGTGCTAAAACTCTTAATAAGTTTTATAATAATTCAGTTTCTGCACTGAAAGTTTGCAAAGAAAGTGTACGATTTTCATGCAAAATAAGTTTTGGCCATAAGTATTTGAAACAAAAATTGCCTGGTATTCCTTGATGGTAATAGTTGGATTGTTTCATCTTGTCAATAATTTATTTCTTAAGCCCTAGAATAAGGTGGTTGGTGGAAAACAAATAAATCCCTTTTTCACTAAATCAGCAGTATGAATCCTTCTGTGTCAGTGCTTTGACATTACTAATTTGGCTTGATTCACACAGTTTCATTTTTGTTTGTCATGATATAGGTGGGCAACATTTTTATATCAATTTCATTTAAATTACCTTATGTTTTTTAATGAAGGGACTATAAATGACTTGGTGGTATTATTAAAATAGAACAAGCTGAATTCGTCTGCACTCCATTTTTGTTTATTTATTTTCCAGGTGCAAAATCAGTGCATTAAACATTGCAGAGGCTTCACAGAACTATTTAACATTTTGTTCACAATCGGCCCCAAAATGCAGAAAAAGCTTATACAGCTGAAAATCATCAGTGGATTGCCGTTGAGTTTCCATGGTGCAATTTAAAGGCATTTTGAGGATGCAGAGTAGGGCTGGAGTCTGCATGTATCCCATAAACTTAGGGTCAATATTGTTTGTTCCATGAATTCTAGCCAGTGATACATGACAGCAACTTGTGAAATCATTGAGAAACCAGTATTTCAGGTTCTCTGCTTTTTTCCCCTTTCCCTTGATGTCATACTTTTACGTTTGAGGCATTAAAGGTTACTACTGTGCATTTGGACTTAGAAGCCAGAAATCTAGGACTTGTGTTGTTGTTTTTTGAACTTACAATTAGATCTTTTATTTCTCTAGCACCGTGATGGCGAACCGATGGCAAACATGCTGGAAGTGGCACACAGAGCCGTTGCCCGTTGTTCTTCTGGGTTCCGGCGTGCCAGCCAGCTGGTCTTCAGTGTGCGAGAGCACCGGAAACCAGAAGACCAGGTGGTAAAGAGTTCATCTTCACGGTGCTTGCATGAGCACCGGGTGGCTGCTCTTGCGGTTTCCGGCACATGTGCGCGCACTGGTCAGCTGATCTTTACGTGTTCATGTGCATCAGAAACCAGAAGATCAGGTGGCTGGTGCGCATGTGCATGCTGGGAACCGGAAAGCAGTCATCCAGTGCACACATGCGCACCAAGTGGCTGCTCTTCTAGTTTCCAGCATGCACACACATGCTCCCATTTCAGCACTTGGTGCCGAAAAGGTTCGCCAACACTGCACTAGGATATGAAGAATCTGCAGTGGGCTCTGATTTATTAAATTTATATGGTTACCTATGGGTTCTTGGAATTTGATAGAAACTCAAAGCTAAATATAATTCTAGATTTATTTTCAATTCTTAAGATACATTGCTTAGCAGAACTAGTACTTTTATTTGGAGCTATTCATTTTTTATATGCAAAGTTTGGGTTTTCCAGCCTTCATTAGAATTCATGAAGGACTTGCAGATAACAGGCAAAACTTTCCTCTCTATGTCAGCCTGGCATATGGCTTTTCTTTGATTGCTAAAACTTTTGATCTTCCATCATTTTCAATCCCCCCAATACCATCTATATTGGGTAGACGATGCATCCTCACATTCGTCTTTGGCAGAGTTCACCAGACTTTTTGTGCTCTTTGTGGCCATTGAAGCAATCTCCAGCTAGTAAGCTTTCAGCAGTATAAGTACTGTTGCATCCAATTCAGGTATGCCAACCCGCATTTTTTATTAAACCCTTGTCTATTTGCATCATGGTTACACCTGCAATGTGCCAATGTGTTTCTGGTAATATAAGATTCTACCCTTAATGGCAGTCTAGCATCTGAGGCTTGTCCCCTCTCCTGTAGGAAACTTTCTCTACTTCCTCTGTTCCTAATTTTAGTTTCTGTTATCAAGTAGCTAGCATTTCTTTGGACTCCTGGATGGGTATGTGAATAGCAAGCAAGAAGCCATAGGTAAATACAAACCATCACAGACTACCTATCAAAACATATTTTCTAAGTGACTTAAATATCAAAATTAAAAAATAAATATAAACATGAAAAAAACCCTATTTTTATTGCTGGAGATATTAAATATTAAACCATATTGAAAGAAGAGCCCCAGACGCATTTGAACAAACTGACCAAAATAAATGTATTTGGTGTCAAATAAGCCATAGAGAGGACCATCATGGTGTTCTTTGGAGGCTATTCCATAAGGCTTATTAAGAAGACCTTTGCTTTAGTAGTCACATGTTCCTGTTTGCTTGTTAGGGATTCACACAGGAATCCTTAGATTATATATTATATAAAACACAAGAGAATTTTCCAATTATCCTAATCCCTATTTGTTGAAAGGCCTTTATGGTTAAAAGCATCACTTTCAAGAGAGTCCACAAATTCACTTAGAGCCTGTGCAGCTGGTAAAGGCATTGGCATATAAATTTGAAGCAATTCCAAATCCTAATTTTGGAGCTTTATCTCCTGTTGTGAGGGAGATGGGCGGTTTAAAAATGTGTGTGAGAGCATGTGTGTGAGGGGGTAGGGGGAACAACTTGAAATCACAGCAGTTTTTGAAATTTTCTAAAGGCAGTCCTGTGTACAATAGATAGTAGTCTTTCGAATGTGAAGAATGTGGATAACTGGTTAAGATATCTCCGTGCAGGTGTCATTACAGCTGCACATCAGCTAAAGTTCATAAAAGATGCTTTTAACCACAGAAGGTTTTAGAGTCTTTCTTTAATAGTAAGAGTCATTGGTGCTTGGGTTCTCACAGGTGTGTGCTAATTGGGCATACATTCTGGTAGGGAGACATTCCCTGAGGATGGGCTCCAGCATGAGTCTGAAAGTTTGGAAGACTAAACCTCTGGTCCTGTGACTGATCAAGATTGGAACATTATCCTGGGCCACATATATTTGCCTTCATTCATAGGTTCTCTTTCCATTCCTGAGGCAACCCATATTCCACTTAACAACCTGCGTCCAGAGCAGGGATGAGGAGTCATTAATGCCCTTTCAACTGTAATGGGCAGGCTCCATAATGGTTATAAAAAGATAACCTTCTTTTTCTAATAATGCAGTATAAAATCTGTTCCTAAATTATATGGATGCACAAGTATTTTTTGCAGAACTGGGGAGAAAAACATTAAATCTTGCCTTTGCAGTTAGATGATGTTTAAAAAGAAGGCTGCAATCTATACAATGTACTCGTAGCCTTATTGTATATTTGTGATCACACAAACAATGAACAGTTAAAGGAATTTTGTTCATTGAAGCTCAAATGTACATGGGAAATATTAATTTAGCAGGTGCACAGTTTAATAAACCATAATTATTCAAGGTTTGTAAAGGGAGGGAGGGAGCGCAGGAAGGAAGGAAGGAAGGAAGGAAGGAAGGAAGGAAGGATCATTCTTTTCCTTGAAAAGGAAATACATTCAAATAAAGACATAAATTGTTTCTTTGTGTGTAAATAGCCAGTTACATTTTATCATCTTTGTAATTTTGTTGATCAAATAGTAATCTCATTGATGAAATCACCTGCAAATATCTACATGTCACAGGACAAAGTTATTTGAGAGAGCACCTGTTTCCCATGGGTTCTGCCCAACTGGTAACATGTTCACAGAGTTAGCCCACTCTGGTTTTCTTGAATTAAACAACATCATCTGTTGGGACCGAAGAAGCATACCTTCTCTATCATAATGGGTGCCTTTTGGAATAAGGTATCCCCTTGAAATCTATGTACTATCATCCTGTTGGACTTCAGAGCCTTGTGTGATTTGGATGGGGGGTCCTTGTTTGTTAGCATGTTGTGCCTGGATCCCATCTTGGTTTTATTATAGTTTGGGCCTCCTTACTATTTGAGGATTCACACAGGGTCAGTTGAATTTGGGTAGACCCTAAATTGAATTGAATAAAGAAATAAAAATTGAAGCCTTCTAGAACTCTCTCTGGGGAAAAAGTACTTTCTCCCATTATTAAAGTGATATTTCTCTGATCGAACCTTGGATGATTGAACAAAGCATTTTCCTGCTCAGTCCTTTTTGGACAATTGTGTACAGAACCAGTTTTACCAGAAGTGCTAGAAGAGTACATGAAACAGTTTCTGCTTCATAACACTGAAGCAAGTGGAAGAAAATAAAATTAATAATTTAAATATGTAGAACATAATTTAGAGTACTTTAGCTAGAAATATTACACTCTGGTTATTGAAGAAAGCAAATTTGGCATAATGATTAAAAGAACTAGACTAGAAACCAGGAGACTACGTGTTCTACTCCTGCCTTTGGCAGAATGCCAGCTGGACAACTTTGGCCATTCCTATATTCTCAGCTCTAGGAAGAAGGCAAAGACAACCCACTTCTGAAAATTTTGCCAAGAAAACTGCAAGGACTTGTCCAGGTAGTTGCTCGAAGCCAAGATTGACTCAAAGAAACAACAATGTTATTATATTTTTTAATTCTGTTTATTCAATGCATTCTTGTTTCTGTAAATGGTTGGTTTTGCACATATTAATTTAAAAGAAGAAAGGAATTCATTTCTAAGTATGCATGGACCTTTTGGAGTCTTTCTTGTGAAAGAATGTGAGGTTTATTATATGTAATATACCTGCTTCTCTTTGCTGTCCAGATCAGTGCTAACTGTTGCTTGTGAACAGACAGAAGTCCTGCTGTTCGATCCTATCTCTTCAAAGCACATCAAAACCCTTTCCACTGCTCATGAGGACTGTGTAAATAACATCAGGTTAGTCTCCTGGCAAGTGAAAATCAGTTGCCAATGATTAAAATTCCAAAGCCTGTTTTGTTCAACTCTAAAAGTAGTGAAGGATGAAGTTGTAATGTTATCCAAATTAGTTGTTGTTCTAAATGTTCATTTTTCTTGCTCTCATCAGTTGGTATCATAATTTGTTATATTACATTCATGTCTTTGTGGAGACTCAAGCCACATCGCTGTGGCCAATGAGCAGGTAATGTGGATGAGCACAGATTATTGTAGGAGCCCCTGTCTTTATAGAGGGGTCTTATGCTTTCAGGTCTTTAAATTATTCACCCCTCTTCTTCAAGAGTTAGCGCCAACTGTGCCCAAGAATCTCAGAGGTTGGGTAAAGAAATGTGTTGAACTCCTGCCAGTTCTTCCTCCTACCCAAGGGGATCACAAACCAGAGGAATAATTACAGTGTTCAAAAACCATGGCAATAGGAATGAATTTAAGGCAGATGTAATTCCAAATGGAGAATAAGGATCCAAAGAAAAATATATAACAACACAAAAACTTAATTTCAAATTTGACTGAACACATTTCTTTCTTAGTAACTAGCAAACATTGATTAAAACGAATATATGTACAAGCTAATAATTGAACATGATATAATCATTTATAGTCATTTAAAACTTGTGTTTCTTTTCAAATGAGGTATTTTTTCACAAATTGTGAAATGATAAAGTAACGGTACCTCTAATACATTCTTGCTAAATAAGCCAAATGTAAAATTGGCTACCTTAGAAAGCTTGTTCTGATATTTCTTAAACTAGCAGGTCTTCAAATTCTCACCTGAAGCACTACAGCCCATTTTTGAGATCTGCTTTACTCTTTTAGAAGTCAGATGCTTTAAAAGCACTAAACTGATACTACTCTTTACGGTATAATTATTTTTTGGAATCAATGCAGGGGAACATTTAGCATTATTATTTAGTGATGTTTGATATGAACTTGATTGCATTAATGAGATCCTGTCCCTTTCCTTTTTTATTTATTTATTTGTAGGTTTCTTGATAATAGACTGTTTGCAACTTGTTCTGATGATACTACCGTAGCACTGTGGGATCTGAGGAAGCTAGATTCAAAAGTGTGCACTTTACATGGTCACACCAGCTGGGTGAAGAATATTGAATATGATACTAACACAAGATTGCTAGTAACATCAGGATTTGATGGAAATGTCATCATTTGGGATACCAACAGGTAAAGAAATTTCTCACTGATCCCTTTCTTCATTTAGAAGTACTGAAAAGACAACAACACTGCCTTTTTTCTTATCTGAAAACCTGCTAGCTACATGGAAATAGGATATGGTTGCATTTTGAGTTTCTTGGTTCATGTCTTAGTGTTGTGCAGACGTAGGTCAAAATTCATTCCCTATCATTCTTTATCCTTTCCTTTTCCCTTGATTATAAGGTCAACAAACTGTTATAACAGAAATCAGCATAATGCTTCTGGAAATTGTCCACTTAGAGCCAAGCTTGGAGCAGACTCTTGAAACATTTTTTAAATTCTAGGAGATGAGTAAGAATGACCACATCAAATCTTTACTATGACCATAAATCCAGCAGTTTTATTTATAAAACATAAACCAGATAAAAATAGAGAATTAGAACTTTTATACTGAAACCAATCAGGTGTTTTGAGCAGCAATGATATGTTACCACTGCATAATATCCCAGTGCTTTACATCAGAACATACAATATTGGTGGATTAGAGGTGCAGGAATATCTTCTAGAATATCATGTTGTCTTACTTTATAAGCAGCAATATAGTACTGGGTCATGCAACAGCTGTTTGTTTGAAGTGTGCTTTCCTCTGCTCGTGTACTGCACATGAGACACTGCCAGCAACCTATGAAGCATAGCAAAATCCTGCAGCTTCTTTGAAGCGATGGAGCAGATGCTTTGGAGCTCGAGTAGAATGAGAGAGAAAGCTGGTTCTTTGATAAACTATTTTGGCATGCATATTCAGGTTGAGATTCATCACTACCAAAATATCAGTAGCAAAATGATCGTGTAGCCACTTTGCTTTTCTTTAAATTATATGTCAGACAGGAAGAGGAACGATGAATATTATTCTTTAAGAGAAATACTACCTCAAACATAGGATTAAAAATTGGGGTTCTTAAAACTATGGAATAAAAAGTCTTGTGGTTTTGATGGGTGTCTTTCCTTAGGTGCACAGAAGATGGTTGTCCACACAAGAAGTTCTTTCACACCCGCTTTCTCATGCGCATGAGATTGACTCCAGACTGCTCCAAAATGCTGATCTCCACTTCTTCTGGGTATCTTCTGATCTTGCATGATCTCGACTTGACCAAATCTTTAGAAGTTGTCAGTTATCCCATTCTGAGAGCCAGAAGAACCACATCAAATTCTGGCAAGTCTTGGCATTTTGTTAATATTGTTATGCCTACGTTGTTCCTAGATCTTGTGAGATAATAGATAGCATTGGATAGATAGCATTGTATGCAAGAAGTAAGTTAACTTGAAAAGCCTGTGTGGTATATATTGCAAATGGTTAGTAGGATGAAGGACATGTAGCAATAGCAATAGCACTTAGACTTATATACCGCTTCACAATGCTTTACAGCTTTCTCTGAGTGGTTTTACAGAGTCAGCATATTCCCTCCAAACAAAAGCTGGCAGGGCTCTTGAGTGGCATGTGAATTACTGTGATACCTATTCTTTTTGTGACTTTTTGTGTTCAATGGAACCAGCCTAATGTTTTTGCATGGTAGCTTTTTCTGGAAGAATGCCAGTTAGGGAGTTGCCTTATGGGTATGTTCGGCTGTTACTGATCTTGCAATAACAAGATTAGTTTTCAGGAGGACTGAGGTTTCAGGAGGATGAGATTCCAAGGAAAATAATCTGTAAGCTATTAATTTCTAAATCTTTGCAATACTTCTTAGAAATAAGCAACCAAATGATACCTAACACAAGAAAAGTTCTTAAAAATCAAGAACGATCCTCTCGATCATTAATGGAGCACCACTTTGAAAAGGGTTTTCAAAGCCATGAAATTAATAAATTAGGAGAGGTATTTAACACTGTTTTTGTGTTTGATGTCACTTCATCTTGCTTTTCCATTCTCAGATCTGGCATCCGTCACTTCACCTGGTCCTAGAAGTGCTGAGTCACCAGGACACCAAGGAGATTCAGGCCCACGTACTGAGAAACATACAGTACGAGTTACCCAGCGAGAAGGTATGTAAAACAAGTAAATGACTAATTGCAAAATCTGAGCCTCTTCTGTATGGCAAGGGCTTACAGTACAAAGTGTTCTTTCCTATTGGACAAGAGGGGAATTAAAAGTGGTGTTAATTGTAGCGATGTTGTTCTGTTTCCGTAGGTGGATCTCCACGTAATAGTCTTGAGGTTTTAACCCCAGAGGTTCCTGGTGAGAGGGATCGGGGAAACTGCATTACATCACTGCAGCTCCATCCCAAGGGATGGGCGACACTTCTTCGATGTTCAAGTAACACTGATGATCAGGAGGTAAAAAATAGGATGATGATAATGGTGCATATGTATGTTGATCACATTCTTGCAGAAAAACTGGAGGTCTTTTGTCTATTAATGGAATAGAAGTGAATTGTCACTCCATTGATAAAATTAGAAATACAGAATAAATGTGGCAGCAGTATGTACAGTTGTAATCTTGAGTTGCAGTGTTTGCTTCATTTGAATCATTTGAATGATGTGGTAAACTGAGCTTGGCTGAAAACAACGCAGTAGAACATCTGGTGTTGTGCATAGTTATACTGAAGTCTAAATAGCAGCAGGTAACCAATCCTGGCTAATTTAGAGAGGGTTTAGAATGGTGAGGTCTATTTAATATTAATATTAATATTTAATGGGAGACAACAGGGAACCACTGGTAGATTATCCATATTGTTACAAGAAAGCCTCCATAAAATAGAGAGGGATTTATGCAATATCTATATTGATATAACATTAAATGTTATTTCCCCCCTACTTTCTGTAGTGGACCTGTGTTTATGAATTCCAAGAAGGAGCACCAGTGCGGCCAGTTTCCCCTCGCTGTTCCCTCAGATTGACTCATTGCATCGAAGAAGCCAATGTAGGCCAGGGCTACATTAAAGAACTCTGCTTCAGCCCAGATGGTCGAATGATCTCCTCCCCACATGGCTACGGAATCCGTTTGTTGGGGTTTGACACCCAGTGCAGCGAACTGATTGACTGCTTGCCCAAAGAAGCCGCCCCCTTGCAGGAGATCCGTTCACTCTACTCGCATGGCGATGTGGTTCTGACTACCAAGTTCTCTCCAACGCACTGTCAGATTGCCTCTGGGTGCCTTAGTGGTCGTGTTTCTTTATATCAGCCAAAGTTCTAGGCTCCCCTTGCCTTCAAAGGAACATCTCTGTGTTTTTTTAATTACTTCAGTTTAGTTGGAGTGTTTGCTTTTTTAAACAAGTCTTGTAAATTTGGACAAGTACAGAGTTAATATTGGACTTAAAACTGATCCCAAGTCCAGTCCTTTATGTGTGCTGTGACTGAATTTGCACATTAGACTTTTGTGTACATTATATCTTTCCGCTCCTGATAATTCCATCCGTATTTAGAGGTAGCTTGGTAGCACTTGTAAACCTTGTTTTTTCTTTGTGTCTCTTTGTGCAAGATGTTGGATGGGCTTGAAGAAGGGAAAACAACAAGCTAAAAGCTGTCTGCTGCTTTGTATCAAAGGAGTGGAGATCAGCTCACGTGGATTCTTTGATTTTTGGATTTTGCTGTGTATTTTCTCCTAAATAATAGAGCACTTTCTTGCACATTAGACTAAGTATAGCCAGCATTTACATTATTTTTTCGTGAACAACTAAATAGACTGTTATCATTACTTTTTTGTTTTTTTCTGCTGTGGTTCAGTTTGTAGGCTGGTACTCTTTTAAGAACTGTGCAGTGTTAATTATCACTCTGTGCTCCCACACACAAACCTCTCTCATCTACGCCCATCCTTGACTTGCTGGAGAAAGTTTATTGGGAACTGAATAACTTAACATTTTTTCTTTCACACATCTCTCTTAAAGGAGCATCTTCTTTTAAGTTATTGGACATAGATTGGAGAACGGAGTATGTGCCCAACCATATATATTTACAATCCAACAGGAACTTCTATGCCACAAACCTCAGTGAAGTGAACAGGAGCTTGTAAGCAAACAAACTGTGGTGGACCTTTAACCTTCTTTTCATTTAAAAGAGGCTGGTGCTAGTGAACATCCTGAGGCTTTGGGTCCTTTCTCGTGATGGGTTTCATCGCAACAAAGGACTTTGAAATTGAATAAAATCTTTTTTTAAAAATGTCAGTTTTTAAATGAATGCTGCTCAGTGCTGTACTTATGTTTGCAACCTGATTAAGGCTAGTTGGCTTTTGATGTGCCTTGCAAGCCCGCACAGGTAAGCTATAGCATGTGAAAAAATAAATCCTTAGTGCGCACACCTTACACCCTGTTGCAAGATTATAGATAATTTTATATATATATATTTGTGTGTGTGTGTGTGTATGTATATATATATATATATATAAAATTATCACCAGCTGTATATGAAAATCAAAAGATTTTGCAAAACTAAATATTTTCTGTCCAAGAGTAACACATTTTACTAGCATATTTGCATGTGAGAACATGTCCTAATAACTTGGCAGTGATACCTCTGAAGATTTTTTTTTTAAATCAAAAGTCCTGTTGTTGCCCAGTAGTGGCATAAGCAGAATTGCTTATACTTAGAAGGTTGTTGAATTTCCATTGAACATGAGATACATAAAACATAAATTAATTGTGTGTGTCAGTTTCTGCAGTCATGCAAGTAAGGGTGACAGATCATTGGCTCCCTGGAATTTACATGCAAAGTGTTCAGTTAATTGAGAGCCATTTGGAGACTTAAAAGTTTTTGCCAGACTCTCATTCCTATCTGTTTAAACCATCTAAAACTCATCTGCATGACATTTTTCTATCTGGTGTCCTGGAAATTAACATGATTGCATGCCTGAATGATCATTTTAAAAGAAAGTGATTTTTCCAGTAAGAGGACTAGTTTCATTTAGCAATTAGCTGCTCTGCTAGTTGTTCTGAAAATTATGCCAAATATAGAATATATTTATAAAGCAGCTCAGAAAAATATCAAATTTCGGATAATAGATGTCTATAAATGCTGTTCTGAAAAAAAATGTGTTGACTGATTCTCAGAACTCTTAGTGTAGCCACTTTAATAAGAAACTTGTGGCATGTGGGATTAGAATGTAGCTGTTGATCACCATATGCTCTGTAGCTGATTTAATAGATTAACATCAATACGAACAAGCCCAGAACTATGCTGTCAATATATCTTAAATTAGACATAGGATGCCTACACTTCTTTGTACTTCTGGTGATTCAGTCTTCGTTTAATACCGTTCATCATCAGAGTTGAGTTTCTAGCCATCCATTTTAATGGCTAGAAAGGTTTTCTTAATCCAAAGCCTGCTTAGCCACATGGTGTAGTTAAATGGTGCTCTTGTGTACATGACAGAAAGGTAAATATTGTAGATATGAGATGAATGCAATTTTCATTTAAAATTAAGTACAAATTACTTTTTTCTTGGATGATCTGAATTAGCTAGATATGCCCATATAATCAGTTCTTGAATTTTAAGATAAAATCAGATCTAAAATCAGTTTGTAGATCAAAGCTCCGTGGTTGAAGTCCAATCTTACTTTTTTATTTTTAATGTATTTTTTCCTTAAAATTTTTAGAACATGTGCATTTCTGCTTAAATTTTATATATACCCCAAAGGCATTAAAAAAAACGAGCTGAGCCAGAAAACCAAAAAATAGAAAATGCTGGTTGGGCTGCAGAGAGAAGTACTGTAGTCCATGGCTTATCATAGATAATTACTTTGTAAATAAAAAAATATGTGGCTAGATCAATTATTGGAATAGGAAATGGAGAGCAGGTCCTTGAAACCTTGTTAAGATTTTAAATGAATGGCAAGCAAATAGGTAGACAGCAGCATCATAGATATTTACTTTGGTCCACCTAAACATTGAATGTTGGGACACACTCTTTCTCTCACTTCCCCCCAACCCCGACTTTTAGAGTAAGCAATTAAACATTAATCTTCCTACAGCATCTAAACTCTATATGATTCCTGTATTCCTGCTTTTTTCTTTTGGAAGTTAGGCTGGGATAGAGGGTGAAATGTCTGTGTGCTTTTGTATATGTACTTGACTCCCTGTCTTTTCTTTTTCCATTAGAGATCTTCCTGTACAGTTGCTTCATTTTAACATGAGTTTGTATAATTTTGGATGTCCAGTCAGTAGTAATCTTCCAAGACTACACTTTGTGAGAACTGGCATGTTATCCAGGATCTGAAAACATTATTCTTAAATTTTGTAACTAGTTATTATATTTACAGAGTAAAAAGAGTTATTGAAGGAGATTCTTGATATGCCAGATTTTTTTTAAGGAGCAGGGTGATGCAAAGAAGATTCATGGTGCTTAAACTGCATGTAAAGTACAAGCCAGTGATTATGAATCAGAGTTTTGTGTATGTATGGGTTATTAATTCTGCACTAAGAAATATATATATACATAAAATGGAAATAGTCCAGTTGCCAGAATTTGAATTCTGTTTATCTTTCATGCAGGATAAAGTTGCATAAAAGTGACTTCGGAGATTAAAACTAAGTATTTTGGAGTGTAGCTCTTGTGTTTTAGCATGTTCCTGTGAAACTGTGACTCACCCATGATGAAAGGTTCTTTAACTAGTCAGGAAAGTTTGAAAAAGTGAACTTCTGTATGTGCATATTGCACATGCACAAGCATAATGCAACCTTTAAGAGCATAAGTTTCAGGTTGCACTGTTGAATTCTCAGTTTTTAAAAAAAATAAGTTATTTGATGAAGAAAATTACTTCCTTTGATGTCCTTGAGAATTGCTGTGATTTGGAGCAGTCGATAGCGTACATCTAAGACAGATGAATCTGAACTGATCCAGGTTTGTATTGTCTTGATTTATCAGCTTACATTTACCTTTAGAGCTCTTTTTTGAGTACAAGATTCAAAGGATAAGAAACAGGATTTCTTTTGAGTTTTCGTTCAAAAAGAGCAATGGTTTTCTGAAATGGAGAGTGCCTTTTTGCTAATGTCAATCTTAGTACAGTTCCATTGACTTTAAATTACACTAAAATACTTTTTAAATTGCTGGTAAATGTCATCTCAAAATTCAATTAGTTGGCTATGTATTTGTGGATATGAATATACTTCAAAAAAGATCAGATGCTGTATTTGGAATGAAATAATGGCTGCCTAGATGATACTAACTTAAAGTACAATCATGGTAATAGAATCTTCACTATTACTACTGGTAGCAAGAGTTGCTTAGCAAGTGTGGAACTATATAATGGAATGAATGAATGAATCATCAGTATGAATGAATCAATGTTATGGTATCAAAAATTATGTTTCAAGTTTTATGTAATTTTCTTCCAGATAATATTTCAGTAAGCTGAATTCTTAAAAATATTTTTGTTTAGTCAGTTTATTTTGATAATGGAAAAGCTTCTGGCATGGTACGTTTTTATCTATTTATTAATTAAACTTCTCAAATATTTTACAGTATAACTATAAACTCTTGTTACACACCAAAAATTAACTGAGTTTCTGCAGATTCTGCAACATGTGGAAAAGTATGCATAGGGAACAAATACTTTGCATGTAGCCTGAGAGATTAAATCTCTGGCATCTCCCTGTGGTAAATTGAGTGGCCAATAAATAAAGAGAAAGAAAAGAAGAGAAGAAGGAGAGAAAGAAATGAAAGACATAGCCTGGAATCAGATGTGAATGGCTTCTGCCTTAATGAGGGAGATCACATGAATTAGATATAAAAAAACAAACAAACCCACCTTGAACTGGATAGCTAATAAATGGACTTGATACAAGACATTTTCAATCATTCCTATGGCTTTTGCAAGCTAAGTACCAAAACACTAATTCCAGTCACTGAAAAGCAGCCTCCACCTCCAATTCTAATACCATTTTCAAGCTTTTTTTTTGCACCCATAAGAAATAGAATATTTTCTTTTTTAAAAAAAAAAACCCAAGATGTTGGGATTTCCAGGGAGCATTTTGCACTTTCCCCAGTCCCTATAGAATTCTAACATGCAGCCATGAAGATGATTTGGTGTTTGGATTACCCCAATCTAACTCTTCCTAAAGCTTTAAAAATGCAGAGAGTAATTGAACGTGGCTTGTATTTTTTAGTAGAGCTGAATTTATTGTATTGCAATCATCAGTGTAAATTATATATTGCATTGCATTTTTAAAAACATCCTACCTCATATCATGCTTTTCTTTAAACAAAAAGGTATGCTCATTTTTAAAATCCGCATACAGTAATTCATTTTTGAAATGCAGAAAGCCAGCAATGCAGAGATTATCTTTATTTTAGGCAACTGAGAAGGGCCCCTTGAAGCAAAGCAAAGCTGTTCAATATTCAGCATGTAGTACTAGAATGCTGCTATTTTCCCCCAATTCTGAGTCCTCCAGATGTGTTGGATTACAATCCCCATAATCCACAGTCTGTATGAGCTTTGTCTATTTTTTTACATCACTGCTTTAATTACTGCTAGACATATTGATTTAGTGCTTCAAAACCTTAATAAAATTATATACTATGCTGAACTTACTCTTAGCTACAGAAATGTTCAGTGATTCTCTGATCTTTCTGTCTCATAGTTACCCTTAAAAACATTTAGTGATGTTAAATTAGATAGTGTGGCCACATGGCTTTTTAAAATGAAACAACATTTTTGAGTGGAAATGTTTCGAGCTTAGTTATTATTTTGACTTAATGGAAATTAACATTTGACTTTGTAAAATCCTAGGAACAATCTGTTCCTTAATAAGGGAAAAGTTGCCTGATTATAAAAATGCAGCATGGAAAATTAACATTCTTATGCATGCCTTTTCAAAGATCTCCAGTAAACATTAACTATTATAACTGATTCATACCATTTTTCTTCTTTACATTTATTTATCATTTATTTCTGTAAACATCTTTTACATCTGTTTATGATTCTGATCAGAATATGTACTATGCCCATATATGCTTTAAATGAGTAGCTTAATCATATTTTTGTCCCATTGTATATTAAACTGTAGAAAGCATGACATATCAGCCAAAGCAGATACATTGTATTTATTGAGTTTGATACATTGATACAAAAACCTTATAAGAGTTTATCAAAACACTACTGATACGTACAATTGTAATTTTTGCTGAATGTACACTGAGTGCAGTAATATATACATCAGATTTGAGAATGGATAAATCTGAGTACTGTATTTATAGGGGTAAAAAAGGTTTCTACCGATAAAACACTGCCACATTGGTTGTGAAAAAGCTGGTCCTGTTTCAGTGACATTGAAATCAGACTAGAATTTGTTGCACTGATTTCAAAAGGATATAGAGCACACATTAAAATTGCCACTTATTTCAAAATTCGCATTGAAAACAATCAGCTATGGTTGGCAACATCATCTGAAAGACAGTTGGCCCAACAACATTGATCTTCTGGCATAATGTACAATGGTAAGAAAATGTCAGATGTTTGGGGATCAAAATGTTGAAGCTCTATAATGCGTCTAAGGAACAAGAGTACACACATTCTTGAACATGCCCCAGAGTTAATTTGTTAGCATGCAAATTCATGTGGAAAGTATTCCTTGAGCATGAAACCAAGTGCTTTGACATTGTATACCAGCTATAGATGATCAGAATTGGAAGCTGTTACATATTTTGCATGTTTTTCTCTCAAATATTTTTATAGGATGTCTCTGAACACCTGAATACTTACTTTTCCCCTTTTTTGTAATGAATGTCAGGGATCCGATTGGTTTTAGCTCTAAAGCATGGGGAAGGCTGAAATTCTAAATAAACATGGAATAAACTATTGGATGCTATTGAACATATTCCATGGACAGGATTTCATTGCAAAAGTTAGCAGATAGAGATTTGATGAGTTCTGTAAAAAGAATATGATTTAGCATTTTATAGTTAGCTTTGGAGAGTATGAATCTTAAAATATCAATCACATTTCTACTTATATGGAAAATAGTTGCATAAAAATCGACTGGTTTCCAGCTTTAATCTAAAAACGGATTGGGTATGACTTCCACATATGTATGAATTCTATATAGTGGTTTTTGGAATTCCATATGTCCCATTTATCAGACAGAGCTGACTAACTGATACTAGTTTGGAAGGGAGAACTTTCCTCCCTTTTAAAGATCATTGTGGAAAACTTGAGTGAAATTTAGAGACCACTACAATGGAGAATTATTTCCCAAATGTCAAAACAGAAGAGTAAAAAAATGGATAGAGTTGAAATGTACATTAATCTAAAGCCAGTTGTTTAAATAATTTACATCCCATTTGTTAATAGCTTTGTTGTGTCAGCTTATTTGTAAACATATTTCTATCTCGTGCAAAAATATTTTTTTTAAATATGGAAGTAAAATTTGTGCATGTAGAGTACTTTGAAATTATTTCATAAAAGGTGTACATTTTTAAATACATCTACAAGAACTGTCTGGGAAATGTATTTACTCTTACACGGGTGATGTAAATGTTTGAACAATTTCTCTTGCTTGCTTAATAAACACTTCACATTCATACTCTGAATTTGTTGCTCATATTTCAGTAATGTATAGTTAGTTGCCTCTTAGATTTATTTTTTTTTAAATCTGAATACTGGACAGACTAAAGTATTCAGTAATGTAGATCGATGTATTCAAGTATGTTTTAGATACTTGAAACTAGTAGCATTCAAAACTGTATTTAAATAATCCTCTTTAACATGTTTCAAGTATTAAGTGTTTCAATTGTAAATTTTCTCTGGTCTACACTATATCAGGCACCAGTATGAAGGATTATGTGTTTAATTCTTTTCTCTAGAAATTCAAATTCAATTGTATACACAGCTGGATTCATACATGGTATGAAATCATCGTATTTGTTTGTTTAAGCTTAATATTGTGAATTCAATTATTCAAGCAATGATTAACCAATCACAGCTTGCTTAAATGAGTGCCCCAGCTAGTAAATGTGATCAGATTCCACTAAACTCTACAGAGGGAGTGATTCAATTGCACAGTGACTGATCATTTCTTTCTTAAGGAAAAAAAAAAGATTTCCTTTCCAGAAACCATTCTGATACCCCTGAGTTGGGTAAGAAGTTAGTACAAAAAGGAGGAAGATGAAATTAGATAAAAATATGTTCCCAAGTAGACTTTCCTATAGAAAATCCTATATTTTTTTGTATATTAGATAGAAAACAAAGTTGGATTTAACTGACATCTCTTCCTGTCCATTAAATCATATTTGTATTGTTGTATTGAGTTCAATGAAAATGTGTACAGAATTGGCTTCGCATCCTATCTAAGCACTAACTGGATCTAAATGCTTTGCTTTTTCCAAGAAACACTAACATTAATTAGATGCTGCTAATGTTGTTATAAATAAGCCTAATTGTGCTTATTTGGGTTTTACGTCAGCTGCTTCTACTTGGATTCCAGCTCAACTGTGACTTTTGAACAAGAAAAGGAGCATTGGGCTAAAATAAATTGATGTGGTGTTAAATTGAAATTCAAGGTTATAATTTTAAACCTTTTCCTCCTATCAACCTGATTTAATCCAAGTTAATTGTATTTACCCTATTGCTTTGTGGTAAATGGTGAATTTATATTGTGGCTCTCCTGTGGAAATATTCTGCAAGGTGTGTCTTACACTAGGCCTCTCAGTAAGACAGAGGCATCCTTGAAACTTGTCCAGCATTTATGACCTTGATTTATGGCCACAACTAAGCCCAAAATGTCCATTGCTAAGTGAGGCAGTTGTTAAATGAATTGGGTCTCATTTTACGACCTTTTTGCCACTGTTGTTAAGCAAAATCACTGTAGTTAAATCAATCGTGTTCACTAAGGAAATCTGGCTTCCCGCATTGACTTTGTTTATTGGAAGCTGCCTGGAAAGGTTACAAATGGTGATCCCATGATCCTGGGACAGTATAATTGTTATAGATACATGTCAGTTGCCAAGTACCCGAATTTTGATCACGTGACCATGGGGATGCTGCAACGGTTGTGAATGTGAAAACAGGTCATAAGTCACTTTTTTCAGTGCCGTTGTAATTTAGGTCGCTAAACAAAAGGTGGTAAATTGAGGACTACCTGTATGAAATATGTACTGTATTCTGCTCTATTACTGTACTTGTTTACATATAAGATTCTTTCTTCATTGGGAGCGGATTCAGGCAGAGGATATCTTCCTCCCCTCTCTAGTTTGAAGGAATTCACATATCTCCAAATCCTGTTTATTGTCCTGAGCGCAGAATAAAAGAAATTTATTTTTCTCCTATGCTTATTCCGAGAGCCAAATTGGTGTCCATTCCTCAGAACTTCAGTTATCCATGGAGAAGAATTTTCAGCTAAAATCAAATTGGGAAGTTTTTCAGGTAGTCCTTGACCATAATTGAGCCCAACGTTTATATTGCTAAGCGAGACAGTTAAATGAGCTATGCCCTATTTTATGACTTTTCTTGCGAGTTAGGTGAATCACTGCAGTTGTTAAAAAAGTAACAGTTAAGTGAATTTGGCTTCCCCATTGACTTTGCTTGCTAGAAGGTTGCAAAAGGGGGGCACATGACCTGGGACTGTGCAAATGTCATAAATGCCAGTTGCCAAGGTCTGAATTTTGATCACACGACCGTGGGGATGTTGTGCTGGTCGTTAACTATGAAAAACTCTCATAAATTACTTTTTTTCAGTACTGTTGTAACAGTCACTAAATGAAAAGTTGTAAGTCAAAGACTACCTGTAGTTTTACTAGTAAAATACTCATCCTTTGATGATAAGGGTAGTTGTCAACTTAAAACTGTTTGTTCAGCAATGGTTTGTAGTATTATGTAGGGATCAAGTCTTTCTCTACTTGTACTGAACTACGACACACATATGATAACGTCTTTTTGTTGTTGCTTAATGTATTCCTTGGCAGTGCCTTCCCAGCTCTGGGACAGGCTTAAATGTTAAATGTCATACATGAGCAGTCATAAGAGCTATAAAATAGGTGGTTTCAAAAAAAAAAATTCAGCCTGTGGAACTGGTTAGTTAAAAAATAATTCCAGGAATTCTGATCAAGAGGCAATGCTCTAGTGATAACTGGCTGCACCTGAGTGAATTTGTGTGTGTGGGCATGCACATGCTCTTAGCTTTCAAAAGCAGCAGAGGATTTTGTGGGAAACAGTTTCAAAAAGTCTGGTATAAAATTTAGGAGGCTTTGTCACTCATTATCCATTCATTAACCTGAAAGGAAGTTAAATGATTGCAATGAGTTGGAAAGAGGCAATAGAGGCAGGTTAGGAATCAGCAAAGGGGGTAGGGAGCAAATTTTATGCCAGTTTAGTTTTCTGCTCTCACGAATGGCTGAGTAATACTTTAACTCATCAGTGGGAAATGGCCCACAGACAGCAGATAAGCAGTTTGCTCTGTTCAATTAGCATGAAGACGAAGAGCTACTTCTTCCTTTTGAGAGGTTTACAATATTTATGTGTGATGCAGGCCTTCTGTGGTCTCATATGGTAGCTGTACACTTCAGTTACTAATGCTACATGCTCCCAGTCCAACCCCTTGCTTAGCAATCCAAACTAGAGCATCTCCAGGAGATGGCCTTCCAACCTCTGTTGAAATACTTCCAGGAAAAGAATTGCCACCATCTCTGGAGGCAGACTCTCCCATTGCTGAAGGTAGGAAATTTTAACCGATGACCTATCAAAATCTGCTTTCTCATAATTAAAACCAATTGTGTGTCTATTTTCTGAAATAATGCTGAAGAAATCTACTCTGTCTTCTCCATGACAGTTCTTCAGATACAGATGGTCCTTGTTTAGTGATTGCCTCGTACAAAAACCATTCAGTTACAACAGTGAAGAAAAAGTAACTCTGTGTGACCAGTCCTCACATTTACGACCTTCTTCTGTCTGTAATGCAAAGGAAACCTGAAGTAAAATCGTCACTTCTGCTCAATGACCAAGTTGCCAAACCCAGATGTGGTCATTAAACAAGGACCACCTGTACTTGAACAAATAGCGCTCTTATTTTCTCCAGGCTAAACATTCTGAGTGCTGCCAACTACGCTTTTCCTTCCAAGATTCTTAGAATCTTGTTATTTTCCTCAAAACACACTTCAACTTGTCAGTGTCCTTCCCAAAATGCCATGCTGAGAACTGGACTCAATGATCCGGATATGGTCTTACCAACTTGAAGAGAGGAACAATGAATTACTAATTTGACAATCTACTGTTGTTGCAGGCTAGCACCATGTCGACAGCTATATCAGTGTTGGTTCATGCCCTATTTGAGATTCACTAAGACATACGGTTCCTTTTCATATGTCCTGTTGCATACCCTACACATAAGCTTTTGATTTTATTCATGAAAATGAAGGATTTTGCATTTGTCCTTGTTGAAACTGAAGTTGTTGAGATTTTCCTGAATCTTGATACTGGTTCCCAAGTTATTTGGTATATCACTCGTTTGTGTCATCTGCAAATCTGATAATCCTATTTTCTAAACCTCGTCAAAACCAAGTATAGATCAGCTAAGCATTATAAAGCTAAGCATACGAACCCTGGAGTATAACAATGTAACATCTTCCAGTGTAACTCAGAGCCAATGGCATACGTTCTACACTTGTTAGACAAAATAACGTTCTATTTTTTTATCCAACTAGTAACAAATAATTCGGGAATATTTTCTTGAAGACTATGAATTCTTCTTTTTAATTGGCTGGTTAAAAGGTAATCAGTAACTTTATTACTAACATTTCCATCTTACTGCTTAACTTTACCATCAGGTGATGCTTAAAACCATGAATACGGAAGTAACCTATTCCACATAATGCTGAATTTAATCATGTTTAAAACCATGCTTTAGTTGTAGTTGTAGTCTGTAGTTCATCTTAATGAGCAACTTAATATGTTTGTTTTGCTAGGAGAGAGTTTCTTTAACAAAGTAACTTGCCCGAGCTTTACATGCAACTTGACATCCATAAGAGAGCAGATGTATCCAAAATAAGACTATTAAGAAACAAGAAGGCAGTATCAATACTCAACATTCATTTTCCTTTGACTTGGTTAAATATTAAATGTTATTGTTAGGGCAGAGGAAGGCATTTTCCTCCTCATAGAGTTCACTGGTCTCCACAGAATGTTTTGTTGCATGAATGGGTAGAATACTACACATACACAGCCAACACACACACATCACCATTCATACAACCACATCTCCCCACTGGAAGTATAATAATAATGGGATGGGTGTGTGTGTTAAACCTTCTTTCCCCATTGATCCAGTTCTTTAAGCAAAAAATACTGCTCTCACAACCCTATTTTTAAGTATGACCTCATTATGTTCTTTGCAGTTCTACTGACGGTTGTTGTTGTTGGATTGGGCGGGAAGTCTAGCCCGTGACCGCAGCCATAGAGTGGGCATGCCTACAAATATTCCCAGTCTTTATGGTCAGGGAAAAACAAAACACTATTACAGAATATTCATTTCAGGAAACTGGATTTACTTGTGTTTATTCCACCAAAGGAAATTACCCCAAAAAAAAAAAAAAATCCCTCTGGCAGAATTATATTTGACTAGTTAAACATTCAACAGACATTTTGTTTATGTATATATATCTATAATTACAACATTCAAAATAGTAAGCATTCTTTCATTTTGTGCTTGGCAATCTATCTTGAGCATCAAGAAATCTAGAAGATCAATATTTGATTTGGGGCACTCTTGTAGGGGGAGGGACAATAAGGCAAAATAAATTAAAAGCCCTACCATCTCAAATCTACTGTTATCTAAATTTTAAGAAAATAATTCTAACACTTGGAGAATAATCAACAGAGTTTGGGAGAGCTTTCCTATAAATCATAAATAGGAAATATTACCATCTATTTGCACAAAATCTTCCAGCCAAAATGATTATTTTGGCTGAATTTCCTCTTCCTAACTCACCCATTGCTTACTATTTTGTACATGTGTATGTTTATTGGCATGATTAAAAATTCACAGAAGCCATATGTAATGTGCGCAGAGACTTTTTTTTGTCCCTTTAATATGTGCATGGTCCTTCAGACAAGTTCATAGAGAGAATGGACAGGCTATATATAAAGGAGGGATTTAGGCAATTTTGTCACTTATTAAAAGTGGATGGATGAATCTCTTATGCCAGAATTTCTTGTATGAAGACAAATCTACATTAAAGGAAAAGCAAAGGGCAAGCTAGCTTTTTGCAAACTCATATATCCTCAGCATAAACACTCCTGAGTGGTGTGTGAAATAGCTCTGTAATTTCTTTTTCAACAGAGTAAAATACTGTGGAAAATGGCAATAAACATTTCATTTTGGTATGGAACAATTATGCTTCACTAGACCTTAGGTTGATGTAGAGTATAACTCATTCAATCATTTATACTGTATCAGTAAATAGTACCTGGAATTTTATCCTGTTTACTTTTGGTTAGTTTACCAAATTTGTACCAAAATTTATAAACTTGAAAAGGGTGTCTGTGTGTCTGTGTGTTTGTGTAAAAGAAACCACCACCCTGGATTTGAGTATTTCACCAAAATTAATAATTTAAACACCTAATTGACATTGAAAAATTCAGTGACAGTGCAAGATGAAGAATATTTTAAAGCTTTTCAGTGCTTTTCTCTTTCTTCCATAGTCAACACCCACTATTTAATAGTAGCGATACATCCACCAGTTTCTAAAATTTAATACTAATTTTGACAAGATGTCATTTGCATCAGTAGTGCTCCAAAACTACTTGGAGCCTGTTTTAGAACAAGAGTTTTCTCTTCTACATTTGGCAGTCTCTTTTCAAAGTACAATAATATTCATCATCATCTTCATCATAAAAAAAAAAACGAGAGGGGGAACATGAAGCTTCATGGAAACTCAAGGTCCACTTATTACAAAAAAAAATGCTACCATTTGTTACAAATGGTCAAGCAACAAATTAAATATCAGGGTTTTTTGCTCTGCTATTTTCTATGAAGTGCATTCTTTGGATCACCAGGAGTGTTAGTTGAATAAAGCTGAAGGTGACCTGGAGCAAATTTTCATAGGCCAGCATGAAATTTTATTATGCTTTGAGTGAATCAATCCGCTGGCTTTATATTTCAAGAAACTTCTCAGTTAATTGTTTTAGACATACAGCTGCCATATCCATAGATTGGAAGGCCAAGAACAAGATTGAATACAATTATATTTTGAACTAGTTAGGCACTGTTTAAATAGCCGACATCCATACCAACTGAAACCACCATTTGTTGGCAATTTAGTTTCTCAAATGTTATGGAGTCAAGAGATACGTGCGAGTGTTTTCCCATTATATTCTGGAAACTGACAGTTCAGGATTGTCCGATGCTCAACCGAAGAGAGAAAATTAATAACCAATTATAGTAATTTAAGCAAGAATTCATAAGTTGCGTTAATTATTCCCCAAGAAATCAGGGACCGGTGATAATTTAGATGGGCCCCTCGGAAGAGATGCGTCAGTTTCCTGTCACGCTCCAGCCAAATCTTCATAAAGACTGTGGAAAAAGACTGGAATTCCCCACCAATCTGTGACTGCATGCGGGCTTTGACAACATTCACAGGGAAAAACAGAAACCCCAACATAGCACCCAATACCCCTCCACATATAAAATCATTGATCAGATGAGTACTGTAAGTTGTTGCTTCTGGCAGGCATTGCTTGATGGGCCCTCGCAGGCCAAAAAAGAGAGCATTGCTAGGACCATTCCGAAGTAGAATTGGCACCAAGCCCCGATAATATTCCCTGGCCCCATGCTCTCGAAGAACTCTGAATGCTTGGTAGGTGTTTGTAAATTTGTCATGATGTTTGTAGTCCTGCAGAAGTGTCTGCACACGCTCAAAAGGGGTCAAGACAGCTTCTGTGGTCCCAGCAAGCACAGCTGCTAAGCTCCGGGCAAAGATTTCAGGTGCACTTATGTGTCTGAGGAGCACAGAAGACAAATCTTCATATAGGCCAAACATCAATGCCAAGGTTGTGCTCTTCTGCATCAGCGGAGGAAGGATACCTCGGTACAAATTTCTGATTCCATCTTTCTGTAGCTGACATATTGCATCTCTGGTTCGTACCCCATACAGCTGTTGACGAAAGAGGACTTTCTGGATTGGGAAAGTTACTGCAATGTTTGTAATGGCTGCACAATAACCACATAAGTAATGTTTGCCTGAGTTAACTTTTACAATGCGATTACCAGTTTGATCTGCCTTTGCCTTTTTAAGCAAAAGGTCTTCTGAATCCGCCATGCTGCTTGTTGTGTTCTCACATAGGTATTCTCTTCTCCTATAAGAAGCAAAGGTGATTGAACAAAGCCAAAATCTACTTGTCTTCATTTCAGGTTAAAAAAAAATAACATTAAGAGGTTTAACTTGCCTCTTCATTAGTTTTCTGAAAAGTCTCTGTTTTATGCTAAGTTTCAGAGAACATCCTACTTCAAAAATACTATGAAAATGTTTTCAATTTCTGCTTTCCTTGTAATAAATAAAGCACTGTGAAAATATTTTTACAGCTTGCATTATAAAAGATTTAAAAATATTTAATTTCCAGGATCTCAGCCAACCAATTGATACTATACTCCTTCCCAAGGGACGTACCATTTCTCTTTGTTCAGTGTCTTCTCAACTGAATTAATATTTAGACAGTATCTTATATATAATGCCTATCAGCATTTTACAATATACCTCATTCCAGCAACAGGTCCCTTATTCCCTTTAGTAATAAATTAATTTCATTAAAAAATAAAAACATTTTGACTTCCATAGAGCTAGCCTATCCTTTAGATTCAAATAAAATAACAGATGCAGAGACACAATTGAGATTTCCAACATCTTTAAAAAATTAACCAGCCTAAAGAAATTATTTTTCTCCAATTAATGAAGAATGAAAAAACAGCAAGCCAAATTAAAGGAAAAAATAAAATAAAAATAAGGGCCTAATGTACTTCAGTTTGCTTTTGTTTTGCCTTATTAAAACTTGTTTTCCTTTTTTGTCAACTCATTTTATTCAGTCAAATACATTATACTAAAATATGATTTAGCAACAGCTAGTGACTAAGTCTGCATTTATTTAAATTTTCCAAATACTTATTTCTTATCTTGTTTTATCCTGTCTACCTTAATTTCTTATTTTTGTTTTATTTTTTATGTGTCCCTAAGTCAGTGTTGACTCCTGGCAAACTGCCTGAACTAGTCCCTGCAATTTTCTTGGCAAGGTTTTTCAGAAGTGGTTGCCTTTGCCGTTTTCCTAGGGCTGTGAGATATTGGCCCAAAGTTACCTAGTTAGCTTTGTGCTTAATGTAGAACTTGTGGTTGCCCAGTTTCTAGTCTGGTGTTTTAATCGCTACACAAAACTGGACCATTAATACTTATTATCAGAGTGGATAAAGATCGATGATTTAAAAAAAAAAATCAGATTTTTCAAATTTAAATCATATTTTTTTGATTTTATCAAATTTGTTTTAATAAAATGCTTTTGGAATAAAAATCTAAAGATAGTTTTCTATTTAAGATACATTAATAATTTAGTTTATTCAGCATAAAATGGAACTTAGGTCTGTAGCATGAGGCTGCATATTCTGCAATATTTACATTTTTTGTAAACTCATTCAATGAATCCAAGCTCTGCAAGCTAAATAGGAAACCTTCGTTTTGTTTGCAAATAATAAAGACTCTAACTACCAGCAAGAATGAGTCCTTAATTTAAAGAGTACCTGTCCTTGTCCCTCTGGGTCACTTCTGAAAATATCTCAGTCATGATTTCTCCTAGATCCTCCTCCTTTTGCTCTTCTACATTCTGAAACCTTAAATAGAAGGATGCCTTCTCCATCTCAAGATATGATACGGTGTCCTCTAGGTCTTTATTTATGGCTGCTTGGTTGTATTCCATCTTCTCCATTCTTTTATTTGTATGTTCTATTCTCTCCTCCGCCTTATAAATCCTCTGTTCGTTTTCCTCTATTTTGTGTTGTATCTTTTCTATCTTCTCATCCATGTTCCTAATATTATCCTTTATCTCTCCCACATCCGTCCTAAGTTCCTCGTGATTTTTCCTTGTCTCTTCATGGTTGTGGGCTATAGTCTCTTGCATTTTATTCCTTCCTTCCTGGATCATCGTTAGTACGGAATGGATGTTTTGCATACTAAGAGTGGGGGATGCTTTATCACCTTGTTGTGTCACTGCCGCATCACCAGGCATCCCATTAAAGTGAATGGGACTGTCTGGTGAGTCAACAGCGGGTCAGAAGAACCGCTGTGGGACAGAGATGACAGTTGCTTTTTAAAAATTATGATTTAAATCGAGTTGATTTAAATCAAGCCTTTTTACTAGTGATTTAAATCAACTTGATTTAAATCATATCCACCTTGCTTATTATTCAATGTAAAAGAAGGGAGTAAAGTCAGTCAGTCCAATGGAGAAATAGATATCATGCACAGCATTTAAAGGGAAAAACTCCACAGGTGTTGCACTTTTTTTTTTTTTTTGCTATCTTTCTGCACTTCACTGAGCTAAACAAATAGATAAATTGCTTCAAATCTACTCTTGTTCTTAGTTTCATTTTCTGGTTTTCCTTTCCCAACCTTGAGTAAATACCTATCCTTTTTTTCTTTAAAGAAATATCACTTTCAAAAAAAAAAGAAGAAGGATGAAGATCCTAAATTCTAACCAGCATGGTCAAGAGAGAATGGAGATCCTTTAGTTGCAGAGTAATGCTCCTCCCTCTAAGGCACCTATTGTCCTGATTAGTAATGAGGAGAGGTGCAAACTTAACTACCACACATTTTCTACTCATTATTTAGCAATTATATCTGGACCAATCAAGACGAGAAACACTGGTATTTTTAGTGTTCTGAGTATGAAGGTATTCCTACTACAATTTTCTGCAATGGTGAAACCAGTTGTAATATGCTGTATTACAATATTATGAAAATTAACAAATGTTTAGCTGGTTGGCCTGCATATTGCAAAAAACAGGACTGCTTCAATATAGGACAATTGAAAAACTGTAGTTAAATACAGAACATAGCTGGTTAGGTGATATCTCTGACAATATATAATACCTAATGGAACAAATTCCTTGAAGTTTATTTCTGAGATCAATCTGAAATGCTATCCTCTTCTTTTAAAATTTAAGGAATCTCAGTTTTCCTTGTATTCTCCATTTTCTTCTAATGAAGCAAGCATGACTCCATTTTCTTCTAATGAAGCAAGCATGATATTAGAATGAGGACTTTTTCTAATGTGACATCTTAAGGAGTTCAACTGGAGCCTACATTCATTTTTTCGTACTGCCAGACAAATATTGTTTTGTCTTCCTATGTGTTATATGTATAAACTTTATCATCTGCAATATCAATAAATAAAACTGTCATGGTATCCAGGTAATCTGGCAAAGAAACCTGGATTATGCAGTAGCTTGAAATGCAAAGCATTTCAACTTTTTGCTTTTTTATGGTTGAATTACCTTTATTTTCTCTATTAAGTAATTAACATTTGTTGCATAAGTCTTCTGCTGAGCTGTCTGTAAACCTGCCTTTCCAGCCATATTCCTGTTTGCCCAAAAGCAAGTCATTAGCAATCATTTTAAATCTGTCTCTTACATTTCTTTTTACCCATTTTCTTCATGTTTTCATTTTCAAATTCTCCATGGAATTTCCCTAAAGCTTTCTCCCTGTCTCTCATTTCCTAATTTCAACTCAACAAGAAAATAAAACACAGAAGTTTTATCCCATGTCAGTTTAGTACTAGAAGAGGCTAATTTAGGAAAAAATAAAAAGATAATGGAAATGGGAATATTTTCTAGCAAATAAACCCAGAATTGGAAGCTAGCATAATATAAGGCTGGATTTTGAAAAAGAGGAAATATGTGCACCAGGGGCACGTATTCATTAAAAGCTACCATAATCTGTAGGTTAGTTTATCCAAGATGCTTTCTCAGACAGAATCACCTGCCAAGATGTGATAATAATAGCTTAAAAGAAGATAAGTTATCAAAATTGTTTGTACTTGTCCACATGAGGGGGGAAGTTACTTCTTTCTTTTTTGTGTGTTTGTATTCTTTATTTTACTTTAATTGTAATCTTAATAAAAATATATATGGAAATAAAAGCGTGATAACAATAGTTTACATTGGGGTGCAAACTTTATTATAAGGAAGCCATCATAGTGAAAATGAGATAATTACCTTTCCTATAAGATACAAAACAAGGTTTTCTCTGTATAAGTAGCATTCTGGAGCAGGTCTTCAAACTGTTCTGCCTAAAAAGGAATAAATAGTCTTGTTTTATTTGGCTGCAAAAATTCAGTTGGCGAGAAGATGGCAGCAAAGACATAAAAAATTAGCTCTACTGCTGTCTAGTGTTCATCATTTGTTTATTTAAAGAATATTTAATTGATACTTTAGCTTTTGCCTGTATTTACTCAATTCACCATCTGCATTTAAAATATTCTATCAGCTTCTCTACAACCACCATGGTAAACTTTCCCTACTATTTGGGTAGGGAAAAAACTTCCTGCAACTTTCTTCTTGAGCATGATGAAGATTTTTAATGAGTATTGTCATAATACAGAACCCCAAATCACATATTTTTACAATTTGAAGAGTTTTTAAATGCTACATAATTGAATAATATTCCAATTACACTATCCAGCCTCTGCAATCAAGCTGGTATTATCTAACATTTAGCTAAAACTTTTCCTTGCTCTTTTCACCCAATACTTATATTCCATCATAACGATATTGGCTTCCCACTATATATCCTAAGAAGCAAGTAGAGAAACTCTTGCTATTTTGTCTTTATCAATGCTTTTGACAACATGCTTCTTCTTGATGTAAATTTAAAATAAATGGTTACATATATTGATATTTGCTATTTATTTGTTATGATTTACTTAAACTTTACATGCTTTATATTTCAAATATAAGCTAAATATATATTTTAGAAAGATCTTTGAATTCCAGGAATTTCAAAAATATTCTCAGTCACTGAAATACTATAAAGTAACTCAGTAACATAATCTCAGTATTATAAAGATGAAGTAAATATGATTTGCCCATGAAATATTAAAACTTCACACAGCTTAAAATTGTAAGTATTATATTGTACAACTATTAGTTCCCTCCCCCAAACAAATATACTAATATTTCCAACTCCATGTTAGAACTACACTTTTATTTAGCCTATATACATCCATTATTAAACCTGAACAAATTTTGAGATCTTGCATATTTTTGCAAATTTGGAGTTGGTTTAATATATAATATTCTATTGGGATGCAAATATGTAATTTCTTTCATAGCCATCACACTTTTATATTACAACATCCAATTAATTATATATAATAGGCCCTATAGTGCAAACGAAAGTGAAAATCCCTACTATAAACAATTCTTAGCAATTCAAAACTTAGCATGGTAAATATATATCAAATTACCAGATGTACACCAGGAAAAAGATTTTTAAAAAATGCTTATGCTTATTAAATTAACGGGTGCTTATTAACATTATTAAATGCTTATTAACGGGTGGCGACTGTAAGGGTAAGATCCCATACATACATTATGCACATATATAGTAGGCACATATTTTGGGCTCATGTATGAAGGCATTTTGCAACTGAATAGAAATGCATTTGATTTGGTCCCTGCAAATTTTGGGGTTGCCATTTTGGGAGCTCATACGTATTTATACAACGGGTGTGCCCCGACTTCTACAAAAAATACCATGGGAAATTGAGTAAATGTTTCGAGGGCCGCGTTGTTTAACCTCGCCGCCGTGCTTTTCAAAGTAAAACGGTCTTTCAAAGTATACCGTCTTTCCACGCCCAAGAGAAGTAATTCAGGCTAGCAAAATAATAATAACAAAAATCAATTAATAAATAAAGCGAAACGCCACTATAAAAGGCGGGATGCAATCCTGTTTGTGGAGGGATCAATATATTAACAAGAGTCCGGGATTGGTTAACCAGAAACGCCCTTATCTTCCCCGCCCTGCCTTTGCCCCGAGGTCAGCCGCGGACACCTGCGGCACAGCCTGGGCCGCCGCCCCTTTCCTTCCCCTCCGTATCTCCATTTTGCCCGCCTGCTCGTTTGCATGCTCGCCTGCCGTCTTTTCTTTCTCCTTCCGCCACCTTCCTCACCTCAGCTACTCCTCACCAATCCCCGCCAATTCACTGACCCGCGCGGGCTTCCTTCATGGCGGCGGCGGAGGAGGCATCGCTGCTCCTCACGCGCACGTTACAACCAAGGCAGGCAACCAACCCTGAGCGACGCGCAGCGGCCTGAAACTGACAGGAGAAGCTCCCCACCCCCCCACGAACCCCGGGCCGGCCGGGAAAAAAAAAACCAGTTCCTTTCGCCACGCCCTCTCCCGCGCGCCGCAGAGACGAATGACGCCACCAAACGAAGGGCACGTGACCAGCGTCCTCCAATCCGCTCGCTCGCATTCCGCGGAAAGGCCGGGTCGCTGGGGAGCGTTGGCGTTCCTTCAAGCGAAGGAAAGAAGGCGGGTTGGGCTGCTTCTCCTTTCAGGAAGAAGGCGGGCGGGCGGGCTGAGTCGGAGCCGCTCTGGCGAAGGGGAGAGAGGGAGGGGAGGGGAGGGCTTCCTGTTTTGCCTGATTGGAGGAGGCGGGCGCTGGAGGCGAATTCTGTATTCGTTAAAGGAGCCGGGTCTCGCCGGTTCTATCCCTGAGAAGGATGAAGTGGGGGGGGGAGGGGGAGTAGTGACAGACTACAGTATAGGACGGGGTTCCCCAGTGATCAGTGTAGACCTCCAAGAGTCAATAAAGGGCTGGGAGCAGTGGTAAAATGCAATTTTTTTACTACCGGTTCTGTGGGTGTGGCTTGGTGGCGTGGCAGGGGAAGGATACTGCAAAATCCCCATTCCCATCCCACTCCTGGAGGAAGGATATTGCAAAATCCCCATTCCCACCCCACTCCTGGGGGAAGGATATTGCAAAATCTCCATTCCCACCCCACTCCTGGGGGAAGGATATTGCAAAATCTCCATTCCCACCCCACTCTGGGGCCAGTCAGAGGTGGTATTTGCCGGTTCTCCGAACTGCTCAAAATTTCCGCTACCGGTTCTCTAGAACCTGTCAGAACCTGCTGGATTTCACCCCTGGCTGAGAGAAAAAAGAATAGGGGGTCAGTAAATGGTCGATAAATGATAAAAGGTCATTAGATCAGTTGTCTGTAAAACTCCACTCCAGTCTTTCCAATCTTGAAAAAAAGATGGCTAGAGATGAGGCTGTGTTACCCAAGGTTGGATGGTCAGCCACCAGCAAGAGTCCATCATCACAGAGTCAGCCAGATGTTCAGACTGGATTTGGCATTTTTAATCCACCTATCCTATCCAGTCCTTCCCAAGGCAGATGTGGATGTTAGAGATGTATCATCGCAAGATATATATGCTGTTTTGAGTAAAGCTGCTTTTTGAAATTGACTTAACGGTGAACTTGTCAAAGCCAATGGGTGTTCAAGTGGTGCTTTAGTCTTTTTGGAGATGCACCCATGACACCTATGGCTATTGGCACCACCTTTGCTTTCTTTTTTCAATTGTTCTAGTTCTATTTGCAGGTCTTTGTATTTTGTTATTTTCTCTGGCTCTTTCTCTTCTCTTCTTATGTCTCCAGGCATTGCCACATTCACTAACCAGACTTTTTAAATTATTATTTGTAGTACTATTAAAGTACTATTAAATTATGTATTAAATATAATATTTGAGTGTCAATGAACAATCCAAAGCTTCATGAAGGGTGTGGATTTGTGTTTAAAAGATAGAAAATCGCTCCACTACTTCTGCAGAGCAGTCAGACAAAGAATTAAGAGGCTCCTGCCCTTCCCAGATGGCACTTTGTTCAAGGAATCTGTTGAAATGGACATGCATGCAAGCAACCACAGACACTGTAATAATATTAGTCTTTAAAGAACCATGAAACCACACAATCCATTACATTATATTGTGTTCGGGAAATAATTGTACAAGAAAAAATTATACACACACAGTAAAAATGATTTACGAAACTGAAAAGAAATAAAGTGTGTTATTGGCTTGTTAAGAAAGATTTCTAAAATATGTCCTTAAAATATTATTTATTTGAAATGGCTTATGACATTGAATAATAAAGCTACTATTAGAAGATCCTGTGTGTAGAAATGTACTTCCCAATGTTACTTTCTACAGCGTCACCCCGAAATAGTGTATAGTAATTCTTTTTTTAACTTTAAAAAAAGAATAAAATTATCGTAAATACTGATTCGTTCCCATAAATGCCCATCTCTGACTTCTAAGAAAATAATTCATTTTTTTTTTAATTCAGAGATGTCAGCTATTGTTTCACATGAGGGCAGGGGTGGGGTGGGAAGGGAAGGGAAGGGAAGGTAGAGGTCTCAGCCCAAAATCCTTCAATCCCATTTCTCTTTACACAATACTGTCATGTGTATTTCTCAAAAAACAGGAGTAGCAAAGTTCATCAAAAAAATCACATGAGGACATCACTGACATACACATATACAAACAGACAGACAGTGCTCAGCAAATCCCACTTCATAACAAACATAAGTAAACCAAGAGAGTACATGGGTGGGTATTCCTACTCCTACTGGGTAGTTCAATGCTCCTACCTCTTATGAAGAAAAAAGGTAGCTCCTTGTGTATGTTATAGATCACGATTATAATACAGTTCCTGAAGTATAATGTAACCATTAAAGACTGTTACCTTTCCCCTATCATCTCTTGTTGATGGATGCAGAAGGCCCATGTTATCCCCAAATTTGATTTCAGGGTGGTTTATAATCTGATTTGCATGAAAGAGAGACCGGACTATTAGCTTCCTGTTGTACTTATTATGGGTAATTTGCAGTAATGTTATTTGGATGAGGGCCTAGTTTGCCAGTTTTCATAAAAGATATAAATCACATTTTTTCAATGATATTGTCCTTGCTTGGACAATTTGGTTACTTAGAGGATCCTGCTTTCCACACTGAAATAGATACGGTATCTCATCAGTTCCTTCATTAATACAACCTTAGAGATTCCTATTTTTTTGCCATCACACCTTCCTTTACTGTAATTTTAATGTATACTGCTCCCCTAAAAATACAAACAACAACATGGACACAAATGAACAATAAATATATATATAATTCAATTTCAGGGAAGCTGTAACAATTTATAAGTAAAAGGTTATTTGCACCTCACCTGGACTTGCACTGCCACAAGGGAGGTACACCTCACAGTTTGGGAACCCTGCTCTATGCTAATTTTCAGCAATGTCTTTAGATTATTTGAATTACTGAATTTCTTTGAAAAGGGTTATTTAAATGTAGTATACTATGTTCTGTTTGGAGGGAATATATAAAATGGTAACTGATTTTATTATATTAATTACACTGCTGATTTGCCTTGCCAAAAAGATTCTGCTATTGATGAATGTTGGTGGAGATTTCAGAAAATCAAAATCTGTTGCCATGCTTGAAATCTGATGCTTGCATTTTGACCATATTTGTTCCCCGTTGTCTTTGGGCAGGAATATTTCTAACTAAGCGCTGCATTCCAGCCACTCATAATGTTTACTTTATAAAAATGCCGCAGGGCTCAAGTGAGGCTCTGAGGTAGTCTTGGAAATAAAGATGTGTGTCTGAATGTTGTTGGTTTATATTATAATAGTTTCTTATTTAAGATATATCTCTTTTAGCTTTAAAAATATTTAAAGAGAGTTTAGATTAATGTGCAAAGAAAGCTTTGCATGTGAAGGATTTGTCTGCAGACACGCTGATATTGGAGACTTAAAAGGCTCATAAGTGCAAAATGCATTGTATTAGTATAATGTAAAAACAAGGGGACAATAAGATAAACACCAACTTGATGGCATATAATCAAATCAAACAAAAAACAACAACAAATGCAAATGATTCTAGTCTAGATCTAGAATCTAGATTCTAGTCAAGCAATCTTTCTTTCTCAGTGTTAAAGTTAAACATTTTACTAAGAAACAAAGTTAAGTTGAAATAAAATTATAGTTACTGCTTGTATAAAACAAACAAAAATATGAGGAAAGATGGACTCCCCTAAAAGAAATGTCAATTTATTGATAGAAAAGGTCTTTATGTCATCTATTGCACCTATCTGGCCACTGTCAAAATACTTATTTTGGATAAACTCCTGTGAGCACCATATGTTTATCAAACACAATAGAGAAAAGCATGTCTTACGAATATACACTGCTCAAAAAAATAAAGGGAACATTTAAACAACACAATGTAACTCCAAGTCAATCACACTTCTGTGAAATCAAACTGTCCACTTAGGTAGCAACACTGATTGACAATCAATTTCACATGCTGTTGTGTAAATGGTATAGACAACAGGTGGAAAGCATAGGCAGTTAGCAAGACATCCCCAATAAAGGAGTGGTTCTGCAGGTGGTGACCACAGACCACTTCTCAGTTCCTATGCTTTCTGGCTGATGGTTTGGTCACTTTTGAATGCTGGCGGTGTTGTCACTCTAGTGGTAGCAAGAGACAGAGTCTACAACCCACACAAGTGGCTCAGGTAGTGCAGCTCATCCAGGATGGCACATCAATGCGACCTGTTGCAAGAAGGTTTGCTGTGTCTGTCAGCGTAGTGTCCAGAGCATGGAGGCACTACCAGGAGGCAGGCCAGTACATCAGGAGACATGGAGGCGGTCATAGGGCAACAACCCAGCATCAGGACCGCTACCTCCGCCTTTGTGCAAGGAGGGACAGGAGGAGCACTGCCAGAGCCCTGCAAAATGACCTCCAGCGGGCCACAAATGTGCATGTGGCTGCTCAAACGGTCAGAAACAGACTCCATGGGGGTGGTATGAGGGCCCGACATCCACAGGTGGGGGTTGTGCTTACAGCCCAACACCGTGCAGGATGTTTGGCATTTGCCAGAGAACACCAAGATTGGCAACTTCGCCACTGGAGCCCTGTGCTCTTCACAGATGAAAGCAGGTTCACACTGAGCACATGTGACAAATGTGACAGGGTCTGGAGACACCGTGGAGAACTTTCTGTTGCCTGCAACATCCTCCAGCATGACCAGTTTGGCAGTGGGTCAGTAATGGTGTGGGGTGGCATTTCTTTGGGGGGGCCGCACAGCCCTCCATGTGCTTGCCAGAGGTAGCCTGACTGCCATTAGGTACCGAGATGAGATCCTCAGACCCCTTGTGAGACCATATGCTGGTGCGGTTGGCCCTGGGTTCCTCCTAATGCACGCAAATGCTAGGCCTCATGTGGCTGGAGTGTGTCAGCAATTCCTGCAAGACGAAAGCATTGATGCTATGGACTGGCCCACCCATTCCCCAGATCTGAATCCAATTGTGCACATCTGGGACATCATGTCTCACTCCATCCACCAACGCCACGTTGCACCACAGACTGTCCAGGAGTTGGGGGATGCTTTAGTCCAGGTGTGGGAGGAGATCCCTCAGGAGACCATCCGCCACCTCATCAGGAGCATGCCCAGGCGTTATAGGGAGGTCATACAGGCACGTGGAGGCCACACACACTACTGAGCCTCATTTTGACTTGTTTTAAGGACATTACATCAAAGTTGGATCAGTCTGTAGTGTTTTTTTCCACTTTAATTTTGAGTGTAACTCCACATCCAGACCTCCATGGGTTGATAAATTTGATTTCCATTGATAATTTTTGTGTGATTTTGTTGTCAGCACATTCAACTATGTAATGAACAAAGTACTTACTAAGAATATTTCATTCATTCAGATCTAGGATGTCTTATTTTTGTGTTCCCTTTATTTTTTGGAGCAGTGTATTTCAAGCAAACTTTATTGTTCCTGTACTGTTCTACCTGTACTGTGTAACCTTAACCTGAGCAGCTTTTCAATTTTGTAAATATTTTCTAACTTAAAGATAAATCCCTTCAGCACATCTCAATGCATGTTTACTTGGGAAGCAGAGACTTCCAGGAGTTTTTAATCTGGGGCTGAAAACCCATAATGTAGGTTTTACTGCCATCTGGTGGCCTCTTCGGGACCCCAGAAATCATGTGATCGCAATGCTAGAGCTACTGAGATGATCTCCCTTTTTCCTCCGCCTTCCTTCCCTTGTAAGATCTCTATGATCTGAGCGCGCTGTGTGCGCGCTGGAGCAAGGGGAGTGGCTCCCGTCCCCCGGGTGTTTTCCTTCGGGCTTGCGCTCTAATAGACGCGAGCAGAGTGGGTAGGATGCTGTGGGAAGGCGAGGCAGTGGATTCCGCCTGAACCATAAAAAGAAGGCGGGCTCCGCAGAGTTGTGATCAGGATCGGTTTGTGGCTATGCTCGCTCATCTGTAAGTCCCATGGAAGAGAGTGAGACTTTGATTAAACTTGCCTAAGGATAGGCTTGCAGAGAATATATACTTTACTTAAGAGGTTCCTGCTGTTGATATTCTAGTATGTTAATTATTTTGGATTAATGCCGGGTTAAAGCTTTCTTGCTGTTGTGTATGGGATGGGAGCGGAAGACAGACTCCGGTCAAAAAGCATTTTATTTATTCCATAATAATCGTGCCACAAAACTTTGGGAGGCTGGCTTTCACCTACTCCTGAACGGCAGAAAAAAAAATATTTTTAAAAATGGGCAATGCAGGATAGTTTCTTCTGGGACCTTTTGCCTGCCTCTGGTGGTCTCTTGCTCAAGCAGATCTGGATCTCAAGGTCTAAGCATGCAGGTTTTTGGATTCATTTTAAAAGTGTTTGTGTGCTCTCGATCTGTTTAAAGTTAAGATGCCCTTGAATAGATCTGGAGACTGCAAGAGAGTGTAGTTTTCCTGGATTGGTTTAAAAACCTGATGATCATAACAACGAAATGATACTTTCAGCATTTTATAATAAATAGTTTGTGTGATAAAGTAGAAGTTAATCTTATATGTTACCTTCCGTCAGTAGAATAGAAGTCGTTGGTGGAATGAATTTACCTCTTTCTGTGTACCATGCAAATCTGCAGATTTGGGTGATGTTTGGTGCAAGGGATAGATCAGGGTGGGATGGAGAATCCTGTTGAATTTGTGGTGTTTTTTCATTTGAAGTTGAATTTGGTTCACTCTTTGTTACTGTGTTCAGGCTGGTGAGCTGAACTCTCACTTCTGCTCCCTCCTCCAATGCCTCTGAATTACATTTGAAAAAGCTCTTTATATGCAGATCGTACTAATTGCTTTTCAATTTCTACTCATAAATGGTGTTTCAAAAGTTTTAAATTCACAGATACACCTAATTCATGCAGTCACAAATTAAGCAAGCAAAATACAGTGAAGGGACATACATACCAGGGCTAATTAAATTCCTATATTACATGACAATTTTTATGAGCTTTGGACAATAAATAAAAATATGGGAATTATTTGTGATGGAAAACCATGAACAAAATGACAAAACCTGAAAAAAGTAGACAACACTGTTCTGTATGAACTACTGTTCTGGATATATTTTCAGGTTTAAAAGAGTGAAATCCAAAATAGTTATGCTGGGACCCTTGAAGACCGATAATTCTGCTCCCTTTTTTCATCACAAGTATTTGAATGAGCCAGTCTCAACCTGGTCCAGTTGAATCTCTTTGGGAAGAAAGTAAATCCAGAACAGTGAACTGTGAAGCTGTGCAGCATCTTATTTCCTCTGCTGTTTTGAGATTAATTTCTTGGACATGGCATCCAAGCAAATTCTCTAGCTGCAGGTTAGATCCTGTTGGCTGTTAGAAGCCACTTGTTTAATATATGATCTAATTATACAGAAAGCCATTATTTTGGTCAGCTTGTATCCTCTCTCTCCTTCAAGTCTCTTGTGTGTGTCAAGAAAGCTTTTGTCTCTCTTCTTTTCTATGAAAGGTGTTTAATTCTGCATGACCCTTTCAGGTGTTTACCATGTTTCTTCTTCACAAAACTCCTTGGAAGAGAAAGCACACTGTAGGTCAAAAAGATTTGTGAGTTCTCTCATGTACAGGACAATCTGGGGAAAAAATCCTGGTTAGTGTCCATCCAACATTACTACTGCCTCATCTGTAGCAGAACTGCTTCTTTCCATCTGTGCTTTTAAACAGCCAAGTGTCAGGTTTGCCAGAAACCTCAAACACAAAAATCACTGGTGGCAAAGCAAGGTTGTAATACAAAGCTGAATCCAAAGCTTAGAAATGCAAAGTGGCAATTGTAACACGTGTGTGTGTGTGTGTGTGTTTGTGTGTGTGTGTGTACTCTGAAAAGCAGACCTTTTTCAACTCAATATTCTCCAGTTGGGTTAGAGGGTAATTCCCCAGAATCCAAGCAAGGCTAATGGGAATTGTAGTCTGAAACGTCTGTGGATTGAAACAAATTCTGCCCTAAGAGCGCTTTTGCAGAAGGGAAGTACACAGACAAGTGGCTGAAGAAAATTACTTAGATAATTACAGGTAGTCTTCAACTTGCAACCATTCATTTAGTGACTGTTCAGAGATACAACGGCACTGAAAAAAGTAACCTATGATCATTTTTCACACTTATAACCATTGCTGCATCCCCATGTTCACCTGATCACAATTCAGACACTTGGCAATTGGCTTATATTTCTGACGGTTGCAATGTATCAGAGTCATGTGATCCCCTTTTGTGACTTTCTGGGAAGCAAAGTCAATGGGGAAGCCAGATTCATTAAATAATGTGCATTTTATTTATTATCTTGTTATTTCCATTACAATTAGTATTGTAGATGTTGCTACAATAACACATCTCTTAAGTGGTTGAGAAACTCATTTTGGCTCTCATGAAAAAACATACAGAATTAAAATAACATACTGCCAAACAGATGGCGGCAAAGCCATCTTTATCTTCAAAAGAGTCATATTTTAAAACAGCTTTTTGCAAGATGACTAGAGCTGAGAATCTCAGGTGGGGAGGGAGCTCGTTCCATATGGTCAGCAGCAATAAAAAGCATGGTGTATATGTGTGCAACATTTTATGTTTTTTTTTCTGGAAGATAACTAAAAAAGTTAATCTCTCTCTTAAGCAGATGTGTCCAACTTGTGCCACATCCAATCTTGGACACCTAGTACATAAGAAATGTAATGCAAAGCAATGCAATGCAATGCAATGTAATGTAATATAATTGTACGTATGTCTGTCTGTCTCTGTCTTGGGCTGTGGCTGTGTGTGTATGTGTATATACATAGATACATACATACATACACACACACACACATATATATGTATATGTATATGTATGTGTGTATATATATATATATATATATATATATATGCAAATACAAATATATATACATAGATAGCCTAAGACAGTTCCTCTTCACTTCCCCTAGCTCAGGCAAGCCAAAAGGTTGGATATCAGTGAGCCATAGAGAACTCTGTGTCATATAAAAGCTGGTGTGTGTGTGTGTGTGTGTACAATACAGTTTCAATGACAAGTTTGCCTAAGGGTAAATATGCAAAGTTGACACATTTGTACTACTGTACTATTTTTTAAATTAAATCAGAATCTGACCAGGTAGGGATTTTCTCCACAGTTGAGCGTCCATTATATATCCTTCTATTTATTCAGCTCCATTTATCTCCATGTGGCTGAGTCATAAACAGTTTTAACAGCATATTCTTTGCACAATGGTTTGCTGTTACTATTTATAATGTGCAAGATCACAAATTGCCTTTGAAGGTGTATTTATTTCTCAAGGTTTTGTTTTCAATCCCATAGCTACAGGAGCAAATCATCTTGATTTGAAACAGGTCTACCATTCGGCCCATCCTCCTTATGCAAGTACAGAGTAGATCTTTGAATTTTCATCAGAAATTAAAAAAACAAACAAATACCAATTCAAATGTATTTCATACCATGCAAAATCGGGGTGAAATGCTACCGGTTCGGACCGGTTAAGGCGAACCGGTAGTAAAAAAAGTGTAGTTCAAATGAACCAGTATTTCCAACTATCAGCTGTGCTGTGCGATTTACATTCGCTAGAAAGCAGGAAATCCTGCTTTCTAGCGAATCTAAATCACGCGGCACAGCTGTTTCCCCGCCTTACTGTTGTACTTACCTTAGAAAGGGCTTCTTAATCCTTCTTTTTCAGTGCTGCGTGGTAGTGCCTGCAGTCTTCATGCGCATGAGATGCACATATGGCGTGCTCCATGCATGCGTGCATGCAGTGAACCAGTAGCGAAGCGAACCAGTAGCAGACTTCAGAGCATTTCACCCCTGATGCAAAATCAAGTATATTTAATACAGCATGTGCTATTCTGCCAGCAGCAATTACACTTCCTGAATAATTCAAGGGAGTTGTATGTATGATCAGTCTATGTGATCTTCATGTCTCCCATTTTATGGCAATACTATTTTAAAGAGCATTTATAGGCTGTACAGATGTGAGCCAAGGAGGGGAAAAAACCTTTCTAATTTAATTTTTGCCTCTTGTTTTAGAATTTTTGTTTGAGCAAACAAACATCTAAATATCTTGGTAACTAGTTTAATTAGAAACTCTCCTTGAGAGTTTATTCAGTTTAACCATTTGGAACCAGTCCAAAATAGTGAATACCCTGCATATTTATACTAGGATTGTACAAAGCGTTCAAAACTGGTGTTTTACATAACTTGTTGGTGCATCTGAAGCACCACTATTTCATAAAGAGTTAAAAGCAGGACATGACTATTTCAAAGGCTTTCCCCAGTTGTAAGTGGTAGGAGAGCACAGCCTTTTTTAAGCAAAGGGAAACTACATGTACACTGAAGACAGCATTTAATTTTGTTGTACCATGTGCAATGACAGTAAAGTAAAGTAAAGTAAAGTACAGTAAAGTACAGTAAACTAAACTAAACTAAAGTAAACTAAACTAAACTAAACTAAACTAAACTAAACTAAACTAAACTAAACTAAACTAAACTAAACTAAACTAAACTAAACTAAACTAAACTAAACTAAACTAAACTAAACTAAACTAAACTAAACTGTGAATAGAACCAGGACATAAATGTGATTAAATGGAGATGAGTTAATTTTCTCCTAGGTTTTCAATATCTCCCATTCTCTTCTGTTCAGATTTATAGTATAAAAGTATTTGTAGAGGGACTGTGTGCAAAGTTCATAGAGTTGTAGGTTTGGAAGGGATCTTGAATATCTTCTAGTGCAGCTCTCTATCCAGCACAGGCATCCTCATACCATGCTGGAAAAATGGTCATGGAATCTTTTCATGAAAACTTTCAGCGATGGCATATCCTTGGTTTCAGGAGACAGGTCATTCCAACTTCCATTGCTTATTAGTTCTCATAGTCAGGAAATTCCTTATTTCATGTTTATATCTCCCTCTGTAAAGCTTCCGTCCATTGGCTCTGTGAGGATAAAGTTTGAGTCATACAGCTATGGGGCCACAGGAGGTATACCCCAAAATATATACAAATAATAATATAATAATAATAAGCATAGAAGTATTAAGTATTAAGACTAGATTAAAAAGTATGGAAAAAAGTATTTTGGCAGAAATTGTAACTATGTCAAATGTATTTGGAGATGATAAGTTGTATAAGATATGATACGGTCAATAATCTGTTCATAAGATATGTGGGTGTGTGTGAAAGAAAAAAAATCAATAAAACCTGATTAAAAAAAAGAAATCTGAATTACTGTAGATCAGGAAATGCTCATCAAGACTACAAAGAACTAGTTGAAGACTACTGTTTAATACTTCTATTAACACAGGTAAGGAACACAGAGGTTAAGTGTTAACACACAATGGTGCATGTCTGAGGTTTTTTTTTAAGCTTTTGATTTTATTCAGCCATTGTCAAGCTATAAAGTCAAACAAGTAGAGAAAAGAGGAAAAGGGATGCATTGATTTGATGGGCATAACTCAACTCCCACCGTGTTCAGTTAAATCCAAACGACGATGCACAGAAAGTATATGATGATCTCTTAAATCTTTGTTTTTGTGCCCCACTTATTCCTAGGTGATTATGGAGATCAGTGGGCTTCCACTAGAACTGTGGCGCTTAATACTGTCCTACTTGCATCTTCCTGATCTTGGCCGCTGCAGTTTGGTGTGCAGAGCATGGTATGAGCTCATCCTCAGCCTGGACAATACTCGGTGGAGACAGTTGTGTCTTGGTTGCATTGAATGCCGGCATCCAAACTGGCCTAACCAGCCTGGCGTGGAGCCTTGGTCATGGAGAGAAGCTTTGAAGCAGCATTACCTCTCTTCTAAAACCTGGACCAAAAACAGCCACGAACTTGAGTCCTCCAAATGCTTCTACTTATTCACGAGGAAAAAGGACAGGCGGGTTCTTTGCGTTGGGCCTGGCTGCGAGTTTGACAATCTAAGGAGTGCCTTGCTTTCAGCCAGCATGTATGACCGGATTGTCCTGCTGCCAGGAATGTATGAGGAACAGAGTGAAATCTTTCTCAAGGCTCCTGTAGAAATCATGGGAAAGGGCAAGCTCGGGGATGTGGCCCTTCTAGTGAGCTTTGATCAGCACTGCCCAACAATGAGGTTATGCAATTTGGTCTTTATGCCAGCCTGGTTCACACCAGTAATATATAAGGTGGGTATGAAGAAGGAACCGAAGAAGCTTTCAGGACTTGGGGGTCCCTGAAGAATAGTAATGTGAGAATTAGGGACAGCTGGTCAATGTGGCAGAACCCACATGAAGGTTTTCCCAACTTGGGGCCTTTTAAATGCATGCCCCAGTGTTCCCCACCAGTGTGGCTGTTGTTTCCAGGATGCCACCAGATTGGGGAAGGGTTCCAGGAAGCCTGACTTGACATGGTGAACTACAACTTCTGGAATTTCTGACTACCTCAATTTATAGTTGGTATAGTTGGTGGGAATTTAATCAACACATCTGAAAGGCACCAGGATAAAAAGGGTATCCTGCTAAGTTAGATCAACAGTAAACAAGGTATTTTTTTCTCAAGCATGTGACCCAGTGGTTGGAATGCAATATTGTAGGCTAACTGCCCACAGTCTGGAGTTTGATTCTGATGGGCTCAAGGTTGACTCAGCCTTCCATCCTTCCGAGGTCAGTAAAATGAGGGCCCAGATTGTTTGGGGCGATATATTGACATTTGTACACTGCTCAGAGAGTGCTGTAAATCACTATGGGGTGGTATATATTGCTATGAAAGCATCATAAATTAGTCAGGGGAAGAATCAATACTTGTTTCATCTCCATGTTTGGTTAGGAGCTGCCATGGTATCCTGGTCTCTCCATTTCATTCCCATCAGCACAATTAGAAGATAGCAGACTAGGAGGTTCTGTATCTGTTCGCAGGCAATATTTCTCTGGAACATGAGTAGCCTCTTTTACTGCTTTTTTAAAATTGAAAATAGGCTGATCTGGTTTCATTCTCTTTTCTTAGACAACCTCAGGCCATGTCCAGTTTGACAACTGCAATTTTGAAAACAGTCAGCTGCAGATTCATGCTCCTGGGACCTGCCAGGTTAAATTCTGTACTTTCAATCAGTCCAGCATCCATTTCCATAGTGTGGCTGTCTGTCTCCTGGAAAACTGCGAATTTGTTGGCAGTGAAAATGCTTCGGTGACAGTGGAAGGAAGTCCATCTTTGGACAGGAACTGGGCCTGCAAGCACTTGACCATGTTGGCAAAATCTCGCTCCGTCTTGCTGCAGACATCTGAGCCTTCCCATTGCAATATATCAAAGTTTGAGAGCCAGGGAACTCTTCCAATGTCAGACATGAGGACCTGTGACGTTGTGGTAGCTGAAAACCCAAGTCACATATTTTCTGTTTCACAGACTCAAGTGGTGCCAAGGAGAGGCCTTGAGAAGGAAAGGGAGGTATCTGGGAACCTTAACACAGCACACAAAGAAGAGGCCATGACTATAGACACAGATTCCAGTGACAGTGAACTGAGCCTGAGCAGTGAGAATGAGGATGAAGATGAGTCTCTGTACAAATTGCCTTACCAGGCTCATAGCTTGAGCCACATGCTGGCCAAGGTTGTCCATGGTAGGCCGTCATCCGATGGTTTACCAGCCCTTCAGAGTGACTATGAGCTAAAACCTTTGGCTCAGGAGCTGCAGCAAGATAAGGAGGCTCAGTGTCTTGCCAACACCATGCAAGGATGCCTTGTGAGGAAATGTCTTTTCAGGGACGGAAAAGGTGGCATCTTTCTGTGTTCCCAGGGACAAGCCAGAGTGGAAGGGAGCATCTTCAGGGACTTGACCTATGCTGTGCGATGCATACAAAACAGTAAGGTGCTGTAAAAGGCAGGAGCAGATCTTGCATGCTACAGTTAAACCTAAAGTAATATTTAGCCAGTTTTTAAGGCCAACTTGATCAGCTTTGCAATTGTACCTACAAATATTTGTGAATGTGTATTATGTTAGCCTTATAATATTTTTCTAACCACACTTTTTCAAAACAAAATGATAAATAATTCAAAGGGCATAATTTTGGTTTAGTTTTTTTTAATTTGGATGTTTTTCTATTGTATACAGATTAACTTAATTTGTTAATGAGTTACCTTATGTTGCTCAGTGATGTTAATTATAGGAGAGGCTAAGATGTATGAAGAATTGCGAAGCCTTACCCTTTTCCTATTTTAAATCTTCTCCAAAGGCTCTGCTGGCTTCATAGCATCCCCAAGCCTTGTGTATACATTTTTTAACATAACTTTATCAATAAATTGAATAAATAGAAGAGCAGAAACAATTTTTTAAAAAAACAATCCAATAGAAATGATAAGAAGAGATTCATATGTTCCAAAGATGCTTTTTTTCAAGAGGCAACTGTTTCTTTGAAGACATTTCGTTTCTCATCCAAGAAGCTTCTTCATCTCTGACTCAGGGAGCTGAAGATGCTCCTTGGACGAGAAGTGAAACATCTTCAGAGAAAAACCAGAAAGTCCAATTGCCACTTGAAAAAGCACCTTTAGGACACAACCATGACCTGGATGACTGAGAATCTCCATAGACAAGAGATTCATAGAAAGTAGGATTTTATGACTTTTCCTTCTTCCCTATTTTAATGAAATTGCAGAATTCAATTTGCCCTGCAGGTTTGTAAATAGGAAAAATAAAATATCCCTGGTACCTTGTTGGGCTGCATATTATTTGGTGAATCAACTATTATGAAGGCCTGCTTCAAAAGCACTTCAGCTTTTGCTGCAGAATATCAGACCGCAGAGTATTTCTTCACTTTCGTTAAATAATGTAGTTGATCTGTGAATCCACCTTGTTCATTCATCACCACTCTACCTAGTGCGCACGCACGCACGCACCCACACACATACATTTACACTTTAAAACACAGTGAATTTTGCAATTCTACACTGAGTTTGGTGAAGTGATCTTGGTCATGTCATTCCTCTTTTGCAAATCCCACTTCACCATACCGACGGGTGCCTTATTTAGTGCAGGAGGCACTGTGTGAATCATTCCTCAGGAAACAAAGGCCGGCTCCTGACAGCCCTCCTGGGTTGTTGTTGTTGTTGTTGTTGTTGTTGTTGTTGTTATTATTATTATTATTATTATTATTATTATTATTATTATTATTATTTATTGAATTTCTATACCGCCCTTCTCCTGAAGGACTCAGGGCAGTGAACAGAATAAGATTTCATACACACACAAACACACACACACACACACACACACACACACACATATTTATAAACAGTAAATAATAAATTGAGTCAACTTAGTGTATCTGCTAAGACCTTGGCATAGAATTTAGATGTTTATGCTAGCCCTGCTTGTTGAAACAGAAAGGTCTTCAGGGCACGCCGGAAAGTGCAAAGATCTGGGATTATTCGTATTCCAGGGGGTATTTTGTTCCAAAGAGTAGGTGCCCCCACAGAGAAGGCTCTCTCCCTTGGAACTACTAGATGACATTGTTTTAATGATGGTACTAAGAGTAGGCCTACTCTGTGAGACCGTATTGGTTGGTGGGAGGTTATCGGTTGCAGCAGGTGGGGTTTTTGCTTCTGCTGAGAAAAAATTGAGGCACCCGGCAAAAGAATTTGGATAGACGGCTGCGGAGTAGCTGCACAAGATTTATGTCTTTTCAGCTGTCTGGCAGCCACACTATTGCCCTCTGTTTAGCAAGCCTTGGGGCATTTAGAACTAGCCCTTTGCTGTGGACTGTTTGCCTAAGGATCAGATAGAGGCTATTTATTGAAAAAATTATTGTAGGTTTGTAGTCAGTTGGATACATGAGAAGCAAATAGATGGAAATAAAAGCTGAATCACATGAATTGTTGTCGCTAATCCTCCAGGACAACTGCAATATAATAATGCCTTGCCTCAGGCAAGCATTGTAAAGACTTCCGCAAGGGGGGCCAAGCTTCTTATGCAGGAAAGAGCAGAGGGATAACATGGTGACAGCTTTCTTTGGGGGTGAGGTGGTAGAGATGTTTGGAGTTGGCATGGCTTCAGAGGGACCCATTAACATGGGGTTCCTAAGCCATTTCCGATGGCTATATTGTTCTCAGGTGAAAATGGCTTGTGGTTAGGCTTACATTTTCTGTTCCTGTGTTTCAAGGCAATAATTTACTTCAGAGAATAGGGAGAAGAAAAGGCTTATATCTGGGTATCTAATTTCTGACTCACCTGGTTTTCTAATAGAAGGAGAGCATCTGCTGCAGCCCCTCTTCTCTGGAATGACATCCTTCCAGAGATCTGGATCTCCCCTACCCTGACCTTATTTAACTGGGCCCTTGAAATCTAACTTTTCTCCAGGCCTAAGATAGGATGACAGGCTCCTTATGGGAATAATTTCTGCTAAAAAGGTATCTTCGTTTTCCTATGCCTAGTTCACTCTATGCTGTTTTGTATTGTTCCAAACAGCCCAGGGAGGGAGGGAAGGAGGAAGGAAGGAAAGAAATTAGTTAGTTCAGTGGTGACTGGCATCACTTTGGATCAGGGTGGATAAAAATCAATTTTTTAAAAAAATAATAATTAAAAAATCGGATTTTTTAAAATTTAAATCGGATTTTTCTATTTTTATTAAATTTATCTTAATAAAATGCTTTTGGAGTAAAAATATATCTAAAGATATTTTAAGATACATTAATAATTTAGTTTTTTTAGCATGAAATGGAGCTTAGTTATGTAGCAGGAGGCTGTATATTCTGCAATATTGGGACTGTTGGTGACTCAACAGCGGGTCAGAGGAGGAGTCACTGCGGGACAGAGATGACAGTTGCTGTTTAAAAATTATGATTTAAATCAAGTTGATTAAAATCAAGGCTTTTTACTAGTGATTTAAATCATGATTTAAATTATGATTTAAATCGACTTGATTTAAATCAAATCTACCCTGACTTGGATTCTTAGATATATTATGGAAATGAACTATAAGCTTACTCTGAAGCTGCACTGCACAGTGCAAGGAGTGGTGGTGATGTATTTTTACATATGTTTGATACACCAGAGATATTATTGGAATTAGCAAGCACAGATAAATGCCTTTGCTGATAGAAGTGGGGCTGTTCTTGTGTACTAAGATACAGGAGTCCCACATGAGTTAAACCATAATGTGATTTGGTTGGGTTTGATGGTGTTTTCTACAAACATGTTTTCCGGTTGTCACTGACCATTCAGCCTTAAGGTGACATTTTTTGCTGTTTCTTTTGAGCCTGTCTTGATTTCAGGTGACTATATGGATCAATTCATACAGTATTTTTGGACAATGTTTTCAGGAATAGTTTCCCCTTGCATCCTTTTTCTTGGGACTGAGAGTGACTGACCCAAGGTCACTCAGTTAGCTTCCATGCCTAAGATAGGACTAGAACTTAGAATCCTTCTACTCTTTGTCCAGTGCCTTAAAGGTATCATTTAGCTGAATCAAAATTTAAATTTTGAGTCATCAGGATGGAATGGCCAATCAGGAAACAAAATATTCATTTTTTTTTTCAGATCAAGAAACAAAATATTCTATTTATCTTTTGTCTTAGCATTGCTTAAAAGGTTAGAAGTCTTCTCATCCAGTGCATTTCCTCCCCCCCCCCCCCATTTTGATTCTGGGTTTTGTCTCTTGAAATGGCAAACAATGAGAAGGTTCAGTGTTCCAAGATGATGAAACTGGGAAGCTGAAACAAGAGAATATGCAATATCCTTTGAATTGCATCTGAGCCTGAATCCTTATGATATATTGGCAAAAGCTAAACTGAGCATGAAGGCAAATGTGTCTTCACAGCTAGCTTGCTGGGGTTCCCCCCACCCTTCAAATACAGATTGTACCATGGAGAAGAGGCTGACAATAAAGAAGATCTGAGCAGATGTGGGGAGCTAATTTAAGCTTCCTCCTGCAATCTAGAGAGAAACTCCTCCTTCAAAACCAATATTTGCATTGAAAGGAAGCCTCCTGCTGGTACCATTATCAGACTGTCCCAGCAGGTGCCATTTACATTTTTAAAATACCTGCCCATTTGATGCAAGGATGAATTTCGTGTCTTCTGCTATAAGTCAGGCATCGCAGAATCGCTAAGGAGCAAAAGACTTGAAGGAGAAGTAGCCGTGCATGATTGGCAAAACAGCTCTGCGCCTCCGTGCATAACCCTGGGCTTTTCATCCCATTAGCCACAGGCTTCCATTTCATTTAAAGCACAACAAAGTGGAAACTTTCTTTTGCTTTGCTTGGGCAGTCTCAGAAAAAGGCTCCTTGACGATGGTTTTTTTGTTCCATGCCTATGCTCATCATGTTCAAATTTACTTCTCGGTGACAGGAGGTGGATTTGTTTTACATATTTAGTGATTCAACAGTCTTTCTCTCTCTTTCGCTCTGGTTTTAAAGAAGTGAAACATTTTAAAAAATTATTTTAAAAATTCAGAGATAAACATGAAATAATATAAGATTAAAGAAAAGAAAGAAGAGTAACGTGACGTGAAAAAGTAAGAAAAGGGTAAAAGAAATAGAAAAAAGAGGGCAAAGATATATTAAAAAATAACTTCTGGTTTTCTTTATTATGGTTACAAACTCTTATTTTCTCTCTGCCATCATTAAAATTGCACCATTATCCTCTTCTCATAATCAAACTTTTTAATCAGGAAATCTATAAATCACAGTTCACTTTTTTTCTAATTTCAGCAAAAGGTCCATAAGAGGTTTTCAGTCAGGTGATTTAACTGTCAGCCCCAAAAGACCAGGTCTACACATGACAGTCCAATTAAAAATCAATTTATATTGCCATATAACCTATGCACAGTCATCTAACAGCACCTGCTTGAAGTTAGATAAGATTCGACAGAATTCAAGTAGGATTGGATTTATTCTGCTCATGGTGATGTAGGGATTCTAGGCTGATCCCTCTTTTAACTCTGCCCCCACATTCTGCCACTCCTTCTCCTGCATCAAAAGAATCTTGAAGGTGCTGAGTTGATTGAATTTGATTGATTGAATTTAATGATTATTTAGACTTCCAAAAGGCTATTTTGTTTTGTTTTGTTATTTTATTTTATTTTTATATATTATGATAATGAAGTTTAGGTAAAGGTTGTGTGAAGTTCTATCCATTGTTTTTGTTCTATTCATTTCATGTCTGCCAGAACTGAAGAAGCTTCTTGGATGAGAAGCTAAACAAGTTCAGGCAAAAACAAAGAAAGTCCAGTCGCCCTTTGAAAAAGCACCTTTGGGACAAATTGAAACAACACATATTTTTAAAACAACAGCACAGCCTCAAGCCCTGAAAGCCTCATTTGACATCTAAACTTGTAGGGCTCTTCAGTCCCCATAGAAAAGAACAGGGCTTTCTTCGAAGCCTCTGGTCCCTTCAACCTCCCAAGGAAGAAGGTACCTCAAAGTACCAGTTCCTAGGCCAGCTGCTAGGATGAGCAGATTCTCTTTGGAGATAATGGCCCATAGGGTTACATGTAGGCTTGGTGGATCAAGCCAGCACTTTGAATTATAATTGGAAACATACTGGCAGCCAATGCAACATCAATGTAATACTGTTGATATGACTCCTGCCCACCAGCCTGTGAGTGGCTGTACAATGTACTAGTTGGCAGTTTGTGAATAGTCTTCAAAGTCAGCCCCAGGTAGAACATGTTGCAGTAATCCAGTCTTTTTTTTTTTATTGAAAAAGTTTTCAAATACAAGTTTTTCCCCCTTTTCCCCCCCTCTTCCCTAACCCCCCCTCACCACCCATCCCCCCCTGTGACTTCTTCACAACAATAGGCTATTTCATAACTAATTACATACATAATATCTTTCCTTTCCCTTACTCCCTCCTCAGAATACTGACCCTTAGCATATTATTCTTATAACTCCCATTTTTACGATAATCTGCCCTTTTTCTCCTCCCCTAAACTTATAGTGTATTATTACAATTTAACATTTAATCTTTTATATATATTAATATAACATTTTAAAGCAGCCTTCTCCCTACATCCAAATTTAACGTTTATTCAGTTCTATCCAATTCCTCCACTCCCCTAAATATATGACTTAAGGATCCTTTTTCTTAGACTAATCAATCAGTAAACTAACCTATTTCAACCCTTCAATTCCTACAAAATCATGCAATACAATTCTAAATATAACCCACTGCCCACTTTACTAAAATATACACATATCTATATATGCATTCCATTTTATAAAAAAAAAAAAGACAATAACTTTAAATTTATAATCCATATAATATCTTCTTTGATGTCTTTCCACTGGATCGTTAAATCCATCACCCATAATAGGGTAAAATAACATGCTGGTGCAACAGTTTGTTCAAAATCTTCAATCATCTTCTGCCCCCATCAGTAGTAGATATCCTCGTATATATATAAAAGTAAAAACAACCACCCGAGTGACATTATAATTATATCCATATAGTTATAGTTGTGGTATTCATCAGGATTGTTGATTCCCATCATCCTAATGGGTAACAACCAGATCTTCTGCATGCCCCAGCGTGACTCTCTTGCCTTGTAACTCAAAATAATCATAATATATTCACCAGTAAAAGAAATCCAGAGTAGATAATTCAAATCCAACAAGGTAAGGCTCTTTTCACATCCCAAAATCACGGCATTACAGAGATCTGCCTCAATCCTCAGGATAGTATTAAACAATTGTTCGCCTCCACTATCTTTTCAGATGTTCATTCATTTTTTAAAGTCCCTGGCTTCACTGTTGCTTGGTTTAGAAATTGCTGTTTCTATGAGATCTATTTCTTTTCTTTTTCTTTTGCGGGTTGAATTTCCATCCTCGTTTCGTGCCTACCAATTGTGTATCGGCTGATCGATTTTCATTCTGCTTTGTGAGTTGATCTTGTTGGGTTAGTTTTATCATCTCATCTTTCTTCTCCATCACTTGTATATCAACTGGTTGATTTGCGCACTTGTCTGTGACTTGATGGTTCATCACATTGGAGTCGGATGACACTGCTCTCTTATTTATAGACAGTCCAGCTGGGGTATCCAGAGAGTCCAAAGACAACTTATCCACCACAGCCTCTGTAATTTGGTATTTTCTTTTTGTTTCCAACTCCTTTTGCTTATCCTGTATTATGCCTAAAGATGTTAAATTCATTTTTAAAATTTTTTGATAAAATTCTTCCGCTTTTTCAACAGTGTTCAGTTGATATCTTACTCCTTGGTGTCTCAATATTAAACCAACTGGGGCATTCCACCTAAATAGGATATTTCTTTTTTTTAACTCAGTCACTAGAAAGCCAAATTTCTTCCTCTCCATTAACATCTTAGTCGGGAGCTCCTTAAAAATCCAAATCTTTCTTCCATGAAATTGCAAAGTAGAATTAAAAGAGTTCTGCATAATATTATTCCTAATTTCTTTATCTGTAAAATAGATCACCACATCTCTAGGCAATTGCCTTTGCTTTGCCAACCAGGAGTTTATTCTGTAAATTCTATCAATCCTGCAATACACTTCATCAGGTTGAACCTTTAAAATCCCAGCCAGAATTTCAGAAGATATTTTCCTTAAGTCATCTCTATTATTTTCCTGCAAACCTCTCAGTCTAATTGCATATTCTGTAAAATTATATTGAATCATTAAAACTTCTCTTTCAATCCTCTGTTGCACATTTTCTTCATTACCAGTCTTTTGGTCAACCTCCATTTTAGGTTTGTCTTCTGAGCTATTATCCTGAATGTTTACCAAATCCTTTTTAATTTTTTGAATCATGTCATCCAAATTCTCCTCAGTTTCCTTCATTTTAGACTCTAATAATTTAGTCTTTGCATCCACCCGAATCAGAAAGTCTGATAAACCATTAGCTGTTTTTAAAATCTTTCGATTCAAAAAGTCAAACTTTGATTTCACCAGTTCACCAATTTCTTTAATTTCCTGCTTAAATTTTTCGAGTTGCTGGTTCACAATCTCATCCCTTCTTACAATCTCTTCAAGAAGAAATTCTATTATATTAAAATCAGGTTTCTGACACTGGAGAGTTAAAACTTGTTGGTGTAATTTATTAATGGGGGAGATTCCCCCCCCCCTGTTTGTCTAGCTGTGTGAGTCCCGGTGCCATTTCCCACACAGACAAGATTTAGTGGAAAAGAGAGGGAAAAAAAAGCTTGTTTCCAACCAAGATCAATATCAGATCCCCAAGAAAAAAAAAAAGAAAAAAAAAGCAAGAGTGAGAGTGAGGTTTTGCCTCAATTACGGCCAGAAGTATTCATTCCGCTACTTTGTAATAGAAAGCGGAAGGACTTTCCCTTTCAGCCTCTCTTCAAGCCGCAGCAGTCGCAGCAGCAATCGCCATTTTAAAAATCTTTTTTCCTTTCACTTCTTAAACAACTTCAATAACTTTTCCAATAAAAAGAATACTTGCGCTTCAGGATCAGAGGTCCAACTGACGTCTTCTTGAGTTAATTTAACAAATTTACAGGCTTGCTTTTGCCCCTTAGCTCTGCATGTAGCAGAGATCTCCCAGAGCCCGGAGCATCGGCTGGGGATACGGGGAGTCTCTTCCGCTCCGTCCCAAAAGTAAAAAAAAAAAAACTTTTGGGATTAGGCAGAGGACTCAACCCACCCCAGCCTGCTCTATCTCCGTTTCCTCATGGAAACGGAGTTTTTTCGAGCCGCCATTCCGCTATAAAGGCGGCTCTTTACAGGCAGTGGGTGGGACGATCCCAAAGGAGCGTCCAGCGGGGACAAACAGCAAACCGGAAGATCCAGTCTTAAATTAATGAGAGCACGGGTCAAGAGTGTCTCTTTCCCACAAAATGCAAAAGTTGGCACCTTAGCTAAAGCTGCAAAAACATTTTGTCTCAGCCACAATCTCCACCTGTTGTCATGCAGAAGGCATAAATCTTGGAGAACCTCCAATTTGCCTGTTGAGAGTTAACGAAGGAGCTATAATCCAACAAGATGGCTTCTGGTCAGACAGTGACTCCATCTTGGAAAAGAGGGCTGACTGGGCCCTGGAGATAATGGAAGCAAGGGATGGTTTAGAGTGGAATTCTGCTTTGACTCAAATTTGGGATGGGTCCTGCAGTGTCCTAAAATCATATTTGGAAAGAGCAAGTTTCAGGGAATCAGGGTAACATGATCATTTCCCTCATTTTTTCCTCTGAGATGAAGTGTTACATTGTCTCTGAACATGGAGATTTTTCTCAGTTTTCATATCTAATCGTGGACAGATCAAAAGAATTTTTGAGATTTCTTAGTGTTTATATTGACTGCCTGCCAGAATGAAGAGGTGATTGTCCAAGTTTGTAAATCAGTAACCAGTAGACAATCTAGACCAGGGATGTCAAACTCAAGGCCCGGGGGCCAGATCCGGCCCATGAGATGCTTAGATCTGGACCGCTGGGCCACCCTGGAAAAAGTGAGGGACCGGCCGGCGGTGCCTTTGCCAACAAAAACGGGCTCCCGAGCTCGTTTCCGGCTGTGATGGCTTCCTGCAACCCTCTGCCAGCGAAAACAGGAGGGCCTCCAAGCTCCGTTTTAGCTGGCAGAAGATTGCAGGAGGCCTTCACAGAAATGGGAGCCTGCTTTCGCTGGCGGAGTGCTCGGACTGCCACAGGTGCCCCCAACATGAGTGACATAGAGCAGGCCATGCCCCTTCTGGCCACACCCATCCCAGCCCCCTGAGGTCAAACACAACCCTGATGCGGCCCTCAATGAAATCGAGTTTGGCATCCCTGATCTAGACCAACCATCAATAGCTACTGAGTGTGCTAGATAAAGAACCATGGGAATTCCTTCCCAATATATGTAAAAAGAAGGCATTAGGAGAAAACAGGCTGAATGCCCATATTCCCAGGCCAGCGACTGTGAGCTCCAGTTGAGTGAGTTGAGAAGCCAACCTCTGTAAGCTTCCAAAGCTGATCCATCACAATCAAAGTTAAGATAGCTGTAAACACCTGTCAGTCTATTACTCTACTAGGATAAGGGCAGTCTTTTCTGTTAATATGCTGAATTGCCAGCTTAATATTCTAATCAGGGCTTGACCTCTGTGCCAGGTTAGCAGTGAGTGACTAATAGGGAGAGGAGCACAGCCGCCTGTCTTTTCTTTCTGCATTTTAATTACCAGTAACCAATTGGAAGGGGGGGCCAGCCATCTTTTTAAATGAGCAAATAAAGGAGATTGTAATTTCATTATCAGCTTTGATATGCGCTGCTCGCTAAGGCAAGAATATTGCAATTTGTAGATTTGTTTCTTTACGCTTGTCAGGCAAGGGTTTAAAGGTTTATTGGACTGGAAAAGAATTACATGCATGTGTATTTAAACCACTTATTTGCTCAAATAAACCAATGGCCGGATTTAATTTTTTTTCAGCTGTGTGTAAATTAAATCTCAGGGCGATATGTATTTGCTTTCAGCATCCTCTTGTTTTGTAAGTCAGTTAGCTGTAAACCATAAGCTCTTTGTCAAATAAAATAGTCCCAGCAAATAAAATACTAAGTGTCCACTACAAACAAGGATTCCTACCATTTTTCTGCATATGTGACTGTACTGCCTTCCACTCAGCCTTCCAGGTGACATACAGCAGGTAAACATTTTGCCTTTGGCTCATTTAATGACTCATTTTGTCAGAATTGAAGCCAAATAACATGTGTCAGTTTGGAAACTATTGCTCCATAACATCTCATAATGCAGAGACTTTCAAAATTGAGGGGAGTGGGACTCATTCCCCTTAATGTGTTATAAGCAATTTATGGAAGTTGAAGATTTTAAAAGCTGATCAAATTTCTGCAGACAAAGCAGGAATGCTATCAAATCTCATTCTTGTTTTAACTGGACTAAAGTGAAGGCTGTAGCAAAATTTGGTGGAGGTTTTAGAAGATGACTACCCCTAACTGTCTGTCAAAACTTGACTTATGGCCACAATTGATCCCAAATTTTCTGTTGCGAGTCATTTATTAAGTGAATTATACCCCATTTTATGACCTTTCTTGCCACAGCTGTTAAGTGAATCACTGCAGTTGTTAAGTTAGTGACACGGCTGTTAAGTGAATCTGGCTTCACTTTCCTTGTCAGAAGGTCGCAAAAAGTGATCACATGACCCTGGGGCACTGCAACCGTCATAAATATGAGTCAGTTGCCAAGCGTCTGAATTTTGATCACATGTCTTTGGGGATGTTGCAATGGGTGTGTGAAAATTGGTCATAAATCACTTTTTTCCATGTCGTGACTTTGAATGGTGAAGTACTGTAAGTTGAGGACTACCTGAACTTGTTACTTAATTGTATTCCTTGGCAATTCATTTTAGGGAATTGCAACTTTTTAAAGTTTCAAAACCTCTTCTTAATGTGTTTCTATTTTAGAAAACCCAGTAATTTATCAATTGTGGGACACAGGTATGCTTTTGAAGGAGATCATCACATTTTCTTGGGGTATGACTTTTCTTGGGTGTTACATAAACAGCAATTTGTGTTTTGAGTATTTTCTAAGGCAAAATGTATCTTTCGCTATTTTTCCTTAAAAAAAATTGTTTTTAACTTGAATGCCAGCGCAAAATGGAGTAGCCTCATTCAGGAAGAATGTTTTTGTTCGAAATAAAAACAGTGAAGTGAAGCACCTGTGAGCTAGGAAATAAGTAGGTCAAGCAGTTTTCAACCCAGGAACTCAGAAAATGGTTTTTAGAAAGCTGGCTGGAGAATTCTGGGAATTGAAGTCCACACATCTTAAAATTGCCAAGGTTGGGAAATCCTGCATTATACTGAGAAAACGGCCTGCCTGAAAGACACTTAGTGGCAAATATCAGACCCTATCAGAGTTACTACGGCCATATTTTGGTACTGACTGTATATTAACTCCCAAGGTCATTCCTGCACTGTTTGTTTGGCTTGCCTGCAATCTTTTCGGTGAATAAATCTAACTCATTCTATCTTCCCTCTTTCAGATCATCATGCTCAAGAATGACATTCACCACTGCAAGACCTCAGGGATATTTCTGCGTCTGGGTGCAGGTGGCTTGATCGCAGACAATAACATCCATTCCAATTGTGAAGCAGGAGTGGACATTCGGAAGGGAGCTAACCCTTTAATCCTGGTATTGATGGGTTTTTTTAAAAAAATTGACTGGGCATTGGATATTGATAGACAAGAAGAAGCAAATAAACCTCCTGCTTTAGATTCCCCCCCCCCCCCCCCCCGGCTCTGATATTTCTCTGCTTGGGATTCCTGTTAAAAAAAAAGGCCTGTGTGAGGAGGAATGAAGAGGCCAAGGAAATTGACAGTTCACATTCTCCAACTTTTCACTTCTTTCATGCATTCTTTGACTGCAGGTGATAGTTTTTGGTTGACAGCTTTGTTGTATCTGAAAATGATTCATTCAGCATTGCACCTTCTGGTGCTAAAATACTAAGCTTATAAATAGTCCAGCATCTTAAAACATTCCTAATGTAAAATACAGTACTCAGCTGATTATAAGTGGGTATTATAGATGTCAAGAATAGATGTCAAGTAAGCATTTAATCTAATCTAACCTAATCTAATCTAATCCAATCCAATCCAATCCAATCCACATGTTCAGCAGTGAGGAGCACTCTCCTGTACTGTGCATAGTTGAATCATGGATTGTGGATCGAGGCAAACAGATAGATCTTGTTATATTTCTGGCAGCCAGCCTTGTTTTAGGGAGCAGTCATTTATATGAGTGCTATAAATCTTGTATGGAGTTTGATGCATCTCATGATGATTCTCTCAACCTGATGTCTGCTAGATCAGCTCAGCCAGGGGCCGTACAGCCTCCTAGAGGCTGTAAGATATTTGAGGGGGCCACAGGTGAAAAACAGGCAGTGGGGCCATGGCACATGCTGAAAGAGGCACAGAAAAGCAAAATGTACTATCCTGCAAATTCAGTTTTGTTAATGCTACAAGACACACCAGTTATTCTCCCATATCCATATCAAGTAATGGAACCTGGACAGAGGGACCACAAGAGAAAACAAAGGTCAGAAGGGGCGGCCATGGGTGAACAAAGATTGGGAAACGCTGCCCTGAATCATCAGTTCAAGATCTACTCAATATAAAAGCAGTATGCGATAATGGGATCAGATATAATGCATCTGATATTTGAGGACCAGAGAGATATAAAATATTCCAAACTTCAAATAATCAGTTTTTTTAAGTGAAATATTCCAACATTGTCCTGAACATCCTGACAGTATTTTGTACTCAGAGTAACTCTTTTTCAAGGTTGACACAATTGTTTTTGAGGTTGAAACAGGTTCTTTAGAGTTGGAATTCAGAGCAGTTGACTCTTAAAACGGAATAGTGGGATCGGCTGTTTTGAACCCAGGACAGAGCCTTTGAAACTTGAAACAAATATTTTGCATAACGACTTGATTGGATATATGCTTTTATGTCTGGAGCATTTGCAAGAAATTATGATTTAATGCCTAAGTACTCAATCTTCTGATTCTTCTTAATGTAGGAGACCGCCAACTGTTTAATAACTCTGCTTACATTTACCGTTTTAGCCTCCATTGCCATGCATTCTTAAATTTTGAGATAGCTATTTGATTTTGTCCCTTGTAAATATAAATTCTCTCCTGGAGGTTGATTGCCAACTGATCAAGAACAAACACTTCCTGGGCTTGCTCATGTGCCTGCAAAAATCAGCAGGAGACACTTTTCACTAATTAAGATAATATATGATCATTTGCTAATATCTGCTGTGAAGGTGTAGTTAAAAACACAGTGGAGAAACTGGGAAGTAGCAAAGAGCTTCTCACCTCTGTGGGAGTCCCTGATTTTGAAATTGCGGAACCGTATGATCTGTGAGCAGAGTAAGAGCTGAGAAGTGGAGACAGAGAATGACAAATGATGGGCAAGGCATATGTTCTAATTAACTAGGTAATAGCTGAGAATATTGGGATATGTTGACCAGAGCGTTCATTTTTCTCCCCATTCAGTTGCTATTCAATAGTTTACTGACTACTGAAATGTCAGGCCTTCTTCAGTAAGATCCAGAAGTGGACAAACATTTTTCTGAAATAAATAGCTTCTAGCATTTAAGCAACTTGGTGTCTTAGTCTGTAAGCATGTTGAAGTTCTTGATTTAGTATGATAGACTTTGCTCACTCTTGTCTTCTCCTTTTATTCTTTTTTTCCTCCACCATGCATAAAACAATGTGGCAGTGTAATAGAATCCACAGTGGCCTTCGCTCTGGCATCGTTGCCCTTGGCAACGGAAAAGGCATCATCCGTAGCAATCAAATCTATGGAAATAAGGAGGCTGGCATTTACATTCTGTATAATGGCAATCCTCTGGTAAGGTAGGTATATGAGTTGCAGCATGTTTATTTTTATTTTTGCTACCTTTGGGTGTCCCTTTATTGAGGAAATGGCTTTCTCCTGTTAAAGAGCAGACAGTAAAGGTGTTGCCTTTTCTAACAGCTCCGAGGAGGCACTTTGGCATTTGACAATTGCATAATGCTTTCAGAGAGTAGCTTTTATTAAAAGTGCTTAGAAATCCAATATAAGCATATTAAAAAGTCCTCAGTGAGACATTCAAACATGGTGAGTGAACTTACAGAGAGGTGGCTTATTGTTCCTAAGCAAAGCCAGGAAAGTGTGTTCCTTCATGCCTGACAGTAGTGTGTCCCATCAATTTTTCAACCACCTTTCTCCTGAAGAACAGCCTTGTGGCTCCCTCTTCTTTTCGATAACAACCCCCATTATCTCCAGCCAATCTTTTTGTAAGACCTTTAGATTTGCACAATCTATTCTATACTGTGTCTTACTAGACTTATGGGTTCCATAACCATAGCCTAGTGAAAAATAGGTAGGTTTTTTTTTTACTAAAAAAAGAACTTTGAGATGTCTTAATTTGTCTTTAGATATGGAAACTGAGTTGAGCCTATACATCTTCAACGCAACAGTTCACATATTCTTTTGATCTGTGTTTAGTTTTGGCTTAGCATAATGTTTGATTTTAGAAAGTATAATTTAGGACTCAAATGGTGACCCTGGGCAATCTGGCTTGTTCATCAAATTATTTAAAGCAAACTGGCATATTTCAGGGTATAAACAGAGCCCCAAATTAATCTATAACCCAAGCTATATTCATTTCAGTAGTATATGTTTTGGATCACGTCCCAATCTACCTTATACCCACCCTTCCTCTCCAGTATGCCCCAATAGCTTTTTTAATGTAAGGGGATCTCTTGTCAGGCAGCAGAAAATAATATTTACTCCATGGGGGGTCCTTGGTGCTCTCTGAGCTTGCTTGTTTTCCTGCAGATGTTTCATTACCCAAACTAGACAACAACATCAGTACTAGTAAGGAGTATCACTTTATATTCTAGTGTAGGGGTGTCAAACTGGTAGATATGTCAGATGTGTCACGCGCAGGCCACACCCCTCCCCAGCTCCACGAAGGGGAAAAAACGTGATACGTCACATGACGGCAACGTGTTGCCATGAGTTTGACACCTGTGTTCTAGCGGCTTACCTGTCAGTGTTGGTGGGAGTGGTCTTAGAGATTCTTTGGTTGGGCTGTTGGCTGTTGGCTTCTTTGGCAGTTTCTTGATTGGGGTAATATTTACTTGATTCTTGGTCTGATGTTAACCTTGGAGTTAATCTATGATCTGGATGGTGATTGCTGGTGGAGATTGCTGCTGCACTCTTTTTATTCCTTTTTGGGTTGGGTGATAGTCCCTTTTGCATAGTCTGTAGATGTTGTTAATGTGTATGGGTCTATTGATGGCTGATTTGTCAGAGTGCTAAGCTTCTAGAAATTCCCTGGTGTTTTTAGACTTGGCTTGGTCTAGGATGGTCACAATTTCCCAATTGAAACTATGATTAAATCTGTCTATATGTTGTGAAATTAAAGCATTTTCATCATGTCTTCTGACTGCTAGTTGGTGTTTGTGAATGTGTTCTGTCAGTCTTCTGTCTGTTTGTCCTACATAGTGGTTGTTGTGGTCCTTATATTTAATGTAGATCACTCCTGGTTTTTCTTCTGGGGTTGTTGGGTCTTTTGGTCTACTTTAAATATTCTTTAATTAAATATTTAATTCCCATTAAATATTCCTTATTAATATTTACTCCTTTCCCTGCCCCCCCCCAATCACTGTGGGTTGTACACTTTCCCTGTAAGCTGTATGGAAAGCATCCAAGAAGCCCTTTTCAACTGGTAAGACTAAGACCAGGGGTCTCCAAACTTGGCAACTTTAAGACTTGTGGACTTCAACTCCCAGAATTCTGAGAGTTGAAGTCCAGAAGTCTTAAAGTTGCCAAGTTTGGAGACCCCTGACTAAGACTCTCACCTCATTGCCTCATTCACACAGGAGCATTGTGTGAAGCACCTTTCAACCCTGAGACTACTCTGTGGATTTGATTTCTCCCAGTGTGAGTGGAGAGTGGTATCATTTTCATATGAGCGCTAGACTTCAAATTCAAATGGGAGATGATCCAAGCAACAGCTGCAACCAAGTGAGGTTTAGATGTTTGCTTGAGAATGGCTTATTCCACCATAATAGTTTGATAAGTAGAAAACTTTTTTAAAAACCCTACAAACTGTAAGAGTTCTCCAAAGCCAATGGGAATCAGACTTGTCAAATGAGTATGATTTCTAAATAGGTAGCTGTCCAAGGTAGCGATAATGATACAGGCAATCCACCCGGAAGAAAACATGCATAAAGGAATCAAGGGCTCAAAGTGGAGACTTAATTTCCCTTCCTGGGTATTGTGTCAACAGCAGCTGTAGCCAAGCATTTACAAAAGTCTGTTGAAATCAAGATATCTATTTGTGTCTGAACAAAACAAGAGGCAGCCCCATTGATGATTTAGTCTATGTCCACAAGGTGTTGTTGTGCCTAAGAAAGTATTGCTACACTAATTGTTCCCCAGTGACTTATATGTACTAAAAAGATTCTCACTTGGGTCCATGTTTCTAACAATATTCCAAAATGCATGGGTTTTCATGGGGAGGCATTCTCAGAAATATAAGAAAATTGCACTGGGAAGTTTTCTTTTGTTTACCCTTTACTGATTGGTTTGAAAGATTTCTTTTTTAATTCAAAGCATCAGAGAAATACCCAAGAGTATCTTTTGATTCCTCATCCTCCAATACACAAATCATATTCTGTCTTCCATTTGCTCAGTAGTACACAGAAATTGTGTTTTTATTTTGCTATAGCAAAATGGGGAAAGCAATATAGAAAGCCTTGTTCCTTTCTGATAGAAAGGGAGGGAGGGAGAGAGAGGGAGAATACAGTATCAGAATTAAGAATGTGAAACTAGGAACCAGGTTCTGTCTATGTCTCATATTTCTAAGTACAAAATGTTTTGGATTTGAACTGCTTCAAATGTGAGACATCCCATTTGAGTTCAAACTGGCCATTCCAATCACACAAGAAGTGTTCTGAATTCAGAATATTCTCAAAAGGATCAGAATGGCCTGTTTCAAATGTGTAAGGAATAATTTTGCTCCCCAGGCTACTGCCCCAATCTTGATTTAGGACATTTCAGATTGGAGACGGTTCAAATTCAAAATGTTTCACAGACCAGTCAATAGTTGCATTCACATTACATGCTAAGCCATCATATGAATTGCTGGTTTATATCTTATCTTAGAGGTGGAAAATTCCATGGTTTAGAATTAGAATATAGAGTTCTCTGAAACATTCTATTCCTCTTTTGTTGAACTTCTGCCAGGATACACCATGAGGGGTTTTGGGACAGACATTTGACAATTTTTGGAAATCTCCAAACCCAATAAAGGTCTAGGAGAAATGAAACATTCCGGAATTTTTGGTGACTGCTGAATTGGTTGAATTTTGCACATCCATTTTTGTGGTAATTGGTTCAGTAAAAGATAATTAGTCACTGTTTGCCTCAGCATAACCTCCCTAATAGAGTTGTGTTTGTGAGGAACCATGTTTGCTATAAGTTCCTTAGATAATTAATTGTATAACTAAATCTTCAAATTAGAAGAGAGCAAAAAATGAAAGTGATCCTTTCTGGATTTTAACTACTGACTGTGTCAAAGATACCATAGCTTCTTTGGATTGGCAGTGTTGGCCTCTTAATGCAAGACTTGTCTCAGATGGCATTGGTGAGCTGAAGGCCATGAATCATCAGTTCTTCTTTGATCTCCACCTGAGATATTCCATTCCAGATTCATTTTTTGCTCTGATTTTTTGCCTGGAATTGCATATTCCACTTAATTTGGGTTCTAGAAGTTTTCACTCTTCTTGAAATGAACCGTTGATGTTTTTCCAGGTGGCTTTTTCACTTTGAGAGTGCCTTGTACCTGTTCTCATTGTGCTATGTTCTTTTGTCCTTTCTACAGAGAGCAAATTGTCCTCACCAAATAGTACAACCATTTTTCTTTTAACACTATAATTTGTCAAGAAAGCACATTACTTTCATGTGGCTGTTAAAACTTTCCAAAGAACTCCAAAAACTCCTTCTGCACTGACTTTTTTATCACTTTGAAAATAAATAAATATTGCAAAGGATGGTGAAGCTGGTTTGTTGTTTGCTCACTATGCCCAAAGCAGCAACCAGGATGTTATGCCTTTACAGTGCACAAAGTGATGCATCCCCTGATACAATGGGGCAAAAAAGTATTTAGTCAGCCACCAATTGTGCAAGTTCTCCCACTTAAAAAGATGAGAGAGGCCTGTAATTGTCATCATAGGTAGACCTCAACTATGAGAGACAAAATGAGAAAACAAATCCAGACAATCACATTGTCTGATTTGGAAAGAATTTATTTGCAAATTATGGTGGAAAATAAGAATTTGATCACCTACAAACAAGCAAGATTATGACTGTTGCAGCATCCCCATGGTTATGGATTCAAGATTCAGATGCTTGGCAACTGACTCATATTGACGATGGTTGCAGAGGTCCAGGTCATGGGATCCAGGGGTGGGTTCTAAAAATTTTTACTACCGGTTCTGTGGGCGTGGCTTATTTTGTGGGTGTGGCTTGATCGTCATGTGACAATTCTTTAGGATTTAGCAGAGGTACTGGTCTACCAGGCTTTTAACTGCTTGCAGAGCTGTACCGGTCTACTCATTTGTTTTTGGAGGCACTGGTCTACCACCACACTGCCTTTTAACACTGATCAGCTGTAGGGCGGCCCTTTGAAGCCCCACAGCAGGAGTTTAAACAGTTTTTTTCCTTCCACCGATCAGCTGGGACTCAGGAGGCAGCAATAGATTGGGGGTGGGGCCAAATAAAAAGTAAGAATAATGCAGGGGGGCAGGGGGGCAGAACCGGTTCGGTGATGCCATATCGTCACCGCTACCGGCTCAGTGGAACTGAGCCGAACCAGGAGGAACTCACCACTGATGGGATCCCCTTTTGCGACCTTCTGACAAGCAAAGTCAGTGGGGAAACCAGACTCACTTAACAACTGTGTTACTAACTTACTAACTGTAGTGATTCACTGAACAACTGTGGCAGGAAAGGTCATAAAATGAGGCAAAACTCACTTAACAACTGTCTTGCTTAGCAACAGAAATTTTGGACTCAATTGTGGTCCTAAATCGAGGACTACCTGTAGTGATAGATTTGTGGATGATTTGCAGAAACGTTTACAAATCGAAAACAATAATTCCTATGACAATAATTCCTATTATCTCTAGGTTCAGTATTTCTCACCTATAAAACAGGAAATTAATTGCTTGATTGTAGTGCTGCACTGCTGGGACTCTTATAAAGTTTTCATTTAGAATGCGTCAACTCTAATGAACAAGTGTATACACAATACATTGTGTAGCTAAAAGTCTGTAGAGATTCTCAGCCATCCAGGTCTTGGTTGTCCCAAAGGTACTTTTTCTGGAGGCAACTGGACTTTCTTGTTTTTTCTTTTGAAGGCATTTCGCTTCTCATCCAAGAAACTTCTTCTGCTCTGACAGGATAATGGGGAATGGAAGGATTTATATTCCTTGCAAACAGTTGGTCATTTGCATCCTTTTAGAGGGTCGTTGAAGCACTTGGAGGTTTACCTGTGGTAGGCAATCTTTTGGCACTAGGACCATATTTTGTTCCTTGAAAGTGTGAGGGGTGGATATTGTCCAAATGCTTATCCTGATAAGTATGATCACCCAGCAAACTTTTCTTATTAGAAGGATAGGTTTTAGTAGTAATACTTTTATTTGGTACGAAATAAAATATTTAGTACAAGCAAAATAATAAAAGCACAGTATTAACCACTACCTGACAAATTACAGTGTAACAATCAGTTTAAAAAATATTGTCTAATCCCAGCATAACCCTAATTTAAACTGGTACCCAGCACTGCTACTGAAAAATTCCTCCAGCTTAATAATAAATGTTTTACAGGCCTTTTTTACATCTCAGGAAATTGTACTTCAAGTGAAACTCAAGGGGCAATCAGTTGCAAAGAGTAGAACTAGAATGGGGAAAAGGAGTAATATGTGAAGAGATGGCTGTGCACTCCCCAAATATTTTCCTTCAAAGGCAGTGATATTTATTGCTGCAAATAAAGATAATGCTAAAAACTAATGCTGGCCTTCTTCCTATTTCTTTTTTAAATTATTTTTTAAGTCAAGTGGAACAAGGAGTTTGGCAAGCACCAAGGGGAGAGCTGGCAGAACATAGTGCTGTTCTTTGCTCCTTGCCTTTTTATTATTTATTAGCTTTTTAATCCCAACTTTATTATTTTTATAAATAAGACAGCAAACTTCCCTAATACTCCTGTTCCCCCCCCCCCCCCGCCCCAATATCAGTAGGCAGAACTAGAACTCACAGTCTCCTGGTCTCTAGGTCAGCATCTTAACCACTACAGCAGACTGGTTCTTCCTTGTCATCAGTCCACTTGGGTTAGCATCCACACTCAGAAAAAAAGATCTCAGAAGCCTAAAATCTGTTGATTTCTCTCACATGGAAGATTACTCTATAAGCCAAATGGAAAGAGATAGTGTACTTGATCATGGTTTCCACAATGGAGTGGGCTCCCACTTCTTTCCTGTGCAGTTGGGAATCAATGTGGTCTCTTACCATGAGGTAACTGTGACTATCATCATGAAGATGTCTTTGTGTTGATTGGCAACATTGACAACATTGCAAGTGGTTAAATGTGAATGGAAAGGGTTAAAAAAAAAGCATCCTGTATCATCCAGAATCACATCTCAGGGTCAGAGGTGGGTTTCAGCAGGTTCTGACTAGTTCTGGAGAACCGGTAGCAGAAATTTTGAGTAGCTCGGAGAACTGGTAAATACTACCTCTGACTGGCCCTGCCCCCATCTATTCTTTGCCTCCCAAGTCCCAGCTGATCGGGAGGAAATGGGGATTTTGCAGTAACTTTCTCCTGGAATGGGGTGGGAATGGAGATTTTACAGTATCCTTCCCCTGGAATAGGGTGAGAATGGAGATTTTACAGTATCCTTCCCCTGGAATGGGGTGGGAATGGAGATTTTACAGCATCCTTCCCCTGCCACTCCCACCAAGCCACACCCACAGAACTGGTAGTAAATTTTTTTGAAACCCACCACTGCTCTGGGTGTAGCTGTATACTTTCTGACACCAGAGGTGACACCAAATGGCATCCTCAGAATAAAGCAAGTGTTTATTTATGGCTGGGACCAGCAGATCTATATGGTTCCCCTGAATCTCCTGAATCTCTTCCCTCCTTTTAAAAAATATCCAGTCCCTAGAGACCCTTTTACAGAATTGAAGTATATATACACCATGCAATTTTGTAGCTATGAAGCAGACTCCCCAAAGTTTGGAATAAGCATTCATTATAACTGCTTTTAAGGTTACCATTATTTTGAAAATGTACAAAACAAGGGGGGGGGGAGCCCATTCATTTGGAAAGTCAAAAAGAAGACTTGGACATCGTGGCTTTTCCCTCCATGCTTGGGATCTTGCCTTCTTTTGTTTCATTGCCCCCACATTAATTGCAACCACTCCATTAGAAAACTAACTCAGCTTGATCTGCCTAAAAATCTGATCTATATAAAGGCCTAAGAAAAAAAAGGAACTGGTGTAAAAAGGAGATAGTATTGTAATATACTAGTAATAGGATTGCTTTAATACTAGTTTATTGAACAAGCCAGAGGGGGATCATTCAGACTAAACACTAAATTATAAACCTTGGCCTAAACTAAAATGGTAAGCCATTCACAATGAAAGTCAAACCACTGGGGAATCATGACAAATATAAATGTAGGTGAAGACTGTGAAAAAATGTAAGAAAGCAAGCAAGCAAACATGTCAGAGCAAAAAAAAAAAAAATGTTTTTTTTTGCTATTGCTGCAATCGAATCTCTTGATTTATATGGACTACTGGGAAAACTTGTCAGCAAGTATGTGAATGTCCTATAAAAAGTGGCTGTTGTTCCTTTCTTTTTCCTCCAGTGGGAACCATATATTCCAGGGTCTTGCTGCTGGTATAGCAGTGAATGAGAATGGAAGAGGCCAAATCACAGGTAGGAAAAGGCAACATTTCATATTTGATGGATGTTGAATCTAATAAGATGTCACCCTCAAAGCGTTGTATTCTAATTTGAATTGCTGCGTTGCTTCATTCCTTTTGAACCCACATCCTCTAAAATAAATGGATGCAAAGTTTTCAAAGTATTTCACAAAGGATCTCTTTCTAAACCATAGGTGTCCAACCTTGGCAACTTTAAGACATGTGGACTTCCTGCTAACTGGGGGGATTCTGGGACTTGAAATCCACATGTTGCAGTTGCCAAGGTTGGCACCACTGCACTAAACCTTACACTAATCCTGCAGGTAAGCAAAGGTTCTTTTCCCCTGTCGAAAATTGAAATTAGGAGACGCTTATGTTTTCTAAAACCATCTTCTGAGTTCCTGGTTGAAAGCTGCTTGACCTACTTATTTCCTAGCTCACTGTTGCTTTGCTTCACTGCCTTTGTCTAGAACAAAGACATGTTGTAGTGCTTTCTCTTGTCTGGTTGCTAGCTTCTACCTATTGCTTCCTTTGTGAACATTTGAGGCAGATAGGGGAACTTTTCCAGATGTTCTTTGTATTCTGCCTAGGAAGTCACAGTAGGTATGATTGAAGATATCATGTCAGGTCTGAACAGTTAGCTGTACCTACTCCTGGGAGTAAAGTGCTAAAAACAAGTGCTGTGTGGAGCCCGCAGATGGTGTGTTGCCTGCCTTTACAATTTTGAAAGGCTACAGGATGCGTTCCCATCCCAAATGGTATACGAAGACTAATAGGTGTTCAGAACTAGGTCAGAAAAGAAAGCCTAATTACTTTCCTTTCCTTTCCTTTCCTTTCCTTTCCTTTCCTTTCCTTTCCTTTCCTTTCCTTTTCCTTTTCCTTTTCCTTTTCCTTTTCCTTTTCCTTTTCCTTCCCTTCCTTTTCCTTTTCCTTTTTCTTTCCTGAAAAAGTGAAAATGCCAGAGACCATTTTTGTTTGAAGGGATGGAGCAGGGGAATGGGCAGTTTAAAATGCTTATTTTGCTCCTGAAAATGCAAAAGGAGGAAACAAAGATTTGCCCAATGTTTTCAGAGATCAGAGATTTTTTAAAATAATGCAGTGATCTATTAAGCCTTTGCCAGATTTAAAGAACCCCAATCCTCCCAAAATGCCTTTCCCAAATCCCAATATTTTAATTTCCCCCAAGAGAGGCCATGAGTATTGGCAAATTAGAATTTTTGCTATTCTGCTTTATGGTATTTCCCTGCTGGCCTTCTCTTGACTGTGGCTGCCACAGAGCTTTGAACTGCACGTTGTAATGATAGGCTAGCCTATCTCTAGCAATCTTAAATAATAAAAATAGTGCAGATTTGGCATAGAGAAGAATGGTATCGAGTTGGCTTGATGGGATTTCCACCATTAGAAATCAAATGCTGGGTTCCTCTTGGAAGATGGATGTTTAGCAATTCTTCATTGACTGATTTTCCTACCGCACCTTAGAAAATGTCATCCGGGAGAACCAATGGGGAGGTGCAGACATCCGGCGTGGCGGAGATCCTGTCCTCAGGAGTAACCTGATCTGTTGTGGCTATTCAGATGGAGTGGTTATTGGAGAACGAGGAAAAGGACTTGTAGAAGGAAACACCATTTATGGTAAGCCTGTTCTAAATCCCCTTTCCAAATGAAATGTGCGTTGTATTTGGAAAATACAGGTGTTTGGTTTTTTTTATGCTACCTGGAACCGTTTTAAGCCTATCAATGTAATTAGAATCTGGCCTGAGTAGCTGCTGATTCTCTTGCAGAACATGAAGATCCAAAAAACATTTTTAGAGCGTCTAAATTGTGTGACGTCTTGTGAATTTGGTGCATTGATCACTTAGGTTATCTCATTCTTCTGTGGCTTGTGGTGAAGATCGTTGTCACAAGAGCAGGGGGGACTCATGCCTTTTTCCCATGGAGATTTCTCTTCCACACCTGCAGGGTTTCATTCTGGGTACCATTCTGTGCATGGTAGAGTGTTCAAGCCTACTGGTAGGTCAGAATAGGACAAAGACCTCTGGTTTTTGATACCTGAATCCAGCTTTAGTCTTCCATTCCTCAAGATTTCTATTGCTAGGAAGTGCAGGAGACTGAGCTGTTCCTGGGAAGCCTAGAGATTCCAAGCAAGGACAAAAGGTCAAATTCCTTGTATCTATATCAAAAACCACTAAATCAAGGGTATATCAACCAGTCTGTCAGTGATCAAAGCTGATGTCATAGATATTTGAGTCTACCTGATTTGGATCTTGAACTCTGCTGTGGTATATAGCCTTGGACTAGTGGACTAGTATAGTGTAATATTAATGCAGTATCAGGCGTTTTCAATTTAATTGTATAACATGAAGGATGTATGTTTTTTTTATTTTTATAGTTTTTTTATGTATGATGTACACTGAAGTTGGCATTTAATTTTGTTGTACGAGGTACAATGACAATAAAGTAAACTAACTAAACTAACTAACTAAACCAGAGGTCTTCAAACTTGGCAACTTTAAGACTTGTGGACTTCAACTCCCAGAATTCCCCAGCCAGCTATTCTAAACTAAACTAACTTGGACCAAAGTGCTTCTCAGTTCTAGTGCCAAATCTGTGACATAATTTGAAAGGAAACCTGACAACTCTCCATGCTTCTCTTGTAGGTAATAAGGGCTGTGGTGTCTGGATAATGTCATCCAGCCTTCCCCATGTTACCAACAACCAAATAGGGCACAACAGCATCTATGGCATCGCAGTGTTTTGCCGCAAGGACGATGCTAACGATTATCTTGTCAACCAAGGAGGCAATGAAAACTTCAATGAAGAAGGAGAAGCAGCCAACTGGGAGAATGACCTGGAGAGTGAGGATGAACGCTTGACTTCCCGGCGGCCCATCAACGTGGCCCTTGTGGAATCAAATAACATCAACCATAATGGAGGTGAGTCCTAGAAAAATTGGATAACCAGATTAATATGAAGGAAAGCTTAAGGGGGGGCACCACTTAATAATTTGTGCAAAGTCCCCGCAGAAACACAATAAGGTAGAGCAGGCATGTCAAACTTGATTTCATTGAGGGCTGCATCAGGGTTGTGTTTGACTTTGGGGGGCCGGGATGGGCGTGGTCAGGGTGGGTGTTGTCAGCTTGACGTCACTCATGTCAGGAGCGCCTGTGGTGGCCCGAGCACTCTGCCAGCTAAAACGGGCTTGTGAGCTCCTTTTTTGGCTGCAACGGCCTTCTGCAACCATCTGCCAGCGAAAATGGAGCTTGGGAGGGCCACATGCAGCCCTCCTAAGCTCCGTTTTCGCTGGCAGTGTGGGCTGGTCCTTCGCTGTTTCCAGGGCAGCCCCACAGGCCAAATCTAGACACCCTGTGAGTTTGACACCCCTGATGTAGAAAGCTGTCATAATCCTTTACAAAACATATTAGCCTGCTGCATGATACTTGTGTGGATAAACCATATGCTAATTTCTAGCACACACTTGGGGTTTTGTTTACTCCTTTTGATTCAGTTTTAGTCTAAGCTGAGTAGTGAATAATTTGTAATTATCATTTTATTTTCGATATTAGATGAAGTTGGAGAAGATCTCATTTTAAGTTTCATTGACTGACTTTATATAGGCATTTGGATTGCTGTCTGAAATTGTGTGTATGTGTGTGTGTATAGGCCAAGAATGGATAAGGCATGCTAAAGATAAGATTGCACTGCTTGACTTTTCAGGGAGCCTCAACTGGGGATGAGCAGTTTTCATTGCTGAAATGTGTGAATTGTAATAGAAGCAGAGAGCTAAGCTGTAGACCGTGATGCTGATCTTACAGAATACAACAGGGATGATGATGATGATGATGATGATGACAACGACATACTCTTGCTTTTTTTTTTTTTTTTTTTTTGGTTGATTGTTGTACCTGTACTTGCTGCCCTGTTACTGCCCCCAAATTACACTCAACAACTGCCTGAAATTCCTTGTCCCTCAGTGATCTCACTCCCTGAAATGCACATCTATGACTATTGTTTGCCATTTGGTATTTTTGCATTTTCTCCATTTAAGAAAGGCCAACCATCTATTTTAAATATAGATATCAATTAGAGAATTTATTGAGACTGAATGCCTCTCTCCTCGTTTTGTTTTTGTTGAGAGAATTGATTCCCCTCTGTATTCTCTTCTTTTTTCCATAGCTGCTGGCTTGTATGTCAAAAGCAGCGAAGCTCTGAATATCATTGGAAATGCCATCCACGCCAACCATGACTACGGGGTTGCCGTGTTTCAAAGCTCGCAACTCACCCGAATTGCAAATAACAGCATTTCTTGCAATAGCCTTGGGGGAGTCCTGGTGGAAGCCGAGTGCCGGGTGGAACTCCGTGGCAATGGGATCTATGACAACAGCAGCCATGGCATTAGCTCCAAGGGCGATGGGGTCATCACAGAGAATGACGTTCTAGGAAATCAGGGATGTGGCCTCCGACTCTCGCAGGCAGCCGACATGAAGGTGGGTGCCTAAAAAAACAACAGGCTTATTAATATAATTAGTAGTATCACCTCCTTTCTCCAAAAAAGGATGTTCTCATTGTGAAGTTGGCAAGATTAAGGTGGGTGGCTGACTCAAAGTCCCTCCATGAATTTCCCAGCCACATTGGCAGTTGAAGTCATGTCTCTGAATATTGCAGTGCTCATCCTCCACTGGATAACATCAGTGAGAAACCTGAGAATCATTTGACGCCGCTGCTACTTGGATTTTGGCCAGAATCCATTATTTCCCCAAGAGAAGATGCCAACAAGTAAACATTTTGGACCATTCCTTGGAGGAGAAATGCCTTAGGGAGAAATTTATTATAGAACATTAATGCTAGGCTGCACTTAGAAATGATAGGTACAAAGGAGACAAAACCAGGATTGGATTCAGTATTCAGTGAGTTGGGTGAATCCTACCATCAAATGCATTGGAAGTCTGATGTTGCAGCTCTCCCATTTCCAAGGCTGCAATGTAGTTTCATAGCACCAAAGGTGCTTTTTCAAAAGCCAACTGGACTTCCTTTGTTTTTTCCTTGAAGATGTTCCACTTCTCATCCAAGAAGCTTCTTCAGTTCAGTTCTTGGATGAGAAGCAAAACATCTTCAAGAAATAAAAAACACAAAGAAAGTCCAGTTGGCTTTTGAAAAAGCACCTTTGGGGCAACCATGATCTGGATGACTGAGAATCTCCATAAATATACAGTTTCATAGTCTTTTCTTCTATCTCCTAGAGCTCCCCTCAACTGCAACAATGTAATCTTGCTGATATAGCTTCCCCTCATTTAGTGGAAGGAAATACAAAAACTAGCATGAACTCTAAAATAGTTAAAAAAAAACAATTGTCCTTCACTATCATTAAAAATCAAATGTTTATTTAGATGACTTGCTGGGTATCATACCACTCTCTCTGTATCCAGAATTAAGTGGAAGCATCAAACATTGCCGTCTAGGAAGCATACTTGATTGAGGATTCAAACAACCAGGAACTGTTGACATGCATGCAGCAGAGGTGGTATTCAGCAGGTTCTGACCAGTTCTGGAGAACCGGTAGTGGAAATTTTGAGTAGTTCATAGAACCAATAAATACCACCTCTGACTGGCCCTGCCCCCATCTATTCTCTGCCTCCCGAGTCCCAGCTAATCGGGAGGAAATGGGGATTTTGCAGTAGCCTTCCCCTGCAGTGGGGAGGGAATGGAGATTTTACAATGTTCTTCTGCCACACCCACCAAGCCACGCCCACCAAGCTGTGCCCACAGAATCGGTAGTAAAAAAAATTGAATCCCACCACTGGCATGCAGTATCCAATATGACAGATTATGTTTCAGGAATTCTGAGCTATTCGAGAATAGTGAGCCTTAAATCTGAACATACAAATTTATAGAGTAGTATGAAGAGAGGCAGGCAGGAATCCATATGTGCAGAAGGAAAAGATGCCTTACTCTTCCTCCATTCCCTCAAAACTCCCAGTGGGTCAGAAAGCAATTTTCCCCTGTTTTTTTTCTCCATTTCACCCATCTAACTTGTATCTGGATGTTTGAAGTCCTAATTGATTCACATGATCTCTTTTAAATATACCATTTAAATAGAGGATCCCAATTTAGAGGAATATTTGTCACAAGGGAGAATTTGCTCACTGACAAAATAGTTGCTAGGGCAGGCATGGCCAGTCACAATATATATATTTTCCAGAAGGCAAATAGGTAAGGATGTTCCTTGTTGCCACATTTATTCACCTCCTCATGACTCCCTACCAAATTCCATCTAGTATTTGTCTGTCTGGGAGGGACTTCTGGTGGACCAAACTGTAGCCACCTACCCTTTATTTTTCTCCTAAGACTGTGACATGGACAGAAGCATTGTTGTGAGGACAGAAGGAGCATGGAAAATAAAACTGGTGCTAGATGCTGATGTTTGGCTCCTCAGCATACCAGCTGGTAACATTAAGAGTCAGGCAGGACAACGATAGAGCTATGGGATATGTTCTGAGTACATTGGTCCCCTTCAGCAATAGATAAAGGTCCCCCAGGTAGCAATTAATTTTCTCAATGGGCAACTGGGACTGTTGCGGAGAGCCGAATCACTGCAGTCCAAATAGGGACAGCCAAAGGGTCAGATGTGGCCTGTAGGTTGTAATGGGCTGGATGTGGCCCACAGGCCGTAGAATATTCAGGTCTGCTTTTGGGCATGAAAAGGAAAAGCACTCGATTAATATTTTGCTAGTGATGCTCAAGCTTTTTCAATATGCCTTACAAGTTTCTATTGAAGTATTTAATATAGAATATAGAAAACTGCACATTCTTTAAATGTCAGGAACGGATCAGAGTCTTGAGCTCTTATTCTGCCTGTGCAACCTAATCAGGTTTTTAAAAATGATCCTCCGGGTCCCCATTCCTGCAGTTCTGCCTACAGATTGAGAAATAGCTGGTTGCCAGTTCCTTTGAAAATACATTTTTCCAAAGGGATTACAGAATCTTTTTTCTTCCCTTCAAAATTAGAGAACTGTTTCTGCTTGAATTAAATTTGATAGCCAACTAATTGGTCCCTCATATTCAAAAGGAATGACATGTTACTGTCCTGTTATGCACTCCAGGTAACCAAGAACAGAATCCACTCCTTCCGAGGTTACGGGATTGAGATGCTTGATCAAACCAAGGCTTTAGTACAAGATAATTTGATTTTTCAAGGGAAGAGCAAAAAGACTATTTTACAGCAAGTGTCCAGCATGGAAGATTGTGTCATTCAGAATAATAAGATCCTTGCTTTCAGAAAAAAGTAAGTTTGGCGGTACTTCAGTAAATGAAAAGCTCTGTCAGTCATACTTCTAATATTCATTCATTTTTTAAAGCGCCTGGCTTCACTGTTGCTTAGTTTGGAAATTGCTGTTTCTATAAGATCTGTTTCTTTTCTTTTTCTTTTTCGGGTTGAATTTCCATCCTCTTTTCTTGCTTACCAATTGTATATCTGCTGGTTGATTTTCATTCTGCTTTGTGGATTGTTCTTGTTGGGTTAATTTTATCATCTCATCTTTCTTCTCCATCACTTGTATATCAACTGATTGATTTGCGCACTTGTCTGTGACTTGATGATTCATCACCTTGGGTTCGGATGACACTGCTCTCTTATTTATAAACAGTCCAGCTGGGGTCTCCAAGGAGTCCAAAGACAATTTATCCATCACAGCCTCTGTAATTTGATGTTTTCCTTTTATTTCCAACTCCTTTTGCTTATCCTGTATTATGCCTAAAGGTGTTAAATTCATTTTTAGAATTTTTTGATAAAAATCTTCCGCTTTTTCAACAGTGTGCAATTGATATCTTACGCCTTGATATCTCAATATTAAACCAGCTGGGATGTCCCACCTGAATAGGATATTTCTTTTTTTTAATTCAGTCACTAAAAAGCCAAATTTCTTCCTCTCCATTAACATCTTGGGCGGGAGCTCCTTGAAAATCCAAATCTTTCTTCCATGAAATTGCAAATTGGAATTAAAAGAGTTCTGCACAATATTATTCCTAATTTCTTTATCTGTGAAATAGATCACCACATCTCTAGGCAGTTGCCTTTGCTTTGCCCACCAGGAGTTTATTCTATAAATTCTATCAATCCTGCAATACACTTCATCAGGTTGAACCTTTAAGATCCCAGCCAGAATTTCAGAAGATACTTTCCTTAAATCATCTCTATTATTTTCCTGCAGACCTCTCAGTCTAATTGCATATTCTGTAAAATTATATTGAATCATTAAAACTTCTCTTTCAATCCTCTGTTGTACATTTTCCTCATTACCAATCTTTTGGTCAGTCTCCATTTTAGATTTGTCTTCCAAGCTATTATCCTGAATGTTTATCAAATCCTTTTTAATTTTTTGAGTCATGTCATCCAAATTCTCCTCGACTTCCTTCATTTTAGTCTCTAATAATTCAGTCTTTGCCTCCATCCGAATCAGAAAGCCTGATAAACCATTAGCAACTTTTGAAATCTTTTTATTCAAGAAGTCAGACTCTGATTTCACCAATTCACCAATTTCTTTAATTTCCTGCTTAAATTTTTCAAGTTGCTGATTCACAATCTCATCCCTTCTTACAATCTCTTCAAGGATAAATTCTAATATATTAAAATCGGGTTTCTGACGCTGGAGAGTTGAAATTTGTTGGCGCAATTTCTTAAGGGGGGAAATTCCCCCCCCCCTGTTTGTCCAGCTGTATAAGTCCTGATGCCATTTCCCACACAGACAAGATTTAGCAAAAATAAGAGAAGAAATAGAAAACAAAAAGACTTTCCCTCATTAAAAAAAACTTCTGAGCAGCACAGGAGCGAGGTTTCTCTAGAAATGTAGCCAATGATATTTATTCCGCTACATTGTAATAATGAAAAACGGAAGGACTTTCCCTTTTAGCCCTTCTCCAGCCACAGCAGACGCCATTTTAGAAGGCTCTTTTTCCCTCTTTTCCTCTGCTCTTTTCTTTTAAATAGTTTTTGAAAGGGTGAAATACTTGCGGTTCAGTATTAAGGGTCCAGTTCTTCATTTCTTTAATTATTCTTTTAGATTCACAGGCTTGCTCTTGACGCCTGGCTCTGCATAGGCAGAGGTCTCCCAAAGCCCGGAGCAGCGGCAGGGGATATGGGGCTTCTCATCCGCTCCGTCCCAAAAGTTAAAAAAAAAACTTTTGGGACTCTGCGGGGAGTTCTACCCACCCCTGCCGGCTCTCTCTCCGTTTCCTCTTGGAAACGGAGTTTTTTCGAGCCGCCATCCGCTGTAACGGCGGCTCTATACAGGCAGAGGGAGCTGACGATCCCAGAGGAACGTCTGGCGGCGGCCAGCAGCAAACCGGAAGTCAGTCAGTCATACTTCTAGACTGGGTATTAATGGATTAAATTGTCCTGACAATATAGTAGGAACTTGTAGTTTGTTTCTTTATTGAATAGTATTTGCAACCCATCCCAATCTCAAAGTAGTACTCTGGTGATCCTTGTTTACCAACCACTCGCTCAGCAACCATTTGAAGTTGCAATGACATTAAATGAATGGTACTTAAAACTGGGCCTTAGAATTCCAGCCATTGTACCATCTCTGCAATCACATGATTATCATTTGCACCCTTCCCTGATAGCTTCTCATAAGCAAAGTCAATGGGAAAGCCAACAGGTAAGGTCATAAGTCTTTCTGATAAGTCCCACAGTCTCTCTGTGCTCTTGTACCACCACTCCATTCATTCACCAGTCTTCTTGCGTGGTACTGCTGCATAACACACACACACAACGTTCTCCCCAGCTTCCTCCATCCCCCCTGCAGACTCCACCCTCCAGAGCTCCTGTGCAAAATATTTCTTGGAACTCACTCATCTAGCCTGGGTGATTGCTTTTTTAAGTCTTCCAGATCCAGGGCTAATAAACCAGGATCAAGTCAAGAAGCTTTTCATGGATTCTGAAGTTCAGTTTGCAGATAGGAGGTGATGTTCTTGAGAGTTCTGTTGGGTTTGACTTCTGTGCAAATCTCTCTGCACAGAAGTCAAAAGATATATCATGAAGAGAAATTGAATTCTGCTCGGTGTGTTATTGTTGATGATGATGTTATTTCAATGGGAAAATGTCTTCCCTTTCCTGCACTATGGTGGTAGTCAGCATTTTGTTAAACCATCTGTGTATAGCTAGATCAAAAATAAAGAAACTTACAGATTTTCCATTCTTTTTTTGCTCTTCAAAGCAGACATTCTAAGACAGCAGTTACAGATAGTTAGAACTGTAAGCACTGTATCCTAAGATATTTGGCAGACATAGCAGCATTCAGCCGCCTGTTGCATAGCAAGTGTCAAAAAAAGATTTGTAATTTCATCATTGGCACTAAACACTGATTGAGAACGGTTCTTGCCTCCTTTAGAAAGGCAAGTTCAGACTTTGCAAAGCACCATTCTTGCCAAAGCAATATTTATTCAGTTGGGTGTGGATTATTATTTTACCTAGTAACTTCAACTGACACTGGCTGGTAATGAAAATTGTACTCTCACATGTCTCAAACTTACTAAGCTTAGAAAATTTGAGCTACAAAATGAATTCTTTCCTGACATAGGTTTCCTTAAATGCAGACCAAATGTATTTCCTGTACCATATGAGGGAAGCACCAATGACTGTGGTATTTTGTTCTTCAGGTCTGATGTTGCCTGGACCTTAGAGAACCCTCCAGCCAGGCCTCACATAGAAGAATTGTCTCGAGGGGTGTCAACAGCTGGAAGCAGCCAGAAAGGATCAAACGTGACAGCCAGGATAGCTGCTAGAGTAGATGGGGGTTGTCATAACAATGGTAGTATCTTCTGCACTATTCTGTGATGGTTTGCAGATTTGCCTCCATTTTCCTGATTATGTTCACTGCAACATTGAACAAATTCACATCCAAATGTTTTTTAGCTGACTGGCTAGCATTGTGAGTACATAAGAATTAATGGGAATGTGACTAGACAAGGAACTGTAGCCAACTACAACCTTGACCAGCTGACTATGCCCTATTGAGTGTTTTGAGAGCTTGCCTCAGCTTTCACATCTGCATCCTTGCATCAGGCCCAAGTTCATTCCTTAGAAAGTGGTATGTTTGCAGTATCAAAAGATATGGTTGCTTCTTATGCCTGCTTATGCCTTTCCTTTGTCGAACTGATTATTCAGAATTACATCTAAGTAAGGGAGGGGATTGATCTAATAACTGTGATGTCTCAAAGGCATTTGAGGGTCATCTACTTGCATTTTTGCCTCATACAGATTTTCAAAAGGAATAGTTGCAAAGGAGGGGAAGAGGAAGGCTGCTTTCTGTGTGAGGTATTAAATTCCCAGATAATTTTTACCTTCCTTTCTTCTGTTTCTGTTAACACCTTTCAACATGGCTCTAAGTAGGAGTGATGTGCAAGCAATATTATCAGAAGGAATTGTATCCATTCTTGCAATTACAACATCACTTGCTATTTATATAATGTGTAGGTGAGGAGTGGGTAGGGATTCACTTAAGTTTACACTCTTATCGATTTGCCAAAAAGCCACTTAGTTTAATGTCACTGAAATCCTGGGTGCCTTGACCTATTTGTTGGCCTGCTTGGCATCAGTACCTTGACCTAGCTTGAAATTAATTTCCTTTTATTCCAGAAACAAGAGTTCCTTTCTTCTATATTGAAAAGAGCCCAGTTTTGGCTGTTGTATATGATTTTTATCTCCCCTCTGGTGCCTTCTAGATGTGCTGAACCTATCATCCAAAGCAGCATGTTTTTGCAGTGATTGGAGTTGTCATCTAATACACACAGAGGGAACATATATAATTTATCTAGGAGTAAGTCCCACTGAAAATAGCAGGGTGGAGTTACCAGTAGATATATGAACTTTGTTGAAGGTTCTAGAGTATTAGATCTGGAATATGGCAAAATATATGTAAAATTGCATAAAGCAGAGATAAGTTAGAATTCTTATCAAAATGCAGTAGGGTGGGGGTTATTTTCTTCTAGGAAGAAAATAAGATCTCTCAAAACGGAGTGGTGGGTTGTTGTTGTTTTTTTTGAGTTTTCAGCAAAAGAATAACTTGTACACTAGCTAAGATCTTTCTGTAATTTTGTTATTACAGCATTGCCGTAATATGGTGATGCTGGATTTAAAATAAACTCTTAAAAATGAGAAAATGGACTTCTAGAAGCAGCTTCCAGTAACTTTAGGGGCTGTTCAGAACTTGAACATAGTTTTATACACAAGTGGCAAATTGAAAGTATACTGTGCCTTTATAAGCATTTAATACAGGTGGTCTTCGACTTACAAACACTTGTTTAGTAACTATTTGAACTTAAACAGCATTGAAACAAGTAACTCATCACCATTTTTCACACAATCATTGCAGCATTCCCATTGTCCCATGATCAAAATTCAGGCACTTGGCATCTGGCTTGTATTTATGATGGTTGCCGCATCCCGAGGTCATGTGATCCCCTTTAGCAACCTTTTGTCAAGCAAAGTCAATGGGGAAGCCAGATTCACTGAACCATGTTACTAACTTAACTGCAGTAATTCACTTAACAACTGTGGCAAGAAAGGTGGTAACATGGCAAAACTTGCAATCTTGCTTAAAATGGCAAAACTTTCTTGCTTAGCAACAGAAATTTTGGGCTCAACTGTGGTCATATGTTGAGGACTACCTGCGTGTATCGATTTTCAAAAGAACAATCCTTGGCAAAATATTTCTTGGAGCTCATTGGTCTAGATCACGGGTGTCAAACTCGATCACAATGCTTTTTGTCTTTGCAGAGCCAGGGTGGGCGTGGCCTGTGCGTGACGTATCCAGCCCACAAGGCGCCAGTTTGACAGGCCTGGTCTAGATTGTGGGTGATTGCCTTTTTTCAACCTAATATCTTAGAGGAAGCAAGATATGGTCACTCAGCAAGTTGATTTCTTGGAGACTTTTTAATGAAATTCTCAAGGATAACTAATTAACGTATTTTAAAGGGACCAAAGTGAACTAGCCTTGTCATTTTTCTTTACTTCACAGAGCTTGTACCTGTTTTAACAGTTATGTGGCAAGCAATAATGTAGTAGGTTAAAATCTCAGGACTTTGAAGAATCATCTGGGTCTGCCATACGACTGTAATTAAAACAAGCGTTCAAAATGAAGAGTGTGATTGGTGCTCTAATAATGTAGAGTAGGGGTGTCAAACTAGATTTCATTGAGGGCCGCATCAGGGTTGTGTTTGACTTGGGGGAGCATGTGGCCATGGTGGTCGTGGCCAGCTCAACATCACTCATGTCGGGGGCGCCTGTGGTGGCCCAAGCGGTCTGCCAGCGCAAACGGGCTCCTAAGCTCCATTTTTGGGTGCAACGGCTTCGTGCCACCCTCTACCAGTGAAAACAAAGGTCCGGAGGGCTCCATTTTCACTGGCAGAGGCATAGTGGGCCCTTTTTCCAGGGAGGCCCCATGGGCCGGGCTGGATCTGACCCCCAGGCCTTGAATTTGACACCCCTGTTGTAGAGGTTGTATGTATTATTGAATTATTGCTGCATCAGCTCTGGCTCAAGGTGAAAAAAAAGGACACAATTATAGGACATAAACTGAAAAAAATCCTCTATTGACTTTGTTTTCAGAGGAGACTGTGAGGGTCTATGTTGATCTGAAGCCTAGACAAGTCTACTGTAGTGCATGCTGCCACTAAGATGCATTTGTAGCATGGAAATAAATCTCACAAGCTCTCAGTTGGTAAGGTGTAATTGAAGATTGATAGGTAGAAGAATGATCCGGAGCACTTGATTAGGAGACAATAGCATTTTGGTTTATTCAGTTACATCTTATCTTCTATTGTCAGAACATGGAACAGTGCTCTTGAGATAACCCAACAGATCATAACAACACACATTTATAAATACCACTGAGTTTGAATGGGGCATAGAATTTTGCCCTGTATTAAATATAGAAAGCTCAGTCCTCTTCACTCTAGTCATAGCAGCTTGGGTAGGATCTTAGATTACTCTATCTCTTTTAAGTTGAAGATGCCAGAGGCTGAACCTGGAACAAAGGAGGCCTTGAGTTTCTCATTTGTTATATGTTTAATATTTTACAGTTGCTCATCATTTCCTAGAAAACAGTAAAAAAAGGAGGCTTTCAAAAAGAAGCACTGTTAATAGGAGAAAAGAATGTTATCTGCACATGGATTTATGGTTTTGTGATCTTCATATGTATGGATAATTGTCAAAAAAAAAAACTGTTTAAAAAGTGTGACCTACAAATAGCATGGTTTTGTAGAAATTCTTTGCAGCTGGGGCTGAAATCCTACGCACATGGAAAATCAAATTGTTAACCATTCCATTTTGGAATAAATATGCATTGGCTTAAGATGCAAGTCAGCAAAATAAGCAAGCCAGAAGTATTTTTACAGGGCTGGATCCAGTTTATCAGGTGCAGAAAGTGTTTCCCTGAGTGGAAAGTGGGGAAAACTGCCAGTTGGGCTTTTTCTCTGAAGCCCGTTTTCCAGTTCTCTTAGTCTTCTTAAACAAGGAGTTACTAGGACCTACTGTTGCAGGATCAGGAAACGTTTTACTTAATAGACATAGCTTTTCTAACTACCAACAGATTGTGAATTCACTATCAATATTCCCAGTATGATGTATTCCCTCATGAGTTACAATCACAGACACGTCATTGACGGTTCTCAGTCCATTGTAAACAATCAATTGAATGTCTTGTTAAAAATTAGATGCCATTAACTTAATTGCCTCAGTTCTTTGATTTTTAAGCTGCAATTTTGTACCACACACCTTGTAGTAAACTCTGCTATAATCTCACTTCCAAACAGACATGAGACTGCACTGTCAGCAATAAAGTGCATTGAGCCATAGACCACTTCTTAAAGCATTTTAGCTTAACTGGAATTGACCACTAATACGTTTTAAGCTTGTAAAACTGGGCTGGGTGATAATCTGGTATCTTGTTTAACATGTATCTTGTTAAAAGAAATGCAAACTACTCTTTGAAAAGTTTTATAAAGGAAAATCTGTGTACTACAAAATAAAAAAAATATTTTATTTTAAATGCAGAGATTTTGCTGATTTTTTCCCCCTGCTACATTATGGAAGGTGACAAGAGGCAAAGAATAAGAGGGTTCTTCAGTTAACTGCACAATGAAGAGAAATTTCTTAAGTGTTCTGCAAGAAGTTGGTGTGTGAGAGAGGTGGGAGCCAGGGAAGAACTCAGATACTGCATATGCCTCCAAAATTCAGTTTATATGAACTTGGCTTTATTAGTACTATTTATAACTCCAGCCCACCATAGAAAGTTTTAGCTGCATGAAGATTAGTAATAGACCAATGTCAACCAAATATAATGTGTGCATATAAGTGTTGCTTGTCTGTTTATAAAACATGGTTCACTTTGTAGGTATTTTAAGAGACTGAGCATTATGGAGAAGGAATGTAGGGTACAGTGTGGGAAGAACCAAAGAGACAGATGATAGCTCTCCGGCCCTAAGAACCAAACTCTCTTAATAAATAATTACTAAACAATTATTCAGTTTTGCTGGCTAGAGATTATGACAGTTGATGGCCAATATGTTTATAGGTGACCAGGTTGGAGAAGAATGGTATATCATCTCTTCTTTATAGCAACTGCCTACTTTCCATGCCCTGATCACAGGTAAAATGTGTGTTTTTAGATCATTCAAACCATACACTGCTTTAAAGAAAACAGTTCAGCTGCATTTCTATAAAAACAAATACAAGAAGATAAAAAGCAGAAAGGAGCCTAGAAATTAACCCAAAAACTATAGAAAAATTAGGAATGTTACAACAAAATACATAATTAAATGAAAATGATTAAGCACAGGTATTTTTAAAAAATGTTTATTACCAAAAAACAAGGAACATTTTAAACATTAAAATATTTAATGTTAATGTTAAACATTGTAAATATTCAGTCATGCTCACATTTTAAATATTTTACATAGCTAGAGGAAACTATTCCTATATGGCTGTTTTGAACCAAGATGCCGAATGTTCAAATATCACAAAGGACAACATAGCACTTCAGTAAAAGTGCAGATCTCTGCTAAACAACTAAAGAGAGAAACAAAAATGTATAACTACAAGTACAAATCTCTCCAGTCCTTTCAGGACAATGAAATGGTAGCTCTGTTCAGATTATCCATAAATTTGTCCAGCTTGTTGTAAATCCTAGAGGAAAAAACATTCTTAATTTAGTTTGCGTTTCCTGCTGCGCTGGGGCATCTTCTGTACAGGTAAAGGCAAGCATAAGGTCCCTAATTTGTGCTCTTCAAGTCCAGAGAGGATTTTGCTTTTGCTGATCTTCAGTCTCATCGCCTTGGCAATGTCAAGTATTCTGCATTAAAAGAGAAAATGTCAGTTATAAAGACTGTTCTGCTCAAAGAGTTTCTTTTTTCTTCTAGCAGTTTTCTCTTCGCAGTTTGTGACTTTGGCTTTTTCCTATTCCTTTCCCTCCTTTAACTGTCAGATTACAGCCATAATTTATATTCTAAACTCCTTGGGCTAAAGAATTGGGGGTTTTGCTGATGCCAGCAAACTTCTTTTCACAAAGCAAGGCAATATGCTGATTGAATCAAGAGCCTATCATGTTTGAAGAAAAGCCAAGCCTCAAGCCAGCCTTTCTAACCAGAGGCTTCCTGATGAATTGGACTGTAAGCCTCATCTGATGGGAGCTGTAGTTCAATACAGCTGGAGATTGGAAAAGACTGCCAGAAGCAACAACATTCTACCCAAAACATTTCTGAAAAATGGAGAACAGATATCTTGCATTCTTTTAATGCAGTAAAAAAAATTATCACCAGCATCTTTTTGCTTTTTGTATTTGTACTGGACAGAGTTACCATACATCATTTCCCCCCGCTGACCTCTTGTATGAAATACAGGTAGTCCTCGAGTTATGACCATAAAGGAGCATAACTTGGGTTGGTCATAAAATGGTTGACTGATCCGATTTTACAATTTATTTATTTTTTGCAGTGGTCATTCAGTGGTTTCCTGTGAGGTAGTAAAACCAGAAGCAAATGCTGTCTTGGGGCAAAACTGTCATAAAATGTGATCATGTGGCCACTGGACACCGCAAATGGCTGCAAATACGGCCTGGTTGCTAAGCACCTGAATTGCAGCCATGTGAATATGGGGTGGGCCTAACTGTTGGAACTTCAAATCCAGATTGTAACTAACCCCTGACATGAGAATTTTGTTGAATGGTCAAGGACTACGTGTATGGATAGGTCAAACAACATGGCATTTTTTTCATCACTTGAGAGATTGGAGAGGTTGATTAAGTCTGGCTGAACTGAAATGGTAGAGGGTAAATATGTCACAAGTGCACTCAGTCACTGGCCACACTTTTCAGACCTCAAATCAGTACTTTCAAGTAGCCTATTCAACTACATCTAGGATTTATATTGTTTACCATCTCACTCACTCTCTCTTGAATATCATTTTCAGTCAGATTTCAGCATACTGTATTTTTCGGAATATAAGACACACTTTTTTCCACTCTAAAAGAGGCTGAAAATTTGGGTGTATTTTATACTCCGAATGTAGCATTTTCAAACCTTTTTTCCAGTCCTAACGAGGCGCTAACGAGTGAAGCGATCTATTACCCTGCTTTTCTCATTGCTTCTCTCTCCTAAGATCAGCTGTGCTTTAGAAGCTGATTTTCATCCCCAACGCTCAAAACCAGCAAACTAATGTGCTGAAGCTGACCAGACTAAGGACGCTAGTCAGATGAATACCGGGTACGCAGAATTCCCCCCCCCCCCCTATTTTCCTCCCCAAAAATTAAGGTGCGTCTTATACTCCGAAAAATACAGTATTTTATAGAAACACTTAGCCTCAAGAGTACTTTCACTTTTCACTCTGCCAAGGAGCTTATTGGAATCATTTACTTTATGACAGTCTAATCAATAACCAAGTAGCAGGTCATAAAGGCCATTTCACTCGATTACAAACACTAAAAGGGTTGAGTATAAAATAGGATGCAGTCAAATGTTGGCAAGGGAGTTCTGTCTGTCAGGTGTGAAGGGGGAAGGTATAGGTAGACTTCGTTTAGCGACCATAATTGGAACCAGCAACTCAGTCATTAGGCAAAGTGGTTGCCAAATGAACAGCAACTAATGATGTTATATCGGCTTTCTTTTGCTTAACAACCATTCAAAGATTGTAAATGCTAGGATTGGCTGTAAAGTTATTGCATTGTAACTGCGAATGGTTCTTAAACAAGGCAGTCACTAAACGAGGACTACCTGCATGGCAATATGGTGATAGGAATGTAATCTGCATGCATACAGCACTTGTATGGGGGGATGGAGTCAAGAGAATGATCAGCCTGGAGTCATTACACTCCCATAATGGTCTTAAGTCCAGCCTCTTTCGATTTCCCTTGATTCTTAATTTAGCGCTAATTTAGTGTTGATTGTTAATTGACTAGATTCTTATGTATACTGTAGGCATGAGCAATAAGTCATCTTAACTGGAACTTAATGTGTGATACCAATAGCAGCCCTTTTTAATTATCTCTGTAGGCACATATTACCAATTAGCATTCTTGATTATCTTTCCTAGCAATTTATGTGCTTTCTTGGTGTTAAAGACGTGATCTGGGATTTGACTGACATGGCTTCCAAGGGAAGTTTCAATGGATACTTCATTGCTGAGACTTTGGATGCTGATCCTGGATAACCAGCTGAGACAGGCTGGTTATCCAGCATCAGAACTAAGGGGCCCCTTTTCCTACCATGCAATATTGGCTCATAGGAAAAACGTACCACACTGATCTTGCTAAAGTTAAATGTGTTTCAGTGAGAACTTCCAAAGACTAATTTCTAAGAGTTATATGACCTAAAGATGGGATATCCACAACATCAGAGTACTATTTTATTTTTCTTCTAGGAATGAATGTTACCTCCTTATATAGGAGAAAACAAATTTTGTACTAAAGGACAACTTACAGTTAGGGTTCATATTTGCCATCTGTCCTGTATAGTCCGTGTTTGGCTCCTCTAGTTCAAGTTATAATCACACTTAATCTGCCCCATAGAAGATACCGAAATGAACCAGCTGTTTTTGCCTCTCCTATTCTTTGCCTTGTTATCTGTCTACTCTGGTGTTCCAGAAACAATATATACAAGACTAAGGAACTATTTTAGATGTTCATTTGTTGAATTTAATCATAAGGGTGTTCTTGAAAAAAAAATCCATTAATTTTCTCACTGTTCCTAAGGATTAGGGAAAAAATGTTTTCCCTTTTAAGGGAGAAATGTCAGCCTGATTCCTAGGAATGTTAATTACAACCCCTATAATTCCCAGCCACATGACTGCAGAACCTATTGAATAGAAGATATGGTTGTTCTAGTTGTAGTCTAGAACATTTGGAAGGCCCAGGAAGGCTAGTCCCAAAATAATCGGGGAGCATATGGTTTTTTAGGCACATCTCAAAAGCCAATGAGTGAAGCCCCTGAAGTTCTTAGCCCATTAGTAAGAGAATAGATTAAAAAATACAATTGCGCTGTTAAACCTACTTGTTCTCACGTAGTTTCAGATCTCGCTGCAAGACTGTCAGATTTGTTTGAAAATGGTTAATATGCAAAGCCAGGGCTATAGCATATGCTGTTATCTTAACTTTCATTGAAGCTGAAATTAGATTTTGTATCCTGAAATACAAAATGAGAGAAAAAAAGGATAAGAAACAAAATGATACAAAAACTATGCAGCCTTGCTGCTACATATTCTTTCTACATCCTCCTAGAAAACAGCAAAATAAAAAAGGTTGACAAGTTTCCTATATTCCACACAGTATTTTGTGCCAGCAGAATACACATTCAACAGTCTATATAATGTAAGCATCTCTGTTTTAGATGCTTCATTTCGTATTCTTCTTTAATTGCAACCTATGAGTGGATTGCCTATAGATGTAGACTTTGCACAGACAAGTAAAATGAAATATGGGACTCATGCAAAATATACAGCATGTTCCTTCAAATCACTGCTGATTCTTAGAAAATGGCTGGACCAGTCAGTCCCTGCAGTTTTCTTGGCTAAATCTGGGAAGTGGTTTGCTATTGCTTCCTTCTTAGGGCTGAAAGAGTGACTGGCCCAAAGTCACTCAGCTACTTTTATGTCCAAGGCAGGACCAGAACCACATGATTTCCTCGTTTCTAGCCTGGTGCTTTTAACCACTTCACCAAACTGTGTCCCAGGAAGCTCTTAAGATTTTCAATAGTTACAGAACAGAGTTTTAAAGTTCTGCTCAAAATCTTCATGCCTAACAATCATTTTTTGCCTAACAATTATCATTTACACAGTCCACAGCTTTTTAACAATACACTCAGAAAAGCCCAATTTAAAACAGCACAAAACTATTTTTATCAACAAAAATAAGGCAGTTTAAAATGGAATAAGATATTTATTGCTTATCACTTTATACAATCTTTTTTTTTCTTAAAATGGGAGAGGAAGTTGCTTAGTAAAAACAGACATAATATTAATCCTGAACCTTGACAGGGCACAGAGCTGGGAGATGGTACTCCTGAACAATGTTCCCTAATATAGTGCTTTAATGTTAAAAGGTCTGCCTTCCACAGGATTATTAAAAGCACATTAGACACAAAAAGAAAAATAGCAAAAAATTATATCGATTGTGTTTTATTCCCATTGTTTCCTTGTATTCTCTTTTTTAAGAACAAACATCTGTATGTTTCAATTAACTGCAACTACAAAGGATTTCTGAGCAGTTTCTTGGCATGATCTTCCTGTATGAAATATATTTAAAATAAAGAAACACATCTGTTTCCTATTGATTTCAAAAACAAATTGTATGCTACTTCTGATCCCTTTTTAGGCAATGTTGTATGATTTAGTAAGTCTCCAAAGAATAATAAACCAATTTATTCCTATTTATAAATTTTACTAGACTAGAAATCAAAGGGCTGGGTTTTTTTTTACCTGCCATTGCCATAAGACAGAGCTGTGAAAGTTTTCACAAGTTTTTTGCTGATGATGTCTGGACAAGTGGGGCCCATGGCATCTACAATTGAAAATAAAAAAGTTAAGCGTTCTAAAATCCTCCAAATCTCCAATCTAAATACGAATCAGAATGACCAGAAGAGTCTGCATTCTACAAAGTGGAGACATTGTAAACAAAGCGAATACTGGACACAGAAAGCCTACAGAATACAAACACTTAATATCAATTTTCATTTTAAAAACAACAAATTACCAAACATAGCTGAAATTACAGCATGTTGGTATGGCTGCAGAAGAGCAGAATGGAGTTCAATGAAATCAAGAGGGGGAAGAGAACAGAATCCATTGCCCTCTTCAGAATTAACGGATGCAGTCCCTATACATTTTAAAGAAATCTAGAACAGGGGTCTCCAACCTTCGCAACTTTAAGCCTGAAGGACTTCAACTCCCAGAATTCAAAGCTGGCTGGGGACTTCTGGGAGTTGAAGTCCGCCAAGCTTAAAGTTGCCAAGGTTGGAGACTCCTCATCTAGAAGATGTATTAAACTGCCTGAAAATTATACAAATCAAATTACATTAGCCTTTCTCCATTTGGAGAGCCTGAGGTGATCTGGTCTCCATTTCCAGTTAAATGAAATTTCTAGGAATCAGTACATATGAAAGGGAAAAATAACCACCTGAGCACTTACCTTTTCTGGTTTAATTTAAGGATTAGGCACTCTTCTGTAATGAGAGCCAATGTGGTGCAGTAGTTAAGGTTTTGGACTAGGACTGGGAAATCCTGGTTCAAATCCTCTTCAGCTAGGGAAGACTAATGGCTGATTTTGGGCAATTCCTCTTTCTCTATCCACTCTACCTGACAAATTTGTTGTGGAGAGAAACAGGAGGAGGAACATTATGTACAACTCAGCTCCTGGAGGACATGCAGTATATAACCCAAATAAATAATCAAAAATATACTTGGTATCAGAGAAAGAAAAGATCCTTACGTTTCTTTTTAACGATCTTTTGTGAGTTCAGCTTGACAAGACAGTCAAAAAACCAGAGGCAACGTGCTTTGTGATCATAACTCTTCTCATCGGAAGGCATGGATTTAAGTCCATCCAAGACAAAGGAACAATAGCTAAGCGAGACAAAAAAGATTTATCTTACACTTTGAAAAGCAGTTAGGAAGTAGCTAGCAAGAGCTGCAATTTCAGCTGCTGTAAGTTGACGAAATTCTATGTGGATTCAAAGCAATAAAGTTTATATTAACAGAAACCATCTCCCTTTAAACGGAAAGCAGCACAATCTACTATATATTATCTGCTTCAGTGTATATTTTGCTCAAATTTAAACAAGTGAACCCTCAACCTGTATTTCTGGACTAGAAGTATTGTAACAGTAGATGTATGTTCTTCCTCTTTTTCATTTTCTTCTCTTTACAGCTCAAGACATAACCAGTGCTAATAATTCCTTCTTTTATACACTTAGAAGTGTACATCGTACCCACATACCCACCTAAAGGCATGTTCTCCACCCCCAAAAAATTAAAAGATGGGGAGTGGTAGCTGAGAAGTGGGTGATTTGTTTAGTCTCTGGCACCTACAGGTAGTCCTTGATTTACGACCCTAATTAAGCCCAAAATTTATGTTGCTAAGTGAGAAATTTGTTAAGTGAGTTTCGCCCCATTTTATGACTTTTCTTGTCACATTTATTAACTGATTCACTGCAGTTGTTAAATTAATAACCTGGTTGTTAAGTGAATCTGGTTCCCCCTGTTGATTTTGCTTGTCAGGTTGCAAAAAGTGATCACATGACCCCAGGACACCACAACCATCATAAAGATGAGTTGTCAAGCATCTGAACATAAATCATGTGACCATGGGGATGCTGCAATGGCCCTAAGCATGAAAAACGGTCATAAGTTACTTTTTTCAGTGTCATTGTAGCTTCAAACAGTCACTAAGCAAGGTGTTCTAAGTCGAGGACTATCTGTACAGGAAAGACTGGCTGGAAAGAGGTCCATCTGAAATTGTTGAGAATTCCTTCCATTCAGAGAGTGGATAATACTGAGCTTAAGTGAACAAATGCTCTTATTTTGGATACAGGCAACCTCTTACTTTCTTAAAAACAACCCTCCTAGAAAGGATGATTGCGCATATATTGAATTTCAGATGATACACAATACCACAATAATAAAATCATAAAAACCTTGTTTTCCTGTACATTTTCTTTTAACTTGGGCATACCCATTGTCAAAGTGGAAGACCTTAGAAACATTTCTTACTCTAATTCCACAAAATAATATCATTAATGATAAACCATATATGCCATTTGACAGCCTTCATTAGAATGTGCAAAGCACCTCAAGGCAAAAAGCAACAGAGGATTTGTATTAAATTTGAATGGCTTTTCACACACGAAGATTCACCCATCACTTGATATTTCAATCTTCGGTGTCTTCTTTACAAAATTAACTGCTAATTACATTTCTATTTTAAATAATGTACTTAAATAATAATACTTTGCCCTGAATTGTATTTGAAAGATCTTTACCTTTTCTCTTCAGTCATCTTGAGAATGTCAGCTGCAGTTATGTTCATGAAAACTGCAGCTGGAGCCTGAAGTGCCTCATATTCAGCAGGTGAAATGACTGGACATAAGTTTAGGATGTTTTAGAGTAAATGATGTGAACTGCATAAATGTTTTCCTAACTGTCTCCAGCTGGAATCCTCCAAATTTGTTGGGTATACAACTTCCAAAGTTCCCCTCAAGTTGTAATAACAAACATATCACAGTGCCATCACTCTGCTGAATACTTAATTCCCACGGCACTGTCTCATTTCTTATCTTCTCATCTTCCCTACTGTCTTCTCCTATTGGTTTCTTATGATTTATCAATTGTTGCTTGTTTGTAACTTATGATTAATGATTGTAACTATGACCTATTACTTGCTGTTTATATATACATTGTGAGCTTATCAGAGACAAATTCCTTGTGTGTCCAATCACGCTTGGCCAATAAAGAATTCTATTCTATTCTATTCTATTCTATTCTATTCTATTCTATTCTATTCTATTCTATTCTATTCTATTCTATTCTATTCTATTCTACTCTCTCCCCTCCCCTCCCCTCTCCCCTCTCTCCTATCTCTTTTCTATATCAGAAGTTATAGGGTTAAGGAAGACTGCTCAACTTGTTTTAGCATCTCAGCAAGATTTAAGATGATAACATATATTTAGGAGAGAAGGGTTTAGAATGAATGTATCAGTGATGCAGCAAATAAAGGAGAATGCTATCAGGTCAGATTTTTTTGGAAATGAAGAAAAACATCACCTTTGTTGTCCAACTCTACTCTGTGACTATGATAAAGTTCTCTCCCCCTTTCTTGTGTAGGATAAGATTTTCCAAAGGCATTTATGAATAAGGTAACAATTCTTGGCAACTGTTTCCTTTCCCTAACTCCCTGCACCAATGGTTTTTAGATACTCTGGTTGTATGTACAACATATTCGCAATAGAACTCATGGTCTCTCTCCTCCATGTGCTCTTCAATAATGAGGGGCATACTTTTTCTTTAATATTCTCCATTCTCTCAGACTTCATTCTGCTTATAAAGGATACTATCTTCAAACTTGTAGACATCCTCTGGATTTTTAGCATCTTCATGGCAGGGAGGAAGAACCAAGGAGACATCAGTTTTCTCATCTTCTGCTGCATCATGAACCAATGCTTTGAAAACAAATAAAAAGGGAGATACTTTATTTATTTAACATGATGTTTATTTGAAAAAAGTTAATGCCACAATCATTAAAGAGTCTTTCTCAACTTTCTCTGTATGTGTTGGAATATATATATAGTTCCCATCATTTTTAGACATTCAGAAAACAGCTTAGACTGAACTATTCCAATTAAAACACTGAAACAAAAGTAAAGTAAAATAATATGAAATAATATGAATGTACAAGATGCTTATTAAACAACACCTAAGAATATTGTCAACATATTAGTTGGAAGAAAGGATTTAAATAAAAATTATGAATAAATAAAACTGTGCAAATGCTTTTCAGAAAGGGGAGAGGAAAGAATTTAGGGTTCTCCTAAAGAGTGAAAGAGAGAAAGCCAGATATTTTTCTTGGGATGAACATTTGAAAATTCCAAAATGACAGTAAGGGATACAAAATCTGTATATTATCAATTTCTATGCTTTGTAGCTAATCACAATGCTGGTTGGAGGACTCTAAAATGAGAGCTACAATCTAACCGATGGAGAAACACCCCAGTTTGGAAAGGCACAGAAGAAAGTTAAATAAATAAAGATATGCAATTCAGCCACTTACAGTAGTGGCAAAATTGTGGAAACCTTTTTGGAAAAATGTATTTTCTAAAACTAGCTAATAATAACACCACTTTTTTTAAGTAGTATCATAAAATTATATATCACTAGAAAGATAATTTAATCAAGAATGTAATGCAATAACTTTTATGAAGGATTTGCTATTAGAATAGCAGTTACAGTATAAAGAAAAAAGTGAAATGTAGAAAAAACGAGATATACAAAAATTATCATGTCAGTTAATACTTAGTAGGTAACCTTTAGCATGAATTACGGCCTTAGAATGTTTTCCCATGGAGTGAACCAAGTCTTTTAGTTCTGCAGTTGTTATGATGTGAAAACAAGATCGAATGATTGCTTCTATTAACTGGGTTTTATTGCTGGATCAGTTCTTTAGTCGGCTCTATAGATTTTCAATTGGGTTAAGGTTTGGGCTATTCCCAGGCAGCACTGGAATATGATTATCTTGAAACTCCAAAAAAAAAAAAAAAAAAAAAAAAAAAAAAAAAAAGTGGTGTTATTATCCATCAAACCTCAAAAATACACTTTTCCCAAAAGGTTTCTACAATTTTGGCCACTACTGTCTAAACTGAAGATACAAATGATTTTATTGTAAGTATTTATCTTTGATAAGATGTGGTAGTTGCAGGGGTGTTATAGGATACCAGAATTTGAGGCATAAGGAGGAAAAATCTAACCTGTAATTTTAAAAGAACCAACAAGAAAATAGGAAATTGAAAAATATTAAAATATTTTACATTGAATTACATTGGAATATATGTGTGTGTGTGTGTGTGTGTGTGTGTGTAAGCAGGAATACGGAGCCATTTAACCAAAAATTAAAATAATAGTAGCAAATATCTGAAATGGTCAAACAATATAAAGAATCTTTTAAACATTTAGAAAGGAGTCACATTGGTTCAAATAATGGAAAGAAAATTATTAGTAGTCTGCACAGATGAGAATCATATGAAGGTAAATGGCAGGACAGAGACAATTTTAGCATTTAATAATTATTTTTAGATAGATGAGACTCATTAGCATGCAATGTTGTCCCTTTATGATTACGCTTAAAATAAATTACATAACCAGCAATACACTTCTCCATTACATTAAAAAGAGAGATCTTAGATTGGCTTACAGCTCCAATTCTTTATTTCATGGCTCTTATACCTACCAGCAACACCTTTTGTCTCTATGACATCTTCCGCAGCTTTAATCACTGCTTTATTTAATACTTCCTTTCTGACCTCATTCATTCTCCGAGAATTCAAGGCTTTTCTCTGCTTGTTGGTTCCAAAGGCTTCAATGCAGAGATCTACCTGTAAAATTATCAAGAGACTGCTATATAAGCCACAAAGTGCTACTCCTACTGGGCACTCTTGCAGAGGAAATTCAGTTTTGAAGCAGCTAGGAAGAACACAAAGTACTAAAAATGTCAAGCCCCTTTCTGCCCAGACAACCTAGAACAGGGGGGTCAAACTGGCAGCCCATGGGCCGAATGCATCATGCGTAGGCCATGCCTGCTCAACCTCTGCGAATGGGAAAAACGTCGCAAAATGTCACGTGATGGCAACATGACACCACAAGTTTGACACCCATGACCTAGAAGAATATTACTCCAAACCCACCTCCAAACTTCATTTTGCAGGAAAGAAAACAGAACACATCAGTTGTCTTCTAAGTAATCGATTATCTTTTTTAGATGAAGTAGCTTTTTTAAAAGCTCTTTTTAATAGTCATTTTTAGAAAGGTAGCTGAAATAGCAAACTCAATCAGGTTTGCTAGAAAGCTGCTCATTCTAATCAACCTGGATTTTAAATGGGAGCCAACTTTATACTGCACACGTATCTGCTGCTATAAGCAGAACCAGGATAAAGTTGTGGATGAAGCAATGATAAAAATTGTATTTACATTATCTTTAAATGCAATAAAAGTTATGTTAAGAGATAGTAAATGACACCGAAGTATTTAATATTTCTTCCCTTTGTAAAGTTAATATTTTCATGTGATGAATCACATCAACATGTCCATAAAATTCAGTGGAAGCTTTGTGATACACTTCACCGAAATTATAGAATGTATTATTATTTAATACAGCCCAATATCCTACAAAGGTTTCATTTGGGGGAAAAGATCATATTTTTCAGTGGGGTGATCTCGTTTTTTTTTTCTTTTACCATTACCATTACCATTTTATCATTTGCATTGCTATTATTAATATGTTTGGTTACCCAAAAACAAGAGAAAAATACAGTGTTGATAATTCACAAAGTGCCAACATGAAAACAATATATACTGTATGGGGAGTTGCATGAATTAATTTTTAAACTCCTATTCCAGGGGTTTGGGGTCACAATGTTTTCAAGTAGAGACCTGAAGCTATCAAGGATCAATGAGATGAACCCTAAAATTAATTCTGAATAAGAAGTTCCTCCGATGGGATTCTTTCTTATCAATAGCTGACATTGCTGCTGCAACAGATATTTTCCAAGCCATTTTCATCAGTGTTATCCAAAAACACATCTAATCTGGAGAAGCTAGAAAGTCACCAAGTACACTACAGGTAGTTCTCACTTAACAATGCTAATTGGAGTCAGAAGCGCCATTGTTAAAAGATAAGGTTGTAAGCTGAAAAATCATGTGACTGAACTGCTTAGTGGCAACAGTTCCAGCTGTCCCAACTGCTATTGTTAAATGAGGCCTTCATGTGACCATCACTTCTGACTTCCTGCTGGCTTCCCATTGACTTTGCTCATGGGAATCTGGCAGGAAAGGTTACAAATCCTAATCACATGAGAATGCTGTGCCAGCTACAAGTATGATGAGCAGTTGTAGCTACCACTATTGTCATAAGTTTGAACGGTCACTGAACAAGTGGCGGTTAAATGAGCAGCACCTGTATAAAAAGGATATGCTCCAAGATTGAGCAATGGTCTCCCATCAAACTAGATTCCTTATTTAAGGGAATGAATCATATGGAATGACCTCAGCATGGATTTATTTATTTATTTATTATTTAAATTTTTATACTGCCCTTCTCCCGAAGGACTCAGGGCGATGCACAGCCAACACTAAAACACGCATATACAAAAAATTTAAAAGCAATTAAAAAATATATTAAATAATTTGGCCCCGGTATATTAAAAAAACTAAAACAACCATTAAAATTCATGTTTAGGCCAGCCCAGCTTGTTGGAACAATAACGTCTTGAGGGCACGGCAAAAGGCGCGTAGGTCATTTAGACATTCAAACTAGAAATGACTAATGAGAGGAAATGAAATGTCAATAGAATTTAAAGACTGTGTTCAAGTTTCCATTTTTGAATTACGCTGGACTGAAACCGTTATCACTGACACACTGAAATTACCGGTATTTAAGAATGGCAAATGTGCCAAAATTGTAGCAAAGAGAAACCACAAAGAGAAATAGTCCAGAATAAGTACATTTTTAAAAATAGGGCTGAAATGTACCCCAACACTATTACAATTTACATGGCAAATCTAAATAAATAAACAAACCAAAAAGCCTTTTAATACAGCAAGGTATCAAAATACCTTTTCCAATCATAGCATCCTACTTGTTTGACATACCTTCTCTCTATAGGATTTAGCCAAATATTCTGACAGGTCATTATCTACTACATCATCTGTTAAGAAAAACAACAGAAGAAAATAAAGTAAAATCAAAAGCAACAAGACTCCTGATTAAGCCATTCATCCATTGTGTCAATCAAACAGTATTAAAACACTCTTGGAAAGAAGATATATTAGCTATCTATTATCAACACATTCTTTTAAATTCTTCTGATCAAGGATTATTATATATGCTGGGTAGTAGGAGCTGTGTTAGTGCATTGCAGATAAATCTGATAGCATCTTTTCAGTCACAAATGTTATTAAAAGCACAACCTTTCTTTCATCAAGCAAGATAATTCTCAAATCCTGACCAAATTCAGGAAAAAACCCCACATGCAGTACATTCTTTCAGGAATTTACTACCCTGTTTCCCCCAAAATAAGAGAGCCCCTGATAATAAGCCCAATCAGGTTTTTGAGCGCATGGCAATAAGGCCAAGTGCTTATTTTAGGGTTCAAAAAAATATAAGACAGGGTCTTATTTTCAGGGAAACACGGTATTTCTGAACACAATTTGGGGATTAAAGTTTTAAAATGTTAAATATTCCTTTCAATAGAAAACTAGCACATTAGGAAAACTTGAACTGAACCTACTCTGTGGGTTACTTTCTACAGTCTGAGAGTATTTGGTACAGTAGACCACTTAATTCCATTTGTATTCTGAAAATCTACAACAGAATGAGCACTGCGTCTAATGTTCTTGTTAAACGTTCAGTGAGCTCTGTGTGAATCAATAAAGGAAAATATCTCCCAGGTCCTGCATAGGAAAAAACCAATATGAAGCAGTAAATAACTTTTATTGATTGATTGATGGCTGTGTATAAAAAAAGGGTGCCCTCAAGAAGTGCACTGGCTTCTGAACTGTCTTAAGTTATTTACACAAAAATTAAAGAGGGAAAAATAAGTAAATAAAGAAAAAAAATGTTTTCTGACTCCCCAGTAACCATGTCAACAATTAAAATTAGAAGAAAAAAAACACCACGTGCTTTACCTACCTGAAATTAATGGCTGCAAGTTGAACAATTCTGCATTGTAGACCTCCATTTCCCCAGAGGGTTCATCTAAAACACCGACAAAATATCTAATGGAAAAGATGGTGTTGAGTAGTTTTTCTCTTTCATTTTAAAAGCATTCAGAATGGCTAGTCTGTGGCTTCAGAAGTGTCAGAAATAGCATTTTCCAATAGAATGGTTTTTTAAAACCCCTTTACAACTCTCTTTATACCTCTTAAAAGTGTAATAGAGGATTTCCCAAGTAGATGGGGGGGGGGGGGGTAGACGAAGAAGTAGAAAGGACAAAGACAGAAAATTACAAATTAGGCTCAGTTTGCAAAATATTGGATGTAGCACATCAGATTTTGCCACTTTCGCAATAAGAAGTAAATTCATTTGCATTTAGTGTCTTCCTTCCTTCCTTCCCTCCCTTTTCTTTCCTTTGTGTTACTTTAAAAAAAATGTAAAATAGTACTTTAAAATTGTTATGAAGTCTCTAAGATTACTTGAAGACTGAACTGGATAGCAATTTAGCTCTCCTTTCCCCCAGTTTACTAAATCAACTCCACTACTGTAGCTCCTTTAGAATCAAATATTATTCAACTCTTCCTAGATTTATCATTTGCACTACAAACTCTACGTGAATTCAAGAGGGTGGGGGAGATGCCTTTGAGTCAGTTTTGACCCCTGGCAACTGCCTGGACAAGTCCATTCAATTTTCTTGCAAGATTTTGGAAGTAGTTTTCTTCACTGCTTCCTTCTTAGGGCTGAGAGAGTGTGATCCAGCCTGGTCATTTGGGCCAGGGGTGAAATCCAGCAGATTCTAACAGGTTCTGGAGAACCGGTAGCAGAAATTTTGAGTAATTCGGAGAACCAGCAAATACCACCTCTGGCTGGCTTCAGAGTGGAGTGGGAATGGACATTTTGCAATATCCTTCCGCTGGAGTGGGTGGGAATGGACATTTTGCAATATCCTTCCCCTGCCACACCCACCAAGCCACGCCCACAGAACCGGTAGGGGAAAATTTTGGATTTCACCCCTGATTTGGACCTAAGGTGGGGTTAAGAGTTCAAGGTCTCTAGCCAGATGCCTTAACCACTAAGGAACATCAAAGTAGCTCTTTATGTGACTTATACTTATTTTTTCCCTTCTTTTATGTCCCCAACTTTCAGATTGTGTCAACCATAGTACAAACTACTACAGGTAGCCCTCGGCTTATGACCACAATTGAGCCCAAAATTTATGTTGCTAAACGGAACATTTGTTAATGCTTTGCCCCATTTTACAACCTTTCTTGTCACAGTTGCTTAGTGAACCACTGCAGTTGTTAAATTAGTAACATGGTTGTTAAGTGAATCTGGCTTCCCCATTGACTTTGCTTCTCAAAGGTGACCACATGACCCCAAGACACTGGAACCGTCATAAATACGAACCAGTGGCCAAGCATCTGAATTTTGATCACGTAACCATGGAAATGCTGTAGCAGTCAGAAGTGTGAAAACGGTCATAAGCCATTTTCTTCTGTTGCAACTTTGAATGGTTGCTAAATGAATGGTTGTAAGTTGAGGACTACCTGTACTTTAAACTGTTAACTTAACTATATTGATTGAAACAGCATATACTGTACATTTTACAAATAAAATTTCAAAACTTAAAAAAATGCAGTAGACAATTACCATAAAAGAAAACAAAAGTATTTGTTCTATTCTGAACAAACAGAAGCCTCACTGTAATATATTTTCAGACATGCATTATGATTTGCTTTCAAGTCCCATCAATCATCAAAAGAAACTGTCTTATTTATCACAAATATCATAACACTGAGAGGAACTCAATACTGTTATTCTGCAGCTATTAATGCTTGGCTAATTCTGACTTGCTAAAGAAAGCAAATATATTTGTATATATTTATTTATTTATTTATATATAAATAAAATAAATATTATTTGATACTTTTGTGGGTTTTAGAGATATAGACATATTCATTATCATTATACCTGCAAAGAGTATTGCATTTTAGAGCTCCTGCACCAAAGTTACTTCCTACGTAAGACAGCCGATCTGTTTCTGCATTCTGAATGGGGAAAAAAAAAGCAATAAGCTATGGATGCTGGTTTTCTAGATGAAGGCATTTTCCAGAAGGTTTTCCCACTTTATCGTAAGACATCCCAGGTATGAATTTATTACAACAATGTATAAATGAATGCCAAGTAAGCAGATCTATAGTCTCCTCTAATATTTCCCACTTTTCCAATTAAATGTTTACTAAGACCAGCTATATAAGTTGAGTTTACTGATTATACTCATTAGAAACTGTCCATTATTTTTAAGTTGAGTTTACTGATTATACTCATTAGAAACTGTCCATTATTTTTAATTAAAATGATATCCTGAAAGCAATGCAATATATACATAAGTTCAAGCAGATAAACAAGGAAAATAGAGAACTCTTTTCCTTGCCTATGATACTTTATTAATTGCTTTTGACCCTAGGCACCTACACATCTCTAAGCTTTTTATTTTGCTATATTTTTTTGAATTGTATATTGTATACTAAAATTTGACTCTGTATGTTTTAGGCAGACATTGTTACATTTTAATTCTGTAAATTACATTGCATGTATTAATGATATATTATTTTAAAACAAATGCAGTTCCACAAAAAGCTACCAAAGATATTCAATTCAAAAGTGAGAATTTGAAACAGCAATTATAACTTCATTTCTGCATGATGGTAAAATGAGGTTAATGGTTAAATGGTTTCTTCTATTATTTAATATGCATGGACATACTAAGAACAACTTTCAGACTTACTACTCACACATGCAACTAACCCTTATATGCCCAATAAATTATACCAAAACAACTAGGCAGTGAAAATACATGATCATGAGCAGTTTTTATTTAATATATCTCAAACATGTATGCACTTTTCATGGTTCCAGTTGTACAGTTTCTTAAAGTTATGTGCTGAAGCAGCTAAAATTCTCAGACCCTAGACTTGGCTTTATACAGTAGTAGAATGAGAAGAAGCAATTTGAAAAGATCTTCCATTCCTTGGAGTTATAAAAAATAAACCTTCATCTTTGTGACATCAATTCCCCACAAAGCAGACATCTTAAAGGGAAATTGGATTTATGGAAATTGGAAATATGAACTTCAATAGACATGAATCATTGCACTACCTGATGACGAAGCCTTAAGTTTCATAAAGGGGGCACTCTTCTATTCAGCATGCATGCCATACATGTAATCAACATATTTATTATTTAAATATATTACATATTTAACATAAATATATTACATATTAAACATACTTAAATGAACACAAAAGCATGGAACAAGTTTGTAATTACCACAATTGCATAATTCTTCTTTCTGGGATTATTGATGTCTTTGCTTCTGTACAAAGTGAAATTCATATTTTCAGGATTCTTCAGTTTCCCATTTGTAAACTGAACTGAAATTGAACAGCAAGAAAATGAAAAAGTCGAGGACTACCTGTACATGCATTCCACTTGATCAAGGGCACACCCGCCTCCCGTTCCTCCTTACTACCTCTGGCCACCCAGTTCGAGGAATCGGAAACTTTTTTTCCTATCCTCGCGTACCATCAACCCCCATCACGCTGCCCACGCCGGTTCTCCTGCAGGACTCCCGGCTTGCAAAGCCAAAATACAGTAAAGCTGAACGGAACAAGAGCCCTGAAGGAGTCACAACCACAACGCGACAGATTCCTCTTCTCCACCGGGAGTCTCACCTAGCGGAGCGCTCTGCCCCTCCTGGGGATCTCCCCGGTAGATCCACCGAACTTCCCCAGCCATGGCAGAAACACGCCCGTGCCACCGCCGCCAGATCCCCGGAAGAGGCGGGCTCAGCTCCAAGTCCTGCCCACATCTCCCTTCCTGGCCACACCTCCTTTCCTAGGCATTCGCTCCCTTCAATTAAGCCTCGCTCGCCACCTACAGGCGAGGAAGAGGATCTGAGCAGGCGGGGGAGGCGTGTTCCAGTTGCTCCTGGGAAGGAGAAAAACCAAATTGAGTTTGCCTGCTAGTGATTTCAGCAGCACGTCCGTGGAGTTTTCCTGGCCATCACATGACTTGTCCCATTGCCCACTTTTAGCATGTTTATTTCTCTATTACGATTATTATTAATCTTCTCATCGTTCCTATCATCTCCTTCCACTTATGACTGTACGACTGTAACTTGTCTATATCCTTAAGATTTATATTGTTTCCTAGTATGATTCGATTGCTTATTTGTACTCCATGACTATCCTTAACCTTATGATTCTTAACGAATGTATCTTTTCTTATTATGTACACTGTGAGCATATGCACCAAAGACAAATTCCTTGTGTGTCCAATCACACTTGGCCAATAAAGAATTGTATTGTTTTGCATTGTATTGTATTGTATTTCTCTAATTAGAATCTCCTTTCTAGAAACGCGGCTTGATTTTTTTTTCGTGCACAATCCAAGGAAGAATTCTAGGAAACTGCTGCGAATTCAATTTCCACTCTTTTTAGTTTTGCAGAGTAAGCTGTAACAGTCATTCTTTCTTCAGCTATTTCCTTAACTCAAAGGACATGATATCTTATTTCCTGGGACTGTTCGATTTGTTTTTTTTTTCTCATGACCAGTGTTTTGGATTCAAGGACTTGCTTAAAACTGTACGGGCAGTGCTCAAATATTGAGAAGTCAGTTACCTACCTGAAAGAAGTTTTATTCCTCACTTAAGGTCTCATTTTACACAATCCAAACGTGCCTCTTGTTTTTATCCCTTGCTTTTAATAAGCTGAAGAACAAATTATACAACATAAATAATGTAATAGGTGTAATTTCCTTTAAGTATAGAAAAAGACTTCGATCATTTTTTAATTCCAAAAAAAATCCCAGTGGGCTCAACTGGAGCGATATGAAAAGTTATTTTTAGCAGACTGATGGGAAGCGAAAATCATTTGATTTTCAGGAATATTTTCCATGCCATGGAAAACGTACGATAAATAGAACTTACGATAAGTATTTCTTGCCTTAAGGCAAGCTTAAGCGATCTGCATGAATCCTATTGCAGTTTCCACAAATGAGGGCTATTAGCAGGGCGATGGCAAGGATCATAAAAAAACAAGCACAAACTAAAGATATAATCAAAAATTGATTATAATGATTCAAGTGAATTGCATGTTGATTTTTTTGAGGGTAAATTTATTGGGATGTCCAGAAAGATCCGATGCATGCCTACTTAGAATTATGAATCATATATACAGGCAACAATTATCTTTAATATCTTTGCTTTAATGCCTAATATGTATTGGGTTTTATAAAATATATATGCGAAACCACTTGGGAGAATTCGTTATTCTTCCTTTTTCTCCTTCCAGTATATTTCCCAATTTAGGAAAACACACGGAATGGTGCAGGTCTCTGAAATTTCTGGTTTAGTGCTAAGTCACTTATAGACTTTCCATCTGCAACTATCAAGAAGCTTTTGTTAGCAGCAATCCCGGCTTCTGCATTGGCCAAGGACCGAGCGCGCGCCGAACGTCCCACTCCGATTGTTGAAATTCCAGCGTCTCCAGATCGGATTTTGCGAGCCGCGAGTGGGCGATCACTTGAGTGACGTCACTTCCGTCTGGAGTACCGCCACAGTTTGGGGAAAGGCGGAGATTGGCAGCGAGTGAGTCCGCCCCCTAAGGAACGGAAGGAAGGACAAACGGACGCCACCGGAGTAGAGAACAACGGGTGCCCCTCCCTCCCGGAGATACGGAGTTCGGGACGGGAGGGGACGATCGTTGCCTTATTTTTTTCCAGCGCAGGTGAGGCCGTGAGCACGACAGTTAAAGGGGCGACCAAATATTGGGCGCGCGCTGAACTGTGATTGGGCAATGACATGCGAGTCTATGTAGGGCGCGCGCGAGGAAGGGGCGTGGCAGACGGCAGCGGGCGCGCTGCGCTGCGATTGGCTGCGAGGGACGCGTTAGGGGCAGTGGAAGGCGAGACGATGCTTGTGGCGGTTGGAGGGGTGGGGGTGGGGATGGGAGGGAGGTGGGCTTCGCTGAGCTCTCGAGAGCGCGCGCTTCTCCGCCTTGGGCTTGAGCGAAGGAGCCGGTCGTGATCCGCGCGCGGAGGCATTCCTCCGGGTGATTGGTGGAGGCGGAGGGTGGGGGGTTCGGCCGCCTGATTCTTCCCAGTGCGGCCGGGTCTCCCTACTTGTCCGGGGGAGCTTCAAGAGTGAGGTACGCATGCTCCTTGGTGGTCCGAGGGGGCGGCGTGAATCTCTCGTAGACGTTGACGAGGCTGTCAACGAAAAGAGAGCGCGAGGTTGCTGCTGCTGCTGCCGCCGCCGCCACGCCCCCTTCCCCCCTTCCTGGGTTCCCGGCGAGGGCGGGGCATGGACTGGTGAGTGGCCTGAGGAGGAACATCGCCGGGCTTGGAGAGGTGGCGGCAGTGGGGGGGGGGCGTGTTCACTTGCCGTCCAAAGACTTTATTATGGGCCTGTTGCTTTGGGGAAGCCAGAGAGGGGCCTCCCCTGTTGACTCTGGTGCTCTGAAAGGGGTCATTCAGCTCTCGCGCCCCCCTGAAGAAGCGGGTTTCCAAAGGGCGCTGCTTTGCTCGGCCGGTTGGAAACTTCTGTTGGGGCCTGAAGAGCCCCGCTTTGGTGTTTTTGTGTATGTGTGAATTTTTGCTCTTGACTCCTCCCTTCCAAATACCTATTTCGGTTGCTAAGTTTAATTTGGTTTGGGCCTTTTCTCTTTTCTGAGGTAGGAAAAAGTCGATACTTGAGTATCTTTTTTTTTTTATCTCGTCTGTCCCTAAAACTCTAAAGCTGTTCTTCCTATAGGAACCTATCCAACAGTAGAGATTAATTTCCTTGGTATCCTGGATTGAAAGATAGATATATTTGTCAGGATTTTTTTTTAAATTGGAACTTCCACACTTCCAGAATAAATATATAGGTTAACATTTTTAGTTATTTTAAATGTTGCGGGTTATTTTCTGAGGAGGTTTGGCTCTTTACCTTCCCACCCCCCCCACCCCCCCAGCTTCCTTGCCTTCAAATCTGCTCTGAATCGCCCCTTAGCCTTCCGAGGCAAATGGCATTCTTTAGATAGTATTTATTAAATGTTTATTTTGAGATTTGATTTGGTTCTATGTAAAAATACCAACAAGTCAGTCTAGTTCAGGTTAATTATCAGTTACAGTTTTGGATATTCAAATTAATTTTCTTGTTTAGATAACTTCTCACTCAGATCTTATATTTGGGAAAGATAGGAAACAACTGGGTGTAAATGATGCTACTGTTCCAATGGCCACAGTTTTTGTCTAATAAAATTCTAAAACATAGTTTAGAAGTTTCCATGTCCGCCTCTTTTCAGTGGGTAACCTGCATGGCGCTAAACTTGTTGTGATATTCCCAGTACCAGAGATAACTGAAAGGAATGTTAAATCTATTAGTTAATACTTGTGTTTTAATTTTTTGGGAAAAAAACACCAACTGCTATTAAGGTTGGTCATACAAAAATCCCTCTGAATTATTCTTATGTAGTGCATTTTTTCTCTGCTATATTCATATTATAATTAGATAGAAATAACAGTAGAAAGTAAAGTGACAGGGAGATAAAGAGCCTTCTGTTAGATTAGCCTATTGGTCTGTATAATTGTATTAGACCAATGTTGTGTATACCAATGGACAATTGTTTAGAGTTTCAGACAAATCATCTTTCTATCTGCATGTACTTGGATTATACCTGGGATTTTTCTACATACTGCAGAGTGTTTTACCATAACATTTCTGCTCTTCCTTAATTATGTATCTTTTTTTATTTAAAGCGCTAGAAGTCCACAAAACACCCATGCTTTTATAGAAGCTCAAGATACAACTTTATCTTGAATTCTATTCCCTCTGAATAATCACATATACTAAAAAGCAATAGTTTACATTAATTTTGAAAAATATGCTTCAGGAGGATTGCTATGTGCTAATAAATTGTATATTTTTGTGGGATAAAAGTATGTTTTGGGAAGTAGATTTCACTATATTTAGACAAATGCAATTAAATATTTTCCACTGTGAGTACATACTTGTTAGTACTTACTTTTTCTGAGATCAAAATAGAGTAATAATTATTTATTTGTTGTTGTTAGTTGCGAAGTCGTGTCCGACCCATAGTGACCCCATGGACAACATTCCTCCAGGCCTTCCTGTCCTCTACCATCTTCTGGAGTCCATTTAAGCTCACGCCTACTGCTTCAGTGACTCCATCCAGCCACCTCATTCTCTGTCCCCTTCTTTTGCCCTCAATCTTTCCCAGCATTAGGCTCTTCTCCAGTGAGTCCTTCCTTCTCATTAGGTGGCCAAAGTAATAATTATATATAGCACATTATAAGAACCGCTTGTCCATGAAGAGATAGTTTTGTAAACCTTTGAAACTGTTGAATTGTTAATGAAATAAATTAAAACATACACTTGGAAGGAATATTAAAAAGCATCCCTTTCTGAAAGTTAGAGGTGACTAAATAGGACCATGAAACAATAATTACTTGCTCTTTATCCTGCTTTGTGTTAGAGCTGTAACGTCAAACTCAGATTGAAAACAATATTAACCTATTCAAGAAAAGTGTGGGCACTACAGTCATATAACCATCCTAAATTATTCTATCTCAAATATACATTAAGACAGTATATAAGAAAAAGGAATGGTGCTATATTTGTGGCAGGTCGCTTATTAAATATTTATAGCATTTAGATAACGTATTAGATAAATACGCAGTGGAAGCCAAAGTGAGAAAATGCAGCCAGCTTCCTAGTCCTGAATATTGAATCTTTTTGCACAACCTCCCCCCAAAATAAAGCATCCCAACAGCACAAGAACTTATGGATGTATCAATTTTGCATCTTTTGCCATCACTGCCAATAGCACATGAGAAATAAGGAATGACACACTGTAGCAGAGTATTTTGAAGTGCCTCTTGAAGATATCTGGCTGGCTATTGTTGGAAATAGGATTTTCACATGTGCAAAAGAATTCTATACTTAATTAAATATGGATTTAGCATGTTTATGATGGAAATCTATTTTATTTAAAATAATTTCATCAATGATATAATGCATTTAAAACTAACACCTTTTAAAGAAGCCTATCCTGATATGTGCAAGCCTACACATATAAGAGTAGGTTTCTTACCTAGGCTACCTTTATGCATCTTATTAATTTGCCATAGATCAAACTACTGATTTAAAAAATCCTCTTCTCTTCTCTTCTCTTCTCTTCTCTTCTCTTCTCTTCTCGTAAGTAATAATACTATTTTTTTCCAAATGCAGTACAAAACCTTATAGCAAGCTACTTAGAATGGGACGCCTCTTCAAGTTTTTGATCTATCTGCTCTATCCCTTTGTATTTAACATTTTTTGCGAATATAGCCTACCATAGGCAAGAAACATATTGCCATACTCACCAAAATTCCCCATTCAAGTTAACAATTAAACAAGTGAGTTTGGTTCTCCATTATATTTGTCATATTCCAGAAATGATGGAGCGTCTTATATTAGCCAGCTCAAACATAGCTTATTAAGTATTTCATGCAGCTCCAACTGCCCTGTAAAGTAGAAGAATTAACCCTGTGATCCTCAGTGTGTTGGAAAGTTGGAAATGAGTCATTCCAATCTCTTGGTATTCACTTCTTTAAAAGTATGGAGCAGAAAATTATTCAATAATTTTTAGTAGTAGTATTTGATTTGTAAGTGAGTCAATCAAATATTGTAAATAAAAATCCCTTACATTTTATATATGTATATAAAATAAGAGACTAAAATTTGCTTTTCTGGTCTTTTTTAATGAGCTTTTGAGATGTAGAATTACTAATTTTATTTATTGCATTTTTGAAAGTCATGAACAAATCTGTTATCTGTTTTAGCTATTTAATTGTATTCACAGAATATGTTTAATCATTTGGATTTCTAGCTTATTACACCAGGAGCCATCTATGGCCCTTTGTCTGATTTTATACAGGGGTATATAGTCCAATAACACAGAAAAGGAGGGAGAAGAGAAAAACAAATGAAAAAGCTCAAACTAAGAGAGCAATGGGAATAATCCTCTGCAAATAATCAGTTCAAAGCTGCTAAAACGGATAAAAGAGGGAGAAGCCAAAATGAATATAGCAATGGAAATTGCACAAAACTTCTGTACAGATTATAAGATACTTGCTGGGCCAGGAAGAACATTGAAATGAATAGGATATATCCAGTTCTTTAATATACTAAAAGGAATATGTTTTTTTTAAAAAAAAAACAAAACAACCACTAGATTTCTGTTCCTGGTTTCAGCCATCCAACACACAATAGTTTGCGGCAACTGCAAAAGCCTTATGGACTTGCTCTATTTTTATATCTTGGCATAAAATGATTTTAGGGTAGAACAACAATATTTTAAGAACTTGACTTTAATGCTCATTAATCTAGAGATATGCCTGTGTATCATCACGAACACGGAAGTAGATGCTGATTATATATACCAGAACTTGATTGTGAAGTGTAAATAACTACAAAAACAACTGCCTTAAAAGGGGCCAGAACTTTAGCTTGCTGAATACAGGGATTCTCCAAAGCTTCAAGCTAAAATTGTTTTAGTCTGGTTGATGGTTTTAAATGGACATGTTTGAGACTAAACCAGAGCTTTATTTATAAAACTGTGCTGCATAGTTAAACTATTTTTTCATATTGTTCTATTTAGGGCATTTTTATAGAAAGTCTCAGAAAACATGTATAGACTCTTATCATAGTTTACTTGACCCTAATTCCAAAATGTGACTATTGCATTTAGATTCAAACAAGACTATAGATCGAATTCTAGCTCTGCCATTTTTCTTGCTGTAGGACTTTTCTAAGATAACAAATTATGTGCCATATTTCTAGATAAGCAAGTTCTATGGTCAGATAGCTGGCCGGGAAAAATAGCAAAATTGCACTAAATTATTGTTTCTCTCTTTCCATAAAAGAATTTCATATTTGTCTTGGAAGTTATTTTTTTTATTAATAATACGTAATGAGAGTCTAGACCAAGGACTAGATTGTATTTTCACTAACCAGGGTTTTGATGGACTTGTGCTACTAGGGATATTTTTCAGGAATAGGCAAGTTTTCCTATTTAAAATAGACTAATTTGTATGAAAGAAGTTTCAGCTGGCATTAAAAGATGTTCTGATAACTTTATTTAGGTAAAGATGTTTTCTTGTAAACCAAGTTTTAAAAATGGCTCTATTCATTTTTATACCAAAATACCAAAGTCCTAAATACCAAAGTATCTGAATTACTGTGTTTCCCTGTTTCCTTATTTTGGGGTCCAAAATAAGCACTAGGACTTATTTTGGGGGGCTGACATATTTTTTTACCTGTATTGTCAAAGAGACTTTCATAATTGAAAGTGCAATATATTAAATAAATGAGAAGATACTGTCCTGTAGGATAACAATATCATCCATAATTTATATTTCCAAAAATGGTTGTAGGTTTCATATAGAACTTGAGATCTTAAAATCGAAAACAATTGATGACTGTAATATAGAGCTTTCTTTGAGTCCATATACTAAAAAACAATTTATGTTAGGAGAGGATAGACAACATTTGTAGATGCTGATAGTGCTGATGAATAAACTTGCCAGCTTGTCTTCTGGTAAGTGAGTGCCTTTTATTCAGCACACCATTGTAGCAAGTATTTTGTGATAGTAATTCCAAAGGTATTCGCAGTCTAAAAGGTTTTGGAAACTACTATAATAGGACCCCTTTTGTTTTTAAAACTTTATTTCTTTAGTGGGGCGGATAAAATACCAAGATGTTTATATTCTTACCTTTTTAAAGCATGTTTTATTTTCTTTTGTAGGATCATGGATTTTCCAGGGCACTTCGAGCAAATCTTCCAGCAGTTGAACTATCAACGGCTTCATGGTCAACTTTGTGATTGTGTCATTGTGGTTGGAAATAGGCACTTCAAAGCACATCGTTCTGTTTTGGCAGCATGCAGCACACACTTCCGAGCTCTCTTCACTGTAGCAGAAGGAGATCAGACTATGAATATGATCCAGTTAGACAGTGAAGTAGTGACAGCTGAAGCTTTTGCTGCTCTCATTGATATGATGTACACCTCTACGCTCATGCTTGGAGAGAGCAATGTTATGGATGTGTTGCTAGCAGCTTCTCACCTCCATTTGAACTCTGTGGTAAAAGCATGCAAACACTATCTCACTACAAGGACATTACCCATGTCTCCACCAAGTGATAGAGTTCAAGAGCAGAATGCACGCATGCAGCGGTCTTTCATGCTTCAGCAGCTTGGGTTAAGTATAGTGAGCTCTGCATTAAATTCTACCCAAAGCACAGAAGAGCAGGCAAATTCTATGAGCTCGTCAGTCAGAAGTAACATTGAACAACGAAGTGCTTTTCCGATACGGCGTCTCCACAAACGTAAACAGTCTTCTGAAGAAAGGGCTAGACAACGCATTAGGCCTTCCATGGATGATTCTATCATGTCAGATGTTACTCCTGAAAGCGCACAGACTGTGGTTCATTCACGAGATGAATTTTTTTCCCCAGATTCCTTAAAAATTGTGGACAATTCTAAGACTGATGGTGTGAGTGATCACCAGGAAGATAATACAGTTATGTTTGATCAATCCTTTGGTGCCCAGGAAGATGCTCAAGTGCCCAGCCAATCTGACAACAGTGGGGGAACTATTTCTCAAATGTCTATGGCATCACAGGCGACTCAAGTTGAAACTAGTTTTGATCAAGACGCCACTTCCCAAAAAAACAATTTTCAATGTGAGAATCCTGAGGTTGGACTAAGTGAAAAAGAACACATGAGAGTAGTGGTAAAATCTGAACCTTTGAGTTCTCCAGAACCCCAGGATGAAGTGAGTGATGTCACTTCTCAAGCAGAGGGAAGTGAATCAGTTGAAGTGGAGGGTGGAGGAGTAAATGCTGAAAAAATAGAACTGAGCCCTGAAAGCAGCGATCGTAGTTTTTCTGACCCACAGTCTAGTACTGATAGAGTGGGGGACATTCATATTATGGAGGTAGGAAATAACATAGAACACAAGTCCACTTTTAGTATTTCAAACTTTCTGAATAAGAGCCGAGCCAGTAGTTTTGGTGCCAACCAGAATCATGAGGACAACATTCCAAATACAACTAGTGACTGCAGAATGGATGGTGATGCCTCTTATTTAATTAGCCCAGAATCTGGGCCTGCTAATAGTCATTCTTCAGCTTCTGTTTCTCATGTGGAGAATCCTTTTAATGACAGCACAGACTCGCATTTTGTCAGGCCTATGCAGGATGTCATGGGCCTTCCTTGTGTACAAACCTCTGGCTACCGCACAGCAGAGCAATTTGGGATGGACTTTCCAAGATCTGGCCTTGGATTGCATTCTTTGTCAAGGGCGGTAATGAGCTCAAGGGGTGGCGCCAACAGCTTTCCTGGGTATCGTCGCATAGCTCCCAAAATGCCTGTTGTGACTTCTGTTCGGAGCTCTCAAATGTCAGACAATGCTCCAAATTCTCAGTTGCTAATGAACGGGGCTACTTCCTCTTTTGAAAACGGGCATTCTTCCCAACCTGGCCCACCACAGCTGACCAGGGCCTCTGCTGATGTTCTTTCAAAGTGTAAAAAGGCCTTATCTGAACACAATGTCCTGGTAGTAGAAGGCGCTCGCAAATATGCCTGCAAAATTTGCTGCAAGACTTTTCTGACCCTAACAGACTGCAAAAAGCACATTCGCGTGCATACTGGGGAGAAACCATATGCTTGTTTAAAGTGTGGCAAGAGGTTCAGTCAGTCGAGCCATCTGTATAAACATTCCAAAACTACTTGTCTTCGTTGGCAGAGCAGCAATTTACCCAGCACTTTGCTTTAATTCTTTTCCTCTGTCCCATGTTGCCAATAATTTTAGGAACGCATGGAGTATAAGAGGCAAACACTTACAGTGTGATTCTGCCACACACCTTAAAAAAAAGGCTTGATTATTTTTAATACTTGTACCATACCTACCTCACAGGGGTGTTGTGAGGCTTAAACAACTTTTAAAAAGCGCTTTGAAATTATCCAGCTCTGTCACAAAATAAAAAGATTGCAATCTTGGGAGAAAGCCCCATTGAATATTCTGGGGTTTATTTCCAAGTAAGCATGTTTAGGATTGGGCTATACATATTACATAAGGATACAATACTTGGTATTGTACTTTGATTGGATGGTCTGAAAGCTTACTTGTGTAGCTAATGTATAATTAGCTAGTATTGTTATGAAGGGCAAACTTTTTAACGGCTTTTTTAATGATGTGAAAGCATTTATCTGTATAATAGGTCGCTTAGAGTGAACAACATAACAAAGAGCTCTTTATTGTGAAAGGTTACATATCTTGAAGATGAAACCATCTTTGCACCTCAAAGTGCTTTTAAAGTGTGTGATAGTTTAACATAGTTTTAGGGGTCTGAATGTATTTTTGGTTGTTTTGCAGTAACATACACTGTGTAACGAAGGTGCTTACCTGGAATACAATGCAAGTACGTTTTAGACTGTCTGATATGTGTGTGTGTGTGTGTGTGTGTATACACTTTTGAATACTGCAAAATCTAGGTGTTTCATAGTTTTCCTTTTGTAAAATCTTGTACTAGAAAGTGAAGTGTTTATGTATTATCCTTGATAGTATTTCTAATCAATTTGTATTCAATGTGTTAAAATTCAACATAAGTCTTTTAAGTCTACTGTTGTTATTTCAAATTATTTTCATTTCTTGGAAGTTAAAAATAATCTGTTAAATCACATTCTTTGTGATTATGGATTCCTTTAAACATTCCTCAATGCTTCTAAAATATTCTTTATTACTCTATACAGTATTTAAAGCTGAGTGGGTCTCCTAAGAATATTGTACTTGTATCTATGATAATGGGACTTACTTTGCATTGGCAGCTGTTCAAGAAAAAACTACCTTAGTGAACTAAGGTTGGCATTTATCGTGGCTGTTAGATTAAGCCCCCATTTAAGCAGCAGTTTCTGTGTGTATCAAGGTTATGGACATTTTAGAATATTCCAGAGTCCAGCATATTTTCATTTTTTAAATCTCATTTCTATAAATAACTCGAAGTGGTAAACATACCTGTTACTTCTTCCTATTTTCCCCACAGCAACTACCCTATAAAGTGGGCTGGGCCGAGGAAGAGTGGCTGGACTAAAAGATACCCAGCCTGCTTTCACACCTAAGGTAAGACTAGAACTCAGGCTCTCTGTTCTAGCCTGGTGTTTTCAATCACAAGACCAAGGTGTTGGGTTTTTTACACTTTTATTATTCTACCATCAAATTGTAATTATCTCTCTTCACCAAGTTCTGTTACTAAATGTAGTGTTACTGTAGTGATGTCCCGGTGCCTGGAGGCCGTACGGATCTGGATGGGGAGAAACAGGCTCAGGCTCAACCCATCCAAGACCGAGTGGCTGTGGTTTCCGACGTCCCGATATAGTCAGCTGGTGCCATCGCTGACTATTGGGGGTGAAGCATTGGCCCCCACGGAGAGGGTTCGCAACTTGTGTGTCCTCCTGGATTCACGGCTGTCTTTAGAAGAGCATTTGACGGCCGTGACCGGGAGGATTTTTCATCAGGTCCGCCTGATTCGCCAGTTCTGGATCGGGACTCGTTACACACGGTCACTCATGCCCTCGTCACCTCCCGTCTGGACTATTGTAACGCTCTCTACATGGGGCTCCCCTTGAGGAGCACTCGGAGGCTCCAACTGGCACAGAGTGCGGCCGCGCGGGTGGTGATGGGAGCGACGTGGCGCTCCCATGTAACGCCTCTCCTGCGCGAGCTGCACTGGCTCCCGGTGGTCTTCCAAGTGCGCTTCAAGGTTTTGGTTATCACCTTCAGAGCGCTCCATGGCTTAGGACCTGGCTATTTACGGGACCGCCTGCTGCCACCAATAGCCTCCCACCGACCAGTACGCTCCCATATAGAGGAGCTCCTCCGGGTGCCGTCGGCCAAACAATGTCGACTGGCGGCCCCCAGGGGGAGAGCCTTCTCTGGGGGGGCACCTACGATCTGGAACGAGCTCCCCCCGGAGATACGGAGGATTCCGGATCTGCGTACCTTCCGTCGCGCGCTTAAGACGTTCTTATTCCATCAAGCTGGCCTGACCTAAACTTTTCCTCTTTTTAAATGGAATTTTAAATTTGGTTTTAATTTATTGGGGTTTTAAAATGGTTCAGCCAAATTATTTAATTAGTTTTATCTCTATTTTAAATTTTGTATCTATATGTTTTATTTTATGGCTGTTCACCGCCCTGAGTCCTTCGGGAGTAGGGCGATATACAAATTTAATAAAATGAAAAATGAAATGAAATGGTAGCTGTAACTATACAGTCTCTGGGCTTTAGGCTAGCTCTGCAATCCATAATGTACCTCATAAATTTTAATGTGGCTGAGATGGTGGATATAGCTGTGAGGAAAAACAAGTGACTATAGAATGTTCAAGTTAATTATAATCTTTACCCAGATCACATGAAAAAGAAATTGAAACACTATATATATATATTTTTTTTGCAAAATTCTAAATTAGTGTTTTCTTTATAGGATTTTACAGTGACATCTGACAGCAATTTGCTAAACTCATACGTCAGTATTAGAAACAAAAATAGTGCAGGATAGTGGAACTACATAATTTTACCACAGTTATTAGATATTTGTTTATCTATTTATTATATTGAAGAGTTAGTTGCTGAGGGGAAGAATAAGGCTGATGCCATTTAACCTTGTATGCAGAATGTATTGTCTGCTAAAGTTATGGATATGTTGAGTTTATTAAAAAAATGTCTCTGCTTAAATGCACTTGTAATTGACAAAAGGAATCTCGTAATTCGTAAGCTTGCGAAATTTCTTACCTGTGCCCTGTTAATTGGACCACTGTAGAGGCATATGCAAACCATAGTACATATCTATTCATCTGTTCTTGCAAGTTTTAGCATATTGCTTTTAAAAAATTATGACACAAAAACATGATTTATTATGTGTTCTATTTTATTTGAAAGGCAACAAGTTCAATCAGAATTGACGGGACAAAAAGTTAAATCCACCATGTTTAAAAACAATTTATATTAGCTTGAATAAGCTAGCTTTTCATAGTCTAAGTTCACTTGGCATATTTTCTCCTTTCAAGCCAGCCAAAAGATTGTTAGCAGCCAACACTGACATTGTATTCCTTGTTGAGTAAGTGGCACTTCCAATATGAGGCAAAATTACTGTTTAAGGCATGAAAGAGAAAAAAGTATCATTAATACATGCTACACGTAAAGTGTAAAAACAACTCTTTGTTAAATTAGTGTATGAAAGTGCCTTTTAATTGCAATGTCAGTTTAGCCATAGCCTAAGTGTGCCAAACTATCTGAATGGAATTACAGTGATTCATTGTGAGAAAAGAAGAGTGAGTGGAATGTCTGTTTTTCTTTATTTCCTCTAGCAGCTCTGATATCTTGGGAAATGCTAGGCTTATGCTGTAACTGTACAGAAGCATAGAAAATAGCACAGATTATGGATGTGGAATTATTTAACAGATCTTTTATGAGGGTGAAGGTTCATTCTCCAAGCTTCTGGGTTGGTTTCCAAACATTTCGTTACCAGGCTAAAAACATCTTCAGCAGAGATGTAACGTTTCATTACAGGCTAGGCAGTGGTGGGTTGCCCCCAGTTTGGACCAGTTTGCAAGAACCAGTAGTAAAACCGGCGGGAGGCTCTGCCCACTGACCCGGACATCATCAGAAGTGATCTGTGCATGCACAGAAGCTTCTTGCGCACACGGGCACAATGCGAACCGGTAGTAAAGGTAAGTAGAACCCACCCCGAGGCTAGGTAACATCTTCAGCGGAGTTTAGGGGGTAGGGTTTACCTAGCCTGGTAATGAAACATTTGGAGAATGAACCTTCACTCTCATTGTACACCCAAGCCACACATATTCACCACTATTGAAGATCTATGTTTAATTCAAAACATTTCTAGCCCTTAAAATTGCAAAAATCTGCTCAACTATGTATCTTCTCAAAACCACAGGTCTCTTATCTGCAAACTGATCAAAGTGAATGATCCATTATTGGTTGATGCCTACCAGCCACCATCTCCATGTCAAAAAACAGTGTCAAAATAGCAATGCAAATTAAATCTTACCACAATTTTTGAGAGAAAGAAGTGGATTGTCTGTTGGCAGAGGTTCTGGGGTGGTGACATCTAAGCCAGCTGCGGCAATTTGCCCATTCACTAAAGCTTCATAAAGATCATCCTGATTGACTACTGCCCCTCTGGATAAAACAAAATAAGAGAGATGGGATTTATGTATAGTTCTTTTTTATTCAATTGTCCGATTCCTGGAGACCTGACAAATTCCTGTGGTTTTTTTTTTTTTTTTGGCAAGCTTTTTCAGTAGTTTGACATTGCCTCTGTCATAGGACTGCGAGAAAGTGACTGGCCCAAAGGCATCCAACTGACTTTGTGCCCAAAATGGAACTAGAACTGTCTTCTAGTTTCTAGTCCGATGCCTTAACCACTACATCAAACTGGCTATCATGTTTTTATACCCATGGAAATATAAGAAAATACCAATGTTCACACTGAGAACAGCAAGTGACAGAAATGATGCTAAGGATCAAACAGAAGGTATAATCCAAGGCATAATCATTTCCTTTAAGGTGTTTTAACCTTAAATACACAGAGTCGAGGAAAGTAGATTGATTTCTCTGAAGTAGCTGAGGGGTTGAACCAAATGATCATCATTTGATTATTTTCAACATGGTGCTGAAATATAATGGCTGCATGAAGAAAATTTTAGATCTGAATTATTTAAGCGACACAGCATTCTAATAACACAGGAAGAAGTAAAACTATGTGAAAATATATCACAGCAGTAGTATAACCTCCACAAAGATGGAACTCTAACCCAGGAAACAGTTACATTTCCCTCCCCTCTTCTATACAATGTCATGTCCCTGAAACAGAAGCAGCAGCAGCAACAGCTAATGCAAGGATGAAGAAATACTGAATGTTTGAACATTGGTTGAAATATAATCAATCTTCATCGATGGAAATTTTAATTATGAAGTTGTTTAAGCATTAGTTAGAGATAGTTTGAGATGCAATACATACAAATTACTACTAAACAAATATATAGATACCAGAGGATATTGCTAGTGATCTCTTTGGGCAGTTTCTGCATTCTCCCTTTATTTGTGATGATTATATTTGTTACATATAATTATACAAAAAAATTTTTTGATAATGTACCTAGTTTGGTTTGATCGCCAACATACAAAGTTTCCTATCTTTCTTGATAGGAAATCTTTTCTTTTAAAAGTAATCTTATGATAACTATACACAAAATAATTTAATAATCAGCAAGACCTGATGCAGAATATCCCATGTAGCAATCATAGGAGCACTAGATTTGCTCTTTTAGGAATAACATTATTATAGTTTAAATAGTGGCATTAATAGATAGTGATGGATATTCAAGAGCTACAGTATTTATCTAACTAGCTGCAGAATATCCTGTTGAGATGTTTACATACACAGGTATTTTTCTTTCATTTGCCCATTTAATGACTCGTCCACCAGTCACATTTGATTTTAACCAATTGAGGAAGGCTGATCTGTTTCCATATAGTTCAACTTTCCTCAACTAGTTGAAAGAGGATTATTTTTTTTATTTTTTTTTTTTATTTGATTTATATGCCGCCCTTCTCCGGAGACTCAGGGCGGCTTACAATGCGTTAAGCAATAGCCTTCATTCTTTTGTATATTTTATACAAAGTCAGCTTATTGCCCCCACAAACTGGGTCCTCATTTCACCTACCTTAGAAAGGATGGAAGGCTGAGTCAACCTTGAGCCTTGGAGAGATTCGAACCAGCAGAAATTGCAGGCAGCTGTGTTAATAACAGGGTGCATTAAACCACTGTACCATCAAGGCTCTAATTGGCTAGAGGCAACTTTCTCATGGCAGATGCAAAATTGAGGAACAATGGGGAGCTGTGTGCTATGAAGAATACAGCTGAATCTGGGTGAATTCAGCGATATAGAATAGGAAAGAATAAATAATAGGACAATATTTTTCTTCACCTGCTTGTATTGATGAATACTGATGTTTTCTTCATCTTACGAAAGAAGTCCTGATTGCACAACCCTTGGGTTTCAGGCACCAAAGAACAAGTTACAATGACAAAATCCGACTCCTCTGCTAGCTTGTCAAGGGGTACTTGTAAAAAAAAGAAAGAGAGATTGCTATAAATTATTAAGAGACTAGCTTTCTTTTGCTGGTTTTCAGTCACCCATTTTTCCAATTGGTCAGTTAGCAAGGAAACTTCCCAATGAGTCATTTGTGTGGGTGTGGGGTGATATCATATTTAAGCCTGAAAAATTTAGTACTTTTTTTCTTTTTTTACACTTCAGTGGTAAAACCAAAATAGACAATGTTTCTTCTACTAGTTTTTAGTCAGTGATGTGAAGAAATAATTGCAGCTCTATCTTTTACATTTGCCAACAATCATAGGAATAAAAAAGGAAAAATAATGACCCTGATATTTAAAAGGAATCTAATTAATGTTTACTTTTGAATGATTTAGCAGATCAGTTTTAAGTTGCTGTAAATCAAAAATCTAAGCGACATCCAATTTATGCTACACTTTGATAATTTATCAATCCCCTAATCTGCTATCATCCAATGTAATACTTTTTCAACAATGATCCTGGTTTATTCTGCCAGCCTAGGGCCACGTATGATGTTCTTTAGAGAAGCCTGACAAAGATCAAAGTAAATTAATGAATTCTTATTTTCCTCCCATTTATATATCAAATTATTTAAGAGTGGCATCTATATTCCTCTTTAAGGAAAGGCAAGTATACCTTACTGTTAACCTTTTACAATTCCCATCATAAATACAAAGATTAAAACTTAGTTATACCTCTCCACAAGCATAATCAAGTATCCCAATAATTACTTCATGTAAATCTTGTTTAATCTCATGTTTCATTAAAGTTGTTTTCTATTTAAATTGTTTAGAACAATCAATGGACGAAAAACAAATATAAAGAAATTCATACAAATAAAACACAACTCTCACCAAACTCCGCTTTTAATTCCACAGCAGCTTCAGGTTTGGGATGACGACCTGTATACAAAAACCTTTTGACTCCAAAAGGTTTCAGACGATATGCTACGGACTGCCCTAGAAGCAGAAGGAAAATACAAAAACACTTCACTCTTGACATGGTTGTAAGAAATATATAGTCATTTCTGAAAAATTCATATATATCAAAGGTTTTTTTTCTTCCCCAATTTGGTGTTCAGTTTCCAGAATGCCTTCCAACTAGGCAAAGGATTGCACTATTAGCCAAACAATTAAGGAAAACAATTCCAGAATTATAGATATGAACCACAGCCATGTCTGATGGATGCAACCCCTACACCACCCCAACTTGATCAAATAGAAAAGAAAGATAGACTCCTGGCCCATGATTAGCCAAAAGTATAATTTATTAAAGCCAAAGTGGTTACAGAAGAGGCAAAGCTGGATCTCAGAATTTTGTGTACAAAAGATAGAGTTAACTTTCCCTTGATTGGCAGGGGGCCAGCCAATCTCTGGTCCATCAAATGGAAAAGTACTTTTCTATGGATATCCTGCTAGATGATATAGCAAAGCACAACTAGCCATGTTCAACACTTGTCTTAAGTTGGTCAGTGCCTTTGTGAGAGCTAGCTAGCCAATTTTATATACTTAATTGTTAGTCTCAATTCATTATAATCAGCTGTACTCTGACAAAGGTACTATCGGTTGTATCAAGTATACTTATTTGAAAGTATATTTCAAATTATTTGGGTGGCACTGCCCCAAACAGATCCTGTGCGTAATCTGGGGGTTCTCGACTCGCGACTCCTGCTTGAAGAGCAGGTGGAGGTCGTGGCCAAACGGGTCTTTGCCCAACTACAGGTTGTGGACCAGTTAGACCCTTTCCTGGACCAACAATCCCTACTCACGGTCAGTCATGCCCTAGTCACTTCCCGTCTTGACTATTGCAACATGCTCTACATGGGGCTGCTCCTGAGGAGCATCAGGAAGCTCCAGTGCAAAATGCAGCAGCCTGCATGGTTTTGTGCAGACCATGGTGTGCACATATATCACGTCTCCTGCGGGAACTGCATTGGTTGCTGATTTGCTTCCAGGTGCAATTCAAGGTGCTGGTTGTCATCTCTAAAGCCCTTCCTAGCTTGGGACCAGGTTATCTGAGGGACCGTCTCTTGCCAGTTACATTTACCCGACCCACTATAGCGGAGAGGCAAGGAATGTTGCGGGTCCCATCCCCTAGGGAGATTCATCTGGGGGGACCTAGAAGAAGGGCCTTCTCCGTGGTGGCTCCCTCTCTGGAACATCATTCCCCCACATTAGACTGCCCCCCCCATTCTAACACTCTTTGGGAAGGCGCTGAAGACTGTCAGCAGGCCTGAGGAACCCAGAGTGGGATGGAGCCCATTAAATACAGAATGTGTGTTGTTGCCGGGGGGTGGGGGTATTTTAGTAATTTATTATTTTATTATTCCTCATTTTATTATTTGTATTTCTTTTATATGGCTTTTATATTTATATACTAGGAGCTGTGGTGGTACAGTGATTGGAATGCAGTACTGCAGGCTACTTCTGCTGTCTGTCTGCCAGTTGTCAGCAATTCGGCAGTTCGATTCTCACCAGGCTCAAGGTTGACTCAGCCTTCCATCTTTCCGAGGTCGGTAAAATGAGGACCCAGATTATTGGAGGGGGCCATATGCTGACTCTGTAAAACCACTTAGAGAGGGCTGGAAAGCACTGTGAAGCTGTATATATGTCTAAGTGCTATTGCTAAGTGCTATAATCGTGTAAGCCACCTCGAGTCACCATGTGCGAGTAGGCGGCAATATAAATTTTCTAAAATAAATAAATAAAAGTGTCTACTCTTATTCTTATCCGGAGCAGCATTTGAAAGTCTAAGATCTAAGTGACAGCAATGACAAAATCAAAAAACAAATAACTCTTCTGGGGAACAGTTATTCGTTTAAAGAGTAATCCACAGGAGAAAGTCCACTTTGTACTAGACTTGCTGATAACCTGAATCAGCCAGTTTTGAAGTTCAAGTCTCCAGTTTTAAAAAAAATGGCACAACTGCACCTCTCCATTGTTAACAATAACAATTAACAATAATTGGCAGTGATTTGAAGTTTGAATTGAACTGCCATTTACTTCTCCCAACCTACCTAATGGAAATCATTTTATATATATTTTTTAAAAATTGAATTTCCAGATAGATATTTAATAAAACAAGGATTACCTATTCTTCCCAGCCCTATAATTCCAACTGTGCTGCCTGAAAGTCCGTAGCCACACATCCAAAGAGGCTTCCATGTCGTCCAGCCTCCGCTGCAAGGAAAAAAAAAATCAAAATGCAAAAAGGCATTAATGAAGTACTTGCAAGAGGCCTGTACTATGGTTATAGAATTCTCCCTGTGCAGTCCAGCAAGCGACTTACAACTGTTTAATGTTGCAACCTCAACCTTTGTCCTAAAGGCCGTTGCTCTACCAACACTGCCCCCTGAAATTTGCTAACATGCAACATTGTATGAATAACATCCCGGAATGGTAGATATTTGACTACTGCCACCTCCAAATATTCAAGCCAGTACAATATGCTCCCTGCATTTTATCCAAAGCAAAATTGCAGTACTCACTTCTTTACTTCCACCACTGATTCAGGCAGCCTGCGAGATGTTGCTAAGAGCAAAGCTACTGTCAGCTCAGCAGTGGCATCGGTCAGGATGTCCGGCGTGTACCCCACACGGATACCACTAGAATTTAAGAAGAGGCTTGTTCTTCTCATTTTCATCACCATTTCTTTGACGCAGGCACTTATAAGCAGGGTAATTAAGCACCTTAACCATATAATACGTAGGTCAAGGCAGCAAGACTCTTCCCCAATAAAAGAATGGAAGTAATCCCTGGAATAAATCCTTTGTATATAAGGTAATCCACAAAGCACAAACTACATGTTTTATCTTGTAAAATTTATATAATCGGAGAAGAGGTGCGTGAGTGAACTGGCCATGGATGGGTCAATGTAGCACAAAGAGAATAATAAATGGAAGAAAGTGTTCTGCTTCCCCTTTGGCATAATTGGCTTCTAAAAATGAATTTATGTAACATAATAAAATGCAAATGCTTTGTATTTTACAATATATTCTGAAATAATCATACTTAAAATGCAAATGGTCTAAGTTTGTTGAGGCAAGTAACTGCAGTTCTTAAAAAAGGACGCAATCCTTCGAACCTTAAAACCCAAGCTCCTTGAACCATCCAAGGACCTAATTATACAATTAGTGATTTTTACAAAAGAACAGCCTTTCCTTTAAAGAGGTTGGGCCTGCATTATATATACTTCAGTTGCTGCTTTTCCAGGAAAAAGAACTCCAATTTTTAGTGGTGAAAAGAAATTGGGCAGACTATATCACTTAAACCTCCCACTATAATTCTCTCTTAATCTCCTCTGCTCTGATGTAGAATAGCTGAATTTTAAATTATACAAGACTTACCGTTTTTTAATTTCATCAATAGCTAGATGGTCATATCCCACTGACAATGTACTAATTACTTTGAGGCTTGGCCCTGGAAAAAAATGAAGACCGCATGCTCAGAATGAAAGTCATTAAGATGAAAACAAAATATTATTTATGAAATTGCAAATGATAGTTTATATCACCTTACCACCCAATCAACTACAATAATATTGTCAAAGGTTGACAAGCAGCAAAAATGTTTTTCAAGCTATCTACCTTGTTCATTAATAAAACACAGAAAAATTGGGTAAGATTTAATATGAACATTTTTAAAAAAATCAAAAGAATCAACGAATGGAAGCCCACTTTTATCTAACTGGGTTTACAAACTTCATTTGCATCATCAGTCAACAAAAATTTAGTTCAATTATTAAAGTCCACTAATCCTAATCAATGAATGGAATGGCAACTGCTAACTAGTGAATGCACAAATACCATCCTTATCTCAATCAAGCATTTTTTAAAGGATTGTTTTCTTTTTAGTGTGCATTCAAAGCAAACCACAAACCTTTAGTAAGATTCTGGAATATATAAAGCTAAAGGTTTCCCCTGTTTGGCCGTGTCCAATTCTAGGGGGCGGTGCTCATCTCTGTTTCTTAGCCAAGGGAGCCCAGCATTGTCAGAAGACATTTTGGTGGTTATGTGGCCAATATGAATATATGCCAAGGCACACAGAATGCTTCAAAGTGGTATCTATTAATCTATTTGCATGCTTTCGAACTGCTAGATGGGCAGGAGCTAGGGCAAGAACAGGAGCTCACTCTGTTGCGCAGCGCTTGGGTCTCAAACCCAGGCTGTCCACTTTCCAGCTGACAAGCTCAGCATCTTTAACCACTGAGCTATTGGGGCCCCTTCTGGAATATATAACTATCTAAATTGAGTTAAACACTTATTTTGGGTGAACAGTCCAAATCATATATTGTTAGCGAACAGAAAACTGTACAGTTCTATTTTCAGGCTTAAAAAGGTCTTATTGACCTTCTTATAAGGTCAATGTGTGATGAGTGAAAACTCATCACAAAAAGACTGTGCACTTGAACAACAGGGGTGGGTTTCACTTACCTTTGCTACCAGTTTGCTCACGCGCCACGTCTGCGCATGCGCAGAAGCTTCTGGGCATGCGCAGCCCCTATTTGATGACGTTCGGGCAGGTGGGCAGAACCTCCCGCCGCCACTACCGGTTCGCCCGAATCAGAGTGAACTGGTAGCAACCCACCACTGTTGTACAACCAATAACTGTGCAAGAGGCATCTTCTGCACAATGCTGGAAGAAGCAGCAAAATCCCTTTGCCCAAAAAAACCATACAGCACCTGGAGGGGCCATGGGGATTAACAGAGCCTTCCATGCATTCTTACCGAGGTTCTGTAATGAAGTAAATTGGGCATATCTGATAAGCAAGTCAAATCCACAGGATGAGCTTCATGTGTGCAACCCTAATTTAGACTAATACGTAAATATTCAGTTCCAGAACAGGCTGTTCTGGGGTACTCTAAGGACCTACTCACATATTCAAATGCAGTCCGAATGACAGGATATTTTATATGCAAACAAACCATCATTTAAAGGAAGGGATTAATTATTTTTATGTTCAGCGTTTAATAGAATCATGGCTTAAAATTCTTCAGCATTATGGTTTATTATATTTAAAGATCAAGGCCAGAATTTTTTCAGCAGATAGCACAGAAGCACAGAGATATGAATGCAACATAAAATCAGGGGATTGAACAGCACATCTAGCTCAGGGGATGTTTTTCAAATCCAGACTGTCTGGCCAGATATCCTGAGGCAAGCTTTCACAGAAGGAAGGCAATAGGAAGGAAAACAAATCTGGAGTTGGATCCAATCCCAAGCATCTGAGGCTTTTCCTCTGAAAGAAATTACAAAACTAATTTTGCTCTCCTAGAGTAAAATACTGCATGATTCTCAAAAGTCACCAAAGCATCTAATAAAATTTTCCCTGCTGTGTAATAGTTGGGCAATACTGAGCAAGCTAATGTCCACATAGGTAGCCCTCAACTTATGACAACGGGGGTTGGAAAATTCATGACTAATATCATTAAGCGAGACATCACATGATTGTGACTTGGGAGCTTCCCTGCCGGCTTCCCCATTCACTTTGCTTGTTGGAAGATGGCTGGGAAGATCACAAATGGCAATCATGTGGCTCTGGGATACTGCAACTACTGTATTTTCCGGCGAATAAGACGACTGGGCGTATAAGACGACCCCCGAATTTTCCTGTTAAAATATAGGGTTTGGGCTATACTCACAGTATAAGACTACCCCTCTTCCAACGCACACCAAATAAAAATTTAAAAAAACATCAACTGGCTCACCCACAATGTAAAAGCAGCTGTGCTAGACCCAAAATGGCCCCTGAAACAAGCAGGAACCTCACATAGCCACAAAAAGCCCAAAAACCCAACTTTCACACTTTACACACACAAAATTCCACATACAGCTTTGTGAGATTTTGTGTGTTCGTGTAGTTAGAGTGAAACACTACAAAAACACACTAAATCTCAGAAAGCTGCACAAATATTTTTTTTAATTTTTTTTTTTATATGAAAGCTAAATTTAAAACTTCCTAAACTTTAAATGGCTAGGTCTAAAAAAGAACAACTAAAAAAAAACCCAATTAACTATTTTTTTTAAAGATCCCAAAGGGGAAAAAAACTTACCCAATAGAACAGGGGTCTCCAACCTTGGCAACTTTAAGACTTGTAGACTTCAACTCCCAGAATTCCTCAGCCAGCTTTGTTTTGCAATCGGCACAGCTTCCTGTCAATGTTGTCGGCGCTCCCGTAGCATCATCAGTCAGCGCCAGCAACTCCGATTCGGGAAGCTGTGCCGATCTCGTCAAGGCTGCATGCTGCTCAATGCTGGACGCATCCAGGGGGATATTACTGACGCTCCAATTTCCCCAGACAGGTGGGGCTCGCCATCACTGGGGGTCAGCTGGGGAAGTCGGAGCGTCAGTAATATCCCCCTGGATGCCTGGGATGGCGGGGGAAGCTCCGCGTAGCAACCAGCTGGGTCCAGCATTTAGCGGCATGCAGCCTTGACGAGATTGGCACAGCTTCCCCTCAATGTTGTCGGCGCTCCCGTAGCGTCATCGGTCAGCGCCAGCAACTCAGATTCGGGTACCCGGCGTATAAGACGACCCCCGACTTTTGAGATGATTTTCCTGTGTTAAAAAGTCATCTTATATGCCGGAAAATACGGTACTACAAATGCAAGCAGTGTCCCAGTGCCACTGTGAGGATGCTGCCATGTACAAGGACCAACTGTAAGTCAGTTTTATCAGCGCCATCATAACTTTGAATGGCTGCTAAATGAATGTCCGTAAGTTGAAGACTACCTGCAAGTACTTCCATACACACAACCTTTTTGAGCAACATTGCATGTCACCGTCTTCTCCACGCTCACCTGCTGCATCTAAGACTTCCTTGTCTATCCGGTCAGACAGGAGACACAGGAGCCCATCTTTGCCAGCTACCCCTGCTATCAATTCTGCCTGTGGGATTGGTTCCTCTGAATCCCACTGCTGAATGCTGCAACTGAAGGGGAAGGAAGAGGCAAGCCAAAATTAGATCAAGCAGCAAACCCATGTTCCGAAGGTTGCAACCTCTTTATTGCTTAATCAAAGGACAACTAATTGTGAAAATAGATGTTTGGGACTTTAAGTTACTTAACTTTGGAGTTATTCTGCTATTCATGTTTTCCTATCTCAGAGGATGAAAAGAAGAACAGCTACTCCTCACAATGAACAACAAATTTGATAAAGCAAAGCTCACCCGCTTGAATGTTTAAGGAAAAGTAAGATACATATGGCTTTAATGTTTGCTCTATCCAATTGAGCCAAAACTAGTTTAAGGAATTTAGATGAGCGAAGTTAAGAGCAAGGGTGGATCTCTCCACATTGCCTAAATCAGGAGTGTCCAACCTTGGCAACTTTTGAGATTTGTGGACTTGAATTCCCAGAATCCACCAGTCAGCCAGCTATGCTGGAAGTTGAGGTCCACAAGTCTTAAAAGTTGCCAAGGTTGGGACACCCCTGTTCTAAATTAACACTGAAGAAGGCCTCCTGCAAAAAACCAGAGGTCCAATCCATGTCTTCGTAGCAGAATAATCCCCAACCGCGGGCAAAAGGAGGAAGGCTAAAGGGAGAAGAAACATCTTAGAAACAAACAAGCCGTCAAATCCAACTCGGGAAGACGCTCTTCAGCCGGATCTGCCCATAGCCTAACACGGAGCAGGACTGAACCCGCGGTTATTATACCTGCCCTTCACCCTCCCGCCTCCGGGAAGAAGGAAGCAGCGAAGCGGGAACCTGGGTCAGCAGCAACCCGCGCCCTCCCCCACCGCGCTTGTAGCCCCGCCAGAAGGCGCTGCGGCTGCGGGCCCTTTAAGCGGCCCTGCTCCGCACCAGATAGACTGAACCCTCGGCTCTAAATGGGAAGCAAGAGGTTTTTACGATGCCCCCCCCCCACAACCCCGTTCTGTTTACACGCGCGCACTCGCTTTCCACGAGCGCGTTAAAGAAAACATTGGACACGCATCCGGGCTGCAAAAATCCCCAGATGCCAGCCACCGGCTGAGAAGCCTCGGTTTTGGCCGTGCTGGCCGTCGCCTTCCTCAAAGGCGAACACCCAAACGTGTGTGTGTCCGTGTATGGCCGCAATGACCGCAGCCTTTCTGAAGATTTGAGGAACAACACGAGCCGGGCGCGCACACCCCCTTCGGGGGGAAAAAAGCCAAAAAAAGCAACCGATTCCCCCCCCCCCCCCTTTTCTCTATTTGCATTAGGAAGCCAGGCGAGCCCACTTACACGCCGGCCTGAGCCAAGACTGCCTGCCCCGCCGGGGGGATCCTCCGAGTCACAAACACCTTCATGAGCTGCTGCACCGCCGAAGTCATCCGAGCGCGTCTCGCCTGCAGTCAGGCTGGTGAGGTCCGGTCTTCGCCGCCTCTTCACCCTTGGCCCGGCGGGAGCAATTGGCTCGGCAGCGCCTCCTGGTGCTCATCGGCCGCCAGGTCAAAAATGCTACCTTCCGTGCAGGCGCTTTTACGGGGAGGGAAAGAGGGCCCGCCTGCAACCCCCACCTCAGGGCAACCTTGGGGCTGGAGGGAGCCGGGACGCCCCTGAGCTTTTTGAGAGCCTTATTTTCGGGTGAAAAAAGGAAGGAAGGAAGGAGGAGAAAGAAAGAAAGAAAGAAAGAAAGAAAGAAAGAAAGAAAGAAAGAAAGAAAGAAAGAAAGAAAGAAAGAAAGAAAGAAAGAAAGAAAGAAAGATCAGATTGGGCGCAATGGAGCCTTGATCTGTGGGTGTGTAGGATAGTTTGGCAGGTGGAACAGTACCAATTGTGCAGATGTGTGTGTAGTGATGGGGACCGGGGAAGGACGGGATGCTCAGGATCCTAACATTAGAATACTTTGCATTACCAGTAAGCAGCAAGAGGGACGATCAATCTGATATTTGGGACAAGAAAGGTGAGCAACTCGGAGCTGGCACAAATGAGAAAATGCTACTTGGGTACTTGTACTAGTACTTGGGGGGCAGTCACAGAGCGGAGGGGCTTATTCTCCCATGCACTTGAGAGTAGGACAAGAAGCAAAAGTTGGAAGTTCATTAAAGAGAGATCCTACCTGGAACTAAGGAGAAATGTTCTGACAGTGAAAGAAATTAACCGATGGAACAGTTTGCCTTCTGGAGTTGTGGTTGACTAGAGTTGTGGCTGTCTAGATTTGCCATAGCTTTTCTCCCCATTCAGCTAAGAGTGGACAATCCAAGCAATGACTCATCTTTATTAATTAATTAATTAATTAATTAATTAATTAATTAATTAATTAATTAATTAATTTTTCAGATTTCTATACTGCCCTTCTCCTTTCGGATTCAGGGTGGTGAACAGCCAAAGTAAAACATTTGTACACAAAAGTTAAAATAGATTTAAAATAATTAAATAAAGTTTGGCCCATAATTTAAAACATTTCAATTAAAACCAATATCAAATTTTAAAAACCCACCATAAAATCAGGACAGCCCGGCTAACTGAAAAAAATAGGTTTTAAGGGCCCGACAAAAAGTCCAGAGGTCTGGGATCACTCGTATCTCTGGGGTTAGATTGTTCCAGAGGTAGGTGCCACCACAGAGAAGGCTCTCCCCCTGGGGTCGCCAGCCGACATTGTCTGGCCGACGGCACCCTGAGGAGGCCCTCTCTATGGGAGTGAACTGGCCAGTGGGAGGCAATTGGTGGCAGAAGGCAGTCCCGTAAATACCCCGGCCCTAAGCCATGGAGCACTTTAAAGGTGGTCACCTTTAATGACAGTTTTATTTTTCAAAAAGTGGGATTCTAATTCTGATTAAAGAGAGGACTTTGTTAATGAACTGAACATTATAGGTACTTTATAAAAAAAAAACATGGGGTTCAACATAACTAGCATGATTGAAATAGAAAAAAAAAAGTCAGAAATAAATTTTGGACTTCCGGAAGACTTATTTTAATGAATTCAGAGGAAAAGTGAACAGCAAACTATAGCTCAAATTTCTAATGTGTAAACAAGCCAAGAAGGATGAGCCTGCCTGGAAAACAAAATACTGAACACAAAAACATAAAAACCAGATAAAATAAATAAATCAAGAAAGCTTTATGAATGAATAACAAGCTCATTAACAAGCTGAGAAGCAAAAAGGAAGTTCATGGGGAAAAAGGGCTAATAATTAAGACAGAGTTCAAAATTTGGACATACAGTCAGAAAGGCTAAAATCCAGCAGAACACTTGCATACCTATTCTAGAGGACTTAGTGATAAGGATAATGTTTTAAATATGAAGGCAGCACCAAATTATTATTAGCAGAGGGAAATCACAGTTGAAAAGTACCCCAACAGATTGATCCCATTTGGGGGTTTCTATCACACACTTAACACATATACCCCTTGATTTAGATATTGTGGGAAGACACTAAAATATATGTCCTTGTGTTTTAATAGTAGGATTATGAATAGGCATAATAAAAATGACCTTCTAACTAAAGTAGGCCCCTTTATAAGCAGAGAGAGGGACAGCAACATGTAGGGTTTGGGAAGACATATTGTGGTCTTCTTGTCTTCAAAACACACACACACACACACACACACACACACACACACAATCTGACTAAGCAGCTGGCCATATCTGCATTGTGAGTCCATGAGTTTTAGGCCTCCCATATATTTCTACAGATCAAATGAGAGTAATGAAAATCATATTGTGGAAAGTGGGAGTGAAGGAAGAAAAAAAAGGGGGGGCGTTTAGATGAGAATATTATCCCCCCCCCAATATGGAACATTGGACTGCAAGGTCATTCAGCCAGTTTGGAATGATAAAGGGAATTACTTTATTTAACAGAGAGACAGAGAACATTTTTATCAGTCTCTGTCAAGCCGTCATTGGAACAACTGATTTAAGCAAGTTTAAGCAAGAAGAAAGAATTAGATAAGGGCCCTGCCAGAATAACGCAGAGGGCAAAAAGGACATAGGCAGCCTTCTTTGAAAAGCAGTTAAAAAGATCTGCTTTCTTTGTTTTACAAAAGGCATAAAAAGAAAAAAGAAAGGACACCTAATGACATTGTCAAATATAATAAAGGTAAAGATAAAATGCAATATAGAGCCTTGCTCAGAAGGAACATTGGGAGCTAAGTATAAGTTGTTTTCCATCCCCAATTTAAAATAAAAAATAAAAAAGCAGAATGCAAAAAATGTGAAACTTGTTTGCCTATCTCAAGGTACAATCCCAGGATCTCTGGGAGATTTTTGAAGGTTGTAGGCATTGCAAACTTTCCTTCCCCCTTCCCATCCTATATACTCGTGATGGTGAACCTATGGCACACATGCCAGAGATGGCCCACAGCACCCTCTCTGATGGCATTCAAGCCATCACCCCAGTTAAGGTTTGCTGTGCATGCGTGTGCGCCTCCCACCAGCCAGCTGGTCTTTGGGTCTCTGCCGCGCATGCATGGGGGGCGTGGGGCATGCGGGGGGCCGGTATTTAATATTCCCAAATGGCCTTCGTCCCGCTTATCTCCAAGCTACATTTCTCTATTTTAACCCTGCATTTTTTCATTTTCCCCATCTTTCATTTCATTTATGCTTTCTACTATCTAGGCTTTCCATTTTCTGTCATATTAAATACAAGCCATATAATTACTTCACACTTTGCCTTTTTTTCTAGTCCTTGATCTGTTTGTGCTCTGGTTTCTTTCTTTCAATTCCACCACTTCATTTCTTTTCAGGAAGAAAATATCACTTGTTAAATCTTGCTTACATTGCACTAATGTAACCTTGTGCCTTGCAATTCTTGACGAGTGTATCTTTTCTTTTTATGTACACTGAGAGCATATGCACCAAAGACAAGTTCCTTGTATGTCCAATCACACTTGGCCAATAATCTATTCGATTCGATTCGATTTGATTGCCATCTAATATACTTACATAATACACTTACTTAAAACTGTTTAGTTTTAAACAGTTTCAAAGATTTGAAAAAATGCTGTTTTTTCACACTTCTCTATTATTTTCATATTTTCTTTTTTCTTTCTTATTACCTACTGTTAGATTGAAACCCACAGAAAAAGGAACCTTCTTTTATTCAGTTACTGTACAGTTGCTTTTCTGTTTCCTGAAAGTGCTTTAGCCTGTCAATATTTGTGTGTGTGTGCACATATGTGTGTCCGTGTGTGTCTTTCCATCTTTAATTGCTGGACCAGAACATAAAACCAATACAAAGAAATTAACCCGGTGAAGCTTTTCTCATGATTTTACCACAATAGCAAGGAGGAAAAAACCCTACCGATAATTTCAGCCATCTATTCAAGGCAAGGTAAAAGAATCAGAGCAGGGAAGAAAAAGAGTAACTTCTCCAGGGTTTCTTCTTGGGCCACCTCACATAAATTTATATTAGGGTTCATTAGGATTTCCAAATGACTAACTGCTGGTATGGAAATCACTTGTTGGATTCTGTTTCAAAGAAATGACCTGTGTGTTTCTGGTTTATAGAGTGAGTAGATATGCAGACGGTGGCTCTTAGTTTATTCCTGGAAACCACACAGTGGTGTGAGGGTCTTTTCCCAGAGTTGAAGTGCTACCTTCCCATCTCTGAATCGGCAAAAAAAAACCCTCCTCCATGCGAAATATCCACCCCCTCTGTTACCTCTGTTCAAACATTATAACAACACTGGTGCAGTGCAGAAGACTGAACTGGGGTCTCATTCATGAGCTGATGAAATGAAAACAATTTCTTAGAGACAAAAATAAGAGTAAGTGCAGTTGGAGAAGACCTTCAGAGTAGATGGTCCAATCAGAATATTTACTGCAGTATATTCAGTGATTTCTAACTGTTGTCTTCCTTATATTTGCAGAAATAAATTTATAGTATCAGACTGAGCAGCATTGAGGGTATCTCCAAGGTGTGATAGAAAATAAAATGGTGGTTGTCATGGTGTAATCAAAGCTCCACCCATTTTTTTCCTGTCCCTGAAAAAAAACTATGGCTGCCATCTTGATTTTTATTTTACCTAACTCTGGGGATATCCTTGAATCGTATTTGGAAAACTGAAACTAGGACTTGGTTATTTGCAAAATCAATAAAGGCAGGATACAAATAAATAAATATAAATTTAGCTTGTTTATACAATCCCTGCAGTCAAGTGCTACAATATATTTAAACAACTGATATTCAATATCCATCTCTGAAGCAAAGAAATTTAATCAGTTTCACTTTTTGTAACCTTAGGTACCAAATATAATTATGAGCCTCATATAAAAGGTAGTTAATATGCTGAAAAGAAATAAGAGGAGAAACAATAATACATGAAATACATACATTAGCAGTCCACCTGGAGAAAATTGTTTTGCCATAGTTTCAAAAATTGCACTCTCCTCTCCCAAGATATTAACGTATTTAGCAACACTCAACTTCTCATTCAGGAAAAAAAAAAGCAAGAATATACCGGTAAATCTAAGATATCTACATTTTTAACCACTAGGTGTCTCCATGACACCCACCCCATTCCTGTGACCATTTAGCACCTGCATTGTACCAACAGCCTCTGCTATTTCATGAATTAGACCCTGTAGGTTAAAATTCAATTATTAGGTCAATCGACTGTAAGAGCAAAGTGACAGCCAAGCAGAACATTCTATGTTTACCTTTTAAAGAAGACAAAAACAAACTCAACATTAAAAGCAACTTTTGAAATGTATTCAGATATATTATGTGTATTTTATTGATGAGTATTACGCTGAATGCACCAAAACATGGCATGGTGGAAAAGAAACAATATGAAAAAGAAGGGATGGTATAAATATTTGGCCAAAAAACACAACAGTTTGCTTTCGCTTTTGTCAAGGTTGCCCTTCGCATATTTGGCCAAGCTAGATGGATGCGTCAAACCATAGCCGCAACCAACAATATGAAATGAATTAACAGCACTCTGCCTTGAAAAAAACAGATCCGTAACAACAACAACAACAACAACAACAATAACAACAACAACAAGAAGAAGGAACTGCTTCCTCCAGCATCTTCTCTGGTTTTTGTGGAGCATCTTTCCGATTCTCTAGGAAATCCAGCAGAACAATTTCTTTTGCTAGGGCTAGATGTCTTTCCTTGAATGAAAAGGACATTTCAGGGGCTAGAATCTGGACATGGTGACCATATTCACCAGCCCTTCAGAATGCAGAAGCGAAGAGCCCCTGTAGGAACTACGCTATCAACCTAGGGAGTCCTAAAAATCCTTTTCTAGAGAATCCATGGTTGCCCAAATGCTCATGTCTCTCTGTGACACATTAACCTCAGAAATCTCAGTGAAGCAACCTGCACATTCCAAGGTTCCACATAGCTTGTTTGACAAGAGGCTTTTCCTTCCCTCCACCAGTCTTTCATTTTTTAGTTGCAGGAATTGGGTATGTCTAGTTTAATGAAAAGAAGGACTAGGGAAGACATGATAGCTGTGTTCCAATATCTCAGGGGTTGCCACAAAGAGGAGGGGGTCAAGGCGCTTGAAGGCAGGACAAGAAACAATGGGTGGAAACTAATCAAGGAGAGAAGCAACCTGGAATTAAGGAGAAATTTCCTGACAGAACAATTAATCAGTGGAACAACTTGCCTCCAGAAGTTGTGAATGTTCTAACACTGGAAGTTTTAAAGAAGAGATTGGACAACCATTTGTCTGAAATAGTATACGGTTTCCTGCCTAAGCAGGGGTTTGGACTAGAAGACCTCCAAGGTTCCTTCCAACTCTGTTATTCTATTCTATTCTATTCTATTCTATTCTATTCTATTCTATTCTATTCTATTCTATTCTATTCTATTCTAGTCTAGTCTAGTCTAGTCCAGTCCAGTCCAGTCCAGTCCAGTCCAGTCAGTCACTGAAAACCAAGGTCTCCATATTAGTAGCATTTAACTTAGTTTTAGCAAGAGATGTGCTGTGTTTTGGCAAACATCTTTACATAGTACAGGTAGTCTTTGCTTAATGACCATTCGTTCAGCAATATTTTGAAGTTACATAGTGCTAAACAAATGATAGTTACAATTAGTCTTCAAAGTTTTGGCCGTTGCGGGGCCCTTGTGATCAAAATTCAGTCCATCCACATCCACCATCAATGCAATCCACTCGCCTGTCTTCCCTCCAGCTCTGTCCTTTTGGTCGCCCTGCACTCCACCGCTAATGCTTTCCCCTGCTGTCTCCTTCTTACTGTTGCTGCTGAGATGTGCGAAGCTGCTGGCCCTTCATGGAGGCCTTGTGCAGTTTTGTGGAGGCCATGTAAGACATCAAGGAAGCCTCATGTGGCCTCATGAATGGTCAGCAACTGCCTTAGCTGGATGTGCCTCATCAGCAATGGGAAGAAGAAAAGAGTAAAGAGGCAGCAGGGGTGGGTTGCCCCCGGTTTGGACCGGTTTACAAGAACCGGTAGTAAAACCAGTGGGAGGCTCCGCCCACTGACCCGAACATCATCATAGGTGATCTCCACATGTGGATCACGGGCGCGATGCGAACTGGTAGTAAAGGTAAGTAGAACCCACCTCTGGTAGGCAGTAGTGGAAGAATTCAGTGTGGCCAAACAAGCAGAGATAGAGGGAGATAGGAAGGGGGGTGGGTTGTTGAAATGGAGGTGAGTGCAGCAGGGCAGGAGAAGTGTGAGGCCCTTGTCTATTGCACTGCAACTGGGACTGCTGTTGCTAAGTGGTACAGTTATGTGATGTTTTACTTACCAACTGCTTCACTTAGGGATGAAAATTCTGTTCCCTACTAGGGTTGCTAAGTGAGGACTACCTGTATATACCCTTGGGACAGGGGTGGGTTCTACTTACCTTTACTACTGGTTCGCAACGGGGCCGCGCGTTGGGAACCGGTAGTAAACAGGTAATTTAGTAACAGGTAATGCCTGCTCATGAATAATGAAACCCAACAGAAGGAACAAGGTGATCATAAGCAACTTTCTCAGCACTGCCCATTGGAGTTGAAGTTGATGTCATCAATTCACTGCTCCAACCACTACCGCCTTGAACCATGCAAGAAATATCTGCCCCCCCACCCCAAAATCTTTCCCCAGCTGTGGAGAAGTTCTTCACTCCCTGCACTAAGATGTGCAACCAGACACCACAGATTTTTCTGTCAATATTATCCACACATTATTTATCCCAGAAATGTGAGCTTAGCACTCTTGGGGAAAAAACTTCCATATAGGAGGTGCATGGAAAGGGTACACTGCAGTGGTGAAATCCAATTTTTTTTACTACCAGTTCTGTGGGCATGGCTTGACTTGGTGGGTATGGCTTGGTGGGCGTGGCAGAAGGATACTGCAAAATCTCCATTTCCTCCCCACTCCTGGGGGAAGGATATTGCAAAATCTGCATTCCCACCCCACTCCAGGGGAAGGTTACTGCAAAATCCCCATTCCCACCCCACTCCAGGGAAAGGATATTGTAAAATCTCCATTCCCACCCCACTCTGGGGCCAGCCAGAGGTGGTATTTGCCGGTTGTTTGAACTACTCAAAATTTCCACTACTGGTTCTCCAGAACCTGTCAGAACCTGCTGGATTTTACCCCTGGTACACTGGATAACTTTGAAGATAAAACAAGGTTGGTCATTCTAGTCACACTATTGGCTAAATTTCAATCAAAGGCTCTACGTTCAAGGGCAAGATTTCTGAACAACAGTGCCCTGCTTTTAAACTCTCCAAGAGTATCTGTTTGGCTACTTCGAGGAATAGAAAGTTTGGCTAGAGGGGCAACTAATTTGTCTAATCTGTGTTGGGCAATTTGGAACTCTCTAAACGCCTCTGGCTGTTCTTTTCCACCACCCCTGACTCCGATAGAAGTCAAAGTCAAATACCATCTTAAGTGGCAGAGGTTCCTTATTCAAAGTCCAATGTTAAAAAAGCTCTTCTTATTTATAGTATTTAGGATTCAGATTAGTTATTATGAGAATCTCTGGGAGATTCTGGGATTCTGGTTGGGGCAAAAGGCACACTGTGTCTCCTTTGGAACAACGAAGCCCAATGTACCTAAACACAGATATACAGTAATAGTGGGACAGCTAAGTAATCACAATACAATTGTTTTACAATTGTAAATAATTGTTTTACAATGCAAAATAATTGTTTTATTTAACTACTAGGGGAGAAGCTAGTTCAAGGTTTGCAAGCAGCTGCTTTAATGGCGTTGAAAACCCTGAGACTTTTGTGTTTCAGTGAGCGTTGTCTCTTTGAAAGTTCCTCTGCAAGAAAACATTAGCTGAAGCCACTTTCTGTGCACAAGGAAAGTGGAAACTAAAAAGTGCCAAGGTTGATAAGGTGTGGATCATTATTATTTTTATTGTTATTATTTCTGGGAATGTGTCCATTCTCCAAATGCAAATATATTGGAGATCGTCCCTGCAGATTGCCCAATGCTCAGTAAGAAATACAGATAATTTTAATGAAACGGCTTTCCTTTAGCAGATGCCAAGTTAGCAAAAAAAAAGAAGAAGAAGAAGAAAGGTCACATTCAAAAAAAGATTGCTTATCTCTCAGTGACATTCATGTTCCACAATGAGCCGAACAGCAGCACTAACATCACAGCTAATGTCAGACTGGTGTCTACAGGCCTGGCGGCATGGCTAAAAGCTTTGGAGAGACACAGAGCAATATGTAATTAATTAGAAAAAGCTATGTTTAACACAGGTTCCAGTTGATAGGATTCATCGTGTGCCAAGAAGCAAGGAAAGAGCTGCTCCAGCCCTCTTGACCGACACTCAGTGATTTTCCACATTCATTATCTACCCTAGACACTGCTGCTGCCGGAACCTCTAGAAGGCAAATCCATTGCTCTTCTCACTCCTCTAATGCTACTGGAGGAAGACTTATTTTACAACAGCTAATGCCCGTCTTTTGTGGGCAAGAAACTGAAGAGGTAGGAAGCAGCAGTGAGGCTAAAAACACAGGTGAAATTTCTCTCCCTCAAAAAGCATGCAAAAGAGCAAAAATAACCTTTCCTCTAGATGTGTTGGACCAGGAGTGTCAAACTCGATTTCATTGAGGGCCGCATCAGGGTTGTGTTTGACCTAGAAGGGGTGGGGGGCATGGCCAGGGAGGGCATGGCCAGCATGACATCACTCATATTCGGGGCGCCTCTGTGGCCTGAGGGCTCTGCCAGTGAGCATGGGCTCCTGGGCCCCATTTTTGGCTGCAATGGCCTCCTGCAGCCCTCTGCGAAAACAGAGTCTGGGACAGCTGCACATGGCCTTCCTGAGCTTCGTTTTTGCTTGCAGAGGCACCATGGGGTGGTCCTTCACAGTTCACAGGGAGGACCCACGGGCCAGATCTAACCACCCTGTGGGCCAGATCTGGCCCATGGGCCTTGAGTTTGACATCCCTGTGTTAGACAATTGACATCATAACTGAGGTTCGTGCTGGTTGAGCTGCAGCCTAACAATCTGGAAGACACCAAACTGGGTAAGGCTGGACTAAAGGGCAAGATGTCCATGTGCAAAAAGCCGTTTTTTCCCCCGCAAAGAAAAGATTTCCCTGGTGCTGAAGACCACATATGGATGTGGTATATTTAGGGAAATCCTCATCCTTCACAGTGTCTCTATAAGAGACCTCGCTGCTGGGGACAAATGGCCAACGTCATTCCTTAAGAGGAAGCCATAGTAGCGGGCATGCAAACGTTGCCCTAGCTCAGCTCCAATGTGCATGTGTGCGCCGACCAGCTGGTTTTGGGGCCTTCCAGTCCCACCAGAAGTCAGCAAATGGGCCATTTCCGGCCTCTGGAAGGCCTCTGAGGGGTTGGGGAAGGCCGTTCTTGCCTTCCCCAGGCTCCAAGAAAGCCTCTGGAGCCTGGGGAGGGCGAAAAACGGGCCTACTGGGGCCACTGTGCCATCGCGTGCCAAAAGCAGGGGGAGTGTGGGGGGTCATGTGCGGATGCATGGGGGAGCAGGGCACATTGAATTATGGGTATGGGCACGCATGTGTGCAACCCCCCCCCATGCTCCCCCTGCTTTTGGCACATGATAGCAAAAAGGTTAGCCATCACTGGCTTATAGCCTCTTGGAGTCCCATTCATGGTTGTAGTAGATGGCATCTAATTTTTCAAAATTTAGTATATTCCCTCCATCCAACCCCAGAAAATCCATTTCCTCCTTTTTCCCTTGGAGCTATTCAGCTTGGCACGTTGCCATTATTCTTTCCTACCAATCACATTGTTTTCTTCTTCTGGGGAATCAACTACACAATAAAATTAACCCAGGCTAAGGGAGGAGTCACACTAAATCACAAGGGGTGGGTGGGTTAGGCATGCAGGAGATCTGAGGGCCATAAAGCATCCTCTATTCTTGTGAGAATCCCCCTATTCTTTCTCTAGATTAAGAGAACAATGGGGCTCCCACTCAGCAGCTGGTCAGACAGCTTGTCATTAAAGCAAAATGTAAATGAACAAAACCATATACATGTCAGGACTCTTAGGCTACCAGAATATCATGAGACCTTTGCAGCTCAAAAGCTTCCTAACAACAACAACAGTGGGAGATCAACTAATTCAGAAAGGATGCTTATCTGGATTGTGTCCACCAGAAAAAGTATTATTCTGCCAGCCCTTGTATTTGCTTCAAAGAATGGTATGATCAATAGCCATCCCCAGTTTTTACGGGCTGGTTGTATTTGTTGTATTCTATAGATAGCTATTAAATTGAGAAGATCACCAACAACAATAAAATCAAAGCAACAACAATACAACTTCATACAGTCCTGTATTTTCAGAAGTATATATATGATGTAGGGTGTGCTTCTAAGAAAGGAAATACATTGTTAGGCAGAAATATGTAATGTACAATTGTCCATACTTTAATTTGAATTCCTGTATAAAATGGAATTTTTGCTATAGATCTCCAAGTCCAGGGATATTATGACAATGATAATTTTTACAGTAATTTTATACTGTTTTTCTGTTACGTACATTACTGCCACCATACATGTGGCTGTTGCTTTTGGACACTGCTGAACGTAACCTAATTGAGGTTTACAATTTATAAATTCATAAATTGATTGATTGATCAATTGAATGAATGAATAGCAGTCTTCTCCAACCTGTTGTTCTCCCGATGAGTTGGGGACAAACTTAACTAAGGTTTGGGAGTTGGCATCCTAACATAGCTAGAAAGGGCCTGGCTAATTAAGGATATTATCTAGAATAGTTCACTTGTCTCAGGAGAGATGGGCGACATACAAGTTTAATAAATAAACTACCATTAATGGTCTGTTTTCCAGCTTCGTTGCCAATAAAACATTCATATTTATTTATTTATTAGTCATATTTCTATGCCACCCACTCTCCGAGGACTCTGGGCGGCTTACACCAAAGACAGCATACTAAATAGCATATTGCCCCCTAACAATCTGGGTCCTCATTTTACCCACCTTGGAAGGATGGAAGGCTGAGTCAACCTTGAGCCGGTGAGATTTGATCCACTGATCTGCTGAACTAGCAGTCAGCTGAAGTAGCTGCAGTACTGCACCCTAACCACTGCGCTACCTCGGCTCCATATGAATGGTAACTGCACTCATTTCCATATTCCTGGGAAGGGAACTAGGGGCTCTCGAGATGATAAATGGCAGAGGGGCACCCACTCTCTTGGGATGAGCCGTGGAGAATGGGCCCAAGCTTTGAACCTCATGTCTATCAAGAGTCTGACATGTCCTGCAGCTTTATTACATTCAGACACTTGGGTATTACACCTCCTGCTCCCTCCACAAATCACACATTAGATTATGTGTGGGATCGGCTTATCTAATGAGACTGAAGCTTCTTGAAAGGATTTTCATTTTATCACTTATCCATCACTTATTCCACTGTTCTGCACATTGTCAGATTATGCAGACTTAAGCCTTTTAGTTTTAATAATTGCTTTAAAAAGTTGATTATCTTTCTCTTGATCAAGAAAAGGATTTATGTCAGGAGTGCATATCCTCCATTGTGACATCTTTGTGCTTATCTCATGGAGTGGCTGCTGCATGGAGAAATGCCAGACTCTGCCTTCCTTCTGATATCTCGTCCGCTACTAGAACAGCCAACTGCTTCCCGAGTCACAGACGCCACGAAACAAAGCACAGGACAGGACAGGGATCCTTACATCCTTAAAACCTCCTTTTATGGAAGAGTTGAGAGAAGTAGAAGTAGTCTGAGGTGGTATTCAGCCAGTTCAGGCGAACCTGTAGTGAAAATTGTAGATGGGCCCAGCCTGCCCACCTGCCCCGGCTTTATGCCATCCTATTTAGGCACGTTTTTGAGGCTGGGTGCATGCATGGAATGTGTGCAAGCGTGTGTGCGCGGGGCGAGCTGGTGGTAACAAAATGTGAAACCGACCGCTGGAGGTAGTCCTCGATTTAAGATTATATTTGAGCCCAGAATTACATTTATAAATCAGGCCAGTCATTAAACAGGTTACCACATGATGACTATGCCCGGTTTTATGATTTTCTATGATTTTTTTTTTGCTGCAATCATTAAGTCAATCGCGGTGGTTGTTAAGCAAATCCAATGGTTGTTAAGTGAATTCTTTGCAGTTGGTGGTGGTGGGGGTTTTGCCAGAAATTGGAAGTAAAGGCTGATTTGGGGCTAAAAACTGTCATAAATCATGGTCATATGTCCAAGCTAATGGTTGCAAACACTGGACAGTTGCCAAATGTCCAAAATGTGATCACATGACCATGGGGGCCATCAAAACTTCAAATCCAGATCCTAAATAACTCTGGAGAGGGCCATAATAACTTTGAATGGTCACTAAGTACTGGTCATAAGTCGAGAATTATCTATATCACTGCTGAATTGCACTAAGTAGATACCAAACCTAGCATTCTGTTATTCAGCAAGGACTGTATCAGATGTTAGAATTCCTGAGCATTTGTTGACAAGTGAGCAATGGGGCTCAGGAGTTCTAGCTGGGCAACCAGGGCCTAGTTCTGCAGAAGTACTGGAAGTACAATAACCGCAGACCAGACAAAAGTATACTGTATAACAATAGCACTTAGACTTACATACTACTCCATAATGCTTTACAGCCCTCTCTAAGCAGTTTACAGAGTCAGCGTATTGCCCCCAATAATCTGGGTCCTCATTTTACCCACCTCGGAAGGATGGAAGGCTGAATCAACTTTGAGCCTGGTAAGATTCGAACTGCCAAACTGCTGGCAGCCAGTACTGCACTCTAGTATACTTGTATAAAAGTATACTTTAAAATTGCACCATTATGGCCTGCTATAGGTAGTCCTCAATTTACAACCATAATTCAGCCCAAATTTTCTGTTGCTAAGTGAGACATTTGTTACATGAGTTTTGCTCCACTTTACAACCTTTCTTGCCACTGTTGTTAAGTGAATCACTGCAATTCTTCAGTTAGTAACACAGTGGCTAAGTGAATCTGGCTTCCCCTTAGACCTTGCTTATCAGAAGGTTGCAACAGGAGATCATAAGACCCCGGGACTCTGCAACTGTCATAAATATGAATCAATTGCCCAGTGTCTGAATTTTGATCACGTGACCAGAGGATGCTGCAAAGGTTGTTAAGTGTGAAAAATGGTCATCAATCCCTTTTTTCAGTGGTGTTGTAACTTCAAAAGGTGAACTGTTATAAGTTGACAAATTGCCTGTATTATAGATCGGAACCAACAAAGGGAGGATACAGAAAGCGAATGTTTAAACATTGGAAAATAATTGATCCAGACTCAAATATTAGCAGATCAAAGGTGATTATTTACCAAAAACAATATATTCAGGGATGCAGAACTGGAAGAGATTGAGAAAAATTGTGAAAAAGGAAGAGCCCAAAACCATAGTAGAAGTGTAGAAGAAATTCAGATAACAACACTTGCAAATACAAAGGAAACCTCTGATACGAACTACACAAATGATAATTTAGGAGAAATAATAGCTAAAGAGTTGGTACAGGCACTGCTGAAACCATCTATTAATTGACCCCCTTGACAATAATAATTAAAAAAGAATATTATACCATATGCACAGTGGTGCATCTTCATTACTGTATTGCAGATGTGATGCATGCGCAGAGGGTCAAAAATGGGATGTGATGACGTCCGGGTGAGTAGGTGGAGCCTCCCGCCGCTGGCTCTACCGGATTGCGTGAGCCGGATAGATCCGGCTGGATTTCACTGCTGCAGATTTATCAACAGAAAGACAAAGACTGCAGCACTGAAAGTAGTGCCCCGCTAAAATTTGGCACCTATAATGAAGGACATAGATAAAACGTTTACAAGGATTTTTTTTAAAAAAAAAATCAAATAAACCAATCAGTTTGCCTTCAGTACAGCAGCAATGGTTACAGAAAAAAATTATGTACCAAAATTAGAAAACCAAAAGCAACATTACATTCAATCCCAAAGTGGAAGATCACACTGCAGGCCAAGATAAAGAAATTAAGATCAGATGCAAGTAATTTCAAGAATTTGAAAGGAGAAAAAAAAATTGAAGAATGGAATAATCAAGACAAGCCTAATAAAAAAAATATTGACTTATCACCAGAAAAATTGAAGCAGTTTTGGAAATCATAAAGCTACAAATAATAGCTTTTGTTGAGTGCTATGAGGGAAATTTAATATTATGAAACCCAAATCATCCAGATTAAACAAAATCAGCTATTTCAGTCAGACCGGAAGTGATTCTACCTGAGTATAAATGGCAAAGGAAATTCTGAAAACACCAAACCAAACCAAACGAAAATAATCCAGTTCTGGAAAGATCTATGAGAAATTCAAACAGACTAATAAAAATGCTGGTTGGATAAAAGAATTTGAAGATATATTTAGTAAAAATCAACTGGAAGAACTAATAACAGCAGAAATGGTTAAAAATTGAGTGAAAAGGATTAAAAACTCGACATCTCCTTAAAATCATCAATTGCATGGCTTTTAGCTCAAATAAATGTTTAGTTTACATCCAATTATAGCTAAAAAGCTTAATGAAGTATTGCATAAAGGAGAGATCCGTGATTGGTTAATAACTGGCAAAACTTATCGTATTCAAAAAGAACTAACGAAAGGGACAACAACGGAAAAATATAGGATCTCAACGTGTTGAGATATTTTAACTGGGCTCATATCGGCATCATCTCTTCCAAGGGAGACCTTTGGGTCAGTGGTGGGATTCAATTTTTTTTACTAGTGGTTCTGTGGGTGTGGCTTGTTGGGCATGGCTTGTGGGCGTGGCAGGGGAAGGATACCGTAAAATCTCCATTCCCTCCCCACTCCAGGGAAAGGTTACTGCAAAATCCCCATTTCCACCTGATCAGCTGGGACTCGGGAGGCAGAGAATAGATGGGGGTGGGGCTAGTCAGAGGTGGTATTTACTGGTTCTCTGAACTACTCAAAATTTCCGCTACTGGTTCTCCAGAACTGGTCAGGACCTGCTGAATACCACCTCTGCTTTGGGTGTTGTTGGAAGCATCCGTTGTATTTCCAGGCAGCAGAAAGAAAGTGCTCTGCCATTGGATGCTGGTGGGTGAGAAGGTTGTGTAAGGGTTCAGGGTAGGGCTTAAGGTGAGGGAGCTGGACTCTTTCACTGCAGTACATTCCGGGAGTTCCATCCTGTCACTTCAGGGCATGGCACCAGGCATAGGGTAACAGAGGTCTGAGATCAACAACCTTTCCCTGGGGTAATGAATCTGAGGTTCATATTTAAAAAGAGACAAATACTTATTAGTCCAAGGCATTGATCTAATCTGTGATATCTTTTCATTGTATTTAGCTGTAGCTGCCTGATTAACGGGGTTATTAGATACATACTTTTTTACAGCCCCTTTATTGACTTTGGGATGATCTTGACGATACTTTTTTGCAGCTTCCCTTACTTGTATTTTCCTAATTGCATCTGTAAATCTTTTCCTGCATTTCTCCCCTCTTTTCCCTTTAACTGGTGTTACAGTACAAGGAACAGATTCATCTGAACTGAGGAGGTCAGTGTAAGAAGTGATTTGGGGCTGGGACACTATGCAGGAGAAATTCGGTTCACAATCCATTGGCTCAGTGGTGAAACTCAAAAGGGAATATCTCTCCTACCGCCTTGAGTTCAGAAGCAGTTCCACAGGTGGAAGACGTAGACATTTTGGTGAGGTAGTGATATTTAGTACTGTAAGGAGCCCCAGACCGCTTCTGAGTGAAGGAGTGGAGCGTATGCCAGTTTGAACTGAGGTAACAGAATGTGAGGCAACTGACAGTTGGAACAGAGTTCTTTTCAGGTGGGGAGGGGGAGTAGAATGTCTTAACTCGTTAGTATCAGAGTGTGTTAATATAAGGCAACTGGCAGTTGGGACAGAGTTCCTCCCCCCCCCACCCCGCAATCCTCAGAGCTTGCCTGGCTTTCTTTGCCATTTGCTTTGGCCGATTGGGAAACATGCCATTCCCTGGCTCTGGCCTCGTCCTGGAGCCTCCACCTGCTCACCATTCACCTTGGCCAGGTCAGGGAATGCGCCATTCCCCCGCTACTGCCTTGTCCCAGAGCCTCCGCCTGCTCACCGTTCACCTCGGCCAGGTCAGGGAACACACCATTTCCTCACTCCGGCCTTGCCCTGGGCCTCCACCCACATGCCACCCCCCCAGCTTCAAACTATGTCCCCCCTGGGCCAAAGCAATTTATTTGGCCTGCTGCCTGCTGCACTAGGCCGAAGGGCTGCGGGGTGTGTGTGTTGTGGTGCAGGAGTGCCGAAGCAGTTTGGGAATGGACCAGATGGTTTTTATTACCTGTAAGAAACCCTATTTGGAAAGCGCTGCAGCAGAGATCTTGCCACTTCTTCCATCCCTTGCTGAGCCTTGGTCGCTTGCAGAGACACTCCATGTGCTCTTCAGGTCAGCAGCTGTTTCTCTCCACTGCTGCTCTTGCTGGGAGAGTCTCTTGTGCAATTTAGCAGCTGTGAGCTGCCACTTTCCCATCTGGAAAGTGCTGCGGCACAGAGAAGCAGCAGCCATGTTGAGTGCTGCTTCTCTTAGCCACAGCACTTTCTGGATGGGACTTAGAGGAAAGCGATGGCTCACAGCTGCTAAATTGCACAAGACGCTCTCCCAGCAGTGCAGAGAGAAGCAGCCGCTGCCCCAGAGAGCAGAGATGGAGAGGAGCAGGCCCCGAAAGGCTGCTTGGTCGAGACTTGCTGCTTGGCAGAAACTGTCCGCACACACATGCATGCGGGCTCATATTTTCAGCGAACTGTTGGTGAAATTATTTAAAACCCACCACTGGTGACATTGCACAATCTCACATAAGGCACAATAAATACCAGTAAGAAGAAGGTTGGAACGGAGCATCTCAAGTGGAAGAGAAGAAACATACTTTTGGTACCATGGTTTATTGTTAGAAATGAAATGGTTGCTGCTTTATAGTTTATTGAAGTAATAAGATCAAACTGTTGCATATGAACTTGTGCGTCTCTTTTGCAATAAGCAACAATTTACTTTAACCAAGGAATTGTAACTTTAGACTTGAGAAATTAGTTTAATGTTACAGCTGTCTGATCCAGGCCTAGAAGACCAGAACTTTGTTCTTCAGAGGGAAAAACTGATCTTTGGAATCAGAAAAGTAAGGAAATATCTTTGTGAGACACTTCACTTAAAAATTGTTTGTCATGTAACAGTGTCATTTGAACACACCCTTGGCACATTGAATAAACTGGCAATAATGTGGAATATCTGCCTGCTATAGAATGACAAAGGTTGAGAGATCAAATCCACAGACGAAAACAACCTGGAATTAACAATGTGTATTTTGAGAAAAAAGAGACACCCGCCTCCAGGCAGATGGCATGAATATTAGTGTATGAAAATGACTAGCACATTGAGAATTTCCCAGTGTATTTCTCCCTTGTTTTTGGCTTGCTTCTATAATTAATTTATGGAAAGTACCTAAATTGGGAATAAACACCATCTCACAAATCCCCTCTAATCTCTGCCTGTATTTCTGAAACAATACCCTTAAGGTATAGTCTTCTAAAATGATTAAACTCTTTTCTTTTAGCTATTTTTTTGACTAAAGCTTTTTTTAATTTTTAGAAACAATTGTAGCAGATATTAATGGTCTGGACTGCACTCAGAACTATTTGAGATGCAATTTATGGCTGCCAGTTGTCTGCCTTCTCACTACTTCAGTGCTTTTTAACCAGAGCTAAAGAGCAGCTCCTCTGAAAAAAGAACAACGTCTTTCACAACTCTGATTGTTTGTGCTCCCATTTAGGGTGTGGCTTGATCATTTCTCCCTTGGAGTTGGTGTTGGAAGTACCTTCCTTCCTTCTGGACTAATTTTTCAGCCATCACAACCAACCTTCCTCCTTGACTCCTCTGCCAGAGCAGTGCCTTCTATATTTTGGAGAGGACATCAATTTCTATCAACTGCTGTCCCTGGCTTTGTAGAAAGTTCCAATTTTCTGCCCACAATGTTGGAGACAAAATAATTATAAAGTGACGTAAGGGTTAATTCCTGCAGGGGATCTGACATTGTTACCCTCCATCACTATTGTTGGTTGCTAAGTATCTCTAGACAAGAGCCTTGATAGTACAGTAGTTTAGTGCACCCTGTTATTAACATAGCTGCTTGCAATTTCTCCTGGTTTGAATCTCTCCAAGGCTCAAGGTTGACTCAGCCTTCCATCCTTTCAAAGGTAGGTGAAATGAGGACCCAGTTTGTAGGGGCAATAAGCTGACTTTGTATAAAATATACAAAAGAATGAAGGCTATTGCTTAACACATTGTAAGCCACCCTGAGTCTCTGGAGAAGGGCGGCATATAAATCAAATTAAAAAAAAAAGAAGGTGTGTCTAACCAGTGCAGAATACTCTGACCACAGTCAAAACAGGATTGTACAAGGAAAATTGAATGAAATTGATTGTCGGACAATGATAACCATTCATTGCAAGTGACTCTTCTACAAAAGAGGCATGGATTGGATACATATGTCATATCATCACCGCTACCGGCTCGGCGGAACCGGGCGGAACTGGCAGGAACCCACCACTGGTCCTCAGTAATGTGTCTTCAGGATGGAAATATATTACATTCAATATCAAGGGCAGTGTACTTCTAAAGAGCAGTTTCTGAGAAGCAAAAGCAGGATCCATTAGCTCATATGACCTGTTTATGGACTTCCCAGGATCGCCCAACAGGCCACTATGGAAACAGACAGCAGGCAAGATGGCTTTTTGGCTGGTCCTGCATGACCAGAATACAACAGAATACGAACTGCCTGCTGTTTATATTTGAGACTCTGGTCTGTAAAACTTCATGAATTGTGTATAAGGAACTGTGTATAAGGAAACTTCCAATTTCTGGGAAAATGTGGGCGGGCACTTTTTGAAATTTTGGAAAAATAGGTCATTTTTCCTGCCATTAGCTCTTCAGTTTTCTACAGTTAGTAGCTTTTTGTATTAGTGTAGCTATCAAGAATGCTATCCATTTAAATAAATAGTAAGCTGATACATATACTAAGACTGTGATGACGAATTTATGGCACCTGTGCCAGAGGTGGCACGCAGTGCCCTCTCTGTGGGCACGCGAGCCATCGTCCCAGCTCAGCTCTGCCGTGCATGCGTGTGTGCCTCCCACCAGCCAGATGGTCTTTGGGCCTCTGCCACAAATGCATGGGGGTGCATGCGGAAGGGCGCATGCATGCACAGGGTGCATGTATGGGGCCGCACATGCATGCATGGGGGTGGAGCATGCGAGGGCACACTTGCATGCATGGAGTGGGGTGCATGTGGGGGCCGCTTCCGCGGGAGGGTGCATGCATTGCATTTTGGGGGTTCACAGGCTTTGGGTACTTGGTCCAGAAAAGGTTAGCCATCACTGCACTAAGATAAATGTATATAGCACTCTGCAATATGTTTAGTTTACATATTTCTATTCATCTTTCTAAGATTCATTTGGGTGACTTTTTAGCTAGATCAACTCTTGATTTTGTGGTTAACTTAACCCAGCATGAAAATCATTTCTGAGTCTTTGTTGTCCAGATGCATCAAAACTGTTCTCATCTCCTGGGTTCCAGATCCCAAAGGTGCACCATTCTTCTCTGCCACCCCTGCATGTATATTGTATGATGATAATCTCATGCACTTGGTCTGCCTAAATCACTATTTACTATTTTTCTTTCAGTCTCCAGCCCCAGAACAACTTATCATAATAATAATGTCCAGAGATCAAGTGACACAGTAGATGGCCGTATAAGAGAATAAAAACTGATTTTTATTTTGGTTTTAAAACTGATCAAAGCAAAAAAGTTTCTTCCGGTATCTTCTCTGCTATTCTCATATTATTGATTCTGTTTTGGGAAATTGATATACTCTTGGACATTTTGGAGTTTATAAATCCACCTGGACATTTTTAATTGATTGGTTTCTTGGCAACAAGTTGACGCTTAATGACCAGAAACATTTTTCTGCATGATAAACTGTTCCTAACCTGATCCTTTAACAATTCCACAGGTGCACTCATTGCTACTATGATTCAATCCATCCACCTTGCTTCTGGTTATCCTCTTCTTCTCTTTCCTCGCATGTTTCCCAACATTAGAACCTTCTCTAATATCTTTGCATATTGTGTCCAAAGTAGGATTGTACATTATTTGTACATTATCCAGTCAAACAAACCAATATTGGCAAGCCAAGTGCCATATATAGCATTCCACCAGTAGTTGTGGGAAACTGACTTGGTACCAAGAACAAACTCCTCCTTTTGGAAGGCCAAAGTCTGGTCATTTGGAACAAATACTATGGAATTAGATGCATTGTCTAGATTGATTTGGGCTTACTAAAATATGACATTAAAATGATGTGGGGGAGGAATAGTAAGGATTTCCAAACAGTATCAAAAGATTTCAAGTATAAATATATCAATTCTCATCATTTATAATTGAAATATTTTATATTGTTTGAAAAAGCCTTATTACTCCCCTTTCTCTCTTTCTAACCCCCATAATTAAAACACTTTTGAGGATGAATCACTCCCCTAAGTAATAAATAGTTTTACCCAATTAATTATACTATTAGTTAAATATGTATTTTTTAAACATGCATATTCACCTAAGTATTTGCTTGAGCTACCAAATACATATTTAAATATGTATCATTCATTTTAATGCATAATAATTATTTGTGAGAAAGCAGTAATCCTTTTGAGACAGAACTTGCTAGGGAACAGAAACATACACTGGCAATAGAGGTTTTGCTTCACCAGGAATATGGCTGCCACATTGCATGCAGGAACCTGGAAACTTGCCATAATGGGAGATAGAGTAGATGTCCTTGTGCCACAAAAATCCATAATACAGTAAACATATGCAGCATCTTGCAAAAATTCTCCATGCATATAAACTGCCAAGTCAGTTAAAATAACCTCCATATTATAATTCATAATATGTGAAACACCAGGTGTTCAAGCTCTTCACTTTCTCAATTAGTAGGATACTCCAGGACTTCTTTCCTTAACAGTAGGCTGGCTTAGACTCTTATAGTATAGGTATAGGGCCATGATGGCGAACCTATGGCATGCATGCCACAGGTGACACACGGAGCCACATCTTCGGGCATGCGAGCCATTGCCCTAGCTCAGCTCCAGCGCGCATGCATGTGCCATCCACCTGATTTTCCGGCCGTCCGGGCCCACCAGATGTCGGGAAATGGTCTGTTTCTGGCCTCTGGGTGGGTGGGGAAGGCCATTTTCGCCTTCTCCAGGCTCCTAGAAAGCTTCTGGAGTCTGGGGAGTGAAAAACGGGCCTTCCGGTCCCACTGGAACTTGGGAAACGGGCCATTTCCAGCCTCCGGAGAGTCTCCGGGGGGGCTGGGGAGCCCTCCCCAGGCTCCTAGAAAGGCTCTGGAGCCTGTGGAGGGCGAAAAACGTCCCACCGCGCCATCATGTGCCAATAGTGGGGGAAGCATGGGGGGGGTTGTACACACATTCACAGGGGGGTGGGGCGCATTGAATTATGGGTGTGGACACGCATGCGCGCAACCCCCCTGCGCTCCCCCCGCTTTTGGCACGTGATGGCAAACAGGTTAGCCATCACTGGTATAGGGCTTCTAAAATTATTTCTCTTCCTTTAGTGCCAACCATTCCAAATTTGCCTGAGATTTGGAGATGACAAAAAAACCCAAGTCAATAAACTCAGGTGATCCTAAAGAAGCTACCATTTTTATTAGCAAACTAAAAGGATGTTTCACATTGTTTGTTATTGGATGAGTAACTGTTCATGGTTAAGTCTAGATTGCAAACATCCTTCTATTTTCTGATTGCTCTTCTGTTGCTTTAAGGAATTTGCTTTTCTTCTGTGCTGTTGTTATTGTCACTGTTGTCATTTACACATGCTTCTGTCACTTCCCCTGTGCAAATGTTACATCAGTAAATTACACCTCACCATAGCTGGGAAGACTGCTTGACCAACTAGGTTATCAGCTGATGGGCAAAGTTAAAGCTTCCATTCACTTCATCTCTGGTCTAGATGAGCAGCCAGATGGGGAACTGTTTTCTGTTAAAGAGTGACACTAAACTACCCTGTTTTTAGTTTCTTACTTGGCAAGGAGAGGCTCTTAACCATAGTGATTGATAGGTGACTTGTACTCCGATGTACAGTAACCAGGGGCATTAGGTTGGAAAAGGCTGTATCAATGGTTTGACCCAAAAGGGAACCAATCTCTTCAACGGGGAAAAAAATACCTTTTATGTGCCATTATTTGAATTTACTTATACACCCTTTGTAATTGGATGAAAACAGATGATGTAGTGGCTTAAGCTCCTGCTGGTTCCCACAGGGAGTCTCCAAACCAGAGGTGAGTTTCAGCAGGTCCTGACCAGTTCTGGTGAACCGGTAGCAGAAATTTTGAGTAGTTCCGAGAACTGGTAGTAAAAATTCTGACTGGCCCCGCCCCCATCTATTTTCTGCTTCCCGAGTCCCATCTGAAATGGGGATTTTGCAATATCCTTCCCCTGGATTGAGGAAGGAATGGAGATTTTACATTATCATTCCCCTGGAGTGGGGTGGGAATGGAGATTTTACAGTATCCTTCCCCTGCCATGCCCACCAAGCCACACCACCATGCCATGCCATGCCCACCAAGCCACACCCACAGAACCGGTAGTAAAAATTTTTGAAACCTACCACTGCTCCAAACCCTCTTCTAACAACCTTGTTATATTCTCCAGGCAACTCCTGAAGCAGCCATGCAGATCTACTGCCACCAGCCATCTTCCTCCTTAGAAATCCTATCAGCCAATAATTTACCAAAGAAAAGGCAAATGGCATTTCCTTTTCGTTAGCAGTCTGATCTTTTGGTGGGTGACCACTGGTGGTCCGGGAAGAATTTTCTACCCATAACTTACTACTAGATAAAGTAGAAAATGTGGGTTAGACAGCATCACCACCAGATGGATTCGTAACTGGCTGACCAACTGCACTCAATGTGTAGTCCTCAATGGAACTGCATCTACATGGAGGGAAGTATGCAGTGGAATACTCCAGGACTTTGTTTTAGGCCCAGTGCTCTTCAACATCTTCATCAATGACTTGGACGAGGGGATAGATGGGGAACTCATCAAATTTGCAAATGACACCAAGCTGGCAGGAATAGCCAACACTCCAGAAGATAGGCTCAAGATACACAAGGATCTTGACAGACTTGAACATTGGGCGCTATCTAACAAAATGAAATTCAACAGTGAAAAAAGTAAGGTTCTACATTTAGGCAAGAAAAACAAAATGCACAGGTACAGTATATGTGGTACCTTGCTCAACAGTAGTAACTGTGAGAGGGATCTTGGAGTCCTAGTGGACAACCATTTAGATATGAGCCAGCAGTGGTGCAGCAGCTGCCAAAAAAGCCAACACAGTTCTGGGCTGCATAAACAGAGGGATAGAATCAAGATCATGTGAAGTGGTAGTACCACTTTATAATGCCTTGGTAAGGCCACACTTGGAATACTGCATTCAGTTTTGGTTGCCATGATGTAAAAAAGATGTTGAGATTCTAGAAAGAGTGCAGAGAAGATCAACTAAGATGATTAGGGGACTGGAGGCTAAAACATGAAGAAAGGTTGCAGGAACTGGGTATGTCTAGTTTGATGAAGAGAAGGACTAGGGGAGACATGATAGCAGTGTTCCAATATCTTAGGGGTTGCCACAAAGAAGAGGGAGTCAAGCTATTCTCCAAAGCACCTGAGGGTAGGATAGGAAGCAATGGGTGGAAACTAATCAAGGAGAGAAGCAATTTAGAATTAAGGAGAAATTTCCTGACAGTTAGAACAATTAATCAGTGGAACAACTTGCCTGCAGAAGTTGTGAATGCTCCAACACTGGAAGTTTTTAAGAAGATGTTGGATAACCATTTGTCTGAAGTGGTGTAGGGTTTCCTGCCTGGGCAGGGGGTTGGACTAGAAGACCTCCAAGATCCCTTCCAACTCTGTTATTCTATTCTGTTCTGTTCTGTTCTGTTCTGTTCTGTTCTGTTCTATTCTATTCCTAAATCTTTGTTATAAATAGCAAGATAAGAGACCTAGAAAACAGTTGAAAAGAAAAAGGGAAGGAAGAAGAAGCGAACAACTGCTTTTTGAGTAAGTTGATCTTGGTCGCTCTCATCTCAAGAACTATCCCTACCCACTTAGCACAGGATCTCACTGAGACATATACCAGAAAAAATTTACGCAGCCCAGATCTCAGACTTCCTTTCCAAATTTAAATTTAAAGTTAAATAACTTTAACCTTAGACTGTCTACTGTTGACCTCACCCCATTCCTAAGAGGTCCGTAAAGGGGGCGTGCATAAGCGCACCAACATGCCTACCGTCCCTGTCTTACTGTCTCCATGTATGCGTGTCCATTTCCTGTATACATAAACATGTTTATAATTATATCTGTTATCTTATACATGTTTGACTAACTAAATAACTAAATAAATAGAATGAATGAATACATTAACTGTTAGCTGGGCTGTGTCTTTAACTGTTTTTTAGCCAGCATCAGGGGGAAAAAACTATAATCCTCCAAAAATGGCAAAATGGAGATTGCCCACTGAGAAGAGAATGTCATCTTCCAGACTGCTTTTGTTCTTCCCAGGTTTGGCAAGATTATGATTATCTCCTGAATGGTCAAGGTCAGATAACTTTCCTTTAAAGTCTTTTAAACTCTAACCCCCGTGTTGGGTTGCTACCGGTTCGCCCCGAATCGGGCGAACTGGTAGTAGCAGTGGTGGGAGTCTCCACCCACCTGCCTGGACATCTCTGCGCATGTGCAGAAGCTTCTGTGCAGGCGCTCACGCCTGCACACCCACAAGTGAACTGGTAGTGACCAAAATTGAAACCTCCTACCGTCTAACCCTCTTGAAAAGGAATATCCCCACGTGCACAATGTCCTTCTCTATCCTTTGTCCACCCATTTTTTTGTGTGATTTGCCTTCCAAGGGACTCAGGCCTTCAGATTTGTTTGTGGCCCAGAGGGGTGGATGCAAGGCCAGGTGGTAAGTCTCAGGGCAGCCTACATGAACACACACAGAGCCTTCTCGCCCTGATGCTGAAAAGTGGGCATGTGATGATTTAAATCCTCACAAGTGGGATTTGATGCTAATGAATGCATTTCCAACACAAAAGCTGCTGAATGAAATAATGAACTGGTGGAACCATTAACATTACTTATTTCTCTTGCGTAGGGCAGATAATTTCTTTTGCATGTGTCAGTTCTTTTAAAATTATGGAAAAATTAGCCTTTCCAGTGGTTGAGCATAATGTTTTTAAAGGGACAGAAGAGACTCTGATTATAAACTAAAAATCTAAGTAACCAATGCAAGGGACTCGCATGACTTTACCGAGATGTTTCATTCTACCACGATTTCTATCTTGCCTTTCCATCAAAGTCAGGATACAATACATGTTCTTACTTCCAATTAATTGCCAAAGATGGAAGAGAATGAGAGCTTCATAAACCAACCTGGATCCCTCTGATTAACATTTATATGCTTAAAACCAAACTGCAGATGGAGATCTGTTGGATTATGATGGCACTGTCCTCAGTGCTGGCCCCTTCTCAACAATTTCCTCTTGCCTCCAATATTTTTCGAAGAGCAAATGGCAACACAAATGTCTCATTGTTTCACACATATGAATACTTGTTTCCTATTCTGGATAAACTATTTGGCCTCTGGACAAGATTATTTCCATATGGAACAAGATTGTTATCACTTAATAGAAAATAATTATCCGATGCAAATTGCCCCTTTGTGAAGTCTAGAAAGCAGCAAGCTTCAGAAAGGATTTTAGCTTACTGCTTAGCTGACTGTTGAATTACATGTAACTTTCAGAAATAATGCCCAACTTTTATTTATATTTTTTTTTCTTGAGATGGAGAGGCATTAGGCATTGGAACATAAATGCAGAGAATAGAATAGAATAGAATAGAATAGAATAGAATAGAATAGAATAGAATAGAATAGAATTCTTTATTGGCCAGGTGTGGTTAGACACACAAGGAATTTGTCTTGTTGCATACGCTCTTGGAGTACATAAAAGAAAAGATACATTCATCAAGAATCATAAGGTACAACACTTAATGATAGTCATAGGGAAACAGTCAATATAAATCTTAAGGATACCAGCAACAAGGTTATAGTCATATAGTCATAAGTGGGAGGAGATAGATGAGAAGATTAATAGTAATGCAGACTTAGTAAATAGTTTGACAATGTTGAGGGATTTATTTGTTTAGCAGAGTGATGTCATTCAGGAAAAAACTGTTCTTGTATCTAGTTGTTCTGGTGTGGAGTGCTCTATAGCATCGTTTTGAGGGTAGGAGTTGAAAGAGTTTATGTCCAGGATGTAAGGGGTCTGTAAATATTTTCACAGCCCACTTTTTGACTCGTGCAATATACAGGTCCTCAATGGAAGGCAGGTTGGTAATAATTGTTTGTTCTGCAGTTCTAATTATCCTCTGAAGTCTGTGTCTGTCTTGTTGGGTTGCAGAACCAAACCAGACAGTTATAGAGGTGCAGATGACAGACTCAATAATTCTTCTGTAGAACTGTATCAGTAGCTCCTTGGGCAGTTTGAGCTTTCTGAGTTGGCGCAGAAAGAACATTCTTTGTTGTGCTTTTTTGATGATGTTTTTGATATTGGGTGTCCATTTTAGGTCGTGAGTTATGGTAGAACCTAGAACCTTAGTCTTTTAAAAAGTTGTGTGTTTTTAAAAGAGGACATGATCTGGTGCATTTCAGTTGAGATTCAACAACATCAGGACATCATCCCTATCCAAAGGTTGTAGTTCTTAATAAGCTCCTGGATTTCAAAAAAAACACATTGGTTCTTACAAAGAGAGCTAACTAAATAGAGGATTTAATTCACCATTGTTGAGAATGGAAGAGATACATAAAAAAGGAGAGCTTCTTATTGCTGGTTCCCTGTAATATGAAAGTGAGTTTAATAGTTTGGCTGAACTGAATGTGGCATTTTTGGCAACTCCTGCACTAATGCACTACAACCAATATGCATTAGTAAAATGCAACATTAACCTGCAATAGTAATTCCTGCATTTTTGCCATTTAAATATATTTCACTCTCTCAGAAATCCCACAACAGGTTCCCTGCAGGTAGCCCTCAAATTACAACCACAGTTGGGGCTGGAATTTCGATCCCTAAGCAATGTGGTCATTAAGTAAGACATCATGTCTTACTTAAAACCCAATTTTAATTTTTACTACAGCCATTAAGTCAATCGCCACTGTTGTTAAGCGAAGCATGTGATTGTGAAGAGAATCTGTTTTTCCCCAATTGACTTTGCTTATCAGAAGCCAGTTGAGAACTTACAAATCATGATCATATGGCCCTGCAACCGTTGTAAATATAAGCCATTTGCCAAGCACCCAAATTGTGATCACATGACTACAAGGGTGGTGCAACAGTCATAACTTTAAGGACAGTTTTTAAGTTACTTTTTCTGAGACCATTGTAACTTTGACCCATTGTTAAATAAAGGGTCAAAGTTGAGGACTATCAGAAATAAAAATGGTGTCCATCCATGGAAGAATTTAGTACTTCATGTTGGATTACGGCATCACCCACTTATTTCATTGAAAAGGAACAGCTGATCACAGTTGCATGACCAAGGAAGTGTGTCAAGACTGATTTGTCTTTTACTAATTACCAGATTCCAAATGTTTTTATGTTCCTCCATCAGAAAATAATTTGTCATTATTGTCACTCATCTATGTTTACACAGCTGGGCCTGATGTTCAAAACAAAACTTCAAATTTGAGGGTTTTTTTCTCAATTTCTCCTTTTTCGTTTTCTTTTACACTTCTTAATTTTTTCTATTCTTTTTTCTTTATGATTTCAGTTTGTATTGTCGCTTAGCTTTATAAAACTTTTTAATGAGAGAGAGAAGAGAAAAGCCAGTGCCCAGTTGCCTCTCTGAAATATCTTTCTCCACAATCTACAATCAGATCTGTCTTATTTTTGAATGCAGTTTTTCTTCTTTGCCTTCTCCATACATGGCAAACTTATTTCCATTAAATTCAACCTTTAGAGTTATTCCACAGATGGGCAGAGTCCTCATTCTTTACCTAATTTCTTTACAACATTCCGTTAGATTGGAACTAACAGAACTGAATATAGAAAAATTAATGTAAAATTGAGGAGAGTAAGATATTATATAATATATACATAGAACAAAGTTAAATTATTAAAGGAAGGAATTTCTTCAGGAAAGAGGTTTATATTTCACATTTACAATATTTGTTAAGCATATATTTAGCTGTTAAAATGTCTTACCCAAATGTTCCAGGTTAAGCAGGGAATTGAAGACTTCCCCCTCCCCCAATCCAAATGTTTAATATCCTCACCAGATTCTCTGAAGCAAAGAAATGGTCTGAATTTGATGAAAGTATGATTTTGATTACTATTTATGAAGTAGTAATCAAAGCTGGAAATGTTCTCTTTTGTTTAATATTCAAACCTATTCTATTAATAGGAAACAGAAATAGAAAAATATCTTTAGTACCTCAGTTCTTGAAATTATGAATCTGACATTCATGGTATATATCTATTGATTGGAATTACAAATTATTGTTGGAAAAAGAGAGCATATGAATACTAAGTAAGTTACAGATTTCTAGATTTATTTTTATTACTTATAAATATACTATGGTTCTGAAAGATCAAAGTACTAGATAAAGCACTTTTCAGTTTTAAAGGTTGACATTGAAACTGTTAATAGATGCTAACTGTATTTTATCGAAACCTCAGATCCATTGACGTTTATTTAATGTATAGAAATAAACATGAGAACATGTGTAAACATACACCCAAATCATAGACCCCCACACACATACTATTTTCAAAGGCAATTCCTGAAGCTTTTAATGAAAGAAGTTTCCTAAAGCAAACTTAATTTCTTTTAAGGTCCAACATTTATATTATTATGTTAAAAGCTTGGGGTTACGTTGATTTATTGTTAAAAGTTTAGTAATTAAAGTAAAAATTAAAAGACGGAATGAAAATCCACAGTGCATAGAAAATCCAACTGGTATTCAATAGAACCTTTTTAAAGACACAGATTTAGGCTTGCGGTAACTCAGCCATGGTGGTAAGTTTGCTTCCTTAAGCTTAGAATCAGTGTAAGCATTAAAGAACAGGATAAAAACTGTATTTTTAGGTAACCGTCAAGCCATTTATAGAATAATTAGGAAGTTGAATTATTGGGGATGGTGTTTGAGGTGATGAAAGACCTAATTAACATTGCTTAAAAAAAAATCAGCACTTGTCCCCTTGAGCTTCAAAATCAAAACCACGTACATATATAGCTTGTTTGTTGAGAATTGACTTACTATAGAGCTTTAAACAAATAATTTAAACTAGCCTGAATTAATGGCCATCAGATCTTTTTCTTTTTAATATTCCTACTGCTATATGTGATTACAGTGATGTTATGGACATACTTTGGGAGCATATAATATTTGAATGCTTTTAACCAGACTTGCAAAGATTGGATGTGTGTCATCTAGTGTAATCCGTGATTGGAGTAGATTGTAATGAACTTGCTTTCTGCCACGGCATCTCAATGACTCCTCTCATATATCTCTGCATCCATTATAAACACTCTATTAACTATTAACTCTTTTTAAATTTAGAAATAAGAGTTACAAACATAGGATAGTTTAGAATTTAGATTCTCATAGGGAAATTGTTCTTGCAGGGGAAGAGAAGATCAACATACAGAGCTGGCAAAAGTGTGTGTATGTTTTGCGTGAGACTCTTAAAAATCCAGGATAACACATTAACTTCAGAGAGAATTATGACAAGAAGCAGCTTTGTCATGAAAGTTATGGTGGACTGCAAGAGCATCTTTCTTTTATAAATTTCCTATGGTGTACATAAAATTGGAATTTTGTTTATATACCAAGTCTTATTAACTCAGATTGCAGCATGGATAGGTTACTCACTAGATGCTCCAGGCAATAGTACTAAGGATGTAGGAGATGATCAGGTTAAGTCCAAGAGTAGGGTCAAGCATGTAAATAGTTTGGAGTCCCTTCGGGCCCACACGAGATCTAAATTCAGCCCCATTCTCATCTACTGCCAATTTGCCTTGGTCTTTGGTAGTTCAGATTCTTGTAGTGAGCTAGCATGGATTAAATTTGTACTCATTTGATCAATTTTGGTTCCTGATTTCTTGTGCCTGACAAAGATGGCATGTTCTGTTATCATATCTTGATGTACTTGTTACTTTAACATGTAAAAAAATAAACCAGACTCAGTATAAAAATAACATTTTAATTTTTAATAATCAATCCCCTATGTAAAATACATCTTTTTACATAGAAATTAACAAGAGTGAAAAAAGCAGCATGTTTGGGAAGCTGAAGTCTCACTGGAGGTCACATGAAATCGACAGAATTAAAGAAAGAAGATAAAACACTTGATTTTGAAAAAGAAAAAAAAGCAGACATCAAAATGGTTACTTTCCCTTTATGTTATGCAATGTTTTTCAGATGTAAATTTTGAATTGCAATTCAAAGTACAAAAATACCTCATTTTAATAAAATGAGTTATAAAATAATTTATTTCTCAGAAACATGAAAAAGCTGTACGTGATTATATATTTTAAAAATTGGACTTCAGTGCAGCTTATGCTTTCTCACTTGAACAAAGATTGACCTGGCCCGTGTCAAGTCAAATTATAGTGCTAAGTCTATGACAAATTTGAGGGTAATCCTATCTAAGAATGTGGCATAAGATGGCCACATCCTGAAACACTCTATGGGGGAAAATAAATTAGGAAGCAAATAATATTTCTCATACAACATCCTTCCCCGTTTCTTAAATTCATTCCGTACATTTTTCAAAACAAATCAGCAGAGGAAACATGATGCCGCTAGACCTTCCTAAGGCCTGTAAACGCAAATCATTTGCACTTCTCTTTTTGTCCCTTCTATTAAGCAGGTGAAATGGCTACCTCCATTTGTTTTTGTATCCATACCTGGGTCACCTTTCAATTTGTCTACTTTTCCTTCAAAGTTTGCGTGCAAATAAACTATATGCATTAAGCAGATGTATTTTGAGACACAGATTTACAAAGTGTATATGCAACTGAGGAAATGTATTTTTTTTAATTGCTTTCATCTTGTCATTCCCCACCCCTTTTCTCTATAGTCTATCCAATGCAGGAACTGTAAAAACATTTATCAAATAATGTACCTCTAATGCATAAATAACTTTGTCATTACAAACCAAGATGCTCTCTCCTCGTGGAATGGTTACCGATACACTCTCTGTGCTGTGATAGCCCAGTGTGCATTTTGTGGAAGGAATGAAGCTCCACCTCAGATCAAGCTGGCTTTCGGTGTCATTTTCTTTTTCTTCTGTTTGATAAGAAATAAACTTTCATCCCTGGTGCAACTATTGTTTGAGTGGCTCCTCTGCTTTTTCTTTCTCTTCCGCTTTTTGGCTGACTCCATAGAAACTCGGTGATTTTCAGTTTTGCCATCTGCCAGAAAGCCCCCACCTTGATGATAAGGCGTTTTCCTTCTGCACCTCTTATGTGCATTCACGTGGCCACCTCTAGGAAAGCACTCTTCTATCATATAGTTGTTCTGAACTTCCTTCTTACGCTTCCTTTCTTTCACTAGATCTGCATGAGACTTTTTCCTAAGGTTCTTATGATCTCCCCTCTTGCCATGTTCCTTCCAAACTTCCCTCTTTTTCTTACGTTTGTGCTCTTCTCGATCATAATCTATATGTAGTCTTTTTGGAGACTTTGGTAGAAGGCCAGCGTCCTGAAGTTCTGCAAAATAAAACACTTGATGATACGTCACTTAAATACAGAACACTAAATACTTGTTACTCCCTAATTAGAAAAATGAATATAGTAAGTTTGTCCATTTCTGCACACTCAAAAAAAACACCTTACTATAGAATTAAGGAAGGACTTAATTCTTCCTTAATTAAGGAAGAAATATTCAGAATATCCGGAAGACTCGGAATACTACTCAAACTGAGAAAACTGGTATCAATGGATAGAAAATAAAAATAGGAAATATATACATCAAAATAAGACATAAATTGTGTTTACATATATTTGATCAAGAAGGAATATCTGAGAATATATGAATAGAATTAAGATTTGTGTACTGTTGGAACAACGTTGAATTGTACAACTATCATGGATATATTTTTGTTACAGATGTATTTGTATTAGTATTTTAATATTTTAAATTTTAATAAAGGTTTTTTGAAAATTAAAAAAAAGAAAGAAAAATCAATATATATCCTGTTTGCAATTAAATAAATATAATAAAATAAACTCTTGCATATCTATGAATTTTAGAGGTAATTTGTAAAAAAAAAAACAGCGAGCAGCACACTGATAATGGATCAAGCCTTCTGGCCAGGGTTATCCATCTTAATCTAGATTAGGTTAAAAGAGGCAGTAAACATGATAGTAAATTGATAAGCGTTTTTTAAAAAACAACACCAAAATCAATCAATCTATCTATCTATCTATCTATCTATCTATCTATCTATCTATCTATCTATCTACATACATACATACATACATACATACATACATATATGTACACACACACATATATATTCATATCATACCTTGCACTTTTTTCTTTGCTCTCTGAAGGCTCCTCTTGATGTCATATTCATTGTCATAGTAATAGATAAAGGGGAAAGTAGGAAATGTTCCTCCAAACATTCGCTTCTCCAAGCATTCCTGCAAATCATATTTTAATATTATTTAAATTCTGGTTCCAGTTATGATCCTATGTTGAGAATTACCTGTATTCATTTATTGGAAACAAGATCAACTATATGTCAAATCTGAGCTGCATTTCAGATAGGTCTATAATGAATGGCAAAAAGTTCTCACTTTCTTCCCATATAGCATCACCAATAGAGATATTATGCTTCCTTTAGGACCTAGGGAGCCTTAACCGTAAGTTCAAGACCATTTTTTGGTACTATACTACTGTATTTTTCGGAGTATAAGATGCACCTTTCCCCTCCTAAAAGGAGGTGAAAATTTAGGTGCGTCTTATACATTGAATGTAGCCCCACCCACCCACTGGCCCCCATCCTTTGGCCTCTGCCTCCCAGTAGTTACCTTGTAGCAAGCAGCAAGAAGAAACAGCCCATTTCAGCTTCAGCACAGCCTAATTAGCACAAGTTGATTGGATCGGCCTCCCAACTCTCAGCTGTTTTGCTCTTAGCTGTTTTGCCTGGGCCTCTGCTGCTTGCTGCAAGGAGGTAAATTGCTAGGAGCAGATTTTTTTTTCTTGTGCTAATCAAGCTATGCTGAAAACAAAAATGAAAGTAAAGCAGGCTATTTGCTGCAACGAGGCAAAATTGCTGGGAGGCAGAGGCAGTTTTCTTTTTCTTGTTTTCCTCACCAAAAAAGATAGATGTGTCTTATAGTCTGGTGCTCTGAAAAATACGGTATATAGCAATGACATTCCTAAACTACGTATCTTTCTTACCTATGAGAAAAATGTTCAAACTTGGAACAAGTCCAAAGGAGAGAGTGAAATTTTCTATAATACAATGACTCCTTCCTATGATCTTATGTTGCTTTTGACTTGAACAGACCAAAGAAAATCTCTCCAAACCACATGTTGTTCTATCTACAACTGTTGCTACTGTCTCAGTTTATTAAGAAATTCCACCTACACTTGTCTTCTAGGCTCCAGAATTCAAATATTCAGGATGAAAGTAAGAACTCACTGTAATCAAGAAATCCAGGCATCTATCTTTCTTATTTATTTACTTATTTATTTACTTAATTTTATTAAATTTATATGCAGTTCATCTAACTTTACTCTGATAGCATTATCTTTCATCTAAAGATCACAATTTTAGAGCAGCAGATAGAAAAATCACAATGAATAAAAACTTTTGCTTTTGTAAGAAAAAGTTTAATCATATTGGAGCGTTATTTATTTCTTTAACAATATTTGCAATATCTGGGCAGTGCAAGTAACCAAAAATTAAAATGTTACGGAATATTCTTTTAATACAATAAATAATTGCATGACAATCATATTATTGGCCAAAGACTTGTGAGAATAAAAGGGGCTTTCTAAATGAATGAAACGTTGGGGTCAACTATACAATACTTCAAAATTTGGAGGCTAATACTGAAAAGGCCTGTATATATACCAGGCAATCAATCAGAAAACAATACCCTAATGAAGGAACAATCAAGGAGAAAACCACAACCTCACCAATACTGGCACGGCAAGCTACTGTATATAAACAGGGAGCAAACTTCACACTCAATAGCACTGATGATGTTACCTAAGAAGCAAACAGCCAAGCTCAGAGAGCACCAAGGACCCCACAATTCAACCCTGAGCTACTTATATTTTCATCTATTGGATTTTGTGTCTCTCCTTCTACATCCTTATAGCTTCCATACCAGTGGTGAATTTTTTTTTTACTACTGGTTCTGAGGGTGTGGCTTGGTGGGCATGGTGTGGCTTGGTGGGTGTGGCAGGGGAAGGATATTGCAAAATCTCCATTCCCACCCACTCCAGGGGAAGGATATTGCAAAATCTCCATCCCCACCCTACTCTGGGGCCAGCCAGAGGTGGCATTTGCCAGTTCTCCGAACTACTCAAATTTTCTGCTACTGGTTCTCCAGAACCTCTCAGAACCTGCTGGATTTCACTCCTGTTCCATACCTTACGGTATTTCAAGATTTCTGTAGCATTTTTAGTCAGCCTCTCTCTCTCTCTCTCACACACACACAGAGAGAAAGAGAGGGGGGGGTAGTTGTCTATCATACACATGCTAATGACATCTCATTCTAAACCAACAAATAACATTTCCCAATTTCTAAATTTGATTTAAAACAACTGGTTATTTAATGTAACTGAAGAGATCACCTGCCAATTCACACGCAATATATCTTGAATAAAACTTTGTTTTGAAACTTCTAAAGTATATGGAATTTCTTGGCTGAAGTGCAGCTCTCTGCATACCACACATGACTAGGTGCAGCTTTCCCTAAATCCCCTCCATGTCTGAAACCAATATAGTGAATTCTAAGAGAAATATTGAGGTCACCCAGAACAAAAGAAGGTAGGAGGGAGGGTTGAGTGAACTCATAGATAACTACTCAAAAAAACTTCAGTTACAGATAAGTAATCAGTTCTTCACTGTGGTCTCTGTGATCATACACTCATGGGTGAATAGCTGGCCTATTATCTAGAGGGGCTTAGTGCTCATAAAGTACAATACAAAGGACTGCAGGTCTAAAAGCTACATCCTTTTGAGAATGAAAATCCAGATGATAATGGTAGATACAGATAGGAAGTTGTCCTACATAATTATGAAAGGAGGATCTAATGTAGAAAAGATGCAGATGGAATCCCAGCTCTTGCAAAATGACCACAGATCAAAAGAGGGCAGTTTTGGTTGCTGATCTTATAACAAAATCTAATGGCTGCAACAATCAATTTTGAAAAATCCACAATGTCTGGGATGGACCCAAAAAAACTAAAAACATATACTGATCTCAATGAAAGTGAAAAGCAAACAAAGAGCAAAGGGAATGACTTCTCGTTTACTCTTTGGAAAAGGAGTGTACAGTTATATTCTGATTCTGATTCTGATCTCAAAAGAACACAGGCCCAAAATTTTCGGCGAGACGTTTTTATAAGCTTGAGAAGATTCCGAGTAAACTCTGCTCAGACATATAACCGATGTATGTGAATCATCATGATAAAGAGTAGTTTCATGGAAGAAATAAAGACCTCTCAGTGATTTTCCATTTACTTTATACACTGCTTTCTAGTGATTTTATCACTAGCTATTAAATAAGGATAAATAACCTTTGATTGCTGTAGAGTATACTCCTCCAAAGTTTCTGGAGATGCTGTAAAGACAGATATTCCAAGAAGATGGCCTTTCCCTTAGTAGCTTGACAGTAAAGCCCTAGTGGATAAAAAAAGGTAGAGGCCTCTAAAAATAGCCACTCCTACTTGTTTTAACATGGATCCATTGAATAATAATCTGAATAGTGTATGACATGTACTTCCCAGACCTGTCTCTTCTAAGTCAACTGCCACTACTGCCACATGCTTTGTATTTTTAAATACTCTGGAGATGTTCCTTAGCACCACAGGTAAAACACACAGGATAGAAATCTCAAGCTCTCATCAACACACCTGAGAAAAGTTGTATCTGACTGACAGCTTGGAATATGAATGCTAGGCAGAGCTACAAAGTCTCTGCTTTGTTTTCTTCTTTTGGGGGCCTGCAATTTGCAGATGTGGGCACAAATGTGACTAGTAAGATTTAACTAACATTGGGATGAGTTCTCCAGTTTAGATTCTTGTATGAACACATATTGATTGCTAATCCTGTAGGTTTCTTTTCAGCTCCGTTTCCCAGAAGAATATGGCTTAGTAGCTTGTTCTTTGCTTCTACTGATGCTAATAGTTGCAGATTCCTAAACTAACATATTCATTATGTTTCATAGACTGGCCATTGACTGCAAGAAAGAATATGAATGAATGAATGAATGAAAATGGATGGATGGATGGATGGACAGACAGATGTATGTATTAATCCTTGAGGATTGTGATAATGTCTATAACACAAGCTGCAATGTCTTCATAGTTTCTCATTCTCGATATTCAAAGAAGAACTGAAAAATGCAAGATATGAAGCTGCTGAAAATAGTGATCTTTTTTGAGACCTGTACATCTTTTGGAAACCTGTTCTTGCTTCAGAACACATGATGTCACATGTAAGGCAGATATCTCGGTATCTGTATAAGGCAGATATACCACTGAATCCATATAATTTAATTAATACACAACTGTTCTGAGGATAGTTCCAATTCATTATAATGAATACTATTTGGTCACTAACTATACTAGCAAGCCTTAACAGATGCAGGAAATCTCTGTATCAGTTAATCTAGACCACTCTTAACTGCTGACCTTTTCTTAATCAAACCCCTCACTGCATTTATTAACAAACAAATGGGCTTCCGGTCTGGCTTCCGTCGCCGCCAGACGGTCCTTTGAGACCGCCAGCCCCGTCGCCCGTAAAGAGCCGCCTTTACACCTGAAAGGCGGCTCGAAAAACTCCATTTCCTTAAGGAAATGTGAGATAGAGCCGGCGAGGATAGGTAGAGCCCTCTGCGAAGTCCCCAGAATTTTTATTTTACTCTTGGGGACGAAGCAGGATGAGGCTCCCTATTCTCCTCGCCGCTGCTCCGGGCTTCGGGAGAACTCTGCTTTTTGCAGAGCCAGGCGACGGGACCAAGCCTTTCAACGAAAATTAACAGATTGTTCAAATAAAGAGGATGAGATTTGGATTTTGGACTCTAAACTGCAAGTATTTCTAACAATTTTATAAGCAATTTTAAAGCGAAGGAAAAAAAAAAGTTTAAAATGGCAACTGGCTGAGGCTTGAGAAGAAGAAAGCCGAAAGTGAAAGAACTTCCGCTTGAATAGTTTTACAAGCTACAAAGTAGCAGAAATAATAGTGCTGGCTAGAATTGAAAAGAAAAATTTCTAATCTATGTTTCTTTCTTCTTGGAGATTTGATATTGACATTGTTTGGAGAGAAGTCTTTTCTCTTTAAAAAGAGTCTGTCTGTGTGGCAGGATGGCGTTAAAACTAACAAAGCCAGACAAACAAGCAGTGGGGGGGGGTTCCCCCATTTATAAATCACATGAACAAGTTTTGAATTTGCAGACTCAGAAGAATGGTTTTAACTTAAAAGAATTTGTTCTGGAGGAGATGGCAAGATATGATGAGATTGTGAACCAGAATCTTGGAAAATTTAGGCAGGAAATTAAAGAGTTGGTACAGCAAAAATATGTCAATTTGAAACAACAGTTTGTCACAGCTATGCAAACCTTCTCAGAAATAGTTATAAAGATGGATAAAGATACTAATTTAGAACTAGAGTCTAAAATGGAGGAAGTTGACCAAAAGATTTATAATTTGGACAATAAAATACAAAGAATTGAAAATGACTTGATAAATATTCAAGATAATAGCTTAGAAGTAAAGTCTAAAAAGGAAGCTGATCACGAGACTTACAATGCAGACAATATAAAACAAAGGACTGAAAAAGAAGTCACAATGATGCAATACAGGTCCATGGAATTTGTGGTCAGAATGAGGGGATTACAGGAAAATAAAAGAGAAGATTTGAGGAAGGTGTCTGCTAAAGTTCTGGCTGGGATTTTAAAGGTTAATCCTGAAGAGGTATCCTGCAAGATTGATAAGGCCTACAGAGTTAACTCTTGGGTGGCAAAGCAAAGGCAGCTGCCTAGAGATGTGGTGATTTACTTTACTGATAAAGAAATAAGAAATGATATTGTGCAAAAGTCTTTTAACTCAACTCTTGAAAAGTATGGAAGGAAGATTTGGATATTTAAAGAGCTACCGCCCAAGATGTTAAAAGATAGAAAGGATTTTGGATTTTTGGTGACTGAGCTAAAGAAACAAAACATCCCATTTAGGTGGGATGTTCCAGTTGGAATAATATTGAGATATCAAGGAGAAAGATATCAACTAAATACTGTTGAAAAAGCAGAAGAATTTTACTATAAGGTTCTCAAAATGGGTTCAACATCTCCATGTATAACACACAAGGGGAATAAAGAAAAGCAAAATCAACAAGAGATTGAAATTCAGGCTAAGCAGATGGTGCTGGAGGTAACAGAAAAACAACAAGTTACAGAGGCTTTTGTGGATGAGCCGCTTCTGGATTCTCCTTCAGAGGTTATGGTTGGATTACCTATAAATAAAAGAGAGGCGGCTTTGGATTCTAATGTGATGATTTATCAAGCTACAGACCAGCATGGAAATCAAGCAGTTGATATACAACTTACAGAAAGGAAATCAGGATGGAGATTTAAGCCACAAAAAGTTAAGAAAAGAAGAAGCAGGTCCTACAAAAATAAAATTTTTTAGACCAAACAACAGTGTAATGCCAGTTACTTAAGAGACGACTGAATATATGAAAATATAGTTGAGGCAAAGTATTGGTTTTTATTATCTTGAGGAGGGTGACAGATCTCTGCAGTGCTGTACTTTTGGGATGTGGAAGATGGCCTTAAATTGAGTGGATTGGAACTTTCTATTTTGGACTCTCTGACAAATGGATTACATTTATGTTGAGCTACAAGGCAAGAGAATTATGGGATTGGGGCATGCAGAGGATCTGGTTGTTACCCTAACATGGTGGTTGGAAAGAATAATCTAGAAGAAAGGTATTACAAAAGACACTATATGGAATACAAATATAAAGTCACTCGGGTGGTTTTTTGCTATATGAAAATATTTACTATTAATGGGGGCAGATGGTAATTGAAGATACCGAACATACTGTTGGAATTTGGATGTGATGTTACCCTAACATGGGTAATGGAATTAACAATCCAGTTGAGAGACATTACAGAAGATATCATATGGATTACAAATTTAAAGTCATTTGAGGATTTTATATATATATGTAAATACTTTTTAGTGGTGTGGGCAGAAGAATAAAGATATTGAAAATATTATGTATGTAGACCTGTAGGAAAGTGGGATAGGTTAGCGTATTGATTGTTTAGTTTAGCAAAAGGGATGTTATGTTATATCAATATACGTAAAAGATTTGAATTAAGAGATATATGTATGGGGGAGGAGGAAATGGATAGATTATGAGTTGAAATTGCTAAATTAGGATTTATTATATAATTTTACAGCTGAATGTTGCTTTGAAATGTATAGTATAAGGGGGATATAATAATATTGTTAGAAGGGTGGAGATAGGTTAGCTTTTAGTTTAAGAAAAGGGATGTTATGCTATAGATTATGAGTTGAGTAGATGAAATTGCTAAATTAGGATTTATTATATAATTTTACAGTTGAATGTTGCTTAGAAATATATAGTATAAGGGGGATATAATAATATTGTTAGAAAGATAGGGTCAGTATATGGGGGGTGGAGTAAAAGGATGGTAAAGTATTATATAATCTGTTATTAATTTGGGTTTTATTTTGGAGAAGCCATGGGGGGAGGGGAGGGGGAGGGGGGCTTAGGGAGGAGGGGGGAAAGGGGGGGGGAATTTGTATTTGAAAAACTTTTTCAATAATAAAAAAAAACAAACAAATGTATTGGTTAGTACCATTTTGACATACCTACAGATTCTTAATTCTCTTTTATAACAGGTTGGTGACACTTAAAATTGTTTTTTGATATCACTGTCTTTGAGAAATGACAAGTTCTTGTAAAATCTCTATGAAGTCTATGAAATGTTAACAAGCTCCATTAAGTCATTCAATTTCTCATCATTTTTTCTTATATCTGACCAGCCAGATGTTCACTGAAGCTTAAGATGTGAAATGTGGTAAAATAATTCCAACTATTTCTAGAAAGAATTCTAGAATGGGGAATTTTGCATAGATCATATGTAGTATTTTTACTACTACTATATTTTATATGGATTTTATCAATCCATATAAATTCCAGGAAATTTTAAACAACATACCCATTTTTAAACTATATTAGTAGACTATGCTATTTTTAAAGCATCAATTGGCTGTGTTTTATACAATAACGTACAGGATATTTATCATAATAAATGTCTTCCATTTGCTATTTTATTTTTACTCCCCCGATAAAATTTGTTGATATTCCCAACCACAGCTGTTTTCAAAAGCTCTATTTACATTCTGATAATCTATCGAAGACCTCCAGCTCTATGCAATTAAAACAGTCTTCCTGACTTTCTCCAAACCATAGAAATAATGATTTATTTATATCCTGCATTTTATTATTTTTACAAATAACTCAAGGTGGTGAACATATCCGCCTTGAGTTATTTGTAAAATAACTGAACCCTGGTGGTGCGGTAGTTAGAATGTGGTAATGCAGGCTAACTTTGCCCATAGTCTGAAGTTCAATCTTGGTAGGTTCAAGGTTGACTCAGCCTTCTATCCTTCTGAGATCAGTAAACTGAGGAGCCAGGTTGTTGGGGGCAATATGCTGATGTTGTAAATCTCCCAGAAAGTGCTGTAAAACATTATGGGAAGGTATATAAAACTAAGTGCTATTGCTATAGCTAACATACCTTTCTCCTCCTTTTTCCCTACAATAACCACCCTGTGAGGTGGGTTGGGCTGAGAGAGAGTGTCTGGCCCAAGGTCACCCAGCCAGCTTTCATGGCTAAGGTGGGACTAGAATTCAGTCTCCCAATTTCTAGTCTGCTGCCTTCATCACTAGACCAAACTGACTCTGGTGTAGCGTGTATGTGTACTGTATGTGCATTTCTGTACTCAAAAAAACCCATGTGTTAAGTATTTAAGAAAAGATGTCTGTATGTGGTCAACAGGCATTGAAAATAATTTGGTAGTTCTTAATCAATAAAACATATACATATTGCTGCTGAAATATAGATGACAAAAATTGTTATTCTCCAATATTTAATGGCCTTCCGATATTTGTTATGATAAAGTTTATTTAGAGAAGTTATAGCCATTGTCTTTGTGGGGTATAAACTGCACTTTTCTGTGTTTTGGATTTAAACTGCATGAACATTTTAATAACACTGATTTGTGAATCCCAATTTTTTTGATTCAGTTATTTTCTTATAACAGTTATTTAAACTGTTATAAACTGTTTAAACTTCAACCCTATATCCAACTTTAAACGTTTTGGGCTTAAATTACATGACGGATAATTGGGAATACATAAATTTAGTTTTTTCTAGATCATTTGCAGAATTTTTTAAATAAGTAAATGGTATGCAATTTGTTTTATAGTAATTGAGAAACAAATATGAACCTTATCAGAAAGCAAAGTAACCCAGCAAGTATTTATTGTTTGTTAGGATATGGTGTAAGCCTAACAAGTTGTTCAGGCAATATATGTGTTCTATAATTTTAAATGTATTCTGTAACTTTAAGATGTAATGCTGAGTAATTGTACTGATGAGTCATTGTAACTAACTGCTGACTGACTGCTGACTGCAATTATCCTAATTGTACTGTTGAGTCATTGCACTGCTGACTCCACTTATCTTAAGTAGATAATTACTAGTGTAAACTGTATATAAGGAGAGCGCGAGCTATAGTCATTCTTGCTTGACTTACTGCTTGACTTGTTGGTTGGAACTGTTACTGTCGTGTGTGAAGAAGTGGATGGATCTGCTACCATCGTGATTTGTTACCAGCATTGAATTGCTGTTTATTACCTACTACTGTTTGTATGGTAAGAAGATATCTGTAACTTCGGACTCATTTGAATGGCTAAAGACTTGGATTGATTAAAAGACTGTGCAATTGTTTTTCACTACAAAGTAAAAGCTTTGTTAAATCAGTTTGTATGTATTGTATTCATTGCTCTCAGTACCGTTTCTCTGTGCACTTACTCTGCTGGTTGGTAACACAACAATATCCTTAACATTGTTTATTCATAACATTAAGAGACTTACAAATCCATAGTGGCCTTTCTCTCCACAGTTGTAACAGTATGCTGAAGCAGGTTGCACAGAATAAGAGTCAGCTGTCTTGAGTGGTCCTGGTCTAGTCTGAAACAAAAAAATTGGCAGCAATGAAATTTAGTAAAATTCCAATTAAAATGAACTAAATTAAAACAATATAATATAATAATATAATAACAGAGTTGGAAGGGACCTTGGAGGTCTTCTAGTCCAATCCCCTTGCTTAGGCAGGAAACCCTACATCACTTCAGACAAATCAATAGCAGTGGAATTACATCTCTTACTAATTGGGAAAAAATGTATTGCAGTTATATTATACATTAACTTAAAAGTGAAAGCAGAATTTCTGGGATAAAATATGTGAATATTAAAATATTATTCCAGAATGTGGGATAAAATATGTGTATGGATCTAAAGATAGATAGTATATAAACTCTAACATGATATCCAATATGACTATCATAGGAAATCTGTCAACTTAGTGACAGAATGTGTGCAAGCTTAAATGTTGTTTTAACATACATACAGTATGTATGTTAAATAGATACTCATATTAGACTTTAGACTTACTACCGGTATATATCACTTCACAGTGCTTTCCAGCCCTCTCCAAGTGGTTTACAATGTCAGTATATTGCTTCCAACAATCTGGATCCTCATTTTACTGACTTCGGAAGGGTGGAAGGCTGAGTCAACCTTGAACCGGTGAGGATTGAACTGCTGGCATAGGCAGAATTAGCCTGCAATACTTCATTCTAACCACTGCGCCAACACGGCTTTTATAACTATATCTCTATATACATATGTATATACATAGAAATATAGCAAAATATGACAAAAATAGAGAGCTAGTTTGGTCTAGTGGTTAAGGCACCATGCTAGAAACCAGGAGGTTGTATGTTCTATTCTCCCCTTAGGCATGAAAGACAGCTGGGTGACTTTAGCCAGTCACTTTCTTTTAGCCCAGCTTACTTCACAGGGCTATGGTTGGTGGGAAAACAGGATGAGGAAGGAATATCAGATATTTTGCTGCCTTGAATAATAAAGAATAATAAGACATAATAATAAGAATAATAAAGACAGGATAAAAACAATCTTAAAAAAACACAGAACCATAGCATAACATTTGAGTGTAAAAATGTATTCCTCTTAGAGTCTCATTCTATAAATTGCCACAAGCCCAAAGTATGATATTACAAGGCTCCGGCCCAGCGTGAACAAGCATCATTACATGGACATCTAAGGTTCAATTGTTGTCAACATTTGCTTTCATTTTGTGGGGAAAGACTTTTCGCTGGTCAGGATTTTCTAAAGTTTCTTCAATAAAGAGCAAATATCAATATATGAGGAATGAGAATTTATCTCAAAAACAATATCCAGATTTCAGCAATTACACAAAATTGAAAACTCATGGAGAAATGGTTGTAAATTTGATTATTTTTTATGGTTTAATTCTAATGAAAATATATTTCTTTATAAAGAAACTATATGCTATATGCATAGTAGTTTCTCTGTTTGTATGTTTTAGAAATCGTTAGTTTTACTTACAACCATAATTGGGAATAGAATTTCTGTTGATAGGCAAGGCAGATGTTAAATGACTCGCACCCACTTTTATGACCTCCTTTGCCAGAGTTAACCGAATCACTGGACTTATTAAACGAATCATGTGGTTTTTAAGGCTTCCCGTATTGACTTTGCTTGTAGGAAGCATGCTGGAAAAGTTGCAAAGAGCACCAGGACACGGCAATCTTTGTAAATCACATGGCTAGTTGCCATGCACTCAAATTTTGATTACATGAGCATAGAGATCCTGCGATGATTGTAAGTACAACGACTGGATGTAAGTTACTTTTTTTTAGTGCTGCTGCAAATCTGAATGGTTGCTAAACAAATTGTTGTAAGTTGAACACTCCCTTTATTTATGGGAGGTGTCACAGATATTAATTTATTTTAGGGGGTCAAGGCACTGCAAAGTTTGAGAATTCCTGCTCCAAGTATCTAAATTTAGATTTAAGGCACAGATGAATTCTTGCCTTTATCTCCTTCAAACATGGCAAGGAAGACCACTTCTAACAATTTGGGAAACCTGACAGTCAAGGAGAGGAGCACTACCTACAGATAGGTTGAATTTTGGAGTATAAAAAGCCTTTTAAAAAACATCTTCGTTAAACACATTTTCACTACACAATAGAAACTGAAGAAAGAAAACTTTAGCTAACATGGTTTAAAACAAAAGAAAAAAAAATCACTACAGTATTTTAGAAATCTCAAGGAGGAACAGAATTTCCTGGTTTATCCTAATGCTCTTACACAATCCTTGAAATGAATGGATGGAAAAAAGTGAAAATTAGAGGTAATCAGATTAATACCACTTTTAACTTGAATTTTTTAAAAAGGTAATTATATCCAGGTATGAATACATCCTAAAAATGATCTCAATCATACAATCAAAAACCTGTTATTTAATATCCATTCCTTAACAATTAACCTTACGATTTGTGGAATCTTTCTATTTCTGAATGTAATAATCACCATATTTGAATTGTTTGAATAGACTCACAGAGTTGCTTATTATAATTAACTGATAATAATGACTGGTGAAAATCATGTCCACCAAATATTAGTTTGGCACCCAAAAGTGCAGAATACATGACAACAAAAAGATTTTATGAAAAGTAGCTTTTTTTTCCATTTCAAATCTCTTAAAAACCCTGAAGGAGTTTTGGGCTGCAAGAAGTATGCGTGTCTTTATGACCTCAAAAAATGTCTGTCTGGCACTTCCTTTTGTTTATGTAATTGAAAAGGTCAGATTTAAGGAGACAAATTAAATTGAATACTTGCCATTCAGTTTAACTACGCATTACCTCCCTACAGCTGTCCAAAAGTCTAAAGAGGAAAAAAGAACCTCATAATATGTTGTCAAGCTCACTATATTCTAATTATTTCCGGTTTTAAAAAGCATTTAAGGATTCCGATCCAATAGGTAGAAAATAACAGCAGCAGCTCTGCTATAGGATTTTTTTTTTTGTTAAAAACATTTAAATAATCTATATTTTGTAGAGTGATATTTTGAAGATTACTTCACTATCAATATATAGAAGTAATAACCCAGTAGATAGCATTACCTATAAAAGGTCCATCCCATCTGCTATTCTTCCTGAAAGCTTTTCATGCACCAGTAAACTCAGTAAATATCAGAAGATAAAGCATAAGCCTACCACGCCACGGATTTACTCCTAATGTCTCCTCAAAGTGCAGCCCCGATGCAACGATTACAAATGATTTTCTTCTAATGTCATTTTACATAACCCTTTTTTCTGCATGAGTAGTTAGTGCAGAATGAGTGAATGAATGAATGAATGCCATTAAAACAGTTAATCATTATCTGGGACACTGGCCTTCCTCCCTTCTCTGCAAGGAATCTCCATGACAAAGGCCAAGAGATCAAAATGCCAGGGCTGCCTTGCTCGCCTATTTCTAACAGTAATTTTTTATGCAAATAGCCCTGCTGGGCAGCTCCCTTGGTGACCTTGAGATGCCCTTATCTTAAACTGACTTTGATCCAATATGGCCTTCTTTTTATGAAGCTCATTACTTCTCGAGATATGTATCTGACTTAAATTTCACTAATTAAAAGATATTATTTATTCCCGGGGTTTCCACCCCCCCCTGTATTATCTTACAGCTACATATGCGGACAAAGGGGGGGGGGAAATTATAGTACGGTGCGAAATGGACAATTTCTTTTTTTCAAATTTCAGTTGAGAGAAATCGATCTGTGATTTTTATTTATCTTATTTGCATTCTGCTTTCACTTTGGATTCCTAAATATTATTCAGATATTCCAATTAAATATTTCTTTTAACTAGATCCATAAATATCTACTTCGGTAAAGCAGTGCTGGAGTTCCATGTACTTCTACAGTATTCATTGAAAGAACAGAGTTTTGACTGCTTTTTAAAAACTATGCTACACTGCACTGCACAACACAAGGATCAGTGAGTTTGCTTTGTGAAGTTTTCAGTATCCCCACGGTTTGCGGCTTCCAAAAACTCCTAATTTACTGCCCTACAATATATATTGCAAATATTACAAGATAGACATATACTTTTTAAAATACAAAAACCTAAAACTCACTCCATAATTTATCCCACCACACAGGTATAAGTGCAGTTCTACTCACTATGCTACCTTCAGCTCTTCAAAAAGTACTTAAGAAGAGTCCCCATCCCCCTCGAGTCTTCCTAATGTTTTGTCATAAACCCTTGTGCAAACCTTGGTATGCCATGTTGTCAATCTTCAGGAGACTGTGAGCACTATCCTGCATTAGGCATGAAAGCAGGATTGGGTGAGGCAACCACTCTTTCTCAGCCCATGTGTGGCAAGCCAATCAGACAATTCCTGTCACCACCAATGGATCGACACTTGTCGATTAACAAAATTGCACTTGTGGAAAAACACTAGGAAGACCCGGGGGTGGACGGAGGAGACTGTTCTTGGGGTTTATGACAATTTGCCATGGCCAACTCGTCACAGCCAACTTGCTGCAGGACAAAAATTACACTAATATCAAAGAAATGGTGGCATAGAATCATTAAAGGAAGGATACAAAATGAGGGATAGAATGAAGTGCGAATGACAATAATTAAAATATTTTTTTATTTATTTTAAATTATTGTAATTGAATTGTTACATTGTCCCGCAGTGAGTTGGGCCGCAGTGAGTTGGCTGTGGCGAGTTGGCCACAGCTAGTTGGCTATACCTACAGAAACTCCAAACTGAGTAAAAAAATTAAACATAGCCAAATTCTTACAAGACCACAAATTTTAAAAGAATTAAATATTATGTGATGGTATTCTTCTCTTTCTTCTCCTAAAAAAAGTGGCTAATCTCTGTTACAGAGTACTAGCATTACTTACTATTATGCTTGGGAAATTTTGAAAAGTCCATGTGTTTTCTAAGTCAGCTGAGATGCAAAATATGAAGTCAATACTGTATTAGATTGTCCAATCTAAAGATAAGCTATTAAAAACTATAACTGACTGTTCTCCTTTAGTTGCATTCTGCAAAAAATAAAGCTCATATGTTAGAGGTTTGTTGTCCTGAGCAACTAGAACCAACAGCCATCTTAATGTACTAAAGTAGTGGTTCTCAACCTGTAGTCTGTGGACCCCTGGGGGCCTGTAATGTCATTACAGGGGGTCTGCGAAGGCTTGAGGAAATGTTATGATCTTGAGTTAAGTCTTGGTGGTCCATGGTCATGGTCTGTGGCCACAAAAGATATTTAAAGGGAGTCCGTGGTAAAGAAAAAGTTGAGAACCATTGTACTAAAGAATTATCTTGGAAAACACAAGAACAATGGTGGAAACTCAGACACCTAGAACCAGACATGATTAATTTTCTCTATTCCAGGGCTAGATAATTTTTTAAAATTTCTCTAGAAAAGAGCATCTGAAGAAATGATCTAACCAGGAAAATCCATTACGAGAATAATAGTATTTAAAAAATGCAAGGAAAATGAAAGATATATAACCAAGGAATATTCTGAAACAGCCTCCCTTCCATCATATGTTTTAAAGGAATTAAAACAAGGTATTAGGATGGTCAAGCAGTCACCTGAGGACATCCCAGACTGTCACACTTTAATTCTTATTCCTTAGGTTTTAATACAGGATACATTTCAGGTATTAGTACGTTTAGCAGCTCTTAATCTGATTGCTAGTTTCAGTCTATTTCAGGGCTAGGCAACTATGATCCCTTTACAACCTGTGGACTTCAACTCCCAGAATTCCTGGCTCAGGCATTCTGGGAGTTGAAGTCAACAGGCCGTAAAGGGGCCATAGTTGTTCAGCCCTGGTCTACTTGGTACAGTTATGTAGAACTCTAATTGGCTTCATTGGATTTCCCCTGAAACATTATCATAATTGGGGTTTGAAAAATCCAGACTAATTATTAAACATCTAGCTAATGAGTGTCAAATGGACTTGGCTACATTTTCAGATTTCTAATCTGGAGGTGGTTTTTTCTTGTTTTCGTTTTATTTTTATCCTACTGGCCAAATTCCTTATCCTTATCCATCTAAACAATGAAGCAACACATAACTTTTAAGTTGGCTTGCCTCATATTATGCCATCGGCGATCTTAGAGAGTATATACTGTAATAATCCTGTGGGAGATAAGATTTTCCCTACAGGTACAGAAGATATTGAAACTGAGTCATGTTGCATTGTACAGATCACACTGTTACAGAATCTGCACTATGTACTAACATCAGTCCATTTCAAACTAAAAAATGATTTGTATTTGACAGATATTGACTCAGCTATTACACCCAATATTGCCACATTTTGTGCTAAAGCTTGTAATCTTTGCCAAATAAATCTTCAGGAACTGATTTAGTGATAAACTAAGTAGGCCCAGAGCTTTATGCTGTTCACTGCTACTTTTGCATGACTGTTCTTATTCTGGATTGGTCAAAAGACTGCAATGATGATGTTGAATATCTCTCAGGGACATTTTTAAAAAGAACTTTTCTTCTGGGCTGTTGGCTATTCCTGCCAGCTTAGTGTCATCTGCAAATCTGATGAGTTCCTCTTCTATTCCCTCATCTAAGTCATTTATGAAGATATTGAAGAGTACTGGCCCTAAGACGGAACCTTGCAGTACCCCATTGCTTACTTCTCTCCATGTGGATGTAGTATCATTAAGGAATGAATGAAATAAGATTGGTTTGAGAAGATCTGTTTTTAACAAACCTATGCTGATTTCTAGTTATAACTTTATTTGTTTCTAGATGTTTGCAGATCTGTTTAAAAAATAGAATATACAGAAATAGATATTGATCTTAAATTATAGCTAATGAATGGCCCAATACATTTTCTGGACAAGGAACTAAATCCATAATATAAAACCTGTACAAATATTAGGATCTAATGCAAAAATGATTAATAATGTGCTCCAAAACAGTCTTTATCCTGCACTCAACTAAGATCCAAATAAGCTCATACCAGAACACAGGAGTATCTATTTTAATGTGGAAGCTCTGGAAGAAATAAACAAGATAAGGCATGTTATAGGCATTTTAACAATAAACTGGGGAAGAATGAAACAAATATAACATATCCTTGAGTGGAGAATTGTTACCTGCTTTGTTTTGAAAATATGAGTTTATATCACCAGCTGTTTGAAATTTCTTTTTATTGTAAAGATCTCTTTCTCCCTGATCACCTGCCCCCAAATCCTATTTTATTGTCTCATTGCAGCAGGAGGGTGCTCCCAAGAGCATGAGCAAACAACGTGCACCCACAAAATGCACTCCCAGGAGAGCCACTCAAGGCATAAAAGTCAACTCAACTGCCCAGCAATATAGGTGCCCAAGCAGGATTGGATGGCAGCAGTGTATGACATTGCTAGAGGTAAATAATCTCTTTAGTGACAATACAATGGCATCATTTCATATTGTGAAGGAAAAAGCAAAAGTAAATTATTCCTGTATTTTACTAAGAAAACGACAGATACAAGAGATAAAGTGATTAATGATATGGGTGCCTTGGAGGTTGAATGTGCTGCTCAATATGCTGCTACTGAAGAAGAGCTGAGGATATTTTGAAGTACTAAAAGTATTTATGATGTTAGATTAAAGCCTTTGGGATGCTGATGTTCAAAGACATGTCAGAAGGTGAAGAGTGTGCCCACACATGCTCCAGAAGGCAGCTGCTCATGAGAAAGCCTGCAAGACTCAGAGGGACTGTGCATCTGGGAAGTACACTACTACTGTAGGAACCGAGGGAAGAAGATCAGGCTTGTAGTCTCAAGCGTAGCCTTTAATGGACAATGATCAAACCCCACTTTCTAATTTTGGATTATTATTCCTTAAAAGCTAAAAGAGATCTTTGGGGCAGCATTTTAACTGGACCATCTGGTGAATGTTCCTATGACCCACAGTGTGACTAACAGAGAAGAAAAAGGGAAAACTACAAGAATTTAAACCTTAGTTTACAGCAAAAAGCAAATTAATTTTTATATTATAAATGTTTTTAAACAGACAAGAGGAACAATAATTGTACTTTTATGGACTTTGTTTATATCTATTTCTTTTGAATGAATTGATTAAATAATATATACTTTCATGAAAGAGGGCACAAAGATTGAAAAAATATAGAAAAAGTTAGAATATGTGTAAATAATAAGAAAAGATCAGCTTAAATGAGTTGTTAACAACAGAAAAATGATATGTACATAAGTGTTGTATGTTTTGTGTTTGTTTTAATGTGTTTAAAATAAAAAACTTTTTAATAAAAAAAAATAGAAATACCGACCATGAAAGAATGGATTGTGAAGATGACAGAACTTGCTGTTATGGCCAAACTAAACTTGTCTGATTAGGGAAGGAATAATAACCATTTTTACAAAATCTTGGAAACCTTTTATGGACTTTTTGCTGGAAATGGAAAAAACTAAACTGATAATGTGAGGATTTACTGATTAAAAATACCATATTTTTAATGGGAAGAAAGGAACCATGATATATAATTTTGAAAGTGGAAATGGTAATGATTATGTTTATAATTCTTGTAAGGAAGAGCGGAAGTCACTTCTTTAGGTAGTTTTTTTCCCTTTCTTTTTCCTTAACTTTTACTGCTTCTCACTTTTTCTTTTAATCTTTTTATATCTTTTTCTTTGTTCTAATTGTTTTTATTTCTATAGTTTTTAACCCTATAACACCCTTTTCTCAATAACAATTATATATGCAGTTTGTGAGTATGTTGTTAAACATGTCATACACTCCAGAGCTTCCCTTTCTATTAAAGAATTCTTTAGTTTGGCAGATTTTTTTTAAAAAAACATGTATTATATACATAATAGAGGAGAATGGCTCCTCTGATGTTGCTTTTTTTTTTTTTAAAGTAAAAAATCAAGTGGTAGCATCATCAGAGCACATATATATTTAAAAATGCTTATGAAACTTTAATAAACACCTGTTGAAGAAATGTGAGGTTTAATAATCTTAATTTCAGACAAGACTATTTAAAATACTGGTAGGTAAACTAATTTAATACATACTATATTATTTTAATACTGAAATCCAAAAAAATTCTCCCAATTTTTGTTCCCCTGCAAATTATATTCATATTGTTAATTTTGATCTGAAGATGGAACATGGTAATAATTCTATTTAATTGTGATTCCCAGCAGAACAGATTACAGAGAAAAATATTTAAATATGTATATCCAAATGTCAGAATGAAATCTATTTCTAAGACTTCTCCCAATTTTTACTGTGGTAAATTTTGATTTGGCGGAATTTCAAACTGGAATGCCAAATGTAAAATTTGGAAATAAAATGAATGAAAAAAAAAATTCTAACCCTTATCATACAAATATTAGATTTCAAAAGTCTTCTAATTCATAGTCAATTCTTACAGTGAAATATTATGTAATTTGTATTTATAAGTCAGGCTCCAGAACACTATCTATCTATCTATCTATCTATCTATCTATCTATCTATCTATCTATCTATCTATCTATCAACACTTCCAGGTTGCTAATCTTAAATCTTCATGATAAAACAAAACAAAACTTTATTTTTCCCTAAAGGGCATGCCACCCATTCAATGTTGCATAGCTATTTCATATGGAATGAAAGAATTATTTAAACAAGGCGGGGCATTAAAATTTCAATCATTTCTTATGGAACTGGGAACTTTTTTTCTATTTTAAATATTAAGTCAAGTAGCTGAGGTATCCGCCTTAATCCTTAGAGACGACCTGTACACCCAAACTAAACATTCACATTTATGACAGCAACATAAACGCTCTTCTAAATTAATGTGCAACATTAAGTGAAATCGTTTCCTGGAAAGATACAGGTATCTATCTATATTTTATTTTGCCATCTTAAACATATCTGGGTCTTTATGACCTTATTAAAAAATGTATTTCCCCCTCTTAAAAAAAAACATTCCTAGAGCAAATGGACTGCATAAATAAGCAATGTGCTATGAGGCTTCAGACTAGCCGATAAACCCTTTCAATTTTCATGCCAGCTTCTTCTTTTGTAATTCAAATCTGGCTGGAAACTGGCAGTTCTGAAAACTGAAACAAGCACTGCCACAAATACCTTGTAATGCTATCGACCTTGTCTGCCCATGCAGTGAGAAAGGGGGATGCATATGTGTCTGCAGTCATCCAGATAACACAACTCATTTTTTGGGGGGTGGGGTGGGGTGGATAACAGAAACCCAGACCAGACTGTGTACCAAAAGCAGAGTCACTACCAAGCAAAGAGGAGAGGAAGTCTCTTCAAAATACATAACACATTAAAAAAAAAAAACATACATGGGGCTCAGCCGCTGCTTTCATTACCAATTTTAATTTAGCTCCTCCAGTTTGCCAACCAGATAAACTCCGGTGCTGTTTTTTTTTTAATCTATTTGCCACATTTTATGTTCAAGATTATAGTAATATGGGGAAGAAGGAAAAATCACTTTTAGAGGAAATAAAGAAACAGATCCGCTTATCAGCATCCATCAGAAAGTTCATTAATCAGCCGGGCTTTGTGCCCCCTAAATTGAAAGGTTAAATAATCCTCTCAGGAATATTTCTAGGCGCCACTTGCAATTGTCAGTTTGGAGCTGCCATTCACAACACTCTGGATCAGTGACAGAGCATTTTGCCAATGTTTGGACCTCAAACAATGATGGATAAATGGCCTGGCTCACAAAGAACCCCTTTTAACTAAGAGGATGGAAAAGATGGACTATGAGCTTTGATGTTGATTGGAAATATGGATGAGAGAAAAGAAAGACATGTTTTTGAAGGAAACTTTATATAGGAACGCAAGTTCAACTGTAATTGTAATTATATTTTAGAATCTTCCTAATATATTAGCATTTATGCACACACACTTATAAATTAGCTGCACAAATGTTTCTACAATGCCTTGACAAGCGACAGATGAATATGATGAAAATATTTGGCTATAATGCACTGAGCAGTTAGGCAAATCCCAAGTATATTTCTAGTTTTTGACACCCTGCACTTAGCCATATTTTTACTATGCAGGAAATGACAAAAATAACCCATAATATGAAAAGCATTTGCATTTTTTTTAATAAAAGGGAACTGTGTGTTAACATATTAGTTCACAGTTAGGAAAAAAAAACGAATGAATATACCACAAGAAAGTAACAGGTGCAAAAAAATTAAAGGTTTTTTTTTACATTTCTGTGTTTTATTCTTAAAAATAGCCTCTTATGACATAATTAAAGTCATCCAATGCATGTTATGTTACACTTAGGCTTTACTATTCAATATAGGTAACAATCAAAATAATTTCAAAGCAGATCTAATCCACAAAAGGAAATATGGTGGATATTCCATATGCCAATCTACTTAGCAATTTTATAAAGGCAATTCTATAATTAATAATTCTTTGATAAATACGTATTCTTTGTAACCCCACATCAAGTGGGCCTATAATTTTAATCACCTCGCCTTTAATCACATTTAGAGATGCAGCAGAATATGGGATGGATTTTCTTTCTTGGTTGTATTAGCAGGTTCAAGTAGAAGAATAGAATGCTCCATTACTGTTTCATAATAAACAAAATACATGTCATATTTAAAAATTTGCCACCATAGTCTCACCCAACACAAAGCCAGGCTTTTGGTCCTGGAAGACTTCAATATCCTTTGAATACTAAAATAAATAGAAATATTCCACTTGCTTTGTTAGGAGTTAATTGGAATTTCATAAACATAAAGCACGCACAAGATTCTTTTAATAAGTCATTTGTTCAAGATAAGTGGTGAATGTATTCTAACTCATATGGATAGGAAAATAGTGACCCATGGTGACTCACTTTGTATGGCCAGTTCAATCTCTAGTAAGATTCTAATGAGTTAAGTAGACCCTTATCTATCTACATTGTCTATCTGTCTGTCTGTCTGTCTCTCTCGATCCATCAAGCTGTGACTATCTATGACTGTTGTTCTATTATTTTACTTCTGTTCTATTTACACCCCTTCATTTTCTTCTTTTTATTGCTGTAATCCACTTAAGAGTAGCCCGATGCTGTGATAGGTGGCAAATAAATTTAACAAATAAACAAACAAACAATGAAAACCACTTGATAATCTAATAGTCTTCCTGAACCTAGCCAAATGCTTATCTGTTCCAACATCTTGTTTCTCACAGAGGTCAACTAACATGAAGCCTAAAATCATGACAGGAAACTATATTGAATAAAATGGATCTATATAACTTTGTATCTATATACACAATTTTTAAAATTAAAAATAACCAAATTTCAAAAAATCTGAGTAAATTATATCTAAAATAAATCAATGTTTCCATCAGAATGAAAACAAGCATTTCTCTAAGAATGATAATATCTAAAACATATTTTTGAAAGCTACCAAATGGAAGTATTTTCTGACTTTCCAAAAGTAATCGTTAAGAGTTAATCATCTAATTCAGGAAGAAGTAACATAGATCAGAAATTATATAAATAGTAGAATATATGAAGGCAATCTACTGAACACTGATTCAGCACAGAAAAAAAAAGGACATACAGTTACAAGACTATAAATTTTTAATGATTGCTTGGGAAGCAATCAGTAAATCTGAAGTAAGCTTAGAAGTAGAATTGACATATAGCAATGACAACATTCTTTCATTTCATTCAGAAGAACACCAGGTAAATATACCTGAAAAACACCAGGTAAATAGCAATAAACTATTTTCACAACCATTCTATCTTCAATGTGACAATTAACAAAAGAATCAATACATCAGACAGAATCAGGATGTATAAAAATTGATGACTTTTTAATTTTTTAAAAAAATTGTATTTTTTAAATTTTAAATTGCATGTTTTGATTTAAATTGTATTTTCTATTTTTATCAAATTTATTTTAATAAAATGCTTTTGGAGTAAAAATCTATCTAAACAGTTTTCTATTTAAGATACATTAATAATTTAGTTTATTCAGCATGAAACGGAGCTTAGTTATGTAGCATGAGGCTGTATAATTCTGCAATATTTACATTTTTGGTAAACTCATTCAATGAATCCAAACTCTGCAAGTATGCACAGTAACATGCACTGCATTGATGCATGCACACAATTTCACAGTAACCATGAGATAAATCATAAAACAAAGTTCAGGAATATTCCTTTATCCCATTGTTTTGCAAATCTATGTACATTACAAACTGTATGATTGTTTGAAGAGAAATGCATCTGTACCACCAGGCTCTAAATGTGAGGAGGAAGAGCAAGCAGTAAAAATGAAAGTGAAAGCTTCTAAGCAGTTTATAAATATAATATTAAAGAGCACCTGTCATTTCAGATCCATCATGGCAGTGCCTGTTAGCGGGCATCCACTCATCTGCTGCCTGCCACATCCCTCACCTTGCTGTGTCACTGCCGCATCACCAGCTGTCCCATTAAATTGAATGGGACTGTTGGTGAGTCAACAGCGGGTCAGAGGAGGAGCTGCTGCGGGACAGAAATGACAGTTGCTTTTTAAAAATTATGATTTAAATTGAGTTGATTTAAATTGAGCCTTTTTACTAGTGATTTAAATCATGATTTAAATTGAGTTGATTTAAATCAAATCCACCCTGCACAGAATTGAGGATATTTTCTATCTTTTTCATCTCTAATCCTTCCAAAAGGCCCTTAGTCTACGAAGTTAGGTGAGTTGTGCCATCAGATATGTTTTACTGTAAGTGGGAATTACAATTCAGGCATTTATTAATTGCATTGTTTAAATTATTGTTTTAACCCAGAATTACTGCCACTGCCCAGACAGCCATACATAAATTTTATGTATGAATAAACAAACAAACAAACAAACAAATAAACAGATGTAGTTCAATATGCACAGTATCTGCCAGTGGCCTTCACATCAGTTAAGACATGGAACTCTCGTATAGCATACTGGAGACATGAAGTCTGGTGTGATTGGGCAGAATGGGCAGTCTCTGGGTCAACTTGTAGATCCAGAAAGTATGCCTTTATTGAAACATATGTGCCCTCTAGAATGTTACCCACCCCCCGAAGTCCAGGTGCCTCCCATGGTATTCAGGAAACTATTAAAGACCTGGCTATTTTCTCCCAGGTCTAGAACAGAGTGAAAATTGATATCTGATGGATAGGTTTAATATATACCGTATTTTTCAGAGTATATGACGCACCTTTTTCCACCCTAAAAAGGGGGTGAAAATTTAGGTGTGTCTTATACACTGAATGTAGGCCCCCCCCACCCACTGGCCCCCACCCTTTGGCCTCTGCCTCCTAGCAGTTTACCTCCTTGCAGCAAGCAGCAAGAAGAAACAGCTCGTTTCAGCTTCAACACAGCCTAATTAGGACAAGTTGATTGGATCGGCCTCCCGACTCTCAGCTGTTTTCCGCGGGCCTCTGCTGCTTGCTGCAAGGAGGTAAATTGCTAGGAGCAGATTTTTTTTTTCTTGTGCTAATCAAGCTATGCTGAAAACAAAAATGAAAGTAAAGCAGGCTATTTGCTGCAACGAGGCAAAATTGCTGGGAGGCAGAGGCAGTTTTCTTTTTCTTGTTTTCCTCACCAAAAAAGGTAGGTGCGTCTTATACTCCGAAAAATAAGGTATATATAAAACACATTTCACTATTACTGATCCTGTAGCAATCAAATATCGTTTCAGTTTCACAGTTTAGAAGGTGGTTTTATGGTGGCAAACTGTAATAAAAATCACTAAAGGTGTCTTGGACACACAAAATTTAAAGTGAAGAGGGAAAACAGTTCTTATTGATTTCATTTCTTGCAAATCAGGCCAGCATTCCCCTTAAAGGACCTCCTTTACAGCAAGAGTTCCTTCCAAAGAGGGAACTTTGTGTCTTGCCCACAAGCTTAGCTGACTGCAGAAAACATTTCCTTTCTTTTGTTTTTTTGCATTTCAAGTTACACGCAGCTGAGCTAGAAATAAGTCATCTTACTTCCAAACCCAGTAGCCATTTTAGGATCACAAAACTACAGAGCTGCTTTTGAGATAGTGAAGAATCCCTGTGTCTTTTTTGACAAAAAATATCTATGAACATTATCATGATTTTTGCCCAAACTGCATTTGGAATTTGGATGGGGGGAAAAATCCAACTTTGCAGAAATTGCATGTTGTCAATAAACACTGATGATTTAAGATAAGAGATGCTGAACACTTTCATAGCCAAGGTCTGCTTGGCTGTTTTGTTTTGTTTTTTTTTTTTTTTGTTTTGTTTTGTTTTGTTCTGAAAGAAAGGAGGACTGCTGCAACATTATGATTGCTAGATGGGGACAAAACCAAAATGCTCTGTCTTTTGATCGGAAAGGCCCTGGGGTTTCAAGATTAATAATGTGCTATCTTAAACTGTTTATCTCATAATAATCTCATATTACAGTGGGTGCTGATTACAACTATGAGTATTAATGAATCCAAGTTAGCGTAACTTTCAAATGCTGTTTCAGAAGTCAATAGCTCTCTGCTTAACTAGAATTTCAGTATCTGGATACAGTGCAGATTTTAACAAATAGCTGCCAGAAAGATGTCTGACATACTATTAATAGCAAAATCCAAAGAGCAAGCATTCTGCCCATGACCAGAGGACTATTAAATATCTGCACTATTTCTATGAAAGATGATACTTATTAAATGCATGGAGAATAATTGTGTTAAAGGCAAAGTCTTCTTCAGGTTGAGCTCAACTTCTGCTGATGTATTTGTGGAATACAGTTTTTGCATAAATAACATGATAGACGGTTTCCCTTGCCTTTTTTTTAGATTTGCTTTAATTTCCTAGCCTAGCCAACAATGTTACTATTTCCTGGTGATCTTCCAAACAATTAGTAATTCAATCTGACCTTGCTTTTCTGACTTTGTCAGTCATAACATTAATTGTATTCAGTAACTGTAATAAATTAAATGTTTAATTCTTTTAAAATGTGAACTTTTTTCCCTGGCCCAATCCACTTCTTTGCCTTAATCTCACTTGGGTGTGTATGTGTGTGTGTGGGGGGAAATGTGGGCCCCAGCATACTGTATGTGGCACTCAGTCCAGAAACAGTCTCTTACCTTCTCTAAGAGACTGTTAGGTATAATGGTTTGGTTAAGACACTGAGTTAGAAACTAGGAAGTCATGAGTTCTAGTCCTGCACAAAATCAGCTGGATGACTTGGGGTCAGTCAATCTTTTTCAGTCTAGGAAGCAGGCAAGGGCAAACCACTTCTGAAAAATCTTGTCAAGGAAACTTGAGGAACCTGTTCAGGTAACTCACCAGGATTCAACACTTAAAGACACCAAAAAGAAAACACTTTTCTAAAGAAAGCACCTTTGCACTGTTGAACAGATTAGTTTTTTTCTATTTTTTCTTTTCTCTTTTTGCAACTTGCTTTGTAAATCTCAGAATATGTTTCATCTTTTCCATTAATACATAGTGCATGCTACTAGCTCTACAATGAATTCCTTACTGATGTATGTAACTTCCTGAGGCAATATGATCTGAAAAGCAGAACATTTAATTAACTAAGGTGAAATTTATCATGATTGAAGGTTGGCTGGACTGAATTAAACACTCAACTAGAATTCTGGCTGAACATTTAAAAAGCATTACATTAATACATACCAACAACTCTTCCTGTTAGCATGTATAGGTTAAAAAATTAGAGAACTCTCCATGGTTTGTTTATCTTGTTCTAATAAGCAAGAAGTAGGACTAGAAAAATACTTTCAAGCCAACTTAAAAAACGCAACTCATATAATTGGGAGTCATTGTGAAATACCTCTCTATGTGTTTTTTCCATAAATAGACTAAGAATTAATTTATTTGAATTGAGGATGAAAAAAACAATTTTAATTGCTAATATGCAAAGAAAACAAAACATTGAAAACTAGTGAACACAACATATTCCAGTCATTGGAAGGGCTGATGCCATTTGGCCAAGAAACGCACTTTTCAGTTTAAGGCTAAGAAACCAGAATAAAGCCATAACAGAACCTGGCTAAAGAGGCAGTTGCTACGGACAACTAACAGAAAAAGTCCTGATGGGTGGGGCCAGTCAGCCATTTTTGAACTTGCTTTTATTTAAGATATGGAATTGATGAATCAATCCTCAATTAGAATAGGATCCATCAAGAGAGGTATTCTCCAGAAAAGATTTTAAAATTGGAAACAATTAATGTATTGTTGTTCAAAGGTCTAAAGTAGATAAAGGAAGACGCCAAAGGGGTCCATTAAAAGAAGACTCTAAAATTCCTTTTGCTATGGAATAATCCAGCTAGAGATCTTTCCATCCAAATAAAACTATCAAATATTGCTTTATATTGTAACAGGATTTACATGGACATTTGCTTGCAGTCAGTCTACAATGTGCTGGTTAATGTAACTTCCTTCACTGGCATAAGAAAGGCATACGTTAAGAGAACAGATGATACTGAAAGACTTACAAGGGCATTATAAGAAGAGGACTTAACTTCCATTAGATGATTAGAGTGACATGAGATTCCCCTTGGTGGCTACACCTTCCTTGGGAATTCAATTTAATTTTGAACAGAATCATACTTTATTTCTGCAACAGGCATGTTGTGATACTGGTAGTATGCACCACTTGGCACTGGCCATTATCATGCTTTTTTCATGAGATGAACATGTAATGGGCAGCCTCATCTGGAAGCAAATAATGAAACCCCATTTTAAAACAGGTTTAATGGAGCAGAAACTAGATTTTTATTATGTTTAAATTTGCAATTTTTGGTATCACTGAGGAATATTACACCTGAAAGCATTTTTGGTAACTGTGAAAACTTAAATATTAATAAAGAAATGGAGATTAGTGAGAAGTAAAGAAACAAAATCAGAATGGATAAAATACTATTTTCCTTTTCTTTGTCTAATTTCCTACTTGAGCTACTAGTTTATTTTGTGTGTGAATTTTTAATTTAAAATGAAATGTTGCATTTCAGATCAACGATCTGTTTCATTCTGTTTGATAAGTCATATTCATAAACTACAGCTGGGCAAATATGTGCAATATGTTTTACAAGTTGCATCTAAAACTGCAGAAGTTACCACCGAATTTAATAAAATTTCAATAAAATAACCTGCAGTTATGATACAGATGAGTTCAGGAAGAAAAAAAGATCAAATTGTAATTGTGTAGATAAAAGATAAAGAAAATATCCTATTGTCCTACCAATGATTTTCTTGCACTTCTGTTTATATTTTCAGCTTGCATAAAAAATAGGCATGTGTCTACATGACTTCTAACTATTACATTTGTAAGTACTAATATAAAACAAGACATAGGAAAATTAAAAGCTGTAGTATGTGAAGCATAGGCTAAAAGAAAAAAATGCTACTATTCAGCTATTGGAAAATGTATGCATAGAATAACGGCATATATTATTTTACCATATATCATGGTAAACTTGAATTTCAGAATTGGCTAGTAGAAGTACTCAACTAGCAGGCCTAGATGTATTGTGAAAACCAGTGGCCATTTTTCTTCTTGGTGCCATTACACCCATCCATGGGGTATGGACGTTTCAAGGTATGGAAGGCATGCTCATTTCTTTTATCACTTCTTTTCACTCCATGATACTGGAAGCAAACAAAGTTTGGAAACTTTGCAAGCATGCATTTTATTCATTCTACTAAAAATTAGCAGCTTCAATGTAATTAATACCTTTTGCTTCTTTTGGGATGAATTCTTTTCATTACAATGTGAACTCCACACTGAGGTAATGTCCATATAGATTCACTGAAGCTATGAAAGTTAGTTTGGCAGTCAATACTCTCAACACATAGCTGATCTATTTGTATAATTTGACTTTTTTATTAAATCTGCGATGTCCATGACTTTACATTTTTTGTAGACTTCATTTCAGTTTATGAATTGGGCTGAGAGACAGTGACTGGCCCAAAGTGATCCATGCATAAGAATTAATTTTCCTGATTTGTAGTCAGGTGCCTTAACCACTACACCAGGTGTGTCCAAACTTTTGGCTAGTCTGGGCTACATTGATGAAGAGGAATTATCTTGGGACACATATAAAATATATAATGTAGTTAATATACTGTATATAAATAACAAACTTCCTTTACTTTTTATACTTTTATTATAAATTTGTGTGGCCAGAGATTGGAAATGCCTTTACTACACCAAGCCAGTTTCTATATCAATACTTTATCCTCATTAAATTCATCCTGCTTTTTCACCAGCTTTGGCCCATTTTTAACAACTGGGACAATTTTTTAAAACCTCGCTATTCCTTTTTAAAAGTTATTGTGTTTTAATTATTTTTACACTATACTTTCTAATCTTTCAAAAAAGTCAGGAATATTCATGCATATAGACTTTTTCATCTAGAGGTGGGTACTTATACACAGGGTAGAAAAGATAATAGCAAATCACATATTACATTCTTGATATGGCAGAAAGGATGACTATTCTTGATTAAGTGATTTGGAATAGCCTATACCAGTTATATTTCAGTTCCTCTCAAACATTTATATGAATGTACACATAATTTCATTGGCTATCTAATGTAGACCCATATAGGTCTAAATTTTTATAAAGAAAAAATTGCCAAATAACTTTTAGATTTGGGTACATACTGTATACCTACACAATTGTTTGAAGTTAATGCGTAACCTCTATAGCTTTAAGATTGCCAAAGAAAGAGAGGAGTCAACTTTCTCAACAAAAAGGAATAATATATTCAAAAAGCAAACAAGTTTCTAATTAGAAACAGATAATTCTGAACTTAACAAAACACCAAAGGCAAAGAATAGAAATGTGACATCTGATGTTCACAAGATCATTGGGGAATAAGGGGGTAAATACTTGTAAATACCTCTAGGAACTGATTTATCCTTTTCCAAACTTCTACTTGCATTTATACAAAGGAAAACCACTAGACTTTTTTTTTTTCATAAAACAGTTTTGGATCTACTTACATATAACAAGAAACCTTCAACTCTGGAGTTGGTCGAAGTTTAATTTACCTATAAATGATTTTATTGTAAAATGCTTTGAGCTTTTCCTTTTTAATGAACTGTGTAAATGTCATAAACACATACATACGTATACACACAAAATTAAGGGGAAACATTTTAACTTACTGTAAAATAAAACAATTTTGATCTGCAACATAATAATTTTGCTTACAGAAAGAGTACTTACAATATTGGTTTTCTGTTGCAACCCTGAAGATGAGCTATGGAGAATTAAGGAACTCTTTAAGAACGTGTAAAATAAGAAAAGATCTCAAAAAAAATGAATAGTTAGCGAATTACTCTTCCCTTTCAATTAGAGAGGACATCCACTGAATGTAAGGTTAACAGTGTTGTGACTCCGACCACTGAGCCTGTCTTATCGAAGGGAGAAGACTCCGAAAGTGAAGGAGAGGAGTTGGCAAGGCCTCCCTCTCCAGGATCCTCCTCTCTGGCAATGCCTCAGGTGTCTTCCGAAGGAGAAGAGATAGGCCAGGAGCCAGGCACTTTCGAGCAGCCGCAGTTAGACAGCGACGGAGATAAGTCTTGGCTAGATCCCCGACAGCGTCGGAAAGACAAGCGCGCGCAGCAGAGAAGGAGGCGTGCCAGAGATTAAGCTGAGTCACTGGACCACACCCCACAGGGGATAAAAGGGGGTGTGGTGGCCATTCAGGCTTTGTGATGGACAAAACTGAAAAGCTAGGAAGTCATACTGCGTTTCTGGAACTTTGTTATATGCCTTCCTTGGATTTATTATGGACTGGACTTGACAATTCTTTGGCTTTGTGAACTTATTTTGGTTTATCTGACGGAGGAGGAAAACCTCCCTTTGTGAGTAAAGTTTTTGGCAAGCAGCTACTGGGTTGCTGCCAATGCTGTTATCTCAAAGAAATTTCTGACTACTGGGTTTATTAACTCCTGGCTGACTGTTTGTGTGCATGTGTGAGTTGGGGACAGAACAAACAGAAGGACTCCAGTTTAGAGAACTGGAGCACCAGAATTCATGAGAAATCTTGTTGACATAAGGCTTTGGATTCAAATTCTTAATCTATTCTCAGAGGAAACCTATGTATGTTTTTTTTTTCTATGTCAGAGTGTTCCTTCTGTGAATAGAAATTCCTTCTATGCAGGCAGGGGGAATCTATGACCACAATTCAGTGCATAAAACCTACAAAAGAGAAAGAAGCAGCTGCAAGTAGGCACTTTTCTTTTTGCTACTAGCTATTAATCAAAACAATAATAATGGGTAGCAAAACGAAGCACTTTGGCCAAAATACTCCTTTCAAGTGATTTTTTTAGATTCCTGAAATCAAAAAAGACAAAACGGTTTGTTTGGGGACCAAACATACACAAGCTTGTATGTGATATTGCATTTTTGCTGTGAAAAAAAAGCTTTCTCCACATGAGACAGTGGCAAAGTATCTGTGTTAGAAATCCCTCTCAGCCACCAATGAAAATAAAGAGAAACAACCTTAAAAGCTATTATTTGGAGAAAAGGACTTCAGCTTATTCGAGGTTTCATTTAATAAGAACTAACCATAGATGTTTGAAGTCCCTCTGAACTCAAGCCTGGTTTGTAAGTGCAGAAAGCAGAGCATGAGTCACCATTAAAAACTCCTATAGATATCTCTTCTTCCATCCTCATCCAATTTATGAGACTTAATACCAATTCCCTTACTTTATAAGCTTCTTCACTTATTCTTCATCCTTCGCACGACTATGTCTTGCATTTTTCTTCACCCAGCACAGAAGGAATAATAATACTTAATTTATATTTTGGTAATACAGGTAGTCCTTGACTTATGACCACAACTGAGCCCAAAATTTAAAAACCCAAAAAGGTTAAGTGAGACATTTGTTAAGTGAGTTTTGCCCCATTTTATGATCTTTCTAGCCAAAGCTGTTAATTGAATCATTGTAGTTGTCAAGTTAGTAACATGACTGTTAAGTGAATCTGGTTTCCCCATTGACTCTGCTTGTCAGAAAGTTGCAAAAGCTGTTCACATGACCTCAGGACACTGCAACCATCATAAATATGAACCAGTTGCCAAGTATCCAAATTTTGATCACATGACCTTGGGGATGCTGCAACGGTCGTAAGTGTGAAAAATGGTCATAAGCCACTTTTTTCAGTGCCATTGTAACTGAATGGCCACTAAATGAACTGTTGTAGTCGAGAACTACCTGTATTACCAAAAATAGTAAGAAGAAACAATTAGGAAGGAAAAATATGTCAGTGCTGTTTTTTGTATGATGTGATTGTGACAGTTTCTTTAACTGATACCCAGTGAGGTCTTATTCTTCTGCAAAATCTTCTGCAAACAATTATAGTGTTGGCGTTGCTTAACAGCAAGATGAAAAAAAATGCTGTCATTTTATATTTGGTCACGAAATCCTATGTGATATTTTTCTCAAGACTTCAACTAAACAATCAAAGGAACTTCCAATATCTGCTCATTTACTAGTGTTATGAGAGGGTCTAGAGCCGTGATGGCAAACCTATGGCACTGCATGCCACAGGTGGCATGCAGTGCCCTCTCTGTGGGCATGCGAGCCATCACCCCAGTTCAGCTGCGTTGCGCCTGTGCGCACGCCTGCCAGCCAACTAGTTGTCAGGTCTCTGCTGCACATGCACAGGGAGGCCCCCACGCACGGGGGTGGGGCATGTGCAGGGGGCCACGCACACATGCAAGGGAGTGGGTGCATGCATGGGGGCGTGCGCGCATGCACGGGACCTCATGCACATTGAATTTCGGGAGGGCGCACGCATTCGCACGCACACACACTTGGAGCACTCAGTCTGGAAAAGGTTAGCCATCACTGGTCTAGGGCAACTCACCATGGGACAATTCAATGCAGGATAACTCAAGAGGGGACATGTAATTTGCAGCGGGCCTTGTCTTGCTTTAGGTTTAAACCTCTCAAGGTAGAAGTCCTTGAAGCTGGGGTGAGTCAGAGCATGGAGACCACAATTCACTTGTCCCTCTCTTGAGTTATCCTGCATTGAATTGTCCTGCAGTGAGTTGTCCTGTGGCAAATTGGCCAAGACGGGTCACCTGGAGCAAATTGTCCCATTCTGGGGTTCCCCTACATATATGCCTGTAAATAGTGCCATCTGAATAAAAAAACTGGGAGGAAACTGGGAACAGAAAATGTTACATTCTGCAAAAAGTATTGTTGAGATAGCCAGAAAGCTAGATTCTCTGTTTAAAACAGCAAAACAAAAACCCAATAGCAACTGGCAAAGATGCCTTTGTAGATCTCATCCCAGGCATTAGGGCCTTCATGATTAAGCAGCTATTTGAAGCCAGACTTTCTTGATGTCATTTTGATATACCCTTCACAACTTTAAGCATCAGGATGTGATTCTGAACTGAAAGCAATAAAAATACCTCAATTGAGTTATGGATTCAGTGGTTTACTTCATGTAAAAAAAGTATTTTTTAATATTAAAAACTAGTATGGAAAAATTCAGATTCAGCCGACATGTTTTAAAACCACAAGATATGTATTTATGTACTAAAAATATTTAATGCTCTTTTTATGACGTAAATTCCTTGTTGCATGTTGTACTTTCATCTTAAGGATAACTCAAAATATTAACACAAACAACCTGTATCCACGAACATACGAGTTCATGTTACTAATCACTACTTACTAACTACAGGAGGTCATATTTACAGTCAAGAATAATTCTAAATCCTGCTAATGTAATTACAATGAAACATTTAAAATATTAAGCCTGAAGGCTTATTGAAATGTATTCAATACTGCTTTGTACATAATTTAATTGAGAACAAATATTTATCGCCTGACAGGTAAAAATGCAGTAGTTTATTGTTATTTCGCTGCAAATGATGTTCTGTTAATTCCCATCAGTCATCATAAAAGAACCTAATTGGAGACTAAAGAATCTGTAAACAAAAAGAAAAAGTAACCAAATCTCCTGAAGAGAATTCTATTTTTTCAAAAAGTCATAGAAAAAAATGAAGCTATATTCTCCCTCTGTCCCAAAAAACTAAGAAAAGATTGGGGTTTATTTGAACAACAGGCATTTTAAACTAAGTATGCTGAATTAATCATTATTTTTTAAAGTTTTGCTTCACATTATCGTTCTATTACTTTAATAATTTCATATAGATTTGCAAACATTAACAAGGATCTAAGAATTGACAATCAAGGTAGTTTGATAAAATTGGAACAGGTGTAATAATTGAGAGGGAACCATTAATCTGAACTATGATAGGAATAGTGAAAAGACTACTCTAATACTGACCATGTTTTGAAAATCTTGATTTTTAAAACAGATACTTTGACATTATTTTAGATACAATACTCTTATCCAGTTTAGGAGATCCATGTTAACTAATTATGATGTATGTATCACCTGTTGGATCAGGGAACATAAGTGCAAATTTGACAGTCATCCAAATACAGATAAAAAAAATATAACTGTCTCAATGCTATCAGTCTTCACTATGCATCTTCGTTCACATTCTGCCACAGTGAGATGCAGATAAATTAGCCTTTAAAACATGATTGGCATAAGAAGACAGCAAATATTTCTAAGTCCATTATAAACTAGACAAATTAAAAATAGAAAATCATTGTTGTTACTGTTACTGCTGCTGCTGCTATTATTATTAGGAACTTTTGTAGTCAGCAACCACATTTTATACATAAAGGGACACTTGTGGTACTGTATAACAATCCTTAGAAACAAGTGACCAACAAGCAAAAATAAATATGAAAACTTCCCCAATGTATTCAATTAATACACTAATGAAGAGGTCATACTGATAAAAAGGGAACCGTGATAACTTCCCTCCCCTTTTGTCCCACAACCTTTTGTAATCTTAAAATCTGCTTTGGAGTATTAACAAGAAGGGAACTCCCCCTGAATTTAGCTCTATTGATAAAGACACAGAATATGTTCTCTTCTAATAGTAACTTTCTGTAAATATTGAAATACATTAAACACTTTAACATTTAATATTAATAGCCAGTTTGGTGTATTGGTTAAGGCAACAGTCTAGAAGCCAGGAGACAGTGAGTTCTAGTGCTGCTTCAGGCATGAAAGCCACCTGGGTGAATTTGGGTTAGTCACTCTCTCTCAACCCAATCCAGCTCACAGAGCTGTTGTTATAGGGAAAACAGGAGGAGGAAGGAATGTTCACTGCCTTGTGTTAGGGGAAATTGTTGTTGTTGTTGTTGTTATTTTTGCAAACATTTTACTCAATCCAACAGATAAATGACAATTCAATTTTCAAGTATTAAAGTGGTATTAAGTATTACTAATTTATCAAGTGCCTCACATAGAAGAGTAGCATCTTGGCATGTTGGAAACATTTATTGAGTCTATGCATGTTAAGCGATAAGTTCTGCTGAATTCAAATGAAACTTACTCCCCAAATAATGCATACAGAATTACAGTCTATCTAAATATCTAAAACAGCACTAAAAATAAATACTGCTGCCATACCACCTCATTATGGTATTGCCAATAGTGGAGGTAGGGGAGGGGTGTTGATGTTACACAGCAGATAATGTACTGTAAGTTATTTGGGAAGATACACAATTTCTATACATACTACAGCACTCTTCTAATCTGGCAAAAGGATTAAGGATTGAATTAAGGAATTAATTCAATATTATTATGTATTTATATACAATGTAACTAAAGAAACACTGGTACTTAATATTAAAATATTTGATTAGTTTCAATGACATTTTCAAAATGCAAAGTAATGTTTCCTAGAAAATAAAGAAAAAAATGACCATGTTATCTACCAAATATTTTTTATTATAATTTATTTACACACTTTGGTTAAATAGTAAGTCTGGATTTAGTTGTTGTTTTTTACTTTCAGTATAAAGTATCTCTTAACTGGCAATCTTATTATTACTGAAGTTTTTCTTTAAAAAAATCAATGGAGTTAGTAATCATTTCAAATGAGTTCCACATTCATCCAAGCCCCAACAACTCTGGGCATAAGAATGTTGTGGTAAAAAATAAACACACCTAATATTGGAATTTTGTAAGGTAGCATTTTGAAGTTAAATTCTAAACAATAAGTTCTCAGTACAACATTTGAATACTGCAAAACTAGGCACATTTACTTGTAATGTCATTCTATCTTTTTCTTTGGAGCTTATTTCTGGGTAAAGAAAAGGATTGGCTTGAAGACTGAAAGAAAACTGTGTAAAAGTTCAAAATCTATATTTAGATTAAGCAAGCACAGTTTTTCCTTAAACTACCGTAAATGAACAAGACAAGATTACTCTTTTATAAACTTTATCATGTTATAACGGTCAATGTACTGTATATATGCAAATATGCATTAGTCTGATCACAAGGAACCCCTTTTCAACTAATCTGGCAAATCCTAAGTGCATTTTTTTTCATTCCATTCTTTGTAAATTTACTATAACTTCTTTAAACACAGGGCTATTAAATATAGCTGTGCTTTAAGACATTTTTTAAAATATTGAATTTAATCCATATTTAATCCAGAATTCAATCCAAATTTACCTGCTCACTTATTTCTTTATTTTTTTATACAAAAGTCTTAACAGAATTTCAATAACAAAGCAAAAAATTTAAAGCATAAAGCATGCTTTGTAATTTCATGTATTTCAAATATATCTATTAAAATAGAAATTCTGTGTTCTCTTTTAATATTAATATATGAACAGAAACATGAATTTAAAGCTTCTTATATGACAGTGTCCAGTAGCCAAATTGTGATGATGTGTTGGTGGTCATCATGGGGAAAGAGGTTGTGATACAAACGAGAGGACTGAAGTAGCAGATGGTGGAAAGAAAGTTACTGCATGCACAAAATATGATAACAGAAGAAACCATAATCCTCTAGGGGAAAAAAAAATCTCCCATTTCCAAATAGCTTTAAATGTAAAGAAAAGCACCACAAATAAAACTGAAAGAGGTTCATATACTGATAAAGCTTTGTTTTTGCTTGAAATTCATTTTACTCTAAAGGATTTAAACCAAATCCTTATTGCATATGTAATATTTTATGTCTAATCCATAAATTATACTCTTTGTCTTTAAAATGGATGATAATCTCTTTCCTTAAAAAGGATTGGTATAATATGTAAACATAATTGTATAAGATTTTACAAGATTTACCTGGCTTTATATGACACCTGCTGTACATGTGAATTCTCAATTAAGCATATTTTATCATGATTAATTCCAGTGAAGACATCATAAAGGTTTTGCTCCAAGATATCCTCAACACAGTATAGCTGCCATTTTTAAATTAATTAACATAAAACTTAAGTATAAAAAATATACTATTTTGAAAACATCACAATATTAAAAGTTGTCTAACCTGACAGTTATAATTGTATTATAATTAAAAGAGAGTTGAATATTATATTAATATCTCTCCCATACATCTTCTTGAAAATCTTATAGTCAAAAGGTAAGTATATTAATAAAGACAGTATTCAGGAAGCACAAGGGAAGCTAGAGCAACTGGTATAAAATCACCACTGATTTTCCAGGATGCTCTTCATTATTACCAGCTACTGCTTGAAGCACTAGAATATTCCATTAGGAGGATATATTTTGTTATGGTGCTATTGGTTTCCAAAGCATGCATGTTCTATCTTTTGTTAGCAGTCTCCCATGGTCCCTAGATAGTAGCCTTCTCCAGTGGAAGGGAGAATCTGTGGCATACACACCCTTCTGAATCCCAACTAATGTATACTCAAGGCCAAACTCTCTGCATTGATAAGACCATAGGGACTAATCTTACATCAACATAAAATCCATCTAAAATAAAAACTGTCACACGTTTTTCTTAATGTTAGTATGATATATATGAAGTCAAGAAGATCAGGGAAAGTAAGGTGCTTCTAAGCCAGATGAAATGGTTAGAGGTCTTACCTAATGGAAAATGCAGTGTGAATAGATTTTCAACTCACATGTAAAAAATGTGTTAATGTTGGCTGAAGGGTGCATACTTCATGAGCCATAGAAAATATTGAAAACAGCACATAGCTATTTATGAAATGATCTGAGCTCATGTTTAATATGCATAATATAAAAAGGGATGTGATTTATGATGTCTTTTCATTAAATACCATATATTCATTTACAGTTGCATACTAGACAGCAAATATATAATTCACCCAGTGACAAATATAGAAACTCCTGCCCTAAATTAAAAATAGTTTTGATTTTTGGATCATCTTTATGATAGTATACTTGATAATTTGGTAATTAGAAATATTTTTTATAGAAAATGCAGTTGTAATTTTCAAATGTATTTGACTGTACTTCATATTTAAAATCTGTTGTAAGTATTTTTCTTCAATGTAATTTGTTGATTTTAACATTCAATGGCTTCTTTATACAACAATGCTGAAAACAAAATGTCATTTGCAAATTTGTAAGGAACCAATTTAATATCATTTCTTAATCTTCCATGCTCTTATTTCACTTTTCATTCTGGCAACACTCTGAAAATGTCACCAAGACATGGTATGCCAAAAATGTCACAAAAAAGGTAAAGGCAATCCGTAACTATCAGCTACTTATTTAGCTATTGTTATCGGTAATGATTTTGACTGTGGTAACCACAGTGAGTCAATAGATGGCACCCCTTCTCTTAGTAAGAGAGAAAAATGAATAAAATTTACAAAGTCTCAGAAATAACAAATATGTTCTATTGATCTGAAACATTCATAGCAATTAATTGGAGACATTTTGCTTATGCATGAAAAAATAACCACACGTTTTATATAACCCTTTTGATAAACATGCATAATAAGTAGGATTAAAAGATTATCTACATGGTATATATTTGTATGTTACACTAAATTTGTTCTCCTTATGCAGATTTTCTATATGCTTCATATTCTGGTTTATTGCAAAATATTACAATGTGATTCAACTGTATTTAAAGAAAAAAATGTGGACTATATTGTTTTAACATGAGCATATAAATTCAAATATGAATTAGTATTTATTTCATAATTTTGAGGACTAATATAAATATGTCCATGATATATCGATATAAACAGCTTCACATTTTGTATTTTAATTTTCATTTTACGATGTTCTTTGAAAACAATTTAGATAGATAACACATTATTTTTTATGTAATTGCAATTCACACTTGGCTCATAAAGAATATTTTATTCTATTCTATCAATATTGGAACCAATAAAAAATATAAAGCTCTTTATCAGAATCACACAACCAGATTGTATTCTTTCATCTCAGAATCCAAAAGATAGTATAAGTACCATGTTTCCCTGAAAATAAGACACTGTGTTATATTTTTTTGAACCCTGAAATAAGCGCTTGGCCTTATTGCCGTGCTCTCAAAAGCCCGATTGGGCTTATTATCAGGGGATGTCTTATTTTGGGGAAAACAGGGTATTAAATGAAAGTTTACTAATTCATCAAAAATTAGTTGAGACAATTTTTTTTTAAAAAAAACTTTTTTTTAGAAGTGATACTTTTTGCAGCCTTAAGATTAAAGTAGCCAAATAATAATCTAAATAATTTCTCCATATTAGATTCCTATTTAAACAGAGAAGCTATATCATAATTTCTTGAAAACCTCAGCCATACTATATAATAATGCATATTCAGGCTAATTCTGATTCTTCGAAGAAATGCGCAATCAAGGAAATTTTAGAAAATGTATGATTGTAAAAAGTATATAAGATTAAAAAGAAACAGGTCATACAAAAATATAGAAAAAAATAGGGGAACTCAAAATCGCTGTTTTGTATCATCCATCTATCAACTGTATATTCTTCTAATAAGAAAAAGGCAGTCCATGAAGAAATAAGTTCTGTTCTTGAGCCAGTTCATCCCTTTATTATGATCTACCAATAGCCATTCCAATTTCCCATGAGAAATTTCGATATAGTTAAGTAAATTATGAAGCCAAACAGAACATTGCATTAAGTTTACCACAAATATATTTAATACTATTAATAGTCAGTTAAAGTGAAAGTTTTGTAGTATATTTTGACTGTGCTTTATAAACTTCCTCGTAAACAGATATTAAAATTTTATTTTATTTCTAATTTTGGTATCACATCAAAGCAACTAATCACAAGAACAGTGAAACTATAACAGTTCCTGTAGTATCCATGATTCACTTATTGATATTGTTGGTGTTTAAAGGAGACATTTCATTCTTGTTATGTACTTCTGAAGAAGCTATAAACAGCAAACTACCACAAGTAATTTCTATTACACAAACTGTTTAGAAGAACATGGCAGAAAAAAATAGCATAGGATATTCTTGCATTCTTCAATTCTAACTCTCATCAGATATTTTATTAACTTTCTTCAAAAGATCCTTGTCTCTATTTTATGGTCAGCAGTTCACAGAAGAGTAAATAGGCCCGGTGTAGGACAAAATAAAAAGGTGTTTCTACTTACTGTTAGGTGATACTGCCTCCATATTTCTGGGCAAGCCTGGAAAATAAAAATATTGATCAGCTGGGAGCATGAAACAAGGTGCTTTACAGCCTGTTGATTTTGGCATAACACAGTAACCACTGGTGTCGGTCACAGGAAAATAAGAAGCTTAACTGAGAGGGTCTGCATTTCAGCTTCAAAAACCTGGCTAGACAGTTTAATTGAATTTTACACTGGTTTAACACACTCCCTGCCATTGTCAGAAAGCCAGCAACAGTTTCTCCCCCTTTCTTTTTGCTAAAGTTTAGAACTTTTGAAGACAAGTTTATAATAGTCCCAAAATGTAAATAAAGGCCAGAGATGTTCAACTTTTAAGGCTGGTGTGATACATCACTTAGATATTAAATTATATCATATTTTCATTTAATCATTATTCTATTTTTGAATACAATTTTAATTTTAATCAAAATATTGCATGTAGTTATGCTTTTCTGCTTGCGGTTTTACAATTTCTGTATTATTCCATTTTGTTCTACCTCACAGAACTGCATAGCAAAATAAGACACATTTGAATGCACAGAATAAGACACTCTGGAGTACAACTATAACAAAATACACAAAATATTACTTAACACTATCTATTTCCTTCTGACTATAATTTTCACATTAGAAACAGAATATGGAATTTTCAAATAAAATCAGCCTTTCCATTTCAACCTTTATAAAATAGCTGTTTTGATATTTCTCTGACAATTCTTTCATTTTCCATTATCTGTAATGGGACTAATTTGCCCACTTTCTGTATCATTGCAACTAGGTTTATAATAATACATATTATAAAAACCATTCTAAAATAATAATATAAATTTCTTCTAATAATTGTAGTTTAATGTAAACTAAGATATTTTAAGCAATTTATATGTTTTTTTTTTAAAAAAAGATATAATGGCTTTCTTTCTCATCCAAATGCAAATCTTTGGTGTTTTTTTAGACTTTACATTATTAGAAGAGGAACTGCAAGCTATACTCAATATCCATCTGGACATAAAGGAAAGAGGTGTTAACTAT